>OY283153.1:92347791-93785791 GCA_958299815.1 Sarcophaga carnaria
GCATAGTCTGCATGAGCGATTTGAAGACATTCCGATTTCACTTAGAATTGGCATGAAGTGACCACCTAGATCGTAAGTTTTGACCCCTTAGGCTTTTCTTAAGTCGTATCAAATCTAAGATAACCCATGCCACCGGTCAAATTTAGGCAGGGTCATGGAAAAAGGGGCGGATATTTGAACATTGTAAGATTCTATTTGTTATGGCATCAATAGGCCTTTCAAAGGAATAAAAAATTTAATGAGTGTGTGTTGGATTTTTTGGTACTACAGCTATACGCTTGGAATACCAAATATCTTGTATACTATTTTCTTCATGCCTCAATAATCATCAATATAGCTCTGGCCTTAAAAATGCTGATTATTTTAGAAACCCACAATTGATTCATAGCCACATTTCACGCAGAGAAAATTATTCAAAGCTTTTCCCTAAATTTTAAAATTTTTAGTACCAAAATTACGGATGCGGATGGTGACAATTTTAATTAAATTTTCCTTATTTTTATTTTCATTGGAAATTTTTCTCTTCTCAGTTCTTCGGAATTCATTTCATTTCATCTAAATTGATATCAAAACATTTCGATGAAAGAATGACTCTTCACATATAAACACTTGACATCACAAAATGAAAAGTAAAGAAGAGACAGAAAATTTCGCAGTTCCTCAGAGGGACATGAGTTTAATGACTGACTTTTCAGTCACTTTGTGCTATTAAAACTTAACATTTTTTTATTGAATTTTATGTCTTTGTTGTGTCTATAATTGACTGCTTTAATGAGTTTTTAAGCAAAAAATCGGTTTTTATTTTATTTGTTCGGCAGAAGACATATTTGAAGCAATATTTTATGACCTTAAACCTCAATATGTTGAATTCATATTGGAAGTATGTATGTATGGATATACATACACAGATACACAGATAATCTTTATTATGCAATTATTTATAAATAAAAATTTAATTTATTGGGCAATTTGTATGGCTTTAAGAAAACATTCAAAGTAAATTAAGACACCCCCTGCTAATATGGTAAACATATGTAGCAACTTACAGACAGTTACTAAAGTATACATACGGTTAAAAAATTTCCGAAATTTTTTAACTAATGTGTTTTCGTTGAAAATCTTTAGAGTTTCCTTGATTTTAAGACGGTCTTGGTTAAAAAATTTCTGCAATTGAATTGAATTGTGGCCCTGCGCAGGCCCACAAAGGTATACATCCGATTTACAAATTTCACAAATTTCTGAACCAATGCAAAAGACCGTCTTAAAATCGAAGAAAGATGTCAGACAATTATAAATATTTTCAACGAAAACGGATTGGATAAAATATTTCTGAAATTTGTCAACTTTTGTGGGCCTGTGCAGACCCACAAAAGTGTACATCAGGCCCACAAAAGTTAACAAATTTCAGAAATTTTTTAACCAAGACCGTCTTAAAATCGAGCAAAGTTGTCAGACAATTACAAAGATTTTCAACGAAAACGGATTAGTTAAAAAATTTCTGAAATTTGTTATCCGTATGTATACTTTTGTGGCTGAGTGTATGTGTGGCATATAGGTGGAGGGGCACATTAATAAATCTAATATTTTGTAATCGTTTTGTAATTATTAAATTTATTAAACCGATTTATTTAAACGATTTCTATTTTAGATGCTTTATCTAGAGTACAAACTGTGCCAGCCACTATGATAGCCGACAAACTACAATTGCTAATATGGTATCGCCAGAGCAATGTTAAGCCTATTTATAAGTAAGTAAGCCAACTAAAAATTATTTATTTTTTAATTGTTTTTTATTGTTTAAATGGTTTACAAGTGTTTAATGATTTATAATGAAATAATTACAAAATTATGTTGTTTTTTTCTGGGATATTAATTTAAACGTAATTCAAAGATTAAGAGTGATTAATGACACATTTCTTAATTGCCTCATTCCGCGTATTACCATAAAAACAAGCTCAAAATTGTTCATAAGTTATGATTCAATTAAATGGAAGAGGGTGTACCAACGAAGGGCAGATAGAAAAGCTTTTGAAAAGTTAAAGTTAAGTATTTAAGAAAACATATATGAAGTGGTAATAATTAATAGAAGATACTCTTTTTTGTTAAATTAGTTTGTTTAGGATAAACTATTAGGACAAGCTATATACGTAGTTTACGTTTTGTTATCCATTTCAGCTTATTGATGTTCTTTAATATTTTATAAGTGCTGCCCGAATTTACTCTTGAAATGGAGCACGTCTGCATGTTATCTTTGGTTATATATCAGGCTCTAATTGCATATTCCCTCAGAAGATTTTCAATAGGTAAGCATAATCCGCCTTAATTTTCGTCTACTGACTCCTATACTTATATCTCGAGTGTCCCAGTTAAACACTGGTTTGTTCAAATGTTTTCTTAACGAGTAGGTTAGATTAGATTAAATTGGCAGCCGTTCTAAAAAGTATGCTGTACTTGGTAGATCAATCAAGATTCGAGTAATCAATAATCTTGTGTGAAAAGTTCAAAAATAAACCAGTTTTTGTCAAATAAAAGAAGTAAAACAAGTCCGAAGAGTTCGAGAAATATAAAAACAAAGTATTTTTGTGTTCTACTCAACTAAATATACAACTGAGACTATGCAGTTATTCGGGGGTTTTTAATTTTTAATTTTTTTTCGCAAAGTGTTATTATTTGAAGGCTTAGGGTCCTGGCTATATGATAAATACCTTAAGACTTCCAAGCCAAGCACTCTCTATGTTTCTGTCAGGTCATCAATTATGTTTTTGGTACGACGTAGTAATGGTAACAAATTTCGCCTAGAATAGATGGAGGGCAGACAAAAAGTCCTTTCAAACTCCAGGGCAGAACGCCCAGCATGTTGTCTAGGATCATTGCTCGTCATTAGATTATGGGCGCTCACGCGAAACGCATTGGTCTTGGGCATATAGCAAATGCCCAAACAATTTCATAGCATGTGACACTGTGCGTTTTCATTGCAACTCATTGGTTATGTTAAAGGCAATCATTTCTCTAAATTAGTGCATCTTCTCTGAAATCGAATGGTGTACGTAGTTTCCTTTGGGATTTTACGATCTCGGTAGATAGCACGAAAATATGGGCTATCACATGGTCGGCAGGCACCCAGATGAATAAAGTGTTTTCTTGGTGGAGGTGGTTGCGATCATCAAGGCAGTGTAGCCGGTCTGGGAGCCGCAAAGCTAGAAAAAAGGAGTAATGTCCGTCATCGATGTATACATGCCCGGCACACAACATACATTAGTGGTTGTACTGAAGGGTTGTAATGACCAATTATGTATGTATGTCGCCTTAATGTAAGTAGACAAATAGAAAACAAAGAAAATACAGAAGATTTTGTTTGTTTCGAAAATGACCGGAATTTTTTTACCTTTGTTATCTTGAGTTGCAACTGTAAACTTATTTATTTTGGAAATGTAATGCCCACTATTGAAGCAGTTGCACAAAGTCTTGTACATACGTATTGAGTAAAATTTTTTGTGTTGCTTTGACAAACCAGCTCAAACCGCAAATAAATTGCAAAATGCTAGCAATATGTCAGCATTTTATAACATATTGTTAAATGAAATATCAAATGAAATTGTCAATAAAAGAAACGATTTGAAAGAATGAATTGCCGAAATCGAAACAGACAGTCGGCTACGCTTGACTAAGCCAACACTAGTAATTTGATTCAATTGAAATTTTGTTGTAAAACCATGAAAAAATTTAATTTTAAATTTCTTTTGCTTAAAATAATATTAAAAAAAGAAAATAAAAAATATGAGTAAAAGGAGATGGTGTTTTAGTTGTAATTCTTTGTTTTGGTTTCATTCAAGCAATTTATTATGAAGGCATTTATACACCCTTCGGTTGTGTTTTGCAAGAAATCTAAACAATAAAAATGTAAATTGAAATTAAAAGAGAAAAATTTATAAAGGAAAGTGAAAGAATTTTATGGAAAACAAAAGGTCAAAGGGGTTACAACAAAAACAAAAAGCGAATAAAAAGAAAAACATTAAATAGTCTTGTGGCATGTTAAAGAACATTAAAAGAAAACATAGAAACTGTGAAAAAAGACGTAAAGAAATGAGAAGAAAAACACAACACAACTCTTAATTTGAAATACTTTATTTCCGTTTCCTTTTTATACAACCGAAGGAAATATTCTCGCATACCTCGGTAGGTATAGGTATACAATTTCTACTTTCATTAAGTGTTTGAGTGTTTTTTTATTTTTTTCTCCCCATTTTATTCTTTGCTTCAATCTTATTTCGTATTTTTAATAGTTTCTCTCATTTCCCTTCTGTTATTCCCTCCGCTGTCTTTAGTTTTCATGTATTTTATTAACCTTAATAAGTGTCAGTTAATAAGTGTTGACATTTTATTGACACGAAAATTTCCAGATGACAGATGACATCCTAACTAAGTTCGCCCTGGTTCTTCTTGTTTTTGTGTTTCTTTTTGTAGTTGTCACATGTCACTTATTTTATGTATGTATCTCATACAGAAGAAAACAGGTCTTTACAAAAGAATATCAATATTTCTTCAGGTAGGAAATTTTAAATTGTACTTCCAAAATTAAAATTTTGTTGGTGCGATATATACAGTGGGTGAAAGAAAATTTTCTATGTTTTAAGTTTCTATAAGATAAAAAGGTGAAATCGTTTACCTATTTGTAACATTCAATATTGTTTGTGTTTTCCAGACAAATAAACGTCTTACAAAAAACTGAAATTAATTTTCATTACACAATTCGCATACAGGAAGGTATTTCAGCAATTGTTACTCTACTAAGAGCTAATATGTTCAGCATTAAAGAGTTTCTTAAAAGTTGACCTTTCGAAAGGGTCAAGCCAATAACTTTGAAAGCCAAAGTTCTGTAAAAAGGTTTCTATAGAGCTTGTTAATCTGGGTATCTGTTTGCATTACGCATTTAATGGTATAATCAGTCTGTTAAACGATTCGGTGACAATGTGCATGTAGCCCGAGATAATTTAGTGGTATGTGGCACAGTGCGTTTACATCGCGACTATGTCAACGATGATCACACATAATTGGTCATTAAAAAACGAAACTGTGATAAGGAAAGTTTCATCAAAATAGTTTAATTTTGAGAAAAAAACTAAATTGAAGAATCTTTATAGCAAAAAAGTATAAGGCTGTGGATTTTCGTTTCAGATGACACTATACAATTACTAAGAAAAAAAGGTCTGCATGCTAAAACTATATCGCGAGAATCAAAACTTCCTATAAAATCGAGACCAATTGGCTTCATCGGGTTTTAGCATCACTTTTGTTGCTTCCAATCCTTCAGTCTGGATTACAACCTAGCTTCTCACACCATTTATGTTGTTAATACGAGTTGCGGAATGAACAGTTTATTGTCGACTCCAAACAACAGATTTTTGTGAAATTGCATTTCAATTTTATTTTCTCTCAGAGTTTTTACCAGAAATCCGTTGAGAGAAAGTCCTCGAGGAATATTATTTTTATATTTCCTTTTTTTTGAGCCAAGATTTGAACCGTGGCCTCACATCTAATAAGCCAGCACACTATTTTCTACATTACGAACCGAGCGTTGAGTAATTACTCACAGCGCGTGTCAATAATTATTTTAATTTTACAATATTGTTACGAAAACGAAAATATATAGATACTGGTGTTTTGCTTTTACATCGCTTAACATTAAAATTAGAAACAAAAGCTACAAAAACAAAACAATGCAGTTAACAAACCTGTTTACAAATAATCGTACTGCTTAATATAACAACAAACACCAGCATAAAAAATGGTAAACAAGTTAACAAAAATACAACAACAAACACCAGCTTAAAAAATGGTAAAAAATGGTTGTTTACATCAAGTTGTGAACAGTGGCACACAAAATTGGCGAATTGTGCCATCTACGAGCTCATATTTTAAATGTTTTTAAAAGGTAAAAACGTAAAAATATCATAAGCCCAAAAAATAAAAAAGGCAAAACAATAGCTTACAAGGTACAACAAACTATAAATTAAATGATTGCCACAACCAATGAAATATCTGAAATAGAAAAATTAAAAGAAAAATGCCACAAACCTTCTAAAATTTATTTATATTTTCGCTGTTTTATTTCTAAGTTTGATTCATAAACATTTGCTTTAAGCAATAAAAAAAGAAAAAGAATAAGAACAAATGTTGAAAAGAAAACTTTTTATCTGTTTTTCATGACGCTGTAATGCTGATGGTGACACACGAGAAGTTAAAGTAACTTCTTTATTTGAAAATTTTTAGTCTTTTTTATTTTTGCTGAAATTCGTTCTTTATTTCTTTATTTTGAATGGCCTGCACTTAAATGTACTTTGGTGTAAAAAGAAGAAAAAGAATAACAAAAAACTACGAAAATGTTTTTTTCTCTTAAAGACAATGGTTGTACTTGAGACTAACACTGAGGGCGTAACAATAAAACGTTATTTGATTAATTAAATGTCGCAAAGCTCTTTAGCCTGGTTGTATTATTGGCCACACAGCCAGTTCGTCAGCCAGTCATTAAGAATGTATTTTGAGGACATAATGTGGTAAATGTTTCAGATTAATTGGTGTAATCGATAATAGTGTTACGTTTTTACCTTTTAAAAACGTTTAACATATGAGTTCGTAGATTACAAATAAAATAAAAATAAATTTGTGTTTACTTTTAATTAAAATTCCTTATTGTGCGCGCAATTCTGTTGCCACTTGTTATAAACAACAACAATTGCTTTGTTTTTATTTCTCTCTGCACTCTTTTGCATAAACAAGAGCAATTACTAGTCAATTGTTCGACAGATCTTTATAACGGAGATCTTCAAACCACGATTATTCTCTTTAAGCACACCGTCTTCATACAAGACTGACTGAACTTCTACTGACTCAGTTGCTGCTTTGCCTTGCCTTTTATATGTCAACGTAAACAGACTGATGAATGTTCTTGAAGTCGAATATTCGTGGCTTCACTTTCTCGAGATCTCAATAAATGTAAACATTGTTGTTTTATTATTGTTGTTTGTGCATTTTGTTGACATTTATTCTTGTCGTATTTGTTGTTACATTTTATTTGTGTTGCATTTTTTAATACTAATGTTTGGTGGTATATTTTTGTTTACTTGTTCATCATGGAAACAAGTTCATTGTTTTTATAACTTTTGTTGATAATTTTAATGTTAAACGATGTAAAAGCAAAACATCATTTCCCTTTTTCGTAACAATATTTATGCTCTATGCCGTCTTCAACAAGGAATGTTAAAGGCTCTGATTTGAAGATAAAAGTTTTGCTCCCCTTTTTTACTCCTAAAAAGACAATATTCCATTTTCCATTTATTACTTGCTTTTTTTGTTTTTGTTTATTTTATAAATTTTTACAACACACAACAAAAAAAATTAATTTTGTCACCTCATAACAGAAACTATTTTTTTATTGAAATATTTTCAATTTTTTTTGTTTGGTTTCGGCTATTACACGAAATCATTTTCAGTTTAAGTATGAAAAAATTTTCTTTAATATTAAAACAACAACACAAGGAAAAGGAAAGGCAAGATAACTTCACATCTCTACACATCTTATATTTATTTTTTTCCTACGCTCCCCTATATTTATGCGAAAACAAAAAAGTGAACAGAAACTTTGTCATACCCTCAGGTAAAGTTTCCTGTTTTGTTCCCTTAACCGATTGTGTTAAAAGGGAAACATCAAATAAAGACAACAAATAATATTTTATGTTGTGTGTGTGTATGTATGTATATTAACAGAGTCTATCGAAACTTACTGTACACAAACTGATATAATAAAATCTTTCAAGTTGTTATACAACATCACTCATTTAATAACAAAAAGCATGTGTTAATAAAAAGCTGAAATTCTATTATAAAAAAAGGCTGTTCAAGAAAAAATTTGGTGTTTTTTATGTGATTGAATAAATTAGTGTGATTGAACATAAATTTTAACCATCGGTTATTTCGAATCTGACAGTACTTATGTCATTATATTCCATCACAAAATTCGGTATGTTATCTCCACTGAACGTAGTGATTCGAATTTCGCTTGAGCAACGTTGGGATTTCTTGTAAATTAATTACCTAAACAAAGACAATTAGACAAAAATTACACGAAAATGTCGTACAAAATTTGGTCGCAAAGAAGGACCAATAGTACCCGGTATACGCAAGTTATTACTAAAGTTCGTGAAACTGTTTTCATTGATTGCATTGTAGAATTTCACGCACCAGTCTTGGTGTGACGCTGTGCAAAATTCAACCGGCTTGAGAGTTGAAGCCGCATTGGTGGGTACGTTAATAAGCTAAATTGTCGAATTTGGGGCTCCGAAATTCCACACGTGGTCTTACAGAAGCCAATGCAACCATTACAAGTGACTGATTGATGCGGCTTGTAGAGCGGAGGCATCATTGACCCATATTTCATTGAAACTAACGACGGCTCAAACATTACGGCCAATGGAGGCACCTATCGTGCCATGATAATCGTTCTTTTTGTACCCGCTTTTCATAGTATTGTTGTAAATGATGCTTGGTTTCAAAATTATCATGCAACTACTACACATATCATGTCATAATTGATTTATTAACTCACATGTTTGATGCCCGTTATGCGTTAGCCGAAATGATGATGTCAATTGGCCACCAAGAAGCTTGGATTTGTCACTGTTTAACTATTTTCTGTGGGGCGCTGTTAAAGAAAAGCCAACATTCGGGATGCCATTGCCGAGATACGACCACATACACTTGAAAAAGTGCATGAATTTGGTCGGATCGAATGAGGTACTGTGAGATCAGCCGAGGGATCCATTTTAATTAAATAAAACTCCTTTTCTGACCGGAACAATTGTACTTCTCAATAAATTTTTTTGTTTTATGACATTTTCAAATTTGAACTTTTATATGACCCACCCTTTATATACATACATAATTAGTTATTACAACACTTCAGTGAGGATTACAACCTATTTTCTCACACCACTTATGTTGTGTGTATTAATTTTATACATTAGTAGCGGGACCTACAGTTTAAAGTCGACTCCGAACGATAAATTTTTGAGAAACTTTTCATGTCAACTTTATTTACTCTCAGAGTTTTTGCCAGAAATCTACTGAGAGAAATTCGCCGAAAGAAATATTTCTTCGCGATTATGATGGCCTTACGACTAATAAGTCAACGCACTACCTTCTAGACTACGGCAACACACATGGAAAAGAAAATAAACTTTTGAATTTATTGAACCTCATTACGCTGTATACAGGAGGGTACAGGGAGATTCACGCACTATTAACTTAGAAGGTAGTTAACAGATAAATTAGCTGTTTGAGGTTGTGTAGTATGGATGTTGCTATTATGTGGAAGCAAATAGTGTGGTATTCGAATTATTCCCATAATAACAAAGAGTGGAAAAAGTTCTAACAGTCGGTTTTGATCAAAACTAATCTTAGATATTGAAAGCTGGATTGAAAAAAGCTATGATGCGATCAACTACAACCTAAAAATTCTTGACAGGTTACGTATATTTTTTAGGGTACGACGTTTAACCAATTTGTTCTCAACGCTCTAATAATTCGAATATAGAATAGATATGAATCCTGAAGGTCCGCAAATCCACTGAAAAGAGGGTATCTATGGGAAGAACAGCCTAGAACGTGACCTTACCGCAAAGTAGTACCGTGAGGATGTTTCTCGGAGTGTGGTACTAAATATGGAGTTGGTTTATTTGGTACGAGTATGACGTAACTGATAGGGTGTGTTAATTTGGTGGTTGCTGCACTCACATTGCCGTCATTAGATTCGGTGTATGAGCTCTTGAGATAAATTACTCTCAGTGTTTGAAAATCAACACAAATCTAAATCAGAATTCCTGATGTTTTTCCAAAATACAACTTCTCCAAACTATTTTCTCACTAGCGGGTGATTATAAATACTAGGTTCTCATATGTAGTGTATGAAAAAGTGTTTTTGAGCTTTCCTATGAGATCTTTAACATATTTTTTAAACATAAATTTGACATGCAGTATACAATACAAAGCCTTTAAATAAAGAAGAAACACCAGCTTTAGACCGGCATAAAGCATACTGCGTCATAACCTTGCCAGACGTCCAGACACCATCAATGTATGTACAGTGCCATATATTGTGCAATATGTCCGATATAGGTCAAATTCCTCCATCTATAGAGCATACGTCACTAGATTAGATTGGATGATTAGAATCGTTAATGTGTTACAGGAAAACCATCAATGTTCAAGGTAGATGTAGAGATAAAATGTTGAAAACAAATTTTTGACTAAGAATTCTGTCTTGTCCTTATTTCATTCGATGAAGATAATAATTTCCGTTTCCAACTTTCTACTGTATTCCTTGAAAATTGCCCCTTATATTTGGTGTAGAAAAGTCTGCCGTATACATTCTCTCAAGGAAAAAAAAATATTTTAAAGACACACAGGGGATATCTATCTCCCCCTTGTATGACTTTGTCGTATTTCTTTCTAGTTATTGCCATTAAAGCGATGAAAATGTGTTACTTTCCTTTAGCTTTACATAGATGAACATCATTTTGTTTTATCACAAACACGCATGTCACCTTCTGAGGAGCACATACATTTTTTTACAATCGAGGAAAATTGATATCTCAGTGGATGTTCAATCTATCGCATTGCCTTGAGTTTTCCCTATGCCGTGTTAACGATATTGACTCAGTTAAATGCTGATGCTATTGGCGTCGTTACTTTACTGTATTTATTTAACATAAAAAGGCGACAACAATAGAATTTTTAATCGAATTCTTGTCTTCGTGTCATTTTTTATGTCACATCAGACATGAACGTGTTGATTACAATTTTTCTCCCTTTTTCCTTTGCAGTACTTTATTTTGTGATTTTTTTTCTCGTTTGGCATGTCTTTAAATTTCTTTTGAAAGTTTTGTTTTTGTTTCTTTTCTCAAGCCCATTATGTTTTTTTTTTTTTTTTTAAGATCATCATCATTAAAATGTCAACCAGATTTCTGAGAGTTGAAGTATGTGATAATAAATTTGAAGGCTTTGGTTATTGGAATATTTTGATGATATTTACGATACTTGGATGTGCATAAGTGATACGGACTTAACACATGTAAGTGCTAACGTATTTATATTTTTTGTGTAAAATTTCTATCGGTTAAAATCAGTTGTTCTGAGGTACGTATACACATCAATAAGCATAATAAGAATTTTGTGCATTAGTATTTAGAAACTCTATTCAGTCTTATCAAGTCAACATTTTTTAGCATCTGACGCCAGCTTATTACTGTTGTGAAAATTGTACTCCCTTTAAACTTAATAGGGAATCCCTATAATCCCCCAAGGATATTGACCGAAAAAATTTAAAGATGCTGCTTTGTGTCAACAATGACAATTCCCTGCCTAGCACATGAGATACACCTGGGATGCATTAATGCTTCACAAGTTCCAAGAATATGTTCGATGAGTCATACCCATATCCACAGAATCTACATTTTGTCCTCAATATAGCTTTCATTCTGATGAATTATACTTTAAGTCGGCTGTGCCTTGTCATAAGACCGATAATCTTACTCCTTATTTGTCTGATGCAAGACTCAGAAGAGAGAGTCGTTATCTCTCTTTATCTTCCCTTTCTTTGATCATACCTTTCCCGACAACCACTTTTACTCCGTAGAATGGTTTTGGTCGCATCAACGGCGTGGAAGGTCTCCTTCTTGCACGGTCGTCTGAAATATCACTGCCAAGAATTATCACATGACCTGGAACCCAGCAGAGGATAACCTTATTTGGCCTTCCTGGCTCATTCAGCTTCCCTAGATGTCCCAATAATATCATCGATTTAAGGTTATAAAAGGCGATTGCTCGAATTGCGCCCTAGCTATGAGATGGTCTTGCAATGTGCTGACTTTTGTACGCCCTTCTTATACGTCAAATTGAGCACATCTTTCGAAGGGTTAGACTTCTGGTTGGATGATACGCGCGAAATTCCTCATGTGCTTGGAATATTTTATTGTGGAAGCAAAACCTCATACTCGTGTCACAAGATCAATTCTTCATTCAACTGTTTGCAGAAAAATGGTCCCTCTTTACCATTCATTGTTGTTACTAAGTCTCGCTGAGAAGCACTTTCCAAAATCATAGAGCCTACTACCTCTATTCAGGCGACGGAGCTATCAGCAACTCGATCCCTAGGTCACAAAATCTCCTAATGAATAGACTTGTTAGCTCCGGCCTCTGCCGGACTACTGCAGCGTGTTTCAGGCGGAGGTGACGGCAATTTACCCGGCCGCTCAGTGGATCCTCGTCAACGGTGCTCCTTTCACTCGCGTCTCGGTCTTTTTGATAGTCAGGCCGCGATAAGATCTCTATCGTGTTTCGTGAATAACGCTAGGATCGTTAGGGAATGTCTCCGCTGTCGCGACTTTCTTTCTGAGCGCTTCACCAGTGTCTCACTGGTGTGGGTCCCCGGGCACAGTAACATTCCGGGAAAGTGGTGCGCTGCTTCCGGAATCCTCTTCAATTGAACTGGGTATGCCACTTGCTTCGGTCAAGTTGGACATTGCGCGGAAATTCTCTCAGGACGCCAACCTATCCTGGGTCAATGAGGAGTCCTGCTCCACCGCTAGACTCACCTGGCCCTTGATGGATAGAAGGCGTACCAACCAACTGCTTGGTCTTGGTCGTGACGACATCTCAACCACAGTGGCCGTGCTTACAGGTCATTGCGCTATGGGTAGATACGCGGAGAGAATGAGGCTCCCATTTAACGACTTCTGCCGTGGATGCAGATCCGCTGAGGAAGAGGACACTGTTATCCACTTTCTTTGTTAGTGCCCGTCTCTTGCTAGGTTTATATATAGGTTATTCGGCTCTCCATTTCTTGTCAGCTTGACGAAGCTATCATCTATTGATATCAAGGATATAGCTTCGTTCATCAAACTTTCTGGCTGGTTTTCCAGTATGGGGTAGTCGTGCTTTTGATGTGCAGCCCTTGCGCTGACCAACTTCTTCCTTCTACAATGATTTTGGTGGAACTTGGTCAGTACAGGGATTGCGTTCACCCGTGGCTTCACAACGGGCCGCTATGCGTGCTCAAGTGAGCTTTGTGAAATCCGAGGTACCACTCAGACCTAACCTAACCTAGCTCTTCATTGCCATATGCAACGCACTTAAATCTCTTAAAATCGTATTAATAGGTTCTGATTTCTATAGTCGTACTAACGCACGCTTATGTCTGTGTCTTGCCTAGAGCTAGGCTGTCTGTTCAGTTTACTGCCCCATGCATCAATATTATTCTGACTATCATGGTACCCACTCAGTACGTAATACCATGGATGAGTGCCCAGGATTTACTTGCAACCATTTTGCATATTATTAGGGCATATCCTCTTCTGAGAGGCTTTTCACATGAGCCCTACTCACCAATTTACTATCAAATAATATTTATAGACATTTTATTCCCGTTTAGTATCAGGAGTCTAATATTATTCCAATCAGGAAGATTTCTCCTTCTTTTATAGGACACTACTGTAGTCCTGTCAGAACCCTGTCTTGCACCAACGACTTACAATCTTATAGAGGTTATGCTGAATATTAATAAATTTCTTAATTGACGTTGTAAGCTGTTTGTTGAATATACTTTGAATATAAGGAACCTATTAAAAACATTTTTCCGTACTTAACTAAAGCATACCATGAGGCATCGCTATGATAAATCGATCAATACATGATTTGAAGGGCTTTTGGGCCACTTGCAATAGGAGAATTTTAAGAAGGCATTTATACACCCTTATGAAGGCATTTATACACCCTTCGGTTGTGTTTTGCAAGAAATCTAAACAATAAAAATGTAAATTGAAATTAAAAGAGAAAAATTTATAAAGGAAAGTGAAAGAATTTTATGGAAAACAAAAGGTCAAAGGGGTTACAACAAAAACAAAAAGCGAATAAAAAGAAAAACATTAAATAGTCTTGTGGCATGTTAAAGAACATTAAAAGAAAACATAGAAACTGTGAAAAAAGACGTAAAGAAATGAGAAGAAAAACACAACACAACTCTTAATTTGAAATACTTTATTTCCGTTTCCTTTTTATACAACCGAAGGAAATATTCTCGCATACCTCGGTAGGTATAGGTATACAATTTCTACTTTCATTAAGTGTTTGAGTGTTTTTTTATTTTTTTCTCCCCATTTTATTCTTTGCTTCAATCTTATTTCGTATTTTTAATAGTTTCTCTCATTTCCCTTCTGTTATTCCCTCCGCTGTCTTTAGTTTTCATGTATTTTATTAACCTTAATAAGTGTCAGTTAATAAGTGTTGACATTTTATTGACACGAAAATTTCCAGATGACAGATGACATCCTAACTAAGTTCGCCCTGGTTCTTCTTGTTTTTGTGTTTCTTTTTGTAGTTGTCACATGTCACTTATTTTATGTATGTATCTCATACAGAAGAAAACAGGTCTTTACAAAAGAATATCAATATTTCTTCAGGTAGGAAATTTTAAATTGTACTTCCAAAATTAAAATTTTGTTGGTGCGATATATACAGTGGGTGAAAGAAAATTTTCTATGTTTTAAGTTTCTATAAGATAAAAAGGTGAAATCGTTTACCTATTTGTAACATTCAATATTGTTTGTGTTTTCCAGACAAATAAACGTCTTACAAAAAACTGAAATTAATTTTCATTACACAATTCGCATACAGGAAGGTATTTCAGCAATTGTTACTCTACTAAGAGCTAATATGTTCAGCATTAAAGAGTTTCTTAAAAGTTGACCTTTCGAAAGGGTCAAGCCAATAACTTTGAAAGCCAAAGTTCTGTAAAAAGGTTTCTATAGAGCTTGTTAATCTGGGTATCTGTTTGCATTACGCATTTAATGGTATAATCAGTCTGTTAAACGATTCGGTGACAATGTGCATGTAGCCCGAGATAATTTAGTGGTATGTGGCACAGTGCGTTTACATCGCGACTATGTCAACGATGATCACACATAATTGGTCATTAAAAAACGAAACTGTGATAAGGAAAGTTTCATCAAAATAGTTTAATTTTGAGAAAAAAACTAAATTGAAGAATCTTTATAGCAAAAAAGTATAAGGCTGTGGATTTTCGTTTCAGATGACACTATACAATTACTAAGAAAAAAAGGTCTGCATGCTAAAACTATATCGCGAGAATCAAAACTTCCTATAAAATCGAGACCAATTGGCTTCATCGGGTTTTAGCATCACTTTTGTTGCTTCCAATCCTTCAGTCTGGATTACAACCTAGCTTCTCACACCATTTATGTTGTTAATACGAGTTGCGGAATGAACAGTTTATTGTCGACTCCAAACAACAGATTTTTGTGAAATTGCATTTCAATTTTATTTTCTCTCAGAGTTTTTACCAGAAATCCGTTGAGAGAAAGTCCTCGAGGAATATTATTTTTATATTTCCTTTTTTTTGAGCCAAGATTTGAACCGTGGCCTCACATCTAATAAGCCAGCACACTATTTTCTACATTACGAACCGAGCGTTGAGTAATTACTCACAGCGCGTGTCAATAATTATTTTAATTTTACAATATTGTTACGAAAACGAAAATATATAGATACTGGTGTTTTGCTTTTACATCGCTTAACATTAAAATTAGAAACAAAAGCTACAAAAACAAAACAATGCAGTTAACAAACCTGTTTACAAATAATCGTACTGCTTAATATAACAACAAACACCAGCATAAAAAATGGTAAACAAGTTAACAAAAATACAACAACAAACACCAGCTTAAAAAATGGTAAAAAATGGTTGTTTACATCAAGTTGTGAACAGTGGCACACAAAATTGGCGAATTGTGCCATCTACGAGCTCATATTTTAAATGTTTTTAAAAGGTAAAAACGTAAAAATATCATAAGCCCAAAAAATAAAAAAGGCAAAACAATAGCTTACAAGGTACAACAAACTATAAATTAAATGATTGCCACAACCAATGAAATATCTGAAATAGAAAAATTAAAAGAAAAATGCCACAAACCTTCTAAAATTTATTTATATTTTCGCTGTTTTATTTCTAAGTTTGATTCATAAACATTTGCTTTAAGCAATAAAAAAAGAAAAAGAATAAGAACAAATGTTGAAAAGAAAACTTTTTATCTGTTTTTCATGACGCTGTAATGCTGATGGTGACACACGAGAAGTTAAAGTAACTTCTTTATTTGAAAATTTTTAGTCTTTTTTATTTTTGCTGAAATTCGTTCTTTATTTCTTTATTTTGAATGGCCTGCACTTAAATGTACTTTGGTGTAAAAAGAAGAAAAAGAATAACAAAAAACTACGAAAATGTTTTTTTCTCTTAAAGACAATGGTTGTACTTGAGACTAACACTGAGGGCGTAACAATAAAACGTTATTTGATTAATTAAATGTCGCAAAGCTCTTTAGCCTGGTTGTATTATTGGCCACACAGCCAGTTCGTCAGCCAGTCATTAAGAATGTATTTTGAGGACATAATGTGGTAAATGTTTCAGATTAATTGGTGTAATCGATAATAGTGTTACGTTTTTACCTTTTAAAAACGTTTAACATATGAGTTCGTAGATTACAAATAAAATAAAAATAAATTTGTGTTTACTTTTAATTAAAATTCCTTATTGTGCGCGCAATTCTGTTGCCACTTGTTATAAACAACAACAATTGCTTTGTTTTTATTTCTCTCTGCACTCTTTTGCATAAACAAGAGCAATTACTAGTCAATTGTTCGACAGATCTTTATAACGGAGATCTTCAAACCACGATTATTCTCTTTAAGCACACCGTCTTCATACAAGACTGACTGAACTTCTACTGACTCAGTTGCTGCTTTGCCTTGCCTTTTATATGTCAACGTAAACAGACTGATGAATGTTCTTGAAGTCGAATATTCGTGGCTTCACTTTCTCGAGATCTCAATAAATGTAAACATTGTTGTTTTATTATTGTTGTTTGTGCATTTTGTTGACATTTATTCTTGTCGTATTTGTTGTTACATTTTATTTGTGTTGCATTTTTTAATACTAATGTTTGGTGGTATATTTTTGTTTACTTGTTCATCATGGAAACAAGTTCATTGTTTTTATAACTTTTGTTGATAATTTTAATGTTAAACGATGTAAAAGCAAAACATCATTTCCCTTTTTCGTAACAATATTTATGCTCTATGCCGTCTTCAACAAGGAATGTTAAAGGCTCTGATTTGAAGATAAAAGTTTTGCTCCCCTTTTTTACTCCTAAAAAGACAATATTCCATTTTCCATTTATTACTTGCTTTTTTTGTTTTTGTTTATTTTATAAATTTTTACAACACACAACAAAAAAAATTAATTTTGTCACCTCATAACAGAAACTATTTTTTTATTGAAATATTTTCAATTTTTTTTGTTTGGTTTCGGCTATTACACGAAATCATTTTCAGTTTAAGTATGAAAAAATTTTCTTTAATATTAAAACAACAACACAAGGAAAAGGAAAGGCAAGATAACTTCACATCTCTACACATCTTATATTTATTTTTTTCCTACGCTCCCCTATATTTATGCGAAAACAAAAAAGTGAACAGAAACTTTGTCATACCCTCAGGTAAAGTTTCCTGTTTTGTTCCCTTAACCGATTGTGTTAAAAGGGAAACATCAAATAAAGACAACAAATAATATTTTATGTTGTGTGTGTGTATGTATGTATATTAACAGAGTCTATCGAAACTTACTGTACACAAACTGATATAATAAAATCTTTCAAGTTGTTATACAACATCACTCATTTAATAACAAAAAGCATGTGTTAATAAAAAGCTGAAATTCTATTATAAAAAAAGGCTGTTCAAGAAAAAATTTGGTGTTTTTTATGTGATTGAATAAATTAGTGTGATTGAACATAAATTTTAACCATCGGTTATTTCGAATCTGACAGTACTTATGTCATTATATTCCATCACAAAATTCGGTATGTTATCTCCACTGAACGTAGTGATTCGAATTTCGCTTGAGCAACGTTGGGATTTCTTGTAAATTAATTACCTAAACAAAGACAATTAGACAAAAATTACACGAAAATGTCGTACAAAATTTGGTCGCAAAGAAGGACCAATAGTACCCGGTATACGCAAGTTATTACTAAAGTTCGTGAAACTGTTTTCATTGATTGCATTGTAGAATTTCACGCACCAGTCTTGGTGTGACGCTGTGCAAAATTCAACCGGCTTGAGAGTTGAAGCCGCATTGGTGGGTACGTTAATAAGCTAAATTGTCGAATTTGGGGCTCCGAAATTCCACACGTGGTCTTACAGAAGCCAATGCAACCATTACAAGTGACTGATTGATGCGGCTTGTAGAGCGGAGGCATCATTGACCCATATTTCATTGAAACTAACGACGGCTCAAACATTACGGCCAATGGAGGCACCTATCGTGCCATGATAATCGTTCTTTTTGTACCCGCTTTTCATAGTATTGTTGTAAATGATGCTTGGTTTCAAAATTATCATGCAACTACTACACATATCATGTCATAATTGATTTATTAACTCACATGTTTGATGCCCGTTATGCGTTAGCCGAAATGATGATGTCAATTGGCCACCAAGAAGCTTGGATTTGTCACTGTTTAACTATTTTCTGTGGGGCGCTGTTAAAGAAAAGCCAACATTCGGGATGCCATTGCCGAGATACGACCACATACACTTGAAAAAGTGCATGAATTTGGTCGGATCGAATGAGGTACTGTGAGATCAGCCGAGGGATCCATTTTAATTAAATAAAACTCCTTTTCTGACCGGAACAATTGTACTTCTCAATAAATTTTTTTGTTTTATGACATTTTCAAATTTGAACTTTTATATGACCCACCCTTTATATACATACATAATTAGTTATTACAACACTTCAGTGAGGATTACAACCTATTTTCTCACACCACTTATGTTGTGTGTATTAATTTTATACATTAGTAGCGGGACCTACAGTTTAAAGTCGACTCCGAACGATAAATTTTTGAGAAACTTTTCATGTCAACTTTATTTACTCTCAGAGTTTTTGCCAGAAATCTACTGAGAGAAATTCGCCGAAAGAAATATTTCTTCGCGATTATGATGGCCTTACGACTAATAAGTCAACGCACTACCTTCTAGACTACGGCAACACACATGGAAAAGAAAATAAACTTTTGAATTTATTGAACCTCATTACGCTGTATACAGGAGGGTACAGGGAGATTCACGCACTATTAACTTAGAAGGTAGTTAACAGATAAATTAGCTGTTTGAGGTTGTGTAGTATGGATGTTGCTATTATGTGGAAGCAAATAGTGTGGTATTCGAATTATTCCCATAATAACAAAGAGTGGAAAAAGTTCTAACAGTCGGTTTTGATCAAAACTAATCTTAGATATTGAAAGCTGGATTGAAAAAAGCTATGATGCGATCAACTACAACCTAAAAATTCTTGACAGGTTACGTATATTTTTTAGGGTACGACGTTTAACCAATTTGTTCTCAACGCTCTAATAATTCGAATATAGAATAGATATGAATCCTGAAGGTCCGCAAATCCACTGAAAAGAGGGTATCTATGGGAAGAACAGCCTAGAACGTGACCTTACCGCAAAGTAGTACCGTGAGGATGTTTCTCGGAGTGTGGTACTAAATATGGAGTTGGTTTATTTGGTACGAGTATGACGTAACTGATAGGGTGTGTTAATTTGGTGGTTGCTGCACTCACATTGCCGTCATTAGATTCGGTGTATGAGCTCTTGAGATAAATTACTCTCAGTGTTTGAAAATCAACACAAATCTAAATCAGAATTCCTGATGTTTTTCCAAAATACAACTTCTCCAAACTATTTTCTCACTAGCGGGTGATTATAAATACTAGGTTCTCATATGTAGTGTATGAAAAAGTGTTTTTGAGCTTTCCTATGAGATCTTTAACATATTTTTTAAACATAAATTTGACATGCAGTATACAATACAAAGCCTTTAAATAAAGAAGAAACACCAGCTTTAGACCGGCATAAAGCATACTGCGTCATAACCTTGCCAGACGTCCAGACACCATCAATGTATGTACAGTGCCATATATTGTGCAATATGTCCGATATAGGTCAAATTCCTCCATCTATAGAGCATACGTCACTAGATTAGATTGGATGATTAGAATCGTTAATGTGTTACAGGAAAACCATCAATGTTCAAGGTAGATGTAGAGATAAAATGTTGAAAACAAATTTTTGACTAAGAATTCTGTCTTGTCCTTATTTCATTCGATGAAGATAATAATTTCCGTTTCCAACTTTCTACTGTATTCCTTGAAAATTGCCCCTTATATTTGGTGTAGAAAAGTCTGCCGTATACATTCTCTCAAGGAAAAAAAAATATTTTAAAGACACACAGGGGATATCTATCTCCCCCTTGTATGACTTTGTCGTATTTCTTTCTAGTTATTGCCATTAAAGCGATGAAAATGTGTTACTTTCCTTTAGCTTTACATAGATGAACATCATTTTGTTTTATCACAAACACGCATGTCACCTTCTGAGGAGCACATACATTTTTTTACAATCGAGGAAAATTGATATCTCAGTGGATGTTCAATCTATCGCATTGCCTTGAGTTTTCCCTATGCCGTGTTAACGATATTGACTCAGTTAAATGCTGATGCTATTGGCGTCGTTACTTTACTGTATTTATTTAACATAAAAAGGCGACAACAATAGAATTTTTAATCGAATTCTTGTCTTCGTGTCATTTTTTATGTCACATCAGACATGAACGTGTTGATTACAATTTTTCTCCCTTTTTCCTTTGCAGTACTTTATTTTGTGATTTTTTTTCTCGTTTGGCATGTCTTTAAATTTCTTTTGAAAGTTTTGTTTTTGTTTCTTTTCTCAAGCCCATTATGTTTTTTTTTTTTTTTTTAAGATCATCATCATTAAAATGTCAACCAGATTTCTGAGAGTTGAAGTATGTGATAATAAATTTGAAGGCTTTGGTTATTGGAATATTTTGATGATATTTACGATACTTGGATGTGCATAAGTGATACGGACTTAACACATGTAAGTGCTAACGTATTTATATTTTTTGTGTAAAATTTCTATCGGTTAAAATCAGTTGTTCTGAGGTACGTATACACATCAATAAGCATAATAAGAATTTTGTGCATTAGTATTTAGAAACTCTATTCAGTCTTATCAAGTCAACATTTTTTAGCATCTGACGCCAGCTTATTACTGTTGTGAAAATTGTACTCCCTTTAAACTTAATAGGGAATCCCTATAATCCCCCAAGGATATTGACCGAAAAAATTTAAAGATGCTGCTTTGTGTCAACAATGACAATTCCCTGCCTAGCACATGAGATACACCTGGGATGCATTAATGCTTCACAAGTTCCAAGAATATGTTCGATGAGTCATACCCATATCCACAGAATCTACATTTTGTCCTCAATATAGCTTTCATTCTGATGAATTATACTTTAAGTCGGCTGTGCCTTGTCATAAGACCGATAATCTTACTCCTTATTTGTCTGATGCAAGACTCAGAAGAGAGAGTCGTTATCTCTCTTTATCTTCCCTTTCTTTGATCATACCTTTCCCGACAACCACTTTTACTCCGTAGAATGGTTTTGGTCGCATCAACGGCGTGGAAGGTCTCCTTCTTGCACGGTCGTCTGAAATATCACTGCCAAGAATTATCACATGACCTGGAACCCAGCAGAGGATAACCTTATTTGGCCTTCCTGGCTCATTCAGCTTCCCTAGATGTCCCAATAATATCATCGATTTAAGGTTATAAAAGGCGATTGCTCGAATTGCGCCCTAGCTATGAGATGGTCTTGCAATGTGCTGACTTTTGTACGCCCTTCTTATACGTCAAATTGAGCACATCTTTCGAAGGGTTAGACTTCTGGTTGGATGATACGCGCGAAATTCCTCATGTGCTTGGAATATTTTATTGTGGAAGCAAAACCTCATACTCGTGTCACAAGATCAATTCTTCATTCAACTGTTTGCAGAAAAATGGTCCCTCTTTACCATTCATTGTTGTTACTAAGTCTCGCTGAGAAGCACTTTCCAAAATCATAGAGCCTACTACCTCTATTCAGGCGACGGAGCTATCAGCAACTCGATCCCTAGGTCACAAAATCTCCTAATGAATAGACTTGTTAGCTCCGGCCTCTGCCGGACTACTGCAGCGTGTTTCAGGCGGAGGTGACGGCAATTTACCCGGCCGCTCAGTGGATCCTCGTCAACGGTGCTCCTTTCACTCGCGTCTCGGTCTTTTTGATAGTCAGGCCGCGATAAGATCTCTATCGTGTTTCGTGAATAACGCTAGGATCGTTAGGGAATGTCTCCGCTGTCGCGACTTTCTTTCTGAGCGCTTCACCAGTGTCTCACTGGTGTGGGTCCCCGGGCACAGTAACATTCCGGGAAAGTGGTGCGCTGCTTCCGGAATCCTCTTCAATTGAACTGGGTATGCCACTTGCTTCGGTCAAGTTGGACATTGCGCGGAAATTCTCTCAGGACGCCAACCTATCCTGGGTCAATGAGGAGTCCTGCTCCACCGCTAGACTCACCTGGCCCTTGATGGATAGAAGGCGTACCAACCAACTGCTTGGTCTTGGTCGTGACGACATCTCAACCACAGTGGCCGTGCTTGCAGGTCATTGCGCTATGGGTAGATACGCGGAGAGAATGAGGCTCCCATTTAACGACTTCTGCCGTGGATGCAGATCCGCTGAGGAAGAGGACACTGTTATCCACTTTCTTTGTTAGTGCCCGTCTCTTGCTAGGTTTATATATAGGTTATTCGGCTCTCCATTTCTTGTCAGCTTGACGAAGCTATCATCTATTGATATCAAGGATATAGCTTCGTTCATCAAACTTTCTGGCTGGTTTTCCAGTATGGGGTAGTCGTGCTTTTGATGTGCAGCCCTTGCGCTGACCAACTTCTTCCTTCTACAATGATTTTGGTGGAACTTGGTCAGTACAGGGATTGCGTTCACCCGTGGCTTCACAACGGGCCGCTATGCGTGCTCAAGTGAGCTTTGTGAAATCCGAGGTACCACTCAGACCTAACCTAACCTAGCTCTTCATTGCCATATGCAACGCACTTAAATCTCTTAAAATCGTATTAATAGGTTCTGATTTCTATAGTCGTACTAACGCACGCTTATGTCTGTGTCTTGCCTAGAGCTAGGCTGTCTGTTCAGTTTACTGCCCCATGCATCAATATTATTCTGACTATCATGGTACCCACTCAGTACGTAATACCATGGATGAGTGCCCAGGATTTACTTGCAACCATTTTGCATATTATTAGGGCATATCCTCTTCTGAGAGGCTTTTCACATGAGCCCTACTCACCAATTTACTATCAAATAATATTTATAGACATTTTATTCCCGTTTAGTATCAGGAGTCTAATATTATTCCAATCAGGAAGATTTCTCCTTCTTTTATAGGACACTACTGTAGTCCTGTCAGAACCCTGTCTTGCACCAACGACTTACAATCTTATAGAGGTTATGCTGAATATTAATAAATTTCTTAATTGACGTTGTAAGCTGTTTGTTGAATATACTTTGAATATAAGGAACCTATTAAAAACATTTTTCCGTACTTAACTAAAGCATACCATGAGGCATCGCTATGATAAATCGATCAATACATGATTTGAAGGGCTTTTGGGCCACTTGCAATAGGAGAATTTTAAGTGTCTGCTGTTTTCTCGTCCTCAACTATGATCGTATACATATACTTCACAAATTTTGTTTGTTAAAAATATTTATGATGACAACCACCTATCACCTGTGCCTACCCTTTGCCAATGATAGATCAATCAAAAACCACCAGCAACAAAAAGTAATACAAATGATTTGGATAATTACTTGTGGTTTGTAATGTAGTTGTCAGTTTTCCTAACAATAAAAACCAATAACTACAACAAAACAAATAATAATGGAAATTTTGTGGCGACTGATTTGCGAAAGCCCTTGAAAAGTTCGCACTCATCTTAATTCAATATATTTAAAGCAAAAATAATTCTGTTTCCCAGTTCTTTCTCGACATTTTAATTTAATTTTTCTTTGGGTGTATAATTGAAATACAAAAATTTTTAAAAAGAAGTGATGACAACCTGCTGTACTGAAAGCTGACAAGAAACTGAATGCATTTTTACGCTCTTTTTAACGAACATTTTTGATGTTCGTGTCCTATTTATGTAAAAAACCTGAAGATGTTCGGCCCCCGGGGGCTATTGTTGCCGACGTCTGATTATATCAGGGTTCGTCAAAAAATTTTTGGTTATGTATTAGTGAGTAAGAGAGAGAAAATAAGTTGAGAGAATTTATTTATTTACAGCCATAGAAAAGTGTTAGTAATATACGTTATTTTTATTTTCATTTCAGCAGCATACATATGTAAAGCTATATAACTTTGGCTTAATAATTTTAGATAAATATAAATAAAATAAGAAATCCATTTTTTTTATTAAAAGAACATAAAGCTATCCATCTTTGGCTTAAAAATTAGGCCATGTTTTTTAGAAAAATAAAAAAATAAAAACCCCACTTTTTATTAAAAGAAAAGAAGCGAACATTAAAAAGCATATAAAAAAATTATACTATGCGACAAAATAAAAAAAATTAAATACGCCTAGCTAAAAACATTTTTAACATAAAATATTTTTTGAGTGTTATGCTGAAATAAAATGATAAAGCATCCGCCGTACATGTGTTCTTGTCGCAGTCTGATCGACAACTAAATGAAAAAACACAAGAATGCGTGTGAGTTTTCTTTGCACAACTGTGCTATGAAATGGTAAACTATGGATTATATACAAACAGGTCTTCCAAAATATGTAGGCCATCAAATATTGTATTACAACTACAAAAGAAAAAGCAGAACAAATATTAAAATATTAAAAATTTTAAAACTTCCAAAAAGGAAAAATATGTCCATCATGATTATTTTTTTAATATCATCATTATCATCTGCAACATAGAATGCAGGGATTAGAAGCAATGTTCTCATTTTATTTTTTTTTTCTTTATTATTTTCACTTATTGTTGTTGCCAAAATAAAAATTGTTTTTAATTTTTCTTTTTCCCTGTTAACAGTTTTGATGCCAAAGGCCGTTCACTACAATCAAGGTATACCATGTGCTGATGAGAATTTATTTAAAAATAAGGCAGCAAGCTTTAAGGAATAAAAATATACAAATAAGTGATGCGGGTCTGAATAAATGTCGGGTTAATTTTCATAAATCACCGACACGTAATTGGCCAATAAATGTAACCGTATTGAGTAAGTAGACTGGTTTATTTGGTTTCCTTTTTTATTTGTTTTAGTCTTTTTATGCTTTGAGAAATCTGTGGTCTTTCACTGTCGGAGATTTTTGTTGTGATTTTAAATTTTTTTATGGGAAATTAGTGTAACTTCTTTCCTTGCTGCTATGATTTGAAATTTATTAAGATTGCGCGGCATTTCTTCGTAAAATTTTGATTTACATCATAAAAACTATTCAGTCAGGACTACGATCTAGCTTCTCACACCACTTATGTTGTGTGTGTCAATTTTTTACATGAGTGGTGGGACATACAATTTAAAGTCGACTCTGAAAGGCGGCTTTTGAGAAACTAATTATGGCAATTGTATTTACTCTCAGATTTGTTCCCAGAGATCTATCAAAGAAATAATTTTTCATATTTCGTTTTGTTGGAGATGGTATGTATGGAGAAGGAGCATTTTTCTATAGAATGTGGCAGTTAGAATTAGTAGACAGATTAAATGCTACCAAATGGTGTGTAGTAAGCAACACATTGTGTTGCATGACGAATAATATCTCTGTTGTAAATTGTATTCGTTTTTCATTTTCACACATGCTTTCGCATGTCGAAACGTACTATTTTGTGTTGTCTGCAACACCTGTTGCAAAAAGGAATAGCATAACCTCTTCCGAAGTCGCTAAAAACCTTATCTTCATGACTACTGCTCTCGTGAGAGTTCTAAAGACCATATTTCTGGTTCACATATTCTCGTTAATATACGTCGCGTGTTAAAAGAAATGAAGGAGATTACCTTCGAGGGTTATGTCCAGTTCTTTCCTTACTTCTATGGTAGATGAAGATGATAGCGATACAGTTGAGTTGAAAGCTGTTCAACTGTGTCAAACAACTGGAAGAGATTCAAAGTGCGTTGACATATTCGTTGCTGCTCAGAGTCTTGAGCTTTGTTCTTATGAGAGAAAAGCTTTGCAACGTTCTAATATTTCTAAGAGCAGAAGAACTAAAAAAATTTAGATCGATAATTGATCGATTAAATGCGTCACTTTTCTTTCTTTCACGTCTTTCCATTTCACGTTGTCTATACATTTTTTATTCTCTCTCTTCTTCAACTTGCAAAATTTGTCAATTTTATTTATGCCGAGTAAAGGAAATTATCAGTCCTACTTGATCTATTTTAACAGAGCATATGATGGTCTCTACAATTATTTCATATGTTTCTTGAGAATATTTTCAAGATATTTATTAATTTGTCTATTAGTCTCTTGAATGAATTAATATTCTGTTTAAGGTTATGGAAATCCGACTGACTGCTTAACTAATGACTGCTTGAGATTTTTTTTAAATATTCAATTACACAGAATAAATTCATTCATTTTATATATGTTTTCTAATTTATTTTTGGTCGAACGAAATTAAATCCCTGCGTCAATTTAATCGGTGTTTTCAGTTTTCGTGCTTTTGTAGCAGACAAACAGACAGTATTGTGTTGAGACTGCAATAGAGTTCAATGCCATATTTTGCTCTTTTTTTCTAGTACTGGCCTGTAGCCTTTAAATTTAATAATTATCTGTTTTTTTATTGTCGTTTCTTTTTTTTTTTTCTTGTTGCAGTTGTTGTAGTTGCAAATAAATTTCATTTTACTGTCTGTGCTGATTCTTTTTTTATTTTATTTTCATTTTCCCTTTGTAGTGCCACCCATAAAACTGACAACACTGCCGGTCCTTATTTAGAAGGTGACGGTATTAAATTAACATGTTTCATAATGGCGTTAAAATACTTTGGTGTATGATTCATTTGAAGTGCCACTAGATGGTACAGAGCGCAATGTGTTGCATTTGAAAATTATTTTATGCAAGGATTTGTTAAAGGTAAGTCTTTTTTCTTGCTCATTTTCGATTTAATTTTTTCTTCTTCTACCTTTATTTTTGCATTTTGTTTTTCTCCTTCAAAAAAATATGTTTACACTTCTACATCTACACTCACATACACAGACACTATTTAAGAAGATTATATGCGTATGCGTCTGTTATCCTTAAACTTAACGAACCATGATAACAAAAGAATATCAAGTTAAAGTCACTAAAAATATACAAAAAAAGCCTGCTCAGTCCTGCCACCACTGCTGGCTCGATCCAGTGCCAGATTTTCATTTTATTGTTGTTCGTATTATTACAACAAAAGAAAAACCTTTCACTCTCAAATTATATCGAATAAATTATACAATAATAGAGAAGTAATAAATTACATTTGATGAGCTAATATTTTGTAATTTTAGATTTAAAATTACTGCCATTCGGTTACTTCCACTGCTTCTTCTCTGGCTGCCAACACATTTGACTAACAACTAATCAGTTGGCTCCATCACTGCTACTCCAGTTCCTTTGCTATCCTTTACTTTTAATAGGAAGTTATGAATTGAAAAAATGGCAGTGACTGCCAGATGAAATAAGGAAATGACGGAATATATTTATGATTTCGTTGTAATTGTCATTTTATATTCATACTTCGTAATATAAAGAATTTAAAATAAAGGATAAATAAAGTCAAGAAAAGAGATAAATTAAGATAAATTGAAAACAGGAGCATAATAAATAAAATGTAATCTTTAAAAAGCTAAAACATGCAATTTATAGTGACTCGTAACAACAAAAGTTATGAAAAAATTTGGTTAGGATTACAACCTGGCTTCTCACACCACCCACGTTTGTTAGTGTTAATTTATCCATGAGTCTTCTACTGACGGGAAGACGTAGAAAGAAATGGTTTTTCATTGTTCGTTTTGTTTTTCAATTTTACCCACGAGTGGTGGTGGGTGGAGTATAGCGTTGACTCAGAGCGACAGATTTCCGTAACTGTTCATGGCATTTAATTTTCTATCAGAATCCAGCAGCCAAAAAGGCTGCTGAAGGAAAGTCGTCGAAAGAAATTTTTTTAATTTATTGTTTTGTTTGATAAATGAGCTGGGATTTGAACTACGTGCTTTCGTCTATTATTATCTATTGGAACAAAAGAGACTCTACTCCAAGAAATTTGAAGTAAAGGGAATATCACTTTACATCCAACTGTAACAATATCTTCAATGACCAATTTTATAATCATCTCTAGCGCAGGACACCTTGAGACGGAAAGGATAGGATCAGATAGAATTCTACTTTCTCTTCAGGAATGGTTTGGAGTATCTTTCAACGCGAAGTTTCTACAATTTATTAGACTATATTCTGCATTAGGCATTACTGAGTATTCAATACTAATCCTTGAAGACAGTCAAGTAGTTTGAATGACGTCGGAAGGATCTATACGACATTTATATTTACTAAGTTAGATAGCTAGGGATGTTATGTTGCCTTGCCAGAATTTAGGAGCTTATTAAGTAATAAAGTTGCTAATATATGTTAGCAAGCTACAGATTGCAAGCATTTAAGATTAATCCCCTATGATGATGTATGATGGCTTAGCTGTATGTCGATCGCAATGAGTTCTTGAGCAATATGGTTGGTTTCCTCTATTTGAACTACTTTCAAGCGTCATTTTCAATCTAATTTGTGCGAAAACGTTCGCTAACTACATGAAATTGTTGCTCATTAGACTGATTATTTTGGTAGTAAAATGTGTGAAGTGCTCTACGCCGCACAATGGGGTTTTTGATGCCTAAAATGGGAATTAACTCGTGGGAGCTTTCCTGGTTGCTTTTTTTAACTTTTTTGTTTTATTTCGCTTCAAGAAGATAAATCCATAATAATAAAAAAAAATCGTGACCTGAAATGCATAAGGGCCTAACAACCAAAAAAATTCAAAATTGAGTTTTTGATTGATTCTGATGTACTGCGTCAAAATATATGTTCTGACAAAATTTTACAATCCTACTCAAAGATTATCTACCAACCAGATAAAGAAAGAAATGAACATAGAAATGTTAATACAAATTAGAATAAATCATTTTGAGTATCCAACAAGTTTTCATTTCATTTTAAAGTCTTTGTTTCGGGCTTCTTGCGCTTCCTCAGTTAACTGCCATATTGGTGTTAAAGAGTAGTTTATTACTTCTGGTCCGCGCCAGCAAAGATGAGGCATTTTCTTTCGTTTACTCTTTTGTCGTTTGGTTTTTGCTTCTATCACTGCAATCCTCGAAATCTACCACGCTTAACACTAGATTGGCGCGGGAAACCTATTGACGAATCTAACCAGTACTTGTTGTTCTGCAGAAAACGCTCAGAAACTCTATAAGATGCATTCCAGCGATTCTTCAATTGGGAAATAAAATTTTTCCATTAATATTCTTTTATTGCTTGGCAATAAACTTGTAAGAAATGCAATTTTTTCAGTAAAGAATTCAAATTCAGAATTTGCAAATATTTCATAAAGTTCTCTTCGAGAAATAAAAATTGTATTCACGTTTGTACCTATGATTGAATAAATATGGTCTTATAATTTTATACAAAAAATTTAATAGATACAAATTATATAGGTGCAAAAATATATTTTCATTTTTTTAATCAGGTGCAAGAAAGTGCAAAAAAAAATTTTTCTATTATTTCACAAGGTGTCTTAGGTTTAAGAAAAGAAAATTTTTTTGCTTTACTTTGCTTAACTCACAACTATTTTTCTATATATGCTACAAAATTTGCAAAATTTATAGACCTTCACAAATAAATTTTTTAAAAATAGCTAAACTATATAAACTTATAAAACAATGAAGCAAATATAATCTCAATCGTCTGTTGTTGAAGACTCCATATTATTTTTTTAATATTTTTACTTAAAAGCTTGCCGAGAACTAATTTTGAAAACACTGAAAATTTAGTTTTTTCACGAAAGATAAAAAAATATCAAAAAACTCGCACTTCAAAAAGACGTAGTAATGTAACGGTACATGCTAGAGACACACTTTTACTCATGTAAAAAATATTTGGTACTGAAGAATTTCATTTTCCAATTAATTCCCATTTTAGGCATCAAAAACCCCAATGTGCGCCGTAGCGAATTTTTTGTAGCAAATTAACACAATTCGAAAGCGTTGTTCCACCGTTAAAAACTTCATGATGATTTACATAAATAATTGTCCATTACAACCTTTTAGACAGGATTACGACCTAGCCTCTCACACCATTTATATTGCATGTGTTAATTTTGTTCATAAGTGGTGGGAACTTTAAAGTCGACTCCGAACGACACATTTTTGAGAAACATTTCATGGCAATTCAATTTACTCTCAGAGTTTTGCTGGAAATCTGTTGAAAAGAAATTACCGAAAAAATATTTTTTTACATTTCCTTTTATTCGAGATGTCTGAGCTTGGGTTTAAACCGAGGCCTCATGAAAATACGTTTAAATTGATTGTCCAAAATGCCGCGACTAACTCATCTCTCACAAAGCACGAATGTTGGTGACAAAACTAAATGATTTGTAAGTTGAAGCTGGTGCTGTCTAGTAGGTGTTGTGTTGACTTATTAGACGCGACTCTGTGGTTCAAACCTTATCTCAGACATCTCGCATAAAATAAAAAATTAAAAAAAAATTCTTTTCTTTTCTTTTTCTTTCGATGACTTCTTATCAACAGTCTACTGCTGAAAACTATGACAGTATATAAAATAATCATTAAAAGTTGGTCAAATCTGTTATTCGGAATCATATTTAAATTGTACGTATCATCACTCCTATATATAAAACTATGATGAGTGGTGTAAGAAGCTAGGTTGCAATTCTGGCTAAAGCGCTGTCATGAGCATTTCAGTAAGTATAAGTAAAGCTTGTAAGTGTTGCATCGCGACTACTGTTAATAATTTTGATATTGCCAGATGTCACGAATATTTCTTTATACATTGATAAACAAAATAGCAAATATAAAAATCAAATTAAAAATATGCTGATAATATTACATCATGTTTTCAAAACCAATTAATTTCGGAAATGACTTATCCTAATCGCAGCAGAAGATATGCCCGACCTAAGCCATTTTGATGGAAAGAAAATAGACAACATTAATTTTTTCAGTAAAGTAGAATGATCTTCTAATTTATTTCTCATTATGTAGCGGTGGATTCTTATAGGCTAGGTTAAATTAGTTTGGGTTAGATGGCAGACTGTCTGGTAGGAAGAGGTCCCACTTAGACCAGCATTTAGACCCACTGTGATACTAAAAATAATTTTACCCGGAGGCGAACCATAACCTAGAGAAAACTATCCTGAGTCCAAAATAAATATTGTTGTTGCAGCAATCTTTATATTACAGGCTTAGGTCAACGATGTCAGAAAATGAGAGATCAGAAACCTCCGTTTCTTTATGACTAGGACAGGGTACTGTTACATGAGTCCTTCAGGGATCAACAGCTCCTTCAGAAGTCATTAGTTGGAATTCCGAGTCTTTCGGCATGCCTGCCAAAAGGACAATGGCCCATAAGGATCTGGCCAGCTCATCCGCAATGCAATCACCTACGATATCTCTGTTCTTATACGCTAAAAACATATCATTTTATATCAAAAGCTTTGCCAATATTAAGAATTCCCTCCCTTATATTGATAAGAGTGGATTACAAGTGAAGCAGTAACTGCTTTAATAATTTCTGCCGTTTTACAAGCATCTTTCTACTAGAGGTGCCATGTGCTTTTTACTAAATTTAGTTTTTTGTTGGGAAATATTTTTTTGTGGATTATTTTTTAATATTTTCTTTAAATCCTGCTAAGAATAGCAAAATAAATTATTCCAACAGACTAAAGAGAATGATATTGAAAGCCTTCTGGTTTTAGTTTTTAGATGTGGTATTTGTAGGGATTACCGGAAAGAAAAAAATAAAGAAAAGAAAAACGTTTTGATTTTATTGTGCAAAATATATTTTTTATTTAGCAATGCAACAAAATAACTACTACTCAAACCCCAATACAATTATTTACGGTGAATTCCAATGTTTTTTAAAAAGAAGCGTCTTTCGGTAGACGAGTTTTAGCCGGTAAGAGTATGACAAACTGGCTAAAATGCAATTGTTGTTGTATTTTTAATATATAGGGTGGGCCATTTAAAAGTCTAAATTTAAAAATTCAAAAAAACAAAACCAGTTTGAAATTTTGCCAAATTTATTTTTTTTTTGTTGTGAAGTGAGATTGTTCCGGTTAGAAATGGAATATCAATTCATTCATATGGCTGCCGCGGCTGTGCACACAGTACCTCATTTGATCGAATTAATTGTCCTGCACTTTTTCGAGGAATGTTGGCATTAAAATGTTCAATTCCTTTAACGGCGCTCCACAGAAAATGTGATGCGGTGTCAAATCGCAGCTTCTTGGTGGCACTATTCGGCTCACTATTTCGGCTAATTAAACGGCCATCAAACGTTTGACGAAATAAATCGATTGTGGCATGAGATGTGTGGCAAGTGGCACTATTCTGTTGAATCCCAACATACAAAACAATCGGTTATCATGGTGCGATAGGTGTCCCCATTGAGCGTAATGATTGCGACGTCCTCATTTTCAAAGAAGTATGACCAATAATATTTCTGCTCTACAAGCCGCACCAAACAGTCATTCGTAATTGATGCATTGGCTCCTATAAGACCACGTGTGGGTTTTCTGAGCCCCAAATATGGCAGTTTTGTTTATTAACATACCCACCAAGATGAAAATGAGGTTCATCCGAAAAGATAATTTTTGGGCAAAATAGGCGCCATCGGGCAGTTGGTCTCAATAAATGCCAACATTGCTCTAGTGTAAATCGATTCATTACGTCCTGTGGAAATAACATTGTTATGTTTTTACCTTTTAAAAACGATTAAAATATGAGCTCGTAGATTGCAAATAAAATAAAAATAAATTTGTGTTTAGTTTTAATTGAAATTCATTCTTATTCGCACAATTCTGTGTGCCACTGTTCACAACTTGATGTAAACAACAACAATTGCTTTTCTTTGTTATTACTCTGTTTATACCCTTTGCATAAACAATAACAATTACTAGACAATTATTCGACGGATCTTTGTAAAGGAAGATGTTCAAACCACGATTACACTCTTCAAACACACCGCGTCTTCACACAAGACTGACAAAACTTCACTAACTCAGTCGCCTGCTTTTCTTTGCATTTTATATGACAAAGTAAACAGTCTGATGAATGTTCTTGAAGGCGAATGTTCATGACGTCGCCTTCTCGAAATCTCTATAAATGTAAACAGCGTTGTTTACATTTATTATTGTAGTGTTGTGGGTATATTTTTGTTTACTTGTTTACCATTTTGCTTATGCTGGTGTTTGTTGCTATATTACGCGCTACGATAATTTGTAAACAGGTTTGTTCACTGCATTGTTTCGTTTTTGTTGCTTTTGTTTATAATTTTAATGTTAAGCGATGTAAAAGCAAAACACCAGCATCTAGATTTTTCTTTTTGGTAACAATATACTGAACTTGTGACAGAATAGAATGACATAAATATTGCCAGATTCGAAATAACAGATAATTAACATTTAAACCAATAGATGGCCCACCCTATATTTACGTATTAAATTTTACCGTGTATACCTTTTAATTAACACTCATCCACCATAACTAGCCAGCTATTGGCTGTGAATTTCAGGTTTCCACCTGGAAGCCAACAAAAAAATATGGCAGAGGAAACGGAACAAAAAACAAAAACAACTGAACGTTGATTTAAGTGTTGGCCATTTATTTTAAAATAAAATCCGTGAACATGTTCAAAAGAAAAAAAAAACCTGGAAAAGTATATTTAAATACGAGGCTGCAGGAAGTTTTTGAAAAAAAAAAATCGTTGTGATAAATTTCTGTTTCTTTTTCCACTGCTTTTGTATGGATTATTTTGCTGATTTCAATTCAGTTCAGTTTCAATAATAAGTGTCCCGTTTATGTAGAATTTATTCGTATTTATTTAGAATCATTAACTTTTATAATATTTTAAATTTTTTGAATATGTTTTCCTTTCATTCATTTGCTCTCACTGCATTACGTTTCCTTTTCTTTAAGGGCTCTGGCGAATAAACTCTTAAAGCTATCCTGGGAAAACAGACGTATTAGCTTGTAATTGCCAACATTTGTATTCGTAATCTAGTTTTTGTTTCCTATTTCTTTCGTACTTTTTATTATTTTTGTGGAAAGACCCTTCCGGTCTGGGTTCGTTTTTTTTGGGTAATTGTTGTAATCGAATTAAAATTTAATGACGCACATAAAACTTGTATTTAATTGTTATCGCCTTACTCTTTTGCTTTGGTCAAATATGGTTTTGGGAGCCTCAATTTTAGATCGCAATTACAAAGTAATTTTTATTTAAATGGATATCTGTGCTCATAAACGAAGGATAAGACATTTTAGAAGTTATTATAAATAAAAACGAATGTTGAAGACATTTAAAGCTGTACGAAAACTATCAATAACGATGGCTATGGTTAGACAGTTGAGTATATAAAAATAGACTTAAAATTGAATAAGGTTTGGCAAGCCATCATGTAGGCAGTATTGGTAGTAGGAGAAAAAGGAAAATAATAATAATTAGAAATAAAGCCATGGTTCATACCCCAGGTCAGACATCACGAACAAATCGAAATATGAAAAAATATTTTTCACAATCACACGCGGCGTTGGTCAGTGTACTTCAATTGTTGCGGTAGTTAAACCCTATAGGGATAGAGTTTCAAATGCAAACCATGTAAGATAAGCCGAAACGCTGACAACAGCATGGAATCAACAAAGCGGTATTATCAGCAGTGTCCATTTTCCGGTAATGCACAAGCCTGATCAAGTCTGTTACGCTTACAATATTTTTAAATTTCTTTATGAACTTGTCAACACACTGCACAATGAGTCGCTTATGATGAGCATTTTTTTACAGTATCCCTCTTGGGAGCATATGGCTTCCACAAAGCATTTCTGCCCTGTTTCAGTTTCTTTAATCTATTTTTGTTGTTCCGGCTAGACAAGAAACTGGTCTGCTGTAGCACGTCCTAGGAAATGCCATCTATCGTTGCCTAGAAACAACGCCCTCCGAGTATTTGATGTAGTGAAGGAGATTCTTGCTGATTGTTGATTCTTACCACTTTTCACACTAGGTGGGAAACATCCTCTTTGACATTAACCTTTTTCCATGAAGGCTCTTAATTTGAAACTCGAAAACCGTCCGGGTGGGGGTCCGACCTTAGGCTTTTTCCTCCATTGGGATTCGAACCTAGTCTTCACGATTTGTAGACCAGCTGTTTTGATTACAACACCACGCCACCACTATGATCACCATAACTAGCCCCTATTGTCAGAAAAACTGTTAGCTTTAAATCATTATATTTTGATAAATTTTAACTATTTTAAGTAAATTTAACAGTTCCGAGAGGCCCATTATATTATTGGAAATTAATCTATTTCAAGTATTGCCAGCATGCCACATTGTCTTAAACTCTTAAATATTTGTTTTAAAAGTTTATGTTTTGAAAACATCATAATTAAAATTCACATATTTTATGAGCACCACTCGTCCAACACTGCTACAAAGAAAGAAGCGATTTAATATCTGTAGTGCGTCTGACCTCTATCGGAATACTAGATAAAGGAATACGCGGTATTAAAAACCTTTCTTGGAATCAGACGGCACGAATTGAAGTCTGTGGGGAAGAAACTGACGAAATTTCCATATCAAGAGGAGTCAGACAGGGGTGCATACTATCCCCATTATTATTTAACATATATTCGGAGAAAATATTCCAAGAAACGCTTGAAGGGGAAAATATAGGGATAAAGGTAAATGGGGAATTCATCAATAATATAAGATATGTAGCTGGTAGTATATCCGACCTACAAAAACTGATGGAAAAGCTTGCACGTATAAGTGAGATGTATGAATTAAGAATCAATATGAAAAAGACTAAATATATGGTTATTAGTAAAAAAAATCCCATCAGAATGCAACTTTAAATATACAAAATATAGAAATCGAAAGAGTGCGAAATCCTAAATATCTGGGGGTCTTAATAAACGACCACTGGGACCCATCAAAGGAAATTAAATGCCGCATAGAGATGGCGAGAGATGCCTTTTTTAAATATAACAAAGTGCTGACCAGCCATGACATCAACGTAGCAACAAAAACACGCATCATAAAATGCTACATTTGGTCTGTCCAATTATACGGAGTAGAAGTTTGGACAATCAAAAACTTTGACCAAAAAAATTGGAGGCCTTCGAAATGTGGATATACCGAGTTCTGAAAATACCATGGACTGCCAGAGTCTCCAATGATGAAGTATTAAGAAGGATGAATGTACGCCGACAACTAATATTAATGATGAAAAAACGAAAAACTTCACACCTAGGACACGTATTGAGGAATAACAAATCCAAAATTTTACAACGAATCCTTAAATACAAAATTGAAGGAAGACGTGTTAGAGGCAGAAGGGAAACATCATGGCTGAAAAACATCCAAGACTGCACAGGGTATAGTGATGAAAATACCCTCAACTACGCCGCTAGGAACCGAGAGCTGACCATTTTAATATAAAATGAATACATATACATATAATTGTACGATCACTTATATCCGAATAGCGTATGAGTAAATAAAGAAGAAGAGTGCGTATAATGTTGGTATGCGAACACAATTATCAAACACTAATCGGATTAGAAGTTGTTCTCCAGTGTCATAAGTCAATGGCAACAATATGTTTTTGTAGATTTTGAATGAGTGATACAGAGCTTGGTTTGGTTTGCACTATTAAACAGCATTTATTTGTTGTTTAGAGTTTTAGATATATGTTTTTAATTAATTTACACACATGATTTAAGAGCCCCTTTCTTCTTTTTCCTATGCTTAATTTTTTTTCTATATTTAAGGCCTGGTCACTTGCGTGACCCTTACACATGTCAGTGTGAGGCTTTTTGTTTTATTTTCCTTAATACTATCTCAGTTAGTTTTAATACTTCCCTTTGCTTTCCTTTTGACTTACCTACATTGAATTGCAGGCACATGTAGTCTCTAATTTGTTAGTTTTTCCTGCAGTGGATTTTGTTCATAATTTATAAAATTGTGTGTTTTAGCAAGTGTACGTAATATTTTGATGAATTAATTTTCTTGTTTTTCTTAATGAATTTACTAGATTTTCTTTCATAATTATTACAGCTTATACTTGTGTTTATGCTTTTGTGCTCTTGGCTTAAATACCTGCCAAACTAACTGGCCACTTGATTTAATTTTTATCGAAGGTGTATGGTCTGTAGCTTTTTATGTTTCCACTATGAAATGTGTATTTGACACGTGCATTTAATCTTGTTACATGTTTGTTAATCATTGTTTTTCTTTTAGTTTTTAATTCTTATATTTATTAAGGGGACCTTTTTTCAGTCATTGAAATTAAAGGATTTCGTTGCTTTTGCTTACAGGCGACAGAATGAATTTAATTCTAGTAAATTTTTTTTATTTATTCCCCGGTTTTTCGAACATATAATTAATACCTTGGGGTAATAATTATTGTGTAATTGAAGATTTATTCTCAGTAAATTCAAAAAAATATTTTGACATTCAAAAGATATGAAATATAAATTTGGGATATTAAAAAACACAAGAAATAGAATAAAAAATTCTTTACTGCCATAAATTCAACACTCGTCCTTGGAAAATAATGTAACCATGGCACCGGTCAGCCAAACGTCCACGCAACACAACGGAATGTATGGTTCCGCTGGCTTTTGGCTAATCGTGGCTTTAAATACTTACTTAATTGGTCATTACAATTATTTAATCAGAATTACGATTTTGGTTCTCTCGTCACTCCTATTAAATTTGATAATTTTTAATACATGACAGACGAAACCTTCAGTTTAACGTCAACTCCGAACGGCAGATTTTTGAGGAACTTTTCATGGCCGGCACACTGCTGAGAAGAAGTCGTCGAAGAAATATTTTTTCATACTCCGTTTTGTTCGAGATGTCGGAGTTGGGGTTTGAATCATTGCCTCATGCCTAAAAGGCCAACACACTATCTACTATTCCCTTTAATAATAATGAAAAATATCAGACCAATAAGTAACAAATTGTATTAAATTTTTTGAAAAAGTAAAATTGTCAAAATACATTTGAAATGAATACTTGGAGTCAAAACTGCATCCATCCAAGTTTGCATAGTCTCCAAACTATTAAAGACTAGAGCATTTAGTCTACAGTCTTTTATTTTTGAACCATAAGGTTTTAAAATATCAGAAAATTGCTGGGTAGATATTTTATGACTATGAGGTGGCTTAAATATTGGTATCTAATGATTAAATAATTGTTGGTTTGTTGGCATATGGCAGCGACTTAACATAGCCCTAGAGAAAGTAATCCAGCGGCTCTAAATACCGCAAGCAAACGGGACAATGAACAGAATTTCATTACATTAAATAACTATTGCGCTGTATGCTAATCTTGGAATTAAATTTCATTGATGTTTAGTGGGTTGTTGTTTTAGAAATAAAAATTCCATCAACATGGCTTGATAGCATTTGACGTTTTTCCTGAATATAGAAATAGCCGATGGTGTTGCTAGCATGCAAGCCGCACCAAACATAGCGATTCATTCACATCTTCGCTCCAATTATAGTAATTTCCTTACAGACGCAGCTTTTTAACCCGGATTTCATTGATAAAAATGCTTATCTTCAAGCGGTTTCAAACGAATTCAACCAGCAAAACTGCAACACAAACGATGGTCATTTGATTTTATATCTCCTACGAGTTGTCGAGAATATCCTCTTTAGTACGCGAATTTCTTTTGGTTTTTGGTGGTTGTAAATCGATCAGATTAAACAGGCCGAATGTGTTGACTCTAGGAACAGATTAATTTTGTTCAAATTAAATTTCTACAATTTCGCAAGTTCTGGAGCTAAACGGTTCATTACGACTTCTAAAACTTTACTAAACCGAAATGTCAACAAAGTGTCTGATAGTTCTCATGCAGCTAAAGAACTCTCGATATTTACCCTCACTTGGCCCAGGTTAAAGAAAGGGTTTCGACTTTATATTGTGACTAATGGGTATGCCATTTTAACAAGTTTCGCTAAGAGTACGAGTCCTAGAAGTTGCCATAGTGTGTTGACTTATTAGACGTAAGGCAACGGTTCAAGGTCACACATCTCTAACAAAACGAAATGCAAAAAAAAGTCTTTGGTAAACACTTCTCATTAGATTTCTGGCAAAAACTCTGAGAGGTAAAAAATTGTCATGGAAAAGTAACTCAACAAAAATCTGTCGTTGGAAGTTGACTATAAACTGTTGGTCCCCCCACTTATGAATAAAATTAACACGCTCAACATATGTACATAAGTGGACTGAAGGGTTGTAATGACCAATTAAGTAAGTAAATACGTATGCTAATGTGCCAATGGTGTCTTGAAAATTGATATCTAATGATTAATGAATTGTTAGTTTGCCGGCATATGCCCACAATTTCGTTGATGTTTAGTTGATTGTATTTAGAAACAACAATTCTGTCAGTATGGCTCGATAGCGCTTGGCGCTCACCCATAAAGTAAATCCTCTGTTCATTTCAAACGAAATAAGAACCTATGCTGCTGCCAGCATGCAAACCGCACCAAACACTCAATTCCAATAGATGTAATGGTGGCCGTAAAGTCGCCGTAGTCGATTAGGTAGTGTGTTAGCTTATTAGACGTAAAGCCAGGGTTCGAGCCCCAGGCCAGACATCAAAACAAAATACAAAAAGTATTTCTTCGGCGACTTCCTCTCAGCAAATTTCTGGCAAAAACTCTGAAAGTAAATAAAATTGCCATGAAAAGTTTCTTAGAAATCTGTCGTTCGGAGTCGACTTTAAACTGTAAGCCGCACCACTCATGCATAAAATTAACATACATAACATAAGTGGTGTGAAAACTATGTCGTAATCCTGACTGAAGGGTTGTAATGACCAATTATGTATGTACGTATGTACTCTGTCGTTATGCTCCGTGTGTTATATTGATTGATGCTATGGAATGATGTTACCATAATTTGAATTTAATAACGTTTCACCCACTCTACAGTATATTTTTTTATTTTTTTGTTTGATTCCATTATCCTTAACTGCTTGTTTCTGTTATTCATTGTCTGGCAGTTGATTTCCCCCATTTGTTTATATCATCATTCAGGTTTTTTTTCTTTGTTACTGGCAAATAAATTTTGTAAATATTTAAACACCAGGTTCCTCTAATAAATTGGATCTCGATGAAGGAAATGTGTTTTTCTAATGCCATATTTATGCAAGTGAACTTGATTACAAACAAATATGCAAATTAAAACAAAAATAAACAATATTCCACTAAATATTGGTTTCTAATGTTAAATATAATCATTTATTGGAAGGATGTTTCTTTTAAATGACAGTATTAACATGCCACGAAACTTAATCCATAATTTTGTTTACCTTCTTTTCTTATTTACACAAATAACCGAACACTATACCTGACGGTAGTACAATTTTCCATTTCCTAAGAATCTTATAAAAACCTCATACTTAATTTACGAAAGCCTAAATACATACTTATTACCCTGGGTATATATTGTATTATTCCCATCCCTTCACTCCCTCTGCATATTTAATACTGTCAATATAATATAAACAATATTTGTGTCAATAACTGTAAACAACAGCAACAACAAAAAAAAAAAAAAGAGAAAGAACAAAAAATAAAAAAGACAGGAAAAGTAAAACTTAAAAAAAAATATCCTATGAACTCATCTTTATTAAGCATTCATTCAAACATGCAAAGGAAAGGACTCCCAGGCAGACACTCATTGGCTGTATGAAAAGAAACAACCAAAGTTGCTACGATGGGTATAATAAACAAAAAATAGTATTAAGTTCTGAGGGAAATGCACTGGCATACCATAACAGTGTTACAAAGATAAGCAGTTCCAGGTACACTTATGTATCCGCATACTCTCACAGTAACGATAACTAAGGAAGAGATATGGAGGATGAGTAAAGCTGGAAAATAAATGATAATATTGTTCAATAAAAATGGAAATTAATATCAACAGTGAAGTACACTTTTTTATATACTCATACTCATTTGTAAGTTTTAAAGAAAAAGTGTATTGTTATAAGGTCTAACAAGGGCCTTTCTCCGCATATTCTTTGTTTACTGTTTAGTTTACAAAATTCTTCTGGGCAAAAGAATAAAAAAATAAAATTCAACTTCTTATCGAAATGCAAGCCGCGCTTTCAAAGATTATTACGGTCAGGAATAAATCACTGCATCCAGCTGGAAGTACATCAAATTGCAACAACCCCATTTTCCCCTTGATCACGTAGCAAAGAGTCAAATTGATCACACTGCTGCGATTAAAAAGCGGAACTCTAGTGTGTTGGACGTCAACTTGATCAGTGATACTAATATTGACTCAGATTACCTTGCCCAAAAGCTTCGCGTACAACAAGTTGCCGCTGGCTACTCCGCCTGAACTAATAAATTTTCCCCTCAGGGGACGGGCTCTACTCATGCAGTCCATTGTGTTAGAACTTGGAACATACATTGAGCCTCTAAAGAAACTGTACACTATGGAAAAAATTCTACATACATACATACATCACATGCTTTCTCTTGCGCTTTATATGGCAGGGTAAACAGTCTGATGAATGTTCTTGCAGGCGAATGTTCGTGACTTCTCCTTCTCAATATCTCTATAAATGTAAACAACGTTGTTTACATTGTTGTTTGTGTATTTTATTTACATATATCCTTGTAGTTTTGTTTGTGGATTTATATTATTATATTAAGCAGTACGATAATTTCTAAACAGGTTTGTTTACTGCATTGTTTTGGTATTGTAGCTTTTGTTTATAATTTTAATGTTAAGCGATGTAAAAGCAAAACACCAGTATCTGGATTTTTAATTTTCGTAACGATATTTTTTATTACTTTTCTTTTCTTTGTTTTATTAATTAAACATATCATAAAATACATAATATTCACAAAAAAAATTGCAATAGAAAAAAGGTCAAAGCTTTGCACACACATATTAATTTTTAATAACTTATGATTTCTCAAACTAGTAGTAAATAAAAGTAAAACAACTCAACAAGTTTAGTTTAATTTTTTTTTCCATTTTTTTTAGTGTTATACCTTTCAAGCTAGTTCCTTTTGTGGCAGCTTTAAGCAAAAAAGAGATATTGCACATGAATTGTAAGTACAAAAACTCTTTTAATATGTTAAAAAAATTAAGCATTCTGCTGGCAAAAACTCTGAGAGTAAATAATGCAATGAATTTTCTAGACCCCATTAATTCGTTATAATCAAATATATAATAATCTTTTGCATACTTTAGGGCACGTTTAAACTATTTTTTTCTTTTGAAGCTTAAAATCCCCTGCAAATATTTACTCTATTAAAAGCCATAGGAAACCAAAGTGCCTCCATTTTATACACATATATACAATAAATATTTTGGCACACAATCTTAAAATATTGTATTTGGGCTTGTTGTCAGCTACTGAAAAGTAGATTTTACATTTTGTGTTTAATTTGGAAACAATTCTGGTAATTTCCTGTTTAAACATGAACTGTTAATACAAAATTGGCAACAACGAAAAGCAGTTAAAAATTATAAATAGTTTGTATATAATTCCCCAAGTCACTTTACTGCCCAGAAGAGAAAAACTAGTTTAAATAACAAAAATTGTAGAGAGCCAAAAAGTAGGCCACTGAATTTAATACGAAAAGTATGCAAAGAAAACTGTTACACGCAAAACAAAATTAAATTACTGACAACAATAATGAAAGAAGAAACAAATTAAATAAACAAAAATAGAAACACGAAAATGAAAGCATAATTTTTGGGGTTAAAAATTAATTGTAATGTCTTGCATATTTTTAGTTAACAAATTTAAACATTATTTCTCATTAATGATTCAAATTCAAAGTAACTATAAAAAATAGTTTTTTGTAAAATTTTTTATCCTTTTTTCACGATTTTGCTTGAATTTAATTTTCGGCTTTTTCAACATGTATGCTTATTATATCCTTTTTGGACTTTTTCTCAGTACAGCTGTTAATAGGAATTTAATTAAATTTTTTCTATGTATTTATTTACATTATCAAAGGAATGTTTGTGCACCAATTGCTTTAAATATCCATTAATTTTAATTATATACACGCCACTGAACAAAGGTCGACATATTTTCCTGCAAAATTCAAATATAATTGCCTTTACCAATCAGCTAATATCACGTATAATTTAATGAATTTTGTATTGCGAAGTTTTTTGTCTTTCTGATAAAAATTAATATGAAAAAATCCTAAAAATATGCAGATATTTGTTACATATGAAAACGCCTTAATGCATACTTTAACAATTCTATATAAATGTAGAATATGCAAAGTCGTATTGAGTCACAACACGTAATATTGTGAAAATATACTTTATTAACAGATATAGTTTACTATTAGACGAGAGGCCGTGGTTAAAACCTCACCTCAGATATCAAAAAAAAAGAAATACAAAACGAAGAAATACAGCGGCTTCCTCTAAGCAGTCTTGAAAAGTCCATGAAAAGTTTCTCAAAAGGACCTGCCACTCATGTATAAAATTAGCTCACACAACATATGAGGTGAGAGAAGCTAGGGCGTAATCCTGACAAAAGGATTGTAATGACCAATTACGTATGTATGTATTAGAGGTCTTTAAACAGAACCTTAAGGAACTACAGCCATAATAGCATACGACTTATAAACGCTTCCGGTGTATGATATTAACTTTCAATATTCAGTCACAAAAACCGATTTTTGTTGCTAAGTGGGTACATAGTTGCTAGTGCCACTATAATAGAGTCCTGAGTTATGCATAGAGTAGAACTTTATCTCCTGAATGCATTTTTTATTGAATCAGTTTTTGATATTTTCTTTACAACTATTCTCGTGCTACTTTTTGAAACTTTGTTTTTAAAGAATAATTATAATGCTCATAACCATTATCCTTGGCGGCTTTTAAAATATTTTAAACACTTTAATAAAATCGTTAGTTTGATGCCTTTAACGGAGGAGTAGGAAGAAAAGGAAAAACAATTTTGTGGGCAAATGTTTTAGAAGCAATAATAATAATGGGCCACAGTCAAAAGAAGCGATATGATGCGATGCATACATTTGTTAAGTGTTTGTGCAGAGAAATGTACATGATGTTAAAAAAGGAGTTCATTAACTCATTATCATACTATTATTACTCCGTTTTGTTGAGTTTCAGTTTTAGATTTTTTGGACTCTACATAGTCTATTAAGGGTTTAAAGGCAAACATTATGACAGCAAACATTATGAACCGCCAAAAAAAAAAGAAAAAACCAACAGCTGTAGCATACAGTTAGAAAATGACAGCGACAATAATAGTAATTGATATACAAAAAAAGTAAAGAAATCTAATAAATTTATAAAAAAAAGAGAGGCAATAAATTTGTAAAAACTTAAATTATAACAGACGATACTAAACAATTAACAGAATAAAACAAGGCCCTGGGGTGAATATTCTTGGGAATGGGAGTCGTAACACTACAATGTCTACATGCCTAAATAATTTATGTGTAAGTGTAAACTTTGTAAAGGATAACAAAGGGATGTAGATAATCATACAATAGCTATTGTTCAGAAATTGTTCCTTTAGAGCAGTAATAATATAACACAATATAATTCTTTTCTTTTTCTGCTTGTCTTGTTAAACGCCAGAGGTTTTCTTCTCCTTTTGTATGGTAAACACACTTTTACGGCGTAGCATTGTAATAACAAAAAAAAAAACTTTTTTTGTATGTTTCTTCTGTGTTTTTGCTTATTTTTTATAACAAAGCTAAAGACTTGTCACCATATTGGGTCATACAAAAAGTATTTTTGGTTTTTAGTTTTATTTTCTGAATTGAAAACAAGCTTTTTTATGCAATCGTTATTTGCCTGCTACTTCACAGACATACTAATACGGCAAGCAAACTGCGTAGCCAGGTAGATAGGGTTGTCTATTGTCTATTTATTTATAATTTTTATATTAAGCGATGTAAAAGTAAAACACCAGTATCTTTATATTTTCATTTTCGTAACAATATTGTATAGCAAATAGGAAGACTTCTCCTAATGACGCACATCAATGCCTTTCTTAAACAAAGTGAATGAGCGAACCAAAGTGAAAATTTCAAGTAACTGCCTATGATAATGCCACCTAAATTAGCCAAACCTACGTTGGGGCCTAAGACCATGTGGCCACAATAGTTAAGAAATAATTAAAATTCCTGTCTCCAAAATTTACATGAATTGTACATTGATTTCGAAATTAGTTAAAAGTCCAACCCTTTTAAACATTTTTTTTTAATTTTCTCATTGATTTTTCGATGCATTATATTGAATTGATTGAGAATTGCATATGGAAACAGTGTAGTTTGTATATTGATTTTGTGGATTATATTGTTGTTACGTCCCTTAGCACTTTCGAGTTTAGATTTAAAGTTTCCTGTAATTGTTTTCTTTTTTTTCTGGATTAGTAGGCAATTTTTAAGCTTTCTAGCCATAAAGAGAAAGGGAAAGAAACTAACTTTGTATGGAAAATACAAATGGAATGGAATTTTTAATAAGTTTTTCCTCTTTATAGGATTTTATTTTATATTATTTCTTTCCATAGAATTCAGTTTTAAAGAGGTACAGTCGTTTTTTTATTTTTTGTTCCTTTTCTGTTGTGTTGTTGAGACAACAATTTCGATAAAGCATTTGCATTTACGATATACCAGTTAGTCTATAGAAAGTAGTTTTTCCTTATTTCCTTACATTTTAGTTGTTTTTGTTTAAACCAAATAATAGCAGCAGCTCCTGTAGTTCTATAAGCCATTTGAGTTTGTAACTTCAATTAAAACTTTCCTTGTTTTAAGCGTTTCTAAAGAGATTATTTTTCAAATGGATTTTAATTTGAAATTGATGCTTAAAAAGTCAAATTAACAGTTTTAAATACAATTAAGTTTTTATCTTACTATTTACAATAAAAGCAATAACAACATTAACGAAATTAGCAACTATTCATTTAGGATAAGCCATTGTTTTCATCACGAGTGGCATTATTATATTGAAACGTTTTTACCTTTTAAAAACATTTAAAATATGAGCTCGTAGATTGCAAATAAAATAAAAATAAATTTGTGTTTATTTTTAATTAAATTCTTTATTGTTCGCACACTGTTCACAACTTGATGTAAGCAACAACAATTGCTTTGTTTGTTATTGCTCTTTGCACTCTTTTGCATAAACAATAACTATTACTAGTCAATTGTTCGACAGATCTTTGTAACAGAAATCTTCAAACCACGATTACTCTCTTCGAACACACCGCGTATTTACATAAGACTGACTGAACTTTTACTGACTCCGTTGCCTACTTTGCCTTGCCTTTTTGACGGCAGAGAAAGCAGTTTGATGAATGTTCTTGAAGGCGAATATTAATGACATCGCCTCCTCGAGATCTCTATAAATGTAAACATCGTTGTTTCATTATTGTTGTTTGTGTATTTTGTTTACATTTATTCTTGTAGTGTTTGTTGGTAAATTTCTGTTTACTTGTTTTCATTTTTTATGCTGGGGTTTGTTGTTAATTCCGCAGAGCGATAATTTGTAAACAAGTATATTGTTTTTGTTTTTGTAGTTTTTGTTTATAATTTTAATGTTTAATGTGCAAACTTCTGAAAAGTTCTGGTAAAATTTAGTTTTTAAAGTATATTTTTTGTTACTCTAAGAATTCCCATTTATGTATATATAGCATACTTTAAGGCATCCTTTGCTAAATAAGTTAAATAAATTCAAGTTGTTTTTGTGTCTTATTTCTCTTCTATTTTCTATAACATTTTACAATTTACTGAAAAGCTATTTCATTTCCACTTGATTTTCTACCTCTTTGTTTGCTGCAACCTATTTTGCTATTAGACAAAATACAGGCTTGTTCATATTGTAATATATGAAAAAACCATTCCGTGTTAGGCATATGGCCATATTACAAGCACATAGGATGTACATGAACTATTCATATACCCTTTTCTATGTATTTTTGTATGTACCTGTGTAAAGTTTATTTGAACAATGTATGGAATTGCATTCACTTGTTCGCAATCCTTTAATAAAATTGGCCAAAAAGGCACACAACAACCGGTGGGGTTTTAAACTAAAACTACAATGACACGAAATAGTTTCATTATATGGAGATTGTTAACCTGGTTCTTTTGTTTCAAAATATAAGGAAGTAGAATAGAGAGATAGAGAATAAAAATGAGTAAAAAATAAAAAATATTAAAGTCTACTTAAAGGCTACTTAAAATGAAAAATAATTCTAGAACCTGTTATCTCTTTACAGATCTACTTGTTTGTAAATCGGATTCAACAATAATACACGCCGCACTGTAACAAACCATTAATATAACATGTCAAGTGGATGCAAATGTTCCTGATGATCTAAATTTCAAATGGCTTTTCAACAACTCACTGCAGAGTCTCCTTGAATTGCCTCTGAAAGTGGATTCTGATTCACTGATGATGGGTGGTGGTATAGCGATCTCATTACATACACCATTAAATAGCGCGTTATCAATGGGAGGACTTTATCATTTACAATAATAGCAACGACAGCAACAACGACAATACCAACAAATTTTATTTCATGCGGATACAAGTCATGTTTCCGCCGGATATTATCAACGTAGAAAATGTGGCTTTGCCTTGCGTGCCATAAGGCCTTTACAGCAATATACAGGATCACATATTGACATATATTAAAGAAGATAATTTCAACACAGACCAACAACATTATCATCAACAACGACAACAACATCAACTTTATGATGGACCCATGTCACCTAACATAGTGTATGATAAAGAAGAATTTTACACACGCAAATGGTCTGTTCTGGTCTCATATATAAAAATCATTTGGACACCAAACAACGTGGCAACAAATAGCAAATTATAATTTATCAACAGCAACAACAACAGCCGTCACTATTGCATGCTATCTCATACAACAATATCAACTGGCTGAACGCAAACGTTTGACTGCATTTGCATAAGCAACAACTTCATCGCGTTCTGGTGGTAATAGCTGCCACCCACATCAATGGCGCCTCTCAGCAATGTTTATACTTATGGCATGGATTCTTATGAAGATTATGGTGTCATTTCAAGTCTTGCCATCAGTACATTGGGCCAAACACAGTCATGTTCGTATCAGGTAAGTTAAACTTACTCCGTTTGACTTCGCAATGTGGCTTGTGTTTCACTGTTCTATCGCTACTTTTGCTCGATTCTTTTTCCGCAGAATGGTGCACTCGCACGTAACGTTTGTTATCAATTAGCCAGTGGATCACACACTGCATTACAGACAAAATTCGTATGTGGAACTTCCTTTCTGCAGAGGTCATTCCTGTCACTTGTGATATAAAGAGTTTCAAATTTAGTGTCCACAAACACTACTACCACTTTCTTCCTTTCCATTACATAATTTCCTAATACTAACACAATGTACAGCATGAGTAGGGGCTATCTCCTGAGTTTTTTTTTTAATTTCGTCATTCGAATTTTTACTAAATTTGCGACCAATTTTTTTCTGCATCTATGGATATCTATTAAAGAATACTTAATTACGTATTGGATCCAATATTAATAGAGAAATCAAATTAAAGTGGAAAAAGATAAGTCACCGCAATCCTAAAACAAAATTTCTACAAACCACAAAAATATGCAGTAATTGCCGTATATTTATGCAACAAAAAAGTAGGCACTACTCTTTAACGGTATATTTTTATACTGCTTACTTTTTACTATATTTCAGATGAGGTGAAAACCACCCTGCACTTTATTATAATACGTATTTGTGGGCAGGGTATACCTTTGTTCGCACGATCAATCTTTTCTGGTGACGACCAACATTACACGGCTCTTAAGGGTTCTGTAGCTGGCTAGTATTACAATGCCCCCAATATTTTAAATATGGGATTCAACTTTGTCAAACATCTGTTTACAAACAGTTGTAATTTTGTTGTGGTGGATTTGGTTAAATTTCATGTCTCGCAACTATATAGGAGCACAGGCTTCGTAATTGAGTGACATATCTAAACCGGTCAGAAGATCCCTAGGGAGTTTGTACAACACATCTTTAATTATCCAAGGCAGCGGAAAGTTTCTGAAGAAGTTTACGGAAAGGTAACAATAAAACCGATGCACTTACAAAGGTGAATTAAAAAAAATAAAATTCATACGTGAGATTTGCAAACAAGTGGTCTCACACTCAAACTACCCTTAAACCTATCACAAAAGGATAGTGGCCCCACAGCAATTTCTGACTAAGCTGTAACAACGAAGAATAGGGCGAAACTACAGAATTGCAAACCTTAGAAGAAGAATACTAAGACAAACGGAATTTATTGACAGCATAGATCTAGCTGAAGGTTTTTCAAGTTTTTTACATATTTATATTATGTTTGTGGCAAAAAAAATTTGCTAATACAAAAGCCTGCATGTTATAATTTATTTAAAGAAATACTCGTTAAAGAATATACTCGTCTTTCACAGGGTGTCCCGCACTGCCAAGACGAGTATACTCGTCCTTGGCAGCGAATGGGTTAATATTTCATTTAATTCTGTTGATTTATTAAGTCCTGAGTATATTATTTTTAGCTTAACCTAAACTTTTGCTAAATATTAATTGAGATTGCCATCTCTGGTAATAATTTTTTCAATTAGAATTTTCCTACTATATCCTGATGCATTATTGGTTCATTAGAGCTTATAATACCACACATATAAACAGGCATAGACACACGTGTACACATTTTTACGCATAACCGAGGATCATGCAGTCATATACAATTCATGTATGCCGTGAATCAGAGATCAGCAATGAATTGTTTTTTCGCTACTTATAAGCACTCATGAAATTTTGATTATAACTGAGTAAACAATATTAAAATTTAATTACTCTGATTCATTCGTACTAACTACAACGTTGATTTATAAGTACAGGTTGCAATGAGTATGCGTACAACGTTCACATTAAACTCATACCATTCGAAATATGTTTGATTCATAAGCCTACTCATTCAGATTTAGAAAAATACTTATAATACTTATAAATGATTGGAGTGACATCAAACTTTGAATATGAGTAGTAGGAGTATGGTATTGAAATAAGTATCAGAAATTATGAATATGATCCGATTCTATTCATCTTTTTGAATTCGCATTGCCGATCTCTTGTATAAATGGTAAAAAGAACTTTCTAAATAAGAACAAGATTTTTGAAACTGAATGCTCTTTAATACAATTCTAAGACAGTTTTGTTCTTACTCATTAGTTTATAAAAATTAAGGATTTTCTTTTTTTAGGATTTAAATTTTTATTAAGGGCATACCCTAATATTTTATAATAAAAACAATTGAAGAACAATCAATAAAAATGTAAAACAATATTTACTGGTTAATGGTCATCATTGTTTAAAAATTTAATTAATTTGCATAAGCCCTACAACAATAAAGACAATGTCATTTATTTTGTTGTTATAATTGTTATCAAAAATTAACATAACCAAATGCCCGGCTTAACATGTTTATTGGATAATTAGACCCATCACAACCCCTAAAGAGTTTAATTGCTTTTTCGAAAATCAATACGGTTTTAAACAATTACAGGAATTTAAAATTATAATTTCCAATTGTACAACAGTCAGTTCCTTTGTTTCCCTGGTAAAGTTTATCTCCTTTTACAACAAAAGACTTTGCAATGTCAATAACAATACCATGTCTCTGTTTCTCTTGGTATTTGAAAAATACGTTCGCCTGGAATTTATAATCAGAAAATTTTTTGTTTGAGACAGGACCAGTAATTATGTTCTCTACAAAAACAAAAAAGGATTTTCTTCTGCACAATTCTTTTGAAATGAAAGTTATATTGGGGAAAGAAGGAAAGTTGTAAGAGTACAGATACTAAGATTTCAAAAGGATGTCTCTATGATATATACGAAGGAAGAGAATTTTCTAGTGGTATGTAGGTTGTTTGGTTGTTTATGGTTTCATTTAGAAAAAGAAACGTTTATGTATTCTTTACAAAATACAAAATATTTTAAATTTTATTTTCAAGGGAAAGTATTGATTTTATTATACAATTTTAGCTTCAGGACAATTAGAACAACAGCAAAACGTGAAAAATTTTAAAATTTTTTAATTAAAAAATATTTAAATTAAAAATTAAAAATTTAAATTTTTGTTTAAAAAAACATTTCTGAATAGAATCAATCATTTTACTGCTTAAATACAGAACTGTGGTAAGGAAAATTTGATCAAATCAGTTTAACTTAGAGAAAGAAACTAAATTCAAGACATTATCCAGCCTTGGCCAGATTTTCTGCGCCATTCTGCCCGTGTCCGAGCTGCATTTCTACTGTTAACGAGGTCCACGACTGCATTGTCGAATATATAAGCCTGCAGGTACCCAAAGGGAGACCTAATGTAGAGAATTCATCAGGAATTTCGATGGTCTTCCACCAGTTTATGAGCTCTGCAGTTACCAGAAATGTCTCTACGACTCGGTACCCATGTAATACAAACATCATATCGATTAGCCGCCTCGTTAAGGCATCTGCGACAGTCATATACCATCCTGGAGTTCATTACGTTAGAATCCAATGCCCTGATAGCCGCTTGGCTATCGGAAAATATGGTGATTTTTTTTTATTTTATTTATTTATTTATTTATTATTAATCGTAGCACACCAAGATAATAATCTTATAAATGAAAGTGCTATATTTTTGTCCACAATAATTTTCACCGCGGCCTGAATTGCGGACACTTCCGCTTAAAAGACGCTGCAGTGATCCGGTAGCCTTATAGACCGGTTTATTCCGATTGATTCCGAATAATTCCAAACCCTCCCTCCAACTCGGAGCCATCATTGTCCTATAGTGCACTGCATTCACAGTGAAAATCTGGCCAAGGTCATAGGAATATGGACTGATGACATCAACAGCCCAAAAACTATTTTTTCAGGAATGTCTATAGATTTGCATTGATGACTGTTTTATTAACAAGTTTCAGTCGTTTTTAAAATATTCCTACACACAAACATACATAAAAGAAATCAGCAGAGCAAAGAAGCTTGCAAAGACTAGGAATAAATCGTAGAAAAATTTAAAACTAAAAACTGCAACATTTGCAGTCAAAGTTGTCGCCTGCTATCTAAAGAGCGGGCCATTTAAGAGATTAAATTTAAAAATACAATAAAGTAAAAACGGTTTGAAATTTTGCCAACATTTTTTTCCATTCCATTCATATGGCTGCCGTGGTTGGCCTCACAGTACCTCATTCGATCGGACCAATTTTCGTGCACTTTTTAGATTGGATGGAATGGTATCTCGGCAATGGCATCACGAATGTTCAAATGCTCAATTGTCTCTGGTTTGTCGGCATGACACTTTTCTTTAACGGCTCCCCACACAAGATGTCAAATCGCAGCTTCTTGGCGGCCAACGTCATCACCAATTAGGCGAATTAAATGGCCATTAAACGTTTGACGCAATAGATTGATTGTGGCATGAGACGTCTAGCAAGCGGGTACAAAAAAATTGATTATCATGGTGGGATAGAATGGTTGCGCCGTCCTCATTTTCAAAGAAATATGGGCCAATGATGCCTCCGCTCCACAAGACTCACCAAACAGTCACCCGTAATGGGTGCATAAGACCATGCGTGGGTTTTCTAAGAACCAAGTATAGCAATTTTGCTTGTTAACGTACCCACCAGAATGAAAATGAGCTTCATCCGAAAAGATGATTCGTTTTTTTTAACAAAATCGACATCATTGTGCCGTTTCTCGCTGGCCCAATAAATGGCAACGTTGCTCAAGAGTATATCGATTCATTACATTCAATGGAGATAATATAATGAATTCTGTGACAGAATAGAATGATATGAGTATTGCCAGATTCGAAATAACCGATGGTTCAAATTTAAACCGATAGATGGTTCACCCGATACATAGCCAAAGGCAAATAGCGCAATATTTTTTGTATAAAAAAATAAGTAGAAAATACTGCAAAAAATTGCTACACCATCATCATAATAAATGTTAAAAGTTTATAACACCACTCTCCTGCTTTTCCTTTCTAGTACATTCGCATTCTTGTACAACGATTTGAACCTTGCCCCCTGCAAGAAGTAAAAGGGTAATTGTTTTCCTTCCTCCTTTTAAGTCACTCTCTTTCTATCATACTTTTTATATTTCTCTCTCTCTTTTTATATATTTTATTACAACTACTTGTATTACACTTATGGCTTAAAGCATATTGTTGACCCTAAAAAATTTTGGTTATTATTGCATGTTAATGCTGCATTTATACTCACACAAAACCACATATGCATTCAATAGTAATACACACACACTAAGTCATACAAACATGCACACATACCTTAGTATTTTGTTTATGAAATTTATAGTCCTAGCAGCTGTTATAGGTAGGTCAGCTTGTAGAGAGCAGAATACCCAACAGGCAATTGTGCAAAAAAGAAAATAAAATAAATCAAACATTTTGACTTAAGGGCGATTAAAGAATAAATGTAGACCATTTTACAAAAAAATTATGTAATAAATAATCAAAGGGAATAGCAGTAGCAAAAACAGAAAATGATAAATAGTTATTGACAGTTAAAAAAATGTTTTAAATTTGTTTTTTTTGCATGTCAAACAGTTGGGTAAAAAAAAATTGTTCACATAAACCAAATTTAAAAAAACTATACTAAGGAACAAGAAACTCCTATTGACTTGAAAAGTAGGCTAGGCTGAAAAAATATGCATGCATTTAAAGTTACCAAAATAAATGATATTTGTAATACTCGTAACCACAATTCGGAATGACTTCACGGTTAAATAGCACTCGTTTTTAAGATCACGCATCAGGATTCTACCAAATAAAAGCTGCTTAGAATAATCCTGGAAAGCTTCACACGGACTGCTGTATGGAAACAACATTGCGAAGGAAAGGTGTAGATTATGTTAGCCTAGGTAACAGACAATTGAGACACCCAGATGTTAACCGATCTATTGCAAACGTTACATAAACACATACATAAATGGGCATTATAACCCAATAGTCTGGGTTACGTCCTAGCTTGATACACCACTTATATTGTGTGTGTTAATTTAATACGTAAGGTTTGGGACCTAGAGTTTAAGGTCGACTTCGAACGATGGATTTTTGAAGAACTTTTCATTGCAATTTTATTTACTCTCAGAATTTTTGCAAGGAATCTGCTGAGAGTAATTCGACAGTAAAAGACATCTACTAAGCCAACACATTATCTACTAGACTATAGCGACTTCGATCGTGAATGTCTTAATAGGTAGAACAAAATTCGAAAAAATGCCTGTTCTAGCAGTAGATTCCTGGATACAATCAACCGTTTCATCTCCCTAATGTTTCTGCTCCTTCCCTTTGTGTGTTTCGATTGGGAGAGTAGTATAGTTTTACTACAAGCAAAAGTTGCGCTGGATGCCATAAACATTCTCGCATGCATGTTTGGGCTTGAAACTAATTTGAAGCCCAAGACGAGTCCAATTCCTTTCAATTTCTTTTGCTTCACTGTACTTTTAGTGTCATCACTTTAAATATGTTGTCCCATAATGGGATAAAGTAATAAGGAGGTCATAAAGCAAAAGATAGAAATTCTAAAATTTTCAACAACTGCTTTAGATTAGTTTAGCGGATAGCTTGCCGTTCGTAGGCAGGTTCACTCGGTGGCTGCCCCGTGTGAGGTAAGTCACCTTGTCACGATTCGTTAATGGTGGGTTTGAATCATCCCAAACTTCGGATGAAACCGACCAGTTGCCTTAGTATTATGTTCGCCAAAGGTTCTGTCAACCAAAAATCGATAACGTCTGTTTTGAAGTGCAAGGCTCTTACATAAAATGTATTGTGATGATGTGATGATCGTGTTTCTTCTTAGAATTCCTGTTAGAGTTCGAACTTAAATAGTTACCTAGTTTTCCTGCCGCCAACTGCTGGACATAGCAGTTTTGAAATTCGGCAACCGTGTACGTTGGTCCACCTATGGTTTGTTGAATTTCATGTTGTTTTTTTCAATTTTAAAAAGTATATTTGTAGGGGCGTATATGTCCCCTCTGTAGCCTCATTCTCGAGTCTTTCCCTGCCAGTTCGTCCACCTTTTAGTTCCCCTCAGTGCCACAGTAACCCGGAACCCAGTAGAGGCGGATATTGTGTTGACATATATGGTGTAGAATCCATACAACTCTTCACGCCCTTTGATTCCGTAGTTGGGTAAAATATTGTAAGACATCCATTTCATAAAAATGTTTTTTTTTTTAATAAATTTACTTCTAACCGTAGATCGAGCCTTAAAAAACTTCATAATTCTAGCTTATGTAACACGTTTGATACATACTTGTAGTACATGGAATTGTCACGACTATTGATAGATTTTGTTACAAAACTTTAATATTTTTATTTATTTTAATAAAACTATTTATTTACTATTATTACATTTTATTATCACTTTTATGAAATTTGTGCCAAAATTTTAACATAATGGTACATTGCAGCAGGATTTTTAAATAAAAATCAAGCACTTCATGTCAGCTTGGTTTTATTTCTTTCTAAATGGTAATAATTTGACTAGACCCTGCTTTGTGGCGATTTATAAGTTTCCAATTGTTTAGATACGACAGCTTATTGTCACTCGCATCAGTAACACTCTCAGACTGATGGTACAAACCATTCTTGTGATTCGTTAGAAATATTTGTTGTCAACGTCATGTGAGGTAAAAAAGTTTATGTCAATAAAAATTTTTTCTCTTTGATTCCTCTCTGATTTCCCGGATATGGGTTTCCCCAAATACGGCTGTAAGTAGTTGCTACGCACGTAGCATGTATTTGAATCTAAAACTGCCAATTCGACTTCGGTGGGCGACGAAATTTATAACAACCATAAAATTCAAATAGTTACTAATTTACAGCGACAAAATTAAATATGAGTTGAAAAGGTAAAAATACAAAACAAAAGGAAAAAACATAAATCAATACCAAGCATTACTCCATAAATCTCCTTATGAAGCTTGATATATATAAATATCCTTAAATTAATTTCCATAACAATCACTGTAAGTATTCCATCATTAAGTATCAAATTTCAATTAAAATCGCTGGAGGTAATTTTCATTTTCCACAATAAAACTAAAAAGTTTTTGAATTCTGTGGCTAAAAAACTTTAATTTGTGATGAAAATATATCAAAAAGGAACATAAAATGTAAGCATCATTATTTAAATATATTTTCTTTAATTTTCTTATCTTTTAGGTGAACAAAAAATAAAATTTTTAAAAATCTTAAAAAAAGGATATGTGGGCTGCTCTGAAAGTATGATAGCTAACCCCAAACTCTTTATACAGTATTACTTCTCACATAAAACTCCAAGTTGTGTGATAAAAGTTTTATGAAAATGCTAAAAAAATTTTAACAAAAAATTAAGATATTTTATATATTTTTTTTTTAAGAAAAAAAAAATTCTTTTCATTCGAATTTCAAAAAAAGGCTTTAAGCATGATTATTAAATACTGCAAGACTTCAGCTTATTTTTAGAAAAGACATAATAGGTGTAACTATATCATAATCAAAGCGAATGATTCTGTTATCTCATACGTACGTAGTTGACCGAAATATTATCATCTGTAACAAACATGGGACGAAACACATTTTTCTAATGTTTGTCTGTCACGGGAGATAAATATGAGAAGAGCAGTAAGAAAGACTCTACAAGATTTCAGGAAACAGCTACTAGCAATCTGCGTGAAAATTGGTAATATTTTTTCATCACAAACTCTGTTCATCATCACAAACATGTACCATCTTTGGCGATAAACATCCTGTTATCATGGTTGTTGCTGCCAATACTTTCTTAAGTTCATAATACGAGCTTCTATTTTCTTCCTCTTCAAAGTCTTTAGCAGCAGGGATATTACATATATAATTAATATATAATCGGTCATTGCAACCTTTCGTTATAAATTGGAAATATCTGACCTGAGGTTTTAACCTTGATATTGACATCTAATAAGGTAACACGCTACACACTAGACTACGACTACTTCAATCAATATCAAGAACATATCAAGAATCGAAAATTCAATATTTTCACTTTCGTCCCGCACTTAACTTTCAATTCTTTCTCAAAAACCATAAATATTGTATTATTTGCGATAAAACTTCACAAAATCTTTGAAATCTTAAAAAAATTACATACACGACACCAAAAAATCTCTAGGAAGGTCGCATGTATCAAAAATGATACATAAGCCAGAATTATTTGTTTTTGAATTTAGTAACCCCTGTTTGAAATTTTATTTTTTTATTTGGTTTAAAATAATGGCGATAACAATACTAACGAATTCAAAAAATATCAGACATCTAACTTTTTCTGAATTAAAGTTATGTAGTCTGAAAAATTAAAATGTATCATTTTTGATACAAAGCTCGATCTACGGTTAAATAAAAATTTTTTCACTGAATTTTTTTTAAGGATTTCCGTTTATAAAACAAAAATTTTTAACCAGCTTTTTTCTTTGTTGACTTTAACCACAAAAACAATTTTGTGAAAGCCCTGCCATGGCTTGATTAATTTTTTACATTTTTTGTGTAACAATTCTATGATTTTTGTTTCTCTTTAGTTTTCTCTCTCATTTCATATGGTTACTGCCAGTATTAATTTCACCTGGAATCCTGTGATTTCTGCGAACAAATGCTTTCAAATAGAATTGTGCATTACGAACGCTACAACAATAATAATTGCAATGAAAACAACAAACGAAAAATTAAACACTCACTGTATGTATGCATATGCTATAAACGGAAAACAATTGCATTTTACTCAACAAATAACATCCTCCACGGCGGTTTTAGATCAGCCAGCTAGGAGCATTGGTTGTTGTCATAGCAACACTTGTATTGGTGGCCATATGCATAGTGTTTTTCATGAAATTTCGTAGGAAACACACACGTTGCGCACCGAACGGTGACACCACAACTACTGAAGCAGACAAAGGCAGTGCTGAACCACTCTCCGCAAAATGGGCAGCCATTTAAATTTAGAGGATAAAAGTCCTGCTGTTATACTGCAGGAAGCAAGTAGTGAAGATGCATTTCATTTGGAGGAGAATATTGGCTCACAGTATGTATCCACTATATGCCCACCACCGCCTCCATCTCTCTCTCCTACTTTTGGCAAACAGTTACGTATGAAGTTGGTAGAAAAAAAGCAATGAAATGTTTACAATTTTGTAGCCGTATTTAACTTTAGTCTGGCCTTGGTTCCAACACCTTCAACTGCTTCTATTGCTATGGCCACCATTACAAAATCTATTAAAAGCTAGAAAAGAAGGGTGCGAGGTGTAGCATTTGTTAAACCAAACGTTAGCTTTGTTGTTAGGCTCGACTTTATGATATTTACTTTAACTGAACTAATAGCAGTTGCATGAGCTAGAGGGTGTAGTTTATATGTAGGGTCTAGTAGTATGTTTATGGGGTTTCAGGGGCACTTATTTCATACAAAATTTGGTGCATGCATAGCTGCAAAAGAGTAAGAACATTGCAGCATTGTGAAATGAATTGTGTGCGATCGGTCTTTAGGTTTGTAACATGTATTATGAAAAGGTATTGCTTTTTAATGTGTATGTGTGTGTGTGTGTGTGTTAAAATTTGTGAGAATGCATATCTGGAAAAGAATTAAATCATTTTAATTTTTAATTTTTCCATACAAAATTTGGTGCATGCCTGCTTCTTCTTGTTCCTTTATTTTACATTGCTTTTTAAACGAATGATTGGATGGACAGAATGAGGGTGCACGTTTCCCAGTGTATAAATAGACTGTAATGGGAAACTATATGTATGTATGTACGAATGTTTGGACGGACAGAATGAGTGTGTGCGTAACATGTAATGTGTATGATCGTTTTTTAATAGTAAATTCTTGCCACGTATTATCATACTCAATGCTGAAAAAATAGAAAAGGGATCTACACCTGTATAGTTGTTGTGTGTTTTTTTTATTTTTTGTATGATTTAATTAGAAGGATCTTTAATTTTGCATTGCTTTTTAAACGAATGATTGGACGGACAGAATGAGTGTGTGCGTAACATGTAATGTGTATAATCGTTTTTTAATAGTAAATTCTTGGCACGTATTGCTCATGATCACAGGTAGAAGAAATAGAAATATAAACTATTAAGAAAGGGTAGGTTGGTTGTGCGGTTGTTTTTAATTTGATGAGAAAGAAATGTATAGTTGTGCCTGTGGGTTTTTTTTTTCACGCATAAGTATAAGTAATATCTGTTTTCACATAATTGAATTTACTGATTGATCTACAACACCCCAGAGTATAAATAGACTTGCTTTTAAGGATTTAGAATTTTTTAGTTTTACTGTTTTAAATAAATGAAATTATAGAATAAAGGGATTATAAAACAAATTAGTTTTTTATTTTTTTAAAATTTTATTACATATTTCTTTTTTTCAGATTTTTACAGATTCGAATTTAAAAATACGTTTATACAGATTAAATAACTTAATTGTTAACAAATATTGTGTATAGAATGTTTGACATCGACAAATGTTGAAAGATTGTGAATAAGTATTTTCACAATAATACAAACGTATGACATATTAATACATAAAAATGGATTACTTATTTTACTAATGTTACATATTCTTAGTTCATTTATAAGTTTCATAAATAAATCTATATGTCTTATTAATAGTTCTTCCAATTCAGCTGATGTTACCATTTTTGTTCCCCTTCTTTAAAAATTTAATAGTAGGTTGTGTTAGTGCGGGACGATGTACTCTGAATTATTTCATTTTAATTTATATTTATTGAATAAAAATTTTAAACACAAGTGCCCACAATTAAATGTATTAAATTTTTGGTTTCGTTCATAATTATATTCAATAGGAAATTTTAAGTAGTTGACAATCTCAAGTGGTGGTTGTAAGTTTCCAAAGCTATCAAAGTATTCCTTATAGTTGTGGTTTTTATAATATGCTACCCAATGTGTTCCCATACCATTTGAATCATCTAAATTAACAATGCCGCATTCTTGTTTGAATGGTTTTTCAGGTAAAGAATCACGCATGAAAACACCCCTAAAATGTTTGAGATGTCTTCCATATTTATTCAAATCCAAATCTGTTAATGGGCGATTGGGAAGGTTATCTAATAGTTTTTTGAAGCTGGACTATAGTAGAGACCATATCCAGTTTTATATGGTTTGAGGTACAACCCTTTACCCATTGCAATTGATTCCATATATCTATTATGACGGTTAGCTTCAGCCAATTGTTCTTTTCCATTTTTGATAGCATTTACTGCTTTGACAATAGCGGATCCTCCACTTGCCAAACCACCAAGCGCTGACAATGCTGTTAGTACGGGAATAAGTGGAAGAAATCCTCCAATTTTCGGTACAGGTATAACTCTCGGTATTATAATGTCTGCTCGCTTTTTCCCTTTAAAATTTGAATGAATAGCCTTTTGAGCTATTTTAACAGCATCATTTATATCAAGGGGTTTCTGTTCTTTCAATTGTTTTAAAGTTTTTCTCACAGTAGCTGTGAATAATTTCTTATTACACTTATTCATTTTTCCTTTTCTTTTCTTATGTCTCTGCTCCTTCAAACCTAATCCAAATTTCACTTTAGCTTTCATAGCGTTTGTCACAAACCACGCGTTAGCACGTTCTTTAATATCACTATCTTTAGATTTAACTCGTTGCCAGGCTTTTTCAGCTAATATTTGATCTGCTTGATGTCTTGTGTCTATATCTTTTGATTGTGAATATGCAATATCGTGCTCTCTACAAGCTGTGTCTAATAAATTTATACCCTTATCTCCTCTTGCTAAACGTTGTTCAAGTTTTGTACCAGGTCCACAAAACTGATAACCAGGTAGATGTAATTCAACAGGTACTTTATTTATTAAGTTGTTTACAAATCCTCTTCTCATCTTACACTGGCTGAGGTTTTGTTTTGACCCTAGATTATAACAAATTTTTTTTCGTTACTTTTATATCTCTTCGCAAAAATAACTGAAATCAAGACGATCTCCTATATATACAGCAATTTATATGATTTCAGTATGTTAATTTTTTGATATTGATTTTGATCTGCTTTGTATCTGATCACGATCTACTTTACATCTGATCACGATCTGCTTTATATCTGCTCACGATCTATTTTATATCTGATAACGATCTACTTTTTTGGTTTTGTCTATTTTATTTTAATTTTTTTTATTTTTTTTTTTTTTTGACATTACCATGTTTTAGGTATACATGTTCTACCTCAATGTTTAAATTGTTTATTTGATCAGCTAGATCATCATGTATTTGTGTTATATGTTTTTCGATTACGATATTTTTGTTTTTATGGTTATATTTATTAAAACCTTCTCCAAATTTATTAATATAAGACATTTCTTTCACTCTTCTAATAAATTATGTTAGCTTCTTTAAGTTCTTCGATAATAGAGATTATTTCGTTTTGATTATTGTTGTGACCAGAACCTTCCGATGAAAGAAGTAAACGTAGTCTGTCAACTAGTTCATTAGGATCATCCCAATGTATGTAATTTGATCTCAGATTATTTTGTAATTTTAGCATTAAACCACTGCCTTTTGTTAAAATGTTTGTTGTTGTTTCGAATAAACGTTTAATTATTCGTATATATTTGAAGGCTCGTGTTTCTTTCACTTGTTCATTAGGTTCATAGCGACGTTTATGTGCATTGGTATTAATTAAAATCTCTTTATATTTTTTCAAATCATTTTTAGAATAATGGAGAGGTTTTTTATGAAATACTAGTTCAAATAATCCAGGCGTCATTTTCAATTTCATATTCCCTTGTAATGGTATATATAACATAGTAAATAATGTAAATAATTAAAATACCATCACTGATGTGTACCCTTTTGGTACAACCATTAATTAGTAGTAGAAATAGAATAATAAGCGTAGTATAAGCAAAGTAGGTTAAGAAATATGAAAACGAGTTACAATAAATCATTCGTTCTTTGATCATGAAGATAAACAGTGGTTCATTTTATTATATGGCGACCGTGACCCTGATCCCTGACTGTGTGTCTACATATATATATATAAAAAAAAAGAAACAGTTAAAAAAAAAATTTCATATTAAGTGTATATATATAATATAAACGTACATACAAAAAAAAAAATTATTACATCTTTGGACAATAAAATATAATAAAAATCAAAAGTTAAAAAAAAAAAAAAAAACTTTAAATAAACGTACATACAAATAAAAAAATTAAAACTTTGGACAATAAAATATAATAAAAATCAAAAGTTAAAAAAAAAGAGAAACTTTAAATTTATAGTGGCAGTGGAAAAAAAAAGAGTTTTTCATAAAAATTGTATAACCTTCTAAAACTTTAAAAAAAAAAGATATATATATAAAAAAAAAGACTGCTTAAAAGATTTTTCTGAAACATCAATAAAATAAATAGAAACCGTTATTATAAAAAAAAAACAATATATATCTACATATATAAATATATAACGGTATTAACTGAAATTGCAAAAACAAGAGTGTTAAACTTTAAATTTATAGTGGCAGTGAAATAAAAAAAAAAAAAAGAGTTTTTCATAAAAATTGTGTAACTTTCGAAAACAAAAAAAAAAAAAGATAAAAAAAAAGATTGCTTAAAAGATTTTTCTAAAACATCAATAAAATAAATAGAAACCGTTATTATAAAAAAAAAAAAAAAAACAATATATATCTATATATATAAATATATAACGGTATTAACTGAAATTTCAAAAACAAGAGTGTTAAACTTTAAATTTATAGTGGCAGTGAAAAAATTTTTTTTTTCATAAAAATTGTATTGTATATATTAAAAAAAAAAAAAAAAAAAAAAAAATTTTTTTTCATAAAAATTGTATACCCTTCGGAAAAAAAAATAATAAAAAAAAAATAAAAAAAAGACTGCCTAACAGATTTTACTAAAACAACAATAAAATAAATATAAACCGTTAATATTGGAAAAAGACCATATATATCCACATATATACATATATAACGGTATTAACTAAAATTGCAAAAACGAGAGTGATAAAAGAAATTGGCAAAATAGACCTTGAAAACAGCACAACGGTAGAAAAATATGCCGTTACATTTTGAAAAACAGTACAGTAGACAACAAAATAGAACGTCCTTTCAAACAAATAAAAATTAAACATCCAATAACACAAAAGCAATAAAAGCAACAACTAAACAAACAAAAGCAAACAACACCGAACCAAACAATACTACAACAATAATAACGGCAGCAACCAAAATATATATGTATATATAAAATTTCAAACCAAGTTGAAAAAAATTAACAAATGAGCAAATAATCATACCGAAAAAATTATCTTGCAAACTAATAAAAACAAAAAGAAAAACTATGATATTATTAAATAAATATAATAACTATTGAAAAAAATTGAATTTAAAACAATGAACACACATTTCTTTCTTTAAAAAAAAAAAAAAAACTTAAAACCTACAAATAAAACAACTGAAATAAATTACAACAATAAACTACTGGCACAATATACAAACAACATATCCAAAATACAAGCAAAAGAGAAAAAGAAGTAAAAGAAAAAAAAAACATCAAAACAACAACAATAAAAACCAAAAATCAATAGACAACGAAAAGATCAACATTACAACAACATTACAACTATAATACAACAAGCAACTGGTTCGGAAGAAGACAACAAAAACAATCAACATAGAAGGTGATGTACAAATAAATCAACACTGTATCCCAGCAAACATTATTTCTCAAAATATATACTAAAAAAAATAAAGAATCAAATATATACTTTTACTTAATTTTATGTACATAAATAAATTTAGTATAATATATAATATTATTACAATTTAATCAAATATTACTAGATATTATTTAATACTACTATTATAATATATAATATTACTACAATTTAATCAAATATTACTAGATATTATTTAATACTACTATTATATTACTATATATTATATAAAAAAAAAATACTGAATATTATATTAAAAAGAAAAAAAAAAAAGAAAAACAAAAATAAATATTAACTACTTATATTAAATTTATATAAATATAAAAATTAATAAATTTGGATTTCATAAAATGTGTATATACTTGATCTAATTAGTACTACTTATTAATACTACTTAATAATTGTTCTAATTAAATATTATTGCATTGATTAAATATTATTGCATGGGCTTAATAATGTTCTAATAAATGTCTTCGGGTCAATTTGACAGCGATAATTTTAGTGGATTATTGTCCAAGTTTAACACCGTGAAAAAGAGAATCATTCAGAATAGACCGATAACTAGTAACGAAGGTAAAAGGAAGGAATATATAGATTTGTTGGTGGAATCTTTTAATAATATTTTGACTTATACGGAACAATTTTTCGACCAAATACAGCCAGCTTTGCAGAGGGAAATATATGGAAGAATCACACATTGTAGGGAAATTTTATTTAAATGTTTTTGTAAACTAGACTGCAAAATCAAAGTCCCATTCGGCGACAATCTGTTTGATAGAGTGGATAAGAGAATATTGATAGAGTCTGTGTTCGATACAGAGGCAAATAGGAGTGATTCGGATACCGAGGTCGAAGCTAAGGGAAATTTAAATCTAGGACAGATATTTGAGGAAACTAAAGAAGTTTGCAGATTGAAAATGGCGTCAATAGAGGAAAAAACCAAATTTATTTCGATGTGTTCGAATATTATTCGCGAGAATTATGGTGGAGACCCACTTACATTGAATTCCTTTATTGACAAAGTAAATTTAGTGACGGAAATCATGTCCGATAACTTGGAAAGTTGTTTCATCTCATTCATAAAATCTAAATTGGACGGCAAAGCCAGGGAAGTGTTACCTGATGAAGTCACTAGTATTAGTCAGATCAAGGAAGCATTGAGAAATAGAATTCGGCCTGATAGCTCGAAGGTGGTGGCTGGAAGGATTACAGCCTTAAGTATTAAGGACAATAATTATGCCGATTTCGCGAAGAATGTGGAAGATCTAGCGGATTCCTTGGAGAGATCACTAGTCATAGAGGGTATTACCAGAGAAAAAGCGCACGAAATGAGTATAGAACAAACGGTTAGTGTATGTAGGAGCAACGCAAGGTCGGATATGGTAAAGGCTATATTGGCGTCAAGCACTTTTAAGGAACCTAAAGATGTTGTAGCAAAATTAATTTTGGAGGAATCTAGTACTAGTGGGCAAGCACATGTCTTCTCTATGAGATATAACAGGAATAACTTTGAACATAGGAACAATTTTGAACACCAAAATAGTTTTCCACACCGAGATCCGCGAAATGATACATTTTACCGCCGCAACAAGAGTAAATACGGGTATAGGTCGAATATTAATGGTTCATATGGAAGTAGAGCTAGTATTCCTACGGGTAATCATAATAATCGGACCAGAGATAACAGACCAAATAGGGGTCGAGGAAATGGACGTAACGCATCAGTGAGGACTTTAAACTCGGAGGCCCCTCAGCAGGTACTGTTGAGGGAGGAGGAGAATCGGAATTAAGAGCCGTTTATTGTCTCAATCTTAATTACACAGATTTCATAAAATTAAATTGCACTGATACTAAAGGACCTTCTAGCTTCCTTGTGGACACTCAAGCGGACATATCGCTAATCAAAATATCTTGTTTAACCCCTGAAATGATTTTCAACCGGAATAATATTATCAACATAACTGGTGTCACCTCCGAGACGGTTCCCACCTTGGGCACAATTTGTACCAATTTAATTGTTTCTAATTTCATGATTCCCATTGTTCTTCATGTTGTGAGTAATGATTTCAATATACCATCCGATGGCATACTGGGAAAGGATTTTCTCAGGGACAACAAATGTAGGATAGACTATGAGAATATGGACATTACAATTTTTGTTAGAGAGGCACGGCTTCAAATTCCAATACTTCAAGGTCCAAAAAACTTTACTTGCATAATTCCACCCAGGTGTGAGGTTTACAGAATGTTCAATTTGCATGGCATTAGGGAACCCATGTTTGTAGATTGCCAGGAAATATCTGAAGGAGTCTTTATCGGTAAAGGGATTATAGATTCGGACAACCCTATTTTGCGTATAGTTAACACGACTGATCAGGTGAAATGTGTCAAAAATGATCGAATTAAACTCGAAAAACTTCGACATTTTAATGTATACTCAGTGAATCACAATGACATACACAAGGAACGTATCGAGAAACTGAGGGCTATACTTGTTGACCAGATGCCACATGACGTTCAGAATGATTTAATGCCATTATGCTTATCTTACGCTGACATTTTCGCTCTTAAGGACGACAAGATGTCCGTTAACAACTTTTACGAGCAAAAATTCAGAATGGTCGATTCGTCTCCCGTATATGTGAAAAATTATAGACTTCCTCATACTCAAAAGGATGAAATAAATAGGCAGGTCCAAAATTTGCTGGATAACGACCTGATTGAACCCAGTACTTCGAATTTTAACAGCCCATTGATCCTAGTCCCTAAAAAGAGTATAGATAACGAAAAGGCTTACAGGATGTGTGTGGATTACCGAGCAGTGAACAGGAATGATTGGGACACTTACATTAAGTATTTTACATTTTACCATAATACCACACCAAACTCAGTTTTTGAGAACAAGTATACACCCTTTGAGTTAGTATTCGGCAGAAATGCTACCATGCCCAATGAGACAAAGACAAATTTAGATCCTGTTTATAATATTCAGAATTATAGCAAGGAAGTGAAATATAGGCTACAGAAAACGAATATATTAGCTAGACAACTAATAGACAGGTATAAACAACGAAATAAGGCATTTTATGACAGATTTGCGAAACCAATCCAATTACAGGTGAAAGACACTGTCTATTTACAGAAACAGCCGTATGACAAACATAGCAATATCTATGATGGACCTTTCATTATTAAAGGGTTGGAAGGAGTCAATGCAATAATATTTGACGAGAGAACAAAAAAAGAGAATGTTGTCCATAAGAACAGATTAAGAAAATAAAGAAATGAAAGAGGTATATATATATATTTTATGAATTTATTAATTAAAAAGGGGAAGAAAAACCTGAAATACTAGAAAATACGAAGAAAATTATTTTAAGAATTGAAATTTAATGGTCATATAACAAAATATACAAATATTGAGAGCACAGTGAAAGATAAGAGTAATTGAAATACATTTGAATATGAATATGAATTGGATTGAAAATAAATAAATAAATAAAATGTGAAATAACCAAGCCTGATCAACTTGATTATTTCATTGTTTTGTTTTATCATATATATAAAAAAAAAAAAAAAAAAAAAAAAAAAAAAAAATGAATGTTTTTGAAGAAGAATAAATAGATACTCTTCTTTTTGAAGAAAGGGAGGAAACACCATACTGTCAATATTTGTATATTAATTCAGTCAATACTTTACTATTAATACTAAATATATTGGATATAAATGATAATGTTATGAAATTGTTCAATATTACTTATATAAATTGTTAGCATTAAGAATTATAGGTTTAATATTGTACAATACTAGGATATTGAAAAAAAAGAGAATTTTCTATTATTATGTTAATATTTTCTTGAGAAAATATTGTTATACAAATTCTTTTTTTTTAAGAGAAAAGGGAGGTGTAATGGTATATATAACATAGTAAATAATGTAAATAATTAAAATACCATCACTGATGTGTACCCTTTTGGTACAACCATTAATTAGTAGTAGAAATAGAATAATAAGCGTAGTATAAGCAAAGTAGGTTAAGAAATATGAAAACGAGTTACAATAAATCATTCGTTCTTTGATCATGAAGATAAACAGTGGTTCATTTTATTATACCCTATCTGCATAGTATTATCTCTATTAAATATTAATTTTTCCTTGCCATATCTCCAACTACCGTCTACATCTTGATTAAAACCATAAATTTTATCCAATTGCTTATTATTAATAAGTGTTTGTATATTTTCAAATAATGGAGAGCTTTTCGTCAGCTTTAAACATTGTTTTCTTTCCAAGTTCTTGATACATGTACTTGATACAGGTCTATTATGGTCATAGTTTTTTTCACCATCATTATCATCAGTTGAAATATTTTCATACTGAAAATCGTTATTATCACCGTTTACATCATCATAATCATCGTCATCATCAATAGTGTTGTCTATATCTTTATGCTTATCTTCAAGTTTTCCGATGATTTCATTATCACCATTTACGTCATAATAATCTTCGTCATCATCTATAGTGTTGTCTACATCCTTATGCTTATATTCAAGTTTTGGGATGTTTTCATTATCATCATTTACATCATCATGATCATCGTCATCATTAATAGTGTTGTCTATATCCTTATATTTATCTTTAAGTTTTCCAATGATTTTTTTAAGTGGTTTTGTTATTGGTTGAAAGGTATCTTCTAATAAATTAACTCTATCTATTTGATTCAGTTTAATATTTTTTAACTTTTTCTTTAGAACAGCCCTTGTCTTTACAAGATCTTCCAACACTTTATTATGGTAATTTTTAGACATTATAATAATTTTTTTTTATTGAATTTGATCTGGTTATGATCTGCTCGCTATCTGATTATGATCTGCTTTGTATCTGATTACGATATGCTTTATATCTGATCACGAACTGCTTGCTATCTGATCACGATCTGATTTATACCTGATCACGATCTGCTTGATGGCTTGTGTCTATATCCATTGATTTTGAGTACGCTATATCGTGCTTTCTACAATCTACATCCAATAAATTATTCCTTTATTTCCTTTATTCTTGCTATTCGTTTTGAAGTTTTGTATCAGGTCCACAAAACTGATAAACAGGTGGATGTAATTCAACATATAATTTGTTTATTAAGTTGTCTACAAATCTTCTTCCAATCTTACACTGATTAGGTGTTTTTCTTTTGACTGTAGTTTATAACCATTTTTTTTTTTCATTACTTTCATACCTCTTCGCATGAAACACTACACCAGCTATACCTGCTATACCAGCTATACCTGCTATACCAGCTATACCAGCTATATCAGCTATACCAGCTATACTAGCAAGCTGTACAATCTATACTAGCTATACTAGCAAGCTATACAATCTGTACTAGCTATACTAGCAAGCTGTACTAGCTATACTAGCAAGCTATACAATCTGTACTAGCTATACTAGCAAGCTGTACTAGCTATACTAGCAAGCTATACAATCTGTACTAGCTATACTAGCAAGCTGTACTAGCTATACTAGCAAGCTATACAATCTGTACTAGCTATGCTAGCAAGCTGTACTAGCTATACTAGCAAGCTGTACAATCTGTACTAGCTATACTAGCAAGCTGTACTAGCTATACTAGCAAGCTGTACAATCTGTACTAGCTATACTAGCAAGCTGTACTAGCTATACTAGCAAGCTGTACAATCTGTACTAGCTATACTAGCAAGCTGTACTAGCTATACTAGCAAGCTATACAATCTGTACTAGCTATACTAGCAAGCTGTAGTAGCTATATCAGCTATACCTGCTATACCAGCTATATCAGCTATACCTGCTATACCTGCTATACCTGCTATACCAGCTATATCAGCTATACCAGCTATACCTGTTATACCTGCTATACCTGCTATACCAGCTATATCAGCTATACCTGCTATACCAGCTATACCTGCTATACCAGCTATACCAGCTATACCTGCTATACCAGCTATACCAGCTATACCAGCTATACCTGCTATACCAGCTATATCAGCTATATCAGCTATACTTGCTATACCTGCTATACCAGCTATATCAGCTATACCAGCTATATCAGCTATACCTGCTATACCAGCTATATCAGCTATACCTGCTATACCGGCTATACCAGCTATATCAGCTATACCAGCTATACCTGCTATACCAGCTATACCAGCTATACCTGCTATACCTGCTATATCAGCTACATCAGCTATATCAGCTATATACAGCGGGTATAGCAGGTATAGCAGGTATATAGCTGATATAGCTGATATAGCTGGTATAGCAGGTATAGCTGGTATAGCTGGTATAGCAGGTATAGCTGGTATAGCTGATATAGCAGGTATAGCTGATATAGCTGGTATAGTAGGTATAGCAGGTATAGCTGGTATAGCAGGTATAGCTGGTATAGCTGATGTAGCTGGTATAGCAGGTATAGCAGGTATAGCTGATATAGCTGGTATAGCAGGTATAGCTGGTATAGCAGGTATAACAGGTATAGCTGGTATAGCTGATATAGCTGGTATAGCAGGTATAGCAGGTATAGCAGGAATAGCTGATATAGCTGGTATAGCAGGTATAGCTGATATAGCTACTACAGCTTGCTAGTATAGCTAGTACAGATTGTATAGCTTGCTAGTATAGCTAGTACAGCTTGCTAGTATAGCTAGTACAGATTGTACAGCTTGCTAGTATAGCTAGTACAGCTTGCTAGTATAGCTAGTACAGATTGTACAGCTTGCTAGTATAGCTAGTACAGCTTGCTAGTATAGCTAGTACAGATTGTATAGCTTGCTAGTATAGCTAGTACAGCTTGCTAGTATAGCTAGTACAGATTGTATAGCTTGCTAGTATAGCTAGTACAGCTTGCTAGTATAGCTAGTACAGATTGTATAGCTTGCTAGTATAGCTAGTACAGCTTGCTGGTATAGCTAGTACAGATTGTATAGCTTGCTAGTATAGCTAGTATAGATTGTACAGCTTGCTAGTATAGCTGGTATAGCTGATATAGCTGGTATAGCTGGTATAGCAGGTATAGCTGGTATAGCAGGTATAGCTGGTGTAGTGTTTCATGCGAAGAGGTATGAAAGTAATGAAAAAAAAAATGGTTATAAACTACAGTCAAAAGAAAAACACCTAATCAGTGTAAGATTGGAAGAAGATTTGTAGACAACTTAATAAACAAATTATATGTTGAATTACATCCACCTGTTTATCAGTTTTGTGGACCTGATACAAAACTTCAAAACGAATAGCAAGAATAAAGGAAATAAAGGAATAATTTATTGGATGTAGATTGTAGAAAGCACGATATAGCGTACTCAAAATCAATGGATATAGACACAAGCCATCAAGCAGATCGTGATCAGGTATAAATCAGATCGTGATCAAATAGCAAGCAGTTCGTGATCAGATATAAAGCAGATCGTAATCAGATACAAAGCAGATCATAATCAGATAGCGAGCAGATCATAACCAGATCAAATTCAATAAAAAAAAATTATTATAATGTCTAAAAATTACCATAATAAAGTGTTGGAAGATCTTGTAAAGACAAGGGCTGTTCTAAAGAAAAAGTTAAAAAATATTAAACTGAATCAAATAGATAGAGTTAATTTATTAGAAGATACCTTTCAACCAATAACAAAACCACTTAAAAAAATCATTGGAAAACTTAAAGATAAATATAAAGATATAGACAACACTATTAATGATGACGATGATCATGATGATGTAAATGATGATAATGAAAACATCCCAAAACTTGAATATAAGCATAAGGATGTAGACAACACTATAGATGATGACGAAGATTATTATAACGTAAATGGTGATAATGAAATCATCGGAAAACTTGAAGATAAGCATAAAGATATAGACAACACTATTGATGATGACGATGATTATGATGATGTAAACGGTGATAATAACGATTTTCAGTATGAAAATATTTCAACTGATGATAATGATGGTGAAAAAAACTATGACCATAATAGACCTGTATCAAGTACATGTATCAAGAACTTGGAAAGAAAACAATGTTTAAAGCTGACGAAAAGCTCTCCATTATTTGAAAATATACAAACACTTATTAATAATAAGCAATTGGATAAAATTTATGGTTTTAATCAAGATGTAGACGGTAGTTGGAGATATGGCAAGGAAAAATTAATATTTAATAGAGATAATACTATGCAGATAGGGAATATGAAATTGAAAATGACGCCTGGATTATTTGAACTAGTATTTCATAAAAAACCTCTCCATTATTCTAAAAATGATTTGAAAAAATATAAAGAGATTTTAATTAATACCAATGCACATAAACGTCGCTATGAACCTAATGAACAAGTGAAAGGAACACGAGCCTTCAAATATATACGAATAATTAAACGTTTATTCGAAACAACAACAAACATTTTAACAAAAGGCAGTGGTTTAATGCTAAAATTACAAAATAATCTGAGATCAAATTACATACATTGGGATGATCCTAATGAACTAGTTGACAGACTACGTTTACTTCTTTCATCGGAAGGTTCTGGTCACAACAATAATCAAAACGAAATAATCTCTATTATCGAAGAACTTAAAGAAGCTAACATAATTTATTAGAAGAGTGAAAGAAATGGCTTATATTAATAAATTTGGAGAAGGTTTTAATAAATATAACCATAAAAACAAAAATATCGTAATCGAAAAACATATAACACAAATACATGATGATCTAGCTGATCAAATAAACAATTTAAACATTGAGGTAGAACATGTATACCTAAAACATGGTAATGTCAAAAAAAAAAAAATAAAAAAAATTAAAATAAAATAGACAAAACCAAAAAAGTAGATCGTTATCAGATATAAAATAGATCGTGAGCAGATATAAAGCAGATCGTGATCAGATGTAAAGTAGATCGTGATCAGATACAAAGCAGATCAAAATCAATATCAAAAAATTAACATACTGAAATCATATAAATTGCTGTATATATAGGAGATCGTCTTGATTTCAGTTATTTTTGCGAAGAGATATAAAAGTAACGAAAAAAAATTTGTTATAATCTAGGGTCAAAACAAAACCTCAGCCAGTGTAAGATTAGAAGAGGATTTGTAAACAACTTAATAAATAAAGTACCTGTTGAATTACATCTACCTGGTTATCAGTTTTGTGGACCTGGTACAAAACTTGAACAACGTTTAGCAAGAGGAGATAAGGGTATAAATTTATTAGACACAGCTTGTAGAGAGCACGATATTGCATATTCACAATCAAAAGATATAGACACAAGACATCAAGCAGATCAAATATTAGCTGAAAAAGCCTGGCAACGAGTTAAATCTAAAGATAGTGATATCAAAGAACGTGCTAACGCGTGGTTTGTGACAAACGCTATGAAAGCTAAAGTGAAATTTGGATTAGGTTTGAAGGAGCAGAGACATAAGAAAAGAAAAGGAAAAATGAATAAGTGTAATAAGAAATTATTCACAGCTACTGTGAGAAAAACTTTAAAACAATTGAAAGAACAGAAACCCCTTGATATAAATGATGCTGTTAAAATAGCTCAAAAGGCTATTCATTCAAATTTTAAAGGGAAAAAGCGAGCAGACATTATAATACCGAGAGTTATACCTGTACCGAAAATTGGAGGATTTCTTCCACTTATTCCCGTACTAACAGCATTGTCAGCGCTTGGTGGTTTGGCAAGTGGAGGATCCGCTATTGTCAAAGCAGTAAATGCTATCAAAAATGGAAAAGAACAATTGGCTGAAGCTAACCGTCATAATAGATATATGGAATCAATTGCAATGGGTAAAGGGTTGTACCTCAAACCATATAAAACTGGATATGGTCTCTACTATAGTCCAGCTCCAAAAAACTATTAGATAACCTTCCCAATCGCCCATTAACAGATTTGGATTTGAATAAATATGGAAGACATCTCAAACATTTTAGGGGTGTTTTCATGCGTGATTCTTTACCTGAAAAACCATTCAAACAAGAATGCGGCATTGTTAATTTAGATGATTCAAATGGTATGGGAACACATTGGGTAGCATATTATAAAAACCACAACTATAAGGAATACTTTGATAGCTTTGGAAACTTACAACCACCACTTGAGATTGTCAACTACTTAAAATTTCCTATTGAATATAATTATGAACGAAACCAAAAATTTAATACATTTAATTGTGGGCACTTGTGTTTAAAATTTTTATTCAATAAATATAAATTAAAATGAAATAATTCAGAGTACATCGTCCCGCACTAACACAACCTACTATTAAATTTTTAAAGAAGGGGAACAAAAATGGTAACATCAGCTGAATTGGAAGAACTATTAATAAGACATATAGATTTATTTATGAAACTTATAAATGAACTAAGAATATGTAACATTAGTAAAATAAGTAATCCATTTTTATGTATTAATATGTCATACGTTTGTATTATTGTGAAAATACTTATTCACAATCTTTCAACATTTGTCGATGTCAAACATTCTATACACAATATTTGTTAACAATTAAGTTATTTAATCTGTATAAACGTATTTTTAAATTCGAATCTGTAAAAATCTGAAAAAAAGAAATATGTAATAAAATTTTAAAAAAATAAAAAACTAATTTGTTTTATAATCCCTTTATTCTATAATTTCATTTATTTAAAACAGTAAAACTAAAAAATTCTAAATCCTTAAAAGCAAGTCTATTTATACTCTGGGGTGTTGTAGATCAATCAGTAAATTCAATTATGTGAAAACAGATATTACTTATACTTATGCGTGAAAAAAAAACCCACAGGCACAACTATACATTTCTTTCTCATCAAATTAAAAACAACCGCACAACCAACCTACCCTTTCTTAATAGTTTATATTTCTATTTCTTCTACCTGTGATCATGAGCAATACGTGCCAAGAATTTACTATTAAAAAACGATTATACACATTACATGTTACGCACACACTCATTCTGTCCGTCCAATCATTCGTTTAAAAAGCAATGCAAAATTAAAGATCCTTCTAATTAAATCATACAAAAAATAAAAAAAACACACAACAACTATACAGGTGTAGATCCCTTTTCTATTTTTTCAGCATTGAGTATGATAATACGTGGCAAGAATTTACTATTAAAAAACGATCATACACATTACATGTTACGCACACACTCATTCTGTCCGTCCAAACATTCGTACATACATACATATAGTTTCCCATTACAGTCTATTTATACACTGGGAAACGTGCACCCTCATTCTGTCCGTCCAATCATTCGTTTAAAAAGCAATGTAAAATAAAGGAACAAGAAGAAGCAGGCATGCACCAAATTTTGTATGGAAAAATTAAAAATTAAAATGATTTAATTCTTTTCCAGATATGCATTCTCACAAATTTTAATACACACACACACACACATACACATTAAAAAGCAATACCTTTTCATACTACATGTTACAAACCTAAAGACCGATCGCACACAATTCATTTCACAATGCTGCAATGTTCTTACTCTTTTACAGCTATGCATGCACCAAATTTTGTATGAAATAAGTGCCCCTGAAACCCCATAAACATACTACTGGGTCTGGCCTAACAATTTATATTTAATCAAGTCTTTGGCTAAAAAGAATTTTTGATTTATTTGCTGTTTACTTCAGCAGGACTAGACAGTTGTAATGAAATTGGAAAAATTATAATCGTTATTTTATTTCAAATCAATTAAAAGTTTTGACGAATCTTAGAAAAAATGCCTTGAAGTATGCAACATTTTTAGAAATCGGAATTATAGACGTTTGTTTATCAATCAAAGCCTTACAAATAAATACCAACTGGGTTATGTTAGGTTAGGTTAGAAGATGTGTACTTGTCAATTAGTACAGTACCCGGAGGTCGAATTGACCCATTGTAAAACGTCCCAGTTTCTCACACCACTTATGTATGTTGTGTGTGTTAATTTTATACATGAGTGGCGGGATCCACAGTTTAAAATCGTCTCCGAACGACAGATTTTTGAGAGACTTTCCATGGCAATTTTTTTTTACTCTCGGAGTGTTTGCCAGAAAGCTGCTGAGAGGAAGTCGCCGAAGAAATACTTTTTGTATTTTGTTTTGATGTCTGGCCTGGGGCTCGAACCCTGGCTTTCCGTCTCATAAGCCAACACACTACCTACTAGACTACGGCGACTTCAGCTGGGTTTCTAGCCTGCTATCAAAACTGGATGCTGTTAAAAGAAATTTTTCCTTTCACAACCAAAGTTTGTTTTGCCTGATTAATCGAATAGGTTGTAAACAGTAGCTGTCAGTCCAAGAGGATTGACACACTTAAACCACATGTAATTCACTGTGACAGTCTTTTATTTTCTTTAACTACACCCAGAATTTCGGAAGAAGTCATTTAGGCTCGTAATGATCGTTTTTTATTTTATTTTAGAAGCCATGTGCTTCCTACTCATTTTGCAGGATATGTATGACACAGAAAAAGAACAGTTGCTTCATTTACCTCGTCTCTACAGAAATATGGTACAAATAATGAAATGTCCAGTAATTACTCATCAACTCTGCTTAGCATAGGCACTTCAAGCAGATCAAAAAACACATTCTTGAAGTAAGACTCTTGATTCCATGTATTAGCTTATGTGGCATTTAATTAATTATTTAGGTGGCGTTAATATCAATAGCTTGATCCAAAATGATCATCGGACTTGTAAGCATCTCTTCCAGTCTCTAGCACCAAGCCCTGAAAAGTCCTCTTCTGCATTGTCCATTATGCGTCTTCTTTTGGATTCGCTATTACATTTTTTAGCTGAAACCTTTTCATCCGTACGCAACACGGTCAAGCCAGTGCACTTTGACTTTTCTAACTGTATTCATTTTCCTGTACAGCTCATGCACGAATTTTTTCTCTCAAGCACTCCAAGAACAGCTTCATCTGATTGCTCAATTACACATGTTTCAGTAGATGGCTTACTGGTAAACCTTACAGAACATATTCGACATTGCCACGTATCACGAATCGTTTATTGTACTAAAAAATTTGCAACAAAAAAAAAAACGGAATTACAAACAGGTCCAATGTTACTACTACTACTTAATTCGTCATTACAATCCTTTAGTTAGGATTATGATCTAGTTTATCATACCACCACCCATGTTCTGTGTGCTAATATTTATCCATGAATGGAGCGGCCTACAGTCGACTACGAACGACAGATTTTTGAGAAACTTTCCATGATAATTTTAATTAATCTCAGAGTATTTTCCAGAGGACTGTTAAGAGAAAGTCGCCGAAGAAATATTTTTCTAATTTTCGATTTGTCTGGCCTGGGGTTTGAACCATGAGCTTTCGTCTAATATGCTAATACACTACTTACTAGACTTCGTGTCCAACAATTAATGGGAAAAAGGTCTCTGTTACTATTACTACTAGTATCAACCAAAAGATTTTAATTTACATTTTCATCTTCCTCGTCATTTCTTCTGAGACGTTTCCTAGTAGTCAATAAATTTGGCTGCAGAATATAATTCACATGACTCCGAAAGTAGAACCTTATGCAACTATTGTAGAACTTCTAAAGGGACCTACTTTTCATTTCTTACTTTTCTTATTAGACGCAAAAGCCTGGGTTCGAGCCCCAGGCAAGGCATCAAAGACAAAATACAAAATGTATTTTTTCGGCGAATTCCTCTCAGTAGATTTCTGGCAAAAACTCTGAGAGTAAATAAAAATTGCTATGAAAAGTTTCTCAATAAATAAAAATCTGTCGTTCGGAGTCGACTTTAAACTGTAGGTCGCACCACTCATGTATAAAATTAACACACACAACATAAGTGGTGTGAGAAACTAGGACGTTGTACAATGGGTCAATTCGACCTCCGGGTACTGTACTTGTCTTAATTGACAAGTACACGTCCTCTAACCTAACCTAACCTAACCTATCATAAACCTAAAGGACTTTGCTTTTTTAAGAAAAATTTTTTGTTTTTCTTAAATTCACTACATTTTTTAAGCACACATTTGCTATCAAATATTTCCCTTTTATAGCTTTAAAAAGAATTCAAGACTTTAGTATCCCTTGATACATTATAGATAAGCAATTAAAATAAATTCTTGAAGCATTACATTAAAATAAATTCGTACTTGAAGTACTTAAGACTTCATTTGCTGCTTTAAACACTCTCTGTATTATGATATCCATCCCAAAAATAAAAAAGTAGACTTTGTTTAAAAGAAAAAATTCCATAAAAATTATAAGAAAGTAATTCTAAAGCACAGAAAAGTATGTAGAAAAAGATTTCACAAAAATGCCCCTTAAAGTATGCTGTTGAAATAAATACCCTACAAGAAAAATCACCTTATAAGTATGCCATAATATTTTATAGAAATTGAGGGGTTTTTCTTTATTTATTTATTTTTTATTTTATTTTTACGCGCTATTTCCTACTTGAAATGTTTTTTCTTTTCTTTTCTTAAGCTGACTGGGTAGTATGTCATTTAAGTGTGTATGCGGCTCTCTGTCATTTAATCTGTCAGTTGGGCGATGGACAACTTCTTTAGTTTGTTTATATTTACGACAAAAGCACTGACAACCTCACCACAGATACCATATTAAAGTAGTTGTGCGTGTAATGTACATGACCATCATGGACAATAGTAGCAAGAACCAGGGGAAAGAAAATACAGGAAAATAGTAAATTGCTGCAAATTATTGACAGACTATCAAAGTGATACGACAAAAATAGAATCATGATTAACGTCTTTCTCTCTCTCTGTGTTCTCTTCGTATTAGGTTTGAGATAACGATTTAGTTGGCTTGTCTGATTTCTACTCATTTCATTTTTCTGCTCTTTCTTGCTTTTAATTTTCTCTTTAAGTCTGCTTTAGTATTTGGTTGTGTTATTACTTTCTTTATTTGTGTGTACGCTAGTGTTTGTCACGTTACTGTTGTTATTTGCTTTTCTTTGCTTCTGTATGATTTTTTTATTTGTTTTGTATTTTCTACTTTAGTTTTATAAACGGGAAATTTTTATATCGAAATTCCTCACCTGAGAGCAAAAAGCCGTTGTTCAATCTGATAGAATTCTATTTGTCTCATTGGCAGCAAATGCTTTGTATTCGATGGAATGCGGACTTGTCGGAGAGGTAAGGTTAGGTTAGAGCGGTAGCCTTGATGCCAAAAGCTCACTTGAGCACGCGTAGTGGCCCGTTGTGACGCTGTAGGTGAATGCAGTTTCTGTACTGACCAAGTTCTACAAATCAAGGGAGAAGAAATCGGTCAGCGTAAGGGCTGCACATTCTAAAGCACGACTACCCTGCGCTGGAAAACCAGTCCGAAGGTGTGATAAACGAAGCTATATCCTTGACATCAATGGACAATAGCTCCGTCATGCTGACAATATTTAGGGAGCCGAATAACCTATCTGCACCTAGCGATAGATGGGCATTGACAAAAAAGTGGACAACAGTCTCCTCTTCTTCAGCGGATCTGCACCCACGGCAGAAGTCGTTAGATGGGAGCTGCATTCTCTTCTCGTGTCTTCCCATAACACAATTCTGGGACATCGTGTTACTGCGAAGAAATTGCTGAAGGAGATGGATCCGGAGCAGACTTTATCGACACAACCAAGAGACTTATTGCAGCATTAACTAGGCAAAGAGTCGGGTCGTTGACTTGCCCGAGACCTGCACTAGGTCAGATTAGTAGAAGAAGAGGTTTACAAGCTACGAAACACGAACATTTTTGAATTGTATGTTTTTTATCAGGCATCAACTATCTGAGACTATGTGGCCTTAGTTGGATATGTCTTCTGGATAGTACAGAGTGCAACATCTGTTTCAAGGATAATGAATATTATATGAATATTCTATGAATTTGCAAGGCCCTGTTAAATTTTTTTACTACTTTTTCCAATAAATCTACTGTATGGCGTTAAATGTGATTATTGACCTTCAATGACTCATGAAATCCAGAACGTTTAATCGCACGAACGAGGGAGCTAGTGAGCAGGACTATTTTTTGGAAAGAAAGTCGTCACAAAACGGTTGCATATAAACGAATTTTTTTAAAGTAAATTTAAATTACGAAATACAATTTTTCGCGGTTATAAGCCGGGAGTGCTAAAAAGCCGGATGCATATATAGAACTAATTTCAATAAATTCTGAAGTGTTACTAAGCGGGGAATTATTATATCCGGGGACTCCTGTTTTGTGACAATGTTGTTGATGAAAATCATAATGATGATGAGACCATACTGACTGTAATAGTGTTATTGTGCGTGTGTGTGTGTGATTATAATGTTCTTACTACGTTATTATTATACCATTATTGTTGGCATTTCCTGTCGCGTTTGTCTTTGTCGCTCTATGCCATCGTTACTCTTCTGTTTATCCGTATATATACACTTTCTAAGTATGTTGTAAGTGTTAAGTGTAAATAACAGTAATTATTGCTGTTAACTATAAGGGATGTTGTATATTCAAGTTTTCTCCAACAATAATGGTTGGCTTTCTTTCATTATTTGTCTTCTTTTTTTTGCTTTCTGTTCTCTGGTTTATTTGTAGTTTGTTTTTAAAGTTAACTTCCATACTATGCGTTCCGTACTATGCTAGATTCACGCAGCTGAAGACTATGTAGCAATCTGAGATTCAATTCTTTCCAAAAAATACCGCTACCGACTTAGTAGCTTGATCTGGCCGCATGTGAATACTTGGTTGACGTTTTCTGGAAACATAATAGAACCTATTTATTATTTTCATTACAATACCAGGATCAAAGGTCAATGTAGTCAATAGGTATAATGAGGTCAACTTTGCTCAACGTGTTGGTATGAGAATAACCACAATGTATCTGTACTCATGCGGCGTTTATTTGTTGCCAGTTATGGGTAGTATGGGTAGCTGGTAGTCGCCGTGGTCTAGTAGGTACTGTGTTGGCTTATTAGACGAAAAGCCAGGGTTCGAGCCCCAGGCCAGACATCAAAATAAAATACAAAAAGTATTTTTTCGGCGTCTACCTCTCAGCAGATTTCTGGCAAAAACTCTGAGAGTAAATAAAATTGCCATGAAAAGTTTCTCAAAAATCTGTCGTTCGGAGTCGACTTTAAACTGTAGGTCCCGCCACTCATGTATAAAATTAACACACACAACATAAGTGGTGTGAGAAACTAGGTCGTAATCCTGACTGAAGGGTTGTAATGACCAATTATGTATGTATGTAGTTATGGGTAGTTAATATTTCCTTCTACGAGCTTTTTGTTATCATAATCTCTTATATCCTCATAATAAGTTTAAACGGGGTTTATTATTCCTTTTCTTCAAAATATAGAGTTGGTGTGTTTTCAGGGTTGTTCAAATATAAGAAAGTATTCCTCTCATTTTGCATATATGTTCTATATGTTCCTATATGATTATGCTTTTTGTTAATAAATACCTTTTCTTATTGCGCAATAAATTTTCAAAACGAAATTCCATTAAATTGTGTGTGCTCAAAAATCAAAGCATACTTATAACTGTGGTATTAAAAATAAAATTCTTTGCATATTTTAGGGTACTTTTATTAGAATTAATAAAATGCTTATTTTATATTTATGTTCACAGTTTTAATACATATTTTGTGGTAAAATGATGTCAATATTTTAAGCCAAACGTTTGTCTCTATAAAATTAAATTGTTATCACTATCGCTGCAAACAATTGGTTTTTTTGCTGTTATGTTCACAGGTATCAGGTTATATGTCTAATATAAAACGTGACGAAACACTTGAAATAGACCGCGTTGAAACGCTACCAACTACCGCCAACACTCATTCAATATTTTGTGCCATAACATTTTGTTTGTTTTTGATATTGTTTACAGAGCAAACAAAAAGTTAAAAAATAAATATTCCACAAATAAAAACAAACACAAGGTTTTTGTATTTGCTTAAAATGTTTGTCATACTCCACACATCTCCTTGCGGCCCTATGTTCCCTAGAGGAGTACAAGGAACATATATACACATCTCCTACTGCACCCGCGCTTGATGGAAAACCTGTGCCAAATTGCTGACGTTAAAAGAATTTAAAATTCTTCTGTGATTCTAATGGAAAGAGTTTCGAAATAATTGAGTAAAGACAAATACTGATTAGGTTACCACACTACATAAGCTTTTAATTTCCTAATAATTACAAAAAAATATAAACTAACCTTGTCTTATTTCCTGATATTTTAGTTCCGTAGAAGTTTTTGAGTAATATTTTTAGCCTTTAGGCATATATGACAAGCTGTCAGTGTACCATTATGATCGGTAAGCGGTTCCTAAAATGGATGGATCACCTGAGCTATATTACCACTATATCAGAGCTGATACAGATACTATCTTAGACTAGACAATAATCCAACTTCCTTGGGTGGACAGCCACCTCTATCAGTTACTTATAAGCGAAGGGAAGATTTCCTGCTTACGAGAATGATACTTGCTTGCTATTAGTGAAGTAAAATCCATTACGCTAAACATCAAAAACAACGTCAACTTCTTGCTGCATGGCATAAATATCGAACAAAACACGGATTTGACGTAATTGGATGTAAACTGTACTGCGTGTAAAACATTGTGAACTAAAAGTCCTAACTAGAGATCAGCAATGAGTATTGAGATGATTAGAATTGAATCATACTCATAGTTTCTGATACTTATAAGCATTCATACTTATTTTAATGCCACGGAATCTCTACTCATATTCAAAGTTTGAAGTACTCATCATATTCATACCTAACAACACGTATGATGTTGTCGATTTCGAATCTCAATATATATGGTATATACTCACTAAATGATTGTGTGTTTGCTCTGTCTTTTTAGCTTATGTGTGTTTTTTATTTTTTTGTAAATGCAACAACAGCTATGACTATAAATTTTGGTGAATTATTCGCGTGACTCAAATCATTTATAAATATTATAAGTATTTTTCTAAAGTTATGAATCTAAATGGGCTTATGAATCAAACATATTTCGAATGGTATGAGTTTGATGTCAACGTTGTAGTGAGTATGAAGAAGAAGAAGTTAAATTTCAATATTGTTCTCTCACTTATATTCAAAATTTCATAAGTTCTTATGAGTAGCGAAAAAAGGTTACATTGCTGATCTCCAGTGCTAACTAAAGATATTATTGGTTTTCTGAAAACCCTATGCTCCAATGGAAGGTGAAGGATCAAATTTGTCCTCTCTGCAGGGAATCTTGGGAAGTCGAAGAAAATGGGTTGTGGTATTCTCTACAATATTCACCTCAATCCAATTTGGACAATATGGAAAGCTATGTATCGTGTTCTACTAAATCCTTCAATTTGGAGATGCCATCAAACTAATCTGTTACTCAGTTACAAATAAATCTACAAGTAGTCCGTTGCGTTAATTATCATTTGCTGATCTATAGTTATCATGCGCGCACTGACAAATACTATCTTGTCCCGAACGATACTCAATGCGCAGGCTCATATACGAAAATCACTTTAAGGAGGCATATTATACAGGGGATGCATATAAAACAATGTTTTCCCCCACTTTAGTAAGCAATTTTCTGTGGCTATATTTGGACCTATAATATGAAGTCGCCGTAATCTAGTAGGTAGTGTTGGCTTACTAGATGTGAGGCTACTGTTCAAACCTCAGGTCAGACATCCCCAACATAATGAAACACTAAAAAATATTTCTTTCGGGTACTTCCTCACAGCAGATTTCTGGCAAAAACTCTGAAAATAAATAAAATTGTCATGAAAACTTCCTCAACAAAAATCTGTCGTTCGGAGTCGACTTTAAACTGTAGGTCCCGCAACTTATGTATAAAATTAACACTCGCAACATAATTGGTGTGAGAAACTGACTCGTAACCTGGCTGAAAGGTTGTAGAGACCAAATATGTGTTTATGTATGTATATGAGGCATAATTCGAGTTAGCGTCGAGCAGCCTTTTGATGCCTTGTGCCCATGTAAATATAAGTGCAATCGGAAATAAATTCCGTATTGTTGTTACCCTCTTTTTACTGCTACATATTATGATCGCCTCCGTCTAATCACTTGACATTAGTATATGCCAAGATCTATCTATTGTATATATAGTATATACTAGCAGTGGTGACGGTCTACGTCTTTGGTAACTTCTGTTTAACAAACACAAATAAATGCAATAAGCCTGTGAGGTAAGCCTAGTCTGAGTATTACCTCATAGAAGATGTTTCATGTTAGTGGGGAAAGCACTGATCTATTTATCATTCTAGTACATTCGTCTTGTAGATCAATTTACTATTTTGAAAATAGAGAGAGAGAGAGGGAAATGCAAAAATAGAGAGAGAGATGGCGAGTTTTAAGTCGACTCCGAACGACAGATTTTTGAGAAACTTTTCATGGCAATTTTATTTACTCTTAGAGTTTTTGCCAGAAAACTGCTGAGAGGAAGTCGCCGAAGAATAATTTTTCCCTATTTTCGTTTTGATGTCTGACCTTACGTCGAATAAGCCAACAAACTACCTACTAGGCTACGGCGATGGTATCAGCTGCTTATGATGGTATCAGCTCCTGCTGAAATTAATGCAGACTAAAATTGATAGCCTTAAAAAGCAAAGGAGGAAGATGACTGAGGTGAATCGATAGCGAGAGACTCTCCTTGTTTAATCAAAGTAGTTAAACGTTTAAAAACAAAAGATTTCACTAAAGAAAATAGAATTTAATAACGATTTCATACTTTTAAAGCACTGAACTCTCACAAATTTGAATTTTATTTAAAATATGATGGCAAGATTGGGAGAAAGAGGAAAAATTTATTCAAATAGCTCCACTTTTAGTTCAATTTTTCCAGTAACATACCTACAATTTCAATTTGGCTTATTGGTTTACGTCCTTTTGATATTTAATTTTTTTCATCAAAAAAAAAAAAAAAAAAAAAAAAAAAATTGAAAAATCAATTGTTTTGTATTCATTCACATTGGAGTTCTATTTATTTTTTGTTTATATGTTGTTGTTGGTTTTCTAGATCACTTTCCACCTTTTACAATAAATTGGCACGTGAATGTTATCGATACGTGAGGCATCGTTGTTGCGAATTTTTATAACCTTTTGTGGTATGACTTTCTTTTTTTTCTATCGAAATTGGAAGAAAAAAAAATAGAAAAATATTTAATAAGAAATTGCTATTGAAATTGTTTTTGTTGTTGTTATAATAAAATATTTTTTTGTTGCTGTCATGGCTGTTGTTTTTTATACTTGTTCTAGTTACTAAAAGTCAAATTGTAAATTCTGAATTTTACCTTGGCAAAACAACAATAAAAAACAACATGACAAATCAAATTAAAGGAATTTAATATAAAAATAAATTATATTTATTTTGCCATAGAACTATAAAAATTGTTTGGGGAAAAAATATATGGCCTAAATAAAAATATATTATATTTAATAAAACTGAAAAGCATGGTTAGTCAGTTCAATAAATAACCATAGTGGTGTAAAAAAGTTTACATACATTTGATAAAGTTAATAGAAAATTTTTTACCATTTAGTGCATATGTTGTTTAGATAACACTAAAAATGTAATAAAGTTACAAGAAATTCCAGTTTCAATAATATCAATAGCTGTGAGGTCAAAAGTCAGCTAATAACAATGTTGTGTTTAAGTAACAAGTAATTTATTATTAACCAATTTAATAGCTATCAAACGATAGATATTTTACCTTTTAAAAGGGTTTAAAATAAGAGCTCGTAGATTGCAAAAAAATAAATTTGTGTTTAGTTTTAATTCAGTTCTTTATTGTCCGCACAACTTGATGTAAACAACAACAATTACTTTCCTCTTTACACTCTTTTGCGTAAACAACAACCATTGTTCGACAGATATTTGTAACGGAGGTCTACAAATCACGATTATTGTCTTCAAACACACCGCTTCTTTACACAAGATTGACTGAATTTTTACTAACTCCGTTGCCTGCTCTGTCTTGCCTTTATTATGGCAACGTAAACAGTCTGATGAATGTTCTTGAAGTCTAATATTCGTGGCTTCTCGAGATCTCTATAAATGTAAATATCGTTGTTTCATTATTGTTGTTTGCGTATTTTGTTTACATTTGTTCTTGTGGTGTTTGTTGGTATATTTTTGTTTACTTGTTTATTGCTTTTGTTTTTGTAACTTTTGCTTATAATTTTAATGCTAAACGATATAAAAGCAAAACTCCACACTATGTTTTTCCATTTTGGTTACAATATGTTACACTATAGAGAAGGAATGAGCCAAATAAGAGAAGTGTGCATCAATCCACAAGCGGATACTGGCAAATATGGTGAACAATATTCTCTTTCTCCTCAACCAATCTTAAATGTTTGCAGAAGTCTCTCCAAATGTGTAGGTAGTACATGCAATGAGATGAGATACAATTCCCAATTTAGTTAATTTCTGCTCTTAATTTGTTCGAATCTAACGATGCAGCAAAATTCTTCCTAACTTCAGGATTTGACAGTGGCCAATAAATAATTGTGCCTAATATAAACAGTCCAGTCACTGGACAGATTCTTGCTTAAAACGGTAGTATACGACAATGTATAAAATGAATCAGATCAGTGATACAGTTGCTTATGGCGACTTGTTGCTATGCGGATGGCTTCCCAGTTTTAAATTTAAATAAAACAAAAGGTGTGTGAGATAAAAGCGACATTTTTTTTATCAGGTTGAAAGAATTGGTGTGGAATTTGGCATCGTTCCAATAGCTGGTTTTTTTTGATGAATCGCATCCGAAATGTATAATTTTTAATTACTGCATTGTACAAATCAGGCTGAATTTACCCAATGGTATGGGGTTATGAGAATGGGGCGCATTTGAAATGTAAAATTTTTCATAACTGTAACGCGCAATCCAGGCTGAATTTGCCTAAGAGATGGATTATGTTGTCTTTAAGGAGCGTTTGTGGCTTATTCGCATACAGCTGCGACTTAAAACAACTGCACAAGAAAAGGTCTAACGGGATCTAAGTTCACATCAACTCAAAGTGCGATATCAAAGTCCTCAAATTGCTCATGCAATATACAGCGCTGTCTTGCTAAAACCATACGTTCTTGTTGTTCAGATCATATAATTCCTTAATTAATTAAGAAATTAATTAATTAATTCGTTTGGCCCTTGCCAAAGATGGCCTTAACAACAAGATACCAAAGTTCGGAAGTCCATGTTGGAATACCTGCATGATCGGTCCATACTTTTTATATAACGTCATTGTCCAGGCCGCTGAAATATAATCTAAAAAGGTGAAGGCCACATAAAACCCGGTTTCACGATCATTCGAAAAGTTGTTAAAGAAGTCTACTCAAGACATATTCGATCGAAAACATGTTTTGACCTGTTCTAGACGTAACTTATGTCGTCCGCCAGTGTGAAGGTGCTGTTATATCACCCTTTTTAAGTATTTTATTTAAAATTCACTTCTTGAACTGATTAATAATGGAAATAAAGGACTTCTAAAAAATAGAATACTGAACAGCTATTAGTTTTTTTCTGATCGCTTACCTATCATCTGTGAACTTAAAAACTAATTTATTTCATCGTTAACTCACTACGTATTTGGATGTGAAATTTTTTTGTTGTTTATTATTTAAATTTACGTTCAAAAATTAAATTAGTGTACATTTTATTTAAAAGTTTGTATTTCTTTTTTGGTTTTCCTCTTTCCAGTATGGTGAACTATCGTTGATAACAATTACTGTCTATACAATACACCGCAAAAAGCACATCCCACCCAGAGACCTGTTTACAGAGCCTCACCATCACTGCTGTCTACACGAATGCCAAAAAATATTTATACACTCATACCATATCATCTACATCCCCTTATGGACTATGCCACTGTTGGATTTGGTGGACAGCATTAATGGTAGTAGCCTGAGTGGTGAAGTTAGTGGCATTGGCGGCGTTATCGCTAATCTTAGACCGGCCAGCGTCAATTCAATGGGCCACCAATACACAACATCAACATCAAAATCCTACAATAATAACAGCGTTGACATCAGGCAATATAGCAATTGATGCTTCCCTATCCTTACTCACATCAGCGCGCACGGATTTGTATTGCAGTAATGCAACGACGAGAACAATATAATCGCCTATATTAGACACCAGAATTTTGTTGGATAATGACAACTACGAAACAAGCTGAGGAGAAATAAATGCCGAAACTATTTAAAAATTATTGTTCAAAATTCTTTATTCTTTTCTAAAAACCAACTCATTTAAAATAGTTTGAGAAGTTAAAAGCACTGTCGTTTACCAGTACTAATAATTACTTCAAGCAATTTTAATGAGCGAAAATGTGATAGTTTGTACTTCCTGGCAAAAAGATATCTTTTCCCGTTACACATTAGTATGAAAGGACCTCTACTTGCTGTACTTCGTGTCTATTGCTGTCCTCATGGTGCTTAAAAAGAATAGGAAATTTTGTGTTTATAATCCTTGGTGGAGACGTAGATGTCTGTGGCATTTAACACTCCTCTACACTTCTTCTTTTCGAAGAAGTATATTTCAAGAATATCAGCCTATGGAGACACATAGACACATGTTTAAAATATTAGCTGTCCTTAACCACCTTTTCTTATCTTTCTCGTAACATAAGAATACTAGGAAAAGTAAAAAAAAAAATGCCGCATACCCAATCTTAGAATACTTATTATAGTAAAAGCGTTAAGCATCGATCGTTGACTGGACCAATGTTCGGGCTATAAGATCAGTAAATCACAAACCGTTCGATTTACAAAAAAAAATTCTTAAAAGTTTGTAATCGGTTTTGGATCTTTTGTTCTAATTGCATATTCCAGACATCTTTATACCAATATTCTCCGAAAAAGTAACAATTGCGACCATCTGGCCACTTGATCTGACCGCATCAACACAGAGGATAAATTTTTCATAGCCAGCAATGATGCGATGTAGAAACTACTCCTTTTTATGGAATTCAAGCAGCAGTTCGACAGTAACGACGTTGCTCAGATTCTATTTCCCTAATTTCTGCATTTCTTCATGAAAAGCAAAAACAATTTTTAAACTATTCACTATTCAAGCCACTTCAAAACTATCTTTCCTGCTTGTGTTGTATTTAAGGGAATTAAAGAACTATCGCAGAAACAAAAATAGAGGGGAATCACTTTTCTAAGTGTAAAAAGAAGGTAAGTTGTCCGTATCATCACTATTCGTCTTACAACTGACTTGTAAGCAGACTTTTTTTATTTTTAATCCAATGCAATGTTCCCGTCAACTGTAGGAATCAGAGTATAGCAATCTGTACTTAATAATAATCTGTATCTGAATAAGTGTGATGAGCTCGCAACTGTAATAACACAATATTCCGTTGAGCTCACTTATCAATTAAATTCAACAACATTCAGAGCCGGACATTGCCTCGGCCATTCATAAAGCCACAGGACGCGGATCCAATTATATTTCATATTTGTTATGTGCAAAAAATTTTTAAATTTAAAAGAAAAACAATTTTTTCCTCAATTGAATAAATTCAATATTAAAATACCTTTAAGACTTAAAACCAAATTTAATAAACGAGCAAAATTATGTACATAACAATTTGTTTTTTAATTCAATGTTATACAATACAATACTTAGCCAGTACACAACATGAAGTTAACTAAAGGGAGGATTTTAACGGACAGATAAATTGTTTTTCATTATTATAACTTTTTATATTATTATATTATATTAACTTTTAAAGTTAAGTTTATGTCTGAACCTGTCATATTATATATTATTTTCAATACAATACATCAAAAAAAGCCCCTCGTTGCCACTGCGATAAAAAAAATTGTTTAATTGAGCAGTGTTATCGACATTGCTCCGGCACTCTCATATTTTTGAAAAAGTTAACTTTATTTTATCTATAGGTTGTAATAACGAAAAGAAGTTAAAGGTGACTTAAAAGATCACTTCAGCTAAAGTTACTTTTAACTTAACCCAACTTTAACGGCAAGTTGTAATAATGGCCCTAAAACTTATACACATTTTATTTTTAATTCATTGTTAAACAAAGCAATACTTAATATTTAAACTGATTTTGTAAATACGTGCTTAAGTCGTTAAATCTTATATATTTTTTGTTTGTTTTTAATAAAATTAATTTACTTTTATACTAGAAAATAATATGTTTACACAACAATAACAAATTTAATGTAAATGCATTTATTTTTTTGGCAAGAAAGAAAACACAAACAACAATTAACTATGCATTGGATTAAGCGTATTAAAATGAAATCTTATTTGAATTTCTATGCAAAACACACACGTGAAATCGTGAAAAAAAGAATTATTTAAATATGTATAAAAATTAAAAAAAATATTTATATAAAATCTATAAAGCATATAAAATAAATAACAATAAAAATAAATAATAATAAATAAAAAACAAAAACCAAAAACTCTTATTGAAAAAAATTAATGAAAACAATAAATAATTAAAAACAAATTTGTTTTTTTGTGCTGAAAACTAGATTTAAATGCAGGTTTGTATTTAAAGAAATTTTTAAAAATTTTAAAAAGAAACCATCTCTATCATGTACAATAGTTTGTAGACAAATTGAGGACCTCTCAAAAGGACACTGCCAGACTATTAAAATTACAATCTATAACTCTAAAATTATTATCAATTAACTTAACTTAATATAAACGGTTACTCTCAGAACGCGGTTTCCATATAACGCGGAGCTGAAATTGCGAAGCTGTATACTTACAGCGCGCTTTTGGTTAAACAACATCCCATGAGTTCCCTCCGCACAGAGGGTTTAATATAAGTTTATTTTCGACAGATTAGAAAATAGTGAAAATAAATCTCTTACTCAACTGTGGATAGAATTGTTTATTTTAGATTGTATTAGAATCTTGTCATAAGCTTGCGCGGAAATTAAACCATCAATGTTTAGTGCGTGTTGCAAACATCTTTTACCTCAAATGGTTCTGCAATTTCACTCCCAGTTACGGAAATAGTAAAATATTGCTTCTCGTTTAAGTGTTGAAGAATTTGCAGTAAACCATCAGGACTTAAGAGAACTCGTACTCAGGGAAGAAACTTTTGATGGGGAAGAACTGATGGGTTTAATTGATGCACCCACCTCAAATGCAATATCTAGATTTACAAGACGTAAAAAAGGGTTAAATTTGACTTAAGAATTAGAACTTCATTTCATTCAAACTGATCATTAAATGGTGCGCAGAGCAAAGATAGTTAAGAAACTGCTTAGCTCTTTGCATGTGGAAAAAATTAGAATTGAAAACCAATGTGAAGGTGAATCAAGTGAGGAAGACAGTTTGCCCATTAAAATAAGACGAATTAGGCGACTCATATCTGAGAGTAAGGATGAATGTTGAAAAATTACATAATTTTACAAAAGTCTTACATATTTTTGTTGGAAAACATTCTTTTAATTTAGTTCTTGTTTAATTCTTTATCATTCCTTTTATAAACCTTTTAATTCAATAAAAATAATTTAAAATTTATGTTGTCTTTAATATTTTTGTGCGGTTTCCATACAACACTCTAGAATTACGCTACGAATTACCCTGTTTTGTACGGTTAAATCCGAGTTTCTTATAGCGGGGTTTCCATACAACGCGGTACTCACTTACCGCATTATAGGAGAGTCGACTGTACACGTAATCCTCTAGCCAGTATTACGATCTAAATTCTTACACCACGCATGTTATGCGTGCTAGTTTTACTCATGAGTTATAGTCAATTCCGAACGACAGTTTTTAAAAAAGCTCTTCATGGCAATTTCATTTAATTTCAGGAGTTACTGAAAGGAAATCACCGAATATATATTTTTTTCATATTGTCTGATGCAAGGGATTGAACCTCAGACTCGTGTCTCATAATAAAGCATACTATCTACTAGAGTACGCCGACTTTAAAATGTTGCCATTTATTCCATCTGTTTTGCCAAATCAACACAGATGAATTTTGCATTAAAAACCACTTGCAAATAATAACTTATTTGAACAGCGTTTTTATCAAAAAATAAGATTCACCGATTAAGCCTATTTCTGGATGACAGGGCAAACGAATCAACAAAATTGTCGAATTTGGGACGACCACAAAACACATTATACAAAAGCATCCAATTCATTTAGAAAAAATCATTATTTGGAGTGGATTTTGCGCTGTCGATCATTTTGCGATCGACATTGGCCAGTCATCGACGATGAAATGTACATCTGTTTTCATACAGCTCATCCCACATTAGATGTTCTGCAAAGTGTACTTTGAGTTTACAGGGCCCTGACAAAAGACCGTTTACAATCCAAGTTTTCACTGGTTATTCCTGGGTAGTCTGATAATTTCCCAACAAAAGTTTTGTTTGCTTTAAATCTACTTGGTTTGAGAAGAATCTCATTGTCTTTCCTACTACGACAAAATAAAAAACTCCCAAAAATTCCATGTGAATTATTAATGAAAGGCTTGTGTGATTTTTTATTCCAATAAACTACTTCAACCTTTCAACCTTGTATACTAAAAAATTCTAAACTTGAATGATGGCTACTTCAAAGCAATTAAAATAACAATAAAGAAAAATATTCTGAAAAATTACTGGCAACATAAAAAGGTTTATCGATTCTTTTTTGTGTTTTTTATACTTAGTCTAGTTAACCAATTGTTATTGTGGTTTTTACAATCACTTAACATTTCATACCATAACCCCTAACTTAATTAATAGCCTATCAAGCTAAGGCAATTTGATTACAAGCCTAAAGAAGGAAAATAATTCAAAGGAAGAGAAGATATTGCAAGGCCATATGTTTTATAGGCATGCCATGGAAAAATCCTTTTATTGTCAACACATCAGAGAAGGAATCTGAAACTCGTTTTTTTGCTGTCTTAAAAGCGTAAAGGTATAGTGGTAAGGTACTACAAACAAAAAAAAAATAAAATGTAATAATATTGGCACAAATATCTTAAACATGACACATACATATGTGTGTATAAAAACATTGTTACGAGGCTACCTTAAGTAAACGGATAAATAAAAAGCCTAACAAAATACAATGGATCATGTACACAAATAAGAACGACATCAATTAAACAAACACGCGCACCTATATACATGTATATATGTGTATAGGAAGTTGGCTGTTACTAGAAGTGAAATCCAATTTTGAAATACATACCACTTATGCTAGTATATGCCTGTGTATGTAAATGTAAGTATAGGGTGGGCCATTTAATAGTATATTATAGTAATAATTTTAAAAATTTTATAAAACAAAATCGGTTTGAAATTTTGCCAAATGTATTTTTTTGTTGTGAAGTACAATCGTTCCGGTTAAAAATATACCTCATTCGATAGGACATATTTTTGTGCTCTTTTTCGAGTGTATGTGGTCATATCTTGACATCACGAATGTTGGCCTTTAAAGGCTCAATTGTCTCCGGTTCGTCGGCATAACGCTTTCCTTTAACAACGCCCCACAGAAAATACTCCAACGGTGTCAAATCGCAGATTCTTGGTGGCCGATTGACATCACCATTTCGGCTGGTTAAACGGCCACCAAACGTTTGACGCAATAAATCGATTGTGGTATGAGATGTGTTGCAAGTTGCATCATTCTGTTGAAACCAAACATCGTTCACATCAATACCATCAATCGCGGGTACATGAAAAAGCGGTTACCATGGTGCGATAGTGTCTCCATTGACCGTAACGAATGCGGCATCCACATTTTCAAAGAAATATGGGCCAGTGCTATCTCCGCTGCACAAGCCGCACTAAGCATTTACTCGGAATAGGTGCATTGGTTTCTGTATAACCACGTGTGGGTTTTGTGAGCCCCAAGTACGGCAATTTGACTTATTAATGTACCCACCAAGACGAAAATGAGCTTCATCCGAAAAAATGATTTTTTATTTTGCAAAATCGACACCATCGTGCAGTTTCTCGTTGTCCCAATAAATCCCAACGTTGTTGAAACGTAAATCGATACATTACGTTCAGTGGAGATAATGTACTGAATTTTGTGACAGAATAGAATGACATAAGTATTGCCAGATTCGAAATGACCGATGATTCAAATTTAAACCGATAGATGACCCACCCGATATATGTATGTATAGAGTACCTTCTTTTAAAAGAATGCGATTGTGTAGATTAACATAACAACACTTTCAATATGTCAGAGAGCCTTAAATGTACGCAAAACTTGTAAAAATAGGCTGATGAATTAATTTTCAAAACGAGTGTGCTGTATAATATTATAACATTTCCAAGTTCACCTTAGGTTGAGAACAAATAGAAATTATTTATAAATTCTTTCCCTTTAATTCCAAAATCCTTGCTTTCATCTGCCCTCACTTTTGTCGTCGGTTGTATTTGCAAGTTTCATGGTTATTTTGCTGTTTATTGTAGCAGCTACTGTGGCAAAGTATTTGCTGGGGTAAATGGATAAATGGAAATGGAAAATACTCAGCTTTTCCTGAGGTTTATTGTGGAATTACACTGACGAGTGACTGTAGCTGTCCTTTCTCAGCTATTATATCCGAGAACCAAATTGTTGGGTGCTGGGTGTTTTACAGACAATCACGATTTACTTAAAGCCTCACATAAAAATATCCTTTGTGTACTGATGATTGTTGATACTTTTATTTAAAATAGTAAAATCGTATACATTTATTTATATGAGGTATATGTTTGTACATTTGCATGGGTTTATATAGGCTTTTTGAAAGTGTATTTACATTTATGTTTACACCTTCCTGTCGCATAGCGTTTGTATACCAATATTACTTCCAACCGAGTGTTGACTGAACCTTACAAATACTGTCGTACATTTGCATAACGTGGACAATTTTTTTACAGTTTTCAAACAACCATACAGGTATCCAATTGTATTATTGCAACGAATTACATTGTGTGGAAATATCAATTTACATACACAAAGAGTTGTGTAGTTCACGGACGAACTAGTTCAATTGAACTATTCACACAATTGAACTAAAAGAGCCGGTCATTATAATGAGTTCTTTTAGCTCCGTAGTTCTTTTAGTTCGCGTTTCTTATTCCTTCCTTTCATTCTTATTAGATCAGTAGTTCCTTTAGTTCAGTAGTTCTCTTAGTTCTCGTTTCTTATTCGTTCATTTCATTCTTTTTCGGCCAGTAGTTCTTTTAGTTCAGTAGTTCTTTTAGCTCCGTAGATCTTTTAGTTCTCGTTTCTTATTCGTTCATTTCATTCATATTCGTTCTATTAGTTCGTTTATCATTCTTATGTGTGACATTCCTATTGGAATGGTGGTTTAGAAGAGAAATACGAACAGAAATTTTCATTAAATATTTAAAAATAAATCACATGCTTTTACAGTGCGTCAAGCACATAAATGAATTAATAAGAATGAAAAAACCTTAAATACCACAATTTATTTAAAATGAAAAATCATATTACAAATACGATAAATTTACATGGAATACATTAATTCCTTTATTGGTATTGTCTACATAGTTTAAATATAAATGAGCAATCGTTGTCATAAAGGAGTTAGACAAATTGAGGAAGAGAACGGAGTTGTTTAAAAGAACTGAACTATTGAACTAAAAGAACGAACTGGTTCATTACAGAGAGCTGAACTAGAAAGAGCGAACACTCAAAAGAGCTAACGAACCCAACTCTACACACCACCACTCATATACGATTACATTTATTTCTTCATTTGATTTCGGAGGGGATATAGAATTTTTAAGAGAGAGAAAAGAGATTTAGTGTAAGCATTTAAATGCTGTAGGGAAATAAGTTTACTTTTTGACGCTGTCAGCCATTTTGCTCCTTTAGATTAATTGTCTATGGTGACTGTAATTGCTAGTTTTCTATTCTCCTCGTAGTACTCCGTTTAATAAACTTCTCCACCGTATTCCAGTTCTGCTCAGGCAGTAATATCATCTGCATTGAATTGTCTGACATCGTAGTCTGGCCTATTATGTATTAAATTATTCTTCCATGTTCGTTAAAAACTCACACAGTTTTTTCACAGTTTCTTCTTCGTTTTGCCATAATGGTGTTATTGGTGTGTTAACTTTAGTTTCTCCCATTACGCAATGATGTTTTTATTTACGAGGTGGAAATAACTCTTCGTGGTGTTCAATATCCCCATCGAGTTGTTCAATTGCTTCTTGTTTACAGAAGTAGACAAGTGCCTTTAAATAGACACCAAACAGTAATTTTCTGTATATGTAGTGGACAGAAACTTATGGACTGTATTATACTGTTAGGAAATGGAAATGGTGTTATTAAAATGATAAACAAAAGCTACAAAACCAAATCAATGAACTTTACATGATCAACGAATAATCAAGAATATAGCAATATCATTATAAAAAAGTGGATAAATAAAGTAAACAAACAGGCAACAACTGCACTGCAAGGACAAACATAAACAAAATACAAAAACAACAATAACGAAAACAACATGTTTAAATTTGTTTTACCATTCTCCTTCGAGAGCATTAATCAGACTGTTTACACAGCGATATAAAAGGCAAGACAAAGCGGACAACGGCTTCAGAAAGAATTCAGTCAGTCTTGTGTGAAGACGCGTTGCGTCTGAAGAGACTAATCGTGATTTGAAGATCTCCGTTACTAAGATCTAACGAATGAGTGTAAATAAGGATAACAAATAAAGTAAACTGTTGTTGTTGAAATCAAGTTGCCAAAGATGGCACACGGAATTGTGCGAACAATAAAGGATTTAATTAAAACTAAACACAAATTTATTTTTATATTATTTGCAATCTACAAACTCATATTTTAAACGTTTTTAAAAGGGTAAAAACGTAACAATACGAGCAGTCCTTTTCTTCGAAATTTGTCTACGTGGCCCATCATTTTTGTGACCAGTTGACGTGACCAAGACCCGAAATAAAGCCAAAATTGGACATATTGTGTGGCTCGTGGCACCCTTTTGCTGCATCTACATACAGTCCAGTTCATAATCTCCATTTGTAGACATATAGCACTCTGAATTGATGATAGTGGTTTATTTTCGGGAAAATACAGGCTAATGTGTACCAAACCGTCAACCCGTTTTTTTTAAATGAAATGTTTTTTTAATAATCGCTTTTGCGGTCGCGGAGTACCATATGCTACAATTTTGCTTGTTGATGTAACCATCGTGTTAGAAATGAAGTTTAACGCTTAAGAAAGTTCTGCTCGAAAAATCAGCACTGAAAGATTGTTGCTCTAACATTGCATAAGCAGATCAGTGCCGTTGTAAACTGTCAGACGGTTTTAATTGTACCACGAGTTGGAAAATATGTCACAATGAAACAAAAAATAGAAGCGCTACCAGCGTTCCCACATCATATCAAGTTTTCATTACACTTTCTCTAACGGAATCGATATTTCCGGCAGTGCGTATGTTGCACTGATACACAGGAGTGACCATTCAGTATTTTCAAATTTCTTTATAAATTTGACAATTCCTTCCAAATAGTGACCATTTTTTTGTCATTCATACCACGTTGTATATTTATATGTCAAAATCTTTTTATTTTATTGAAATTTAATATTCCTATTGATTGTCATTGATTTGCATTTCTTTATAAATTTTAAATACTTGGTTAAGTATAAATGCTGCAAGCTTTAGATTATTCAATTTTCTTCTTAAAATTCTTACAAGAGTTTAAGAAATAAAGGCTTTGCATTTCAACTTCTATTTGTATTTCAATTCTTCTGTGTTTTTGTTATGAGCCTTTAAGTTACTGACTAACTTAAACTCATTTGGTTTATGCTGCTTTGTAACCAAATAGAAGAAAAAAAGAACAAAGATAAAAAGGTTCAATGTTCCTTGTAAAATTAGAAAAAGGAACCAAAATCTGCAAAAAATCTCTTACAAAAAAAAAAAAAAAACGAAAATAGAATTGCGAGGAGAAAAAAATGGATTGGAATTTTTAATAACATTACCTTTGAAAATGAAGACGAAATACATGGGAATAATGTAACAAAGGCAATAATAATAATGATAATAAAACGAGAAGTACAGAAAATTCAACATCCTTTCCTTTTTTTTTTTTTGAAATGAGTCCCTCTCACTATGACGGTATTAGCAAACAGGCATCCAATGTCATTAGGAAAATAAGTACAGTTTTCGGCAAAAAAAATGTACTTTTTCAATATGAAAAGAGTACCTACTAAATGGTACCGTTTAAAACTTCGCTCTGATGTAAGGTTGGCATTTTTTAAGGCAACACCGCCTCACAGATGCAAAAGATACTTAACAATGCGATGTTGTCTTTAACTGTAACAGTTTTAAACCAATCATTTCGAGAATACATACATAATTGGTCATTACAACCCTTCAGTCAGGATTATGGACCGAGTCCCTCACACAATTTATATTGTGTGTGTTACTTTTATACATGAGTGGCGGGACCTACAATTTAAAGTCGAATCCGAACGACAGATTTTTTGAGAAACTTTTTATGGCAATTTTATTTGCTCTCAACGTTTTTGCAAGAAATCTACTGAGAGGAAGTCACAGACGAAATATTTTTTTTACATCTTCGTTTTGATGTCTGACCTGGGTTTTGAGCAGTGGCCTTACGTCTAATAAGCCAACACACTACCTACTCGACTACGGCGACTTCTGTTTACACAACAAACACTAAAAACCAACTTTAAAAAGATGAATGCTATGGTACCAAAAGGTACGAAATGCTCATAAATTTTTTATGTTTTGTTAACTTGTGCTAATTTTATGGTTAAATGGGCCTAACATAACTCCACAGGGTTCTTGTGAAGAAAAGAAAGAACGAAAAAATTATTTTGGTATAATTTTGTTTTGCCTTGAATCGTAATGAGTTATAATTTTAAGCAGCCTTTATTTACCACTACACACTTGCATACATACATCTACATTTACATACACTTCACAGAATGTAAACACACACATATATGCTGTATTGTTGATGAAGGTCGTCTGGGGTTGTTTTCCCATTTTTTTTAATTTCTAGGGGAAAAAAGATAAAATAAAACAAAATATAAGGCAGAGAGAGCAAGAGAAAGAGTGAAACAGGGAAACCAACGCAATTCTTGCACACACACAGCCTTACATAGTTAAAAGTATGATGAGCTTAAATTTTTTCCCGTGTTTCCTTATTTTTTAAATTTATATGTGCGACAGTATAGGTGCGCCTATTAGAGACTCTTTCTTCAGTGTGTCTCCTGTTATGCTGTTATCCTTTTTTGAAAATTTCCCTCTTTTCACTATTTCATATTTTTGTTTACACTTTTTAATGTTATTGTTGCGTATTTTCCTTTTAAATGGTATGAATTAGGTAGACATTAATATTTTAAAACTTTACAAACTTCATTTACGGCAACAGGATAAAACCGTGATATCGCATTAGTTATCCTTGTTTGTGTTTCACTTAATAATTTAAGGTTTGTTGTTGCTGTTATACAATAGAAATACTTTTTTGGAAGGATTAAAGCAAATAAGGCTTGTTGGTAAAAAATAACAACAAAATTTTAAGGAAGAGAAAAGGATATTCTCTATTGAAATATTTATAAGATACTGCCAAGGGATTGACTACAGTTCTCGTTCACTAATATGCTTATATAAAATTAAAACTAAAAAGCCCACTCATGAAAATAAAGCGGTGGAAAGCATTTCAAACTGTGTATAGAATGTTAAAACATTGGGTTTTTTTTTGCCATTAATGTGGAGTGTAGTGCAAGAGAGGACAGGGCAATCAGAAAGTTACATACTCTGCTAAATGAGGTACACGAATTGTCGAAACCCATGGTGCAACTCGAGCGTATTTTCCAAGCCAGAGCATACACTATCGATTTATATGGTCAATTTAGGTAGATAGCTATCTTCAACCTCTCCTCCCTCTCAGGCCTATCGGCACACAAATAAGACATCATGTAGGCTTGTTGTGCGCTCTCCATAAACGAATACCACTTTACATTCTATAGGAAACCTGTTTCTCGAGCTTATGAATGCTGACATATTCAATAACACAAAAGGAGCTCCATCGTTTTGATTTCTTCTCGCTATTCTCTGCATAATTTATTTCCCACGACGCCAATTCGAATCAGGTGTACATTCAATATGGTGTGTGTCGTGAGTACGCTGATGAGCGTCTTAAATTAGTTTTAAAATACGCAGAGTTCACCCCTCATTACGAGGTCAGTTTAACTTGACATAAGGTACAGAGGACGGTACATAGCAATACATACGTAACTCTTATGAACCCGACGCAAAATAAGTATGAGATTGTCTATACAATCTAAATTAGAAAAGACAAAAAACGAGCAAATGAGTTTTCCACTAAGAAGGATTCCTCATTGCTGAAGGAGCCATTACTTTTCTATGGAATGGAAAGGGTCCTTTAAAGAGAATCAAAATCTCAAGTCAGACGTGGTGATAACAGCATGTTTAGATTTGAGTTTTGTATCAAGCTCTCTATAAATTGCTTGATAATAATAACTGGCTTCTGGACTTGCATTCGCTTAGAACACGAATCACTTCCAGCCAAATATTGGAAATTTTGTGAGAAGGGAAACAAATCTCCAAACCACCTTATCAACCACCAGTACGCAGATTTATTCTTACAGACAAAAATCAGTATTCTGAGATTTATCTGGGTAACACGGTTGAAGCCGCCATAGTCCAGTAGGTAGTATGTTGGCTTATTAGACGAGAGCTTGGGTTTCAACACATTTCTCAGACATGGGAAACAAAACGAAATATGAAAAATATTTCTGTCGGTAACTTCCTCTCAACAGGCATCTGAAAAATACTCTGAAAGTAAAATTAAATTTACATTCAATTAGTCATTCAGAGTCGATGTTAAGCAGTAGGCCTCGTTACATATGAATAAAATTAAATACACACAACATGAGTAGCGTGAGAAGCTAGGCTGTAATCCTTAATAAGTGTACCTCCTGGCATTAATAATTGTTCACTAATAAAGCACAACAACTTGACTCTAGTTTATCATAAATATAAGAAATATTAAATACGGAATTTCTTTCTGAGCAATTAAACATTTTTCACTTCTTAGAAACGTTTTCATTAACTCATAATAACTAACTAAAACAATAGAATTAATTCAAAAGCTTACATTTGTTTTGTACTACTTGAAAAACATAGTGTTATTCACATCCATTTCTATATTTTTTTCCATATATTATTTCTATTTCATACATACCTGTTAAGTAATGATTAGTAATCGTAATGATTAGTAATTTGATTACTTTTTTTTGAATGGTGAAATAATGATTACAATTACGATTATTTTTGGTTAAAATAGTTAATAATTGATTACGATTACAAAATAATCAAAAAATAATCAGGATTACTGGCGATTAGTCTAATAATCAAAAAGGATCAAAAGTAATCCAAAAGTAATCAATTTATTTTCAATTTGAATTCTTTTTGAACTTTGAATTCTTTTTGAACATTTGAAAAGAATCAAAAAGAATTATTGAAAACAATTTGATTACTTTTGGATTACTTTTGAATATTTGAAAATAATCAAAAAGAATTGTTTAAAACAATTTGATTATTTTTTAGACTACTTTTGATTCTTTTTGATTATTAGACTAATCGCCAGTAATCCTGATTATTTTTTGATTCTTGGGTAATCGTAATCAATTAGTAATTCGAAAAAATTGTTCATAGAATTATATAATCATTACGATTCTTTTTAAAAAGTAATGTAATTGATTACTAATCGTAATCGAAATTTAACAGATATGATTTCATATGATTTTTTTAAATATTTTGTTGAAATAAAAATAGAAATAAAAGCAGCATAAGAAAAAATTACCTTTTTGTGTCAACCTAGACGTATGACTTAATTAATATAACTCATAGGCTGTGAGGTGACGCATCACAACTTGATTTTAAGTTAAATAACCTTTACAACAACAAGCAAATATGCAAAGCGAAATTTTCTTGTTAAATTAAAAATAACATGACACACATTTGTAAATCTGTTTTACAACACGTGCTAGCGTTACCACTTACCACTGGTACTCATATACTTTATATAATTAAAAAAGAAAATTAAACGAAAAATTCATTCAAAAATTTACGTAGAAATAAAAACATAAAACATAAATGTTTAGATGTACAAATATGTGCATGAAGAGTATTTAATAAAGACTGTAACATGAATTGTGTCTCTGTCACTTCCAACACGTTGCGCTTAAAAGGAAAATAAAACTTAAAAAATTTTTTTTAAAAATTTTAAAAAAAGTAAAGAATTTTAAAGCAAAATGGTTCAAACATATGCTGATGGAGTCTGGTTTTGGTTTAAAACACTTCAAAAAATTTCTAAAAGAATAAACAGCGTGGTCATTGAAGTGCTTGACAACAGACAGTTAAGCACCTCATTTCGAAGCTAACGAAAAAATAATTTATTCTCTTTTCAGAAATAGATTAACGTCAGTAAAGAAGCAGCTTAGGATAGCAGTGAAAGAATTAATTTATCAAAATTCCTGACTACTACATCTCATATATTTTCATGTGTTTAAATAACGACGAATGGCAACTTTAGATAGAGTTATGAACTGTAGCGTTCTGCTGTATTAGTAGCGGCAAACTTTTTTAGGAGATCCAGTTACTTCCTGTGAAAAACTTCAGAGAAGAAAAAGAAAAAAATGGACCCACCAACAGTATACCGCAATAATACGGGCAACCCTCCAGCTACCAAAAAATATGCCGGCTAAATAATGTATTTAAAAATGCAACGACTGACCATCACATTATTGCATGCCGACTTTGCTTAAATAAAAATGGGATTTTCTATGAAGGCATACTTTTCAGATGACAGCTGAAATATTTTCAACTCAATTTATAATAATATAGGCACTCCTGTATATTACATAAAATGTAACGAATTTAATGACAATAAATGACAAATCACACAAAAACTAATACTACTACTACAATGTCACTAATATTGTCTATGACTAGTTGGTAAATGAAAGTGTCATAAAACTAAATTAAGCTAGTGAAAAAAGCCACATTACGGTAATGGCAAATACAATTCTGAACTAGAATACCCCAAAAAACAAGACGAAACATAGAATTCATTCTAAACCACACGATATTAATGAGCAAAAACAGTCAAAAAAACTATGGCTAAAATAAAACCATGTACTATACCGCTAATGGCAATAGCGGCTAAAACATAGCCATCTTTATAACCATCACAATAATAAGGGGTAAATGTATGTGTATATACAAACATTTCTACATTTTGTTGTTGTTGTTGTTAGAAAAGGTGTCTCAAAAAAGGGGGTTCATATTTACGCACATACATACCAGAGATTAGCACAAGCACTCATGAAATTTTGAATATAAGTGAGACAACTATATTGAAATTTAACTATTCTGATTCCTTTGTACTCACTACAAAGTTAATTTATAAGTATGATTACAATGAGTATGAGTACAACGTTGACATCGAACTCATAGCATTCGAAATATGTTTGATTCATATGCCTACTCATTCAGATTCATAACTTTAGAAAAATACTTATAATACTTATAAATGATTTGAGTGACTCGAATCATTCGTCAGTCTTAGTTGTTGTTGCATTTACAAAAAATGAAAAAAGAAAAAGACAGAGACAGCAAGCAAAGCAAACACAACCTTCTAGTGAGGATTGAAGTGTTCGAACGCGAATCATACTTATTTTGTGTAAATGTTCAGTCATGGAGAGTCGAAATCAACAACATCATATGAATTGTTAAGTATGAGTAGTATGAGTATAATATTAATATAAATATGAATGCGTTTGTTGTATCGATAAATCCTTTATATTTTCGATACTGACGTTTATTGTTTAATGCTCTATGTATGTCTAAAATTAAGTTCTTAGTTGAAGTAAAGAGCCTCCATAAACTTTCTGCTTTCGGTTGGCCGGCCGGATTCTAAAACAAAACTTTCTCTGGTGGAATTTGTCTACTGGTTTGTGCAGAAATAAGACAGATCGACTCGCGTTTGCGGCAGAGAATTTGAACTGATATTAACTTCCTGCATCAGTCCTGTGTAGAAACTTAATTATTTACTTAATTTGTCATTACAACCCTTCAGTCAGAACTACGACCTCACATAACTTATATTGTGTGTGTTAATTTTTCATACATGAGTGGCGGTCGATTCCGAACAATAGATTTTTGAGAAACTTTTCACGGAAATTTTATGTACTTTCAGAATTTTTGCCAGAAATCTGCTGAGAGAAATTCGTCAATGAAATATTTTTTTATATTTCGTTGTGTTGGAGATGTCTGATCTGGGGTTTGAACCATGGCCTCATATCTAAAAATTGAACACTTTACCGACTAGACTACGGCAACTTCAACTCCAACTGTAAAGAAACTCTCGGAACAATTTTTGTAGCCCATATTCCGAATGTTTGTCTCTTGCAAGGATTTTGCAGATGATTTTACAAGAATTCGGTTATCCAACCTGGTTTCTACGCATTAAATGCTCCAAATTATCTTTTTCTTAACTTTTGCATTCATAATATGCGGCAAGTTTGGTTTCCATGCAATGTAAGCATGTTACTACTTGTGTCCTTCTACGTGTCCACAATAAGTTAATGAATTATAAACTTTGTTTTAACACACCCTGTACATTTGTTACACGGAGTTTATGACATGTCAATGTCAAATAATAGAAAACAATTACAACACAACAGCAAAACAACATGTTAAAATTTTGTTGGCAAAATATTTGACAAATAAACATAAAAATGTATGTTAACACAACTGCAACACACACATAGAAATATACAAATTTAACTAATACGTAAACATGCTGTTATCCTTATGTAATATTCGCTGACTTTTACATGTACAAACGCACTCACGCACTTCCTAATGATTACTTTTGAATACAAATACATATTAACCGGTTGTCAAATATTCTGCCTCATGCTTTCTCGCTCCCTTTTATACATATGGTATATGTATGTGTGTGTCCGTTTACCCACGTGTATTGTAAATATTTGTCTCACTTTTTTTAATATAATGAACAGGAACACTAATTAAGTTGTGTTTTATACTGACAACCAACGCACACATGCATATATCCTGAAACAAATATTATTTCACCCATTTATGCTAACACATACACATTTGCAGTGCATTTCCTCGTCAATTTGTGTTGGTAGATGATGATTTTGTTTACAAGTTATGGCGGAAATGGAATACATTGAATGATGCGTTGTTTTTGGGAAACTTAAGGGGATAATTTTGTTTTAAATGAAAAGGGTTTTTTTTGTTTTCATGTATAAAAGTTATACAAATGTTGACAATGCCTATAGGCCAGTTTTCGTTTGGATAAACATGTTCTCGCCGTCCCTGTAATTCACGATTGACGCCCACTGTGCTATTATGCAGCATAGACAATTCAACAATGCAACGGTATCGTGTAAAGTTTTGTGTGATTTCTTCGTGAATTCGTCTCATCCTCACTAAATATTCTGAATTTTTACAGTGAATATAGAAGAGTACTCAATTATTACGTAAGAAATTATAATTGTTATTAAAAATAAATGCTTTTAAGAGAGCCTGATTCTCAAGTATTCTTTTTCGGCAGTAGAAGTGTTAAAGATCTAAATATTTGGTAGTACGAACCGTCTAATAGCATAATCAAATGCGTACCACAGGTAGTAAACGTCACCCGATAAGGCAGTCTAGTGCGGACCACCGATAGTACGCAACGACATGCGTAAAATTTTTGCCAGTGATCTTCAAGGAACAGCTCTTTTTATTCACAAAACCGATCCTATTATTGAGGTACCAGATAAAAATAAAACTATGGATTTGCAATTGTGGCTTGCTGGATTGCATTCATATCTTCAGTGACACCCTTAAGAGGACTGAAGCCTTGGAAGTATTTACCAACAGGAAAAGGCGTCAACTGCAAGGTCTACTTTTGTAGTTTTTTACACGACTTACGTTTCGACTTGAAGGTGGACAAATTTAGCTAAGGGTTAAGGAATTAAGTTGGGGAGATGGGTAGCAGGTGTTGGCAAATAGAATTAAAGCGATCCTTCATCTTCTGTTGCAACAGATTTTCGAAACTAAAAACTGGCTTTACCCATACCGGATCTTGTAAATAGCACATAAACAGTTACATTTTTGTAGTGAAACAGCTTATACGTTTTTTCGTTCTTTTTTGTTTTAAAACAACACTTAAGAGTTGACTCCTATTCATATAGTGCATCGTGTTGAATACCAGAAAGTTATAGCGACAAATGAAGATGTCCTCTATATCTGATCTTCATCGAGGATATTTGATATCAATCATTACCAAGCGATCTATAATGGGTTTCTAATAGTATTAAATGTTCAGCTCCGAACTCTTTATCAAAACTCAACCAGTCAAGTGCTTCATGTACGATTGTTGTGCAGTATAGGCGCTGAAGATAAATGCTTTGGTGACTATGGTTAGGATATTGGCAAACAAGTGTAGTACGACATTCATTAGGATATATTGCTACGTGATAAGTCGGGTGTTAAGAAGTCGCTGTAGTAGTGTGTCGGCTTATTAGACGTAAAGCCAGGGTTCGTATCCCAGGTCAGACATCAAAACGAAATATTAAAAAATATTTCTTCGGCGACTACCTCTCAGCAGATTTCTGGCAAAAAATCTGAGAGTAAATAAACCCGCCATGAAGAAGATTCTCAAAAAATCTGTCGTTCGTAGTCGACGGTTAACTGTAGGTCCCGCCACTCACGTATAAAATTAACGCACACAACATGGGTGGTGTGAGAAGCTAGGCCGTAATCCTGACTGAAGGGTTGTAATGGCCAATTCTGTTTGTATGTATGTATGATAAGTCGGGTGGCTGCCAGCTTCCTCTTTTACTCGGCCCTGGATGGAACCACTAGACTTTATGATTTTGGGAAATGCTTTGCAACTGAGTAACAAAAGTGAACGATGTAATTTGGAACCTTTAAAATAAGCATAATTTTATACGAATGGATTCACGATAGATATTATTGGAAGTAATAATAATAGTGAAATCGCCTTAGTCTAGTGGGTAGTGTGTTGACTATGTATCTTTGAAAAGGCCCCTTTTGTCTTGGAGTCTATAGAACGCTATTCACGTGTTGCGGTTTATTTTGAGATAAAATATGCAGTAGTTCAAGTAATTTCTATTTTTATTCTTCGAAAATATTTGAAAAATTCATTGGATACCTTTTCTGGCAATTGTTGTATTTGGTGTACAGATTCTATTTTGAGACACAATATTTAATATCTGATGGCTGATGACTTAATATAATTTTGAAGTCAGCACTGTTATATACAAGGGAAGTCGTGATATCGTGATTCAAACTAAACATCTCGATGAATGCGAAATATGAAAAAGTATTTCTTCGGCTACTTCCTCTCTGCAGATTTCTGGCAAAAACTCTGCGAGTAAATAAGGTTGCTAAGAAAAGTTTCTCAGCAATTTGCCGTTCGAAGACGACTGTAAACTGTAGGTCCCACCCCATATGGATAAAAAATTAAAGCACACAACATAGTTGATGTGAGAAGCCAGTTAATAAATCTGAATAAAGGTTTGGAATAACCAATTATGTACGTAAGTAATAAAAGTACTACGTTAGGTTTTTTAAAGAGTTAAAATACTTGATATTACTCAACGGGGCATTATAATGACTAAATTGTAATTGCATTGAGAAATTTCTGACAAAAGCCCCCTGGACCTTAAGACTTAATTGACCAGATTATAAATCAAACATTCATTTAGTCAATAACGAAAAAAAAACCAAAAATCTATAACATTTTGATTTGGTTTGAGTTTCCATTTCGCTTATTATGCCACCTTATTTGTAAAAAAAAAACTTTTCCACGAGAACACGTTTCAAATAAATTTCTTGTTAATCAAAAATTTTTACGTTTTTCATTTACCTTAAATTTCCTTTGGACTATTGCTGGTTACATAAGGAAATAAAAAAGCCTCAAGATGGAGTGAAACAAATGAAAGCCAAGCGATATTTTTCAAAATTTGTTAAGAAAAAACCGAGGAGGTAATAGCATAAATTCTCCGGCACTTAAATCGCCAATAAAACATTAGCCTCAGACGTGCAGATCGAAATTTAATAGTTATTTATGACTTTAGTCCTGAGCTAAACTTTATTGTATTTTTCGTCAATATTTGTTGCAATTTATGTTTTTTTTTGTTTTTCGGAAACTTTTTCATAAAAAGGATTAAAACAACACAACAATATATTGGAAATAAAAATTTTTAACGACTTTTTGTATATTTTATTTTGTGATGTTGTTGTATTTGTTTGCTTGTATTGTTTATTTAATAAAGTACAACAGCAGTAAACGTTTAGCACATGTTTAGCTAAAATTGGCAAAAACAAAAAAAAACAAAAAAAAAGAAAATAAATTTTCCGGGTACTTTCTTGGAAAATTTATTTTCGTTTTTCTCTTTGCTTTTGTAGCCATTTAATATTACAAATGGCTTTGAAAATCAAAGGTTAAATAAAAATCCATAAATTTTAAACATGGAAGTTTGCTTGTAATATATCTAAGGGGAGTACAAAATTATGAAAACAAAATATAAACAAAAACGATTACAAATAAAAAACAATTATGATATAAGGTGGTTTGAGTTTGATAAAATCGTTATTGGAATTTGATTGAATAAAATTTGGCTAAATGTCTAGCCCAAATTAATACAACCACCTCGCAAATGTAGGTGCTATACAAATACCGTCAGTCATATTTTTAAAAAGATATGCTCACGTATTCTAACATAAACAAGCCCAATTCGTCATCGTTCTTGCCTATATACCAGAGATCAACAATAAGTATTAAAAAAGATAAGTAGAATCGAATCATAATCATAATTTCTGATACTTATACGCATTCATACTTATTTTAAGTATTATACTCACACAACTCATATTCAAAGTTTGAAGTACTCATCATAGTCATACTTAACAACACCTTGATTTCGGCTTAACATTTACAAGAATCACAAAATAAGTATGACTTGCGTACGAACACTACATTACTCACTAGAGTATTTTTTGTAAATGCAGCAACAACTAAGACTGTAAATTTTGATGAATGATTCGAGTCACTCAAATCATTTATAAGTATTATAAGTATATTTCTAAAGTTATGTATCTGAATAAGTAGGCTTATGAATCAAACATTGTGTTTCGAAAGGTATGAGTTCGATGTCGACGTTGTACTCATACTCATTGTACACATAGTTATAAATCAAGGTTCCAGAATACCTTCAGCCATATGCTGATTACACTCGTTATACATAATGTGAGAATTCAACATTTCAACCAAAGACTAGCATTATCAGGAATTCATTTCTAAGAGCCATCAGAATATCTGGCAGTAAAAGTCTATGTTATGTGTCCTCAACAAATTTTACACAGTTTTGGGCTTGTAGGTGATGCCTCATGTACAAATTCAATTCCGGAGTTATATTAGCGATAAAGTGCAATGTTCACCTTCCTTTCCAGCTGTCCTCTCATTCTGATTGGCATTTGCATTTGGATCTTCAAGAAGGCGGAAAAAATTTCGCCGATATGTCTATCAGCATGCCGCTTCATCAGATAGTTTTTTGAAAATTATTATCAGCTTAATAGTGTTTCTAGTTGTCTTCTAGCAGTCTTCATGGAGAGTACATATAACACCCAGCATATTATTTTTCTTTTCAACGGCTTTATTCCTCCAATCTTAAGCGTTATCCGCACCAGTGCTCCCTGAGACGCAAATTCATTTGCACTTATGAATTTCACATGATCCTTGAAGTATAACCTGTGGTCGATAAATGCACCCAAATATTGTATAGCGCTCTTCGATTCCACTTTAATTCCTTTCTACAGCCATTTTCATCATTTCAACCACTTGTCAGCAACTTGAACTGCTGGGTTCATCGTTTCCTCTATTTCGTCCGTAAATAGAAATTGACTAGCATACTGCATACCTTTTATAACCCTGACCGGTCGATAGCACCATCAATCTGCCTGCCACGTAGAAGTCGAGTACGCTTTTTTTAAAAGATAACCAATTAGACCCACTTTAGCCAGATTTTTACCCAGAAATATTAAGATGTCAATGAATTTAAACAAGAATCGCCTCTGACAGCAAACATAAGATATCGAATTTACTCCTGCTCCGAACTATACTAGCCGATCGGTACTCATTTATTATAAAGAAATAATAATAAACAGGCCTTAATTATATTGTAGATCTATGCTTAAAACACATTTAAATTAGCTGGAAGGCTACAGTGAAAAATCAAATTATTCTCACAAGAGAAAACCTCAATTACGATCTATTTTCTCACACCACTTATGTTGTGTGCGTTAATTTTATACACGAGTGGTGGGATCTACAGTTTAAAGTCGACTCCGAACGACAGATTTCTGAGAAACTTTTCATGGCAATTTTATTTACTTTCACAGTTTTTGCCAGAAATCTTCTGAGAGGAAGTCGCCTAAGAAATACTTTTTGTATATTGTTTTGATGTCTGGCCTGGGGCTCGAACCCTGACTTTACGTCTAATAACCCAACACACTACCTACTAGACCACGGCAACTTCATGACAATGTGTTCTAGCCTTCAGTATTCATGAAATAAGGATACTCATGATAATAAAGATAAACATAACGCTTGGGAGTAAGTGAAGCAGTGTTTGAAACATAGTCAGTAGACAAATAATCTTGACTATATCTTTCACCTGCTTCCACATGATAACGTACTGAATGTGTACTTCATTATGTACAAATATAATACGATTCTATCTACTAAATTAATATGGAAAATTTTACAGTGTCTCATTATATCTTAAAAAATTATTTGAAATATAGATACATAAAAAAAAACAAAAAAGGGGAAAAAACAGAAATCTATTCCAGTAACTTCATGTCTTTATTTTAAATTCCACACACTTTAATATTGAATTGCTAAACGAAGCATTGCGTCTTAGATAACTCATTTGCTGATTTGAAATTCAACAATGGCTAAGGAAACCAGAGCTGGGATATATTAATACACGAACTTTTTTGGATTTAAATTTTATAGATGATAACGAATTTTCAGTTCTCTTCTCTAACCTTCATCAGTTTGTTTACTTATCTAATCTTATGACATTTTTCTCTAATGATTTATTCAAACATTACTGGGGATTTGGCCCTCTCTTAAATCTATTGCTTGTATTTAACAGCTCTATTATACATGTATTTGGGCATATCAACGATTTGCCAAAATTATAAATTGATAGCAACGCAGAATTGATGGAAGTGAATTACAAGACAAAAAAGACATCAAACTGTGAAGCAACACTGAATATCAAATAAAAATGCTGGGAAAAACAACAAAAAAAAACATTTTTTTATAAGAAAAACTAACAAATCGTAGAGCAACAACTATACAGCAGTCAACCAAATGGAATATTTTCAATTTACAAAGACAGATGTTTTGACGAACAACGACTGTTGAAATTGAAGTAAAGTGCTGCCATACACAGCGCTACTCACCGCACTTCGCACTTACAAAAATTCAAGAAAAAGAAATGAATTTTAAAAAGCAAAACAGAAATAAAAACAAAAGAAATAAGAAAAAAGAAAACGAAACATAAAAAAGAAAAATGAAAAGAAAAAATATCCAAGAAAAACACGAAATTCCCTTTCCTTTAATAGTGTGTGCGTGTGTAGATGTATTTGTATGTAAAAGGAAGCGGAAAAGAAATGTATGGTCTGTAAATAACTGCTATAGTATCCACACAGGCTTTCTGCACACATGCAACATAAAAATCAATATCAATACCCTGCACTATTTTTAAATCACTTGAGGTTTTGATACACTTTAGTGTATGACTTATATTTTTCCATCATTTACCCAACATTTGGAATCCGCGCTGGGTAATCCATTTCTAGTATAATTCATTTCAAACTTAAGATACCGTGTTGTGGCTGGAAACGTACTCCGCAAGAGCGTTCTACAATGATCAAAACACACAGTAGTCGAAAGTAATATATTGAGGTGGCTCTGAAAGATCTTCCGATCTTATTAACCGCTTCCTATAATTAAAATATAAAATATCAACGATTTGTGACAACATAACATTGTTTAAAATCCATCACGTCTTCTCTCGTTGGAGCCCATCCACAGTATCCAATTTTCAATGACTCGAATGTATAAATCGGTGCCCCAAGGGTCTAGTCGGTAGTGTGATAAACTTCACTCTGAGTGTTTGTGATTGTCTGATTGTTTGTCAGACATTATATGTGATTATTCACAATAGAAAAAAAAAGTTGAGAATTATTACCGAATAAAAGTGATGAAGTATATACACAGATCATTAAAGGAAAGAAATTTATCGCACATTACCTCCTTCTTCCTTTTTCCTATATACTATATATGTATATAAAAAGAAATCAGGCTGGATTTAACCGATGGCACAAAAACACACATAAAAATATCTAAATCTCCAACGCTCAAATCCCACGATTTCGGCTTCCAGTTCACATCACTTCCTTGTAACATGGCCATGGCCTCGAATCGCTCGTGCAGATTATTCAATGTAGCATGAGCTGTGTGTTACGCAGTACCATCCTGTTGAAATCAACCTATTGTTGGTGTGCACATTATTTAATTCAAATTAAAACATTTTGGTAACAATCGATTTCTATTATTCGTCGTTAATTACACAGCCCTGCATGGGTTTTGCAAATAAGATTGCACCAGGTGTTTCCGAAGACATTTTGTGTGCTGAACACGAATCTGGTTTCAAAAATTTTCCATCACGTAAAGTTTTCGAGAAAAAGGGGGTTGAAACCCCTAAAAATAGCGTTTTTGGCCATTTTTGAAACATTGTAGATCTAAACACTGACGTGCTAGAACCATCGCTATTGTCAGAAATTGACAATTGATCTTTGCTCTTTAAAATGAGCCCAAAACCAAATTGTTTGCATGTACCCTTTAAGTAGGGGGTGGATTTATGTCAGGGGGTGCAAAAGAAAAAGAAACACATTACGGAGGTCCTTAAAAATTAATCTGATTTACTTGAAAATTGTTACTCAGGGGTTTTTGGAGTCGCTGACTACAGATCTTCATTCAGATTTAAAAAATTCAAAATGGCGGATCCAATATGGCGGTCAAGTAAATCTGTTTATTATTTATAAACCTCGACCGCCATATTGGATCCGCCATTTTGAATTTTTTATGAAATTTTTTTATGAAACCAGATTCGTGTTCAGCGCGCAAAATGCCTTCGAAACCATCTGGAGCCATCTTATTTGCACAAAAAAGTCCAAATTTCCAGGGCTGTGTTATGATAGCCTGGCCTACGTCGTCATACAAAAATTCATATCAAAAAGTTAATTTTTTGAATTCTTGGACGCTACCAAATATCATGTGGGTTGGTATCGATCAGAGATCAGCAATGAGTATTCAAAAAGAGGAGTATAATCGAATTATGCTCATAATTTCTGATACTTATACGCCTTCATACTTATTTTAATATCATGGAATCTCTATTCATATTCAAACTTTGAAGTACTCATCATATTCATACTTAACAACAAGAATGATGTTATTGATTTCGACTCTCTACAACTATATACATGAAGCACAAAATAAGTATGACTCGCGTACGAACATTAAATAAAAGGTTGTGTGTTTGCTCTTCTTGCTGCTTTGTCTTTTTTGCTTATGTGTGGTTTTTATTTTTTTGTAAATGCAACAACAACTAAGACTGTAAATTTTGATGAATGATTCGAGTCACTCTTATATGCAAAATTTCATGAGTGCTTATGAGTAGCGAAAAAACGATTCATTACTGATCTCTGGTATCGATCTTATTCCTGAAGATGATTAGTTTTCCATGAACATTTGGGACAGTTGTTAACATCCATTTTCATAAAACAATTTCAACAAAGTCACCTTTGCATCCTGAATTTTTACCTTTCGTATTGAAATAAAGAGCAGGAGTAAATTAACTTCACTGGGCTGTAGAATAGTAGGTAGTGTGTTGTAAGTATGAAATTTAAAGAACAATTCCTGAAATGTACTAATTTTGCAATAACTCTAAGTATATGACCTAATGAATAGTTTTCCTTATCTTAAAATCTACAGATTGGACTTGAAGCAATTCCAATTCTGTCAAGATATTTTCTGAATCATACACACGGTCACTAAAATCTGTTCATATTTGGATGGTATGATAGAAGTCTTAAATATTCTTCGAAAGTAATTAAATATCAGAAGTTTAGGTTCTCTGAATGCAAAAAAAATTGCCATGAAAAGTTTTTCAAAAATCTGACGTTCGGAGTCGGCTTTAAACTATAGATCCCGCCACTCATGTCTAAAAGTAACAAACACAACATAAGTGGTGTGAGAAATTTGGTCGTAATGCTGACTGAAGGGTGGTAATGACCAATTACGTATGTATTTATGTAGGTTCAAAATGGCTTAATTTATATTTAACGATATAAATTGATTTGTAATAAAATTTATTAAGTTTTTAACAAATTAAAATCAAAACGAATTCTTATTTTCTATTTAAATACACAAAATCGAACTGTCTGTTTTTTTTATTGAAAAGCTATTTTTTCAAACTCGATCAAGTATTTAAGTTTTATCATGTTTATCTTTTTCAGTCCGCTTACTATATTTATTTTGGTTCAGTTTTTCTTTAACCCTACGGGATCGCCTTAATCCTTTCGGATGCGATCCCATATTCGGTCCTCCTGACGCAACATTCGACCCGAATGATATGCTCTTCAAGTGCGATTTCACATTCGGTCCTCCTGACGACTCATTCGACCCGAATGATGTGCTTTTCAAGTGCGATTCCACATGTATGTATGCAAGTTCAGCTGTTATTAGACTTGTATGGCGTGAAACGAGTCGCAGCTTTTCTCTTTTACGCCTCATTTCACTTTACAGAAAGGTGCAGGCCATATCAATGGAGTCGAAGGTCCTTTCCTGGCAAGTTCATCTGCTAACTCTTACCTGACCTGGAATCCTGCAAAAGATTACCCTATTTTCCTTGACTAGTTAATTGAACTTTCCTCACAAGCAGAATTCGTAATTTTAGTTGCAATAAACATCAGGGTTTTCTTATAAAAAATGAATTACTTATAGATGTTGAAATTTTCTTTAAGATAATTATAAATAAGCCCACGTTAGTGACATCTGTTAACACACATATGCATGTCTAAATACATTTTAAACAAACGGATGAATGCAAAATTCCCTTCATTTCGTAACTAAAATAAAAACACTCGAGAAATTTGCATAACATACAGCCAAAAACTAAATACACAGAAAGGGAGCTAGGGAGACTTAAGAAGTTAATATTTTTCGAAATGAAAACTGAAATTTTCATTAAAAAAACGAAAATTTATAAAAAAACTTCGTTGGAATCAGAAAATAAAAGCGAAAATGATTGTATTTCGCTTTCATCGTTCAACACAGTCACATTCTCATAATCAACAATATTATTACGATCTTCATCAGCATGATGGCTGGCATCAACGCGATGAAGCATCATAAATGAATGGATGAGATTTAATGTGTTTAGACAGACAACTGTTTGGAACGTGCATGGACTGTGTATGAAATTTGCATGGAATGTTCCTTTTAAGCAAATACATGCAGGAAACAATACGTTCTTCAGTTAAGAATGGCAATAACAAAAGCTATACATTTAAGAACAATAGTAACAACAATAATAACAAAAAGAAAATTTTGCGAAAATGATATTTAAAAACTATGCTGCTGCTTTTGCTAATGCTGAGGACATGACCGATACTTTTGGCTGATGCTGCGAGTAGTAAGAGAGGAACAGGCTGCTACCAATCATGACTAAACATGATTGCAAGAAAAAACATAAAAATTTAGAATGAATGAATGGCTGTGTAGCGAAATGAATGACGAACTCATATAAATCGACATGACTGGCTTGAGATGAATAATGTTGACAACCGTTGTGATGGATGAACTTAAACTGGAACAACTTATTTGCCACACTCTTCACTTCTATTTATCTCATTCCTATTCTATTGCTTCTGTATATTGTTTTTTATATCCTTTATTTCCTTTTTTAATGTTCTTCCCACAATATCTCACTCACAAAACGTAGTTCATACGTGTATATTTCCATGTATTTGAAGTGTTTTGAGTTGGTCATTTGTATGCAGATTGACGTTCAGTTTTAACTGAGAGTAGAGAGAGAGATAGAGAGTAAATTTATATCTCTTCTTGCTATACGTTCTGTTTATTTATCACCGGCCATGTATCATAGATATGCTAACAGATTATAAAAGGTTTCCTGTGGAAATTTTCTAAAAACAACGACAGCAGCTACCAGCAACAGCATGTATTTGACTATGAATATAACAACGAATTGACCACAATTGCCACTTGATTGGAGAGCTTAAATGAAAATCAAGTTCTAATTATTATGTTATGATGTTCATAAGCTGCTAAAACATAAGGCATCTAAAATGTGATGGAAATTCTTTAAATAGAAAAAACAAATGATAATCATATAAATCTTCATATTATGAGGAAAGCAAGCAAAAAGTAAGTTAACATTGATTTTAATTTTTTTATTGAAAATTTTTTAATCACTTTTCAGACGATAGTTTATTTGAGACAATGGATTCAGGTTTGTCCAATATATGGGCATCAATGTCGGACAACCACAAAAAAATATCAAAACTCCTTATATTCCATATTTAATTTGAGACGGGGCGCCCTGGTAGCCTCGTTAATAGTCTGCTAGACTGTTAGCGAGAGGGTTATGGGTTCGATCCCCACCAGAGTCATAATTCTTTTAGGACCATTATTATAACTTGCCGTTAAGGGAAGATTTTAACGGGCAGGCAATTTGTTGTGGATCTTTTTTAATACTGAGTACGCATTTGAACAGTATCACAGGAGGTCATAGAAATGGATATTGAACCTGTAAAGTCCAGATGGCATAAGTCGCTTCTGCGCACAAAATCGTCCGAAGCATACGAAGGAAACAAAATAAAAAGGAATTCTTTCACCGTGCCTTGCTTGCTAATGCATGAACTATTGATAAAACTATATAAAGCGTACATTAACCTCCAAGTGAACTCATGTTGTCTAGATGGATAATTTGTAGAGGCGCTTTGTGACATCAATCAAAGAGGTTTTGAGTTTGTAAAGTCAGGAGAAAACTTCGTAAATGGAAAAATATTCCAATTCTGTGTAAAGGAGAGTATTTCAGGTACGGTCAGGCATGCCTCTGGAAGTGTTACAGGGTAGTCTTGTGTTTGTAACCCATAAATTATAACTGAATGTGTGCCATGATTATCAGACTAATAATTACCAAAGGGACCCTTGTCTGGGTAAACACAATAAATCTAAAAACAACTCAAATGTAGTTAGAAAAAATTTTGAGACTACTGTGTGTTAAATGAGAACTTGTAATATAGCAGATTACGAATGGTAGCGAAGACCTAAGCGTTAGAGGCTATGGTTAGGATGATGGGAGACAAGCTAATACGAAATTTTTCAAGTGACTACAATTTCAGATAGATAGATACCTAGGAGGGGTATCACTCGATTTGATGGATATGTCTAACCTAGGGTTTGAACCGTGGACTCACGTCTAATAAGCCAACACACCATCTAGTACGACGACTTCCTGTCTTATATTATAATTTCAATAATTCATCAGACATTTTTAAACTTCCTACTCAGATCATACGCATACTCAGTTAGATACATGATGTTTTTTTTTCATTTGCGGCATATGATTGCAATACGTATCTAAAAAAAATAATTAATTCATAGAAAACAAAAATAAAAAATAAATTACAAATATTTATTACCAGTAAGACAATTTACCAAAGACGGTAGAATGAAAACAAAACATCAACAATTTCAATAATAAAATACTTGAGCAATTTCTTTTTTTTACATTCACATAAAAGACAACAGCAAAATATATTCATGCTGCATGCCTCATGCGGTGTGTGTATAGGTATGTGTAAAAACAATTTCTTATAAAATTTAATAAAATACGATAAAATTCCTGACAAATTTCACGAAATGACAGGTTAGTATAAAAAAAAAATTGTGAAAAACAAATTGTAGTGAATAGAGTGTCCTACCGAAGAATTGGAGTGATGGCAAATACTGAAATAAATTCGTATCAAATGTCGTTTAATTTAAAAGCATATAAAAGGGTAAAATATTGCAGGAATTCCAAATGAAAGAGTTACACATAAAGTACCAGGAAAACCTAATAATAGTCTTCAGCTGTTTTATTCTATTCATTGTTTTTCCATTGAATTCCTTTTGTCGTTGATTGTTTCAGACAGCAGTTGAGATGGTAAAAAATTTAAGAATATTAAAATTGAATGCTTTTTGAATAGACATGAATTTGAATTGATTTTTTTCATTGCAATAGATAAACAATGCTTTTAAATAAAAAAGGTTTTCTAATAAGATTAACTATGTATTTACATTGTTAATAATGGCAAACCTCTATTCAGCACAAACCAACTAGAAAGCCCCATAAAACTATCCCTAGGGGTATTAAATCGAACGCATGGGGTTAAGGGCCAGTGAACAGAATCTCGTCTGAGAAGAAAGTCCGTATTAAATTGGTCTTTCAAGAAATTGGTTGTTAAGCTAGCTGTATGGCAAGTTACGCTGTCATGTTGAAAGCAAAGAAGCAAGAATTCAATCAGCGTGAACGTAAATCAGTTGCCATTGAATGTAACTGCAGTGCCTTGCTTGTTCAAAAGAAATATAAATGCATGTGAGCCTCACAAAGCAGTCAGTTTTACTAGATGTAAAGATAGTACTCGAAGTAGCCGTTGTTTAGTAGGTAGCGTGTGGTTCAAATCCCAACTCAGACGTCTCGAGCAACACGAAATATGATCAAATATTTCTTTCGGTGTCTTTCTCTCTTCTGTGTGCTACTGTTCACAACTTGATGTAAACAACAACAATTGATTTGTTTGTTATTCCTCTGTTTATACCATTTGCATAAACAAAAAAATTATTAGACAATTATTCGACAGATCTTTGTACCGGAGATCTTCAAACCACGATTGCTATCTTCAAACGCACCGACTGACTGAACTTTTACTAACTCAGTTGCATGCTTTGCCTTGCCTGTGTATGATGTTGTTTATATGGTGTTCGTGGCTTCGCCTCCTCGAGATATCTATAAATGTAAATATCGTTGTTCTTTATTGTTGTTTGTGTATTTTGTTTACATTTATTCTTGTAGTGTTTGTTGTTGTATTTTTGTGTACTTGTTTACCATTTTTTTATGCTGGTGTTTGTTGGATTTTTTGTTTACTTGTTTATTATTTTTTATGCTGTAGCTTTTGTTTATAATTGTAATGTTAAACGATGTAAAAGCAAAACACAAGTATCTTGATTTTAATTAAAAACTATAATACAAGTGGTGATATTTTTAAAGTGTATTTTCTTGCGAAGAGATTGACATTTAATTTTATAAAATCGGACAAAACCTACAGTAGTTCTTATTTAAAGAGTATAACAGTTGAGTCGTATTTTTATATATGTTCTCTTATCAAACAAACTTTAAGTTAACCGAAAATATAATATTTGAGAAATACGGAAACATTAGACTACTTTTGGTAGTAGTTCAAATATGCAAAATTCAAATTCTCAGGTAAACAGTCAATATCCGTCAATGCACTTTAAGAATGTCTCCACTTATTTCATTTTTTTTAATTAAATTTTGCAATTAGGAATGTCCAAACTGGAAAAAATAATAAAAAAATAATATTTTCCACGTTTACCGCATCAAATCTCATAACATTTTAGTTTGAACAAAATGTTTATGTATACCGTTTGCAAGACTAATCTCTCCCCTTTCTAAAAAACTTTGCATTTTTAAAATAGGTTCAAACATATCGATGAAATCGATCGATAATCGATAATTTTTTATGAAAAGATCAAAAAAACCGTTTTTGTCAAATAAAACAAGTTTGGAGGGTTCGAGAAAAATAAAAAAAAGTATTTTTGAGTTCTACTTAACCTAGTGAATAACTTAGACTATATAGTTACTCGGGTGTATTTTCACTGTTTTTCACAACCCTAGCTCCCATGCGATATAATGCAGCAGTAGATATTTTGATCCATATTTTCAATTTCCGATTTCCATTCGTTTAACCAACATAAACACTTTTCTTTCAACCCAATTTTTTAAAAGGAAGAAGACATTTTGTATTTGTTGATTAAAGAGATTTTTTCTATCATCATTTCCTTATTAAAAAACACTTCAAAAAGAAAACAACAAGTGAATACACCCTCATTGACTTCCTTTTCAAGCTACAACAGGATCATTACCACTGGCAATAACTATGCCATCAACACCATTACCATCATCATCACCATCAAAATCAAATACAACACCAACAACAACAGCAGGAGCATAAAATGATTTCATTTAAATGTGTTTGTGTGTATGTGTACGAAATGTAGTTTCGTAGAGATGTTTGTATGCAGCTGTATACCTATAAAAATTAGTACGTGTTATGAAAAAAATCTTTTCTTTTTGAGCATACACTCAACGCATTTATTAATGCGGTATTGCAACCAACAACAGCAAATACATTACAGATATACTCAAAAAAAAAACAAAATTGACTATAGAACGTGACATAACTAGCAATCCATAGCATACATTCATCGTTATGCTGTCAATAACAATATCAACGACACCAACAAACCGTCAAGAAGAACAATAACAACCCTTTTCTTCCATTAATTTATATCACTTTATATGTATGTATATGTATATGATATTACAAAAATCTCTCTATTTACATGTGTGCATTGTTTTGTGCTCAGTTTGCTTCTTTTTTCGCATTTCTTTAATTTCCTATTAACCTTGCTTAGATGTTTATGCGTATGTTGGTGTTGAAAGAGAATTTTAGTTATTTTAGTTATAAATAATACTAAGAACATCATGCAACAACAACATGAATAACAATAATAAACGCATGTAGAACGTAGAGTCACACTTAATCGTGAGATAAAGAGAAAATAATTACACACATACAGACACACATACGATATATTATAAAACAATTGATGAACATGGAAATATTAAGCGAACGCACGATTCCCCTAAGCATATGCATTTTGTTAACCGTAGATCGAGCTTTGTATCAAAAATTAAACATTTTAATTTTTTAGACTACATAACTTTAATTCAGAAAAAGTTAGATGCTTGATATTTTTATAATTCGTTAGAATTATTATTGCCATTATTTTAAAACAAATATAGCAAATAAAAAAAATTTTAAACAGGGGTTACAAAATGCATAAACTTCATAATTCTGGCTTATGTATCATTTTTGATACGTACGACTTTCCTAGAGATTTTTTGGTGTTGTATATGTAATTTTTTTAAGTTTTCAAAGATTTTGTGAAGTTTTATCGTAAATAATACATTATTTGTGGTATTTGAGAAGCAATTGAAAGTTAAGTGTTGAATGAAAGTGAAAGGGTTGAATTATCTGTTCTTATATGTTCTTCATATTGATTGAAGTAGTCGTAGTCTAGTATGTAGCATGTTACCTTATTAGACGTCAGACCAAGGTTCAAACCTCAGGTCAGACATTTCCAATTTATAACGAAAGGTTGTACTGACGGATTATATATTAATTAAAATATATAATATTCCTGCTGCTAAAGACTTTGAAGAAGAAGAAAATAGAAGCTCGTCTTATGAACTGGAGAAAGTATTGACAGCAACAAACATGACAACAGGATGTTTATCGCCAAAGATGGTACTACTTGGAACAGAACAAACTCCCTTTAGTAGTTTGAGATAAAAAAATATTACCAATTTTCACACAGATTGCTAGCAGCTGTTTCCTGAAATGTTGTAGAGTCTTTCTTACTGATCTTCTCATATTTATCTCACATGATAGACAAACATTAGAAAAATGTGTTTCGTCCCATGTTTTATTACAGACTATAATATTTCGGTCAACTACGTATGTATGAAATAACAGAATCATTCGCTTTGATAATGATATACATACATATTTACACCTATTACGCCTTTTCGAAAAATGAGCTGAAAGTCTTCCAGCCTTTAATAATCATGCTTAAAGCCTTTTTTTTAAATTCGAATGAAAAGGATTTTTTTCTAAAAAAAATATATTTATCTTAATTTTTTTGTTAGAAAATTTTAACTATTTTCATAAAACTTTTATCACACAACTTGTAGTTTTATGTAAGAAATAATACTGTATAAATAGTTTGGGATTAGCTATTATACTTTCAGAGCAGACCATATATCCTTTTTTAAGATTTTTAAAAATTTAATTTTTTGTTCGCCTAAAAGGTAAGAAAATTAAAGAAAATATATTTAAATAATGATGCTTATGTTTTTATGTTCCTTTTTGGTATATTTTGGTCTCAAATTAAAGTTTTAGCAATAGAATTCAAAACGTTTTAATTTTATTGTGGAAAATGAAAATTACCTCCAGCGATTTTAATTGAAATTTAATACTTAATGATGGAATACTTACAGTGATTGTTAGTTAAATTAATTTAAGGATATTTATATATATATAATGCTTGGTATTGATTTATGTTTTCTTTCCTTTTGTTTTGTTTTATTACCTTTTCAACACATATTTAATTTTGTCGCTGTAGATTAGTAACTAGTTGAATTTGATAGTCGTTATAAATTTCGTGGTCCACCGAAAACGAATTGGCAGTTTTAGATTCAAGTACATGCTATGTGCGTGGCAACTACTTACAGCAGTATTTGGGGAAACCCGTATCCGGGAATCCAGAGAGGAATCAAAGAGAGAAAATTGTTATTGACATAATCGGTGTTCTATTATAACGGGAAACTTTTTTACCTCACATGAGCAAATTTCATAAAACTTATAATAAAATGTAATAATAGCAAATAAATAGTTTTATTAAAATGAATTAAAATATTAAAATTTTTTAACAAAATCTATCAATAATCGTGACAATTCCATGTACTACAAGTATGTATCAAAAGTGATACATAAGCTAGAATTATGAAGTTTTTTAAGGTTCGATCTACGGTTAAGGGTATCCCTTGAAATAAAAAGTAGTAACACCACTACGAGAAAATAGTAAGAAAATATACGGTGGACTCCGTCACTATGTTTCTAAGAAGAATGCGGGAAACACTAATGCAACATTTTTGGACTCTTACTGCACTGACTAGGGTCACCGTAGATTACTGGTTAGTGTATTAGTTTACTAGATAAAAACGCGAGAGTTCAGACTTAGCTCGTGAAAAAATGAGAAAAAAAATATTTCTATTCGAGACCATGGTATGCCATAAACTTATTTAGAATCGTCGTTCAACTTGCAGGTCTCGCCAATCATTACTGAAATTCAGCGCACAACATGGGTGGATTGTAACTAAAGGGTAAAGCTTTGAAAAAGCCAAGAATGTATGTTCGATGGTGGTGACTTAAGCTATTCTGTAAGGAGTTTTGAATGTGCACTTACGATATAATTAAGTTGGGGTGTTTTTATTATACAACTGCCATAGTAATAGCTAGAACAATCCTTTTTTCGTAAGTGACTAATAGAAGTCAAAGAAAAATCTCTGGATATACTGAAATACATCAACTGCAACACTTAGATTTTGCTTAGTACTTAGGGGTTGTTCTGTATTTGATATTTCGGAAATTTTATGACAGGGTACTCTAATATTCTTATCGTCCAGGGGTTCCTAACACTTTGAAGGGGATCTTTATAATATTTTCTCAAAGCGTATTGCTCTGACAACTTTCGGATTCTTCTCTGGTTCGGATATGTGTTTTCTTCTGATGCATTAATGCGTCGTTGCCTGTAAATTACACGTATTTTGGGTAACTTTAAGAATACTAATAAAGAAATTGAATAAATCGTATTCTAATGAAAAGCTTACGAGCGTTGTTAAACACTTACATACATACATAATTAGTCATTACAAATCTGCAGTCAATATTACGACCTCTGTGGGTCCCACTGTCCATGGATAAAATTAACGCACACAAAATGGGTGATGTGCGATGTCAGGCCGTTATACCGACTAAACGGTTTCAATGACCAACGAAGTAAGCAAAAGATTTATTCAGATAAACTTATAACACAAGATAAACATAAATAATTTACCAATAAATTCATATTCTTTAATACGTTATTGTTATTGTTATATTGTTAAAATCATACTTATTCATGTATGATTTTCTGTGAGTAAATACTTTGATTGTGAATGTACATATTTAACATTACAGATTTATTTATGTTTTTGCTGCTGTGTATGTATGCTACACTTACATGTGTATGGTATGTAGTTTTTTTGTCTTGAGCCTGGGGAAGGAATATTCGGAAGACACTTTTGTTCCAACAAAAGAGTGCACGATTCACTGTCACTGGCGCCTACGTACTAAACTCAAAAGGGTTATATCAGGGACAAGGCGAAATGTCCATCTTGCCTTTAAACTGCTCTCCCATCGTGACTGCCATTTGTGCATGGAAGACCTTCGTTCCTCCGATTTTATAGCTGCTGTTTGTTTTGGATACTCGAGACGGCGGAAGTATATCCGCCTCATCTCATGCGCCAATATGTCTATCGGTATTGTCTTTGCCAATACCAATACCGCTTCATAAGACACTGTCCTGAAGCCACGTACTTGTCTAATCGCGCTTAGACGGTACACCGAGGACAGTGTACTCCTTGTCGTCCCCACCGAGAGTGCCTCCACCATATTGGGCAAGCATATAACATTATCGAGGTTACAATCTTCGATATCATCCTCCTAAAAATTGGAACTGGACCTCGCCAGTGCTACTTGTGTTACAGATGGCTTTACGCCGATAAATTTAACGTGCTCCTTGAAGTTCAGCCTGTCGTCGATAATCACTCTCAAATATTTTATGGCTCTCTTCGATTTGATCTCAGTGCCTCCAACGGTCACTTCCGTCTTCTCCACTATCTTCCGGCCACTTATCAAGACGGTCTCCGTTTTAAGTACAGCAAGCGTCAAACCTGCGTCATAACTTATGATATATAGTTGTATTTGTATATATGTACATACACATGTAAAATAATTTAAAGAAATAAATTTTTTGCTTCATACCACAATCTACATGCATGTGTACATTTTTATTGACAGAGGTTGTCCCTTTTTTAATTTAAAAGTATTTTTTTTTCTTTTTATTTCTGTAAGCTTGTGCATTTAGCTGAAAATATAGGAAATCATCATTAAAACATTTCAAAAGAGTACAATAGCCTTGGCCATAAACATGAAAAATTAAATGAATTGTAAAAAAATTTTTCGCTTTTTTGACAAAATTTTATAATTTTTTTGTTGTAAATTCAACAGCACAGAAAATTGTGAGCTATTGAACTATTAAATTGATGCTTTTGAAAAAGTTTTATTGCAACATGTCAACTGTTGCAGTAGCAAAATTTTGTTTCATAAACATTTCTCTTCATATACATTCATATGACCTTGAGTATTTGCTAGACGGTTGAATAAATTTGTAAATTGTATTCTTTTTATTTCTCCGAAAAAGTTTCACTCCATTCATCGAAAAACTATGAAATGTTTTTAAATGTTGAAAGCAGAAAGAAAATTGATCATTATGTAGTCCTTCAGTCAGGATTACGACCTAGCTTCTCACATCACTTACGTTGTGTTTGTTCATTTTATACTACTGCCTGAATTAGATACTTTTTTTCAACTGAACATTTCATTTCAAATAAGATTTTCTTCCAACTATTAGCATTTGGTTAGAAAATTCGTTTTCCATTGAGATCTTCAAGGTTTATACCGATGGTTTTAAAATAATGGACACTGCAGTGTGTTTCATGCGGTGGTTATGGTCTTTCGGAAAGCCGGGAAATGATTGTTATGAGAGATTTTCGCTGATAATCTCTTAATTCATTTGTGCAAAGAGGCTGCGCTTAAGTCCCTAACGAATGTCGCTTCTACGTCTGTTCTCTGTGATTAATACTGTTCATTTGACAGAGAAATTTGGAATCATTCCGAAGTAACTCCTATATGGGTTCGAGGACATAGGGATATCTTTGCATATTGAATTCCGAATGAACTGACTAGAGTCGATACCGAACTCGCAATTAGCGCGAATGTAACAGGACATAGTTGTTCTATTAAACTGGAAATTCACCGACCGTTTTAAAGGAAGGCTTAACTTCGTTGGTAGCAACAAATTTCCTGCAAAATTGCTGCTGGAAAAAAGTAGGATTCTCTTTTCTCAATAAATTGCATGACGAGTCATTACTCAATTGCTAACCGGCAATTCCCATACAGCGATATACTTGGCATTCTCTGAAATGACTTCTGCCACCACTGCTTTCATTATTTTCTAATACGATTTAGGAGTACTTTTAAGGCTGAGTATATCGTTAGTACGCTTACTTTTGTACTCAAGTCGCTCTTATTCAGTCAAAATATATTCATGGTTTTCTCCTCATCGGGATCACCTTAGAGTATCTTTGTAACTGTTCCTGTTGTGCCACTTTTACCGTTCCACAATAGTTGATGATACTTTTCCGCCTACTTATTCAATCTAGCTAGGTGCACTAAGTTATCTAAATCTATATTACATAATACTTTCGCATTTTTAGTCGGAATATTTGCTTTCAATAATTTTCAATCAGTTGTCACCACGAACTGTTACTGACATGTTTACTGACATGGTGCTTACCGTGCCCTGCTTGGGGTTATTATTAAATGCTTTCTCGTATCCCTGGATGCTATTGTTCTAATGGTAATTTTCCATGAGTTAAGGTATTCCTATGTGAAGTCGCCGAAGTCTAGTAGGTAGTGTGTTGGCTTTACGTCTAATAAGCCAGGTTTCAAATCTTAGATTAAACATCAAAACGAAAACTTGAAAATATATTTCTTCGGCGGCTTCTTCTCAGCAGATTTCTGGCAAAAACTCTGAGAGTAAAATTGACATGAAAAGTTTCCCAAATATCTGCCGTTCGGAGTCGACTTTAAACTGTAGGTGGGCCCCACCACTCATGTATAAAATTAACACACACAAACTTAGTGGTGTGAGAAGCTAGGTCGTAATCCTGACTGAAGGGTTGTAATGACTAATTATGTATGTATGTAAGGTATTCCTATATGTCAAGTTTGCCAAACTATTTTATGCCGAAATCATTCATTCACTTATCGCACATACCTACGCATGGAAACCATATTATGGTCCAGCAACTGGAGGTATAGTTTCGTTCTCCTATACAGAGCCTCAATAACATCCTATTTCTACGTTTGGAACCATTCGTGTTGAAACAAATTCTTATAACCATCTATTCCATGCTGCCATCTGAACAAGAAAGTCCATCTGGTATCAAAGTCAAACAATTGGTGGCGTTTGAGATCCCTGGCATTCTGTCATATTACTGTGCTATAAACAAGTTTTCGTCCAGTATTCCAAATATACTGTAGGGATACGAATTGTGGCTCTGGTTGATACGATCCAATGAAAAGGCTAGTTAAGGGATGCGAAAAGGAAGTAGCAGTTCGCCTAGGAATTTATAAAAAATTTTTTAATTTTTCAATGAAATGGATATGAAACTTTTATAAATTTAAACTCCTTATGTAAACACGCGTTATTTATTTCATGTCTTTATTAGTGTATATGCGTGTGAGCGTATATATAAGTGTGTGTAACGATAAGAATCTAATTTTATAAATGCCACCAATGTTACACGTTATATTTCAAAGTGTTTTAATTAACTTACAAATCATTTGTCTAAAACACAACACAATGAGTTTCCTTCATTTCCTTTATTATTATCAAATTTCAACAACTTTACTCTGATATGTCCTACATTTACACGTATGAAACTACTTATTAACGTACACAAACACATGTTTAAATTTACTAAAAATATAAAAAAAATTATCGTTTGCATGTATGGGTATATAATGAAGTTGAAACTGAATAACCGAACCATTAAATGGCTTACACCCAAACACACACACACACTATCTCTTTCTCTCTCTCCCTCTCTACTGCCATTAAAGAATAACTTTTATTATTTTCTAATTACATATGCATGTATGCGTGTTTGTACAAGTGTGTGAATTAACACATGTACATACATATATGTATGTATGTTAGTTTAGCTTTACATGTTTTGCGTGATGGCATTTCAATTTCCTAAATTTCATGTATTTTAGTTTATTGGTCAAGTTGTTAAAGAATAAAATCTCTGAAAAAAGTACACCCAACACTTCAGACAATGAGATACAATAAGTACTGGAAACTTGTAATCATCAGATATAAATTATTGAAAGAACATATTCAATGCATTATTTTGCAAGATGTATTGTAGATTTGTCGTATGATTATTATAATATTATATAATATTATATAATATTAAAATATATAATATTAAAATATTTGTTTTCAATCGTAACACAGAAACAATACTTACTTACTTAATTTTTCATACTATACAAACCTTTCGTCAGAATTGTGGCCCGATACCATCAAGTCAACACACTATCTACTGGATTATATCGCCTTTATTTATCACTATAATCAACGACGAACAAATGTAGCCGTTTAACCAGAAGTTAACCATCGATGACAATTTTTTTGTAAAGAAGCACTCATAACATGACATAGTTGGTCATTATAACCCTCCAGCCAGGATTACGATTTACTTTCTCACACCACTTATGTTGAATGTATTAATATTATGCCTGAGTGGCATATTAAAAACCTTTCTCAAGCACAAGCGTTAAAAGAACTCGATAGAATCATAAGAAGTGACTTATAAATTTATCAATTCATTTCCCACCATTGTAGAAAATGTCACGCAAAATATATGACCTTAGTAGTCTTGGACCAGAAAGGATGCGAGAACGGCTGACATTTTTTTAAAATGAATTCCACGAATTCGCACCGTTTGTTCTCTTAACTAAATAAAGCAAAAACCGTATTTTATAAAGTATCCAACGCCTCTGTAAGCCCACAATGCAGCTTAAAACTGTAATTGTGGTTAATTTGCATAGATTTGTCCATGTTGTTGAAATGTTGGTGTAAATGTTCATGTCCTCATTGCTTTAATTGTCCTTGTATGGTTAGCTACGTGTAAGTTGTATAAGTGTGCTTTACGCACCCATATAGGCATACATTCTATTTATATGCATGCATTCAATTGTCCAAAAATATATCGTCATATACGTGGACAACTAAAGTGTGCCTGTGTATAGTACGAATAGGCGTTTCTGATTGTCCATTTGATTTCTCAAAAATTATTCATTAGGGTACTCCAGTTGAAACAAGGACTTCACAACTGTGTGAATTTTGCATCTATACTTGAGCCTTTACCCGTACAAAACTCAACTGATCCAGGAACTGTACCTAAACGGCTGTAGACAACGACGTTGATTCACTAAATTTGTCCTGGTGCAGCCGTTCCTAACTTACATCGAAAAATCCTCTTTAGCTATGAGGTCCATTTCTCGATGAATGGACCAAGAAATTCATTCTTGAAGTTCCAAGAACTTCAGAATGCATCTGTTTGGTGTGAATTTTGGGCTGGCGTCCTCATTTCTTTGAGGACAACTTTAGCGAGACCATTACTGTCAATGGTGAGTATTTACGTCGGTCACTTTAATCTACTTTTGGCCTGAATTAAATGATCTGGACACCAAAAATAGGTGTTTCCATAGGACGGCATTATGTGCCACACAGCTCAATTCATATTGAATATACCGCACAAGCGAGTTGAGGGCAATGTCATCTTATGTGGAGGTGATCGAAATCCAGATCACTTGGCTTGATCCCAAGAAATGTTCTTGTGGGTATTCTTAAGTCGCAGCAGTCGTCGAAACCAACATAGTCATTGGCAGCCCGATTTATAAGAAAGAGTTATGGAAAGTTTAACATTTCAGATGCACTCCCAGACCAGGTGCTTTATTAATTGCTGACGTTACGATTTCTACCTGCGATTTTAAAGACTGTAAAAACTTGAAAGGAAATATTTTTACAGCACTTAATATAAGACATTGGCGATCTTATGGCAAGATAAATATATAAAAATAAATTACAATAACAAATCAACGGTAAGTTTTAGAAAGTTGCCAGATCGAAAATAATTGAAATATTGAAGAGCGAAACTGGTTTTGCTAAGGAGTTTCAATAAGAGTTTAAGATCGTATTATTATTCACGTTTTGCAATACTGTTTTGATGCACCTGTTTCTCCTGTTGTTTATCGTACCACTGAATTGAAATGAATCAAATGATGCACTCACGAGTGACCTGATAACAATCTCTGAGTGGGGCCGCGCGAACAGTGTCGATTTTAATGCGCGCAAGACCCAATGTTGTTTTTTAACACACCGGCGTGATGCTGGCGCTGGTGTTCTGTCATCTGTATCTATGGGTAATGTAAATATTGAGGAGGCGGATGCTCTTGATGTTATGGGCATGAGAATTAGTTGTGATGCTCGTTGGAACGATCACATTTTTCGAGTGTCGAAGGAGGCATTCAAGTGCCTTGGTTTTTTAAAACGGTGCAGAAAATACTTCACTCCATCCGACCGTCTTGCTATTTACAGGACCTTTATCCGACCTCGGATGGAGTACAACTCTCATGTATGGGCCGGTGCTTCAAAGTCTATTTTGAAGCTTCTCGACCGCGTACAGGAGAGGGCGAAGGTGTTTATTAATGACAGTAGGGTATCCAACTCTATTGATTCGTTGGAGCATCCCACATTGCGAGGATGCTGTGTGTTTCATTGTTCTATCGGTACTATAATGATATGTGTTCCCGAGAGATAGGGGGCTTGGTTCCCGATAATCACATATTTTTACGTGGTACTCGTACTTCTCGCAGAGCACATCCTTTTGTGGGTGATTGTCCAGTGAACCGCACAATGCATTACAGGGAAAATTCATTTTTTGCCCGCACTGCTCGCTTGTGGAATGATCTTCCTGCGGAATTTTTTCCCGTCAGTTACGATATTGGTAAGTTTATATCAAATGTCCACAATGTTCCACCTTCCTATAACCTATTTTCCTAAACCTGCACAATGCACTGCGTGAGTAGGGGCCATCCCCATACCAAAAAAAAAATAAAATTTAAAGCGTAATCTGCCTGCTTTGATTACAGTGTAATTGAAATTTCTTCGATATTTCGTTATTGTGCCAGGTTTGCCTACATCGCTAATAACTATAACAAATTCACTATACATGCCCCTTTTTGGAATGTGAATATTTACCCGTGTTTTGTTTATATGTGTACTCTTATGCGAGGCATTAGTAAATACATATTGTCTCTCCATATCTCACTCACTCTCTCTCTCTTTATCGGTGTACATGGTTCATTTCTGAACTAATTACAAAATCTGATGACCCATGCCATTGATGTCATACGATGAGAATAAAATTTTGTTAAACATGACAAAAGAGAAAATGAAATATATGTTACATGATTATCTCCATCGTCACCCTCACTCACAGTGGTAGTCATCATCATGGACGATATGTCATTCCGAGTCATCAATATAAGCTTAATTACAAACAGATTTTTTTGATTTTGGGTCAGTAAATGCAGTCTAGCTTAACATACATTCACACTGCTGTACATGTGTAGACATTTCCTCATAAACATGACCGACTAGGACAACTACAAAGTCATTTTTGAAAATCAGTAGCGGTAAGAAGTAATTGTGACAGAGGAAAACTTGTGGAATGAATTAACCCGCATAACGACAAAAAAATGTGTTTTCCGTCGAAAAATATTTAAAATGTTTAATGCAAATTTATCGGAAAATAGGCATTTTCCTTGCCATTAATGAGTTTTAGGAAGAGTATGGAAATAAAAGCACAATTTTTGCTCTTAACTTTCGGGTAATTATGTTCTAATTATTGCTTGGAATTTGAAATGTTTTGTTATTCAATTGTTCAAATTCAATTGAAATGTTTCTTGTTCTTCTTAGAATTGTAACACTTACTCATGGAGCATTTGGAGGCTGTAGACATAGGCCAATAGACTATCTAACCCTCATCCGCATTCAAAGCATACCTATAGAGTTCTTCTATTTTCGTCTGCTGTACGAAACTTTTGATCGAAGATGTAACACAAAGCGTGATAGTCAACTTAAAGCCTGGGGCATGATTAAAGTCAAACTATTCATTCAGATTTCGTCCCAAAATATATTTATTTGACTAAATTGGGAGATTCTGCCCTTTTGGTAGTCATGCCGAAAGACTTTGTATTCCAACTAATGACTTCTGCAAGATCTGTGGGTCTGAGAAGGAAGAAGAGACTGTCTTTCACTTCATGTGTCAGTGCCCCGCCCTTGGCATGAAGAGACGAAATTTTCTAACCTTTAATTTTCTGACATAGTTGACCGAGCTCTCTAATACAAAGAATGCTGCATTATTTTGTACTCGCAATGGCTTTCTCTAGAATTATTTGTGGTTTACAATGTACGTAAATGGTAGCCTTAGTAGGATCTCTTCCTTCGGGTACGCCACCTCACCTACCGTAAACTGGGAGAATTGGATGCATCGAATTTTTTAACATAACTCATGGCTTTTTGATGGAAACTGCTTATCCTTGCATTAAAGTTTATCCTAGATCTAGAGGAAATCAAAATTGGTCTAATTAAACAGGGCTTCAAAATTAAAGATGTCGTTAACCTAAGATATTGCTACGTTTTTACCTTTTAAAAACGTTTAAAATATAAGCTCGTAGATTGAAAATAAAATAAAAATAAATTTCCGTTTAGTTTTAATTAAAATTTTTTATTGTTTGCACAATGCCGTGTGCCACTTTTCAGAACTTGAAGTAAACAACAACAATTGCTTTTCTTTGCTATTCCTCTGTTTACAGTCTTTACATAAACAATAACAATCACTAAGCCATTATACTACAGATCTTTATGACGGAGATCCTCAAACAACGATCACTCTCTTTAAAAGAACCGCGCCTTCGAAAAAGCTGACTGAACTTCACCAACTCAATCGCCTGCTTTGCCTTGCCTTATATATGGCAGGATAAACAGTCTGATTAATGTTCTTGAAGGCGAATGTTTGTGGCTTTGCCTTCTCGAAATCTCTATTAATGTAAACAGCGTTGTTTCATTATTGTTGTTCGTGTATTTTGTTTACATTTATTCTTGGAATTTTAGTTGTTGTATTTTTGTTTGCTTGCTTGCCATTTATTATGCTGGTGTTTGTTGTTGTATATTTGTTTACTTGTTCGCCATTTTTATGCTGGTGTTCGTTGTTCTTTTTTAACGTTAAGTGATGTAAAAGCAAAACACCAGTATCTAGATTCTTAATTTTCGTAGAAATATCAAGAAAGGGTTCCACAACTACTGTTTTAAGTACAATTTGAGCAGAAAACATAATTTATTTAGCGACCTGTGTAAAGACCAATTAATATCTGCATTGCATTTGCAAAAATTTTGTAAAATCAGCTATGATTCTATAAAGCTTTAGTACCGACGACAGCAATGCCGAACATACCTTTTATGGCTTTTGATATGTTCCCTCCTCTAAATTCCATTGACTCCACTTTAGATCGGCAACCATATGCCAATATAATTTTGTATAAATAATGTGTAGAATGTTGGCTTATTAGACGGAAGCCCGTGATACAAACCCCAACCTAGATAGTGAAATCTAAATAAATAAAAAAATATTCCTTTCGACAACTTCCACTCAGCAGAGGACAGCAAAAACTATAAGAGAAAATAAAATTGCGATGAAAAGTTTCTCAAATCTGTCGGTGGGAGTCGATCTGAAACAGTAGCTCCTGCCGTTTATGGAGATAAAATTAACACGCACAATATGGATAGTATGAGAAGCTATATTGTAATACTGCCTAAAAGTTTATAATGACCAACAATAAATAAACTGTTGGTCTCCCCACTCATGGGTAAAATTAAAGCACTGAACGAAGGGTTGTAATGATCAAATAACTACGTAAGTTATTTAAAGATGTCAGAGAAATGTTTTGGATACATCGTGCATGAGTGTTTGGGTGTGCGAAAACTCTGATCACAATAGATGATTTATCATTGTAAGCAGTGTTTGACGATTTTCCATTATAAAAAATATTGTTACGAAAATGAAGAATCTAGATACTGGTGTTTTGTTTTACATCGCTTAACATTAAAATTGTAAACAAAAATACAACAACAAACAACAGCATAATAAAATGGTAAACAAGTAAACAAAAATAAAGCAACAAACACCAGCATAAAAAATGGTAAAAAAAACAAAAATGCAACAACAGACACTACAAGAATAAATGTAAACAAAATGTCGAAAAGGCGAAGCCACGAACATTCGTCTCCAGGAACATTCATCAGACTGTTTAGTCTGCTATATAAAAGGCAAAGCAAAGCAGGCGAGTGAGTTAGTGAAGTTTAGTCAGTCTTGTATGAAGACGCGGTGCGTTTGAATAGAGTAATCGTGGTTATTGTTATGCAGTGTGTAAACAGACGAATAACAAACAAAAAAAATTGTTGTTGTTTACATAAAGTTATGAGCAGTGGCACACAGAATTGTGCGAATAATAAAGAATTTTTATTAAAACTCAACACAAATTTATTTGCAATCTACGAGCTCATATTTTAAAAGTTTTTAAAAGGTAAAAATGTAAAAAATAATCATTTTACAACAAACTCAAAATGAATATGCTAAGCCGATTCCAAAATTCGCAAAGGCATAATAGTCGGCTGGTATGATCATCAATACTTATGAATGCGAGTGGTATAATAATTATTCACTATCTTCTAAAGGCTAAAACTGTTAACAAAGAATATTGCATAGCGTTATTGAAGAATTTTAACGAAAGCATTAAACATTAAAACGAAAACCACGAAACTTTCAGTCCAACAGTGAGTTTCTTTGAGTAACTGTAACTTGTTAACTTCTTGAAAACACTTTTTGTTTAATTTATTGCAAGTTCTTGCATTTCGAGAGACAATTTTAATAATTTTAATATACAATTAAAACTTCTTAAAACTCACAAATATGTATATTCCAATTAAATGAAATAATCCTATAAAATAGTAGAAATCCATCCAATTTTGCATTCCATTAAGCATTTGAGTATTTCATAAAAACTTCTAAAGAACTTCATTATTATTTAAAATATTATTGTTAATGAAATTCCATTTGTATAAATAAATACTTACAAATAAAATTATTCATTAGAATATCACTAACCATGTTCCTCAGTTCTTGTTCATTGTGCACTTGAAGCAGTTAACAGCACTTGAACAGATTTATGCTGCATTGCAGCATATGAAACTCATGAATATTTCAAACGCATCTACTTGTCTCATTAGTATTGCAGTGAATGCAAACATTATTTGGAAATACAAATACAAAAACAGTAATAAACATGTTCTATATATAGGTAAAGAATATTGAAATCGTTGATAAAATTGTTCGATAAAAAAATTTAAAGTTTGTGGAAATAGACGAAAGGCTTTTGAATACGTTTTTTACGTTGAAAATAAATCCAACTTGTGCAGAGACTAGTATTACCTCAGTCTATATGTCTATAGTCATACACGTACAATCGTACTATTACTGTCAGTGATACATGCTACATATACAATATAGTTGTCTGCTTTCATTTACAAAATTAAAAGCGCACAATAAAAAATGTTTGAACAAACACTCGAAGCACTTAAAAGTTCCCACTGGGGACAAGAGAAAAAGGATATACTTTTTATCTATGGGTAGTGGATTAAGTAAATGTGTTCCAGTACCACTTCGAAAAGTTTGCTTAACCAATACTTTTCAGCATTTCAGCGATTTTTATTCTAATATCAGATTGTATTTTTAATTTCTACTTAAAAGTAATCATCATGAATCAACACTAGAGTAACGCTTTCATGTTGTAGACATTTAGTTCACAAAAAATCATTTTGTAAGCTATTTATCAATTTATTAACGACATAGTCCAACTAGTGGTACTCGCCGTAATCTAATAACTACAGCGGTGCTTTGTTATACGAGAGCTTGTGGTTCAAACAGTGTTCTTGAAAAACTCTGAGATCATAAAAAATTGCCACAAAAAATATCTCAAATCTGTCCTTCGGAATTGATGTTAAACTGTATGTCCCGCCGCGGTTGGTTAAAACTAACATACACAACAAGGGTGATGTGAGTAGCTAGGTTCTAATCCTGACTGAAGGCTTGTAATGACTAATTATGTATGTATATATGTTAAGTATGTAATAGTCACTCTTTAGCAGCTTCAGATACCACAAATTTGTTTATTGATATTGATATGCCATGCTAAAAACTTCGGCATATTTCATCGGGTTTTCCTTGTTTAATACACTATAGCGAATCAATATGACAAATACTAAAAATATCCTATTGTGATAAGGAACTATACCACAGAGACAAAAATAACATCACAAATTCATAGAGTATCGCTTAAATTACCTGGTTATTATATTATAATTTAGACTGAACTGAATAGGAACCTGCGCTGAATGATTTCAATATCAGACTATATTCAGCATATTTACTAATAGTAAATGAGCCACTAGATCTCTACCTCTAAAATTGTCCAAGAATGCCGAAGGAGTTAGTAAAACATTCAACGACCAACCATATATTGGTTATCTAATACACATGGCACTTGTTAAAAACAAGCAGAAAAAAAAATTGTTTCGTTGCGTGTTATGGTTAAAATACGTAAGTTTAAGTACGTGTTAATGTGATTCATTCTCATATTTAGAGTACTGTTTCAAAACGAAGACCCTTCTAAAAAGATGTTTTCTGAGTCTGCAGTGCCCTATCAAAAGGCCATTTGCTAACTTAGTATGTTTTGAGAGGAGACTTTGCCTCTGCTTATATCCCCATACGTTTCCATAAACGCGTTCTCACAGAATGATTCTGGGCCCATAGGGATCTAGAAGCTAATCTTCTCAGAAGATATTTGTCTGCACACTGCCAACAATACTCACATGACCAGTAACCTTGGATCCTTGAAACCTTGAATTATACCCCCTTGATTTACATACTGCATATCCTTAAGGCTTGTCTGACTTTTCCTAAAATGCTTCCTATATGTGCCTTCCGTGCCAATTAACCATCCAGTAGCATTTTGCCTTCTGTTTCTTGGATATTATCTTTCGAATATTTTTCCATTTAGGAAATGTTATAATATTATGATCGTTTGTGGGCTTGCAAAGTGTCTCTTCAAATTTTCCTTTAGCCATCCAGCATACATACATACATAATTGGTCATTACAACCCTTCAGTTAGGGTTACGACCTAGTTTCTCACATCAAGCATACCCTCGGATATTTTCATTAAGAATTTATTCACAGCCAAGCTTCAAGTCAGTGTTGACTTAAATAAGCTCTGTGAGTATTCTCTGTGGTTTTCGGAATAAAAACTCCGTATCCAGTTGTCAGAAATTTAGAAACACTAGACTTAGCACTAGACTTCAAAATTCTTTAAACAGACTTTAGAACGATTCACATTAACCAGGGTATTATCTGAGATAAAGGTTGGACTTGTCGATGAAGACTTGATGAAGAAGTATGTTTGTGTTTCTATTTCATTTGTGTATCATGTTCAGTGCCCATTTCCTATATCGATCCTTGATCTTAAGGGGTACGCCAGCTTATTAACAACTAAACTCGGAACGGGTGCACATTATTTAACAGCCAGACTATATTTGTATTACTTATCGTTCTACTTCAAGTACTCGCCTCTGACAGCAACATCACTTCCAGTCATTAGGCATTAATCCATTTATGTTCGGCCACTTCTGATTGGCGCTCTTATATATAAGTTCGTTAGCGTTTCATGAATGATGAATTACATGGCCACAAAAGTTTATTTCTGCGACATACTGAGAATCGGACTGGATAAACTCTTCAACGGTTGGGCTATTTGCCGAATGGATTGATACACGAACAGGTGTCTTCATCTATGGAACCAATATCCAAGAATCATTTTCCAGCGTAGTACAATATATGTCAGGCAGAAATTCTGGGAGTTATCATAGCAATCGGTCCATTCATGCACTTTTATGGAGGTGTAGATCGTAAAAGCCTTTTGGCCAAAGCCTTATCCTTAACATACTAATCAAAAGCATGAATAGGAGGGAGTTGAGAGCTCTTCGGAGTTTTAATGAAACTTTTAAACATAAGATGAAGAACAGAACAGAAATATCTTTGATTCCGTTGGTTGTGAAAAAAAGCAATAGAAACAGATGTTCATATCACTGTAACTTTGTGGAGGAATTGCTATATCTGAAGCATTGTGAGCTTTAGAATCTAACAGGGTTTGCAAGCACGTACTTTAGTCAGGTTTACAACATCACATCAATCATGTTTGCGTGTTAATTTTATCCGTGGGTGTTTGGACCTACAATTTAAATTCTACTTCTAACGATAGATTTTTGAGAAACATTTCATGACAATTTTATTTTTACTCTGAGATTTTCGCCTGAAGATTGCGGAAAGGAAGTCGCCAAATAAATTTTTTTTGTATATTTTATTTCGTTCGAAATGTGTTAGCGATGTCTAATAATTCTCAGTTAAATTTGAACTGTAGGTGCCGCCACTCATGCATAAAAATGACGCACACAATATAAAGTTATGGGAAAAACTAAGTCGTAGTTCAGACTGAAGGATGGTAATGTCCAATTCTGTGGTCTTAGAATTGCAGCAGCTAAGGCACTGTTTACTGCATTAAACGGACTACCAATAGATTTGTTGAAGAAACAACAAGCTGCGAAGGCGCCAAATAAGACCGAGGGCCACAAAAGAATAGATGCATTGAAACTATGGTCATGCCAAAATTCAGAGAAATTCAGAGATTCAATTCGATTTTCAAAACTTAAATATTCCATCGATTCTATTATGATATTGGTTTACATCGTCAATACAACTTTATTTCAGAAACAAATTACAAAAACAAGGACAAAATTCGAAATTTCCGAATGCAACTCAAATGCATTACGAGTAAAGTTTTAAATCCTGTGGCACATCATGGCATAGGTATACCCTCAGTAAATATCAAAATGCACACAACGCGTTTAATACATTTTGTGGCATTTTGATCCAAATATTTAGACTTTTAGTCACTCATAAAAAATTAATGCGATTTAATTGTTTTATACAAATCTAAAAACACATTACATATATTATATACCTGCACACACACAAGTACTCCTACAAAATATAATGTATTTGAAAACATAAAATATTTATTCACATTCAATAAGAGAAGGATAGTACTGGGGTGTGAATGCATGAGTATTTGAAGGAGACACAAGTTGGAGCTTCTTAATAAAAAAAGGCCGGGGAATAGGTTTTGGAGGAGGACCTTGGACCAAATCGAGGAAGCCCTGACTTCGATTGGTCTGGTGAAGGCGCGTATGAAGTAGAGACGCCTGGAAAGATGTGTTAAGATAGACCAAAATCCGTCAATCGGGTTGTTAAAAGCCAATGAAGTAAGTAAGTAAGTAATAGGTATAGATGAGGAGCATAGTTACTTACTCACAAAGCATATCTAACTCACTCGGTTTCCGCTTTTGCTTTTTTTACAAGTTTTTTTTCAGCTTAACAGACTATTGGTCTACCATAACATGTAACCGGTATTATAAAGCAAATAAAGCTTTGACTAAAACATCCTTTCTTCCTTTATTCACTGATTCATATCAGAGATCAGCAATGAGTATTCAAGAATATGAGTAGAATCGAATCGGACTCATAATTTCTGATGCTTACACGCATTCATACTTATTTTAATACCATGGAACCTCTACTCATATTCAAATTTTGAAGTACTCATCGTGCTCATACTTAACAACACGTATGATGTTATTGATTTCGACTCTCCTTAACACGACATTTACAAAAATCACAAAATAAGTATGATGCGCGTACGAATACTAAAATACTCACTGAAAGGTTGTTTGCTCTGTTTGCTGCTCTGTCTTTTTGCTTATGTGTCTTTTTTATTTTTTTTATAAATGCAACAACTACTAAGAGTGTAAATTTGGATTCGAGCCACTCGATTCATTTATAGGTATTATAAGTATTTTTCTAAAGTTATGAATCTAGATGAGTAGGCTTATGAATCAAACATATTTCGAATGGTATGAGTTTGATGTCAACATTGTACTCATACTCATTGCAACCATAACCACTTATAAATCAACGTTGTAGTGAGTACGAATGAATCAGAGTAGTTAAATTTCAATATCGTTGACTCACTTATACTCCAAATTTTCATGAGTGCTTATGAGTATTGCATTTTAAGATGTATAAGTGAATGGAATGACACATTCAAAATATTTCAAAAAAAGACAATGTTTTTGAACTTTACAAACTTTACATACATATTTGCATACACGTACTATACAACTTAAAATACATAAATGTAAAAGTATTATTATATAAATAATATTTGTTTAGTAGTAAGCATTTAAATACATACGCAATCTTATGACATTAGGGTGGAACTTATTTAAAGGGCAAAACAATTAACCTTAACTTGATACAGTAGGTTTACAGATTAGACTGAAGCATTATTAGTGCTCCTTTACGTATTACACCTACTTCGGCGCCGGAGATAATTTTACACTTCTGAACGGTGTACCTTTATGGTAAAACTGATTGACGTCTCTGTGCAGTCGCACGGATAAAATATTAGTCACTCGAAGTTCCTTAAAGAATATGGAACTATCAAGAGCATTGAAAACATTACACCACACTGTTCAAGGATGTCCAAAACACTCATTACAAAAAGTAATTTTTAGGAACATGGTCTCATCAACGACACGGTTCGGAGCTGAATGAAACTGTGGGTGATTTTTTCATAGCGCCTACAGAACCATTCTAACAGCTTATGAATATAAATGATCTGGCAGCTCTGAATTGACTAGGGCAAAAGGGATAATTGTGTCATCACAATGACATGTCCTACATGACAACCATCGCAATCTACCTATCTATATTGGACACTAGATATATATATTGGATCCTGAAATGGTGTCTTGCTTTGAAGAAGACAACATACATATCGACTATAGAGTACAGAAAGTGGTAAGTATTATCGGTTCTTTAAGTATTACACCAAAAAGCGCTGTAACGTGAACCTGGACTTATCACCCTGAGATTTTGAATTCAAGAGAATGGCGGCAAACTCTGCAATTTTCCTGGAGAGTAGTTCTGCAACTCTTGTTAGCTAATAGGTTGTCGTGGTCTGAGAATAGAAATTCGGATGTTTAACAGCATTTGTTTTGTAGTATGCTCGTTTCAAGCGTTAAAATGAGGATGTTGGTTTCGAAATATTTTCAAGCGATTTTATACTGTGAATTGTTTTTATACTATCGGATTGTTTTTCATCTAGTCTGCCGTTAAAGCATTGAAAGTCCAATTCACTCTCTTTCTGAATAATTAAGGCGGCTGCCACTAAACAGCGTAAACATCGATGTTTACATTTATTATTGTAGTGTTGTTGGTATTTTTGTTTACTTGTTTACCATTTTTTTATGCTGGTGTTTGTTGTACGATAATTTGCTGGCTATAGATTTTCATTAATTTTTTCTTACAACTGCAGATTGCACCCTATTGTATGTAGTTTTGTTTGTCGTTGTATTTGTGTTGAGTGCATCTTCGTATTTACACAAGTGAGACTGTGTGCACCAAAAATCATTAGCAGTTTAATAACGTTAAAAGCATCTTCTTTTGCTTGACTTTGAAGTTAAAGACGGTACACAATTTTACTTGTCTTACTTATTTACTTTTATTTCTCTATTTATTCTCTACTTAAGCTAATGCTTTAACCAAAATTTATAATTTAAGAACTAGGGGGTTTACATTAGAATCCAACCACACACATTAAGTTTTGCTGCAAACATGGTTTATGTTGGAATATAATTTCGTATGTTGGCTAATATTTATCTCGTGCATGCTATAGGTATACATAACCAACCTCCTGTAAGAGCATATGTAAGCGCTTCTCTTTAATTGCCATCAATTTATTAAAACTCAGTCACACAAACACATACAAATGAAAGCAATGAGCACTAAAATTTTGCAGACAACTTAAGTTGTAAATGAAAATAAATGAAGACAAGAAAAACAAGTAAAACATTTAAGAGTACATGTAGCATATGCATGTATATGTGTGATTGTAAACATTGTAAAGAATGTTGCATATCAACAGCCTCCTCAGTGCTAGGTACTCAAATCTGATTGTGTTGTTTGCTTTAATAAATACTTTCAGTCTATTTCGTTTTTAAGTGCTAGTGGCGAGAGGTGTATGGGATTCTTTTTTCGTTGTTTAATAATGGCATACCCACTCTCCTTTGTTAATATTAAATTTTTTTAACACCTTTACAGTATATTTAAAAAATATTTACTTATATACATACACACATACATACATACACATGCAATCTCAGTAACTGTTAATATACATATGTGTAGCATTCTGTATTTAAAATCATTTAAGCATATCTAGACCTATTTGTGTGTGTGGATTTCTTTACATAAATGTAAACGTTTTATACAATATAAGGAAATTTGTTTTTTTTATAAATATAATATAAGTAAGACGTTCAGTAATTTATTTACTTTGTTTTCGTTGAGTGTTTTCTTCTCTTTCTATTAATTTTTTGACTGATGTAACTAAGAAGCCAAATATAAAATTAAACTTAGATTTAAGAATAAAGTAACCTACACCTGCACCCTACATTAACTACAAGCGCTAAATATGTGTTTTCCTTTTTTAACCAACGCTCAGGAGATGACCTCTATTAATGCTGTGCATTGTGTTGGAATACAGGAAAGTTGGAATATAGGAGAAAAGGAAAGAAAAAGAAGAAGGAGGCATCAATTATTTTTTTTTCTCTTGTTAAAACCAATTTTTCTCGTCGAGTATTATTTTTTAGTAATAATTCTCACTTTCTTTTTTCTATTATGACATTATATGTGGTTATAACGTCAGACAAACAGGCTGCCTTCCAAAATGTTAGTTGCTTTGTGTTTGAACAATGTATCGTGTTTCATAATGCCGCTGTACAAAATGTATACAATGTATTCTATTTCAAAACGTCGTCAATGTGTATTTTTAACGCAGTCAAAAAGCAATCAGGCATCGGATTTATAGTTGATGCCTTGTTTGGGTACTTTGCATATCTACATAGTTTATATACAGTAGTAGAACTGCATACAAACTTTGCATTGATAAATTTTGGAAGGCAGCAACAATCAGACAATCACAGACACCCAGAGACTGTGGGTGGGGATCGGCGTTGAGTATTAGAACCTATGCTAGGGCTGAAAGATCTTTATTTCGTCTAAGCGCCCTTAGGGTTGCTAGTGGTTTCCGCACAGTTTCATTTGAGGCTATTGGTGTATAACTCCCCCTGATGTTATGGCTATGGAACTGAAAGGGATATACGATAGAGTTAGTATTGTTGGTAGAAAATTAACGACTGAGGAACGAAGGCAGGAAAGACAAAAGAGTTTAGACGAATGGCAGATTGGATGGGATACTGCGACGAAAGGGCGATGGACACATAGACTTATCAGAAATGTACAAAGTTGGGTCGAAAGAAGACACGGTCATGTTGACTTTTACATAGCACAGTTTTTGACAGGGCATGGCTGCTTCAGGGAATATCTCTGTAAATATGGCTACGACAATGAGGTATCTTGCTCCTTCTGTAATAATGGAAGTGAAAATGCTGAGCATATTTTCTTTTATTGCGATAGATTTAGATTGGAACGCGAGTTGTTAGAGACGATGATAAATGAAATAGTGACACTAGACAATATAGTTCCGCATATGCTGCGGTCTATTGAAGTTTGGCAATGTGTAAAAATTCTGTCCGCAAATGTGTTGCAGAAATTGAGAAGGATAGAGAGAATTCGTAGGATTGAAAGGGATGGAAATCAATAGTAGTAGTCAATAGGCTAGAACTCGTCCTGTGATGAAATACTTAACGGTAGTACCATAGGGTAGAGGTGGTTTTTTAGTGGGTTAAAGTCTCATACTACTGTTGCAGAGGTGTCTTTCGATGATTTTTTCACCTCGGAAAAAAACCCAGAGACTCTGGCGGGAATCGAACCAACGGCCTAGGCACTTGAAGTTTAGCACACTAACAACTAGGCTTTTGGGGCACCCAGCAATTTCTTTCTAGTCTTTTTAATTTGATTTTAAAGATTTTAATTTTCAAAGTTTTAAAAGACATTAAAAAGATTATCCTTCAAAGTAAATGTGCTAATATAATTTCTTTTTGTTTGCACATTGTTGAAAATCAGTTAAAATAAAAATAGATCAGTAGGCTGATTGAAAGGGAGGGGAATAATCATCACAACATGGGTGGTGTGGAAAGCTAGGGTGTAATATTGACTAAGCTTGTACTGACCAATTATATAAGTAAGTATTCTATCACTCCTTGATGATTTAGTACTTATGCCATGCTTAGTTCATGATTCTGTATGCCAGGATGTTAGTGTAAATTTCTACATTACAAGTCTAGCAATTTATTTCTGGTCCTAATTATTCACTTTCGTTGCCTACTTTAGTTTCTAGTTTTACCCGATCCAGTACTGTCCAATATTTATGTTTAGAGTTATTCGTATAGCAATAAGACTTCTCTGTAAAGTTCTCTAAATATACGTTTACGCGTATACATAGTATCTGGTTAGGTCTGGTTTTCATTTATAGTCACTTCTATTAGAATTTCGATTTGAAACATCGACAATTCCTCCACCTGATTTCTTATCATCTTCGGAGTCGACTTTAGCCGTAGATCGAACCTTAAAAAGACTACATAATCCTAGCTTATGTATCACTTTTGATACATACTTGTGTAGTAACATAGAATTTTCGCAATTATTTATAGATTTTGTTAAAAAATTTAAAGATATTTATTTGGTTTAAATTAATTTTAATAAAATTATTTTATACTCTAACATTTTATGATCACCTTTAAGAAATGTTCGCCAAAAATTTTGACATGATGTACATTGCAGCATACATTTTTACATAAAAATCAAACACTTCATGCCAGCTTGGTTTAATTTTTTTTTCTAAATGGCAGAGTTGGGGGTAGTGAACTAAATTAGCAGTTTCAAAAATTTTTCACTAGCATTAATAGCTATTTAGTGGTGAGTTGAAAAATAACAGCCTCACTAAGCAATAGTGGTAGTGGTACAAGGAAGTTTTTCATTAAAATTAATTTAGTGATAGTGAAAACCCTTTTTTTACAGCTTAGTGCAATTTTTTTTTCTCCGCTAACAGGATAGTGTAAAAATATAATCATTCACTAATGTTAATGGAACTCAAATACATATCATTATATTATTAGGTTATATTGCGATATACGTTGTTAAATTATATTAAAACAAATTAAAATTGCTAAGATTTTAATTCCTGAAATTTACTTTACTTAAAAATTTAAAGTTTTTATTTTATTTTTTTTATACAATAAAAAATAATAAAATGGAAATTGGAAAAATTGAAAATTTTTATAAACACTATTTTTTGAGATTTTAGTGCATATAATATAATTAAAGCATTCATGTAGTGACTGTTAAAAATTTGCACTATTTTATTGTAGTGCAAAATTTTCACTACCACTAATGGTTAGTGTTACTGGAAACATTTTCACTACAACTAATTTTTTTAGTTGTAGTTAAAATATGTTTCACTACCACTATTCTTTTTAGCGGTAGTTAAAATATGTTTCACTATCACTATAGTGATGAAAAATAGTGGAAAATCAAAATGTTGTCACTATAGTGGGATTTAGTGGAAACCTTAGTGCACTAAATATTTAATGCCCTACCCCCAACTCTGCTAAATGGTAACATTTTGATATCTAACACCCTTGCTTTGTGGCGATTTATAAGTTTCCAATTGCTTAGATGGGGCAGCATATTCTTACTCGCAATAGTAACACTCTCAGTTGAGTATTGGTTGAACCCTGATTGCACACACCATTGTTATATTTCGTTAGAAAAATTTGTTGACAACCTAATGTGAGATAAAAAGTTTCTTGTTGCAACAGAACATTGTTTATGTCAATAGCAATGCTCTTTGAGTACACATTGGTTTCCCCAAATACGGCTGCAAGTAGTCGCTACGCACGTAGCATGTACTTGAATCCAAAACTGCCAATTCGATTTCGGTGGAGCACGAAATTTAACAACGACCATAAAAATCAATTAGTTCCTCATCTACAGTGACAAAATTATTGGGATTATTAAAAGCTGAAAGACTTTCAGCTCATACTTTCGCAGTTGACCGAAATGTTATTATCTGTAATATCTATGGAATAAAACATAGGACGAAACACTTTTTTCTAATGTTTGTCTGTCACGTGTCTGTCACAACTCTGCCACCAATCTGCATATAAATTGGTAATATTTTCTCTTCCTAAACTGCTAAAGTCATACGGTTCTCTGTTCCAATTAGTGCCTTCTTTCGCTATAAACATCCTATTGTCATGTTTGTTGCTGCCAATACTTACATCAGTCCATCGGACGAACTTCTGTTTTCTTCTCCTTCAGAATCTTCAGCAAGAGGAATATTACATACATACATACAAAATCGATCATTACAACCTTTGTTGTAAATTAGAAATGTTTGAGCTGAGGTTTGAACCTTGGTCTGACGTCTAATACTCTAACACGCTTTATACTAGACAACGACTACTTCAATCAATCTCAAGGATATATCCAGAACAGTAAACTCAACCTTTTCACTTTCATCCAACACTTAACTATTCTTCCTCAAATACCACAAAAAGTGTATTATTTATGATAAAACTTCGCAAAATTTTTGAAAACTTAAAAACATTACATACTCAGCACCAAAGAATTCCTAGGAAAGTCGTCTGTATCAAAAATGATACATAAGCCAGAATTATGAAGTTTTTAAATTTTTTAAGTCCTGTATAAAATAAAATTAATGCCTATAACAATACTAACGAATTAAAAACATATCAGGCATCCAACTTTTTCTGAATTAAAGTTTTATGGTCTCAAAAATTTAAATGTATCATTTTTAATACAAAGCTCGATCTACGGTTAAATTGTATGTCCCGCCACTCATGTATAAAATTAACGCACACAACGTCTGGTGGTGTGAGAAGCTAGGTCGTAATCTTGATAGAAGTGTTGTAATCACCAATTATATATGAATTTTTATAAACATTACTCTATGGCTGCTTGTAGGGTATTTAAAATGTAACACAACAGCAGAGAAGCGGATAAATGACATAGCAATTTTAAGTGAAGAAAAAAGTTTTTTAAACGTTGTTTATGTCACTGTTTTGTGTCAAGGATAAGAAATTTAGTTTTCGCAGACGCAGTTTATTTTTGTGGGTAAATAGACTACACTCTGTATCAAAAGAACAGATAATAAAGGAACTGTCCTTTCTAGCCTATCCATTATGCAATAACCCGTAAAAATATTGGACCTTCCAACAGCAACTTCCGAACTTTGACAGTTGATAACGACTATATTGTTGAAGCTATCCGCGTCGAGTTAGTTGTCATTTATTCAGTCTGTTTTGCCAAATCAACAAGGGTGGAAGGTAAATGACCATAGACAACGGCTTGTGTTCGCTGAAGTTGCTCTGTAGCAGTTGGTAAATGACCGTAATTTTCACCAAAAAAATATTTTTATCTATGAGTTCCATTTCAGTATTAATGGATATTTTAACAAACAAAATTGTCAAATTTGGAACGATGCCAATGCGATGCGTGATGCGTTCCGAAAAATTTACTTTTGGGTATAGATTTTGGGTAGGCGGCGTCGTCGGTCCATATGTTTTTGAAAACAAAAATGGCCACTCCAACACCGTCAATGATGTGCACTATAGATAGATGGTTAGTAACATCTTTTGGTCTGCATTGAATGATTTTTACACCAGAGACGTGTGGTTTTAACAGTGCGATATGATCCCGTTAGACAGTTTTTGTGAGGTTTTGTACGCGAATAAACCGGATGCGATCAATTAAATTCAGCCTGATTTATGCGCCAAACACACTTTGTTTTATTTAAATTAAAAGATGGGAAGATCCCTTAATAAAGTGACGATCCAGTTTAAATAGTTGATTAGTACGTTTCCACTCCAATATAGGCCATATATGTACATATATCCTCATGTGTACTTCCACTGGCAGGTTCAACTACTATAAAAATACTCGCGATGATAACCGATATGGGATCGAACCAAAATTTTGACGAAAGTAACAGGATTTTGATGCTAGCTTGTTTAATCCTGAAGGTTGTGTTCGATCAAGACAAGACTGCTGCTTGGGCATCTCTATCAGCGAAGATATATGTCCTATTAGTAGAATATTCCATTCTCCAGAACAATTCAGTGTTCGTTTGTCAGAGGTTACCAAATCTAATTTTGGTTTATGGTATCGAACGCCATCTCTAAGTCAATTAAAATGTAGGCAAATACTGGTGAAGTTACCGTAGTCTAGTAGACGAGAACTCGTGGTTCGAACTTCAGTTAATATATCTCGACCAGAACGAAATATAAAAAAAATATTTCTGTCAGTGGCTTCTGTAGATGCCAAAATTCTTGGATAAAATTAACACTCAAAACATAGGTGGTGCGAAAAGATAGGTTGAAATCCTGACTAAACGGTTGTAATAACCAATTGACACTAGAAGGAGGGAGAGGGAGCATTGATATACCTTAAAAGACGGGTAGGGGTCATTTAACTCCCTTTAAATTTTAGTAGCAAAAATCTATATTTGAATTTTAAAATTGCTTATTTATTTCAAATATAAAAAAATAATAAATTCTACATTTTGTATTCTTAGCTTACAACAAAAAATAAAGATAATTCATTTAATAATACGTATTTGAAAAGAAATCAAGTTTAAAATGAAATACAAAAAGTATTTCTTCGGCGACTTCCTCTCAGCAGATTTCTGGCAAAAACTCTGAGAGTAAATAAAATTGCCATGAAAAGTTTCTAAAAAATGTGTCGTTCGGAGTCGACTTTAAACTGTAGGTCCCGCCACTTATGTATAAAATTAACACACACAACATAAGTGGTATGAGAAACTAGGTCGTAATCCTGACTGAAGGGTTGTAATGACCAATTATGTATGTATGTGGTTGAATATTTAGCGCCTGCGGTTGCTCGTCAAAGTGACTGAGTTTAGATGCTACTTGTAAAATAAAATCTCTTCTGCGAATTTTTTGTCTGTTACTTCTTGGAATAACACCCATGCATTTATTGCTGCCAAGTCCAATATGTTGAAAAAAACTTGCACTGGCCATCTTCTTGAGCTTGACTTTGTGCTATATTTTCTAGCCATTTGGTCAACAACATCAACACCAAATTTAGTTCAATTATAAAAAGTCTCGGTATTGGGTTTGCGTTTGATATTACCTTCATCTATTTCAACCACATCGTGCAAAGTACTCCGCAATAAAACATTTTTGTGTCTCTTTGCTTGGTAAGCGGTCAGAAGGCACTTATTATTTTCGGTTTTTATAACTTCATTGTAAGTCAAATTTAATTTCAATTTTTTCACATACGGTAGAATATCCCGACTTGCTTTGTTGACTGTTCCAACTAAAGTTGTACGTTTGGAGATCAATCTCTCTGCCAACGATACTGAGGTAAAAAAGTTGTCAGTCGTCACATTTCTCCCTTTGTTTACGAAAGGTTCCCTTAGACGCATTACAATGTCCATTCCAAGTGTAATGTTATGTGGACGATTCTCATCTTTTCCCAAAGAGGGAAAACCGTTGAGCAGATACATCGATTTGACATCTACGCAAAGCCAGAATTTTATACCAAATTTGTCGAGTTTATTCGCCATGTATTGTGTAAATTTTCATCTAGCTTTTGTAGGAAAGAGTTGTTCGTCAACAGCGATGTTTTCACCTGGTCTATAACAGGATTTGGAATTTTCAATAAAACGGCTCCAAACATACGAAATTATGGCGAACTTATCTGTTTTTCATCTTGTAGATCTTTCTTCTCGCACGTCAAAACGAATATATTTCATTATTTCTTTGAATCGGTCTCTAGACATAGTTTGTGAAAAAAAGCAACTCCCCATTTTTTGTTCCACAAATCATTTACAGATATATTTTTGCATCCGCAAGCACCCCTTGCGTTTAAAATTGAGATGAAATTGTCCAGTTCTTGTAAAGACATAATCCAGTTTGTATCGCCAAGTAGTCTATGTGCCTCAGCCTGCGTACACTTTTGAATGTGACGCAAAATTGTGTCATCAATCAGCAGTCACCAGGCTGTTGTAAATTCAGCACCAATTCGTTTTTTTGCGTAATGGGTAGCTCCTGGATGTTCAACCAAAATGTTGTGTGTGTGGAACTGTTTTGAGGACAAGTTTTCCAAAGAATTCCTCCTGCTGACCGCATGTCATGTTCATTTGCTACAGTTGATGGAATTTTACATTGGCCGCGTTGTTCTGAAACTGAGTAAAAAGTAATTATAATAACAAATTTCTTTTTACGTAAATAAAAAAACATACCTAATGGTGCATCATCGATCGAATTATCACTAGAACTTATTTCTGAAACGTAACACTCACTATCTTCTAATAACACATTTTCGCTTTCATCACCTGAATGATCTTCTGATAAAGATTGTAAATACGCTGCAATATCTTTGTCCCGAAGAGATCTCGTCCTATTGAAATCTTTTGACAAACTGATATAAAAGGGATAAAAATAAGTAAATAAGTAGGCGTTGGCTACTAGAAAAACAAACAGAAAATAACGATATTTTGATAAACAAAAAATTTGGTATGCATGTTTTTTTGTTGCAATTATTTTATTTTTATTTATTTATTTATGTATTTATTTATTTATTTATTTATTTATTTATTTATTTATTTATTTATTTATTTATTTATTTATTTATTTATTTATTTATTTATTTATTTATTTATTTATTTATTTATTTATTTATTTATTTATTTATTTATTTATTTATTTATTTATTTATTTATTTATTTATTTATTTATTTATTTATTTATTTATTTATTTATTTATTTATTTATTTATTTATTTATTTATTTATTTATTTATTTATTTATTTATTTATTTATTTATTTATTTATTTATTTATTTATTTATTTATTTATTTATTTATTTATTTATTTATTTATTTATTTATTTATTTATTTATTTATTTATTTATTTATTTATTTATTTATTTATTTATTTATTTATTTATTTATTTATTTATTTATTTATTTATTTATTTATTTATTTATTTATTTATTTATTTATTTATTTATTTATTTATTTATTTATTTATTTATTTATTTATTTATTTATTTATTTATTTATTTATTTATTTATTTATTTATTTATTTATTTATTTATTTATTTATTTATTTATTTATTTATTTATTTATTTATTTATTTATTTATTTATTTATTTATTTATTTATTTATTTATTTATTTATTTATTTATTTATTTATTTATTTATTTATTTATTTATTTATTTATTTATTTATTTATTTATTTATTTATTTATTTATTTATTTATTTATTTATTTATTTATTTATTTATTTATTTATTTATTTATTTATTTATTTATTTATTTATTTATTTATTTATTTATTTATTTATTTATTTATTTATTTATTTATTTATTTATTTATTTATTTATTTATTTATTTATTTATTTATTTATTTATTTATTTATTTATTTATTTATTTATTTATTTATTTATTTATTTATTTATTTATTTATTTATTTATTTATTTATTTATTTATTTATTTATTTATTTATTTATTTATTTATTTATTTATTTATTTATTTATTTATTTATTTATTTATTTATTTATTTATTTATTTATTTATTTATTTATTTATTTATTTATTTATTTATTTATTTATTTATTTATTTATTTATTTATTTATTTATTTATTTATTTATTTATTTATTTATTTATTTATTTATTTATTTATTTATTTATTTATTTATTTATTTATTTATTTATTTATTTATTTATTTATTTATTTATTTATTTATTTATTTATTTATTTATTTATTTATTTATTTATTTATTTATTTATTTATTTATTTATTTATTTATTTATTTATTTATTTATTTATTTATTTATTTATTTATTTATTTATTTATTTATTTATTTATTTATTTATTTATTTATTTATTTATTTATTTATTTATTTATTTATTTATTTATTTATTTATTTATTTATTTATTTATTTATTTATTTATTTATTTATTTATTTATTTATTTATTTATTTATTTATTTATTTATTTATTTATTTATTTATTTATTTATTTATTTATTTATTTATTTATTTATTTATTTATTTATTTATTTATTTATTTATTTATTTATTTATTTATTTATTTATTTATTTATTTATTTATTTATTATTAATCATAGCACAACAAGATAATAATCTTGTAAATGAAAGTGCTATGGGAGTACATCGTGAAATAAAAATTGGAAAAAAATTTATGAAATAAATAGAGGTAATCAGATATGTGATCTCTCTCCGTCTTTTTAGGTAGTTGCTTTACTAATTGCAATTTGGAACACCTAAATAAAAAAAAATTATTTTAAATTAAATTTTATGGAGTATTATTAAAAGTCACGAAGTAAGAAATCTGTGATATAATTCATAAGAGAAATATTAGCAGTTAGATTTGTAAATGGGTCAAATGACCCCTGTCCGTCTTTCTAGTGTTAAGTAACACACTATGTACTAGACTACAGCGCTTTATAGTCCGTGTATCAAAGACTAATGGGTGGAGTACGTTTGCAATGTCAGCAAGATTCGTTCTGTCAAACTTTGAGGCAAAATTGTCGATTCCTGCAGATTCTCTATTCTTAAGCTGCATAATTGCATTAATTATAACTTATCCATGTATAGTACTATGGTTAAAATCAGAGTAGAGTAGTAAAACTCCAAATACTTATTCAAATTTCTCAGAGTGTTTCATCCTTATCTCATAGGTATTTTTACTAGAATAAAAATTACTAATATTCGGGTGTATATGTATCTGTTGAACATGTCTTAAAGAAGAAATATTATATGCGATTTTATTTATACAGTAATACTGTCTGTCTTACGAATTTAAGAAAATGTTTCATTTGCGTTTTTGGGTGGCAAATAAATCAGATTATTTGGAAATATTTCCACACTTTTCCTTAAGCTTAAGAAAAACTATCTAGACAAGTAGACACAATTTTTAGATAAATATTAATGGAATAGGAATTTAACAAACAAATCTTATCCGATATTAAATTTAATTGTCTTTATTTGCAGATAAGATTTTAATTTCTTGAAAATAAATATCTCAAGAAGCAAGGGAACAATTGCCTGGAATTTTTTGCTTTCCTTTGTGTTTCTTTTGTAAGAAAAGAAATCAATATTTATGTTTACAAAACACAGTGTATGTGTTTGCATTGGACATTATCCTTAAATTTGTGAAAACTATTCAAACACATACCGTACCTGTATGAGCGTTATTTAGTTAACAATGTTTTCTTTTTTCGCAATTGCAACGCTGAGCATTTTCTATTATAGGGTGCTTCTTACGTGTTCGTTACCGCTAGGGCAAGTAGGTATGTATGGATGTAGTTGAAGTATAAAGCAGCAGTGGCAGCAGCATTTGCCATAATGCAGTTTGGCAGAATATTGGAAAATGTGGCGACCTGCATAAGCTGCCAATATAACAACGCCGTCAAGAAGACCAACATCAGCATTGAACTGTGATTGACAGCTCACACAAAATATAGATATATGTAGATAGAAACCGATAGAGTAAGAGAACTGAAGCTCTAAATAAACGTTCACTATTTAACGTATTTAAAGTGTATTATTTATTGTACAAATTGCGGGTTGGTACAGAAAATATAATTGTGCTGATGTTGCAATTCTTATTTGTAGCCTTTATGCTGCTGAGCGGTTAGCATACATGTGTTTTTCGATGTTTTTGTAAATAGAAACTCATACAAGATCAGTCAAATTAGGGGAAGTTGAATCAGGTCATTTTTGTATCCAAAGGCAGTAGGGTGGAGTTAAGATAGCTAAGTTGAAAATATACTTAAAATGTTTCCACAATCGTTATTAATGCATATCAATGCGAATTGTGAGTCTGTTCGCTGATTCCATTTTCTCTGCAATGCTAAGCAGAAAGTAAAACTGTTGTATACAAAATAACACGATAATGAATCAATCACATCTTTTCATCGTGTTATGTTTAGAATGGATATTTGGCCAAAGGATTCCCGCCACAACATGAATAAGATAAGTCTGATATATAAGTACAAACCATAACCGTCCATTAAGTCTGTATACAGCGGATTTTGGGCTTAGTGATAAATAGTACTTTTTTGGGAGAATTTTTAATAGAAAACTGTTTTAGAAATCGAATATAGTCTACATATTGCTCTCTATATATCTATTCCTTATTCAGTCAAGGTTTGGATGACGTTTTCTAAAGAGTATAAACCGTTATCACAATAGTTCACATCCAGTATTTCCAATGAAAAACTATTAATACTGCTACGTCGTCTACAAAAACGATTATTATGAAGGATGTCCATTTCATGACTTTCAGTAGATCTTTAAGGTTGATATACCATAGAAGGAAAGAGAATACACTTATTATGAGGCGGCGTATGCTGAATGAGATTAATTTACTTTACATACATACATACATAATTGGTCATTACAACCCTTCAGTCATGATTACGACCTAGTTTCTCACACCACTTATGTTTTGTGTGTTAATTTCATACATGAGTATGAAAGTCGACTCCGAACGACAGATTTTGAGAAACTTCTCATGACAATTTTATTTACTCTCAGAGTTTTTGCCAGAAATCTGCTGAGTGAAAGTCGTCGAAGAAATAATTTTTGTATTTTGTTTTGATGTCTTGCCTGGGGCTCGAACCCTGGCTTTACGTCTAATAAGCCAGCACACTACCTACTAGACTACGGGGACGACTTTAACTTTATTCAAAACATTTAAAATATGATCTCGTAAATTGCAAAATAAAATAAAAATAAATTTGCTTTATTATTCGCACAATTCTATGTGCCACTGTTCACAACTTGATATAAACAACAACAATTGCTTTTCTTTGTTATTTTTCTGTTTATACCCTTTGCATAAATTTGCACAATTACTAGACAATTATTCGACAGATCTTTGTAACGGAGATCTTCAAACCACAATTATACTCTTCAAACGCACCGCGTCTTCGCACAAGACTGATTTCACTAACTCAGTCGCCTACTTTGCCTTGCATGTTTTTGCTGGTGTTTGTTGTTATATTAAGCACTACGATATTTTGTAAACAGGTTTGTTTACTGCATTGTTTTGTTTTGGTTTCTTTTGTTTATAATTTTAATGTTAAATGTTACTGGTTAAAGCAAAACACCAGTATATAGATTTTTTTAATTTTCGTAACAATACCATCGCGAATATCATTCTCTGAACTTATTATTTAACTCAGTTTTACATTTTCGGGAAACTTTTGCAACTTCTTGAATTGTAGTATCTTTAATAAAGAATAAATTTTGAATTCATAAACTTTTTTCTTTTCTTAAATTTGATAAATTATAAATGCTCATGAGCATGAACGTGAGCATGAGCATGAGCATAAGCATGAGCATGAACGAGGATATAAATATGTTTGATGAGCGTGTAGGAGATTAAGAAAAACTTTGCAAAAAAAGAACAAAAACATGTGCTATTTCAAAAAAGGTAAATAAAGAGCTCATGAAATTACATATACAGCCACAGCTACACACACACATATTCACTCACACATTGCGAGAAAAAATTTTATTAAAAAATAAAAAAAAAAAAATATTTCATGGTATTGTTGTTATTATTACCGTTCTGCAGCTCTAGTTGCATTATTGCATATTAAGAATTTGATGAATAGTAGTAGGAGCAGTACTAGCAGCAGCAGACGGAGCAAGAAATATGCATTCATTTGGTAATCAAATAGAATTTTTAATATGACGTTTAAAATAACAAAAACGCAAAAGTTTATCCTTCTTTTTTCACACAAAACGTATTGCGAAATATGATAATATTTAATTAAGGTTGAAATGAAATACAAAAACTCTTTTGGCATTCTATGAAAAAGTATGCGCAACAATTATATGCAAGCGAAACAAGGGGAATAAGGTTATTTAATTAAAGAATGAACCATTTTTAATGAATTTTAATTTGAAAACTCACTCAGGAGATTTTTAAAAATTACAGTGAAAGCGTATGCATTGAGTCATCATTATTATTAATTAAATTTAAAATTTTGTTTAGAATTTATTGTCTTTGGAATTGATTATATTCAATTACAAATTAATTCCACTTCATCCTATCAGTAGCCAAAATCTTATTATTATTACTGTTGTGAAGTGGTACCATAGCATAGCTGCTCCTCCAATCCAATTTCCCCAACAAATTTCAATATGCTTTCAAAGTCAACCAGGTTTTTCCTTCTGGAATGGATGAATGCGTTACAGCTTCCAAATATGGGTACATATGAATTCCTCTCATCAATATGGAATTTACGTATTAGATTCGAGAGGATCCTTGAGTTCACCTGAGCGTTTATATTTATTTGCCGTTTAAAAATATTATTTATATTTGGAGGAAATAATTACGACTTTAAATCGACTGAAACTACTGAAACTACAGTGCCAATTAATGCGAAAGGAGCCGAAGAAATCTGATTAGCAGAAAAGATGATAATAAAGATTATTTTCTTTCAGCTACTAATTGCAAATAGCAACAGTGTTGAACTGCGACTACCATATAATATTCAATTCAGGATTAACCCATGGTAAATGCAATGGTTTGTATTTTATTTCTTTTATTGGACAAAACTATAATGATAACAACTATATCCTGGTAAATACCAAGGCGGCATACAATCATTACAGGCTAAATTAGTTGCATAGGGATGACACACTCTTAATGACTGAAACGCGGCCAAAAAGAGTAGGTGGAGCGATAAGAGAAAGTGAGGCTTTATGGCAAATTAAACGAATGTAAATAACAACAGACAAATGAGCATCAATAAGTTTTATTTTTTAAAAGCACAAAAAGAACAGAGTATGTCAACATTAATCATTTTCTTTAGTTTTATTTTTTGCATTAAAATAGACGACATTGCATAGCTGAAAAAAATGAAATTGTTACGAAGAAATTCTATGCTTTGCTATTTAGCAAGAAGTTATGAAAATATTTTTCAGATTCAGAGCCTATTGTTGCAATTAAAACTGCTTTAATAAGGAAACAAAATACTGAGAAAATATTTCTTTTTTTTGTTTTCAAAGAATTTTTAAAGAACGACACAAGTATTAGATTTAAGGCGTTGAAAGAGTCCTAACAATGCCTTTTAGCATCGTACACCAACAGCTCGAGGAAGTTACTTTCGATCTCAAGCTGTTTATCTTGGGCATCTTGTTGAATCGTTTTTATGTTCCTATTATACATGCTCTTGATTTCAACCCAATGATGGGAATGATTCACTCACAGAAAAATGCAATAATTTTGAAATTCAGCATGCTGTCACAGTACACAAGAGTTGATCAAAACAAGACGCTCTAAATCGAAAACACATCCCCTGAGCTGCTAAATGAAAACCTTTCGCAAGCATACAAGTCCTTCAAAGCATCATAAAAAATTTTAAGTTCACTAATCAGCTAAGTGATGAATTGAAGGAGGGTAAGAAGATTAAAATTCCCATAAAAGGTGATTTAGTGCGTTGAATATTGGAAAGAATACTAACAATGCATTTTAGTATCCAACACCATAGTACTTACTTTCGAGTTACTTTCGAACTTGAACATCTTGTTGAATTTTTGAAATTAGTTTTCATTTATTCAGTCCGCTTATAGCATTTAACAACACATTCTTATTATTCTAAATACTGGGGTTCTTTTATCAAAATACTGGGGTAAAGAACCGAGAGTTTCGTCTATTTAACGATTGCCATAATCGTCCTACTGAGTGTACTATTCACAAAGAAGTGGACAAATTTGAGTCCAGTGGTTCAGTAATTTTTCAATTAATATCTGTGCGTCGGCGAAACGCAAGATCTGCCTTAAACATCGCCACTGTCCACGAAAGTATGCAAAATAATCTGAAGCAGCCAATTTTGCGTTGCTAGGCATTTGCGTTATTACTCGGGCCTGCACCTGTACAAAATTCAACTAACCCAGGAAATAAAGGTGAAGGATCATGATCGATAACAAATTGTCTGCGATGAGACCCATTTCTGTATGAATGGGTAAGTGAACAAACAAAATTGTTCAATTCTAAACGGGATGCACGAGAGTCCAATGCGTGCGGATAAATTGATTGTTTGTTGTATTTTTAGGCTAGCGGTGACATCGGTACATATTTCTTTAAGGTCGAATCGTGGAACATTGAATATTCTATACGAGCGATTTGAGTGCATGGTCATCTCTCGTGGCGGTGATTTGAACTGGCCACCAAGATCTTGGAATTTGACTTCGTTAGACTTTTTCTTGGGGGTTTTGTTATTTCGTAGGTATATGCGAATAATCCTGATGAAAAATTGTCTGAATGAAAAATGAAAAATCTAGATACTGGTGTTTTTCTTTTACATCGCTTAACATTACAATTATAAACAACAGCGTACTGCTTAAAATAACAACAAACACCAACATAAGAAAGGTAACCAAGTAAACAAAAACACACCAACAACACTACAATAATAAATGTAAACAACGATGTTTACCAAGGTATAACGAAAAGATGAATTACAAAAGAAAGCAATTGTTGTTGTTTACATAAAGCTGTGAACAGTCGCACACAGAATTGTGCGAATAATAAAGAATTTTAATTAAAACTAAACACAAATTAATTTTTATCGTATTTTAAACGTTTTTAAAAGGTAAAAACGTAACAATATGTATGCAAGGCAGTACATGGTTGGGTAACTCATATATATTTGAGAATGGAACATATTGCGAGAAATTGAAATGATTTCATTCATTTATCCCAAAAAAATAGGTGACAAATTAATGGCTGCTATATTTAGAAGTATTTGCAATTTCAAAAATTTACCCGTCTACCAGCAAATACAATTTCGAATATGTAGCAGAAACCCCAATTTCCCTTTTCGAATAATTGATACCAGAATAAAAACTTAAAACTGTGTAATAATTTCATATAAAACTAGGCCACCACAGCCACCGCCCACTATGATCCCAACAGTCTAAAAACCCTGCTTATCAGTGCTGCACTGCACACAAATATCATCGCCTTGTTATAATAATTTTGTGGCGGAAAATTTCTAATAAAAATCTCATCAGCAATTTCCTAATTATTTCGTTTGTTCTTAGTTACTGTCGTTGCAATCATTGTTGTTGCTGTTTTATTATTTGTAGAACAACAATACAAGAAGAAAATTTAACTTTTCATTTCTAAAAGCAAAATTAGTTATTGCTGGGTGCAAGTATTTGAACACTTTCAATGGAATTTAAATCATTTTTGTGTTTTCAAGTTGCTCTGATGAAAGAGCGTAGTAATACTATTTAGGAACCAATGAAAGAGGTAGAGCAGGAAAGAAATTACTTATAAATGCATACATACATAATTGGTCATTACAATCCTTCAGTCAGGAATACAACCTAACTTCTCGTACCACTTATGTTGTGTGAGTTAATTTTATACTTGAGTGGTGGGACCTACAGTTTAAAGTAGACTCCGAGTAACCGATTTTTGGGAAACATTTATTACAATTATATTGTAGAGTAAACACTCTCAGAGTTTTAGCCAGAAATCTGCTGAGAGAAGGTAGCCGAAGAAATATTTTTCATCATGCGTTTTGTTGCAGACGCCTGACCATTACCGCTGTATTCCCACTTGTTTAAGAGCTTTTAGGATATTCGATCAGATAGCATAAATAACCTTCTTTGTAGTAGGTAGTGTGTTGGCTTATTGGTCGTGAGGCTGTAGATCAAACTACAGCCTAGACATCTCTAACAAAAGAAAATTTGAAAAAATATTTCTTTCAGCGACTTCCTGTCAGCAGTCATCTAGCAATAGCTCTGACAGTGAATAAAATTGTTATGTAAAGTTTCTCAAAAACGAGTTAACTTTACATTATAAGTCCAGCCACTGATGTATGAAATTAGTACACTTGACCTAAGTGGTATGAGATATTATGACATAGTTCTGACGATTTATTGTCATTTGGACGATTTTGAGCTCCAAAAATATTATATTGACGATTTGACGATTTAATTTCGACGATTTTTGGAAATTAAAAATTTCAAATAAAATTTTCTATCAACACATTCAGCAGGTATTTGAATCCTTCTTTGTTTACCCTGTAATATTCCTGGAATCTTTAAAGGAGAAATGATTTAACGTCAAACATAAATATTTTAGTATGTATAATTCTTATTTTATCTCAGGGAGTGATACTGGATTCGATTCATGTCTAATAGATCTTCTCTGCAACCTTAGCATGGATAGTTTCTCCTCTTCTAGCACCAAAAAACGAAGATGTACGCTACTCGTTTTTTAATATTTGTATTTTTCTTCGAAAAATTTTTGACAGGTAATTCACAATAAAAAATTTTTGTTTATACAGCATCTATAACTAATTCACAATAAAAACTTTTACTCCCAATATATTTGTAATACCGATTTTTTTGTTATGTAAAGAAAAGTTTACTCTCAAATAACTTATTCCCATAATATTCACGATAGGGGTGATTAAGTTGAACTTAATATTATGATATTATCAACAATTTAATATAATAATCTCACTGATTTAAAGTTTGACTTAACAGGGACTTGAGTGACTATAACACGTATTTAAATTTCTTCAGTTCCTTGTGACTGTAATACTGTCACATATAAAGTTGCTCTGCCAACACATTATTTCTATGCTAGTGGTACCACACGTATGAAAGCAAACATCAAATCGTTCTATTTAAAAAATAGCAACAAAATATATTGTAATCAAAAGCAAATACTTCGCAAAAACATTCTTATGAAATTATTGCCATACGTGTGCAATTCTGGAACATTCAAAAATAGTTCACGTATTCATTGAAAAATTCATTTATGACCGTAAATATATCCAATAAATTTCGGAAAACTTACAGTTTGGTTAGTATAAGCCGCAAACTACAGCTGTTCTCAAACCTAACATAACCCATGCCATCAATAAAACTTGGCCTGATATCATGGAAAATTAGAAGTTTTGAATGCGATCCACCCAGACAAAATTCTGTCATGGACTTTTAAACGATGTTATATTCCACACTAGAGATGGGCAATCGAGTGATTTTTGAAGAACGTTGTCCTCAGTGAACGTGATTTGTTAATCACTGTTCTTTAAAACAGTGATTGTGATCACGGTATTCCAAAAGAAAACAATAATGACAAAAACGTATTTTATTAAGTCGTAAGAAAGAGACAACTAGATACATACTACGAAAAGACTACTAAACAAAATCAAAGTGATGTCATCAATGTTATTATTTTTAATCTAATTTTTTTTATATGAAGTTTGACAATTAGGTTTCACAGAAAGGTCATGTATAAAAGACAAAAGTAAATAATCAGCATCATATAATAGTAATTCTGCCTCGCTCAAAATAAAATGAAATAAATTTGATTATGTAGCAATTTTGAAAGAACGACATTATTAGTAACTGTTATTTGGCAATTTCAATCACTGTAGCTACCAGTGAATTATTAATCACCGTGATTAAATCACAGTTTTTAAAATATCGCTCATCTCTATTCCACACATAATTACTATTTCAAATGAATAAAAAATATCAGTGATATCCAACACACACTTTACTTTATTTAAACTAAATAGGAAGCGTTTGGAAATCAGACTTTGTAGCTTTGTGAATGAATATTCATTAGATTGGAAGATGGATAGTCACCGGCAGCATATTCACTTCTGACATGAGGCCATTAGACCCGCCATTTAAAAGTTTATATTTAAAAATGCAAAAAACAAAAACGGTTTGAAATTTTGCCAAATTAATTTTTTTGTTGTGAAGCTGTTCAAGTCTGTATATGAAGATACAGGTCATGATGTATTCCCTACTAGAATATAGCCTAGAATTGCATAGAATCGAAAAATCATGTAGCTTAATTCCAAATGTATGGAGTATACTTTCTTTTTAATTGTATTCGAACTATATTACTCATACGCATCATATTACATGTACTGTAATAGTTACCCTGAAAAGTATACAATAAAAAAACTTCGATTTTGTCATGTACGAAACTAATGGAATTAAATATAACTCATGCGTCACATATGTTCTCTGCATTATGAATTTTACATATTAGATATGAGCATAATGTGAGTAAATATAATGCGTTGGCGATCGAAAAGTTTAAATTTAAAAATGTAATAAAAAAAAATAGTTTGAAATTTTGATAAATTTATTGTTTTGCTGTGAACTACAACTGCTCCGGTTGGAAATGGATTTTTATTTCATTTATTGGCTGCCGCAGATTTATGCCCTTATATTGACGAATTTTAAAAATTAAAAATGTACATCACATTCTTTACTTTAGTACATTAAAAGCCACTTTGTATTTTCTTTGCAATTGTTACTATTGCAAATTTATATTAGTAACAACAAGGAGTAAAGTATTACATTTTTAAGTTACTTTCGAATACCTGTGATGATTTTTCTGTATTTTATTCCTTTTTAACCACTTAAAAGCTGAAAAATTACAACTCCTAAATAACCTCGTAGTTGAGAATAATATATCAATTGTCGTAGCAGTCTATTTTAAAAATTCTAGTATAGCTTCTAATATTGCCATCGGAAGAATAAAGGCAAGCGCAGTTATTTTTTTTTCGTACGACCAACACTCAGGTGATGGAAGGCATTGAGTTTGGAACTATGTTATGAGAAGAAAGAAAGAGAGAACAGTGTTTATGGACACTAGGCTTGTATATTTTTATACCATAAGTAACAGGATAGATCTTTGCAGGAATTGTGTTCCACATACCGACACAGTCCGACTAAAAACCGTATTTTTACTGTAATGCAGTGTGCGATACACTGGCCAATCGACCACATACGGATATGCTGGCCGAAAAAGACGAGCGTTATGTAGGAATATATGATTTTCGAGAAAAAGTCCCATTATGTCGTTCAAGCAAAACCATTTTATAGTAGCGACAGAACAGTGAAACACAAACCACATTGCAACGATGCTCCAATGATTCAATGGAGCTGAACACACTACCGTCATTAACGTGATACTCTGGCCTCTCCTGTACACAGACGAGAAACCGTAAAATAGACGTTGAGGCACCAACCCATACATGAGAGTTGTATTCCATTCTCTGTCAGTTATAAACGGTGTAAATAGTAAGATCGGATAATAAAACTTAAGAAGGAACTGAAAAATGTGTCAGCATTACACTGAATTTTCATGCTCAGAACATCAAAAGCTTCTGACTCCCTAATATATACACCGCCCATAGATATAGATGATGTAATATTATTGCTGCGCTTATGTGTCAATAAACAACATTGGGATAGACTGTTTAAATCTTAAACTATTTTTTCATGAAAATGATCCAAATTTCTCCATTTTTGAAAAAAAAAATAAATGAGGATGAGGGACGCTAGCTCAATTAACTCTCATGATCTAAATTCATTTTCCAGTAAAAATTCTTTCTTGCATTTCACTATTTACTCAGTTTTCTGTTCTATGCTGTTGTATTTTAATTATTTTCTTATTTTTTCTTCCCAATCATTTAATGCGTATGCAATGGTCATGTGTTAGGTTAGGTTAGGTTAGGTTAGGTTAGATTAGGTTAGGTTAGAGGACGTGTACTTATCAATTAAGACAAGTACAGTACCCGGAGGTAGAATTGACCCATTGTACAACGTCCTAGTTTCTCATACCACTTATGTTGTGTGTGTTAATTTTATATATGAGTGGTGGGACATACAGTTTAAAGAACACTCCGAACGACAGATTTTTATTTATTGAGAAACTTTTCATGGCAATTTTTATTTACTCTCAGAGTTTTTGCCAGAAATCTACTGAGAGGAAGTCGCCGAAAAAATACTTTTGTATTTTGTCTTTGATGCCTGGCCTGGGGCTCGAAACCAGGATTTTGCATCTAATAAGCCAACACACTACCTACTAGACTACGGCGACTTCTAAAATTGTTAGATTGTTTAAACCTTAAACTATTTTTTCATGAAAATGATCCAAATTTCTACATTTTTGGAAAAAAAAAATATTAAATGAAGATGAGGGACGCTAACTCTCATGATCTAAATTCATTTTCCAGTAAAAATTCTTTCTTGCCTCTCACTACCTACTCAGTTTTCTGTTCTATGCTGTTGTATTTTTTTATTTTTTCTCTTCATTCATTTAATGCGAAAGTATGTAAAGGTCATGTTTTTTTTCAAAATTCACGTACAATTTGTTCATGGTATACATAAGCGCAACGGAGATATAAGTGAAGTGTGCCAGGTAGTGATGATAGGGTAACCCAAGAAAAGAAAATTATTTGTTTAGAACGCTATGTTGATCAAACTCTAAATTGATAAGTATAAAAATGTTTGTGGTAATTAAATCGCACAAAATTTCTTCTTTAATCTTATTTTTACTGGTCACCCTACAAACTTATTAAATTCCTTGCTGGGCATAAATATGTTACACGAGTGAAGATCAAATAATCTTGCTAGTAGATGGCAACAGCCTGGAGACACTATTTCGTTTAAATATTTCATATTTTATGCCGCAGCAATTAATCTTATTTGAAATTTAAAATTTAAAATTTTAAATATTTTCGCACGTTTCCAGCAGCAAATACGAAATGTTGCCTTTTGTTTGGGATAGATGGCTACAGGAACAACTAGAAAAAGCATACATGGAAGGAATTGTTTAAATATTTATGATTTGATCGGCATATGACACTTGCTATGTTAAGTTTGATTTTGTAAAATTCAAACTAAAATTCTACTGCTCCTTGGCAGTTAGCCAGTCATTTCGGGTATTTTATTTCATTTATTTATTTTGTTTTATTCACAAAACGTTGATGGTTTTGTCATGGTTTTCGTTTTAAGTTTTTATTGACAAATTGCTAAAAGGCAATCGAACAAAAGGCGCACAAAAATCCTGCATAAAATCGTACATAAAAATAAAGCATAGGGTTTAACCCACTAACAGCACAGCTATACAAGGAATTGTTGATGATGATGGCTGCAAATTCGCCAAAAATGTTTTAGTTTCTAAAACAAAAAAAAAAACAAAAAAAAAATAAAATTCTAAAAGAAAATGGAGGAAATAAATCAAAAAGATGAAATAAAAAAAACAAAAATCTGCTACAATTTCCCAATACTTTGATTGATTTCTAACGCCACACAATGCATGTGGCATGTTATGGAAAGATGAAAAGAATGAATTTTTGAAAAAAAGAGGGGAAATCTAAATAAAATCACGCGAAACAATCAAAAACAACAAACTGTCAATATTTGATATTAATTTCAAAGCAATATAAACAAATGATGAATTTTGATTAAAAAAAAAATAAAATAAAACCCGTATGAAAAATAAAAAAAAATTTTCTAAACGGTAGATAATGAATGGGTGTCAAAAATATAAGATTCTGTAACAAAAGAAAGGAAAGAAACGATTCAAATGAATTGATTTGATTATGCATATGTGCATTTCCCTACAAAAAAATTATTCGTTTTTGAGACCCTGCCAGATCACTTTAATCAATTGTTATTTCCTCAGGTAGCTTTGCAACATGTAGTCAAGTATTGTCATATTACTAGTAACTCGTTTTGGGATCTGAATATGGAGAAACACAACAAATTCGTTAGCTGAGAAGGAAGGGGAGGAGTGGAAAAAACGATTCATTGCTGATCTCTGATACCAAGCATAATCGTTCAAGGTCTCATGCTGCAGATTAAACACTTTTGGTACCGTGATACTACAACGAGTTATTTGCAACAATTTAAGAATGCCAACTTTATTTATACAGGTAGTCCCCGACTTACGACCATTCGACTTACGACTATTCGCACTTTGTTTCCAATTTTTTTCATAGAAAATATGTACTTAAAAAAGACAAATATGTAGTTGCGGGGAATCCTTAAAATATATGTGAATAATTTAAAAAAAAAACAAAGTAAAAAAATTCGATTTACATACATACAATTTCAGTACAAAAAATACATTACATTACATAATTTTGGGTAGTTTAATTTCTCCTGACCCTCAAAGTTAGTAGTACAGTATGTAATTTTTTTCTTATATTATTTGCCCTCTTCTTAACCATACATGTCCAGCAAATTATAACAATTTTGCGCTTACTTAACTTTTGTGATATCAATGAACTACAGACTTCCAGTAACAGGAACGGAGGGTACGTATTTTAACCGAGGCAATTGGGACACCTACGTACATCTTGCAGATTGTGAGCATAACAGTCTTATTGAGTTTATTAGCAATGCAGACATAATTGGTCATTACAACCTTTCAGTCAGGATTAGGATCTAGCTTCTCACACCATTTACGTTGTGTAGTTATATTTACTCTCAGAGTTTTTGCCAAAAACCTGCTGAGAGGCTTTTGCCGAAGAAATATTATTTCATATTTCGTTTCGTTGGAGATGTCAAACCCGGGATTTGAACCGTGGCCTCACGTCTAATAATCCATCACAAAGAGGATATGTTACACGTTATCAGTCGGATTGTCTTTCTTATTTCTCTTCTTGAGTTATAATATCCTTAATTATTAAAACATCTATTAAAAATATTTCTTTTAGACCCAAATATATGAAAATAAAAATGACATAGAATAACAACTGTTTTTACAACAGCTTTTGCATGTTGAATTTTTTAAGAAGTAATGGATTACATGAAAATTTATGAATGCTTTCATGGATTATTTTTCTTATTAGTTTTTGCTTTTTTGTATCATTTTTTATGCATACTGTGTCATTCTAGATTTTATTTCTGAATATTTTAGTTTTCTTTTATTCTCAACTTGAAGTTGTAGTATTTTAAAGACTAGAATACGAAAAATAAAATACGAATAGAATACGAAAAAAAAGCTTAGTTCGAAAATAAAAAAGTTCTTATAAAACGAGTAAAGAACGTATTGAAAAATATCCGGATTCTGCTTTTTAAAAAATAGATTCCAGAAATACAATAAAACACAATCTTCTGTATGATATTGGCAATTGAAGACAGACCATTTCATTTGCATTCAATTATTGAAAGCATCATCAGCTCATCACTAATAAATATGGCATGGATTAGAATGAATGAAATATTATTGAATAATATTACAATACAAGTGATGAATTTTGATTTTTCATGGTTTTCTAAGCGAAATTATAAACTAATATATACACAATATGTGTCATTTTGTTTCTTATTTGTCTTAATAATAAGCACGAATTAAATTCTGGTACATGAATGGAATTATGATAACATTGTAAATATTTCAATGAAATAATTTTTTAAACGATGATAAGTTACAGGTGATGTTAAATTTCCATACGTTTTAAAAGTATATCGCTTGACTTCTATATAAAAGCTATAGCTTTTATTCATATCCTCTCTAGCCTAGACAAGTGCTGTATTTGGACTTAGATACCCAAGTGGCTAACAACACAAAAATCTGTTCCATTATTATCCTTTAGTCATGATTTCAACCCAGCTTCTCACACCACTTATATGGTGAATGTTAACTTTATACATTAGTAGTGAGACATACAGTTTAAAGTAGACTCCGAACGACAGATTTTTAAGAACCTTTTAATGACAATTTTATTTACATTCAGAGTTTGTGCCAGAAAACTGCTGAGATGAAGACGCCAAAGAAACGTTATTTCATATTTCGTTTTGTGGAGGATGTCTACTTGAGGTTTGTACGGGTGTCTCACATCTAATGTGCCGTCTAATATGCCACTATCTTGGCGATTACAATTGCCTTAGGCATGACAGAGGCATCCAGAGAGCCTATCTAACTTTTAGCATTACAATACAGTAACATACATATACATAATTGGTCACATAACCCCCAAAAGCAGAGCAAGGCCTCAATAGATGATTTCCAGTTTAGTTTATTCATTGCAGGATTCTTATATCCGCTTTAGCTTTTCTCCGTTTTGCTAATTTCTTTATCGCCCTATCTCCGCCAGTTATAAGAGGGATTACCATGGAGCGTTTATTACTAAATATATACCGGCTTAAAGTCACAGAAGTTTAGCAGATTGTGTGTTAATTTGTTAGACGAGAGCCATTGGATCAACAAAACGAAATATAAAAAATTGTTTCTTTCTTCAACATCCTGCCAGAAATCTTCTGACAAAACCCCTGAGAGTAAAGACAAACTGCTACGAAAAGTTTCTCAAATCAGTCTTTTAGAGTCGACTTTAAATTTTGGGTTTCCCAATCATCGATAAAATTAACACACACAACATGATTGGAGTGGTAAGCTAGGTTTAATCCTGCATAAGAGGTTGTAATCAGGTTGAATTTGATTTGTCGAAATACTATTCGTGTTTGGTACAATTTTCTTTACGAGGAAACTCTTGAGTCCGTTGTAATATTATCGTGATTCTACTATTTCCACAACACTTTATCCGTATCAATCTTGAAGCTCAATACTGAGTGCAGTGTTATTGCAGAGAAAATATTATATATGCGTAATTGAAAGTATTCTCCATTATTTTACCGAATATTTAAGGAAAATATTTACTCGTAAGACTACAGTGCCATACGAGAATTTCCTTTGAGATTTAAACACTTTTGTGGAAACCATCAAAATACGAAATTGTTTGTGAGATGATTTCATCTATTAAGTTCCTTTCCAGTGAGTTCATAGGATAATGTGAAGGAGGATGTAATGTATGTGCTCTACATATACTCACCCTTTCATTGCCATTATGCATACCAACGTTTTCCTTTGTTTGAAATCCATATTACATCAACACAATACGTTTTCGTACTGTACATAATAATTGGTCTTCTCTAACCACTTATATTGTTTATGTGAATTTTATATATGAGTGTCGGGGCCAAGACTTCTTCATGAAAATTTCACTTACTCTCAGAGAGTTTGTCAGAAATCTGCACTGTTGGTGATCTCCGACGTGGGGTTCGAACCGTTGTTTCATTTCTAATAAGTCGGCACCGTACCTACTAGAAAATGGCGACTGAAAATAACTGCATATCCAAGTTACTTTACGCATATCCAAGTTATTATTTAAAATCAAAACCACTACGCCATTTGAAACACTTTGAATTTCATACCAGTCAACAACCACCGTTATGACAGATCTCGGGTTTGTTGTGTTGCAGCTACAACAAAGAGGCATTAATATATTTAAGATGCCAATAGATTCTATAATATTTCGCATTTCCTTGCTATTGGATTGACATCGGAATTTAAACAACAAATCAACGTTGAGATATTGAAGCAATAACATCAGCATAGGCCATTCTACATGATCAACATTTCATGATGCGATTTACTATCAATTGTGTCATCTAAAATCTGCTTGCTTGCCAAGATTTGCAACGCCTTCAAAACGCATACATATGTTTTTTTTAAAAATCTCTTTGGTTTTAAAGCTAATTTAAAAGTTTATATATTTTTTATATTTAATAAAGAGAAACAAAAAATTAAAGTAAAAAATTTTCAGAGTTTGTTTATTTTATTAAATATTTCTTATAGCTAATTCAAATTCTTAAAGGAAATATTTATATGGTACAAAATAAGAAAAAATTCAAAACTTAAAGATAATTAAATATATTCAAATAAGAAATTAATTTTAATAATGCGTGTGTCCTCCTTGATTTTTAATTACATCATTTAACCGAAGTGGCATAGAGTTTATTAATTTTTGTAACTCATCTTGGGAAATTCGTCCCATTTTTTATTAAAGCTTCTTTCAGGTCTTTTAAGGAGTTATAAGTCATCCCACTCTTGTATATTTCGGCACTTAAAATTTCCCAGAGGTTTTCAACAGGATTTAGATCAGGACTAAGTGGTGGCCAGTCCAAAACACTCATATCCTTTTCTTCAAAAAATGCTTTCGTCCTTTTGGATACATGTATACGGGCGTTGTCTTGCTGAAAAGTAAAATTATTTCCATAATTTTCTTCAGCAAATTCAACGAAAACATTGTCCAGTAATTCCACATAGTTCTTTAGTTTGATTTTATGAGAAATAAAACAGAATGGAGAACGTGCTCTATATCCAAAAGCTACACAAGTCATTAAAGATCATCCCTGAAAATTACGTGCGATTCTGGTCCGCGTATCACCTCCTTTTTCCCTCCAATAATATTTGAATCCATCAGGTCCATCAAGGCTGAATATTTTTTCATCACTGAATATAATACTACGCCACTTCTCTTCCCAAAATTTGTATTTTTCAGCGAAAGGCAATCTGGCTGCCTTGTGTCTAGGGGTCAATCGTGGTTTGGGTACCATATTTTGTGGAATTACTGGACAATGTTTTCATTGAATTTGCTGAAGAAAATTATGGAAATAATTTTACTTTTCAGCAAGACAACATGTATCCAAAAGGATCAAAGCATTTTTTGAAGAAAAGGATATAACTGTTTTGGACTGCCCATCACTTAGTCCCGATCTAAATCCTGTTGAAAACTTCTGGGGAATTTTAAGTGCCGAAATATACAAGAGTGGGCTGACTTATAACTCCTTAAAAGAGCTGAAAGAAGCTTTAATAAAAAAATGGGACGAAATTCCCCAAGATGAATTACAAAAATTAATAAACCCTATGCCACTTCGGTTAAATGAAGAAATTAAAAATCGAGGAGGACACACGCATTATTAAAATTAATTTCTTATTTGAATATATTTAATTACCTTTAAGTTTTGAATTTTTTCTTATTTTGTACCATATAAATATTTCCTTTAAGAATTTGAATTAGCTATAAGAAGTATTTAATAAAATAAACAAACTCTGAAAATTTTTTACTTTAATTTTTTGTTTCTCTTTATTAAATATAAAAAATATATAAACTTTTAAATTAGCTTTAAAACCAAAGAGATTTTTAGAAAAAACATATGTACCATATAATTTCTTCCTTGGCTGTATTATGTAAAGACAAAATTTTTATTGCAAATTTGTCTTAACCAAACTATTGTGCTTAAGCCGATGAAAGAAGAACAGTGTCGAGGTCAATGTTTAAAAAAAACCAAAAGTTGTATTAAAAAGAAAGCAGTAACATATTTACAACAGATTGTACATTAAAAAGTCGAAAAAATGGCAAAAACATCTGAGGAAAAAGAAAAGAAATGTCAAGAGGTTGGATAAGATGAAATTGCTTTTTTTTAATAAATCACATACTCCCACTACAATAGCCCACGATTACACTTACAAACACATACTAGCATAAGAATATAATCATCTTAATATTGTATTATATTTGACTTCTAACCAAAACCAACAAAAATTTAAAGTTGGAAAAATAAATTTAATAGAATAAAAAAATGCTTTTTATGGACTTACTAAAACGGCTCACAGTTATTGTGGTATATCCCTGGGACTATTAGGAAAGTAGGATATGTAGTGATTTTTATTCTCTACAACACATACGAAGATACATGCAAACATACATACATACATATATCCACATATTGAAAGCCATTGCTATATTTTCATATACACACATACTCTATTTATATATACACAAATCCGCATGTGCATATTACATGTGCATACATTAATATGCATCCATTTATTTTCACTGTAGGCAAGTGCTAAGAGTCCTTTGGTAAATAAAAGGAGAAGTCCTTCATGCTTTCAACAAAAGATTTGAATATTTATGAGCAACAATGCACAAAATAAACGGCGAATTATTAGAGAAAATAAAAAAAATTGAGAAATAACAGTAACGAAGATAGGAAATAAAGCAAAAAAAAAAACATAAAAATAACAAAACGAATAAAACAGATATATGGACGTAATTTAAAGTCGACTTTGAACAGCAGATTTTTCTAGAGACTTTTCATCGCTATTTTATCGTATTCTCAGAGTTTTTGCCAGAAGAGCGGAAGTCGCCTAAGAAATATTTTGTTCAAATTTTACTTTTTTCGGGGTGTCTGACCTGGGATTCCCCAAGTTAGATGGTATTGAAAGTTCCAAATAAATATTGCAGAGCCTTTTGTTGGCTTCATCACCAAGTATAATTTCATATTTTATCAGGACCAATTAGGGATGTAAATGTCTCGAAAGCTATCATTAACAACAATAAGTAACAACACAATATTAAACAAAATAATATAAAATAAAATAAGTCCATGATTGTCCATTAAAATTAATATTAATTGTTGCAATTATTAATTACGTTGATAACATGCACAATATTTTTTTTTTAAACTCTGATTAAATCTTAATCTGATTAAATCTTTAACACCTAAAGCCTTATGTTGCTGGATAGTATAAATTGATGACTGTTTGGGTTAAACGAAAGCTTTTCTGTATGTTTCTCACATTAGCTGGGATCCTAAAAAGTATTATCTACTTTTTGTTGTTTAGCTATTTACGGTTGCCTATAGAAAAACAAATCTGAAAGGATATACTTGACGAAAAGGGAGTAGCGGGAACTCTTCTTATTTCAACTGGAGCTGAGACAATCTATACTTTTTCTGGGCAGTTGATAAGAGATTTCAGATTTCAGAGATTTCTCCACCTTTGTAATGATTAACCAAACAAAGCGAGGTTTATCTTTAACATCGAATCATACGACCTACTCCTAGTTATCGCATGCATTCAGAGAAAATATCGTTTATTTTTACACGAACAGCGAGTTAAATTGCTTTCAACAAAAATATAACTTCAATGGCCAACTTTAAAACTGGTCATCATAGTTTAGTAAGTAATGTGTAGACTTACTATACGAGGATTCGAGAGTTCACGCCTTATCTCAAACATCGAAAAAAATAAATAACCCTTATGTCGATCTACTCTTAGCAAACTGAAGGCATTTTTAAATCATTTATATCACAATATAGCTTTGTTCTCATCGTTTTTCTAAAAAATCATAAGGACTTACGAAATTGGACGAATATATTCCGACTTAGTGCCCACGTTTTCACTTTGCTCCAATTTTTCCTCATTAAATCTATTACCGAATCAATCTGCCTTCTTTTACAGCTGACCCGTGGATTCCATTCCATAGAATTCTTTGTTGTGCCATTGTTTGTCGCTTGTAGTGTATGTCCAATCTACCGCCATTTTCGACGTTTTCTTTTTATTTAGGCATTTTCGTTTTATTAGGCATGTTTTCATAGTCTATTGTTGATATTTATTGTGATATTTGGCCAGAAAATATGCAAAATTCTCGGAAGGCTGTAATTCACAAAATTTCGATTTCGGATGAAATGAAAAAGGAACGGGTGTGTGGATGTATGCTTTATTTTCCATATGCAATCCACTAATAACAATCGTTGTGATTCATTCTTAAATGAAAGAAAATTCAATGGAAAAAAGCATCTATGTGAGCTTAGCGTCATTTTCCTTTCTGTGCTTCTTTTTTTAACACGGTATGTTCAAAAATTAACAATCAGAACAACAACAGTAACTGGAAAATGCTACAACTTTAAAGAAAAACTACAAGGATATGAGTGCAGAAGATTGTAGAAAAGAAGCAACAAGAATCTGCTTCAGATAAAAATTATACGTTAACATAACAATTTTTTCCTCTCCATCGTATACATGCATGGGAGTGCTATAAATATGAGTTTTTTCTGTGCAACACAGAGACTTACTTTCGTTCTCTCTCACACTCTTCTGTGCGATTATTATACAAAAGCGTCAATGTGTTAAATTGTTTATTGTTGGCTGGTGCATTACATGGTTTTTATTTTCTATTCTCGTTTTTAACAAACAAAAATATTAAAAAATTGCAAAAACAAACGCTCTAAAATTAACTTTTTGTGCTTTCGTACGGTACAGTGGTGGAAGAAGTTATAGGGAAAATATATTGTTACTGTATTGCTTAATATAACAACAAATACCAGCATAAAGAAAATGGTAAACGAGTAAACAAAAATACAACAACAACACTACAGGAATAAACGTAAACAACGATGTTTACATTTCAAGAACATTCATCACACTGTTTACGTTGCCATATAAAAGGCAAGGCGAAGTAGGCGTCTGAGTGAGTAAAAGTTCAGTTGTGTGAAGATACGGTGTGTTTGAAGAAAGTAATCGTGGTTTGAAGATCTCCGTTACAAAGATCTGTGTCTAGTAATTGTTACTGTTTATGCAAAGGGTATAAACAGAGGAATAACAAAAAGAGTCAATTGTTGTTGTTTACGTAAAGTTGTGAACAGTGGCAATCAGAATTGTGTGAATAATAAAGAATTTAATTAAAACTAAACGCCAATTTATTTTTATTTTATTTGCAATTTAAACGTTTTTAAAAGGTAAAAACGCAACAATATCTTTCTTTACAAATACTTATTAGTGGAGTTATTTCAATTTTGTTTAAGTAAATAAGAGCCCACGGTCCAAGCTCCAGCTCAGACATCTCGAACAAAATGAAATATGAGAATAATATTTTTTTGATGACTTTCTCTTAGCAGTTTTGTAGCAAACACTCAGAATATAATAAATAAAAACAATTCTCATGAAAAGTTTCTCAAATTTCCGAAGTTAATGTCATAATTGCCATACTTGCTAAATACCAACAGCCTGGCGAAGGACTGGGGTAGTGTTCATTCCAAAAATGTGGTAAAAATCCAGGAAACTGTCAGTAGTCCATAATTGCATATTGCTTGACATAGAAGGCGCATTTCATAACATTCGTCGCGAAATTATACCAGGTGAAAGGAACACATTTATGATTTACAAGTGGGTGAAAGAAATCCTATATCCCTTCATCACTAATCAGGAGCTTAGTTGATGAAACAGATTACTGAGAGCAATTAGAGCCAATGGTGTGAAGATGACATTGTGCTTATCGCTAAAAGCAAAGAAGAGACTTTTTGTGCCGTCATTCTTAGAGATTGCATATCAGTGGTACATGCCAGTTAAGTAAAGGATAAATCCGGCAAAGACTTAAATAATACCATTTAGAAGAAGGATATCACTTATTGCATTAAGTATCACCAGCGAAAACAAATGTAAAGCATATAGAAAGAATACTGAATAGCAAAGTGTTGCGGAAGGCTCATAGAGAGAACATTTAAAGGAGGTCAAATCACGCTATAATGAGATGAAGAAGGTTTATTGGAAAATCTTGTTAAACAATTTTATCTTATTTTAGGCGGGTATCGATCGAGATGTGCAGATGATATAGGCTTGATGGAGAATCTATGGGACTTTCTGTACCTATAATGTCAGATTGGCTGCAACCCAAAATGTATCAATACAAAGTTTGTATGCAGTTCTACTACTGTATATAAACTATGTAGATATGCAAAGTGACCAAACAATGTATCAATTATGAATCCGATGCCTGATTGCTTTTTGACTGCGTTAAAAATACACATTGATGATGTTTTGAAATAGAATACATTGTATACAGCGGCATTATTAAACACGATACTTTGTTAAAGCACAAAGCAACTAACATTTTGGAAGGCAGCCATTAACTAAGTTAGTTATTTGCTGTAGACTGATCTTTATTAAACTTTCGAATGCCTTGATCTTCATTTTGTAACCAAAACTAATAGGATCGAGCTGTGGCTGATTAATTTCAAACATTATAAGTAAAACAATGATTCGTGACGGATTTTTTTATTAAGGATTCTCCATTCTTGGATCACATCGTCTTGAAAGCAAGATAAATTTCCATAAAAATTACGTTTTAATTTCTATTAAATTTACTTTTAAGAACTGATGTTGCTCATTAAAGAAACCGCCCATGCCCTAAAAGATGCAATTATTTGCAAGCACTTTTAAAATTTCTCACTCACTCTCTATTGCCTGGCCAAAAATATATTTTTTTTTGATGCCTGATATTGGTTAGTTGTTAAGGCTGTTCCTCAAGTATTGTAATTGTCTAATTGTTTGTCTGACATTTAATTGATTAATAACTGTAGAAAAAAAGAGAAAATTATTACAAAGTAATTCACGAGAAAAAAAATGACGATGGTTTTCGCTAATCCAAAAAGAAACAAATTGTTGCACACTACAGCTCTTACCTTTCTCCTATAACTGTCTTTCCTATATTCTAATCACATGTACTGCATGAATATACATCATCTCCTGAACGTTGGTCTCAAAAAAGTTCCCCTTACTGCTTAAGAAAATAATTCTCTAAGAAAAAGCCCTTGATTGCATAATAAATTTTCAAATGCCACAACAATTTTGTAAAACTATGCATAACTTCTGTATGAATGAAATAATAGTAAAATGATTTTTATATTCAACATTTCTAAGCCAAGGGACTTTAGTTTTTCTTTTTTTTTCTTTTGTTTTCAAAATCTATTCAAATTTAAGGCACTTGCGAAGGAAGAACTGAAATTATATTCCAAAAAAAAGAGAACTTATAAAACTGTTATTTTTAATCTAGAACTGTACTAATTTTTGCTATTTCTTTCCAATCAATTGCCACTATTTGAGCTGCAAAAAAAATGAAAACGTAGCAAATAAACCAAGACCATCAGAATATTTTTGCTGTGATTTCCTCTTTTACCAGCAGATTTGTTCTTCGTTGTTACAATTCAAATCAAATCTTTATCATAGAAAAAGGGACTGTAAGAGATCTCATCAGTATTGGTGGAAATAAAGTTTTTTAGAAAATTAAAAAAAATTTTATTTTTTGGATTTCTTCTTTGTCTTTTTTTTCATTCATATTCAGAAAAAAGTTTTTGGAAAGTGCGAAACTAAAGACCACCATTATATCATTTAATTTTTTTTTTTAATTCAATGCATCCAAAGCATCGATCCACTGCAGTCATTGCCAGACATTTTAAAAAAAAGAAGAGGATTTTTTTTCAAACCAATAATTTCTTTAAAAATGAAGCTTGTGAACGCTTGGTGTAATTGTTGGATGGTGGTGGTAGACACACGACATACTCCTATTGCAACATCATTGGGAAAAAAATAACGTTTTTCTCGTAATTTTATTAAATTATGAGATGAAGTGGAAAGCAAAAGTTTTGGGCATGTGTTTGAACATTAAAAGGGCACTGCCAGAAGCGTTTCTTTAGAGACACTTAATTCGGTGTGAAAAACTTAAAAAAAGCAAAATCTATTCCCCTCTGGACAGCTACTAAAGAAACTACTAAAAAAAACTACTGAAAACTACTAGTCTAGTAGGTAGTGTGTTCAAAACATAGTAAAAACATAGTAAAAAAAAATATTTCTTCGGCAACAGCCTCTCAACAGATTTCTAGCAAAAACTCTTCAGAGTAAATAAAAATTGCTATGAAAAGTTTCTCAAAAATCTGTCACTGGGAGTTGACTTTAAACTGTAGGTCCAGCCAGTCAAATATAAAATTTAACACACACAACATAAGTGGTGTAAGAAGCTGGGTCGTAGTCCTGACTAAAGTTTTGTGAAAACTAATGTATGTATGTGTGTAACTTCGTGCCAAAATAGTATGAAATAAAATAGAGTTTCTAAGGCAATAATTAGTCCAAAGCAGACAACACTACCATTATTCCCGCACCTGGAAAAATGTCTTCCTCAAACATAAAAATACGTGTTGGTTGCCTTGGTGTTCTCTTGTATTTTGATGGCCACCAGACCGCTATAGCCACTATGGTCCGTTATTATAAGGGTACTAAAGTACTGCGGCTAAAAGATTTATTCTAATACCCTCAAAGTATTTAGGGTTTAGATGTCACCACGTTGAGATCACTTGTTTGCACTTCTGCAATGTTCTAACTATCATCTATATAGGCAATCTTGGAGGTGCTCTTGGAATCTAATGGCTGTTTAATGTTAAAAATAGAAAAAAAAATAGAAAAAGAGGTTGGAATCAACTTTTATGAAAGATTCTCCACCACTTCACTAAATACTCAGAGGGCGTTGTTTTAAGGTAACGACAGACAGCGGCCCCCGTAAATCCCAGGATTTTCTATAGCAGACCTGCTTTGCTGGAACAATAAAAATATATTAAAGAAACGGAAACAAGGCAGAAATACTTGCACATAAGATACCACATCAGACTTTGCTAAGTTATCTCTATCCGTCAATGAATTCTTGAATTGCATTCTCTCGGAGGTGTTATCATACTTACATCTACAGTGACTTTCAACAGAAAACTTCCACACTTTTACTTTAAAATGGATTTAAAAAACTTATTAAATCGTATGTGTTTCATTTTCTATGCTTTGACTTTTCGCGCTCTTACAGATTTCCATGGAATCCAGGTAACCTCAGTTTCTTGATAAGGTAAGCTTGTACTTTAGGCGGAGACAACAACTCTGTAATTGATAATCGAGTGGGGCCGTCTGCAATCTTCTGAATTCTTATTCCGAATAAAACACTCCTCCTTAATATTCCTACAAACCAAAGATGAACTTTTATGGTGCAGCGGTATAGAATATTGAATAATACACTCATAAACTTAGAAAGAAAATAACTTACTTTAAAATCCTTTAAAATCTCAATAAAGTATTTTATTTTGCATTCACTCTCTCTCTCTCTTTCTCTCTATTTCTCTTCTCTACCATTGTCGTCTGATGGCAACATTTGACAAAGGACTTCACACAACTTTCATTCCTTTAAAGAGTCTTCATGATTTTGACCTGATTCTAGTAGAGAGCATGATACATTTTGGAATTCATGTCCATAAGATGACATGCTGAAAATATATGAAAAGTAAATTATAAAATTTAGATAAAAAGATAAAATGAAAAAAAAATAAAAAATTTTAAAAGAATATTTGTCTCATACATACAATGGCAATGAAAAGAACATGAATGAATAAACTAATAAAAGTATGTACGTCTGTCTGTCTGCCTGCTTATAGTCGCTTCACAATCCGTAATAGAAAAACAAAGAGTCAGACGAAAGGACTTATATTACCAAACTTGCATATACAATTCACACATTTTTGAAATTATTGGCATTATTTTTAATGTGAGTATGTGTGTGTGACTGAAAAATATTTATTTGCCAAAAGGCAGCCACAAGTAAAGTGTTGCAAATATTTTGCACGAACAATAATAAAAGCAAAATAAGTCTCCAATAAATAAAACAACAGCAACAAATGCAACAATGAAATATAATAACAATTATCGCCACACATACATATTAAAACAAAAGCCATACAAGGGACGGAAGAAAGAAAAGACCATCACGACTGAGAGGATTTTCTAAATTTTATTGAAAATGAAAGGAATTTATTTTGTTTCTTCAAAGGAGAGTGATGATTATGACGGCCTCGAAGACTTTTCTGATACTCTTCTTCATTACATACAATGAGAATTTGGTCTATTTCTTATATTTATACAGATGCAAACAACAATTACAATCTGTGTGGAGAAACTCACAAATATCCAGATGAACCAAGTACTATAACATAAGCCTAATTTGCGCTCATGCCCTTGACGATGCTAAAGATGCCTTCTACATTAAGCTCAAGGACACACAATTGTATGTATTCTCCAGTGAAATATGAAACTCTGCATATCGACGTAAAAGAGTCTATAAATTTTTTTCCCAGAAAAAAAGTATCGCGGTAACCAAAGTCTTATTTACAGATGAAAGATTTTTTCCAAGACGCACAAATTCAAATAAAAACTCAAACACAAGTCACTATATACATATATACATTCATAGATAAAGACAGAGAAAATTCACCATTTAGAAGCCCACTAAGACTTGTAGTCTAATAAAACAAAAAAGAACAGAAAGATACAAGTGCAAATGTTACGTTACGTTACGTTACATTTCATTAATGACACATGACTTTTTGACTGTTGTCTGGGCCAAATATAAAAAAGATAAGGACAGGGAAAAAAGATTAAATTTTTCTTAAACAAAACAAGAAAAAAAAGATGGCCCATGTTTGAGCCAAAAGAATTCAAATAAATATTCGGTGTTCTTTTTCTATGTAACATTTTAGTTGATTTGCAATTTTTGAAAACTTTGTTTAAAAGACAAATTTACATGTTTTAGATATTATTTAATGAAAATAAAAGAGAAAGCGTTTAACTAGACTTTTTGATAACCTAACCCGTAAAGTAGATATTTAGTAAAAGATTTGAGTTTTCCTTAAAACAAAATACCTCACAGAGTAAATACGAAAAAAAACACTTTTTCGATTACATCAGATTTTAAAAGGTTATCATTTTGATAAATTTACTTGCTAGCTTCTGGACGACACTTATTCCAGATGTAATTTCAATACTTTTCCCGGATGTATTCCGAAATAGCGAAATAGAAAATTAATTTGTTGGATTCCAGTCGGAAATTGTCTGTCCTTGTACCAATCTCTGGCGTAGAATTTACCATCTTCGCAAGTGCATTTGCTTGCTTATTATCGAATTCAGTAACCCAATATATGAGACAAAATGGCGTCACTTTTAAAAGAATATGTAGACTCCATGCTGTTCAATTTACTTTTGTCATCAAGTGTAGTTGCAAAGCAATTCACAAAACCATACTGAACTGATTAAACTGGTGCTGTCCAGATGACAGTGTCTATGGCCACTCATTTTTTCATGCCACAAAGCCTCTGATTAATACCGTATAACATTTGTCTTCTATTTAATAACTATACTTTCGAAACCTATCGTACAGGGCTGCCAGCTAGGGGTATGTCGACACATGATAGCCTTTGAGCATTGCGAAAACCCCCTTTAAAATCTTTTCAGATTTAATCTACTTTCCCATACAATAACTTCATAAGTCACTATTACCCTAGACATCATGGAATACTTCCAGTGCATAATTCTAAGGTCAGCTAACTGTTTATTGAAGTTCACAAAATTTCCACGATATTACCACACCTAGAAATCGAATATTGTTTTTCCATTTCCAACACTTTTTAATTCATTTAACTCACATCTTCAATGTTTTCTCTTTTTTTTCAGATATAATTTGGAAGACCTTTATCACCTTGGTTGCTCCTACGGATTTTGCAATTTTCAGTGGTAATGTATTACACAAACACTCGCACACAAGAAGCTTTTCCAAATTTGAAAAAGCATCATGGAATTTAAAAAACAATGGATGGTCCAACATACCTAGTTGCCGAATTTAAAAACTGCTGCAATTGACAGCGGAAGAACAAGAGAACAATTTAAGTTCGACAAGAGAACGGTTCGCATTTTAATAGGAATTCTAACAGGATTATTGCAGAAGCTACCATGATGTGGACGAAACAGAATGCATACAACAGCATTTATGTGAGTACCCTGCACTTAAAAACATCATCGGTTTTTGGGTGACAGAAAGTTGGAAGATCTAGGCATGGTGGCGAACTTGCCACTAAGGGAACTAGACGGTTTCACCCGGAGCTGGGAGTGGTTCAAACCACCCACTGACAGATCACTGCAGGAGGCTTTACCACACTGTGTAACACAATGGCTCACATGTGCCACCGAGTGCACTTGCCTGTGAAAGCTATCAGCCTAACATAACCTATGTGATCTTGGTCTGAATCCCGACTGTTCTTTTTGGATGATAATTTCAATTGTTCTTGCCTGAAAAAAGTGTCAAGCTGATATCACCACTGACCAAATCATGGCAGTTGTATGGCTTCTTATTAAAGACTTGTTTGTAGTTTGGTTTTTTTGTTTTGTTTTTATCAGTATTTGAATTTGGAGAAACACTTAAACATGTGAACGTGTGAAGTATGGCTAACAATTTTGTACATTTAAAATAAAAACTTTCTACAACAACATTCTGTCACGTTTGAAACATAGACAGAAGCACCCTAAAGGCATAGGAATATCTTGAAATGAATTAAATTTCTTTACCTACAGCTGTCTTCTAATACTACAAGTGTGTGACAATTGTTTTATAAATAATAACCAAATACGTACGACTATTAATTAAATGAAATAAAATAATATTGTATTCAATTATAACCACAAGTTAAATTGTATTGAAAGTTTCTCTGCAACTTTTAATTTGTCTGATGAACAAGTCCTAACATTAATTGTGGGAACAGCTACAGGATTCTGTTCATGTAATATCATAATCATGTTTTCATTGTTAATTACATATCTATTAGGGATTATATGTTGTAAACTTAAGTGGAAATTGATGTCCGTTTAATCAAAATGAGAAATTAAGAAACAACGATTAATGATATGTACCTCTATTTCATACCATCTTAGGTTGTGGCCAAATTAAAAATATACAAGTACAGATTTCTAAAAGTACTGTTTAGGTCATAACGACTTGAATTCACTCTGGACCCCCTGAACCGTTTCACATCCACAACATTCGATGAAAAGCCACACTACTTATGACAGCATACTGCCATCTGGCAATGACTTGGATATCTTTGTGCTATCAGCGCTCCACATTCATTTATGTATGAACCGTAATGATCAAAATAATATTTTATTATTTGGATTACGTATACTATACAGCTATTATGTGTGGAATATAACACCGGGCAAATGTCTGGCACGGCCTCTCTGGGCGCAACGCATTAAAAATTTACCATGACGCTGGCTCATAAATCAGGTTGAATTTGATGGATAACATGAGTTATGTTGCCCCTAAGAATCGCTGCGGTTAGTAGCTTTTTTTCATACATTTGCGACTTTACAAAACCTCCCTAAAATGAAGTCAAACGGTGTAAAATCGCACTATATCAGTGGCCAGTTCACAACACTTTCACATGAGATGGCTATGTCCTCAAATCTCCCGTGCAGAATATCAAATGCGGAATGAGTTGTGTGGTACATAGCTTCATTCTGTTAAACCAATATGACTTTTGTGTTCAATCATCCAATTTCATACAAAAGGAGTTAGTATTCATAGACCTTCGCTTCACTCCGTTGACAGTGGTAACCTTCAAAACGTCGTTCTCAAAGAAATATGGAATGAGGATGAGAATGCCACTTCAAATAGTAACTTTTTCAGAATATATTGGTTGCTTCTAGATCTAGGATGATATTGTTCAAAATTCGACAATTTTGCTTTTCCATGTATTTATCCTGAAATGGACCTGAAAATGATGTTTCGATTGCCAATTGCTCCAGAACCCATTTAGCGAACATTCTGCGTTATCTGTGGTCGTTTGCCTTCAGCTTCTCGGTAATTTATATTTTGTTCAGACGCTAACCCATTTCGTTACGTAAAATTCATCGACCTGTGGTCTACGAAAGATCGAGTTCTTGTGAACGACGCAAGATTGGCTGCCTGGGTATCTTCTGCACATTCCCACGGTGATGCTTTCGTTACCTCCTGTGTTTCGTCAACGGATAGATGTTGGTCGTTAATTTACTGAACCAGTGAACTCGGATTATTTATATATAATTATCCAACACATTTCGAACATAACGTGAGATTTCCAAGCAGAAAGCCCATTTTAATAAAACATTTGTGTTATTAGCACGTGTTGTTGAATGCCATTACCCTCCTCCCAAACAGACTGAAGAAATGACGACTAATTTGACAGAAGTTTCTTCAACAAGATGGCCGTGATTAACTAACAAATTTCGGAAGTCCCTATTAAAAGACTTTGGTGCATCGAATAAAAATATTGTTACGTTTTTACCTTTTAAAAATGTTTAAAACATGAGTTCGTAGATTACAAATAAAATAAATTTAAATTTATGTCAAGTTTTAATGAAATTCTTTATTGTTAGTACAATTCTGTGTGCCACTGTTCACAACTTGATGTAAACAACGACAATTTGCTTTGTTTGCTATTCTTTTTTGCACTCTTCTGCGTAAACACTAATAATTGTTCAACAGATCTTTATAACGGAGATCTTCAAAATACTATTATACTCTTCACACGCAACGTGTCTTCATACAAGACTTACCGAACTGACTGACCAGTCTGATGACTGATCTTGAGGTCGAATGTTCGTGGTTTGGCCTTCTCGAGATCTCCATAAATATAAACATCGTTGTTTCATTGTTGTATGTGTATTGTGTTAACATTTATACTGGTAATATCTTTATACTGATGTTGTTGCCATACTTTTGTTTACTTTTTGATTATGTAAACAAGTCCATTGTTTTTGTTTTTGTAGCTTTTGTTTATCATTTTATTCTAAAACGATGTAACACCATTTCCATTGTCGTAACAATATCAATGGTTTGTTGATCAATAAAGAAAGCATCGAATTGTTGCGACGTATCGATAGTCCGTATCGAGTGTTTTAAAACATCGATATATGTTGTCCACCGCTAAATAGATTAATTGAAATTCTAGAAAGACATTCGCTTGAAACGGTATTATCCAACAAGATGTCTTACGTATCACCTGCGACCAAATGCATTGCCTTGATAAGACTTTTTTGGGTACCTTGCGCGATTAATCGCACATAATTCTAACGTATCGTTACGACCAATTACATACATACATACATACATAATTGGTAATTACAAACCTTCAGTCAGGATTACGATCTAGCTTTTCAACACTTTATCTATAAGTGGTGGAACTTGCAGTTTAAAGTCGACTCCAAACGTAAAATTTTTCGAGAAACTTTTCATGTCAATTTTTATTTACTTTCAGTGTTTTTGCCAGAAATTTGTTGATAGGAAGCCGTCTAACAAATATTTGTTCATATTTCGTTTTATGTAAGATGTCTGACCTGCTGTTTGTACTGAGGTCTCATGGCTAAACACACTATTACGGCGATTTCGTAGTGCATCACTTTAATTCCAGAAAGACTTTTTCGGTCAATAGGATGATTTGCTTCTAGCCATACGACTCTAAGCATGGAGATTAGATATGACATGGCAGGGTCTCTATATAGAAAACCCACGTCTAAATAAACGTATCATACTTAATAACAATATGCTGTACTAAGAAACGGTATGAACTATTTTCTACTCAGGGTGCCCTGGCAGTCTAGTGGCTAGTGTGCTAGACTATTAGCGTGAGGGTCGTGGATTCGATTCCCACCAGAGACTATGGTCTGTGACACTACACTACTCAGCTCGTATATAATTAGAATATAATTTGTAATTGTATTGTAATTAATAAATAAATAAATATTTTATACTCATTTATAATTTCCATACATGCAAACGTAATACCAATTGAAAGAGATTCCTGGCATCTTTGAAAGTCAATTAAAAATTTTACCTTTCTAAAGCGTTATACTCTCGTCTGTTTAAGGAATTAGAAATCATTAACTATGCCATCATCTAATGATCAAAAGTTGTCTTCAGTCAGCCACAATGAGAAATCACGATTTTAAATAGATGCTTAACACACTTGCGTGTTAAACGCGCAAATAATTGAAATTACGGAACAAACTCTGCTTCAAATAATTTTGAGACGTTGTAAAATGAGAGAAAAGCCAACGTAGAAAATGATTTATTTCGTTGGTTGTGTGTAGCACATGTGTTAAGAATGGAGAAAATTTTTCTTTTAATCAAATATTTAAAACTGAAGTAACTCTATACGGAATGTAAGAATAATTTAAATGAAATATTTTCCATGGCAGACAGTAAAAGCTAAAGAAGTGGAACAATTTTTTACAATATATTTAAAAACAATTTTCAGTTTGGAAAGATGACTTATCCCCGTGTTCAATGCATTTTCATTGCTCTACATATCTGGGGGTTGCTAGAGCATAAAATTTCACCACAGGAATAGAAGACAAATTACATTTTAGTACGACTATAAAAGGTGAAGAAAAAAACTCGAAACTAAAAGGAAATACTTTCCTTCTGTTTGTGTTAAACGAGTAGAAAATGCATTTTCAAGTAAAATTCATTTACATTCATTTTGTAAATGTAGATTTTCACATAAAAGTTTAGGTATAGGATATTAGGAGTATTTCTAACCATGTGCAGAAAGCATGTATAAATTTTCCAAAAATTTTAATTATTATGTGCCACTCAAATATGTATACAACCAGGGGACCGTACAACAGCACAAAATTTAGTTTTGAGAGCAGTATGCCCTTAATAATAATAAATAATTACTGTTTGCATGTATTTTTTAAATGGAATTGTAGAGAAATTTAGTTTGAATATCTAGTATTCCGCTTAACGGTAGATAGAGCTTTGTATGAAAAAATTTCATTTTTGGAGACTAAATAACTTTAATTCATAAAAGTCTAGATGCCTTAAATTTTTTTAATTTTTAATTTTTTTTAAATAAAAAAAAAAAGAAAATTTCAAACAGGGGCGAAAAAATTCAAAAATTTCATAATTCTGGCTCATGTATAATTTTTGATACATACGACTTTCTTAGGAATTTGTTGGTTTTGTGTTTGAAATTTTTTTAAGTTTTCAAAGATATTTAAGAAGGAATTGAATGTTGTGTTGGATGAAAGTAAAAAGGTTGAATTTTCTGTTCTGGATATATTCTTGAGATTGTTTGAAGTAGTCGTAATCTCTTATGTAGCGTGTTAGATTATCAGACGTCAAACCAAGGTTCAAACGTTGACATTTCAGGCATTTCCAATTTATAACGAAAGGTTGTAATGACCGATTATGTATGTATGTATGTAATATTCCTGCTGCTGAAGACTCTGAAGAATAAGAAAACAGAAGCTCGTCTTATGAACTGACGAAAGTACTGGCAGCAACAGACATGACAATAGGATGTTTATCGCCAAAGACGGTACTACTTGAAACAGTGAACAGTGTGCCTTTAGCAGTTTGGGAAGTGGAAATATTAACAATTTTCACGCAGAAAAGATGCAGAGTCTTTCTTACTGCTATTCTCATTTTTTCCCATGTTACAGGCAAACATTAGTAGAAAGTGTTTCATCTTATGTTTTATTATACATATGTTACAGATGATAACATTTCAACTACGTACGTATGAGATAACAGAATCATTCGGTTTGACAATGTGCTACTCGGAAATGATGATAAATTTACCGCTTTTACGCCTTTTCGAAAACTGAGCTGAAAGTCTTTCAGCTTTTAATGATCCCAAAAATCTGTCGCTGTAGATGAGTAACTTGTTGAATTTTATGTTCGTTATAAATTTCATTGTCCACCGAAATCGAAATGGCAGTTTTATATTCAAGTACATGCTACGTGCGTAGCCGTATTTCGGGTAACCTGTATCCGAGAAACCAGAGAGGAATGAAAGAGAGAGCTTTGTTATTGACATAATCGATGTTTTATTGCAGCGGGAAACTTTTGGACCTCATAAGACGTTTACAACAAATATTTCTAACGAAATATAACAATGGTTTGTACCATCAGGTTTCAGAGAGACATTAATTGAGAGCGTTACTGATGCAAACAATAAACTGCCCCATCTAAGCAATTAGAAACTTATAAATCGCCACAAAGCAAGGGTGCTAGATGTCAAATTATTACCATTTAGAAAAAATAAAACCAAGCTGACATTAAGTGTTTGATTTTTATGTAAAAAACCCTGCTACAATGTACAGCATGTCACAAATTCTGGCGTAAATTTCATAAAGGTGATAATAAAATGTTAGAATATAAAAAAGTTTTATTAAAATGAATTAAAATAAATAAAAATATAAATTTTTTTTAAAAAATCAATCAATAATCGTGATAATGTTAAGCTACAATTATGAAGCTTTTTTACGGCTCCATCTACGGTTAATACACGCTTTACTCATGCAATAAATAAGTTTTGGTGTTATATTCAAATCAGGTTGACCTTTTACAATTACTCCAAATTCAGCTAATATGCGAGATATTTCAGGAAAATCTTATTGAAGAATATAAAGCATCTTACTTACTTGCTTACTTGATCATTATAAATCGTTAGTCGGGAATGTAACATAACTTCTCACGCCACCTATTTTGTGTGTATTAAGAATTTTAGACATGATTTGCGAAACCGACAATTTAACGTCGTCTCCGAACGACAGATTTTTGGGAAACTTTTCATAGAGGTTTTATTTCCTCTCAGAGTTTTTACCAGAAAACTGTTAAGAGCTATCGCCGAAAGAAATGTTTTTTTATTCATATTATTCATTTTGGTCGAGATATCTGAGCTAGGGTTTGAACCACAGACTTTCGTCTAGTAAGCCAATACACTACCTACTAGACTATAGCATCAGAAAGCATCTTTCCGTATTAATACTCATTTTACATTCATACATACATAATTAGTCATTACAACCCCTCAGTTAGTATTACGACCTAGCTTCTCACAACACTTATGTTGTACGTGTTTATTTTATACATGAGTGGCGAGACCTACAGTTTAAAGTCAACACATTTTTTGAGAAACTTTCCAAGACAATTTTAATTAATTTCTCATGGTTTTTGATGTCTGACCTGGGGTTTAAACCGTGGTCTCATGTCTTATAAGACTACACTCCGCCTACTAGACTACTACTCTTTTTACTTTGTTTAATTTTAATTAATCAAGTTTTTTTCCAACAAAAATGGTTGTTGTTTTGCTGTAACAAGTTCTGGAATAATAGAAGGTCCATCTGTTGTTACCTAAAAATAGACCCAATTGTTGCCGAAGATACATTAGAGTGTGGTTGTAAGAAAATTTTTACTGATTATGTTCTACTTTAACCGAAGAGCGGGTTTAAAACCATTCTTTTTATATTTCTCGTTATTTAGATGAAAATAACATTGAAAACTTTCTCGTCTTATGGCGACAGATTCTCGGAGGAATGCTGAAGAATTATGAATAAGAAAAAACTTTATGTAAGTCTTCACTGGCTATGCTACGCTATGTCTGAGAAACACTGACTTCTCAGAACGTTATTAAATAAAATACTCTTTGCTTTTATTTCAATTTAACATCTTAAACTAAGTTTTAAAGGCAACCTGCTAAAAATCACAATGAAAAAGAAAAACAAAAGAATCAATAAAAGGTACCAAATGTTATGCAAAAAAACTTCATGTTTAAAAAATAAATGAAAAGAGCAAACCTGCTTGAAATTGAACATAATAAAAATGTCTTTTTGTTATCATATTTATAATATTGTCTTTTGTTTTAAACTTTTTGTTTCTCCCATTGTCTCGGTTAATTTGGTTATTTTCCACTTGTTTTACTGGGTGGCGCAAACTCGTTGGCAGTGCAATCTTGTTGTGAGTGCAATGTTTCCAGGCTCTGCTGGACACGTATGGACAAGGAGAGGACTGACTTTCTTTTCCTTAAATCTACTCAGTGGTTGGACCTACAATTTAATTTCGACTCAGAACGACAGATTTTTGATTTTTACCTTCAGAATTGCTGAGAGGTAAACGCCGAAAAATTTTTTTAAATATTTCGATGTCTGACCTGGGGTTTGAAATGCGGCCGCACATCTATTAAGCCAAAACAGTAATTAATAGACCACGATAATTTCCAAAATATGTCCCCTATTTTTTCATATTTTTACGTTTTTACACTTTTAAAAACGTTTAAAATATGAGTTCGTAGATTGCAAATAAAAAAAATAAATTTGTGTTTAGTTTTAATTAAAATTCTTTATTATTCGCACAATTCTGTGTGCCACATCACAACTTGATGTAAATAACAACAATTTACTTTGTTTCTTATTCTTCTTTACACTCTTTTGCATAAACACTAATAATTTTCGGCAGATCTTTATAACGGAGATCTTCAAACCACGATTATTCTCTTCACACCCAACGCGTCTTCACACAAGACACTGAATTTTTACTGACGGCATTGCCTGCATTGTCTTGCCTTTTATATCGCAGGGTAAACAGTCTGATGAATGCTCTTGAAGGAGAATGATTTCGCCTTCGCAAAATCTCTATAAATGTGAACATGTTGTTTACGTTATTGTTGTTTGTGTATTTTATTTACGTTTGTCCTTGCAATGTTGTTGCCTTTTTGTTTACTTGTTTATCGCCTTTTTTATACTGATTTTTTTTGTTAGCATATTTTTGTTTGCTTGTTTACCATGTAAACAAGTTCATTGTTTTTTTTTTGTAACTTTCGTTTAAATGATGTGAAAGCAAACCACAATTTCCGTTTTCGTAACAATATTGTTCAGATCTGTAGATCTGTAAGAATGTTGACACGCATTGTTTTTACAAATCTTTATAAAATATTCGAAGAAAAATAAAATGTTAACAATTGATTCGGAAAAGAAAATAAAATTATAAGTCTGATGAAAGAAACCTTTTTGTAACAATTATTCATTCAATAATACTTAGATATTCTAAGTATTTTTCAAGCATAAATTTCTAAATGAAATCCATATTATTATTTATATTTAAATTCCTTTGTTTTATTTGTATTGTTTTTATTTTATCTTGCCTTTCTAAAGTTAATCGTTCATAATACTTTTCAATTGAAAAATGTTGTAAAATTTAAGCTCTTTTTGTTATTGTTTTTGTTACTTACCACTTACCTGTGTTATATTCCCAAGTAAGCCCACTTAATCGTTAGAAGTTTGTGCTCTTTAAAAGTATTATTAAAACCTTTTCAGATGTGTTTACTTTGTGTGTGTTTACTTTGGCGTGGAGTTTGAAACGTGGTCTCACGTCAAATTGCCAACACGCTACCAACTAGACTACAGTGAAAATTTATGGCCACACCTATCTAGTTTCCAATAGTTTGAAGACAATGAATCAGCAAAACATCTTCTTGGAACTTTTGGGCATTAAAGCATCCACAGAAGGCAGAACCTGGGTGTTGTTGATACAGAGCAGCATTCTTAAGTTTGTCATGACAATAAGCTTAGAGAATACGTTATAGGGATATCCTATAAAGTTTGACTCCTAAAGAAATAAAAATAAATTAGCTTAAGATAGTGTTCTGTTTTTACCTTTTGAAAAATGTTTAAAATATGAGTTCGTAGATTGCAAGTAAAATAAAAATAAATTTGTTTTTAGTTTTAGATAAATTCTTTATTGTTGGCACAATTCTATGTGCCACTGTTCACAACTTGATGTAACAACAACAATTTGCTTTGTTCTTTATACTTCTTTACACTCTGTTTGTGTGAACACTAACAATTGTTCTGTAGACCTTTACAACGGAGATCTTCAAACTACGATTATTCTCTTCACACGCAACGTGTCTTCACACAAGGCTGACTGAATTCCTACTACTCGCTGCCTTCCTCAACTCAACTCAACCCTGTAGTCGCAGTCTCATCCTCATTGTGGTTAATTTGTCCCTATGCCCAGTGATTATTATATGGGGAAACAGATGATATTTGTGAATAAGATTAGACATTGATATGACGTTCAAAAGGGACTTTATGGCAAACTGGCAATCTAATTAGATTAGATAGTTGGTCACCTTTTAGTCGAGATTACGACCTAGTTCCTCACACCACTTATACTGTGTGTGTTAATTTTATATATGAGTGGTGGGACCTACAGTTTAAAGTCAATTTCGAACAACAGATTTTTGAGAAAATTTTTCATGGCAATTTTATTTACTCGTAGAGTTCTTATTAGAAATCTAGTGAGAGGAAGGAAATATTTTTTTATATTTCGTTTTGCTGAAGATGTCTAACCTGGGATTTGAAACATGGCCTCATGTCTTCTAATTCAACACTACAACTAAATTAGAATACTCCTAGGGAATACGCTAATACTGAGAAGGCATTTAAATGCTATGATGATAGTCATAACCTTCGCCTGAGTGTCTGATATCTAAGTTGTGTATATGGTACCACAACCCATTTCCTATCAGAGCCCATTTTCCTATCAGATTTCGAGCCATTGATGTACCTTTTCAAAGAATTTGGAGGAGAATTTAACTTCGCATTACAGTAATTTTTTGTAATTGTTTTTGCATCAATAGAAAGAATGGTAGGTATGTACTATGTTTTCGTGAAGTCACCGTAGTCTACTAGGCAGTGTGTTGGCTTACTAGACATAAGCCCACTGTTCAAACCCCAAGTCATCTCAAACAAAATAAAATACGATAAAAATAAAAAAAGCACAAAAAATTATTTCTTTCTACAACTGTCTATCAGATGTTTACTGGAAAAAGGTCTCAAATCAACTAGATGCTATGGGAAAACCTACCAAAATCTTTAGTTCGGAGTCGATGTTATATTACGACTCTCATGGATAAAGTTAACAAACACAAACATACATAGATGATATGAGAAGTTAGGCGTGATCGAGGGCAATGGGTTGTAATGTACCAGCATAAAATACATATGTAATGTAATGAAAATGTTACTACCAGAGCGGTGATCTGTTTTGTATTTATAAAAACTTGTGCAATTGATTCAATCACTCTGCTTTGATGTTTGAAATGTCATCCTCGTTTTAAAAAACTGTTTAAGCAAGACGTAATTCAATACATAAACATATTGGGAGAGAGATGGAGCTGCTACTCTCTGAGACAAAAAAGGGAGAGTAAAGTAAAATAATAATCATTTGTTATCCTTTAATAAAATAAATATTGTATATCTCTACGCCAGCAATAATATAAACAGTAGTTGTACAAACTGCATACTTGCATATGCATGTTGCCTCAGTGTTTATACTGTATGTATGGTATATAAGTATTTAAATACATTGTTTAAGCATACCGATAAATATCCAGCTGAAATTACATATGTTGCTCTCAGTTATGCTCACATACACACACACTTTCAATATGCATCTGGTGTATCATGTGTAATTCTACATTCTTCATTTATTGTACATGTATGCACTTCTTGTAGTTGCCATAACATACATTGACAATGTATTAGAATAATTTTGTATGCATGTATGTAACCTTGTATATGATGCATATCTGTTCTGTGTATGTGTGCATTTATATGTGTAAGTGCGGATATTTAAATTGCGTTTGTTACTCCATTTTACTTTCATGCTCGAGTGAAACAACCAAATACAGTTACGCACACATGTAAGCACATGCAGATATCAGCATGCATGCTTGTGTACACACATGGATAACGTCAAGTTTGATTTCAAGTAGTTGTACATATGCATACATGAGTAAATACAATATTTGTAATTTGCATTATCATTGTCATACAGTTGAGATTAAATAATTAGAAACAAATAGCTTGAAAGCTTTTCCAAGAGCATAGAGAATGAAAAAATAAATTAAATTTGCCTTTACCCGACTACTGTTTAGTTAACCACAGCTGTCTATATAAATTTTATCACCATAACCACTTGTCAACCATAACAAAAATGTTATTATATTGTATGTATGCGTGTAAATAGCGTTAAAAGTATGCATTTGTTTAATAAATTAAAGTAATAAAGTTGAAAAATTTCCATTTATTCTTTAAATTATTTACTTATCCATGCATTCATTCCTTCATTGGCTCAAAAAGATATTTTCATACGAATTACTTTAAATCAATTAGAAGGGGACCTATCCCTACATTTGTTGTTCTATTTCTTAAACAGAAGCAAATTTCGTTAAAATTCTAAGCATTGTAGCAATGATGCTCAAGTATTTTTAGAAGCAGTCAACCACATTCTTATGAAACTTAAGAACATAATGTAATGTAGTGTATTGTATAGATGGGAACGAAATAACGGACGAACTGGCACGAAAGAGATCGGAGGTGTCTGATGCCCCTCCACAATAGAATACTTATAAATTGGAAAAATCAGCATGTAATTCAACAAACCATGGTAAGTGCAACAGATCTGGTTGCCGCATTTCAAAACTGCTGTTTCCAGCAGTGGATAGCGGCAAAACCAAGAAACTACTTAAGTTAAACAAGAGAACGATTGGACCCTAACAGGAACCAGGTTACTGCACTATTGGCAGTTTCGCCCACAAGCTCGTTCCTCCAGAATTACTGTAGAAGATGCCAGGATGTGGAAGAAACGGAATCGGTAGAACAACTTTTATGTGAGTGTCCTGCACTTCAAAACAGCTGTCATCGGTTTCTGGGTGACAGAACGCTTGAAAATCTGTGCGAACATGCCACTAAGGGAACTGGCTTCGGGGGTTACTTCTACTGGGTAACACAATGCGCCATATGAGCCCCCGATTGAACTGCAAGCTACTCGCTAATTTAACATAAGAACTTAATGAAACTCAAACCTGAAGAAAATAGTATGCTGAGCCATTTGGATGCAAGAAACAATAAAAACATAATCAATAATAAAGATGTTTGCTAGTACACTGAATAATAAAATCTCGAGAATAAAGCAATCGTTAAAGGGCATACATACATACATAATCGGTCATTACAACCTTTCAGTCAGGATTACGACCTAACCTCTCACACCACTTATGTTGTGTGTGTTAATTTTATACATGAGTGACAGGACCTACAGTTTAAAATCGACAGATTTTTAAGAAACTTTTTCATTTAAAATTTTTGCAAGTAATGTGCTGACAGGAAGTTGCCGAAGAATTATTTCTTTCTTCATCTTTCGTTTGGTTGAAGATGGCTGACCTGGGGTTTGAACAGATGTCTCACGTCAAATAAGCCAACACACTTACTTACTAGACTAAGGTGTTACAATAAACTTTTTAAATTACACTTTGAAGACATTGCCAACATTTGTTTTTACTCACGGATCATGGCGTATTTGGCATGATATGGAGAGGCAATGCTTCACTTTATTTATGAATTCTACAGAGGTTGTTAATCGGTCGAAGATAAATGCTTTTTTTGTTTTTTCTCACCCTTTCGAAATAGTGTAACACATCCATTTTTAATTAACATCAAATCGATCAACAAATACATCAAAAGATGGTATCTCGCTTGATTGAAAAATGTATGCTTTAAAGCCAGCACCCGGTGCTGATTATCAGAGTTGGTTAAAGAGAACATGTCTGTTAGCTGTGGAACATCACTTCATGTGGTATCAAAACACGCCGATATGAATAGTGAAATTAATTTTTGTCACTTTCTATCCATTATCTGGCCCTATCGAAAGCCTCCAGTTGTTTCGAGATCATTTTAGTCATTCCATAATTGCTGGAAGTTCCCTGTAATGGATTTCATTGTGAGTTGGAAAGTGAAAATGGACATTGATTTCTAGATATTAAATAGAATTAACTGTGCAGCCCCTGCGCTGTCCGACTTCTTTGACGGGTTTGGTGGAATTCGGTCAGTACAGGGAGAGTTATTATCAAAGCTACTACTCATGTCTACCTACCTAATTATAATTAACTAGCCTTGCCCATGCAGTTGTAATTGCTGATCATACGCAGTTATTCTCTATCCAACTTTCCCTTCTGATGGTGTCACTGTAAGCCATATAAAAGCCAATCAAAGAAGGCGAGTGAGTGAGTAACAGTTCCGTCAGTCTTGTATGAAAACGCTGTGTGTTTGAAGAGAGTAACTGTGGTTTGAAGATCTGCGTTACAAAGATCTGTCGAATAACTGTCTAGTAAATGCTACTGTTTATGGAAAGGGTGTAAACAGAGGAATAACAAACAAAACAATTGTTGTTGTTTACATAAAGTTGTGAATAGTGGCACACAGAATTGTGCGAATAATAAAGAATTTTAATTAAATAAACAGAGCTTTATTTTTATTTTATTTCCAATCTACGAGCTCTTATTTTAAACGTTTTTAAAAGATAAAAACGTAACAGTATCAAAATCGGTAAATGATTTCATTTACTTGTTGATTTTGGTTTAATTTCTCTACAGATAGTTAATTTTTATTTGCTTTTAAATCTTAAAATTTATTTCCTTTCTAAATCTTTCAAAAGTTCAAGTCAAAATTCTCGTTTAATTCACTTACAAGCTCAATCTATGGCATGCATCCTCACAGAATTATAGTCCGCTGCTCTGAATTTATTTTCCAAACAGACTCTTAATTTTTTTTAAGATTCCATTAATGAAATTGATCGTAAAACTTGTGCCACCAATTTATTTTCCAACTTCTTCTTAATTTTTTCTGTTGCTGGGCTGTGTAGCTTAACATACTGACATTAAACTAAAATTCTTTCGAAGTTTTCTTATATTTTTTTTTTTGTATAAAAATGGAATACAAGTTGATAAAAAAAATTAATTTTATTAAGACTCCTCATCCGTTCTAATCTTTGGCAAACAGCCAAGATTTTGCAATACCAACATTGGTTTTCAATACCAATATTTTGCCTTGACATTACAATTTACATCTTCGTTTGTCTCCTCTACTCCAGCAAAGCAATTTTACTTGCCACGAATGCCAGAATGTAGGGAAATATTAGAAAATACTATTATTTTTAAGGTAAGAGGGATTAAGTGTTTATTGATTTGGTTTCATAAACTGTTAAAATAAAAATTTGAAAACGTTTGGAAATTCAAATATTAAAGTGCAGCCAAAATATTCGTTCACATTCACTCAATAAAATTTTTGAGATGAGATTAATAAAGCTATTATACGAGTTGTGTTGAAAACATAATATTGTAAACCACATAGGCATCGTAAGGCCATAATAAATTGTCTTCAAGTATTTCTGTTCAAAACTAGAGCTTTTATTAGGCAGTTCAATTCGAGGGAACAGGGTTCTTTTCCAAACTATCTTCTACAATTAAGAGATCCCAACTCTTCAACTCCTCAAATTCTTTCTGATGGACTGACTAGACTGGGTACACGGCCATCGAGTATCTTTCCCTGTATCATAAGAGATATGCATCTTCCGTAAGGTGTTTCATTTAAATGGATTCTTATAAATACTTGATTGAGGAAGATTTTTCCACCATTGCGAGAGAAAACTGGCCAAAATTGAAAAGAAAGCGTTTTAAACTGGATTGCAGAGAAAGTTTTGTCACTATATCTATGCTCATGTGTCATTAACGGAGCAAGAAAAGTCTTCACTTATCTGCTAATGACTTCTGTCGAAGAAGAAAACAGTGTACGTCTCAAGCTCGACACAGGCTACCTTAATTCGGTTCTAAATGCTTTCATGGATCTATCGCTCCTTGATATCAAATCAATTATAGAATTTTATTAAACTTTCAAAGTGATTTATCAAGACTTAAAAGTTAACTCTGTGGCATCGCTCTATGGTGGTGTCACAATGGACAAATTTATGCTCAAAAATGTTTAAAGTTCGATAATGTTGCTATTCCTAACTATGCTAGCCTACGCTCTTGTTCGTTCTTCTGACGTGTGTTGCATGTGTTAATTTTATCCAGGAGTGGCTCGGCCGACTCGGAATGATAGAATTTCGAGCAACTTTTCATGGCAATTTTATTTACTCTCAGGGTTTTTGCCACACATCTGCTGAGAGGAAGTCGCTGAAGATATATTTCTTCATATTTCGTTTTGTTGGAGATGTCGGACCTGGGATTTGAAACGAGGCCTTATGGCTAATAAGCCAAGACGCTACCTGTTGGACGACGGCGACTTCATTAGGCAACATTAGGCAACATTAGGGTACATCCGAAGCACAATTAGGAGGCCAACTCTAAAACATAGGGTATAGAATAGTTCTCTTCGTATAGAATAGTGGGAACACTTTATCTGATGCTTATCAAGTAGATCTAAATTAATCTCATTGTTTTACACACTCACACCTACAGTCCTCAAGTAGAATACTTGAATAGATTAAAATCTCATGCATAATGACTACATTTACAGGATTGTGTTATTTGTTGTGGCATTTAACTTCGAATACTTATCTGACTTTATCGTTACTAAACTAAGGAACATATTTTGCTGAAGTCATATACGTAGTACCCCCGGCCATATGTAAGAATCAAATATTATTTGAGAGTATAAAAGCCTTTCATTGTAATCCCTTTTTAAATTGTACTGATGATGCATAATAATGATTAATGACTTCAATCATTGTAAGGCAAGTATTTTCTCACCCAAAATCCTTTTCATTGCAACTCGTTGAGTACTTATGAAAGAAAAAGTTTCAAAAAAAAATCTTAAAAAGGTCTAAAGAATCTGAAAAAGAAATGAAATTAAAAGACATGAATTTTCGTTTCTTTTGTGAAGTTTCTTATTTTTTGTGTCTATGTGATGAATTTTCTATGAAAAATATTGCTACAGATGTTTGTTGCTTACAAAACCCTAAACAGGGCACCTGAACTTACAATTTTGCAAAAACAATATCTTCTGAACTCGAATTTGATAGTTTGGAATAGGTAAACTGTAACCAAGAGTATGATAAAATGAATACAAAATTTCGTAAATTATTTTAAACAAAGGCACACTTAAGTAGAGTCATTTACAAGAAATTGCCAGTAAATGAAGAAACACAAAGCAGCCAGCCCAACAACTACAGTCATAGATACAGATACTTACTTATCTTCATTGCAGTAAAATAGAAAATAACTACATATACTTTGGTCATATATTATATGGCAAACATGTAAACGTTTAGATTTTATATACCTTTTGTGTAACGGAAAAACACCGCTTGAGACATAAAGCAAAAGGAAATAATAAAAATGTGCAGCTGGTGTTAAAGTAGCATCCTGTTTCTTTCTAACTTTCTAAGAATATACAGTTTTAGAAATTAAATAAGACTTCAATATTATTAAAGAATTTCAGTAACAAACAGATAGAAAATTAATACTCATGCTTAAATTTGTCTCAAATTAAGAACATCATTTTCTGATTAAGTTGAACAAATTGTTTCCTAAGTTCATAATTTCGGAGTGTTCCTTACTTGCTTAGTTGGTCATTGCAGTCCTTCATTCACAATTATAAACTAGCTCTTCACGCCACACAAGTACTGCTTATGAAAATAATACAATCAGTCTCCTTCCGTATTGCAAGTAATTTTATATTACCAACGATGTTAATTTTCCTATTACAACTACCAGAGACTTCCTTATTTAACTCATGCAATCGCAAAGTCATTACTTTCAACCAGCCAGTCTGAGAGAAATGAAATTTCCTACTATATTCCGATATTGCCTTTCATTCGAATGGTACAATGGTTTGTGTTTAACCGCTGAATATATTTAACAATGTTTGTTAAAAAAAATCTTTAAACTGTTTTGATTTCCATAATTTATAAATAAAATGAATGTCAGATGCCAACACAATGTAAAAAGTGTTTTGACAAATTTTACAAACTGCCATCATTTCTAACAGTGACAACAATATGCGAACGGGAACACGAAATTATGAGTTTGACAAATTACTTTATCTTCGATTATACACATAAGCATGTACATAAACATGTATAAAGGAGTAGTAGAACAAATAAAATAAATTGATTTTTTAAGACACTACATATTTGATATACCCTGCGTATGAGTAATATGAAATAGAGTGGAATTTTCTACTTATACAGTAAATATTGCACATACGCAACAGTGTTCGCTCAGTAGCATACCTGTTAAGTAATGATTAGTAATCGTAATGATTAGTAATTTGATTACTTTTTTTGGAATGGTGAAATAATGACTACAATTCCGATTATTTTTGGTTAAAATAGTTAGTAATTGATTACGATTACAAAATAATCAAAAAATAATCAGCATTACTGGCGATTAGCCTAATAATCAAAAAGAATCAAAAGTAATCCAAAAGTAATCAAATTATTTTCAATAATTACTTTCAATTCTTTATGAATATTTGAAAATAATCAAAAAGCATTATTGAAAACAATCTGATTACTTTTGGATTACTTTTGAATATTTCAAAGTATTAAAAAAGATTTATTTAAAACAATTTGACTATTTTTTAGACTACTTTTGATTCTTTTTGATTACTAGACTAATCGCCAGTCATCCTGATTATTTTTTGATTCTTTGGTAATCGTAATCAATTAGTATTTCAAAAAAATTGGTCATAGAATTATATAATCATTAAGATACTTTTTAAAAAGTAATGTAACTGATTACTAATTGTAATCGAAATTTAACAGGTTAGCTCAGTAGTAATACTTGAGTTTTAGTTTGTATTGCCAATTGTATTGTTTTATTTTGAATTAGAATATGAAATTAAACTAAATAAATTTTCTTGTAAGAAAGAAAACAGCTTTTTGGTAATTTTTAATAAACCCCCAGTTGGCACTTGACAAAAAAATAATAAAATATTACAAAAGCCACTACCTCGCTAGTTTCAACTGTAACTCAGTTTTCTATTTCGAACATCCTTTGCCATTTGCTGTTTAAGCCAGAGCGTAAAGGAGTACCGATGGTTATAATGTTTGATTTCTCTTCAAATAAATTGGCTGTTAAAATTGTTTCTTTTTTGTTCTTCAACAAGCTTAACAACAAAGGTCGACAAATAAATTACCAAATATAAACAGATTTTCGTCTGTTTTAAATCTTGTTTTTTATTAAATTTGTTACAACTTTTTTTTCTGGCAGCAGTTAACAAATAAACAACTGACATTTATTATCATGTATTGCCATGTACTGCTGTCTTTTTTTCTTTGTTTTTTGAGAAATGATTTTTATCTGAATCTTGTTAACTGCTTTTAGAGCATTGCACAGCATTGAATATTTATTTCTATCTTGTGGATGTTGAAAATAAAATATTTTATGTTCAATTTAATTGACTGAGCATATCGGTGACATTTGCTAACAGTAAGACTTCCTCTCCTACCTAAATTAGGCTAGGTTAGCAGGTAGCTTTCCAATCACGGGCAAGTTCACTCAGTGGTCCATTCGGTGCATTGTATTACGCAGTTTGAGGTAAGCCCCCTTGTCATGATCCGTTAGTGGTGGATATGAACCACCCCGAGCTCTGGGCCAAACCGAACAGTTCTCCTAGTGGCAATTCCGCCACCATGCCCAGATCATCAAACGTTGCGACACCTAAAATCGATGACGTCTGTTTCGGGTATTGTATTGTATTTACCACAGCTTCTGCAGAAATCCTGGTGGGGCAGACAGAGCTTGTCAGCGAAATTGGCAATAGCGCAGTGTCTCGTTAGAGTTCAAGTAGTTTCCTCTCCTAACTATTTATACTAAAAGCAACGATTTGCACTCTAACAGGAATTCTATCCGGGCACTGCGTTATTGACAGTTTCGCTGACAAACTCTATTAGCTTCACCATTATACTGCAAAAGCTGTCAGGATGTGGAAGAAACGTAATTGGTACGACACCGGCCTGGCACTTCAAAACTAACCGCATCGGATTTTGACCGACAGAATTTTTTAAATCTGGGCCTGGTGCCGAATGTGCCAAATGGGAAACTGGCCGGTTTCATCTGAAGCTGAAGGTGGTTCAAACCCACCACTGACGTAGCATGACAAGGGCTTACCTCACATTGAGTAACACAATGAGAAATAAAACCCACCGAGTGAACTGGCCTGTGAACAGCAAGCTACCCGCTAACCTAACCAAACGTTGTTAAAAAACCTCAATCATCTACTGGAGTACGGTATATTAAAACTAAAAAATTTATAATTTCAAAATAAATTTACGATAATTAAAGAAATTTAATATTGTTTAATAAAAAAAAGTCATAAGGATTACATAAATTATCACTTAGTAACTACATACGCACAAACATATTTAAGCATCGAGCACATTGCCATAAGAAAATCCAATTAATAATACCATCAATGGATATAATTTATTGGGATTAGAAGCACACATATACATCATATACATATGCATGGTATGTATATATGAATGTTCTCTTTGTTTAAAATGTATTTAAATTTTTTTTTTTTATTCAAAATATTTATTGTGATTTATTTGTTGAATGAACATCAATTTCTACTTAAATTTGAAACACTGAAATGAAATCAATGGAAGGATTATTTGTAACTGCAAGTTCAAACTGAATGAATGGAATGAAAATTTAATTGTAATATATTATTATGCAGGAGGTAAGAAGGGATGGTGTTCGAAAAGGCATATTGTACTAATTTCAATGATTTTTTCTTTCAGTTCCACTAGAAGATTTATTTTCTAGACCATAATTAGAAAAATATCAGAATGGAATAGGTAAAAAGATATACTTGCAGTCAAATCTTGAAGGAAAGTGGCGCGATGACAATTGTTGTCATCAACAATTTGCTCCTCAAGCAATCCTTGGCATCGCTGTAATATGAAGAGAAAATTCTCTATTAGAGCATCGCCTTCGTGCTAAAGCGTCATCTTTTCATAGGTCATGTAAAAGCTTTTGCTTTATTTTCCTACTTGATTATTAACCTTATAAAAAACAACTATGTGTCCGCTACCTTCGTTGGAAAAGCAAACCTAGCTAGTTGTAAGACTGGCCGAATCCGAACTCGAAGAAGTAACACTAACTTACTTCGTTAAATGGTCGTTATACCTGTTAAGTAATGATTAGTAATCGTAATGATTAGTAATTTGATCATTTTTTTTTGAATGCTGAAATAATGATTACAATTACGATTATTTTTGGTTAAAATAGTTAATAATTGATTACGATTACAAAATAATCAAAATATAATCAGGATTACTGGCGATTAGTCTAATAATCAAAAAGAATCAAAAGTAGTCCAAAAGTAATCAATTTATTTTCAATAATTACTTTGAATTCTTTTTGAATATTTGAAAATAATCAGAAAGAATTATTGAAAACAATTTGATTACTTTCGGATTACTTTTGAATATTTGAAAATAATCAAAAAGAATTATTTAAAACAATTTGATTATTTTTTAGGCTACTTTTGATTCTTTTTGATTATTAGACTAATCGCCAGTAATCCTGATTATATTTTGATTCATGGGTAATCGTAATCAATTAGTAATTCGAAAAAATTTTTCATAGAATTATATAATCATTATGATTATTTTTAAAAAGTAATGTAATTGATTACTAATCGTAATCGAAATTTAACAGGTATGGTATGAACCATGGCTTGTCATTTAAAAAGCCAACATATTACCTTATTCAATGCAGCTACTTCACACAGAATATGATAATTAAGTAGACAAATATGAGGTTTTTGATGGGATCGATTCAAATTCTCCTATCAAAACTAGTTCCTTTTATAACATTTATTTTCAATAAAATTCTTAAAAAGAACTGTTAAATATGGAAACTGATAAGAATTATACCAGTAAAGATATCTAACTCTGAATACAGAAAGACTAGTTACTAATCAGATGTCCCGACAATCCATTGAGTTTCTAAGGTTGGGTTAGATTAGCGGGTAGCTTCACAGGCAAGTTCACTCGGTGACCAATATGGCCCATTGTATCACTCAATGTGAGGTAAGCTCCCTTGTCATAATCCCTTAGTGGTGGGTTTAAACCACCCCGAGCTGCGGATGAAACCCAGAACTTGAAACGTTCTATCACCCAACAATCAATGACGTCTGTTGTGTAGTGCAGGGCACTCGCATAAAAGGCGTTATACCGATTCCATTAACTCTCCACATCATGGCATCAGTAATGGTGACAGTGCGAGACTGTCAGCGAAACTACAAATAGCGCAACGTCCCGTTTCTGTCGAACTGAATATAGTGAAAAATTCGGCAACCAAGTATGTTGGCTCAACTACGGTTTGTTGAATTCCTTTGCCAGAAATCAGAAGAAATACTTTTTCATATTTCGTTTTGATGTCTGACCTGTAGTTTGAACCGTGGCCTTGCGTCTAATAAGCCAACACACTACCTAGTAGTCTACGGAGACTTAAACAGTAACTCTGTCTTATATGTGTACTCGTTTAAGAAAGATTTATCCATTTATAGGATGTTTAGAAATTTTTTTTTTTCTATTTACTGAGTGTCGATTAAGACCAAGCTTCTCACACCACCCATGTTGTGTGTGATAACTTTATACATGAGGAGCAGGACCTAATGTTTAAAGTCGATTTCCAACGACGAATTTTTGAGTAAACTTTCATGACAATTTTGTATACTCTCAGAGTTTTTGACAGAAGACTGCTGAGAGGAAGTCGTCTAAGATATATTTTTTTATATCTCATTTTGTTTATGTCTAAGCTGAGATGTGAAACCTGGCCACGCATCGATTACGGCGACGTTTGTTCAATGTTGTAACAATAAATATGTCTCTTGAATAAATCGGTGGCTTTCACTATTTAATTATAATACTTGGACCTTGCCCTTATGTACAAACACTTCAAAATTGATTGCAGCCGTCGATAATTTTGAGGAAGCTTTCAACCATTTCTTCTCACATTTCGGTCGGTATCTTGCGAAGAAAGTGACGTGTGTTGATTTTTAAATGTTTCAATGTTAGGATATCATCCGAGACGACACGATTTTTGACAAAAAAAAAACTGCGTTAAATCGCTTGATATTGATCGTCCAAATGTGAAATTACTCCTTCTGGATACTATTCCTGCAATAAAGCCAAAATTAGTCGCATTATATTGTTAGTAACACTGTCTTGATGAAGCCACATAAACTTACAATCAAAAAAATATTACAAGTTGACAAAATTGTCAACCGGCTGTTTTAAGATCGTTCACGCTCTCACGCTTGTTGGCTTATTTGCAGTGTATAAATCAAAAAACTTTTTTGTTATTGCCACATGGTAAATGAGGTTGCCATGTGCAACCAAACGCTTCTACAAAAATTTCTTCTGTTTCGTCCGCTCACAGACGAAACTTATGCCCAAAAGCAAAATATAACAACAACGACGACGATGAAAGTAAGTAGTGGTATGCATAAAAACATGTACATACATGTTTTACGTATACGTATCCTTTTCCTATAAGCTTGTATGTACTTGTGTGTGTAAAAGCCATTGTACATATGTATGTATATGCATTGTACAAAACGTTGAAAGTCTATATTTTTTGTGGTTGAAATAAGATGGGAAATTATGTCACCAACAGCTGATACAGTTTTTTGTGGAATATTTTCCCGTATTTATAAACTGTAACAATAACAGTAACTGCAACAGCAGCAGCAACAACTGCAACATTAAATATATTTAATAAAATTAAAATTTAAACAACACATGTGTTAGCGCTTTTCGAAAAATAATAAATATTTTATAGCGTCAACGCTACTTTTCTTTAAAAACATTCCACTTTAATTAAGCTCTTTATGGCTGCTCCTGTTACTATTTCCAGCCACTCGTACAGTTCATGTTAGCGATAGTAAAATAAAAATAAATGAAAAATGAATATCCATATTGCCAAGCATTCTCTATATAGGAGTCGTTTTAGGTAATCGAGCTACGAATGGCTGAAAATGAATTGTAAAATTTCTAAAATTTAGTTTTTTACGGTTTTCCGGAAGATTTCAAAATTCGAATATACATACACAAGTACATGTGCAGGTATCCTTGTACATACAAACATACAGTCACACAGATAATTATACGTACCCCCCCCCCCCTCTAAAAATAATTTTTTTTTTAAATGATACTATATGGACAAGTCAACTGATTTTTGCGCCACTCTTCCAAACTTGATGTAAACAACAACAATTACTTTGTTTGTTATTTTTCCTTACACTCTTTTGCACAAACAGTAACAATTGTTCGACAGATCTTTATAACGGAGATTTTCAAACCATGATTATTCTCTTCAAACACCGCGCGTCTTCACACACCTCTGATTGAATTTTTATTGACTCAGTTGACTCCCTTGCCTTGCCTTTTGTATCGCAAATTACAGTGCATACCGATGATGCTGAATTGGACATATCTCAAAGGAAATTCAGTATATTTGAAGGAAATTGCTGGTAAAATTACCGAAGATGGTACAGAGCTCATAATCTCAGTCACGTTGCATATCATAGACGTTTCGATTGTCTTAGTTGACATTGGTATTCTCCGATCGTTTTGCAAAATTCTTAAATTCGTTTTTGAACTAAAACGCTTCTTATAATATTAAAATTTTTGTTTTCAAATTTCTTAGAATTTACTTGGAAAACATACAGTATGACAACAGACCATTTTATAACAATTTAACTTCGAACAGTTTGAACTAGAAGCAGTACTTATACTCCTAAGATGGATAAAATGAACCGTAGAATAAAAAAAAACTTCACATAAAAATTTTTTATTTTCTGTGCTGGAATATGGAAATTTATTTAAACATTACTTACAATGTTCTTTGATTCGTTTTGATTTTAGTTTTCAAAAAAATTTTATCAGCAGTGGATTTCGCTTCACTCCTTCTTTATATTCTAAACGAGGTGCATGTATGTTTTGTTCTTTCTTTTTGCCTTTTTCGTAAAAATATTTTTTGTTCCTTCAAGTTGGATGAAAAGTTTTGAAGGTAGAAAAACGAGATAAAAGCCATAGAATGCAATAAGGGGTTTAAGGGGAGAAAAACAAAAAAAAAATTGATATACGTTTAAAACGAAATTAAAGACGTTTCCAGTAAGATTATAAAAGAAATTTTTAAACCAAAGTACCTACATGGTTTCAACTGATACCCAAGGTCCCACGGTATGTTTAAGCTCGCTTCCAATATTCTCTGTTTTATAGCGGATGCTGAAACTTGGGCACTATAATACAATATGTCATTGCTGATTTTGAAAAGGTCTATTTCTATATGCATATACATATATGCATACATACATAATTGGTCATTACAACCGTGGTCTCATAATAATATACCAACACACTACCTATAAGACTACGGCATATATGCAGGTTTGGAATTACACGGTGCGGCAGTGAAAATACACCCGAGCAACTACATAGTCTAAGTTATCCACTAGGTTGAGTAAAACTCATAAATACTTTTTAATTTTTTTCGAACCCTCCAAACTTGATTTATTTGACAAAAACGGTTTTTTTTAACTTTTCACACAAAAGTATTGATTACCCAAATATGTTTGAACCCATTTTTAAAAATCCAAAGCTTTTTGAAAAGGGGAGATATTAGTCTTTAAAACGGTGTATATACATGTTTTGTTCAAACTTATATGTTATGAGTTTTGATGGGGTAAACTTGGACAATATTATTTTTTTCTTATTTTTTTTAAGTTTAGCTATTCTCAATTGGAAAATTTAATTAAAAAATATCAAATAAGTGATGTCATTCTGAAAGTGCATTATCTCGTGAGGAGATTGACACATCGTTTGATACATACATAACATAATTGGTCATTACAACCCTTCAGTCATGATTACTGCCTAGCTACTCGCACCACTTATGTTGTGTGCGTTAATTTCATATATGAGTGGCGGCACGTAGTGTTTAAAGCCGATTCCGAACGAAAAAATTTTTGAGAAACTTTTCATGCCAATTTTATTTACCCTCAGAGTTTTTGCCAGAAATCTGCTGAGAGGAAGTCACCGAAGAAATAATTTTTCAGAATTAATTTTAATGTCTGACCTAGAGTTTGAACCGTAGCCTTACGTGTAATAAGCCAACACACTACCTACTAGACTCCGGCGACTTCAATACTCTTGAGATTATATTTAAAAGCCTGAAAATTCCAAAAAAATATTTCATTAAGACATATTTGCCCGATCACATACACATTATTGAACATAATAACCTTATAATAGTTTTAGGACTTAGCTTCTCACACCTTTAACTTTGTGTGAGGTAAAGATGACAAAACCTATTACCTACTAAGAAGGCTATATTTTTTGTGGCAATGAGTTTAGTCTTATATTTCTTCTTCTGAAGATGACATACCTAAGGTTTGAACTTTCGTTCTCTATTCTAGCAAACCAACACACCCCTCAGAAGATTTTGGCAATATATTCTAAGGAACAACAACACTTCTGTCGTGAATTTCTCACTTGTTTGCTGTGATGTTTTATGAAGAGAAGTAAAGTCGAAGAGGAATGCAAAAGTAATGAAAAGTTCACAACTTGGAACACCAAGGAGAAACGGTCTGCGGCATTCTCTTCATCAGGCTAGATGCGGTGAATATTATCAAAAAAAGCCGAAGGCTCTCGTTTAACAAGCTAACAGACTACCTTCTAAACACACTTCTTCTGGGAATCTAACTGTCAAATTCAGTCTGCTGCCACTCTAACCTATCCTAACCTAATTTATAACGGGAGGAGTTATAGTAAAACGTGTTGCCTACCTTCACTTACAGCTGGGCATAGCCAAACACTTAACGATCATGAAAATTGCGTAGCATTCTAATTATAACAATATCTTAAAGTCGAAATAGAAAAAAAAACAGAATTTTCAAACATAAAATACAATGACATCAGAAATATCCCCTAAGAAAAGTCCAAAAGGAGAACAAAAATTTACAGGCAAAAATTTTTTGTTTTTCAAAACTGCATAAAGTTTATCGTTTCGTAATGAAAAAAAAAATATAAAAAAGGATAAAAATGAGAATTTCTAAAGACAAGTGGCGGTTGGTAATGGAGGCTGGCTGGCACTCATATTGCATGAGTTTTATTGCGAGTGCCTGAGTGTATCCTTACACTTTGGGTTTTTCGCAATTTCTTTTTTATTTTGAGTAAATTTTCATTTCATTTTAAATTTCAATTTAAAAAACTTTACTTTAAAAAATATACTTGAAATAAATTAAAAAGGAAAACAATGAAGAAAAAACCGAAAAACTTTTAAAAATTTTCGAAAAGAAATTAAGTGTAGAACAATAGTAAACGTTCTCCCCTTTTTTTGTTTTGAAATAGTAGCACAAGCGAAGTAGCTGCATGTGTTGCAACAGCAGATTGCCTCGTATTGTGAAATTTATCTTTTGGCATGTACAACAGCACCAAGAATATAAAAATATCCATCCTATTGAAACCAAATATTGTTCACATCAGTACCATGAAGAGCGGGTACAAAACAATTGGTTATCATGGTGTGGTAGGTGACCGTAATGCTTGCGCTATCCTCATTTTCAAATTAGTATTGTCCACTCCACAAGCCGTACCAAATAGTCACTCGTAATGGGAGCATTGGCAAGACCACACGTGGGTTTCCTGAGCCCCAAATACGGCAATTTTGCTTGTTGACGTACCCACAAAGATGAAAATGAGCTTCAACCGTAAAGAAGATTTTTGGCAAAATCGACTTCATCGTGCAGTTTCTTGTTGTCCCATCTAGCGAAGCGAATGCTCATGCGGCTTCAACTCTTGACTTTTCTATATTGAACTTTGTATGGCGTCATACCGAGATCTTTTCGCAAAATTCAACGGAAACTGGTGGTAAAATGTTCAATTCTGGAGAACGATAACTAGTTGATGTTGATAGATTCTCACACACACTCTCGGCCACAGCTTCGACATTTTCTGGTGTACGCACTGTACGAGCACGCTCAGGTCTTGGCGCATCAAAAATGAAACCAGTTTCTCGAACTTTAGCAATAAACTTGCTTATACCGTATTTATTTTGTAAATAAATCCAATAAATCCCAACGTTGCTCAAGCAAAAATTGATTTATTACGTTCAGCGAAGATAATGTACAGAATTTTGTAACAGAATAGAATGACATACAAAGTATTGCCGGATTCGAAATGACGGATGGTTAAAATTTAAACCGATAGATGGCCCACCCGATATATGTATTCCCACATTTGATTTTATAACGAAATTTAAATTTTTCATTGATTTTATTATTTCTGCTGTTATTGTTGTTTTTTAATTAAAAATAAATGAATGTCTTTACAGACATCATTTAATGGATTAACTTTCGATATTCGATAATCTCGATATGTGTTCAAACATATTTTCGTAATTTTATATTCTTGTATTTGTCTTTATATATACGTTTTTGCTGCTATTATTGTTGTTGTTATTTTCACATATTAACGAATTTTATAAAATAAAATAAAAAGAGAATTTACCTTAGGAGGGCAAAAGGAAATGAGATTTGCACGATAAAATATGAAATTTTTATTAAATTCGTACAACACCAAAAAAATGTAAAATATCGCACACATTTGTACGTATATGAGGATGTATTTATGAATATATAATGAATAAATATACGATCTATGTATGCATGTACGTACGTAAATAAATGTGCATAAATTGAAAATGTATTAGCAGATGATTTGTTTTCTCTAGCAGAATTGTCATTGACACACTGACATTCGTACAATCGAATTAAACAACCGGGCTTACGTTTATTGTAAAATCTTCAGATCAAGAGGAAAAGGTCAGTAGGAGTAAAGGCAATCAAATCAGAACAGGAAATGATTGATATTTATAAAAGCGTTTGGAGTTTCAAATAAATATACGAAATACAAAAGCATTTATTGAAATTGATTTTACGTAAAAGCCCCTACAGATGTATAGACTCCATCCATCTTCACTGCAAGGATATATTCAGCTAAAATGGATAAAAAAATGTATTCAATGAATTGATTTTTATGACAGATTAAAGTTTAGACAGTAATAAATTGGAAAAACATTTCATAGATTTAAAGACGATATGGAAACGTAAAAGTTTGTCTTTTAAAGTAAGGGACATAAGAGAAAAAAAATTTGTTCTTCAACAGTGCAGAACATATACAACGAGTTTTAATATGAAAATATTCTCGGTATTTTGTTACCAAATGATCATCAAGCAGACTAAGCAGTTCAGTTCTGAAACTCAAAGAATAAAAGTTCCATTGATTTGAAAGAAACCTAGTAATTGAGACTATAAAAAAGGAAAATTCATCCCAACAAAATTCCTAAACCTAAGGATTTTAGGACAAAAAGTCTGTCAATCTTCCCTGGTAAACGCATGTTTTCTCATTATCTTCAGGGGAAAATAACTTCGTATTTATTTTCAGTATGTATGCTTTAAGGGGAAGTGAACTGCGTCTGCTCTTCATTCGATTTGGTAGATACATGCAAAGGATTTGCAGCATATCGAAAAGGACTTGAACAACATTACTCCCGAAGCAAAGCTGTGAGCTTTGTGATGGGTGGGCTATCAATGCGTTTAAATTTGAACCATCGGTTATTTCGAATTTGGCAATACTTATGTCACTCTATTCTGTCACAAAATTCAGTACATTATCTCCATTCAACGTAATGAATCGATTGACGCCTTTGGGATTTATTTCCGAAATTTATTTCCAAAACAAAGGCAATTAGTCGGAAATTGCACGAAAATCTCGAACAAAATGTGGTCGCAGAGAAGGACCAACAGTGCCCGGTATAGGCAGGTTTATTTCTAAAGTTCGTGAAACTGTTTTCATGGTTGACGCGCCAAGACGTGAGCGTGCTCGTACAGTGCATACACCCGAATATATCGGCTGAGAGTATGCTTGAGAGAATCCATAAACATCAACTCGTCATCGTTCTTCAGAATTGAACATTTCACGCACTAGTTAGCGTTGACGTTTGTGAAAAGATCTCGGTATGCCGCCTTACAAAAATTTGAAGCCGCTTGACCATCCGCCTCATTTTTGCTTCCCTAGATGGGTTTACAAGACGCTGCACGATGATGTCGGTTTAGCAAAAAATAATAAAAATCATCTTGTCGGTTGAAGCTCATTTTCATCTTTGTGGGTACGTTAATAAGTAAAATTGCCGTGTTTGGGACTCAGAAAACCCACACGTGGTCTTACAGAAGCCAATGCACCCATTACGAGTGACATTTTGGTACGGCTTGCATAGCAGAGAATACACCTTTCAAAATGAGGACTTCGCAACCGTTACGGTCAATGGAGACACCTACCACACCATGATAACCGATTTTGTTTTACTCGGTATTGATGTGAACGATGTTTGGTTTCAACAGGATGATGCACATGTCACAATCGATTCATTGCGTCAAACGTGTGATGGCTATTTAAGTGGCCTCCAAGAACACTAGTTGGACTATTTTCTGTGGGGTCCGTTAAAGAAATATAGGATTCTAGTCTATTTGCTTAAATAACAGCGGTATTATGTTCACATGGAGTGCTAATTATTTCGACAACATTTTGTATAACAAACTGAGTTTTAAGCAAGACATCATGGAAAGTGTAACATTTTCTTCAATTCAGGATATTGTTCGCTGTCAGTGTGGTACCTTTTATTTGATAAATAAACAAGTATGCTACCCAGCTTCCAGGTAAGTATTCTGAAACACTTGAAACGATTTATAATCTAAATAAATTTTCTTTAGGAACGCAATACCCTATTAGATGGTCAGCTGCTACTCTCAGTCTATTTTTGAATAGTCTGATACAATATAATCACAGGCCATAAGCTTATATTGTCTTATATCTATAAGCCCTTATTTCTACCTTTCCTGCGAGTGTAGAAGTCAAAACTCCAATTCCCACCTTACAGAAAAGTTCTACAACAGAAAGTTCAATACGGAAACTCCCCTCCCTGGCAATCTCATTTCATAGAATTAATACATGACCTCATATCCATTATTATCCATGCCTAGCTTATTCAAACAATTTCGTAGTAACTACATGTTAGGTTGACTACAGGTCAACCTGGTGGAGGGTCCAGATGACGGCCGAACTATCACATATAATTGCTTTGTTTTGCCCTCTATATTTCCAATCTTAGAACGTCTGAGGCCTTAAGGTATCCCAGAAGAAACACATGGATGCTTATCAGGTGCCATGTAGGGGATTGTGTGTCTTGACATTGAGTTGCCTACTGAAGTTTATCAGGACAATAGGTTTGGAGGGGGCATTAGTAAAGGAATACGCTACACAGAATGTATAGGTCGCATATGATCGCACTGCTATGGTATCTCTTTTCGACGATGACAATAACAGTCCTTACGGAAACGACTAATACAGTATTCACTTAGATAAGGGCCTTACGAGACTACTACTAAGTACTAGAATCAATTAAACTTTGTTGACTTCGGCATAAATCGTCCACTTTAGCTATTGCTATCACAGATCAATTCTTCTAAAACGTTTATAATATGAGTTAGTAGATTGCAAATAAAATAAAAATAAATCTGTGTTTAGTTTTAATTCAAATTATTTATTTTTCGCACACTGTTCACGACTTGATATAACAACAACAATTGTTTTTCTTTGCTATTCCTCTGTTTACACACTTTGCATAAACAATAACAATTACTGCACAATTATTCAACAGATCTTTGTAATGGAGATCTTCAAACTACTATTACACTCTTCAAAAGTACCGCGTTTTCACACAAGACTGACTGAACTTCACTAACTCACTCGCCTGATTTGACTTGTCTTTTATATGGCAGGGTAAACAGTCTAATGAACGTTCTTGAAGGCACATTTTTGTTTACTTGTTTAACATTTTTTATGCTGGTGCTTGTTGTTGTATTTTTGTTTACTTTTTTACAATTTTTTATGTTGGGGTTTGTTGTTATATTAAGCAGTACGATAAGTTGTAACCAGTTTTGTTTTCATGCATTGTTTTGTTATTGTAGCTTTTGTTTTTTTAATTTTAATATTAAACGATGTAAAGGCAAAACACCAGTATCAAGTTTTTTTTTTCATTTACGTAACAATTTTATTTCGATTTCATAGAATTGCCTTTTTCAACTAAATTACAGAATATTTTTCCATAGAAATTGTCACAGATTCAAAGGAATTTGAAAGGTTTCCCCTAGGCAGAGCTTACATGTCTGACTACTTATCACTTGAGCTTGTAATGTCAACATGTGTGTCTGTCTAGTATTGAAGCTTTAAAACTCTTTAAACTTCTAACATGTTTTTGTGATGTTCAAATGCAAATACAGTTCAACAATTTCCTGCTTAAGTGATTCAAAGTTTTTTCTTCCCTTCTAACTATATTTCTTATGTTATATTTTCAAATAATTTATAAAAATCCCTCAGATTACACCTTTTTTATTTCTTTTCAAAATTTCTTTTTCACTCAATTCAATTGTTTTCTTTTAGCATTGCCACCAGTTTATTGTTGCGATATTGGGGTGGAGGAGACGACAACAAGAAACACAAAATCATTTTTCTTATGTGGCTAGAGTTCTTCTACCATCGGAAATTTTTTCTCTTTAATTTGATTCCATATTTAAGTAACACTGAAGCCCTCTACTCGTTTAACGTTGTTAGAAAATAAATGGCAAAAGATGCATTTTTCAATTTAATCGTTCAACTTTTTTAAATAAGCTTTGAAATAAACTTTATTATTGAAAGTGTCACTTCGTTTTTAAGTTCTTGTCCCCCTTCATCTCTCTCTTTTTTTTTTTTTTGTATGGAAGACACAAACCAGCTTTCGCCAGACAAAAAACCTTGGAGAAACCCTCATAAGCCTCCTTAACAAAGCAGACATTAAAAATTTTCTGACACTTTTTCTGGTGATGGTGGTGTAAAGCAGAGGTTGTGTTAATATTTTTCTCCATTTCACTCGAATAGAGTCGAAAGTAGATCAAAATTTATTGAGAATGAAGAGAGAATAACAAATAATTTTCTATTAAGAAGGTTATATGAAATGACTAAAAAGTTTGTATGGAATTAAGCTTACAAAAGACTAACTTTTGGTTTTTGCCAGCAATATCGGATATTTTTTTTGAAATTTTTGGCACTTACAATGATAATACGAGACAGAAACATTATTAGAATGAATCTAGTTTTATTAAAATTTCGTTATTCATGGCATTTATTTTTGGCTAATACTTCGGCCATATATCCACTGCGATTACGAGCGGATCATGAACCATTCGTTCAGTCCAAATTCGATTACTTTTCCAAAAAAATGTGGCCGTAAAGCGGCAATGATGGATAGCCGATTGACTTCCAATACGTCAAGAGTTGTTGGTTTGTCCGCATTAACCAAAGCCTTAACAAAGCCACATAAAAAGTGATTCAAGGATATTAAATTGGCTGAGGACAAGTTGACTTCTGCAATGGAAGTTGTCATCTAATTGAACACACAAATTACATGTTCTGTAAGCGTGTTGTATGGCAAGTAAGGCTATCTCGGCGTAACCAAATGTTGTTGAGGTTTGACTAAGTAATTTTTGGGAAAAAATTTCCGTCTGCATGGCTCATTCACCGTATCGGCAGTCACTTACTTTTTTCGAAAGATATAAGGACCGAGAATACCGTAGTTATAAAAACGTAGTAATACAAACCAGAGCTTTAAAGACTATGTTTGGGATGAAAGTAAAAAGAATGAGTCATAGCATCCGACTACTCTCTTTTGGAGGTTAATTCGAACATAGCATTGGACTAGTTGGGAATGTAGAAAAAAGGGCTACCTTCAGATAAGCCAGAGATCATGTGCGAATTTGCGCTTTCGCTCCCGCCGCTAATTGGACCAAAACTTTTCTAAGGAATGGAAAAAGTATACTTTATGAAAAGCAAGCGAAAGAGATTCAAAGACTTTTCTTAAACCAAAAGGGTAGTTCAAGAATAGCCTGACCAGTTACTAACGGTCATATGATCACAAAGTATACTCGGTCAGAATGGGAATTGTTTCGAATCTAAGATGTAGATTCAGTGATGATAAGAATGAATCACCAAAGTACAAGCTTGGAACCTGTGAAGCACCATACCGAAACACACATGGGTGTTAGGCTGACATTGTTTTTCGTGGCATCGATAAGCTTAGATAGCGAACGCCATATAGTTTGAGTATTTATGGTTATGCTATTATGGCACTTCTTTTCGACAACATGGAATATAAGATCTCTGGATTACTATATTCGAAAGAAGCTAATGAGGTTAAACAAAATTTGTTGCTCAAAATGGGCTCAAAGGATTTAATTATTCGAGACAAGTTTGAAGTGATTATACTGTTTCTTTATAGGAATATAAACATTCAGCTCAAATATATTCAAATTTTTTTTTGTGTAAAACTATAAAATACCACATAAAATAATTGGAGTTGTTATTTCTTTTAATATTAAGTTTCATTGAAAATGTTATTGTTGTTTTTGTATATACGTAAATAGGTGGCTCATCTGCTTTTCTCCAACATCAAATAGCAAAAGCAGCGTCATCAAACAGTCAAAAAACCAACTACAGCAATGTTATTATCATTTCCTATAAAAACGGGGCATTGAATAGAAATTTCAACACAAGCACATTTCGAAAAAGTTTCCGTTACTACTACTATCAACGTTACCAGCGCCATTTAAATCCTTTTTCAAAACACATTGAAATGGAACCTTTTCTTTACTCCAGCTGCACTCTACCATATGGCATATGGCTGGCAACGTTTACTCAATCTGATGATGTGAATAAGACTGTCAGTGCTGATGTTGTTAGCATTGTAACTGACAATGTTTGATATTCAATGTATTGTACCTAACAGCAGTGATGAAAAATTAAAAACAGGAAATAAGAAATCTAATGTTGTTTTACCCGATTGAACGGAGTGTTTAGAGAGAAGGGAGTACTTTTCAGAAGAAATTAAATGTAAACGAATTTAATATTGTTCCGAAAAGGAAAAGTCTAGATACTGGTGTTTTAAACGATATAAAAGTTTAACATTAAAATTATAAAAAGCTAGAAAAACAAAAACAATGAACTTGTTTACATGATAAACAAGTAAACAAACACTAGTATAAAAACGTATAACGAGCAAAAAAAATGCAACAACAAACACTGCAAGAATAAATGTAAACAAAAATACATAAACAACAATAATGAAACAACGTTGCTTACTTTTATAGAGATCTCGAAAAGGCGAACATTTGCCTTCAAGAACATTCATCAGACTGTTTACGTTGCCATAAAAAAAGCAAGGCAAAGCAGGCAACAAGTCAGGAAAAGACTTGTGTGAAGACGCGATGTGTTTGAAGAAAATAATCGTGGTTTGGAGATCTCCGTTACAAAGATCTATCGAGGAATAACAAACAAAGCGATTGTTGTTGTTAACATCAAGTTGTGAATAGTGGCGCACAGAATTGTGCGAAAATACATACATACATACATAATTGGCCATTACAACCCTTCAGTCAGGATTACGGCCTAGCTTCTCAAACCGCTCATGTTGTGTGTGTTAATTTTATAAGTGGTCTGAGAAGCTAGGTTGTAAACCTGACGAACGGTTTGTAATGACCAATTATGCATGTATATATGCATGAATTGGATGAACTACATACGGTTACAACAGGACGGCACTACGTGTTGGTGATGCCAAGTGGTCACCGGGGTCTTGCGATTTGTCCCGTTACACTTTTTTGTGAGTTTTTTTAAACCATAAACCACAGTTGACCTCGAAGCCAACACAACCCAACATACATACACTCAATTTATTCTTGCTATTAGCGTGATACAATCAATATACAGGCATACAGACAGTTAATTGCCTGGCAGGAAACTAAAAGTAGAGCTTTTTAGAGTAAGATAAGAACACTAACCCAAAAACCTTACATACAATAGTATATATAGATATACACCAGAAATCAACAATGAGTATTCAAAAACATGAGTAGATCGAATCATACTCATAATTTATACGCATTCGTACTTATTTTAACATCTACTGACATTCAAAGTTTGAAGTACTCATCATATTCATACAACACGTATGATGTTTTTGATTTCTGCTCTAGATAACTCAACATTTACAAGAATCCCAAAATAAGTATGAATCGCGTATGAACACTGAAAAACTCACTAGAAGGTTGCGTGTTTGCTCTGCTTGCGATTCTCTCCCTTTTTGCTTATGCGTCTTTTTTGTAAATGCCTATCAATTAAGCCTGTATATTTCGAGTGACTCGAATTATAAGTATTTTGCTGAAGTTATGAATCTGAATGAGTAGGCTTATGAATCAAACATATTTCGAATGGTATGAGTTTGCTGTCAACGTTGTACTCATACTCATTGCAACCTGTACTTATAAATTAACTTTGTTGTGAGTACGAATGAATCAGAGTAGTTAGATTTCAGTATTGTTGACTCACTTACATATATTAAGAATTTTATGAGTGCTTATGAGTAGGGAAGAAAGATTCATTGCTGATCTCTGATATACACATAATGAAATCAAATTTAAATTAGAATTCCATTTCAATAGTATTAAGCAACGATTGGACTCAAATACAAGCCGCTTAAAACACATTTTACTTCAAAACAAAATACTCTTATGCCATCCTTTGTATTCTACTTCGTGTAGCGATTTGCGCTACCAATTTTACCAAAACCAAACCAGTTTTAATTACAATCAATCATCGAGTTGTCTACGATAAAGTGCAACAAATTAACGCTACACAACAAATTAACAGTACACGTAACAAATTAAGTTACGAAACTATGCGTTATTTCAGTGAGTGGTTCTATGCCAACAGTTTGTTTTACGCTATTTAGCAGTTTTTCTTTTTCCCATTTGCTACTGAATCGTCTTTTCCTTTGTAAACAAAAAAAAATAAATATTTCCAGTTTTTCTTTCGGACTTCTAATGTCTTTATCACTGAGAAAATCGCTGTCAAAACCAAATGCAACAACCAACCGCAATCAAATCCAAGCAAAGCAAAGCATTTTGGCGAACGTTTCACAAACCAAAAAGAATTTTTCGCAAGCACTTGATTTTGAATATCTTTTTAACAATTGTAGTTTGCAAAAATCTTAGTGGGCAGTTAAACCACACTAACAGGATTTATAGGTATGCCATGCACAAGTGTCTCTATTTAGACTGTTGCAGAATATTCTTTGTGTATTAATTTATACATACGTAACGTTATAAATTGCATTGAAATTAAAGTTACCAGGCTTTATGAGGAAAATAAAATGAAATTTTAAAGTTTTTCTGAAATTAATTTTAAAAATTGTCATTCACTAGTATTTCCAAATGTTTGATTCAGAAGAATTAATCAGAAGGGTAATCAAGTAAATTCTGAAGACGAATTACTCTGCTTAAGATCGTATGCAAAATACTGGGAAGGCTTCAAAGTTAGATGGAGGAAAATCTACGAGAAGTACAGGCTGGTTTCCGGCGTACACCAAGCCAAACCTCTACGCATTATAATAGAACAAGCTCTTGAATGGCGTACACCTTTGTACATAGATTGGAAGAAAGCCTTCGATGCCATCAGACGAACTGAGCTCAAGAGAATATACTGTTACGTTTTCACCTTTTAAAAACGTTTAAAATATGAGCTCATAGACTGCATAGATTGCAATATTACAACATTGCTTCTCACACCGCAAATGTTGTACGTGCTAATTTTGTCAATAAGTGGAGGGATTTACAGTTTAACATCGACTTCGAACGATAGATTATGAGGAACTTTTTATGGCAGTTTTATTTACTGTCAGAGTTTTTGGCATAAGACTGCCGAGGGGAAGACGCCGAAAAAATTTTTTTATTTTATTTTATTCCAGATGTATGAGCTGGGGTTTGAATCGCCAAAATAGACTACAGTCACTTCGATTATTATTTCCGAATATTTAACTGGCCCCGAAAGAAGATGCATCATTGCTATTAAATTGAATATTTACGGATTTTTTGGTTCCCCTGTTTTTGGTTCATATACATATGTAGTTCAAACCATTTTAATACGCCAAACCTAACTACATATATCCTAATCACACACACCTCCAAATACATGTGCTAAACTTTAGTGCGTGTAGTTTAGACAAATTTAAACAAGTTTTCCTAAAATGAAGATTGATGGCAGTCAACGAAATATTTTGTATGCATACCATCATGTTTTTAGCCGTTAAAATAGGAAAATGGGAAATAGTGTTAGAAAACGTGTTCATGTGCATACATACATACATATGTGTTCGTACAAGTGTGTATATGTATATTACCTTTTATAAAAGGGACCTATAAACATGTGTAGAGACGGTTGGCTTTAGATTTATTTTGTTCAACTGCGGTTAAGCTTCTATCATAGTGGTACACCCCAACTTAAATATGTATAGAATGCTGAGTCTGGTTCAATGGCATAGAGAGTGATTACAAGAATGGTATTTCATATTTAAAAAGATCATACCGCAATATCTCTGCATCAAATTGGATTCATAAAAGGGGAAACTTTTTTAATATTTAATATTCCTATTAAACTCATATATGTATGTAATCATCTAACTTGGGCCATAAATATTTCATCAGGTGTATAATGCATGATTATAAAAATGGTCAGAGATAGAGGAACCCCAACATTTTACAATCAATCAAAGTTTTTTAAGTCATGTAGAAATTTTCTAAGAAAAAAGTTTATAGTCTAAGGGAAAGAACGCGTAGTGTCTGTGGGCATAAGACTTGAAACTCTTTACAACATAGGACACAGCAAGAAATTCTACTGTAGGACTGTCACACATACGAAAAATTAGTCATGGAACGACTTCATTTGTAACGTAATCCAGGAATTTAACTTAAATAAATAAAAAATGTATTTCTTACAGCAGTCTTCTGGCAAAAACGCTGAGAATAAGTAAAATTTTAAAGAAAAGTTTCTTCAATCTGTAGCTTGGAATCGGTGTTAAATTGTATGTCCCGCCACACATGAAAAATTTTTTTTCATACATATTTCGTAAGGTTCTCAATAAGAGATTTGAGTTAGGATTCCAATTTGGGACTTTTTTTTATTTATTTATTTAAGTTAATGGACAAATTCCTTACTGAGTAATAACATAAATCGAATAAAATTAAATAGGATTACAATAAGTTTCTTTAAAAATACAAGTAATAGTTACAACAAAAATATGAAAAGTTACGAATTGAGAAAAACAATAATGTTCCGTTTTATAACGCAAGAATTTAAAGAAAAATCAACAAAGTCTGACAAATAATTGACGGCAATTTCTAGTTAACGGATCAGCAACAGCATAATTAGTTCCGCAGAATTGAATATAAATAAGATTATAACAGCGGAAGTTACGACAAGGAACATTGAATTTAACAGATCTTAATAGAAATTCACAGCAAATATTTAACATTGTTCGACGACTCTTAAGGGTAGGCAGTTTTATTAAAGCCAGTCTGCTAGTATATGAAGGCATATCCAAGTAATTCCATCCACGGCCACGCAAGCAGAAGAGTAGAAATTGTTTCTGAACAGATTCGATGTGTTCGTTGTAAACATTATAATGAGAATCCCATACGATGGATCCATACTCCACAATTGGTCTGACAAGCGATACGTATTACTGTTTAGTAATAAATGGATCAGTAAATTCCTTTGCCCACAGTTTTATGAAGCCAGGAGTGCTTCTTGCCTTATTTACAGTCAAAGTGATATGATCATTAAAGTTTAATTTTATGTCTAATAGGATCCCAAGATCAATAAAAGACTCCACTATTTCCAGTTGATGACCTCCAAGCAAGTAATTAACAGCAATAAAATTATACTGCCAGGTATAAAACATAAAACTAAACGAATGAACTATCACAGTAGAATTAAATTTTTCCATCAACTTTTGTGAAACTCCACGTTGGGAACAACACCGACCTTGTAATGTATATACAACAACATAAAAAATTTATTAAATTTTTTTGTATAACAAAAGTTTTAATTACAAAAGAAACAAAAAAATGTCTAAATTTTTGTAAACTCGTAACCCGAAATTCTTTTGTTACAGCTCAGATGAAGCAAAAAGAACAACAGCAAACAAAGTGTAAAAGCAACAATTCCTAACAATAATAATAATTTAAATTTATACAACAACAAAGCTAAAATACCTAAAAACATTTTATTGTAATTTCCAACTTTAGCAAATTGTTGTGGTCAATTAAGGTCTGCATGTAACCCATAAAACATTACCAAAATCGGTCGGTTAAGAAAAGTTTCACGAGAGTAATGTTGGCACATATCAAATTGCAACAGCAAAGATATTCGTAATAAACTTTATTTTAAAATAAAAAGCCTCTTTAGCTCAGTGGTAGAGCACTGGTCTTGTAAACCAGGGGTCGTGAGTTCAATCCTCACAGGAGGCAACTTAAGAAATTTGAAATTTTTTTCAAGGAATATTTTAGTAGTTTTCAGCAATTTTATTGTAGGAATAAGAGACACTCAATTTCAAGTTTTTAAACAATGTGGAAAGCTAGGGGTCTGAAGGAGAGTAGAGCATGCAATTTATTATAAAGGTTTCCTTTTGATATAACTTCTGCTATTCTTTTTAATGATTTTATTCAAAAATATATATTTCATCGATTAAAAAAAAACTTTAATAATATTTCATTTTTTGGATTCAATCAGCTAATATTATTGTTGTTGTTATTATTATCATTGCCGTCAAATGCATTTGAAATGTAATCAATTAAAATACCAATTTAGGGGAAGAGAGAGAGAGAGAGAGAGTGATGAAGAGTACAAATATTTTCTGTTTCTGGTTGTTCTTCGTTAAGGAGCTTTCTGTTTGAAAATGTATTGCTTTTTGTTTTCTGCGGTTTCGGAAATTTTTTCTTTACTTGTGATTAGATTAAAACGGGTATAGGAACGAAGTCAACAATCTGATGTGATAGCCACAATATCAGGATCAATTTTTTAAATTTTTTTCCCATAATATTAAGAAGATTTCCATTGTTGTCTGTTGTCTAAGTGAATTGTGTGTTTCCCAATTGTATTACATTAAATAAATTTCATTTACGCGAAAGCACGGGAAGCTCCCCCTTATACATATTGTTACGTTTTTACCGTAACGTTTAAATATGAGTTCGTTAATTGCAAACAAAGTAAAAACAAATATGTGTTTAATATCAGTTGAACTCTATTCTTTACACTACTTTTGTGTGCCACCGTATACAACTTAATGATACAACAAATGTCCGCGTTAACACTACCAACTGGTCGTTAGATCTTCTCTGCTTACAACCTTTTTGCAAGCAATACCACTTGTACGTTCAAACCGCAACGCGTCTTCACACAAGGCTGACTGAATTATAACTGACTGCTGCCTGCTTTGTCCAGCCCTTTTATAGTCCGACACAACCAGTCTAACGAACATTCTTAAAGTGGAAGGTTCGTGATCTCGCCTTCTCAAGCGGTCTATTGCTAATACATTGTTGTTTGTGTACTTTGCTTATGTTGTCTATCCCTTTTTGTCACATACATGTTGTTGTTGGTACCAGGTGCAACCAGGTTCGTTGTACATATGTGTGTGTGCAACTTTATATAATCAACACGTTCATTGCATTCTAAGTGTTAGTTTGTTTTTGTATCGTGTGGCTTTTGTTTATCGTTTTTGTTGTTAAACGATATTAGGTCGTTTTGATTTGAGTAACAATATATAATAATCTGAACCATATTGGGTCGTGGAAAATGACGAGCATTCGAGGTTCCAATTATTAGGGGATAATACCAGACAGACAATACAACATCAAACATTTTTAATTTAAAAATAAGAGTGTACTGGAAGATGTTAAATAAGTTTGCCTAACATAAAGGCTTCCTATAGGAAGTAAATTTGTTATTTCATAATGGCGCTCAATGTACCTACCAACGGTTTTTCAAGACTTCTTATAGAGAGTAATTTTGGTATTTCCTAATGGTGAACGCTAAATAAGCCCCCATTATGGCTCAGGCGTATGCAGATAGTTATAAGTCGGTTGGTTGGGCTTCTCTTCTTCAACTTCAGTCCTAAGTTAGCTCCCGCGTTCATGATCTTGTCTCTAGATTTTATATGTATAGTATTAATGTATAGTAATTATTGAAATGTAAACCACTTCTGCTTCATATGAGTATAGGCAACTCACTGTATCGACTTTCAAAATATATTCATTGGGTTATACTTTTAAACATATCAATGACGGTTTTTCACACAATTGAACAAATAAGAAAAACAAAGAAAAACTTTTTTATTTATTTATTTATTTATTTATTTATTATTAATCATAGCACAACAAGATAATAATCTTATAAATGAAAGTGCTATGGGAGTACATCAAAGAGGAAAAAGTAATAACAAATCATTGATTATATGAGTAATGAAATGTTTGAAGTACATTATGAATAAAAATGAATAAGAATAAGAACATGTTTTAACCTCAGGAAATAGCAATCGATACAACAAAATTAGGATAAGAAAATGAGTATATGTAAAAAACTAAATTAGGAAAGATACAAATATAAAGAAAAATACAAACAAAGAAATATATATACATATAATGAGATACAATGAAACTTAAATAATAAATTAGAAAAATGAAAATAATTAATCACTAATAAAAATGAAGAGTAAAAATGTATAAAACAATCAAAATATGTTACAAACTACTTAAACAGATTGTATAACTCCTTTTTGAACTTAGTTGCATTGCCTATGTTCTGAATGTAATTAGGTAGTGCATTCCAAAGACTGATGGTGTGTATAAAGAACTGTCGTTTCGACAAAAGAGTCCTATGCCTTAATTGGATAATTTTCCTACCGCGGTTGGATCTAGCAAATCTAATCCTGCTAAATAAGTATACTGGCTGTTCCAAAGTAATAATCTTATGGAGGAGAATTAGGCACTTAATGTTCAATAGATTATCAAAATGAATACCACATATCTGGTAAGAAAATTGTGATATATGGTCCCGACGTCCCTTAATAAATACATATCTGGCTATGTTATTATAAGCCAAGTTGAGTTTCCGCCTATCATCCGCATCACAGTTTGCGAAAATTTCAGATTCGTATAAAAGAACAGGAATCAAAAACGTTTTTGCCAGTTGCAGGCGTATAGCAAAAGGAGTCGAATCTATAACAGCCCATAAGTTCCTAAGCATACCATAAACTTTACCAACGATGACATTAATGTGACTAGACCACGTTAGCCGACCATTAAAGATAACACCCAGATTAGATGCCGATTCAACAAAATCAATTTTATTCCCCCTGATAATAATTTCCGGCACGTCAAACGCTCTCTTAGACCTGGAGAGCAATAAACATTTCGATTTAGAGGGATTAATACAAAGTCCGTTAGCACTAGCCCAGTTGTCAATTTTCCGTAAATCATCGTTAATCGCATCTACATATAGTCGGATATTATCAATACAAGCGCTCCTATAGAGCTGAACGTCATCAGCGTACATATGTACGCTACAATTATCCAAAACATCAGGTAGGTCGTTAATGTATATACAGAACAAAAGGGGCCCTAGAATTGATCCCTGAGGAATACCTCTTCCAACGTGTACCGAATTCGAGATGTTGCCGTTTAGGTAAACTCGTTGAGATCTGTTAATGAGATAAGAACGTATAAGGCTGCAAGCTGAATTAGAAAAATGAAAGAGGGTCTGTAGCTTTCTCAATAATATTCTGTGATCAACTGTATCAAAAGCCTTAGTGTGATCCAAAAGAACCAAAAACGCTATGTAATTTTCATCCAGCTTCAACCTAAGGTCATCAGCTACATTGACTAAAGCAGTAGTGCAGCTCCTAGCTTTCATAAATCCCGACTGTTTATCAGATAAAAAATTATTACTCGTGAGATAATCGTTCATTTGTGTAGCTATGAGGTTTTGCATAACTTTGGACAGGAACGGAAGAATGGCAATTGGCCTGAATTCATTGTTAGATTTAGGAATTGGGATGATTTTTGACCGTTTCCATTCATCAGGGAAAGAGGACATAGTTAAGACTGAATTAAATACATGAGTAAAATACGGTAAAAGTCTAGGTGACAAAGCTTTTAAAAAAAGGGGATCTAAATAATCAGAACCAATCGCATTCGATTTCACACAAGATAAGCATTCCAAACTTTCCTTCGTATTATATTTGTTTTCCCTTCCTCTATAAAGACCGTATCTCTTTCAATCATACGCAAAAACAAATGCAACAGTTTTGTATTTTATTGCCACAAAAAAGGCATAGGAAAAGTGTTGCACACAATAAAAGAAATAGGATTAAAAAAATAAACTTAAAATACTTATAAAAGCAATGTCCTTTAAACACTTTTCACACAGTGTTAGTGGTACCTTTTTTTATAAAAAAGGCGACTGTATTTGTTAATTCCGTTTGACTTGAATGGTTGAGCTGGCATACACGTTATCAGCTCTTATGGCTCTAAAATGTTTCGTTTTTTGTGTTGAGTGTGTAAAGGGGTTTGAAAGGAACTGCTTTTTTTTGAACCAGAAAAAAATTTACACATCTTGAAGAAATAATAAAATTTACGACTACAACGAATCCGTTTAGTATGTTTGCTATGATTTGCTAGAAAGCCTGATTGATATTTAATTGCTTAATCACTTATATGGCAAATAAACATATCTAATAGGCTCCCTGATAAGTCTTTATGTGGATAGTCAGGCTGCCATATAGCAATGATATCTAATAGGCTCCCTGATTAGTGTAGTTTCTTATGTGGACAGACAAGTTGCCTTGAAGGCACTGACAAGCTCATTAGAACTACAGTGAGCTGCAAAAGAAACTGTACACTAAAGATACAATTCTAACAATCATCAAACTCAACTTTTGCCATTTAAGGAGAGTGCCCGAAAATATTTTACAATATTTCGAAAGTTTTTGTAATTTTTTTTTTATTTTTTTTGTTTCTATTTTAAAAACAGGCAATGAAACAATTTAAAATAAAAATAACGGTAATTTATTAATGTATATTTATTTTTTAATGTACAGTTTCTTTTGCAGCTCATTGTAAATGCTGTGAGTTAACTCTTAGACAACATAAGTACATGTTTCTAAGGCGGAAGTTTGTGTATGGAAAACCCTTCTAAAAGGCTTTAGCGAATACTTTTAAAATTAATAAAGGATTGTAATGACCAACTAAATAAATAAGTAAGAAAATGAAACTACTTGGAACCTGCGCGGCATTAATGCATCAGAAAAGGAAACATCTGTATGTATATAAAGTGATAGGAATTATTCACGTTGACATCGGACTACGTACTGAAGTTTAACAGGACAATAGAATTGGAAAATACGAGGCAGTGGTACCCTATGTAGATTTTGGGGCACTTAATATTTCGTATGGTCGAAATAGTGTGAACCTATACAAATGACATCTTTTCTCGTGAGCTTCGATTCAAAATTTTTCTCCGCAATAAACCATCATGTTTTATAGTCGTTGTTGATAGTTTTAAAAATGTTCGAAGTTGTACACTTTAATAATGGGTAAAAGCTGGTACATATTTGACTGTTACTTACTCATAAAAAAGAGTGTGTTAGAGTACACACAGGAATTCTCAACGGGACACTGCGCTATTGGTCGTTTCGCTGATAACTTCATTCTGCCCCACCAAGATTACTGTAGAAGCCGCCACGATGTGAAAGAAACGGAATCGGTACAACACCTTTTATGTGAGTGTCTTGCACTTCAGAACAGATGTCATCGCTTTTTGGGAGACAGAACGTTTGAAGATCTAAGGCAACAGGGTGGTTTCATCCGAAACTGGAAGTAGTTCCAATCTACCACTAACCAATCATGATGACGGGGGTTACATCACACTGGGTGACACAATGCGCCCACGTCGACTTGCCTTTGAATGGCAAGCTACTCGCTAACCTAACCTAACTTACTCATAAAAAAGGAGGGTTTTAGGAGAGTTCTTCAAATTAAAATCTCATTTTGATTTTAAATTGTTACAAGCCAATGGTGTATGAATGCATAAATTGGAAGTCAATCAACTTTTTATAATTTTAAAACATTTCAAGCAATCAATTTTAATTTCTTTTAAGTGATTAACATTTTCTGGCTTTAAATTTATTTCAAACCGTTGTAATGTTATTTCAAACAATATTGACCCTAGTTGACCTTTTTTCTTTTTTATTTTATTTAAGTATTTAATGATATTGTCTGCTATAATTTACTACGATTATTATTATCGTATATCATAAATAACATAAAATAATGAGAAAATAATAAAATTTAATTAGAAAAATAAAAAAAGAAATAAAAACAGAGGAAAACAAAAGCAATAGAAAATGTTACAAAAACTATAAAAAATTTTCTTCTGCTAATTGTTGCGTTGTTGTGTTTATATTTCGCATTTTTGCTCTCTCTCTCTCTCCCTCTTGATTGTATTATAATTTTATTTATAGAATACATGCTATATTGTACAGCATAAAATGGAAATAAATTTCGCCTTAAAGCTCGTAAAATATACCACAACTGGGACACATAACTCAAAAGGCGGTAAACACCATATGCTGCCCCATTACACTTCTCCACACTTTACAGTATCAGCAGAGTATTGCTAGCCAATGGAATATAATTTTCCATAGTTCTGCTAAAATACAAAAATACTGCTCAAAGAGACCACATTAAATTTGTGGTATTAAAAACGGGGTGAATGCTTGAATTCTAAACCGGAATTTCATACACAAAAAAAATGCGCTTGAAGAGCCTCAACCTCTCCTCTCTTTTCTCGTATGGTATGAATAGAAAAAAATATGATGTAAAATAGGGTTGATAGGAATGATTCCAATGCTTTAAATCCAATATCTGAGGTGCACCTTGCAATGACCAGTTAGTTGCTGAAAAGGCAGAAACACGAAGCGCATGCTGATTCAGGATATTTTAAAACAGGCTAGCTATCTATACCTCATTGTTATTTGGTGGAAGCCAAATATATAAAAAAAGTATAATCATTAAAGGCGTATTTTCGAAAAACGCCGCTGGAATGGAAGCAGTAACGTCGTTATATCTGCACAAGGAAATCTGAGGTCATGGCACGCTACAGTGATGATAATGCTTATTTCGCCATTATAGTCATGGCAAGAAGAATGTCGCGATTAAGTAATTTAAGGACAGCGAAGCTGTTGGTTCTCAAGGTTATCCCCTGAAAAGGATTCATAAAATGTAATTTAGTTTACTCTGAGAGTAAATAAAATTACCATAAAATGTTTCACAGAAAAAAATCTGTCGCTTGGAGTGGACTTTAAACTGTAGGTACCGCCACTCATGTATTGGGTCCGCCATCTAACGTTTCTTTTTTCAACTAGTGCTTATTTCGTGAATGGTAACACTGCTGATTTGACAGATAATTAGTCTTATCCTTCCGCTGAACGAATATGGCTGTGTATATCCTTGAACAACGCTGGGAAATATTGCGACATTACTTTGAAAATCATGGTAATGTTGCAGAATGTGTGCGAAAATTGCGTACGGATTTTGGAAGAAGAGAAGCACCGTCAGCTCCGTATGTTCGTTATCTTGTGAAAAAAGTGAAAGAAACTGGACCTCATCGATAAAGCAAAGCGTGAAAAGCAAAAACAGTGCGTACACCCGAGAATATTGCTGCTGTGGCAGAAAGTGTGCATGAAGCGCCATCAACATCAATTCACCGTCGTTCTCAAAAATTGAACATTTCGGAGACATCAATGAGATGAATTTTGCATAAGACCTTGGGCCTGCGATCGACTTACAGAAGACGCCGATTTTGGCAAAAAGAAATCATCTTTTCAGACGAAGCTCATTTTATTCTTGGCGGGTATGTAAACAAGCAAAATTGTCGTATTTGGGGCACAAAAAACCCGCACGCATACATTTAAAAGCCGACGCACCTAAAACGAGTCACTGTTTGGTGCGGATTTTAGTCCAGAAGCATAATTGTGCTATTTTTCTTCGAAAATGAGCAAGGAATGGCCGTTACAGTCAATGGCGATCGTTAGCGGGACATTGAATATTGAACGAATTTTTGTTCACAAAAATTGAAGAGGAGGATATTGGTAACATTTGGATTCAACAGGACGGCGCTACGTGCCACACAGCCGAAGCTACACTCGATGTTTTGCGCCCTGTTTTTGAAGATCGCATTATCAGCCGCAGAGCTGATGTCGTTTGGTCGAAGCTGCGATTTGACACCCTTGGACTATTATTTGTGGGGTTCCCTCAAAGAGAAGTGTTACGCCGACAATCCAGAGACAATTGACACTTTAAAGGATAATATTCGTGAAGCCATTGGTGAAATACAGCTGCACACAATCGATAATGTGGTTAAAAATTGGATCGATCATGTAGGCTACTGCATGGCCAGCTGAGTCAGCCAATTGAATGAAATTATTTTCCATTATTAACCGGAAGGATTGTACTTTCAAATAAAAAAAGAAAGTTGAGAAAATATTCAGTAGTTTTTTTTTAAAGCATTTTCAAAACAAAAAAAAGTTATTTGGCGGACCCTTTATAAAATTAACACACACAACATGAGTGATGTGAGAAACACGGTCGCAATTATGACTGAAGGGTTGTAGTGACCAATGTTGTATGTATGTAGGTATGTAATGATTCGCTATAATTATAAGAAAGCATGATCAAAGATTAACTGTCCCAACATGAATAAGGAGACCCTATTTTGTAGAGTGTACATGCACTCTCTTTATCGCCTATTATGTTCTGAGGCACTAATTCAACCTTGTCAGAGCGGTTTTAACCAGGAAAGCTCATCATTCAGCCAGTTATTTATACAACATCAAGTTCTAGAGCATACTATTGCTACGTTTTTATTTTTTAAAAACGTTTAAAATATGAGCTCTTAGATTGCAAATAAAATAAAAATAAATTTGTGTTTAGTTTTAATTAAAATTGTTTATTATTCGCACAATTCTGAGTGTCATTGTTCACAACTTTATGTAAACAACAACAATTGCTTTTTTTGTTACTCCTCTGTTTATACCCTTTGCATAAACAATAACAATTATTAGACAATTATTCGACATATCTTTGTAACGGAGACCTTCAAACCACGATTACTCTTTTCAACCATACCGCGTCTTTACACAAGACTTCACTAACTCAGTCGCCTGCTTTGCGTTGCCTTTTATACGGCAGATTAAACAGTCTGATGAACGTTCTTGAAGGCGAATTTTCATGACTTCGCATTCTCGAAATCTATATAAATGTAAACATCGTTGTTTACATTTATTATTGTAGTGCTGTTTGTGTATCTTGTTCACATTTATTCTTGTAGTGTTGTTTATATACTTTTGTTTACTTGTTTACCATTTTTTATGCTGGTGTTTGTTGTTATATTAAGCAGTACGATAATTTGCAAACGGGTTTGTTTACTTCATTGTTTTGTTTATATTAAGCGATAAAAAGCCAGTATCTAGATTTTTCATTTTCGTACCACTATTATTGCTTAGTAGGCAAGGGAGCAGCAAAAAGTCGATCAAACTAAGTCGCTACCTATGTCTGCCAACTATGGCGTGGAAGCGTGTACGATTCTGATCATCATCATGCAGCTACCTTAAGATCTTTAACTACACAAGATCTTTAACTTCTAAGCATACTTCTACATTTTTGCAGATGGCATATACTCCACTTAAAGCCACCCGAAAATGAAACACAATTCTAATGTATTGGCCAATCTCCCGAAGTATGTTTTGAGACATATTTGATGTGGTGAAGATGATCACTAATGATGGTAAAGTATCCAACAGAATAGATGGAATAACGTCATAATGTATAACACATATTAACTTGACTGGGTGACACAATGGGCCATATGAATCACAGAGTTGACTTGCCTGTGAACGGCAAGCTACCCGCTAGCATAACCTTAACTAAAGTATACTGTTCTATCCCCAGTATAATAAATGCGTTGCTGTTCCAAAAAACCATGTAATTATACATGGTAATGTAGTAGGCATGACAGAACAATATTCTCAATCAATTCTTATGATTTTTGCATGATCAGTTTCATATTTACTGCTGCAATAAACTTGTACTCGAAAATGGGAAGAATCCTTTTAAATACAGAGTTTCATGAGAAATCGTGTGTGCTACATTGTAAAACCTCTTGCAATGCCATTATATAACAAATTGTTATCCGCAGCAGCTTCGAAAAATATCAAGGAGAATAAAAACGTGATTTTTATTTTATGATGCCTTTTTATACGATTTCTTTATAAAATTTAATTTTTTTTACAGAAGCTCAGAGAAATTCTTATTATTTCCAAATTTATTTGTTTTTTATTAAGTTATTAAACATTCCTTGTTAAAGATTGCTTATTGATTTTACAATAATAGCAACTACAAAGCAACAGAAACAAAAATATTATCACTGAGGCCAGTAACATATTTGAGTGCTGCTCCAACTGCCCCCAAAAATATGTTTAATAAACTTGATAGACCAGGACAATAACTATGTGGGAACTATAAATTGATTTATAATTCAATAAAATCAAAATAATAGTAAGAAAATTACTTCTTAATTCTCATTTCATACCCTACACCCATGTACTTGAGAGTGGTGTAACGTTTGTAATAGTAATTCAATTGGACATTAACGAACGTTCATCGGCCTGCTTTAACACATCCTTCAGGCCGCCTCTGCTTCCTATGCGGCTTCGCCAGTTGGTCACAGTAATCCGCAATTTGGTCCCTTCAACGTAAACAAGGACCCCGACCTTCTCTTCACCGACTTCCGCTAACCAACGCATCGAATACATGTCTCGCCGGAACGTCTTCTACCATCCTAACGATATGACCGAGCCAGCGCAGACGCTGGATGTTAATGCGTTGTACAACATCCATGTCATTGAAGAGCTTATAATACATACATAATTGGTCATTACAACCCTTAACTCAGGGTTACGACCTAGCTTCTCACACCACTTATGCTGTGCGTATTAAATTTTATACATGAGTGGCGGGACCTACAGTAAAGTCGACTCCGAACGACAGATTTTTGAGAAACTTTTCATGGCAATTTTTATTTACTCTCAGAGTTTTTGCCAGAAATCTGCTGAGAGGAAGTCGGAAGTATTTTGTTTTGATGTCTGGCCAACACATTACCTACTATACCACGGCGACTTGAAGTGCTTATACAGCTCATTATTAGATCGAATGCTGAAATCATCGGAAACTAATACTGGACCGAAGATTTTGCATAGGATTTTTCTCTCGAATACAGAATGGAGAATGATCGACTTGTAGAGTATTATTCTAAAGGATAAGGTCTCAGCCAGGCACCAAAATCAACATTGCTTTTTTAATAATCTTTATTTCGGTAAATTTAAAAACCTCCAGCACTTCATAGCACGAAAAGTGCAGTGGTACATGAATGGTAAATGCGGTAAATGGTGGTCTTCTGTTCTGCTTCACATTCACAACTCAGTCCGCATGTGAATTACAACAGAGCGCACTGTATTGGACCGTTGGTATGGGTTATGATAGTTTTGTGAACCGCTGTGCTTAGTGATTTCTTCGCATACGCCTGGGATTTAAAAGAACCCCACAAGAAAAAGTATAACAAGGTCAAATTGGCTGATATCGGTTGCCAGTTAACATTGTCGCAAAGTGTCATGAGGTGTATGACAACTAAAGCCATCTTTTTGGAAACCACATTTTGTTGGTATTCAGAACATCCAATGCAAGTTAAAATTATTACAGGTATTCAATAACCTATACTGCTCGTTTTCGACAGTGATGTCCTGACCAACATGGTTCTCAAAGAAATATGGATCTACGACACCGTAAGCTCATTATTCACGTACCCATTCATCTAGAAATAGGTCTCATCACTGAAAGTGATTTTTCGAAGATAATTAGGTTCAATTAACAACTGCTTTATAGCGCATTCAACAAACGCTTGTCTTTGTCTGAGGTCGTTTACCTTCAATTCCTGGGTCAACTGATTGGTCTGTACACGACGATGAATTCGCCAAGTTCTGGTCTGCAAAGAGTCGAATTCTGTCTCGGAAAATCTTATGATTTGTCGACGTACGGGTATTGGTCGATCCAATGTTATTGGTCATTGGTATTGGTACTGCCAATGTTCTGAAGTCACTGCTAGAAAGAACTTATTAAAAGATCTACCAATTATTGGGAAGCTATGGTAGAGCCCAAATTGAGAATTATAATATTGTTACGAAAATTTAAATATCTAGATACTCGTGTTTTGCTTTTACATCGTTTACCATTAAAATTATAAACAAAAGCTACAAAAACAATGAACTTGTTTACAAATTATCGCACTGCGTAATACAGCAACAAAACACCAACATAAAAAAGTGATAAACAAGTAAACAAAAATGTACCAGCAAACACCACAAGAATAAGTGTAAACCAAATACACAAACAACAACAATGAAACAACGATGTTTACATTTACAGAGATCTCCAGAAGGCGAAGCTACGAGCATTCGCCTTCAAGAACATTCATCAGACTGTTTACATCTGGCAAAGCAGACAACGGAGTCAGAAAAAGTTCAGTCAGCCATGTGTGAAGAGAGTAATCGTGGTTTGATGATCTCCGTTACAAAGATCACTTGTATAATTGCTTAGCAATTGTTGTTGTATACATCAAGCTGTGAACAGTGGTACACAGAATTGTGCGAACAATAAATAATTTAATTAAAATCAAAAACAAATTTATTTTTATTTTATTTGCAATCTACGAGCTCATATTTTAAGCTTTTAATTATGTACATTTAATTCTAGTTACAATTTAATACTTATTCAAACTCAAACTCAACTCCTGATTGCTTGTGTAGAGAAATACAGACAAGGGATAACCATCTTCAAATACCTTAAACAACTCTTTAGTGGCCGAGCTTGTGTGGTTTACTTAATAAATTTAACTCAGTTTGTATTTATACGTATTACCTACATTCAGACATAAATACCGGCGTGTGGTAGTAAACTATAACCAGTAAACATAGCCATCATATGTATGAAAAATAAATCCACTTTCAAAAGTAATTGAATATGTATGTTTACTGTTCTTGGTTGTGTGTTTTCATTTCCTTTTATTTCACAGCAGATGACAAGTGAATAGAAATCAGGTTTTTGTTAAGCTAAGTTCCTCACATACATACATACGTGTCATAAATTAAATCAGCATTACTATTTAGTTACTCATAACTGTTGATTTTACTTTTAAGTAAAATTGATTTATCTTTACGTTTCTCTTGGACATGAGTTTTAAACTTTTCTTCTTCAGTGATTTAGTTTTCTAAGAAAATCAATATAAATTTAAAAAAAACAGCTCTATAGATACGTAAAATGAAGAAGAAAAAAATATACAAAATTATGAAATTTTTTAAATTTATTTTTGACCAAGTTCGCACACACGATAGACTGTATTGACTGCAAAGACTTCACGAGAACTTTCAGGTCTGGGAATAAGAGGATATGTAACAAATTGTTTCACCACTTACATTAATGAGTGCATTTCTTCTGTTTATTTGTGGGTTCTTAAACGACGCGTCGTTACCTGTATACATGAATTCATTGAAACTAAGCAATTAGCAGCAGCTGAATTATTGAATATTCAAATCGAATTTCTGTTTCGGAAATTCTATACATACATACATTCATAATTGGTCATTACAACTTATCAGTCAGGATTACAACCTAGTTTCTCACACCACTTATGTTGTGTGCGTTAATTTCTATACATTAGTGGTGGGACCTACAGTTTAAAGTCGACTCCGAACGACAGATTTTTTGAGAAACTTTTCATGGCAATTTTTATTTGCTCCCAGAGTCTTTGCCAGAAATTTGCTGAGAGGAAGTCGCCGAAGAAATAATGTTTGTATATTGTTTGGATGTCTGGCTTGGGGTTGAAACCCTGGCTTTACGTCTAATAAGCCAACACACTACCTACTAGACTACGGCGGCTTCTATAAATTCTATACCAGGATTTAATATCAAAACGACTCTCATTTCCTTGACATAGAATGAAATGCAATGGTGATATTATGGTCCAAAAACTGTTATGCAAATAAAGGAGAATCGTTGCTTCTAAATGAATCTTTCCTTTTAGAATGGCCATACAGGTTAGACCCTGCTAACATATGCTTTAGCAGTCCGGTGATTAAAAAGTGCAAGTAAATAGCGCTGCAAGGAAAAAGTTATTTTGTTAAACCAATTTAGATACGATATGGGACAGCTTTCACAGCTTCTTGGTTTTAGTTTTTAGGGAATATAAATTTCATCAGCAAAAATTTTCAATGTAAAGAACAAGATTCCTTATTTGTAGACATGACAAGCTCACTTAGTATGGTTTAAAATCTTACTTACTTACTAATTTAATTCGCCACAACCCTTTTATCGGATTTCGACCTGCTTTTAGCGCGCCTTTGCCAGATGGCCATACCAATCGACGACAAGTCTTTCTCAATTTGATCCTTCCAATGTAGACAAGGTCGTTTTCATTGCCGACTTCCGATATTCGCCTTGCTACTATTGGTTTTTTTTTAATTAATGGCCGCTCGATTGCGGCTGATGTTGTTGTTACTACGGATTACTGTTATTTTTTTCTGGATTAATGGCTGCTCAATGGCGGCTTTCCCTATGGTGGCTTGTTATTATTGTTACTGCCATCTGTTCCTGGATTTTTTGTATTAATGGCTGCACGCTGGCGGCATGCTGTTGTTGTTTCTATTATTTACTGATATTTTTGTTGGATTAAAGTCTGCTCGATGGCTGCTTGTTACTATTGGTTATTTTTTCTGGATTACTGGCTGTTCAATTGCGTTCTGCTGTTGATGTTACTACTATTTACTGTTTTTTTCAGGATTAATGGCTGCTCGAAGGCCGCTTGCTACTATTGTTTTTTTTTTTTTTTTTGATTAATGACTGGTCGATGGCGGCCTGCTGTTGTTGTTTCTACCTTTTACTGTTATTTTTTCTGGATTAATGCTGATCAATAGCGGCCTCCTACTATTGGTTATTTTTATTTTGGGTTAATTGCTGCATGATGGCTGTTTGTTATTGTTGTCACTTAGTGCTATTTCCTTCTGGATTAATGGCTGCTCGAAGTCGGCTTGCTCCTATTGATTATTTTTTTGAATTAATAGCTGCACGAGGGCTCTTTGCTAGGATTGGTTGTTTTGGATTAATGGATGCTGGAATGTGGCTTGCCTCTATTGGTTATTTTTTTTTTTGATTAATGCCTGCACGATTGAGGACTGCTGTTGTTGTTACTACTATTTACTGTAATTTTTTTCTAGATAAATGGCTGCGGGAAGGGTTTGCTACTATTGGCTATATTTTTGGATTAATGGCTGCACGATTGCGGTCTGCAATTGTCGTTACTACTATTTACTGTAGCTTTTTTCTGAATTAATGGCTCCTGGAAGGCGACTATTGGCTATTTTTTGGGATTAATGGCTGCACGATTGCGGCCTGCTGTTGTTGTTACTACTATTTATTGTTATTTTTTTCTGCATTAATGGCTGCACGATTGCAGGCTGCTGTTGTTGTGACTAGAGGTGGAGAACTATCGATAGTCGGGGCCGTCGATAGTCGACGATAGTAATTTTACAACCATCGGTAGTTGACGATAGTACTATCGATAGTCGACGATAGCCCCGTCCACAATAATATACAGCTGTGTGAAATGTAATAGTAGCGCTGTATTTAAAATATTTTAGTTAAGCAAAAAAAAATAATTTTTATTCAAGTTAAAGAAAGTTTGTTATTACATTTTATTACCGGCAGTCTAAACTATTCATAAATAAAAGGAAATTTAAGACAAATATTAATTTTCCAAATTAATTTTGATAATTTTCTGAAAATAAAATTGAGGTATCATCATCCATCCATTTCTTTTTATTGTAGTATCACTATTTTAATAAATTTTTTCACAAATATTTTTTAGCAGACGCCACAAATAAACGCTCAAATTTTACTTTTTGGTAATATGAAAACCAAACTATCGATAGCACTATCGGCACTATCGAAAATATCTGACTGCTATCGATGGTAGCTCGATAGTGCTCAACCATCGATAGTGCCGATAGTACTATCGATAGTTCTCCACCTCTAGTTATGACTACTATTTACTGTAATTTTTTCTGGATTAAAGGCTGCTCATTGGCGGCTTGCTACTATTTGTTATTTTTTTTTTTTTGGATTAATGGCTACTCGATTGCGTCCTGCTGTTGTTGTTACTACTATTTACTGTAATTTTTTTTTTGATTAATGGCTGCTCGAAGATGGCTTGCTACTATTGGTTATTTTTTCTGCATTAATGGCTGCACGATAGCGGCCTGCTGTTGCTGTTTCTACTATTTATTGTTATTTTTTCTTGGATTAATGGCTACACGATTACGGCCTGCTGTTGTTGTTACTACTATTTACTGTAAATTTTTTCTGAATTAATGGCTACTTGATTGTGGCTTGCTGCTATTGGTTATTATTTTTTTGGATTAATGGCTGCTCGATGGCGGCTTGCTTCTATTGGTTTTTTTTGGATTAATACCTGCACGATTGCGGCCTGCTGTTGTTGTTACTACTATTTACTGTAATTTTTTTGTGGATTAATGGCTGCTTGAAGGTGGCTTGCTACTACTGATTTTTTTTTTTTTTTTGATTAATGGCTGCACGATTGCGGCCTGCTGCTCTAGTTTCTACTATTTACTGTTATTTTTTTCTAAATTAATGGCTGTTCAATAGCGGATTTCTGCTATTGGTTATTTTTATTGTGGGTTAATGGGTGCACGATGGCTGTTTGCTAGGATTGGTTTTATCTTTTTTTTTGGGATTAATGGCTGCTAGATGGCGGCTTGCTACTATTAGTTATATGTTTTTTTTTTGGGATTTATGGTTGCACGATTGTGGCCTGTTGTTGTTGTTACTACTATTTACTGTTATTTTTTTTTTTGGATTATTGGCTGCTCGATGTCGGCTTGTCACGAATAGCTATTTTTTTTTTGGATTAATGGCTGCTCGATAGCGTCCTGCTGTTGTTGTTTCTACTATTTACTTTTATTTTTTCTGCATTAATGGCTGCTCGATTGCAGCTTGCTCGTATTGTTTGTTTATATTTCTTTGGATTAATGGCTGCTGGATGGCGGCTTGCTACTATTGGTTATTTTTTTGGATTAATGGCTGCGCGATGGCGGCTTGGTATTGTTGTCACTACTATCTACTGTTGCTTGTTTTAGATTAACGGCTGCTCGATTGAGGCTTGCTTTTGTTGTTTCTACTATTTACTGTTATTTTATTTTATTTTTGGATTAACGGCTGCTCGATGGCGGCTTGCTACTATTGGTTATTTCTCTTTTTTTTTGATTAATGACTGCTCGATGGCGGCCTGCTGTTGTTGTTGGTAATATTTACTGCTATCTTTTTCTGGATTAATGGCTGCCCGACTGCGGCTAGCTACTATTGGTTATTTTTTGCATTAATGGCTGCTCGATGGCGGCCTGCTGTTGTTGTTATTAGTAGTTACTGTAATTTTTTCTGGATTAATGGCTGCTGAAAGGCGTCTATTTGTTATTTTTTTGGATTAATGGCTGCACGATGGCGGCTTGCTATTGTTGTTACTACTATTTGCTGTTATTATTTTTTGATTAATGGCTGATCGACTGCGGCTAGCTACTATTGGTTAGTTTTTTGGATTAGTGGCTGGTCGATTGCGTCTTGCTGTTGTTGTTTCTATTATTTACTCTTATTTTAATGGATTAATGGCTGCTCAATAGCGGCTTGCTTTTGTTGTTTATTATAATTTTTTTTTAATTAACGGCCGGTCTATGGCGGCTTGCTACTATTGCCTTTTTTTTTTGATTAATGGCTGCACGGTGGCTGTTTGTTAGGATTGGTTTTTTCTATTTTTTTTTGGATTAATGGCTGCTGGATGATTGTTTTTTTTTTTTTTGATTAATGGCTGTACAATTGGGTCCTGCAGGTGCTGTTACTACTATTTACTGTAATTTTTTTCTAGATTAATGGCTACTGGAAGGCGATTTGCTACTATTGCCTATTTTTTGGATTAATGGCTGCACGATTGCGTCCTCTGTTGTTGTTACTACTATTTACTGTTATTTTCTTGTGGATTAATGGATGCTCGAAGGCGGCGTGCTACTATTGGTTATTTTTTTGGATTAATGGCTGCTCAATTGTCTCCTGCTGTTGTTGTTAGCACTATTTACTGTAATTTTTTTGGATTAATGGCTGCTCGATTGCGGCCTGCTGTTGTTGCTAGTACTATTTACCATTATTTTTTTCTGATAAATGGCTGCTCGATTGGGGCTCGCTACAATTTTTTTTTTTTTTTGATTAATGGCTGCACGATGGCCGTTTGCTAGGATTTTTTTTCTTTTTTTTGGGTTAATGGCTGCTCGATGGCGGATTGCTATTATTGGTTATTTTTTTGGATCACTAGCTGCTCGATGGCGGCTTGCTATTGTTGTTATGCTATCTACTGTTGCATTTTTGGAATTATGGCTGCTGCATTGCGGCCTCCTGTTGTTGTTACTACTATTTACTGTTTTTTCTGGATTGATGACTGCTCGATTGCGGCTTGTCACTATCGGTTATTTTTTTTTGTGGATTAATGGCTGCACGATTGTGACATACTCTTGATGTTACAACTATTTACTGTTATTTTTTCTGGATTAATGGCTGCTGGATTGCGGCTTGCTACTATTGGTTATTTCTTTGTTTTTGGATTAATGGCTGCTGGAAGGCGGCTTGCTACTATTGGTTATATTTCTGGATTAATGGGTGCTCGATTGCGGCCTGCTGTTGTAATTAATACTATTTACGGTTATTTTTTTCTGGATAAATGGCTGCTCAATGGCGACTTTCTACTATTGGTTATCCTTCTTTTTTTTGGATTAATGGCTTTTGTTTTTACTGTTATTTTTTTCCACATTAATGGCTGCTGGATTGCGGTTTGCTAGTATTGTTTATTTCTTTATTTTTGGATTAATGGCTGTTGGAAGGCGACTTGCTACTATTGCTTATTTTTTTTTTTTGATTAATAGCTGCTCGCTGTCGGCTTGCTGTTGATGTTACTACTATTTACTGTTATTTTTTCTGGATTAATGGCTGTTCGAAGGCGGTTTGCTACTAGTGGTTATATTTCTGTATTAATAGGTGCTCGATTCCGTCCTGTTGTTGTTGTTACTACAATTTACTGTTAAAGAGTAAGTACACTAGTGTGGAATGTCTGCACCAGACGTGGGCTCTAAGGAATTAATTGAGGCAATAATAAATAAAAGAGTATTTATACTTTTTAAAGAACAAATTCAACAAATGTTCGGAAGCATTAAAAATTAGTAATGATTATGTTTTTCAACAAGTCAATGAACCCAATCATACTGCTGCTAATGTGATGTTGCCATTTGCCTTTCAAAGTCCCCACAGGCTTAAAACACGTATGCAAAATTCCGAAGTAACTGCTAGAGAGTATTTAGGAAATCATTTGAAGGGATGGTTATGTAGTCGCAGAACCTTAAACAAAAGTCAACCTTTAAGCCACTGCTGATGAGTAAACAACAGGAAACGCTGAACAAATCTGATACATTCAATGCCAATTACGTTAAATGGAGTGCTTAAGGGATATCTTATCAAGTATAACGAATAGGGCTTTAATATATTTGGCCTTTGAATTTTAAATTAACTCCGAGTTTTTCTTGCGAGTACCAACACTTTTGCGGTGAAAAAATATGGAGTAACCTTGGTGGTGACAAACATAAGATTTTTTGTTTTATAATAAAATAGAAATAAATTAATTAAAGAAATATAAAAATATCAATTATTTGTACCTAAAATGGAATCATGGAATTACTATATTGGGGTATCTGGACTTTTGCTGTGCACTGTATATTCATATATTTAATTCTGCCAGTAATCCCTACATTGCCGGTAATTTCTGAACTTTTTGGTTATTCTTAAATATTTATTTGTACAATGAAAATTCAAGAAGGTATTCAGTTAAGAAATAACAAAATTGCGCAGTACACCTCATAGCTAAATGTAACAAAAACCTACAATTGATTTTAATCTCATTTAACTCAATATCAACAGTCTCACAACCTTTCATTTTAAAATATTGAACGCCTTACGTAGAATATCTGTCGTTATGTGTTCATACATTAAACAAATAAGTAAAGTCACACTTAAATTTAATAATAACTAATAACTCTTCAATGGCCACAGGCAATTGAAATAGTGAACGACCAAAAACCAAAAAAAAATTGTTAAGAAAACTGTAGATAAATAATGTAAAAAGGAATTTCATTGAGTAAAATTACAACCACCCGGGGGAATTGTTGTGAACTTTTCCGTTTTCTTGTGGAAAACTAAAAAAGTATAATCAAAGGAAATAGTAAAGAAAATCGAAACTATATGCACAGGTCACTGTTAAATGATAAGATTTAAGAAAAGACAAATACCGTGTAAACCTTATCACGTATCAGTTTTATAGTGATGACAATCAGCAGTTGGTGGCTTAAGAACAGCAATTTGCAGAAATGTAGATGCCCCAAAGGGCCACAAAGAACCTTATCATACAGAGAAATATTATGGTATTCCCTTTAAGTTTTTGAAATTTTACAAACATCGTCATATCCTTTTGCGAACTTATTTTGTTGTGATAGTGGATAGTTTTCTCACGACAGTTTTGTACAAAAATAATTTAAGATGGTATTCGAATAATTCCAAATCGTCCAACAGGATAAAAGGATTGATCAAAGCAAATACCTTAAGAAAATATTAAAGAATTCTCCAAAAACTACTGTTCGCCATTCAAATAAACTGAAAGTGTGAAGGAAAATGAACAGTAATTCTCCACAACAAATTCCACCAAATTTCAAACAAATATTCTATTATTGGTAAAATTTCAAAGAGGAATTCTAAAAAACTACACAACAAACCTCATAAATAGTGCGTTACTCTCTTTGATATATTCGTTCATAATATAGAGCATGAAACAAGGAGGGGTTTAATTTTCTTTAGTATACTTGGACTAATACCCCTTTGATGTAGCATTGAGCTCCTACTTGTCAAGCGTTGCAAAACTCTATCATTCCGTTAATCTTTTAAATTCACTAAGAGAAAGTCGGCTTAAGAAGTCAAATCAAATGAATGAATTCGCTGTGATTTTGACCAAGAAGTCATGATAGATTAGGTTATATGATGGAACATCTCCACCTGGGGATTAGAAACGGAATGGAATTAGTTGGCAACATTCATTAGTTTGAATTGGGTTTGGTACATTGGGGAGGAGGGGAGAAAAGTGAAAATCGTTACATCTTTATAAGTTTTTAAATATTGATTGCATATTGATGAGCGTATAAACCGAAGACATTAACCATCTGTTAAAAAGGAATAGAACTATAAAAACTAATCGTATTGATGGCAAATTTGCCATCTTAGTACGAGCAGATTATCTATTCCATCTTTTCTGCGTTAACTTAAAAATCATATCCATTATATGAAGTCTAGCGGGAGATTAACCATATAATATTTATCCCAAACAGCAAACTTAGCATATACTTTCTGGAGTCTTATAACGACTATATCATTTACAAGGTTTATCCTTATAGCCCCCGATTTCCCTTCAATCCATCATCTATTCGAACGATTTTATTTCCAATGTATACACTGTCGCGAATAGTTATAGAAGAGGGCGAACGCACTCATTATAGAACGTTCATTCTTTAACTTGAGTTGATACGATGACATATTTCAAACAAAGCGCGGATGCCTATAATTCGTCTATCAAGTGTTTCATCACCATATTTGAGCATCAACTCGGGGTCAAGTATTTGTATATGACTTCTGTATTAATTTCAAGTTAACATTTACCATTCTATGGGTCACGACACCAGATTACGATCGTAACTCCATACCGCAGTCATGTTTTCGCAGCGATTTTATATGAACTACAACCAGCAAATATATCCCGCATGGGCTTGGTGAATAAAAGCAAAGTTTTTTATTTCTCGATAGCCATTGAGAATAAGATTCGGACAAACATTACAACCATTTAGTTACGATTACAACCTATATTCTGACACCACTCTTGTCATGTGTATCAATTTTATCCATGAGTAGCAGGACCTGTTCTTTTTCGTCGTGAGAGAAAGTCGCCGAAAGAAATATTTTCGTTTTGTTCAAGATATCTGAGTTGGGGTTTAAACCACGGCCTCACGTCCAGTAGGCTCACTTCATACTTTCTTTCTTTCATCATTTATATTACCTTCACTTCATAATTAAGAAGAAAGACTTGCATGAAACTAAACAACTTTGTTTAAGCAAAAAACAGTCATAGGATTACTTACAAATGCCATCTGCTTCTTTGTGATTACGAACTAAGAATGTTATTCCTTTGTTAGTTCATCAGTAACAATAGATTGCAAGTCTCTTCTCATTTTCATTTGTCGAATGGCAACAAAAAGTTAAGTAATTAAAAATAAATAAGCAAAGTTACAAGCGGTCAAGCAGGACTACATAATACCTTACACCGAAATAATATACGATGTTTTAAGAAAAAAAATGATATACTGTTTTCATTCTCTTTTAAAGTATATGTTGTTGAAACTGTTACTGTGGTTGAAGCCATTAGCATCTAAACAAATATAAAGAGCTATTTTCGAGGGCTATAATGCCAGCGTGTTGTCCCCATTATTAGCTATAATTTTACGAACTTTAAGACAGTAATTGGAGTAGTCGACAGTTCCTCATTAAATCTCGTGGGACGAATTTCTTAGAGGAACCAAAGCTGTAATTTCTAATTTTTCAATTCACAGTCAGAAGAAACAGAAACCTATTCCTCTCAAATACCAAACAGCGGTAGAATAGAGTGCTTTCATCTTTCCAAGTCGTATGCACTCACATGTAGCAAGGTCAGGCATTGGTTCATAGCTCTGAAAGATCGAAGATATTTGGCTATCATATGCTTTGAATAAGAATTTCGAGAAGGTGGTAATTTGAGGTACTGGTGGTTGACTAAAAATGTTGCGACATCCCAGCTATGAATACAGTGGAAGTAAATAACTTTTAATCATGGTTAGTTTTATGTTGAAAAAAATTTAAGATTTTATTACCTTTTCAAATAATCCATTCAGAAGTCCCCACACCGCCAATAAGAGAATAATGTCAGTAACAATCGTTATAGTAAGATATGGTAGCGCTATATTTGGGGAAAGATTAAGGACTTAAGGATCTTTACTCTCTGCCCTATCAACTTTAAACCCTATTGTCTTAGGAAATACTAAAGAATACCAATCTCCTAATTAGCGTGATAAGCTTATTTCAAAAGCAGGTATATTTGGGCAGAGTAGGTTATGGATTACAACATTAAACTTCACATGAGCTGCCTGAATGCTCCAGTCTTTTTTTTGAGCGAATATTATAGTCAATTTGTAAAATAAAATTAATTTTCTTAGACAAGCCTCAGACCAAAATGATCTCGATGCAGCTCTCGTCCATGAATGTTGGGAAATTAGAGAAATTGCGGATTTTAGAGACGAAACTTTTGTTTGGGTATCTACAGATATGGATAGCGGCAGAATATTAATCTGTGTCATGGTGCTCGAATTACCAAAGTTAAACTGGGATATCTCCAGCGTTTTACTGGGAACTCAATTTCGTTAGGAGATTTAGGGTACTAACAATATTGCTAGGCTCTGGTCAATTGATATGAATAAGAATAGGACTGATTGTCTTTTTTTAAAATCGCTTGGCTATACATTTCATTATTGGGGTTTTCACAGATCACTGCCCTATTAGAAGGTTTACCGATAGACCTGATATTCTCTGTAACAACTTTTACTGGGACTGTAGCTGTGAGAGAGTGGAAGTGACCATTTTTCATTACATGGGTTTGTGACCAGTTTTTGCCATTCACATATTCTATCCCATTTCCCTGAACCCCCCCACAACTAAGATTCTTGTAATAGCTGGTTTGATCACATAAAATGAAAAGCCAAGATTCGGATTCCTATAAAGAATATTTGATGCCGGGGTTAGATGTTAATTTGTGTTAACCCATTTGTTCTAAACTCCGGCTTACGTGTTACATAACCTAGCTAAACCAGAGTAGGCTAAAAGCGGGAAATATTAGTCAAGAAAATGTTGATGTTTATTCGCAATTGCTAACCTTTCGTGAGCCGTCTCAGGAATGTAAGACAAAATGTCTTTAAAATAAAACTGTAGCAGCTTATAATTGACTAAACACTGTAGCAACAATTGGTATATAGACAGTTTTTATGGTAAAAGCATTAAATAGCTCTACCCAGATAGTTAACCGCAAGTGGGAAAAAAGCTTCATAGAATCAAAAAGTACTGATGGTTGAGTTGAGTGTTCTGTAATCAGGAATTTCTATGACTAAATTATTCTCAGAGTACATTGTCTGACTTTTAAACCTTTTTAATGACCAATAAATGTCATGTTAACAGATATGTGTCAAATCTTCATGGAACGTATATAATCATCAGACGCTTTAAGTTCTACTTTGCGACCAATTGACATGTTACTTTGTAGCTATTTTTTGAAATTCATTGGATTTTTCTCAAACTAAAATTTTCTGTTCATATGTTTATAATGCGAAGAGAGAGTTAGCTGACGCATTTGCCAGAAACGTTGTTTACTTTCCAATTTAATTCTTTAAGAAAATATGGATGTCTTGTTACCATATTTGTAATGTTAAGCAATTTTGTGATATAAAACACATTAAAAGCAATAACAATAATAACATTCAATCAATCAATCAGTCAATGTAACAAATCGAAATTATATCGATTGTACATTGTACACCTAATTTTAAACAAATAAAACATAAAAATGTTTTAAGTTTTCATATCCCTGTTCATATCCTGTGGAAATCATGTTCTAACAACATTTGTAATGTGAAAATCGAGATGAGTTTGTATTTTTTTTTTTTTTTTTTTGGTTAAGTATTCTGTGTCAATAGTTTTCGTAAGCAGAAAATCAGAGATTTTTTCAATTGTTCTGCAAATCTCTACTTTAAACGAATGTTGTGAATGAGATGGGAAATGCTATGTTATTATGTGTGTTGCATGGATTGAAAAGGATGGCCAAAGAGAAAATATATTGTTACAATTTTACCTTTTAAAAACGTTTAAATATAAGCTCGTAGATTGCAAATAAGATAAAAATAAATTTGTGTTTAGTTTAAATTCAAATTCTTTATTGTTAGCACAATTCTAAGTGACACTGTTCAAAAATGTATATAAACAACAACAATTGCTTTGTTTGGTATTTCTGTTTGTATTCTAATAACAATTGCTAGTCAATTGTTCGACAGGTCTGTGTAACGGAGACCGATTACTCTCTTCAAACACACCACGTCTTCATACAAGACTGACTGAACTTTTACTGACTCAGTTGCCTGCTTAGCTTGCCTTTTATGTGGCAGCGTACACAGTCTGATGACTGTTCTTGAAGGCGACTGTTCGTGGCTTCGCCTTCTCGAGATCTCCATAAATGTAAATATCGTTGTTTCATTATTGTTGTTTGTGCATTTTGTTTACATTCATTCTTGTAGTGTTTGTTGGTATATTTTTGTTTACTTGTTTATAATTTTTTATGCTGTTAAACGCAAAAGTAAAAGCAAAACACCAGTATCTAGATTTTTCGATTTTCGTAACAATATATAAAATAGCGGCAATAAATTGGATATGAATTCTTGTTAACTATTGCAAAGAGCAGCACAAAAATTCTTGCGATCTTTAGCCAATCTTATGATTTTGTGTCCAGCTTAGTGATCCATTAACAGATTTAAAACTATGTTGGGAATCCAGTAGCGAGTCCATCATATTTCTTCAGCTGTGATGGGCTGCCATAGTTGGCAAAACATTATTTTTCTTCAACAGTTATATTTAAAAACAGGACGCGATTTGTTAATGAGCATTTCATATACTACTATTTACTGTTTTTTTTTCTGGATTAATGGCTGCTCGACTGCGGTCTGAAATTGTTGTTCCTACTAATTACTGTTATTCTGTTCTGGATTAATGGCTGCTGGAGGGCAGCTTGGTCCTATTGGTTTCCTTTTTTTGAATTAATGGCTGCTCGGTGGCGGCTTGCTATTGTTGGTCCCTCTATCTACTGTTCCTTTTTTTCGGATTAATGTCTGCTCGATGGCGGCTTTCTATTGTGGTTACTACAAGATACTCCTGGATTTTTTTTGGATTAATGGCTGCACGAATGCGGCCTGTTTTTGTTGTTTGTACTATTTACTCTTATTTTTTTCTGGATTAATGGCTCCTCGAAGGTGGCTTGCTGCTTTTGTTCATTTTTTCGGATTACTACTACTATTGGGTATTTTTTTCGGATTAATGGCTGCACGTTTCCGGCCTACTGTTGTTACTGCTACCATTTACTGTTATTTTTTTCCGGATTAATGGCTGCTCAATAGCGGCTTTCTGCTATTGGTTATTTTATTTTGGGTTAATGGCTGCACGATGGCTGTTTGCTAGGATTGGTTTTATCTTTTTTTTATATTAATGGCTGCTGGATGGCGGCTTACTACTATTAGTTATATGTTCTTTTTTTTGGATTAATGGATGCACGATTGCGGCCTGCTGTTGTTGTTACACCTAATTACAGTTATTTTTTTTTTTTTTGATTAATGGCTGCTCGATGTCGACTTGTCACTCCTAGTTATTTTTTCTGGATTAATGGCTGCTCGATTGTGGCCTGCTGTTGTTATTACTACTATGTACTGTTATTTTTTTCAGGCTTAATGTCGATGTCGACTTGTCACTATTGGTTATTTCTTTTATATTAATAGCTGCTCGATAGCTGCCTGTTGTTGTTGGTACTACTATCTACTATTGCTTATGTTTTTGTTGTTGTTACTACTGTTTACTGTTATTTTTCCTCGATTAATGGCTGATCGAAGGCGGCTTGCTATTGTTGTTAGTGCTATCTACTGTTGTATTTTCTATTTACTATTATTTTGTTACTATTTATTTATATACTATTTACTTTTATTTTGTTCTGGATTAATGACTGGTCGATGACGGGTTAATTTTTTTTTTGCTTTACTAGATGCCCGATTGCGGTCTGCTGTTGTCGTTACTACTATTTACTGTATTTTTTTCTGGATTAATGGCTGCCCAATTGCGGCTTTTTTTCGAACGTCCCCGGACTCACACTAACCCACCTTCACCCGACCGCGGAGGGCTCGTCCCCATTACGTAGGGACACGTGCACACTACAGTTCGGACTGTAGCGGGTAAGGGAAAAGTAATGGCAACAGGAACATAAATCAGATACAGAACTTAATCACAAGCTAAATAAAGTAACAATAAACAGGAACTACCTATGAAAAGAACGAAAATACATTTTTATATAAAAATTTACAAATTAATGCCAGCATATAAGCTACGTTTTATATTACAAACACTACAATTAAAAGCAATAAAATCATAATATAAGTTAATTGTAATCTACGAAAAGGAAAATTACATCCATAGTTCGTCCGTGCCGTGAAAATCTTGCTGGAATACTGAAATTCAGGTTACAAAGCAAAAACTCAGAATCGATATCACCTTTAACCAGATTAAAAACAAAACAAACCCCTAAAACAGCCCTTCTACGTTCTAAAGTTGGAAGTTTTATCAAACGTAATCTAGCCTCATATGACGGAAACCCATTGGCACAATCCCATCCTAAGCCACGTAAACAGAATAATAAAAACTGCTTCTGCACAGACTCTACTGAATCACATGACAATGATAGTATGGATTTCAAATAATAGACGCATACTCCAAAATAGGTCTAACAAGTGGAATGTATAGTAGTCTCTTTATATAAGGATCAATGAATTCCCTAGCCCATCTTTTCACAAAACCAAGAACAGCCCGAGCATTGCCAATCACCATACTAATTTGATCAATAAAAGACAGTTTCATATCCAATAATACACCCAAATGATGAAATGTAGTCACAGTTTCCAAAGGGCAAGTATTAATCACATAAGTGGACGAAATTACGCCCCCGCGACAGAAAACCATACATTTAAATTTTTTCAAGTTAAGATCCATTAAATTAATTCTGCACCAAGTCACTATTTCGCTGAAGAACAGCCTGACCATGATCATCATCAAAAGTATAAAATAATTTAACGTCGTCAGCATACATCAGAATATTACAATCAGAAATAGCACAAGGAAGATCATTAAGAAACAATGAAAACAGTAAAGGACCCAAATGGCTAACCTGCGGAACACCAGAAGTAACATATACAGTCTTAGACAATACATTCCTAAACAGTACCAACTGAGTTCTGAGGGAGAGGTAGGAGTCTAGCCAACGATGAATAATATCAGGAATACCGATTAATGAAAGTTTAAGAAGCAAAATTCTATGATCAACCCTATCAAAAGCTTTACTGAAATCAGTATAAATTACATCAGTCCGAGCTCTGGCAAGATAACCCCTGAAAACATGTGTAGTAAATTCAAGAAGATTAGTGACAGTCGACCTACCTTTTAAAAAACCATGCTGGAAAGGGGATATTAAAGATCTCGTACTAAAAAAGAGATAATCCGTCACCAGTTTCTCCCTCAACTTGGGAATAGCACTGAGTTTGGCAATACCCCTGTAATTGGAAATATTGGATTTATTACCCGACTTATGCAAAGGAAATCTTCCAAATAGATGGAAAATGACCAGCCCTCAGAAGCCCATTGAATATAAAGCTCAAAGGACCACTCAATATAATAGCGCACTTTCTTAAAATGCAGGCCGGTACCCCGTCAGGGCTCGACAAGTATGTAAGTTTTAGTCCAGACAAAGACTCAAGAACAGACTCCTCTTCAAATGAATATATATTAGAAATAGAGACACTTCCGACTGTAAAAAGATACGAAAAGCCGCTACTCAGATGAGGGACCGAGTCCAACTGCCTACAAATAGACTGAAAAAAGTCTGCAAACATATTCGGAATATCAAGGTAACTAGAGGATGATACGCCCCCATAAAACATCTCAGTGGGAAACAAAGATGATTTACGTTTAGCTCGAACGAAGTCGTAAAACGACTTAGGATCGCCAGCGAAGTTCGACCTGACTCTAATCATATATTCCTCATAACAGTAATGATTCATTCTACGATATTCCGCACGCGCCCTAGAGTAAAGAACATAATCAATATCAGTACCTGTTCTAACAAACTTTTTAAATAACCTCGATTTTCTGCTCCTCAACTTGACAGTCTAGCCGAATTCCACGGATGACCAGAACGCTCCAAAGGACTATTTACAAATGGAACACAATCCCTAAAACATTTAAATAATACCTCATAAAAGCCATCTAAGATCCTGTCAAGTGCAAGAGAGTCATATGGTGGTGAAATAAGTACAGACGAGCAATCTACAGAGGCTAGTAGTGTATTCAAACGACTAAAATCCATACGATGGAAATTAAAACGCCCCTCATCACTAAATAAGCGATTAAATATAGGAGGTAAACAAAGATCAACTTCAATAGAAAGTAACAACGTAGGATGATAATTATCCTCAGGAATAGATATAGGATCAATGCGAAATAAAGAAGAAATACTTGGATCCTCTAAAAATACAAGATCCAAAATTCTACCCATTGAATTCAATACACCATTAACCTGGCAAAGACCTAGATCACACATAGCGGACAGAATTTCATCATAGAATGGAACTGAAGAACATGGCACCAATGAGACAGTCTCAAGTGAAAAATTCCAAGATGTATGCGGAAGATTAAAATCACCAAGGCCTACTATAATCCCCTCTTGCCCCATTAAAGCAATTACTCTAGAAATCAAATCGAAGTGAGCCCTATAGATATGAATGACAGAACCTTAACGCAAATAAACTCAATATCCTCAGAAGAACGCAAGTCAATCAATTCAGATGTGTATTTAGTGCAAATGGAAATAAGAACACCACCACCATTTCTAGACTTCCTATCCCGTCTATAAATATTAAATTTACTAGACATAATCTCAGAATCAAAAATATTACAATACAGCCAAGTTTCAATAAAAGCAATTCCATCAAATTCAAAATCAAAGCTACTATTATAAAGTGAAGAAAGTTTAGACCTAAGTCCGCGAACATTTTGATAAGCAATTCTGAAATTAAAAGACGATTTCGAAATTAGTTTTTTCAGAAATAGGACCAGGCAAATTAGCACCATTCCTACGATGGCCCAGCCTGCTACTATTGGTTACTTTTTTAGATTAATGGCTGCTCGATTGCGGCCTGCTGTTGTTGTTACTACTATTTAATGTATTTTTTTCTGGATTAATGGCTGCTCAATTGCGGCTTGCTACTATTGGTTATTTTTTTTCTACATTAATGGCTGCTCGCTGTCGGCTTGTTAGTATTGGCTATTTCTTTATTTTTGGATCAATGGCTGCTGGATGGTGACTTGCTACTATTAGTTATTTTTTTGGATTAATAGATGCTCGATTGCGGCCTGCTGTTGTTGTTACTACTATTTAATGTTATTTTTTTTCTGGATTAATGGCTGCTCGAAGTCGGCTTGTCACTATTGGTTATTTTTTTTTTGGATTAATGGCTGAACGATTGCAGCCTGCTGTTGTTGTTTCTACTATTAACTGTTATTTTTTTCTGGATTAATAGCTGCTCGATTGTTGCTTGCTAATATTGGTTATTTCTTTTTTTTGGAGTAATAGCTGCTCGATGGCGGCCTGCTGTTGTTGTTACTACTATTTACTGTTTTTTCTGGATTAATGGCCGCTCGACTGCGGCCTGAAATTGTTGTTCCCACTAATTACTGTTATTCTGTTCTGGATTAATGGCTGCTGGAGGGCGGCTTGGTCCTATTGGTTTCCTTTTTTTGAATTAATGGCTGCTCGGTGGCGGCTTGCTATTGTTGGTCCCTCTATCTACTGTTCCTTTTTTTCGGATTAATGTCTGCTCGATGGCGGCTTTCTATTGTGGTTACTACAAGATACTCCTGGATTTTTTTGGATAAATGGCTGCACGAATGCGGCCTGTTTTTGGTGTTTGTACTATTTACTCTTATTTTTTTCTGGATTAATGGCTCCTCGAAGGTGGCTTGCTGCTATTGTTTATTTTTTCAGATTAATGGCTGCTCGATGGCGGCCTGCTACTATTGGTTATTTTTTATTGAATGAATGGCTGCACGATTGAGACTTGTAAGAATTGATTATTTTTTTCTGGATTTATGACTGCTGGATTGCGGCCTGCTATTGTTGTTTCTACTATTTACTGTTATATTTTTCTGGACTAATGGCTGGTGGAAAGTGGATTGCTATCATTCGTTTTTTTTTTTTTTTTTTTTTTTTTTGTAAATGGCTGCACGATGGATGTTTGCTAGGTTTTTTTTTCTTTTTTTCTGGATTTATGGCTGCTCCATTTCGGCCTGTTGTTGTTGTTTCTGCTATCATTTTTTAGTTGGAAACAACGTCCTCTTTCCAACCGTGGTAGTGGGAAAGCTGAACTAATTTTGGGAGTCAAGATATTCGATTTTTTTCAAACTTTTATGAGCCAGACATTCAATTTTGAAAAAATTGAATTTTGGTCAAAAATATATGAAAATTCTCAAAAAAATCAATGGCCATTTTTTAGTTGGAAAGAACGTCCTCTTTCCAACCGTGGTAGTGGGACAGCTGAACTAAATTTGTGAGTCGAGATATTCTATTTTTATCAAAATTTTGCGAGTCGAGTAAACAGTCAGATGAATGTTCTTTAAAGCGAATGTTCGTGATTTCGCCTTTCGAAATCTCTATAAATAGCGACAGTTTTTGGGGAAGATTTTTCATGATCATTTTATTTACTTTCACCGTTTTTGCCAGAAATCTGCTGAGAGGTAGGCGCCGGAGAAATATTTTTTTCATATTTCGTTTTTTGTTTTCGATGTCTGACCTGGGTTTTGAACCGTGGCCTCACGACTTCCAATAGTATGATAGTATAGCAGATTGATATAAAAACAATGAAATTGCAAAACAAGTTGTATCGAAATACTAGTGATTCGCATCGCAATACATTACACAGCAAATGAAAGAAATACACTCCATGGACTAAAAGTATAAGAAACACAAAATGCTCATTATATAAATAATACCTCAATGCGTGTTGAAGAGGAATTTGCTTTATTCTAATCATTCCATCTTTCCAACGTGCAATTGTATTGAAAGGTGCAGTTAAGTGTTAGAATTTATTAATTATTGACTGTTTGTTGTTGTTGTTGTAGCAGGTCTATTATAAGAGGCACGCTAACATTAATTATTTAATTACATACTCTTTAAACCAAAGGGTATAGAGGAATATCTTTATTTAAAAAAAATTTTAAAAATATTCTTTCTTGTTAAGTAAAATTTGCCTTCTTTTAGCGCAAATTCATCTGTAATCCGTGTCATTATCAGGGGCCATACACTAATTGCATATAAAATAAGTGAGGAATTTAGTCAGTGTAACGTGTATTTTAGTTATAAATTTTCTAATATTCCGCCTTCAAATGTGTATCTGCCCTGAAATGCCACTGCAACCTTGCTTCTGAAGAAATCAGTCGTAATTCAAATATTTACACACATATTTGGTCATTACAATTATAAAACAATTTTCGAGTAAAAAATGTCGATGGGTTAACACTGGTCGTTAAAAAATTTAGCTTTAAAAATGAAGGAAAATTGTTGTTCACTACGGTTCCTCTATAACTTTAGTGTGGGAAATTTAAAAATTTAAATTTATAAATGCAATGAAACAAAAACGGGCGCGGCTGGCCTCACAGTATCTAATTCGATCGGATCAATTTTCACGTACTTTTTCGAGTGTATAGGGTTGTATCGCAGCAATGGCATCACGAATGTTGGCATTCAAATGCTCAATTGTCGGCATAACATTTTTCTTTAACGGTACCCTCTAGAAAAGAGTCCATCGGTTATATATTGCAGCTTTTTGGCGACTAATTGACATCTCCATTTCAGCTTATTAAATGGCCATCAAACGTTTGGCGCAATAAATCGATTGTGCCATGATGATGTGCATTCATCTGTTGAAACCAAACATCGTTCACAACAATGTCAAGAAGAGCGAGTACAAAAAAATTTGGTTATCATACTGCGATAGGCGCGTCCATTGACTGTAATGGTTGAGGCGTAGTCCTCATTTTTTAAAGCAATATTGGCAAATGATGCCTCCGCTCTTCAAGGCGCAATAAATGTAATGGTTGCATTCTCTTTTGTAACACCACGTATGAGTTTTCTGAACTCCAAATACGGAAATTTTGCTTATTAACGTACCCACCAAGATGAAAATGGGCTTCATCCGGATCATTACGTTCAGTGGGAATAAGATACTGCATTTTGTGACAGAATAGAATGATATAAGCATTGCCAGATTCCGAATAACCTATGGTTCAAATTTAAACCGATAGAAGGCCCACCGTTTATCATTCTGACATTCCAGCATAATGCACTACATGAGTAGGAGCCATCTCCTGAGCGTTGGGCTCAAAAAAGGAAGTTGTGATTATGAGCGTAGGACAAAGAGATAATCTCCATTCAACAGATTGAGCCACTATTACACATTGACTGTTAACATCATCGCTACAAGATATGTAAAGAAGACATAAATTTGTAAAATAATTCATCTGTCCTGGGAAAATGACTCTAGATAATCCATTACTTAAAATGTAATCTTGTTGACAATCATGCTTCTTCAATTTTTAATTTTAATCCCTTTCTTGGATGAGTTGAGGTACATATCACAGCCACGTAAAGTTTTGTGCTAGTTCTTTAACCGCATGTTAAAATCGTTCAATGATTTTTACTAAATAGGATGGTTTTGGTAAAACAATATAAATTCGTAATATGGAAGACGACGCTTAGGGTGAGTTAAAGAATCCCACTGTGTAAGGCTGAGTAGCCAATTTAAATAAAATGGAATCCTTAACTTATGAATTTTTTAAACTTTTGACTACTTAGCTGTCAGCAGCTGTATGGTACTATTTTAACCACGAATACCTGTGATAAACATTCTTTGGTGTAAATGGACAAATAAATTCGTTTAAATTAATTATTAAAACAATAGAAGACAATGCTGAAGCTTTAATAAAACCAACAAAAAAAAAAGATTTAAAAAGGATAAACAGCATGTAAACAAAACAATCCAAAAAATATTGTATACAAATCTTTCTTAAAACATATAACTTCATTGTTGTTGTTTTAATTTTACACATTCATTTTCGATTTAAAAATGTTCTTGTGTCTTCTTTTATCTTTTGTTCACTCTGGCCACCCAACTTTTAAGTTTGGTTGTCATTAATTTATTGAACTTTTGCGATTGTTTAAATAACAATAACTCCCCGCTCTGTATGTTTACATGCCTTATTGCCCTTGTAAAACCACAAAGCTTTATGCATTGGTTAGTCCAACACACTGATACAGTGGTGAAAAGAAAATGTACATTCTGTACATACAACTTATGTGCCATACTTTGGTTAGTAGCTGTAATTATATTGTGATACAAAATGTGGATTTTTTATTATTGAAGGAAGAGATATACTCATTAGAGCGGGATCTATATTTATAGATGAGTCCGAAAGAACGACAGATTTTAGAGAAACTTTGTCATGACAATTTTATTTATTCTCAGATTTTTTGCCAGAAATCTGCTGAGAGACAGTCACCAAAGGAATATTTTCATATTTTCATATTTTGTTATTTTGGAGATGTCGGATTATAGGTTTAAACCGTGGTCTTACGTATAATAAGCCAACACACTACCCACTAGACGACGCCGACTTCTAAATAAATAACGAAATCTATTTACTTCAAGAAATTCAGTCGTTATGGTGGACAGAAACTAAATTTGGCGATGTACTCATTCCTCCTTTTCTCAGAGGACAAAAATACGTTCAATACTTTAGGACACTTAGGACTTATATTGTATTCTACCCAATGAAGTCAGTTGAAGGTTAGTTTATTAGGCACTGTTTCAAGAAGTTGAGAAAGTGGGACTTCCGAACTTTGACAGTTGATAACGGTATTTTTGTTGAAGCTGCATTTGTCAAATTAGTTATCATTTATTCTGTTTTATCGCCATGTGACATTCAAGAATACGTGAAAATATTTTTTTTAAATTGTTGTTCTGTTCAGGCAATGTTAGCGCCGTTTGCCCATTTTATGATCGCCATAATCTTTCTGCAATACACACACTATGGTGGAGAAATTTGAGCCCACTGGCTCATTAAACGGTCAACCAACACACATAAGTTGGCGAAATGTAAGATCTGAATAAGTGCATGAGAATTCAGTCACAAGAACTCAGCCCTTCGCATACCACATAGACAAAGTTAGTCACTTCATTACTGTTAACGGTAAGCCCTATTGGTCTATTTTTAAAACGTTCTTTGACCTGAATAAGATGATCTAGAAACTAACGACATGTGGTTAAAATAGGATGGCATTACGCACCATACAGCTCAGCCCACATTGAATATTCTGCACTAGCAATGATAGGTTGACTGTCCATCGAGATAATGGTTAACTTGTGGGGTCTTCTTGAATCGCAGGTGTATGCGAATAGGCCTAAACTAGAGCAGTCCTTAAGGTCTGCATAACCTATAGTCAAATTTAAATTCATTTATTCGCCAGTTTGATGGAGCAAATTTGACCGATAGATCCAAATGAATATTTAATGAAAAACCCAATAGAAAGTCACACTTACAACAATCGGATTTGCAAAATTTTACACTGATAATATCTTTCAGAGAATTAATTTTCATGTCGTCGTCTATTCTTCATCGATTTAAAGAGTTTCTGACATGTAAAGAAGCAGGACATGAAACAATACTGTCCGATTTGGGAAAATGAGCGAATTTTCCTTGAGCTGTTTACATTAAAATACCACTAATAAGAATGGAAAGGACTAACAGCTTCGTTGAGCTCAAAGCTGAATTAAATACACTACGACACTTAAGTGATTCAACGAAAAAATTATGCTTTAGAGCTTATTGATAGCCAGATTAATCAGTTTTCGTCTCCCATAAATGATGATTTAACGTCAGATATGATAGTTTCATTAACGTACCAATTTAAAATTTAACCAACAGATTCGAGAGGGTATACAGTGGTGGCCACGAATTTAAGACACGACATATGACTGACTTAGTTGTGATAATATTTACAATCCTGTAATATCAAATTTGATATTCTTTATTCTTCTATGTACCCTGTAATATAAAGAAAAAGTACCAATATTTTATTTTGTTTCTTTTTAAATTTTGTTGCTTTTTGATCATATTATTGTAAAAACGTTTATTTGAAATTGGCCACGAATTTAAGACATTTCAGAAATATCTGGTTTTTAAGTGATTTTGTTAGTGTTTTATGAAGCTAAACGTTGAGCAGCGAATGTTTTATTTTATTTTATGTTGGAATACATAAAAATATTTAATTATAAATAGCCAGAGGTACTTGGAATACCGATGCCGAGCAAAAATTGATCCAAGAACTAAAATTTGATGGAAAAATAATAATGGAGATATCCAAGCTGCTTAAATGTTCTAAATGCAAGATTTACAACGCGCTGGAACACATCAAGCAACATGGTACCACCAAAAATGTCAAACAGCAACCTAGAGCCTGAAAAACTACACCCTAAAGTAGCTGTAAATAATCCTTCCACGAGCTCAAGTAAAATAAAAAATAAAATTGCATTGGATTTTGGTATTGATATTTCGTCTAGGGCAATAATAAGATGTCTAAATGAGAAAAACTTGCGTGGGTGCATTGCACAACGTAAACCACTTGTGTCAAAAAAATATCAAATCCCGACTAGCATTTTGGATTGATCTAAATAATATGTAAATAAAAATTCTTAACCAAATATAGGTAGCAAAATATTATTAATTTCTCTTCCTAATATTACTAAAATCTTAAGAAAAATATAATTGACCTAAAATTTTTTTGATAAGATGTAAAAATTATCACAAATGTCTAAGTAAAATGTCGTGTCTTAAATTCGTGGCCACCACTGTAGATACTAATACAATGTCACAGTAATGTAAGACAGAAACAGGATTCATCTTTAGCGCAAAGGTGTACCTGCTTTAGTTACACAGAGTGTGCTGTTGTTCATTTCATTGTGACTGTTGGTTTTTGTGTCAACCATATTTTCAAATAACCTGTGGTGACAATTATTCAAACAACGGATGCCATTTGAATAAATCCACAGGATTTTCTTTTGAAAGCCCTGAAATAAACATTTGGCGTTTGGTAAAGCAGAAATTTATAATTTATAATTTATAAATTTTAATAGAAGGACGGATTTTTTTGAAATGCATTGTAAAATTATAAATTTAAATACACTGAAGCATGATTTAAAAGAGGAGGTGGAAGGGGAATTTTTTAAGTACAGGACGGTACTCGTCGAGTTACCGGTTAAAAATATTACAATATTTTTTAAAATTTTTATTAAAATTTAATCATACAACAATGATATAGCGAAATATAAAAAAAATTCGTTTGTTCGTTTGTTTCCATTCTGCTCAAATAGCTTCTAACTGATATACAGATATGGTCACAGAACTGTTTTCTCTATTTTAAACCATTGACTGTTTCTGTTTTCGTTTTTGCTGAAACTTTAATTTTCGGACACAGAAAGATTCGGTATTGGCTCTCATCCTTACATTTTTTAATGATAAGTCGAAAAGGTTCTAAATGGAAACTTTTCTAATAATGGAATCATAGATGAACAGAATTACTCATTAAACTTCAATTATACAGATGTTAGATCACATACATACATAATCGGCCAATTAGCCAAAAATCTGCTGAAGGAAAGTCAATAAAGAAATATTTATTAACATTTCGTTTTGTTGGAGATGTTTGACCTGCGGTTTGAAATGTGGCCTCAAGTCAAAAAAGCCAACACTCTACCTACTGTTTTAAACTACTATCATTCTGCTTTAAACCGATATCAAACCCTTTTGTATCGAAAAATAAAGTTAGGAAAATGGTACCCACGTGATATAATAGATTCAGTTTATACGAATTTCTGTATTCGGATCGAGGGACTGGATTAATTGTCAACAAGTCATACACATCAGATAATTCATATATTCGAAACATGGAAACAAGATAATTTTGATAATAAAAGAGCAAGAATTGATGGTCATTTAGGGTATATATTAAGACGTCATTCTGTACCTAAAACTTATTTTATTTCCATTACGCCTCTTGAGAATATATGGCTTCTACAAAGAATTTCCATTTTATCCTGTTGACGCCTGATATTTTTGCATCTTGTAGAAACGTAGAACGCCTCAAGGTGTTCCTTGGCCGACCACCGCTTATTGTGTTTAGAAGATTCTACTCAAGTGTCATTCTTGTTATTATACCAGTATTTTTTCTGATAGTATGGTCACTCCATCTAAATTTCCTACGTTTTATTTGCATTATTATGGGTTCCTTGTTGGTAAGCTTCCCGAAATCCATTAATTATTCTGAGGCACTTGTTGATGAATACCTGTAGTATATGAGTGATGGTTTTCGATAATAACCAGGTTTCACTTCCGCATAAACTGTCGATTCTACGCATTTGTTGAATATTCTGAACTTAATTCCTCTGGATATTTGTCAGCTCCATCATGTTGTGCGTAGCTGTCCGAATACCGCTCCCGCCTTATTGAGCCTGTTGATAACATCTGTTTCTGCACCACCATTTGATGTCACTATGCTACCTTAGATAGCAGAAGCTATGTATGTATGTTTTTAACTGGTTGCATTTGCAGCCTGATGTTGCTGTTGTTTACGTTGCTAATGTCTTTGGTTGTCTTGATATTTATATCACGTCCAAAAAAATTGCCTGCTTTTCTATCTAAATCCTATAGCTTTGTTTGTATGTTGGAGGCTTTGTGCGTGAGTAAACAGTTATTATACCCATAATCCTCGAGAGACCCCATGTTATTCTTTTACTTTCAGAACAGACTGGGCTTATGATATCATCCAACACAATGGTGAATAGCTGAGAGACTAAAGCCCTAGTTGCACTGAACAGTCTTGGATCTTTTCTGTATTGGTACTGTTCGACAATTTTATTTTTTCCCGTACCCATTTATCAAGAAATTGGTCTCATAGTTGAAAGATTAGGCTCGTTTGCCATCTGCTACAAAGCCCATTCAGCGTACACACGTATATTGTCTATGGTCCTTTACTTTAAGTTCCTGGGTCAGTCGAATTTCGGGTCCAGGCTGAAATGTGGACGCAAAGTTCTCCAAGTTTGCGAAGTTGCCGTAGTCTAGTAAGTAGTGTGTTGGCTTATTAGACGCAAAGCCAGGGTTCGAGCCCCAGGTCAGACATCAAAGACAAAATACAAAAAGTATTTTTCGGCGACTTCTTCTCAGCAGATTTTTGGCAAAATCTCTGAGAGTAAATAAAATTGCCATGAAAAAGTTTCTCAAAAAAAAATCTGTCGTTCGGAGTCGACTTTAAACTGTAGGTCCCACCACTCATGTATAAAATTAACAAACACAACATAAGTGGTGTGAGAAACTAGGACGTTTTACAATGGGTTAATTCGATCTCCGGGTACTGTACTTGTCTTAATTGGCAAGTAAATGTCCTCTAACCTAACCTAACCTATGGTCTGTAAAATGCTCTATAAGAAGACCTAACATAAACTATATGGCCACGTTCCTCAGCATAGACTATAAGTTTTAAGCGTAAAGGAAAGGAAGAAATACCACTTCTACTACATATGTATGTATATACTTTCGTAAAGAAATAAAAGACATTTTTTTATGTGTGATCAACAGGCAAGTTGAAGTTTTCAGGGTTTAGGAAGTACTTGCCGTAGTTAGGCAAGTCAGATAGATTCAGCATCGCTGTAGCCTAGTAACTAGTATGTTGGCTTATTAGATATGATGTCACGGTTGAAACCCAAGGTCAGACATCTCCTACAAAACCAAATGTAAAAAAATTCTGAGAGTAAATAAAACATTCAGAGACGACTCTAAACATACACAATATAACATACATACATAATTGGTCATTACAACCCTTCAGTCAGGATTACGACATAGTTTCTCACGCCACCACGACTCTAAACTCATTTATAAAATTAACACACACAACATATGTGAGAACTAGGTCGTAGTCCTGACTGAAACGTTGTAATGACTACCTTACTATAATATATATCCATACTAGGTATGGAGTAGTACGAACTTGCAGTTGTTATTTAGTAAACCGCTGTTAGTAATCTCTAAAGTAATGTCTACGAATATTAAGGGCCAATCTACCTAACTAAACTGAGCAAATCGAATATGATAATGGCCTACAAGATGGATGGTATGCTTAATTCAGCAATATTTTCCTTTGCTTTTATACCAGTTCTACTGTAGCTGACGCTATACAAGTATGTTGTTGTTTATAAACTATGTTCTCTGAGAAAATTTTGTTGTTGTATTGTTTAAGACGTCCTACTCTGTCTGACCTTGCTGAGGTGTACGTTGTTAACTTTGTCTGTTCTATGGGGTCTGTTGTCTGTTCTGTTTAGATTATTTAAAGGAGGATTGAAGTTTCTTCGTTTTTAGTTCGATATGGTAATTTTTGATTCCAAAAAGGCTTTATAGCACAGCGAATTGTTTATGTTTATGGACACAGAACCTTTAAACTTTTCTATGATTTGTTTTTACATTCTGTGCCACAAAAAGAGTGGTGAGTATTCTGTAGTAGATCCTAAGCCTTTAGCTTATTTGGTCGAAAAAGAGGTGAGCAGTTAGTAATACTTTCTGCCTTGAATCATTTATTAATATGAAAACACTTTAGTTTTCAAAATTTTTATTTCTTATTTAAATGTTAAAAGTTTCTGTATTCCTATAGCGACCTGCATTACCTTCATTTAATTTTTTCAATTGTAATTCAGTTTATAGTTGCCGGTGACAGTAATTTCGCTTTGTTTCCTTTTTAAATAATTTCCGTTCTACCCAATTAGTTTTAGTTTATTGGCGATTTAGTGGCTTTCAAATGGCTTTCAATTAAAAATGCAAAAAAATATTAAAGTTGATTTTACTATAATTTCCTTATACCCTTGAGCAGGCCAACAGTTTTTGCTGAAGTAAAGACTTTTTTGCTATAATAGAAAGGAAAAAGGAAGTCAAACAATTATTGTTTGTGTATGAAGCATTATAGCATCTCATATATAAGCTTAAACAATAAAAAAGCATTTGCAAACAGCAAAACATAAATTGTTAAATTAAGTAAAAATTTCTAAAACGTTCTTGTTCTAAGGCAGTAGTTTTGTTAAGCTTTCACAATGAATAGAATCACTTACAGAAAACGTTTAAAATATCTTCTCAATAGCATTTATTTTTCAATTTTGTAAATAAATTGAAACATATTTAATGAATTTTAACTACAATTTAATCTCTTTTAAAATTTTTTTTATTTTTTTCCTTAATTGACTTCCTTGTTAGGATTTTGAATTGAAAATGAAACTGTTTGCAGTTCTTATATTCGAAATTGAAATATCCAGTCGAAACACTGTTTTTTTTACTTTACTTTTAGTTTTTCTTTAGTTTTCCTATTGTTTTTGTGCAAGTAAATAATGCAATTTACTTGGAGTTGATTTTTGTTTTCACAGAGATTTCCACACGCTACCATTTAGAACGAGAGTAACTATAACCCGTTGGAGCGTTTGTTAAAAGTTATTAAAAATTTTATATCCATTCATTTATTAGTATTTTTTGTGATTCCAAAACAGTCTTTTTGGAAAGATTGTCGGTTGTTAAATATCTTTCATCTGAACACACAATTATTGAGCAAAAGATTTGCTAATTGATGGTGTGTGTCTATTTGATTTTTTTCCTGGGTCTTCTTCAGGGTTTGACGTAGTGTGAAGATCTTGTCGATAGTGGACTTGCCAGTTCTGAAGCTGCACTGATAAGGACTAATACGTGTTTTGAGGAATTGCTTCAGTCGTTCATGCAAAGCGTCCGTAAGAATCTTATGTGCGAAAGGGCGAGGGCTTATACGCCTGTAGTTGGCGCATATCTTTGGGTCTCCCTTCATATTTTTGTCGAATATAAATCTGCCTTCGATATCCACATAAGTCCACGGGATTTTTGCCGCAACCTCTGAGCTCGGTATACCTGCGAAGCTGATAAGAGTATGCAGAATGACGTTGAGCAATTGGAATTGGAATTGACCTCTACGAACCTTTTGATACCGTGCGATCTCTCATTATGCTATCTCTCTAACTTCGTCATGGAGAGTGTTCCCCAGAAGGCGGGGGTCCATCGTAATGACACTATTTTCCAAAAAGGTGTCTAGTTGCGCGCAAGAACAGAGGCGCCTGAAAAGATCTGTCAAAGGTGTTTAATGGCTATTTAAGTAAGTAAGTAAGTAAGGCTTGTGAATTACGAAAATGTAGTGGGCTCCTTTTGAACTCTACGGCATGATTTCATTTGTCACTATCGACCTAGTCAAGATTATAAAGAAACTTGAAAAATTTGGATGCATGGATTTAGATAGGCTATGCATCATCGCTGTGTTCCTACTCTCGAAAATATTGTTAAGAAAATGGAAATGGTGTTTTGCTTTCACATAATTTAAATCGTAAACAAAAGCTGCAAGAACAAAAACAATTAATTTGTTTACATAATAAGCAAGTAAACAAAACACCAATATAAAAAAGTGATAAACAAGTAAACAAAAATGCAACAACAAAAAACTGCAAGAATAAATTTAAACACAAATACAACAACAAACAAGAATAAATGTAAACAACATGTTTACATTTGTAGAGATTTCGAGAAGGCAAAGTCATTCACCTTTAAGAGCATTCATCAGACTGTTTACCATGCGATATAAAAGCCAAGACAAAGCAGGCAACCGAGTCAGTAAAAATTCAGTCAGTCTTGTGTGAAGACGAGATGTTCGAAGAAAGTAATCATGGTTTGAAGATCTCCGTTATAAAGACCTATCGAACAAATTGACTAGTAATTGTTATTGTTTACAGCGGCACACAAAATTGTGTCAACAATAACGAAAATAGTTAAATGAATGAATGAACAAAAATATTATTTTAATTTTTATTTGTAATCTACGTGTTAACATTTCAAACGTTATTAAAAGGTACAAACGTAACAATATGATAGAAACTATTTGGCTAACAGTCCGAATTCTTCTCTTCCATGGCATTTTCATTGTAACATATTTTGCGTCCATCTTGAACTTTAGCTCTCAGTTGGGTGCTAAGCAACATGTTTGATTTTTCACACAAAATTTCCTCCATCATTGTAAATAATTTTCCACTCGGTAGTTACATTGAAGCCGTCGTAATCTAGTAGGTAATGCGTTGGTCACGGTTAAAACCTCTGGTCAGACATCTCAAACAGCAACAAAAAAAAAAAACAATAAAAAAAATGAAAAAATATTTCTTTCGGTAAAGATTCTGAGAGTAAATAAAATTGCTATGAAAGGTTTAACAAATTAAGACACACAAAATAAGTGGTGCGTCGTAATCCTGTCTATAAAACTGTAATGACCAATTAAATAAGAAAGTACGTTATATTAGAAAGCAGAGAACCCAACATGGATTTTCATATTTCACCAGGAAAATCTTACTGTTTGTTGTGAATTGTGATCTGAATTTATCATGGTGCCGCATATTTTGCAATAACTACTCTGGAAGTATGTCAAAGCTTTATTTTATTTGAATTTTTCGAACTGAGGTTTACGAATTCCTCCAAACACAACACACACTCCTCCACCAATTGGTATTACTGCATGAGGAGTTTCTATTGGGTTTTCCAACAAAGATTTCCGAACTTTAAAAGTTAATAAGTAACATTTTGTTGAAGCTATGACTATTAAATTAATTGTCATTGATTCAGCAAGTTTTGCCAAATCATTAAGACGTGCAAAAAATATTTTTTTTTTATTGAAAAATCATCTTCTCATATCTTTCTGGAAGAATGGAAAAAATTGTCGAATTTGGAACGATACCAACACATGAGATACAAAAGCTTTCAATGCATCCCATAAAACTTTGAGTTTGGTGGAGATTTTAGACAGGCAGTTTCATCCATCCACATTTTTTTTTTTAAAACCACATTGGCCAGGCCATCGCTGTCAACGGCGAGCACTATTGGTCAAATAAAACCAAATTCTTTTGGCCTGAATTGGATGATACTAACGACATGTGATATCAACAGAATGGCACTATGTGCCATAAAGCTCATGTCATATTTGATATTTTGTACGAAATATTTAAGGGCATAATCCGGAGTCCGAGGTGATTCGAACCCACCACTAACGGATCATGACAACGACACTGCGTAACACAACGGGTCATATGGCCACCGAGTGAACCTAACTGTGAACGACAAAGTCACATGTTGAGATTATGTGAACTGACCTCCAAGATCGTACGATTTGACCTCGTTAGACTTTTTTTTGTGGGGTTTTTTAAATCGCAGATGCATGCGAACAAGCCACAAGCCACAGCGGACCTTAAAGCCAGCATAACCCGTGTTGTCGTTTAACCAAATTTATATGCCAGAGTCATGGAAAATTTGATATTTCGAGAGCCCTCCATTCCTAGAATGATGTTTTAACCCACATGCAATGACATTAGTAGGTCTTTCAAATAATAATAATTTGAAAAAAAATTTCGATGATATTTTAGGCGTACTTTAATGATCTGGAGCACTTAACGTTTAATGTTAAATATTTTCCGTCTAGTTTAGTGAACCTATACAGGAAAATTAAACGTACCACTTGAGCAGTTTAACTGATTCTACCAACTCATAATTACCATGCGTTCCTTATTACATAAATACATACATGTTTGGTCATTACAACCATTTAGTCAGGATTACGACCTAGCTTTTCACACCACTTATGTATGTTGTGTGTGCTAATTTTATAAATGAGTTGCGTAGCCTACAGTTTAAAGTCGAGCGACAAATTTTTTTAAGAAACTTTTCATGGCAATTTTTATTTACTTTCAGGGTTTTTGTCAGAAATCTGCTGAGAGAAAGTCGCCGCAGAAATATTTTTTATATTTCGATTTAATGGAGATTCTGATCTGGCTCAAGTACTTATGTATAAACAATTTGAAATATTTCATTTTGTGAAGCATCATATGTTCGGTGTTTACCTTTAATTTTTTATTTTGGTTTGGGTTTTGTGTTCTTAAAATTATTTCAATGCAAAAACAAAAGTTTAAACAAACATTTTCCAAGTACATTTGAATGTAATGAATGCATATACACGCATACACTGATACAATTCTACTTACATACGTATGACAATCAATATGTACTCATATTGCTATTAAAACAAAGACAGAAACAGAAGTAGAAACAAATGTACTTCATATAAGAAATACAACAACAACAACACTTGCCATAGGGTTAGGGTTTATTTTCATGAGTCTTCTGCAAGTCAAACATTCTGTCTCTGTTCTTTACTCTTTTTTCTTTTTGCGAGTGTAGTTGTATTAAATTAGTTACACATTGAGTTGTGTTTGTGTTGTATACAATAAGAAAAAACAAATACCATAATAAAACCACAATTCATTGTATTTGTAATGTTTATGTACAATTTTATGTGTTCAGCTTTCATTCTCCTCACTTGGATTGCAGAGTGAGGATATAAAAGAAAAGAAAAAAAAAGAATGGGAAAAAGAACAAAATTTCAAAACAAAACAAAAAAATGAAAAGTTTTTCTCTGTTGTTAATACAAATATAAACCAGAGAGTATAATTGAGAACAACATACATCCTTGATGTTGATCCATGATACATGCACGTATGTGTAAGTAAATGTGCATTTATTGTAAACTTTTCTCTCTACTTATATATATTTCTTTGTGGCAGCCTTTTATCGCATGTATGCGCTTGTATAAGTGTGCATGCATGTATTTATATTGAAAATAATATGCCGCTGAGACTGTAACACAAAACTAAGTAGAACGAAGCCAAACTACGAATGTAAGAATTCTTAAAATTCAGTTTTTATAAGAAACTAGCTGTACACTGCGCGTGCTGCTGCGCCACCATCTAAAATAAATTTGAAGGAAAGACATTACACAAATGTCCAATTCATTTTGAATCATTTTATTGATTTTGTTTCCCGTTGTCCTGATGATTCAGATGAACGGACCTGAGTAGTACGCATTCGATCAGTTTCTAATCTCACTTCTCGTTGTTCAAGTGGTTCAAATGAACGGGTCTCAGCGGCTTATACTCGAAGATTTTCCAGTTTCAATTCTCGTCTGATTCTGATGCTTGTAATGCTCTTTTCTCCGTGCTTGAGGTGTAGGTCGGCCTATTGCTTGTCATTCATTTTGAATAATTTTCAGTGACGCCATCCATCAGAAATTAATCGCTCCAACCTCCGTCGACTCATGTGCAACAACTTTGTTAAAGAATGCACAGTTTGCGATTTAATTCATTTTGAGTAAGTTTCGGTGGCACCTCCTGTTGAAATTGGTCATACCAACTTAGAAACCTTCGTCGGCTCATGCGCAACAACTTTGCTAAAGATCATAACATGATCAAATGCATAGTTTACGATTATATAGGATACATTCAAACAAACATTCATTTTTATATACATATATAGACTACATATAGACACGCCCACTATAGCCAATCCGCCCATTTTGTTCACATATACGTCAAAGTCGTCCATACAAAATTTGAGGACTCTAGCTGTTGCAGTTTATGAGACATGCGACATTAAATACTTATTGGGTATGTGGGCGTGGCACCTCGCCTACTGGAAATTTTAAATTAAAAAGTAGCCTATAGTTCCTTAAAGATATACAGGAAGGTACTGTTAAAATTTCAAGAAAATCGGTCAAGCCGTTTAGCCGTCCATAGACTTCAAAAAACAAACAAACCCGCAAACAAATAAACACATATTCATTTTTATATATAAGATTATTTTTGCACTCTTTTTCCTTTGTTAGTTGCATGACTTTTTTTTGTCAAAAATTTAAAAATTTACTTTGAAAATGAAAATTATAATTCAGTAGGACATTTATAACAACTTCAATTCATAACATTTATAAACGACTCTGAAGTTTTAAAAGCTAAAATAAAGGAAACCACTTTTTCTTAGCGAAGCAAACCAAACCTTCAGTTTCAGACTTCTCGAAAAACACGAAATAATGAAAAAAAAATTATTGGCAACAATTCCTAAGGTGACAAAACTCTGAAAATAAATAAATTGCCGTGAAAAGTTTCTCTAAATGTGTCAATGGGAGGTGTGAGAAACTAGGTCGTAACCATGATTAAAGTAGAGTAAAATTATACCGAATATTGCCTCAATTAACTCACCACTTTTGGTGCCCTGGTAGTTTAGTGGATAGTGTGCTGCACTATAAGCCTAAAGGTCGTGGGTTCGATTGGAGGTCTATTACACACCTCGTAATAATTAGATGTAATTTGTAATCGTATTGTAATAAATAAATAAATAAATAAAGTTAGCACTCTGTTAGATTATGGAAAAGGGTGGCTCCACCATTGATAATTTGGGTGTCTTTGAAAGTATAAATATGTTATCAAGAGCATAGACAACCACACATGAACTTTGCTGGGTTCTGCTTAGCCCATGCAGCCCCTGTTTTTAAGGTCTTCATAAATTGTCATGTTTTCAAAAATACGCCCCATCATGAAAGGGTAAGAGATAAATCCAACAAATGGATCCACAACTTTTCCAACTATATCAGATCTTTAGTTTTTTAAGCGACTCTTGTAGATATTAAGCGGTATTCTGATTTATAAAACAAGGCGAAAAGCACTCGTGTTTACCCAGAAACTAGACTTTAATTATTTAAAGGTTCTTCTCAGAAAACACGGTATTCGAGTGGATATTATATCGGGGGTAATTTTTTTCTTTCTGGTATCTCGTTACATTACCCGAAATTGGGAATTTTGTCATTCACAATCATTTTTTAATTTTTCGATGTCCTTTTTTAGCGGATATTACCTCTGCTTCTTAAAGACATTCGTTGATACTACATTTTCGGATGGCAAGACTTTCATCTAAAACATCGTATCTGCATGTTGTGTGCTATTATCATGAGGACTTCAATATCAGAAGAACTTAGTACTAGAAATCTAGGTAGTTCTTTTAATATTTTTAATTAATTATATGAGGGTAAACGTAAGTTACATCGTCGTGAATTTAAATGATATTGATGTGAACTTTACAGAGAAATCCTTGGGAACCAAAATAAATTTCAGAATGAATATGTATAAATATAATCCTTACAATAATACCCGCAGATATTTTACTTCATTAAAAAAAAGAAAAAGATTTTCTTTTTTATTAATGGCTGGAAATGAATTTTTAAAATATTTAACATGATTAAATTTATATTTGTCTTTGTACTTGGACATTTCTACGAAATAGGCAGTTAGTAAACAAATTATCTTGTCGCTAAATTCTCTTTTTTAATGCACAACATTGCTAAAGCATTAATTACAATTGGATCATTTATATTAAAGATATTATTTTGTAATTCATGTTTGTCTGGTTAAAATTTAAAATTCGCTAAATTTATCCGTCAATTCATTTTGGCATATTCGACTTGCAAATGAAAATGGTTGAGTTAATTCCAGTGAATATTAAATTGATTACATTGCAAGACGAAACCGTATTTTATATTACAGCAGCATAACTCAAGTCGTACAAGATAAGAAAAATAAGAAAAAGGTAATGAAAGTTTTAGTTAGCCAAGGTCATTGATGAGTTTCTCTTCATTTCTCTTCAAATTTTTATTTGTTTAATATTATACACTAAATGCACATGTATCTATCAGTTTACATTTTAGCAATCGGTTATTTCGAATCTGCCAATACTTATGTCATTCTATTCTGTCACAAAATTCAATATATTATCTCCTCTGAACGTAATGAATCTATTTACGCTTGAGCAACGTTGAGATATATTGAGCCAACAAAAAACTGCATCATAATGTTGACTTTACAAAAAAAAAACTTCTCTTCGAATTTTCATCTTGGTGGGTAAGTTAATAAGTAAAATTGGCGTATAAGACCACACGTGGTCATACAGAAGTCATTGCGCCCATTACGAGTGACTGTGCGGTGAGGCTTGTAAAGCAGAGGCATCATTGTCCCATATTTCTTTGAAAAGAAGAACAGCGCAACCATTACGATTAATGGAGACAACTATCGGTCCGTGATAACCAATTCTTTGTACCCGCGCTTCATAGTATTGATGTGAACTATACGAAAAAAAAGAAGCGATGGAATTTAAGAAAATCAAAAAAGTAAGGCAACTATGGGTTCGGTTCTACGGATACAAATAATTTTTACCTCTAGGTCACTTGACTTACATATATTTTTTTGCTACCAGTGTATTAATACCTATGACTTCTTGACCAAATTTATGAAAACATATGTATATAAAGGTTAACAGATAAATAAATAAATCAGTCCACAGTGAATGTCGTTTGCAGTGAATTTATAAGAGAAAATGTTTCTTACTTACTTAATTAATCTCACATCAGCCATTTTGTTTGTGTTAATTTTAGACATGAGTGGCTGTACTTAAAGTTGAAAGTCTACTCCGAACGACACATTTTTCGAGAAACTTATTATTGACTGACAAAGTTTTTTCAGAAATCTGCTGAAAGGAAGTCACCGAAGAAATATTTTTTCGCATTTCGTTTTGTTGGAGATATCTGACTTGGGGTTTGAACTGTGACCTCACATCTAATAAGCCAACGACCAACAAAATTCTACGGATTCAAGGGACAAATTTAATTCTTCCTTCTGACTTTGTAGCATGAGAAATAGCAAAAAAGATTGAGTAAGTAGTACACTTTCGGATTTATTCTAAACCTTTTTGAGTAATCTAATGCCAGAAGAAAATCATTTTAGTTTTAAAATTATCTTTTAACACAAATGCTACTCAATACCATATCCTCATATGTCTTGCCCCATAGAATGACGCTTAAAAACTATTATAAAAACAGAAAATTTTTTTTTTTTTATATGATGTTCGAAACAAACACCAGATACAATAAATTAAATTAATACCATTAATACATTCATTCAAGTACTTGAAATCTTTAAATATGTTTACGTTTTCGAAACGACAATCATCTGAACCCCGCATCTTAACCACACCGTAAATCATAGGGAAGCTTAGTACGAAAATGAACATAAAAATGAATGAGAGAAATAAAAGGTAACCTTCTTCCATTGACCATATCGTTAAAGTTGTTAACATCAATAAATTTGATCGAAATGTGTTTTATGTATACGAGAGAACTGCTGTTGGTTTACTTGCACTGAAAGTAATTTGCTACACTCTCTTGATACTCTTTTATTCACAAAAGAATGAAATGAAGACGAGTTAAGAGTTCATTTCGTCTTTCGCAATATTCAACCGGCTCAGGCACTAAAGTTAAATGACCATAAAAGCTGATTGGGCTCTGATGATCCTAATTTTCATCGAAATGTTATCTATAGCGTTTAGTTCCATTTTTGGCTGAATAACTTGAACAAATAAAACTGTTGAATTTGGGATGATACGATGTCATATAAGATCCAAGAACGTCTAATGCATACCGAAAAAAAAAATGTGGTGGTGTAGATTTTGAACTGCCGTCGTCATCGGTCGGTATTTTGTAAGGAGTACTATAGGTTGATGTTAACCACCTTTTGCTAGGTAAATAAAATTATTATTTGCAAAAAATAGTTAAGCATTTTTAAAATTTATTGACGACATAATGAACCAGCGAGTACTTAATTATGCTGAAGAACAAATTCATCTAAAGTTCTAAACAATTAGGAATTCGTAAAGGTTATTACATCCGACAAGTCAACGAATCCAATCATACGGCTGCTAATAAGAATATGTAGTCTGCCTTCCAAAGTTCCCACAGAATTAATACTATTGTACAGAGTCACGATATGACTCCAAGAGAGTATTTAGGAGATCATTTGGAAAAATGGTTACGTAGGAGTTAAACATAAAACAAAAGTCAACTGAAAAACTTGTTGAAGAGTGAGTGGCGGAAAAAACTGGTATATTCAAAACTAATTAGGTTAAATGAATTTTTAATTTTAAAAATTTTGAGGGTACCATCACTTTTGCGGTGCAAAAATATGGAGTCCCCACAAAGTTGCCATTATTTTTTTTAAGGTTCGGGAAAAATTGAAATTGCTCAAATATATTGGGGTACGTACAGTTTTGCTGTCTTACTTTTTACTGTATTTTCATATTGTTACGAAAATGGAAAGGGTGCACATCGTTTAACATTAAAATGAGCAAAAGCTACACAAACAAATACAACGCACTTGTTACAAGTAAACCAACAACATCAGTATGAAAGAAAAGGGGATAGACAAGTAACCGACAACGCAACAACAAGCAAATTAATACACAAAACAATACACAAACAACAATGAAATCGCGATAGAGTTCTCGAGAAGGTGAAACCCCAAACGTTCGACTTCAAGAACCTTCATCAGACTGATTACGTGTCTTCAGACGCGTTGCGTGTGAAGAAAACAGCCGTGGTTTGAATATCTCCGTTGTAAATATCTGCTTTATAAGCAAAGAAGAATAGCAAACGAGCAATTATTGTTGTATTCGTCAAGTTGTAAACGGTGGCACACAAAAGTAGTGCGAAGAATAAAGGCTTTAATTGAAATTAACACTAATTTATTTTTAATTTGTTTGCAATCTACGAGCTCATATTTTAAACGTTTTTAAATGAAAAAAAACGTAACAATATATTCTTCAATGCCGGTTATTTCATAATTTGTTTCTTATTTTTCAATATTTATTTGTACAACGAAAATCGAAGAAGGTAATCAGTTAAGAAATAATAAAACTTCCCAGTGTCGCTCATATCAAAATATAATGAACACCTACAAATTTTTTTAATCTTATTTACCTCACTATCAACACACTCTCATAATCTTTCATTTTAAAAAATTGAAGGCCTTACGTGCATCCACTAAATAAATAAATAAAATCACAGTTAATTTTAAACTAAGGACTCTCCAATGGCCACAGGCGATTGAAATAGAGAAAGACTAAAAAATAACTATAAAAATTGTTAAGAAAACTGCAGACAGAAAATGTAATGTAAAAGGAATTTCGTTGAGTAAAATTACAACAACCCGGGGGAAAAACCTGTGAACTTTTCTTGTGAAAAACTAAAAAAATAAAATCAAAGGAAATAGTAGAGAAAACCGAAACTATATGCACAGGTCACTGTTAAATGATAAAATTTAAGAAAAGACAAAGACCGTGTAAACATTAACAAGAACCATAAAAAAGGGATAAATAGGGGAATAAAATCCTTTAAAAAGAAAACAATTCTTTGGAAACTTTGCTAACAAGCAAAGGGACTATGGGGTATCAGTTTTATAGTGATGACAATCAGCAGTTGGTGGCTCAAGAACAGCAATTTTCAGAAATCTAGATGCCCCAAAGGGTCACAAAGAACCTTATCGTACAGAGAAATATTATGGTATTCTCTTTAAGTTTTTGAAATTTTACAAACATCGTCATATCCTTTTGAGAACTTATTTTGTGGTGATAGTGGATAGTTTTCTCACGACAGTTTTGTACAAAAATATTTTAAAGTGGTATTCGAATAATTCCAAATCATTCAACATGATGAAAGGATTGATCAAAGCAAATATCTTTAAAAAATATTAAAAAATCCTCCAAAAAGTACTATTCGCCATTCAAAAAAACAGAAAATGTACCGGAAAATGAACAATAATTATCCACAACAAATTCCACCAAATTTCAAACAAATATTCTGTTATTGGTAAAATTTCAAAGAGTAATTCTAAAAAACTACACAAGAAACCACATAAATAGTGCGTTACTCTTTTTGATGTATTCATTCATAATATAGAGCATGAAAAGAGGAAGGGTTTAATTATCTTTAGCATACCTGGACTAATACTATTTTGATGTAGCATTGAGCTCCCACTTTTCAAGCGTTGCAAAACTCTATCATTTCGTTAATATTTTAAATTCATTGAGAGAAATTCGGTTTAAAAAGTCAATCCAAATGAATAAATTCGCTGTGATTTTGATCAAGAAGTCATGATAGCTTAAGTTACATGATGGAATCACCTGGGGATTAGAAATGGAACGGAATTAGTTACCAACCTTCCTTAGTTACATAGTACATTGGTGAGGACCTAAGCCAATTCAAATTGGAAAAAATTTAAAATCGTTTCTTCTTTACAGGTTTTTGAATAATGGTTACCATTGATGACCTTATAGAATGTAGACATTAACCATCTGTTAAAAAAGTGCTGAACTATAGAAAACTAATTGCATACGTATTGAAGGCAAAATTGCCGAGTCATAGCACGTGCAAGTTACCTATTCTATTTTTCCTGCGCTTTCGTTCTTAACTCAAAATTCATCTCCATATGAAATATACTAAGTATACGATACTAACCATATCGTTACAAAAATGATGTATCTTTATACTGGTGTTTTGCTTTTACATCACTTAACATTAAACTGGTAAACAAGTAAACAAGTAAACGAAAATACAACAACAAACACCAGCATAAAAATGGTAAACAGGTAAACAAAAATACAACAACAAACACCAGCTTAAAAAATGGTAAACAAGTAAACAAAAATACAACAACAAACACTACAAGAATAAATGTAAACAAAATATACAAACAAAAATAATCAAACAACGAATCTTACATTTATAGAGATTTCGAGAAGGCGAAGCCACGAACATCCGCCTTCAAGAACATTCATCAGACTACTCTGCCATATAAAAGGTAAGGCAAAGCATGCGATCGAGTTAGTGAAGTAAGTAGTAAGTCTTGTGTGCAGACGCGGTGCGTTTGACGAGAGTAATCGTTGTTTGAAAATCTCCGTTACAAAGATCTGTCGAATAATTACCTAGTAATTGTTGTTGCTTAAGCAAAGGGTATAAACAGAGTAATAACAAAAAACAATTGTTGTTCTTTACATAAAGCTGTAAACAGTGCCACACATAATTGTGCGAATAATAAAGAATTTTAATTAAAACTAAACACAGATTTATTATTATTTTATTTGCAATCTACGAGCTCATATTTTAAACGTTTTTAAAAGGTAAAACCGTAACAATATAATCGATATCCCAAACAGCAAACTTTGTATCTGCCTTCTGGATACGACTAACTCATCATTATAACATGTTCATACGTTAACATGAGTATCGTCATGTGATGACATATTACAAACTCCACACTGTAGTCATGTTTATCTAGCGATTTTGTATAAACTACAACCACCAAGTATATTCAGCATACGCCTGGTGAATAAGGACTAAGTTTTTTACAACTACTACTACTACTACTACTTTCTTAATTGGCCATTTCAACCCTTTAGCCAGTATTGCACCTAGCTCCTCACATCACCCATGTTGAGTGTGTCAATTTTATTCATGATTAACAAGACCTGCACCTTAACATGGGCTCCGAATACGGGTTTGAAGTAATTCCCATATAAATTTTATTCACTCTCAGACCTTTTACTGAGGGAAAGACGTCTAACAAACATCTGAACTGGGGTTTGAACTTTGGTCTTGCGTCTAATAAGCTCACTTCACACTTCACGACATATAAAAACAAGTTTCAATACGAATTCTTCACCCTCTTTTCTATTACCTCCACTTCATAATTAAGAAGAAAGAACTGCATAAAACTAAACAACATTATTTAAGCAAAAAACTGTTAAGATATTACATACAAATGCCATCTACTTCTTTGTGATTACAAACTAAGAATGTTATCCTATGCCTTTGCTATCCCATCAGCATCAGTTAATGGCAAATCTCTTCGCATTTTCATTTGTCGAATGGCAACACAAGTTGAGTAATTAAAAACAAATAAGAAAAGTTAAAAGCGATCAATTACGACTACATAATACCTTATACCGAAATAATATACGAGGTTTTAAGGTTTACTTTTTTCATTCTCCTTTAAAGTAAATGCTAGCTTATGCCCAATCCTTGTAGCAATTTCGATATGCCGAGAGTATAATTTTAATCACCAAAATGATCGACATAAGCAGAATACCTACAGTTTTGGAACACGGTAGTGTCGTACAGGGTTATTTCGGTGGAACAGAGATTAATTATCGGAAAGAAATATTTTCTTTCTCTAAATTTTCGATGCTTTACTAATCTTAAACAGTTCATCACTTAGTAGGCTTATTAGATATAAGGTCACGGTTCTAATCCCAGGTCAGACATCAAAACGAAAATATTAAAACAATACTCCTTCGACGACTTCCTCTCCGCAGATTTCTGGCAAAAACTCTGAGATTAATTAAAATTGGCAAGAAAAGTGTGTCAAAAATATGTCGTTCGGAATCGACTTTAAACTGTAGGTCCCGCCATTCATTTATAAAATTAACACACACAACATAAGTACAGTGAGAAGCTATGCCGTAATCGTAACTAAAGGTTTGTATTAACCAATTGTGTATGTTTACACTGTTTATTTTTCAAGTTAGGGATTTGGATAACTACCGAAGTTGGAGAAATCATCACAAATACATTCGAAAGTTCTTTTTTTTTTGTTCCTATTATCTTTATCATTGTGTTGAAAAGCGTTGCAAAAGTAATGCCGGTTGCACATTTCAATTTTTAACACCCATCTGATATTTATGAAATTTTTTATGCCAAATAAATCAAAAAATGGTGCTGGAGTTCAATAACCAAAACTGAGTAATTTTTGAACCTGACGGTTTGTGATTATGATAAATTCTACCATTAAAAAATAAACACATTGGCCTGTAGAAAAATAAATTAATAAAAATAATGCTAACATCAGTTTAATAAACTTCGTTAACCAACAACTTATATGCTCTCCAAAAATGTAAATTGTTGGGCATTGTTTTAACACACAGAGTTGTACTGACTTGACCATATAATTTATGAATCATCAACTTGAGCAAACAATTTAAATTTTTACTTCAAAATTTAATGGCCTTTCATTGATTGTATTGTATTGTAGTAATTCTCTTTTCTGCAGCTTACACTTAGGCAGTCAATAATCATTTACTAACTATTTGATTATGGGTCTTAATCAAATAATCAGGTACCTGAATTGGTTTTTGTTAAAATAGAAAGTACTCTGCCTTTAGGCAGTTTAAAGAATTTATTTAAATATTTTCCTTTACTTAACTGTAATATGCTACAATAGGCACCCATGCCTGTAAATTTTAAATAAAAAATAAACAAGGCTGGCAAATGGAAGCCAAGACAATTTTTGTACACTAAGTGACTGGTCAGCTGCTTTCTTACCGATCTGTATACATTGTGTATATTGAATAGATCTGAAATACTTCTCACCAATTCCTTTACATTGCTAACAATAGAATTGAAGGCTGTGATTTCAAGAAATTGACAGTCTGAGTATTTAAAGACAACTGAAAAGTAGAAAAACGTGGCATGTTTTATTTTAGGACGACCAGCTTAGATACGTCATCCCATATTAGATCTAGCGAGCCTTGTTGGAACTTAGCTTCTTTTATGATGTTCATGTATCTGAGTACGATATTTGATTTTAGAAATCCAAGAGGGACCTGAAGATCCGAATGAATCTAGTAGGTAGCTTTGATTACCAAAGCTCTCTTGAGCATACATAGCGGCCCGTTGTGAAGCCACAGGGAAGTGTAGCCCCTGTACTAACCGAATTTCACTAAATTAAGCAAAGTAGTTGGTCAGCGCCGGTGCTACACGTCCTAGTGGAACACTTAAGTTTTATACAAATGACTCCAAAATGCTGGACCGAGAGGTTTACTGGTTCTAATATTAAACTTTCATATAAACAAACAGATCACTGCGGACATGGTGCAAGTTATGCAATCAAGTCACCAACGAACTTATTTTGTATGTTCGTCTTGGTTCATAAATGCCTAGGATTTGTCAAAGGAGATTTCTGATAATTTAAATGTAACTTTCCTACTTATTCTGGGACATAAGGATAACGTTCAAAATTTAATTTGTGATGAACTCACCAGGGTGGGTACGGAGCTCACAATCTCCGACATGTTACAGGGTATAGGTATGCTGACTGTCTCAGATTGACCAGACTAGGTGTTCTCCGCTTTTTTATATGGAGAAATAACTTCCCTGAATGAAAAAGGCTGATTCACTTCTGTCCTTAAATCGAATGGCTATTCATCGCCCAATTTGAAGACACTTCGAGTGACTCGCATTCCATCGAATGACTTATCTAAGAGCTGGATGCCTGCTGAGAGTACATTTCACCTCATGAATTGCCACGAAGTCTAGTATGTAGTGTGTTGGCTTGTTAGACGTGAGGCCACGGTTCCAACAAAAACAAAATATGAAAAAAATATATCTTCAGCGACTGTCTCTCTGCAGATTTCTGGCTAAAGCTCTGGGAGTAAATAAAATTGCTTCTCAATAATCGGTCGCTCGGAGTCGACTTTAAATTGTAGCTCCCGCCATTCATGTATAAAATTAACACACACAACATAAGTGGTGCAATAAGCTAGGACGTAATCCTGAATAAAGGATTGTAATTACCAATTACGTATGTATAATCGTGAAGGGGTCATTTGTCTCTCATTTTGAGTCACCCTTGACTGAATTGTCCAATATAAAGAGTTTATTTTAGGAAATATTTAATCTCCTTGTTGTTTATTCATTGTGGTATAACAATCAGCTTAAACGATAGCCTAGAACATTCGTTCTTCAAGGGGTATCCGCCACCTAACTTAATCTGATCACGATTACTTGTAGCAGACTCAATTGTTGAGATTGAGTATCGGAAGTAATAGTATTTACAAGAGCCTAGTGTATATTAGCCTCCAAAGATTTTTAAATTTAATATCAAAAACGCAAATATACCTAAGGCATCACTTGGAGTCAATTCTATTCTATTCGCTTCAACCTCTTTCAGGTAGTTGGTAGAAAGATGGTAAATACATCTGATTGTGAATTAAACAATTGGCAGAGATTTTAAAAAGGCTCTTTCTTCTACTGAAGAAAATAATTATGAAGAATTTATTTTAAAACTTCCAAACTGTATCATAAGTATGTACACCTCTGACGTTTAACAGTTAATTTACGTGAACAACACGCCATAACAAACAAATAAACTTTTTAGATTGCCGATAATGGTAAGAAATAATACAACAGCTGCAAACAAATCCAAACAGCAATCAAAACCAAAATTTAGTGAACATTTTTTAAAGTAGGCTGAGAAAGTAGATGATTTTTGTAAAACGCTTATCTTTAGTTCTTTTCGGCAATTGTTGATTTTATTGTTAGCGTTGAGTGCAGCTGTTAACGAGCCTTTCTGCTTACATTCGAAGGTGTGTTAAAGAATTTAAAGTGTTTCGTTTTGGTTAAGAACTTGAAAACTTTTTTTTATATTAAAATATGCGTTTTTAAAACTGAGCGGAGATTATCTTGCATTTTTATAATTAAGAATTTTTAATAGAAGTCACTAAAGCTTCGTATTAGTGTACTACAACCCTAAATTTTCTTTGTAAACATGGATCCTTAACTGGGAAAAATCATCTTTGGGTGCAAGGTGTTCGTAATTGGGGCCATAGACCTTTTCAATACTTAAGTTTTTACCGTGTTTCCTGTATAAAATATTGTTACGTTTTTACCATTTTAAAAACGTTTATGATATAAGCTCGTAGATTGCAAATAAAAATAAATTTATGTTCAGTTTTAATTAAATTATTTATTGTTCGCACAATTCTGTGTGCCACTGCTCACAACTTCTTTAAACTCTTCTTTAAACCCTTCTGCGTAAACACTAACAATTATTCCACAGACCTTTATAACGGAGATCTTCAAACCACGACGGATATCTTCACACGCAACGTGTTTTCACACAAGACTGACTGAGTTTTTACCGACTCTGTTGCCTGCTTTGTCTTGCCTTTATATCGCAGGGTAAACAGTCTGATGAATGCTCTTGCCATCGCGAAATCTCTATAAATGTAAACATGTAGTTTACGTTATTGTTGTTTGTGTATTTTGTTCACGTTTGCACTGGCAGTGGTGTTGTTGCCTGTTTGTTTACTTATTTTTCCCCTTTTTTATACTGATGTTGTTGCTATAATTTTATTTATTTGCTGATCATGTAAACAAGTCCATTGTTTTTGCTTTTGTAGCTTTTATTTATCATTTTAATGTTAAACGATGTAACACCATTTCCGTTTTCGTAACAATGTTGTGTAAAGCAAAAATAATATTGAATGGTGCTCCTGTCCATTCCACCAGTAAGACTAACATTAAATTGGATTGTAATTCCATTAACTTTCTGTAACTCCCTCTCTTTCTCTTTCCAGACACTTTCAACAGAAGCCTATTTAGCGCACAGCCAGATAGAAAACAGATACTTTGCCTTTTTGTATATTACGGTGGTGTGTTAGCAAGTAACTAATCCTTCCATTTCTTCCCATTATACGTCTGCCTCTTCCTGTAACTCAATACATACCTTATCATTTTGAAATAATGTCTGAGTGGTTATTAGACATACGGAGAATTATAGATAAACAGTATTAATACAACCGAACATTGGACCAAGTGATATCAGTATACATACCTGATATCATTAGACAAAAGGTACAATAAAACAATGAGCACAATGGTAGCAATAGAGAACATTGGAAAGGATGGAATAAGAGAGGTATTGGGCCTTCATACACATACATACTTGGTCAGTACAACCCTTCAGTCAGGATTACGACCTAGCTTCTCACATTATTTATGTTGTGTGTGTTAATTTTATACTTGAGTGGCGGGATCTACAGTTGAAAGTCAATTCCGAATGACAGATTTTTGCGAAACATTTCATAGCAATTTTATTTACACTCAGAATTTTTGCCAGAAATCTACTAGAGGAAGATGCCGTAGAAATATTTTTTCACATTTTGTCGGAGATGTCTGACCTGGGGTTTGAATCCTGGCCTCACGTCTAACAAGCCAACACACTACCTACTAGACTACGGCGACTTCAAAGATTGTTCCTCCACTGACAAGTAAAGAGATGATTTCCTTTTTACATATAACATCAAGATGGGAATGAGGTGTTACATAGTAAACCAACAATTCCCATACTGGTCAGAAATGGTCGCACATTCAATTAATTATCGGCCATAATCAGTCAGTCAGAAAGTGACATTTTGTATTCGTTCAGAATAGAGGCGTTGTGTGTCGAATACAAGATCGTTCAGACGTCTGGCACGGCTTTTCTGGGCGGAGAGCATTCGAACTGTCCAATTTTTCATGATTCTGGTGTGTAAAACAGGCTGAATTTGATCGATGGCGTTGTGCTGGAGAACAGTTGCGATATATGACTTTTCAGCATATACCTGCTACTAAAGAAAACCCCACAAGAAAAAATCTAACAGGGTCAAATTCAAATCAACTCCACGTGGATGATTATGGCCTCAAATCACTCATACAGAATATTTACTGTGGTCTTAGAGCTGCATGTAGCTCCATCTTGTTGACATCACATACCGTTGGTGTCCAGACCATCCAATTCAATCAGAAGGAAGTTGGTAATCGACGACTTCAAATGCTTGCCATTGACAGTTATAGCTTAGCCAACGACGTTCTCAAAAAATATGCACCGATTATGTCGCCAGCCAAAAATGCACATCAAGCAGTGATTGTTTCGGGATTAATTTGTAAATTCTGCGTTTTGATTAACCCGTTCCTACAAAATTGAGTCTCATCGTTGAAAGCTATTTTTCGATGAAAATTAGTTGCCAACTGCACCAGAGCCCATTTAGAGAACATATCGTTGTCTATGGTCATTTTCCTTTTGTCCTTGTTGAGATGCTAAAACAGAGTAAGTAAGCAACAAGTAATTCAACAGATGTACCCTCAACAAAATGTCAAAGTTCGTAAGTCTCTGTTGGAAGATCCGATAAAGAAAGATAAACAGTGGGCCTGTAATATTTAAAGAAGTTATCAGTCATACGTGGATCCTTAGCGTAATGTACAGTGCCGATGATATTTTGGGATCACAAGAAAACCACACAGCCATGCATAAGTTCTGTAAGACCACCTGCCCATGTGCTATAATTCTAAAATTTGCCTTGAGAATGAGACCATGAAGGTATAGTGTTTAGGTTGTAGGTGGGGCCTACAGTTTAAAGTCGAATCCGAACGACAGATTTTTGAGAAACTTTTTCATGGGAATTTTATTTACTCTCAGAGTTTTTGTCAGTAATCTGCTGAGAGGAAGTCGCCGAAAAATACTTTTTGTATTTTGTCTTTGATGTCTGGCCTGGGGCTCGAACCCTGGCTTTGCGTCTAAGAAGCCAACACACTAATTACTAGACTACGGCGACATCATAAAATATGTTAAAATTCGTTTCCTTGCCCTAAAACTATAAAAGCATGCTCGTATTACAATGACAACATTAATGCATTACACTCAATTCTCCATCATGAATAGGATACGCATTTAGAACTTACCCAATAGTCGAAAGCGAAAAGCCTTTCTGTTGATACTTCTACTACTGCTGCCTGCGCAAGCAAATCAATAATTTATTAAAAGCGACTATAATCGCTTTGGTTTGCGTGTTGAGGGCAATTTACTAGCCAGCTTGCTTGACTGCTGTACCAGCTAGCTCAGTTGTGGTAGCAGTTTTTGCTGTTATTCAAAACGGCCTAAATTCAAAACGGCTTAAATTTAGCGTTGCTGTTCAAAGGCAAAGTATGTGTAAATATTGTTTGATTCTATGTTCATAAAAATGGTTTACATAGCCAGCGTAGTAGACATTGTTTTAGCTTGTGTTTTTACGCGTTTTATTTAATAATTCATGTCCATACATTGCCTTATTATAATAATATTTAAATTTTTTCTTGTTTATTATTTAATTCATCTCTTTAGGGTATTTTAGCTGTAAATTTTTTATTTTATGAAATATGTCTATAAATGGTTTGTGGGTTGTGTTGGTGACTGTGTCATAATTATGCAAACAGTGCAGGAGAAATAATTAAATGCTGTGGACATGGCAATATTAGGTCAGGTTACTTAGCTTAAGATATTGATCTTAGCTTGGCCTCAGTATAAGATTAGCATAATTATTCCTGGAATAATGACCATTAATAACTATAGACATACCATATGCACAATGGTTTCACAACGAGCCTTTTTAAAGCAACGGGCAGGGACAAACTTCTTCGTTCTCCTAGGTAACAGATTTTTTTTTGGTGAAAGTCCCAAAGAGTTACTGAGTTATTGGTCCGCCTTTTTTTCTTCCTTTGTATGAACTTATAACAGTATACTGAGAGTGTGACACAATGGTTTCCTTACTTGCTACGACAAGCAACGGACATACATTTTGAAAGCTGAGTCAGAGAAGGCGGTGGCCTCATATTTGTGAGTTGGATAGCCAATAATCTAATTGTGAACAGCTAGACAGATAGCACTGATATATCTGATGAAGTTATACTTGCAATATAATAGACATTCCAAGAAAATATTCTGGTTATTTCCTCTGCTTCTTCATCATAATCCATTTTGGAAAAACAATTAACAAAGTCGCCATAGTCTAGTAGGTAGGGTATTGGCTTATTTACGTAAGGCCACGGTACAAACCTCCGGGCAGACATCTCCAATAAAACGAAATATGAAAAAATATTTCTTCGGAGGCTTCCTTTCAGCAGATTTTTGGTAAAAACTCGAAGAGTAAATAAAAGTGCCATGAACAGTTTCTTAAAACTGTTCGGAATCGACTTCAAACTGTAGGCCGCGCCACTCATGTATAAAATTAACACACATGAATAAAGGATTGTAATGACCACGGAGGCGAGCTTTCACGATACCGATGAGGACAGATCTTCGCTATAGAATAGTAAAAGGAGTTTGAATAGCTCTACTCTGGGAAAAATAATCGAAAATAGCTTGTTGTGTGTTTTTATTTTATCCACGAATGGCGGAACCTACTATACAACCGCGACTCCGATTGCCAGATTTGAGTAAATGTTCGGAAATTTTATTTATGCATAACAATTTCTGCAAAGAAAATTGCCACCAAATTGATTTTGCAGTAAATCGATTGTGCGAATTATATGATAAATGGTATGGTCTTGTTTGAATCAAATGTTACTAATGTTCAGCTGATAAATGTTTATAAACAAAAAAGCAGACATCGCTGTGCAATAACGATTGCTTTTTACCGTAACGACATTACATATAATTTCAAGAGAAATAAGGTTGAATGATGCAGCCGGTGTGCAAGTCAACAGTCAGCAATCATTCAATTTTAATAGAAGGCGCGACATGTTGTTGCATCAAATGCAGCCATTTAACCAGAAACTAAAGGCTCATCGTCGCCTGTTCAAAATGAGACCAAACGATGGTCATTTGGTTTTAACTCTTGTACCGGCGGTATTTTATAGGCACGTTAACCAAGATTCTTATGTAAAATATTCCACGTATTCTAAGCATAGAGATCAACAAGTTGAGAACAATGTGTTAACATTTAAGCGACTTCATCATAAATTTTTCCCACTAGACTGAATATGTTGACCATAAAAGAGACGATGTGCTCTATGAACTACCAAAGAGTTTTAATTGAATGACTAAATTTTTTGAATAATTTGAGTGTGTTCTTAAACAAATTGCACTGACTGTGACTTAAACAAAAACCGTTCTTAACTCGTGTTAGAACTTCATTTTTAATATTTTTAAATATTTAACACATATTAAACGTTTGTGTATTGTTGTTTTCCTAAATCGTCTGAGTTTTAATTGAAAAGAAAAAGAACAAAAAAGTCCATCTAGTTTATATTCATCATGGAGACCTACCATAAGCAATGAATTTTAATCTTGAACGTCGACATTACGTCTGCCTGTCGTCTCAGTTTTACCTAGATGTAGAAATTTTACATATTCAGCCAGTTGTTCTGCATGTCGTAGTAATTAATTACAAGTGATTTATGGCCTTGTCCATGGTATGTCGTGTTGTATTGTTGCTGATGTTGTAATTGTTGTAAGAAAAGTTTGTTTATTTCAGAAAAAATTTATGTTTAATGTACACAACCTATTCGAAATATGAAGAACGAAAATATGAATTTGAAAACAAGTTGAAATACTGGGTTGCTTGTTGAGGAAAACAAAAAGTTTGTTATTTGACTGATTAATTTTACTTTACTGAAGTAGGACGGGTGTTAAGTATACGGTGTATGTATTTGACTCGATGAGAATGTATTGAAAGCTCTTAAAGGTAGACTTAAGCGCTACGTGATAGCTTGGTGTTAATGGTAATGGGAAAGTTTCTCCCAATTACAGTGAACGCATCTCTCTCGTTAAGAAAATTGTTTTTTTAAGCGTTTTACAGTTGTCATGGTAACAATATTTGCGCTACTGTGCACAACTTGATGTAAACAACAACAATTGCTTTGTTTGTTATTCCTCACTTTACACCCCTTGCATAAACAATAACAATTACTAGACAATTGTTCGACAGATCTTTGTAATGGAGATTTTAAAACTACGATTGCTCTCTTCAAATACACTTCACTTAAGACTGTCTGAACTTTTTACTAACTCCGTTGCCCGCTTTGTCTTGCCTTTTATATGGCAACATAAACAGTCTGATGAATGTTCTTGATGTCTAATGTTCTTGGCTTCGCCTTCTCGATATCTCTATAAATTTAAACATCGTTGTTTAATTTTTTTGTTTTATGATGGTGTTTGTTGTTGTATTTTTGTTTATGATTTAATGTTAAGCGATGTAAAAGCAAAACACCAATATCTAGATTCTTTATTTTCGTAACAATATATCGAAAGCTTATGCAGGTAGCCTTAAACAACCGGAAAGTTTTTTGCTACGTGATAGCATGGTATTAATGGTAATGGGAAAGTTTCTCCTAATTACAGTTAACTCATGTAGTCTCTCTCGCTTAGAAAACTCTTTTTTGGCGTCTAACAGTAGTCTTGATATACATTTTATTAAGAGGGTGCGGGTTCTTTCCTCCAATATATATATATAATATATAGTGAAGAATTTCCTACTACTTAGGCTTAAAGGGATTGAACTAAAGCTATCTAAGGGTAGGCAATTGAGGTATTCGCCCGAAGATGCGTAAGGTCGCCTTATGGAAGCAAAGTTTGCTAAAGAGTATTGAAAGCTGGAAGTCGGAGAAAGGTGGAGCAAAAATATGTCTTTCTGTGCATCTGGGTTTACTTTCCGTAGATATCACAGTGATGGCCCTAGTGATTAGAAACTTTTAGAGGATTTTAGAAGAGGACCTTGTTAACATATATGTGTTCAAATATGTTAGAAATTTCAGGTTTATCGATTTGAGCATGCACCGCACTCTGAGTTTGGGCGAAACGAACTACATGGTTAGGTATGTGATCTCGTTAATAAGTTCTCTTCAACATTTCCGCATGGAAAAAAAGTCGAGGTGTTTGAAGCTTGCTAAATGGTAATGCGACAGTTTGAGAGTGGAGACTAGTGGGGGTTTATTTTGGAGATACAGTTTGCTTGTTTACATACCCACCAAGATCAAAATGAGCTTCATATGAAAAGATGATTTTTTGCCAAAATCGGCATCTTCTGGTGTAGGTTACTGCATGGCCAGCCGAGGCAGCCATTTAAATGAAATTATTTTCCATTATTAAATTGAGAAAATATTCAGTAGTTCTTTTTTTAAAGCATTTTCAAAAAAAAAGTTATTTGGCGGACCCTTTATTAAACGATGTAAAAGCAAAACACCATTTCCATTTTTGTAACAATATTATAGGTTGAAGGCGGTGCAATAGATCGATCGTCCAGTTTAAAAAGTCTACAATCTGTGCACAAAACGATTTTGAAGTCTCTCTGGTCTTATAGACTTCAGTGCCGCATATACTTTGTCAGCGTCAAACAACGCACGTACTGTTAACGTATGTATTTTTATTTTATTTATTAATTACAATACAATAACAAATTTTATTTATTTATTTACAAGAGTATAGACCAGAGTCTGTGGTTGGAATCAAACTCACGATCCTCCTCAAGCACACTACTCACTAATCTACTAGGGCACCCAACCTGTTAAAATAAGATATAAAAAGTGATGAAAAATGGTTCGCGACGTATAAACAATTCCATGATCCAGAAAGATGTAAGCTTTTACCTAGAGAGCACATAGAAAAGTGTGCTATATGAGGATATAAGGAGGTCTGGTAATTTGAAAATATGGAAAAGAGTTTTTGGTTCCCATGATTCCCTAAATGAGTTCTCAAAATTTATACTTTTTTATTTGCTTTTTTCTGTTTTTTTAATGAAATGGATTTTAAATGAATGTTAGAAACACGTAAAATTTAATTTATAAAAATTTCAAATAATTGTACATAGTTTTCACTATCAACAGCATTGTCAATTATTGAAATGTGTACATATAACAAAATCGATTTAAAATATTGGCCTGCAGCCTTATAATTGACAAAAATATTGTGACAGCCAGGCCTTAAGGGCATCTCTCTTAAGTGTGAAAATCACGTACATTTAAGATTTCGTATTCATATGCAAATAAATATTAACACACTCACTCATTCAGTCACTCACACTACGTAGCACATACACAAATAAATGGATAGACTTCTAGGACAGACATTTCGAACATTTATACATGAATACACTATTCAAATTGGAAAAAACCATGCAATATTTTTATCGTTGGTGATTTGAAGTTGGTTTATGACAGCGAAAATATTTTTACATTCGACGGCTATAAGTTACCGTCATATAACACTGGCAATGATGGCACCGTTGAAAGTTATCGGAATTGTAAAGGTGTTGCGTAGGAGTTGTTAAACGTATATTTCGTTGCATGCAAAAAATTTATTTACACACAAAACGACAAACCAAGTCTACTAAACAACCAGTCATGGGTACATCCTGGCTTTTGCAACAAACAACCGATTCACGCACTCAAACTGTATTACGTTCACAATGCATTTGTATAAGTGCATACAGGATTTGAATGAGGCGGACTATACCACGGTGACCTCTCTGTTGCCATAATGTATTTATTGCTAATTGCAGAACATGGAAAAGGAAGAATTAAAAACTAAAAATATACTGAAAAAAAGGTCAAGGCTGATTGTTTTATAAGCCACCCAATCAATCAATTAATTGCTTGGGGAAAAAGCATACCGACCCGAAAGCAGCATAAAATTTTAGGTGAACTTCAGATAAACAAAGATGATCCTATCAATATATGTTACCAAATCTGATCGAGTTCAAGGATCTTCAAGTATACGGGTAAAGCGACAAGGATGTTTCAAACTGGGATTAATACAATTTCACACAGTTGCTGAGATAAACCTTCAGAGGAGTATTAGGAGTGTGTATATAAATGTGAGAAAACGGACTTTAATGGAATTGCACCATGTCGAGTAGTACTCTGGACAAATTCAACAATTTGTTGCGACAAACAGAGTTTTGGTCTCGGTTCATTCCAAAATCATTTTCAACACACTTACTATCACTCATGAGTAGAGCCTTTTTGTCAAAGTGCCTGATGTTAAAAGTCAGTGATATGATCGAAGGAACTGAGCTGGAGACTAAGTACTCTTTTAAAAAAGAGTGCATTCTGTGGTATACGAATGGGTCGAGGACGGATATTAAGATAAAATCTTGGGTTTGCGCGCTAGAATTAAATATTCTATGAATTCAGAATAAACTCAAGGATATCATCGAAGCACATGTCTATACAATCGACATATACACTCAATTCAACTTTGACAACATAGGGCGGAGCTTAGGACCCAAACATTCGGCCGTTATAAGTTTAAAGGAAGAAATAAAAAATAGTGGGTAAGCAGTATCAACTACGAAGGGGGAATAGGAATACCCTCTGTTGGAATCCAATTCAGCTGGCATTCGTGGCCATGATGAAGTATATGAGGTTGCGGGAAAAAGAGTTTCTATCTCGTTATTGGGCCATAATCTTCCTATGGGCAGAGAGGACAGATAGAGACAAGCAGGGACTCTGCCCAAACCAAATGAGTTTTACGCAATACAGTGCACGCTCGCTAATGTGAACTAATTAGAACTGGCGTTGTTCACTTTTGCGAATTGTTCACATTTCCGAATACTGAAAATTTTAAAACAGAACAACAATAACAATAACTATCTTTTAAACAAAAATCATTATTTATGAATTCTTTTATTTTTAAGAATTTTTTTAGAATACATTTTATAATTTAATCTTCACAAACTTTCTTCACAGTATCTAAATAGCAATTGAAGAATAAATATGCAAGCAGACATATATATGTACATCTAAAACGGGGATTCCCGCAACTAATAAACACAGAATTTTAACGTTTCAAATAAAAAAAAAATTCTGTTAAAATTATAGGGCTTTTTAAATTTTTTCATCTTTTAGAGTAGTCACTGAAGCAAAAATATTGTTCACATTAAGCGGTGTTCATATTATGCGGTGTTCACATTAGCGCGCTTGCACTGTATAAACTTAATAGCTAATAATAGTTGGAGGCAATTTGAATCAGGCTCATGCATGCATGACTACCCATGAATGACCTTTGAATTCGGCATTTTAATGGGGCGCAATAGACACAAACACGAGAATACAATAGATCGCATGCTTGCAGTACTATGGCACTTCTTCCCGACAATAATACTAAGCATGTTTGTTTATAACTTAGTGTTAAAAAAAATTCTGTTACATTGTGAACCAGTTTGCAGTTGCTTTCAAACAATGCTTCGAGGAGTTCAGGATATAAGTTATTACCACGTAGTGATTGCTTAATAAAGTTTTAAAAAATGAAGCATATTTTAAACTAAGTGAAGTTGTAATACAATAAATAAGTAACGGAATCCCTTACAAATTTCTCCATTACAGACTTGTAACTATAAAGATTACATTTGGCCTAGCATATATTGGCGTAAGTTTGAAGACTACGTAATACGTGTGTAAATAAAATCTTATTATTTTAGAGCAAATGTGGCACTGTACACTTTAATCAAAGTGATTGGTCTTCGAAGTGTTTGTGAAAGTTAATTTCCAAAAAGTTAATGTTTTCTCAGCTTTATTAACTAAGAATGAGATTCAATGCTCTCTTTATGAGTAAATTCAATATTTTACTATATCGATACAATTAAAAATGTAGAATAGAAAACGCCGTCCTCCCATTGCTTGAATTTTTCTTTATTTCCAAACTAGCTGTACCCTGCGCGTGTTACTGCGCCACCAAAAAAAATAAATTTGAAGGAGGGACATTACACAAATATGGAATTAATTTGGAATTATTTTATGGATTTTGTTTCCCGTTGTACAGATGATTCAGACGAACGGACCTGAGTAGTACGCATTCGATCGGATCTCAGCGGCTTGTACTCGAAGATTTTCCAGTCTCAATGCTTCTTGAGGTGCAGGTCGACCAATTGCTTGTCGCTTTGGAGCCATGATTGCACGGGAACGACATGAAAAATGTGTTTAAATTTATTAGAAACTCACAATGTACCCAATCCAATTGAACCCAAAAGCATTTTTAAAAAACTTTCAATATTAAAATGTAAATGTTATTAAAATCATATATGATGAATCCTAAAATGTCTGGTGTTTGCCCGATCAACACATGATCAAATGCATAGTTTACGATTCAATTCATTTTGAATAATTCTCAGTAGTGCTATATATCGGAAATTAATCGCACTAACTTGGAAACCTCCGTCGACTCTGAGCAACAACTTTGCTAAAGATCATATTATGATCAAATGCACAGTTTACGATTTAATTCATTTTGAGTAATTTTCAGTGGCGCCACCTGTCCTAAATTGGTCATGCCAACTTATAAAACTTCGTCGGCTCATGCACAACTACTTTGCTAAAGATCATAACATGATTAAAATACACAGTTTACGATTTAAATCATTGTTAGTAATTTTCAATGGCGCCACATGTTCGAAATTAGTCATACCAACTTAGGTCCCTGGCTCATGCGCAACAACTTTGCTAAAGATTATTACATGATCAAATGCAAAGTTTACGATTCTATTAATTACATACAAACAGACATTCATTTTTATATATGTATATAGATGAATGCGTTGGTCATAGAATACTCAAAGTCCAATGAGTGTATTTTTTATGCCATTGCAAAAAATGTGTGCGTTGACAGTATTTCTTTATTTGCCATGATGTATGAAAAGCAATATAGATTTAAACAGAATTGAACATTAACATACAGTGAGCGCCATAAGTGAGTCAACATCCACTACAATTTAAAATTTTCTATTCTTGTTCTTAAGTTCTTATCATGAATTGTTTTTTTGTTTTAACATTTTAAACGTTTTTATTTTTGGAAATTTATTCGACTATTTACTTTTATTTACTACATTTACTTTTCTCGCTATCCTAAGAAAATGAATTATTACATTGGTGTTTACTAACTTTTGACACTCATTGTACATTAACCCACATTGTAAAAATAACAAGAAAAAACAAAAAGAAAACGAAACATAAAAGAACACGAAAAACTGACAAAAACTTTAAACTTTTAAAACTATAAACTATCCAAACTAATGGTAAGATTTTCCTGAATATCCAGCTACTCCATGTCGGAGTTCAATGCAATATTGGAATCGCATTTTGGTACTTAAAATTTTTCGTTTTATTTTTCAATTTGAGATTTATGTGCGTATCTGTATAATACGGCATGTACACATTTCTCATGTGAAAACAGCTCAAACGGAGTTGGACAAGATAAGTGAGACTATTTCGTTGTGTACAAATGTTTTAATACCGGATATTGCAACACGGACAATAGTTTTTTGTCTCAGAATGAAATATTCCAAGTTCAAGGAGAAACTCACAGCAAAGCAGAAGTCTAAGTCATCGATAAATGTGGTCAATTTATCTTGGATAGGAGCAATACACAGCAATACTATTTGACAGACAGACAGCAATTCAAGCTCTTAAATTAAAGATATACATATGATTGTCAGGAGAAGCTGAATAGTCTAGACAATTACGAATCAAAATAAAGTTATCGACTATTGTGTCCATGGTCATGTGGAAGAACTAGGCAATGTGCAAGCTTATTAGCTTGAAGAGAGAGGAACTTCGATGTCTTTGATGGGGTCAGAACTTATCTAAAGGGTCGCCAAATAACTTTTTTTTTTAAATGCTTTAAAAAAACCTATTGAATATTTTCTCAAATTTCTTTTTTTATTTGAAAGTATAATCCTACCGGTTAATAATGGAGAGTAATTCCATTCAAATAGCTGCCTCGGCTGGCCATGCAGTAGCCTACACGATCGGTCCAATTTTTAAGCAAATTATCGATTGTGTGTAGCTGTATTTCACCAATGGCTGCTTCGAATGTTGTCCTTTAAAGCGTTAATTGTCTCTGACTTGTCGGCGTAACACTTATCTTTGACGGCACCCCACAAATAATAGTTCAACGGTGTCAAATCGCAGCTCCGAGGTGGCCAAACGACATCAGCTCTGCGGCTGATAATGCGATCTTAAAAAACAGGGCGCAGAACATCGAGTGTAGCTTCGGCTGTGTGGCACGTAGCGCCGTCTTGTTGAAACCAAATGTTGCCAATATCCTCCTTTTTAATTTTTGTGAACAAAAATTCGTTCAACATGGCCCGATAACGATCGCCATTGACTGCAACGGCCACTCCTTGCTCATTTTCGAAGAAAAATGGCCCAATTATGCATCTGGACCAAAATCCGCACCAATCAGTGACTCGTTTTGGGTGCGTCGGCTTTTCAATGTATGCGTGCGGGTTTTCTGTGCTCCAAATGCGACAATTTTGCTTGACCCGCCAAGATCAAAATGAGCTTCATCTTCTGGTGTTGGCTACTGCATGGCCAACCGAGGCAGCCATTAGAATGAAATTATTTTCCATTATTAACCGGAAGGATTGTACTTTCAAATAAAGAATGAAATTTGAGAAAATATTTAGTAGTTTTTTTAAAGCATTTTCAAAAAAAGTTATTTGTCGGACCCTTTATTGAATAGTAGAGGATGTTTGGAAAGATATGTTCAACGTAAAAGAAGTTAAAGAGTGAGGAAATCAAAACTTATTTTGGAAATTTAAAAAAAAAACACCAAACTATCCAGGAATAACTTAAACTTGATTATCAGTCTTTTCACAGAGCACTGTACGCTCAGGGTTCACTTACTCAAAATGGTGGTTGTTTATTGTGTGTTAATTTTATACATGTGCAGTTGGAGTTACAGCTTAAAATCGACTTTCATATTACGTTTTGAAGAGATGCCTGGACTAGGTTAGAACCATGGCCTCACGTCTAATAGCCAACGCGACACCACCTGAGATTGAATATTCTTGAAGTTGGACAAGAGTTTAATAGATTACATTGTTGCAGTATTAAGGCATGTCTACACGATAATAATAATAAAAAAAACAGTTCAGTGGGGTTAAATCGCATGTTCTTGGTGGTCATAGAACTGCCTTTGATTGCTCCTAGCACTAAATTTGACAAATCTGTATGGAGTAACAATTTCAATTTTAATATTAAATTACAGATTGTACGGATTGTACAGATTGCATTTACATTTTCATAACATAAAAATCTTTTAAGCCATAATAAACATTATGAACCACAATGAATTTTCCTCTTGTTTGCTGGCTAGTGTATGCCATTTAATGTAGGCGCATTACTTTATTAAGTTACTCTGTGAAAAAGCCAGCCACAAAAACCTCTGTAGTTTAAATGTTTTTAATTAATTCCATTCGAAATACATTTTGTATGTATGTTTGTTTATTTATTCACACACATAGTAAATGCATAAATATTTACTGGCAATTATTTTAATCCTAGTAGAATTTTTTGTTCAGCATTAACAACTTCATTAATTAAGAGTGATGATGCAAAAGCCAAAGAATTTTTGGTGGTTTTGCATTTAAAACAAAGAAAAGTTTTAACATTTTTATCAAATACAACAGGAAAAAAAGTTGAAAGCGATAGAAACGTAAATCAAGTCTTAAAAACGGGGTCTTTAATATATTGGCTTGTTCGGAAAGTAATTTCGTTTTTTCCCGACAGAGAATTTAATTGTATAGTAAAGCTTGTGTGTGAAAAATTCCAATTAATTCTACGGAGGAGTTTTTGGTTGATGCCCATTTAAATACGGAGAGCGATAAGCTGCATTTTCGACATATCTTACTGTTTTACTACAGAAAAAGAAAGAAATTGGCCGATGTGTATGGAGAAGGTGTGTTGACAGTACGCCAGTGCTAGGGTTGGTTCGCTAAATTTCGATTCAGCAATTTTAATGTCGAAGATGCACCACATTAGGGAAGGCCGGTTAAAGCTGATAGGGACGCGATAAAGGCATTCGTTGATGAGAACCGGCGAATAACAGCACTTGAGATCGGATTGAGGTTAAATTTACCAAATTCGCAGTTTATGACCATTTGAATGGCCTGGGATTATCCTCGAAACTTGATGTATGGGTTCCCCATGTTCTCACAAAGAGAAATCTGTGTCGTCGCATTGACGTCTGCGATTCGTTTCCATTTTTTAAGCGGGGACTGGGTTGTATACACTGGGAACGAAAAATGATTTGTATACAACAACGTCAAACGCAAGAGGTCATGGAGCACAAAAGATGTACCGGCTCAAACCATTTCCAAAGCCGATATTCACCATGATATGATGATACTGTCTGTTTGGTGGGATTTTAAAGGAAACGTTTTTTTAGCTTTCACCGGATAACACATCGATTAATTCGGAAGTCTTCTGTCATCAGCTGGACAAACTGAATGATGCACTTCAACCGAAAAGGTCAGAACTAATCAACAGGAAATGTGCAGTGTTTCACTAGGACAACGCGAGACCTAACACAAGTTTGGTCGGTCGACAAAAGCTTTTACAGCGTGAATGGGATACAATATCACACCTACCATATTCTCCAGACCTGGCACCATTGGATTATTATTTGTTCCGGTCACTACAAAATTTTTTAGGCGGTAAAACCTTCACCTCAAATGAGGGCATCCAAAACCACCTCGATCAGTTTTTTGCCAGCAAACACCAAAAATTTTATGAGCGTGGTATTGTTCTACTACCAGACAGTTGGCAAAGTGTATTGGACCAGAACGGCCAATATATAATTTAATAAAGTGTTTGTTTATTATACGAAAACTGTCTTTCATTTTCACAAAAAAAAAACAAATTACTTGCCGAACAACCCAATATTTATTCTATAGCGGCATATCAATAATATATAATATTTCAGTGAGTGATAGGATTTGTTCTATAAATACTCAAACACGTAATCAATCCTTTCAAATATCATTTACATACATAAATACAAAATTAGACAGTCAGTCAGGATTACGACATAGCTTCTCACACCACCTATGTTATGTGCTTGAAATTTATACATGAGTGGTGAGACCTGTAGTTTAAACGCGACTCCGAATGACAGATTTTTAAGAAACTGTTCATGACAATTTTATTTACTCTCAGAGTTTTTGCCAGAAACTTACTAAGAGCAGTCGCCGAAGAAACATTTTTTTCATATTTCGTTTTGTTGGAGATGTCTGACCTGGGGTTTCAACCGTGGCCTCACGTCTAGTAAGCCAACACAATGCCTACTAGACTACGGTGACTTCTTAAATTTACATTCACGATATAAGGCCTCATACTAAAGATATTTTCTCTCCTGAGAAGAATAGTGCGATTAAATTTCTCATTTATTTTTAGAGCTGGGGAGCCGCAAAGTATATGATATCCATTTTCCAACAAAAAGGTCGGCTAGTACGGTTGTATTACTGCATGTGAATTCAGTCTCAAACAGTAGTGAGTTGTCTGCTATCAAATGAAGTAGTAGCCTTAGGCCCATTTATTTGGTATGCTATAAGTGCAGTAAAACTAGCAATGAACCAATAGGTAGGCGGCCATAAATTATTCTTTATACCTACTTCTTCGCAACTAGGTATCCTACTAAGCCACATTCATAGGCATCTGGGAAAACAACCACTAAACCAGTCTCCAATTAGCCAGTAGTTATGCAACCAACCAACCATTTAAGGCAATTGTTACGTTTTTACCTTTCAAAAACGTTTGAAATATGAGCTCGTAGATTGCAACAAGAAAAATAAAAATAAATTTTTTTTCAAATTATTTAATTTCTTTATTGTTTGCACAATTCTGTGTGCCACTGCTCACAACTTGATGTAAACAACAAAAATTGTTTTGTCTCTTATTCTGCTTTACACTCCTTTGCGTAAACAATAACAATTGTTCGATCGATCTTTATAACGGAGATCTTCAAACCACACTTATTCTCTTCACACGCAACGCAACTTCACACAAGACTGACTGAATTTTTTCTTTTGTATTTTTGCAATCCCACTTTTCATAAACTTTAGCCACTAACAAGATCACTGGGCAGTCCCACCATAGGTTTCTGGCATGTCAATCACCAAATCAGTTTCCAATAGTTATGGAACCAAAAACCTGCAAAGTATTTCATGTTTTCATGAACTTCAGCCACTAATTCCGCACTAATTCCGCAACTAAAATAATACATCACTTCGTTAAAAACCTGCTAATAATTCTGCCACACTCCCATATAAATTCTTGGCTGTACCTCTGCCACTTCGCAATTGTTAACATTGTTCCCGTAAGATGCTTTGGTTCATTTCTTTAACCACTTGAAACTATCACATAGAAACCCCACCAGCAAATTAAAATAAATTTCGATTAAATTAAAATTTTTCATTTCAGATTAATCCAGAATACAAAACCAATGTGCCTGTTTTAAATAAAATGTGGTACCTTCGTAATGTTTTTCTGGCCACACATGCTTACAAAAGAACATCATAAATTCTTATTGAACGAATTCTCGTGCCATCAATTAAGACACATTAACTGGTCGCCAAAAGACAACTAGAAATGGATGAATTTTGATGATTCAAAAGCAAATAGTTGAAGGTGTATTGGGATTTTTGCTCAGCCTCCTATAGGTATAGGAATTCCTTGCGAAACTTCTGCTGTATTTAATATCTCTGTGTCACTGCACAGTATGAATGCCAATATTCCTCTTCGGTTTGTTCAATTTCAATGTTTCAATCACAGTTGTTTCAGTGGCACTGATAATAATGTTGCTACAACGTTAACCACTTAAGTGTGCCAATGATTGAAACACAATTTCTTGATTGGTAATTAAATAAAGAATTTAAGAATATTTTAAAAACAAGAACATGAATGCTGCCTGTTGTCCATTGTATGTTGAATAAAACCCAGCAAACTTTTTGGTGACTAATTTTCTGCTACTGTTGATTTGATTTTACATCGCTTAACATTACAATTATGAACAAAACTACAAAAACAAAACAATGCAGTAAACAAACCTGTTTACAAATTATTGTACTGCTTAATATAACAAGAAAAACCAGCATACAAAAATGGTAAACAAGTAAACAAAAATGAGCAAACAACACTACAAGAATAAATGTAAACAAAATACACAAACGACACTACAATAATAAATGAAGGCGATGTCATGAACATTCACCTTCAAGAACATTCATCAGACTGTTTACTCTGCCATATAAAAGGCAAGGCAAATCAGGCGACTGAGTTAGTGAAGTTCAGTCAGTCTTGTGTGAAAACGCGGTGTGTTTGAAGAGAGTGATCGTGGTTTGAAGTTCTCCGTTACAAAGATCTGTCGAACAATTGTCTAATAATTGTTATTGTTTATGCAAAGGGTGTAAATAGAGGATAACATACAAGTCATTTGTTGTTGTTTACATAAATTTGTGGACAGTGACACACAGAATTATGCTAAAAATAAAGAATTTTAATTAAAACTAAACACAAATTTATTTTTATTTTATTTGCAATCTACGATTTTAAACTTTTTTTTTTGTAACAATATCCACCACAAGTCATATTCCTATCCAATTTAAAGCCATCGGCATATACTTGCAGAAAATGTTTGGTAGGACTTAGCTTCGGTTTTCAGAAGTCTCTATTTGGATTAAGACAACATAATCAATGGGAAATGTGGACTGAGTTCATTAAGTGTAGAACTTACTAAGATAATTCAGCATGAAGTAAAGTGCCTTGGTGGGTATCGTCCATCTATTATCAACACTATCAGACTGTTTTCTCACGTCTTTTCAAATTTTTACCGTATGGACCACACCGTCCCCGCACTGTATAAATTACTGATTTAGTTATTGCCTTGAAGACCCAAGGTTTTGAACAAACATCTGTTGCCAACAGCCTCTTTACAGGAAGTCATATGAAGTATCTAAAGTCTTTCTGGGATGTTCCGCCTCCAGTAAAGCTTAGAATAGACAATGACCATGACGTGTTTCAACATGACAGAGACTCTGAAAGCATTTCTATCCTGTTGCTTATCAGTTGGATATTCACTCCTAGGCAGTTTTCTACGCTTCAGTTAGAGAGAATTTTAAAAGAAAAACTGAACCACTCAGGTTGTGCGTTTCAGGAACAGAGCTATCTACAGATAGGTCATCAAAATGAACTATCACCTTAAAACCGTTATCCACGACATTCGTTAGCAAATTCTAAATGACTAGTTACTGTCATAGTTCTTAATAGTTGAATAGTTCCTAACCATGCATGAAGATATGAAGCTGTTACTGGCACAATTGTCAACTTCCTTAAAAAGGCTTTCATAACATCAAGTTATTTAATAGTATTGTTTTAAAAACGTTTAAACTATGAGCTCGTAGATTAGAAATAAAAATAAATTTGTGTTTAGTTTGTATTGAATTATTCTTTATTGTTCGCACAATTCTGTGTTACCAACTTGATGTAACAACAACAAGTGCTTCGTTTGTTTTCCTTTGTTTACACCCTTTGCTTAAACAATAACAATTGTTCAACAGAACTTTATAACGGAGATCTTAAAACCACGATTATCTCTGTTTACATTTATTCTTACATGTTTGTTTATCACTTTTTTATACTGGTGTTTTGTTGGTATATTTTTGTTTACTTGTTTATCATGTAAACAAGTTAATTTTTTTATTGTAGCTTTTGTTTACAATTTTAATGTTAAACAATGTAAAAGTAAAACACTATTTCCATTTTCGTAAAAGTATTAAAAACATCCTCAATTTCATTAAATGTTGTCATAAAGAACTGCTTATTGTGGAGAGCCATTCGTAAAAAGCTTACTAGAGAGCTAGAAGCGTTATCCCGCTTAACATTGGCACTTGAAACAATGCCTGGATGCAGACGAAAGCTTCTTTAATTTGAAAACCTGTTTTGCTCACAAAAACTTTTGTTGGTTTATGCCCTCCTACCAATGTGACCATTGTTTCTTACGTTTTCGCATGATAATAATAAAAATAATCTACTTTCGTGTTTGTCTACTACGCATCATTAATAGTTGATGACAATGTGCCACTGCAGCATATTACACTGCAGTCTACTTTCATAACAAGAGCAGAAGCATGTTCTCTATGCTTATATCTTGCTGGTCCATTTGTGATAAATGTCACAAAGAGATGCCAATAAATTATTATCATTCTTGTCGTTAATGTTCAGTTAGCTAAAGGCAAAGTGGTGGAAGAGGGATTTGAGTTATACAAATGTACTCGTCATTGTATATTGGCATTTATTATTTGATCGATTAGTGCAACATGGTACGATGGAGTACTACAACAACAAGCATTCATCTCTTAATGCATTGTCGTTTATCTATTCATGTCTAACACGATTTCGAAGAGTCTAATTCAAATCACATGACATAATGTGAATGTAAGAAACTGCATGTGCGGGTATGTAAAGGGTTAACCATTGTACGACTTCAGAAGTAAAAAACACTTTCAGCAATAATTTTGATGAAACTTTCATATCATCATAATATTTATATCTCACCATTATATACTAAATCCAATATCACTTGCCGCATCCGGCATCAGGCTCATTTTCCTACATTGCGGCGGTTGGTTTGGTTGGCTTTCAAATGCTCCAACGTCACGTACTGTTTTTGACATAGCTTTGCAAAAAATTTTTACGATATCAAGCCACGTGAAAACATGAAATTATTTTTATTTTGTAGATCGAGGTACCTTCTTGTTGAAACCACATACCGTCAGCTCATAAGCTTAGACAAAAAATGTGTGTTGCTTTATGGGCGGTAAAAGTTATTCCAGAGCTATTTTTTAAAATATGCGACCTAATGACTACTGTTGTTGCATATACAAGAAAAGTTGTTGCATATACATAAACAAAAAAGACGGAGCAGCAAGCAGAGCAAACACACAACCTTTTAGTGAGTATTTGAGTGTTCGTACGCGAATCATACTTATTTTGTGATTCTTGTAAATGCTGAGTCATGGAGAGTCGAAATCGACAACATCATACGTTTTGTTAAGTACGAGTACGATGAGTACTCAAATGCGTGTAAGCATCAGAAATTATGACTATGAGTCGATTCTACTCACCTTTTTAAATACTCATTGCTGATGTCTGATGGGTACATGTTAAAGTAGAAATAATGCATAGACTAGTTCTTTGGCATCAAATCTATCCATTTCTATTAAATTGCACAGTTTCCTATTCAATTATTTCAATTATTTTATGTTGTTGGCATTCCTAAAATAAATGTCATTATAAAGTAGTTAGTTTTGGAAATAAATTTACGGTTATTTTTTTTTTTTGATATCTAATTTGGATTTTATAATTTACAAAAAAAGTTATAATTTAATTATTTTAAAATGCGAACAAGTAAACAATCTTTTAAGTAAATTTCATTTTGAGGAATATTCTAGTTTCGACAGAACTCCTTATGATTAATTTTCAATATTTCGTCATGCCTACACAGGGACCAGAAGTTGTAAGGTTTACAAGATGGATTTTGTTTACATTTAATGCGCCACACTGCTAGAAAGGAACATAAGTGTAGACATTGAATGTCTCGCTATATCTTCCACAATCAACTAGCACAGTTTTTGAAATGAAGAAACTCTCTAGGGACCTAATGACCGCTTTATTGTTAGTTAGCATGTATTGATCTGAATACTTGGGTAATATCTTCTGGGAGGTGTACACCACTCTCATAATTTGATCTATCCAGCAAGCTCATTTGGGTAGACTATCACTCCAGACTTTACATATCTTTCTGCCTCCTTATTGCCAAACTATCAGGTCTTTCTACTTTCTAACTGTGGCAGTTGATAACGACTATCCTGTTGAAGATACATCTGTCGGACTAGTAGTCATTTATTCAGTGTGTTTTTTAAATCACCGCAAGATATATGGTTCATCAACACCGCAACGTATGTTCACTGAACTGGCTCTGGTACACTTGACAACTTTGGGTTGGTTTCAACTAGGGAATGTTTGGTCCCCAGATTTAATTGATTGTAGTACCATAATAAGCCGCAGTTTATACAATAAAAGTATTCGTTAATCATCCAGAATTATGATAGAGAAGATGGATATGAAGACTCCGTTTAGTGGATAAGATAGAAGAGTACTTATCGAGACTTATGGGATAAACTGAAGAACATGAGCGGACCGTCATAATTTAATTATTCGGAACTACGATTGTTATCAGCAGTTGTATATTCTTAATTGTGTATGTATGGATATTTTTATTACAGGCTTTCAAGATAGCCCGCCAATATCACTCTTCCTATCTTACTTAGGCTACTAACCTAATCTTTGGTCTGTGGATTGTATGTATTTTTTTAAGAATTTAATAATTGTCTGATATTGATATTGAAACCGCCTTTTAATTGATTATAAATGAAAAATAATTAAAAGTAATGAAAGGATGATTAACGATTATTATATGCTCGATGATTATGAATTTCGTTATTGAATACTTCACTGGATGAGAGAGAGAGAGCGATATCAAATAATCATTTGGTACTTTGCGCGTTAATAATAAAAATGACGGTTCTCTCAATTTGGCTAATCAATGCAAATTTTTCACCATGACTTTGGTCGTCAATACATTCAGCATAAAATGGAAGGAAACCAAAATAATATTATATATTATATTTATATTATAATAAAAAATAAAATAAATGAAAGCGTTTTGTTAGAATATTATTTTCAATTACAAGAATCCTTTAACATTTTACTTCTACAACCAGTTTTGATGATAAGACTCGCTCGCTTGCAAATTTTATTCAAACAAAATACAAATTTGTTAAGTGAAATTACGAAAATGATTAAGAAAACTGATGTTTATAAAAGAGAGAAACTGAAAAATTACTTTTCGTTATAAAATATTGGATAAGAATTTCAAGTCACCAGTCACTTATAGGTTGTTGAATAAGCCAGGAATGTGCAAATATGAGGATAGAAGAACAGAAGAATGAAAGTAAATAATACAGACATACATAATTGGTCATTACAACCCTTTAGTCAGGATTACCACCTAGCTTCTCACACTACTTATGTTGTGTGTTGTAATTTTTTACAAGAGTGGGGAGACCTACAGTTCAAAGTCGATTCCGAACGACAGATTCGTGAGAAACTCTTCATGGCAATTCTTATTTACTCTGAGTTTTTGCCAGAAATCTGTTGAGAAGAAGAAATATTTATTCATATTTTTGTTTTGACGTCTGTTCTGAGGTTTGAATCTAAGCCCCACGTCTAGTAAGCCAACACACTACTTACTAGACCACGGCGACTTCAAAGTAAATAATGATACTCTAGGATAATGATGACTAAGTGAACCTGCTCACACAACCTTTATTTTAATTGTCATAACTACCTCGGTTTGTTGAATTCCGTGGTGCTTTTTCCAATTTGGAAAAGTATTCCCGCAGAGGTGTGAAACTTAATGAATGTGATATTAGATTCAAAATTCTGCATTTGGTGGTCAGTATTTACTGTTTTCCAAATAGTATTTGACTGGTGCAGTAATATTTGGCCGACTGTTCTTATGATGGAAAATTACAGCCTCTTCTGAAATTGAACACACTCACTTCAAACGAGTTAATTATATTTATTATTACGGCCTAGCTTCTCATACCACTCTTGCTGTGTGTGCTAATTTTTTTAAAGTCGACTCCGAACGACAGATTTTTGAAAAACGTTTCATTGGAACTTTATTTGTTCTCAGAGTTTTTACCAGAAATCTGCTGAGAGAAAGTCACCGAAGAAATATTTTTTTCATATTTTTGTTTTGATGCCTAACCTGGGGTTAAAACCATGGTCTTCCGTCTAATCAGCCAATACACTACCTACTAGACTACGGCGACTTCCACCTAAACATTGCACCATTAAAATTCGTATATATTATAATCAGAGGTTCAAATAGGACTCCACAAAACAAGATCAATATATTGATCAAATCAATGTTATGCATCATCATAATATTCTCAGTTAAATTTCAAATAATTTCAATATTTTTATGAATCTAGCAAAACTATTGTAGCTTGTGGCAAAATTAGCTACTGAAACTATTAAATCGAATATTTTTGCTTAACAGCAGTAATTACAACAGCATTTATGAACATTATACAAATGTAACACGTCAACATTTGAGACTGACAAGCAAACTTGCAACTTTTCATGCACCGCCTATGCACAGAAAAACCTCATTTATAATCGGCATCGTATAATTCCAATTTCTAAGAAGATTACAGTAATTGAATGTATCCATTAATAAGTACTTATCTTTGTTGTTGTGCGCATTGGTATTTAATGCTTTTAGCTTCCAGGGTTAAAGTAGGTAAACTGAGAACCATTGAAATAATTTTTATGAAGCTAGTAAGTCAGCAGAATGATGATTTAGGTGGAAAATACTGTTACGTTTTTAACTTTTAAAAACGTTTAAAATATAAGTTCGTAGATTGCAAATAAAAATAAAAATAAATTTGTGTTTAGTTTTAATTAAAATTATTTATTATTCGCACAATTCTGTGTGGCACTGTTCACAACTTGATGTAAACAACAACAATTGTTTTGTTTGTTATTCTTCTTTACACTCTTTTGCGTAAACAATAACAATTACTGGGCTATTGTTCGACTTATATTTATAACGGAGATCTTCAAACCACGATTATTCTCTTCAATCACCGCACGTCTTCACACAAGACTGACTGCATTTTTACTGACTCCGTTGCCAGCTTTTCCTTGCTTTTAATATGACACCGTAAACAGTCTGATGAATGTTCTTGAAGGTAAATTTTCGTGACTTCGCCTACTCGATATATCTATAAATGTAAACACCGTTGTTGCATTATTGTTGTTTCTGTTTTTTGTTTACATTTAGTCTTGTTGCATTGTTGTTTACATACACTTTTTTATACTGTACACTTTTTTATACTGGTGTTTTGTTTGTATATTTTTGCTTACCTATTTATCATGTAAACAAGTTCATTGTATCTGTTTTTGTAGCTTTTGTTTACATTAAACGATGTGAAAGGAAAAAACCATTTCCATTTTCATAACAATATTCAAAATGTGCTGTAAACTCTCTCCAGCCCTATACAATGTGGGACCCATAAAAATGCAAGTTTTCTTTTGAACTTTCTAAAATATTATTCACTACTGTTTGTCTGATCAAATCAAAAATTAGAATTCTTATCAATATTTCTTTTATTTAAGGCCACTTTAGTTACAAGTACTAATTAGGCTTAGACTAATAACACAGAGATTCCCAATCTATTACAATAATAAATTTAAATTTAGTTTAACAAAGAAGCACAAAAATATAAACCTAAAGCGGTTGTGGAAGTACATTTGAAGATAGAAGATCGCTCAAATTAAGAATCAGAAACACAATGAAACGAATTGTACAAAGTGCTGCAAGATGTACAAGGACACACACAGAGTAGAGGTTGGACCGAAATTTTAATTTCAAATGATGAATCCCAATCGTTAAAAGGAATTCGTTGAAATGACATCAGATCTTGATCAGATACGGTGTTTATAAGAATTACCAACAATAATTGATTCTGCTGACTACGTATAACTAATGAATATTTTCAGACATCAAAAGAAGTCAGCAGGTATACATGTCCACTCAGATTAGGGAATGAATATTGAATACTCCAGTTTCTGCTCAAAAAAAATAAATAATTTTACTTAGAAAACGTGAGAGATATTCAAATCCTTCCACACAAACATTCATACATATATAGTTGGTAATTACATTACATCTCACACCACTTATGCTGTGTGTGTTAATCTCAACTGAGTGGCTTAAAGCTTAAAGTCGACTCCGAACGACTGTTTTTGATAAGTTTTTCTGTGCAATATTAAATAAATATTAAAAGTCTGCTGAGAGTAAGTTGCCGTAAAAATATTTGTTTCGTATTTCGTTTTGTTGGAGATGTCTGATATGGGTATTGTATCGTGGCCTCACGTCTAATAAGATAACACATTACCTACCAGACTATGGCGACTTCATTCTATAATAACTTGACAATATTTCCACGTAGTAATTTTTTGTATACAACAGAAATTTTCTCCACTTAGCTGCTGCTGTTACTACTGGCGTTTCGTATACAACAAACATATACTGCAAGGTGCATACGATTTGTATGCACTACTTGGTGTAGATATCAGCATCTGTGCAACATATAAAAGTGCAATATAATTGTACGTTTATTGGATCAGCAATAGAGTGTTTGTTGTTTTTGTACATGTGTTGTCAGTCAGCCAAGCAGCGAAATAAATAATGTACCAACTAATTCTAGCAGTCGTTCAGACAGCAGATTAAAGTCAAATATGAAATGAAGCACTAAATCTCTATAGGTTTTGTTTATAGGAACGTATATATGGTTTTAACAAATTTTAGTAATTCATGTATGGCGTAATTTATTACATCGTCAAACAAATCAATTGACTGTTAAGAAGCAACAAATAAAAATAGAATCAAAACGGAAGAATCAAATACTGCATATAAAGCTGCGGAAGATGATTTTGATAATGCAGTCGTACTGATGGGCATGGAAAACCAAAACCCAATGAAAATAAATGAATTGCGAACGTAAAGATATCTTGAGACGTTATTTATTGTGTAGAAAATTGTAGTTTTAAAGTGTTGCAATTCAACTGGTGGTTTTAACTTTTATTGCAACTTTTTTATTACATAAACTTGAATTTAATTACACCAGTAGGCATGTGACAGACATTTGTGGTTAAAATTACAGAACAATTTATAACTATTTTTCTTCTCATTTGAAAAAAAATTTAAAAATGAAATGAGAAATAAGAATTCTCGTAAAAATATAAAAAAATTTTCAAAATTACAAAGTTTAGTGACACAAAGATGACGTTTTATGGTACTCGTTATACACACATAAAATATAATTGTGATACGTGTGCATAAATGAAGTGAGGAAAACAAGATAAGTAACAGAAATGTAAATATAGAAAGTGATCTGATTTTTGGTTTGCTGTACTTGTTCACGAGACTTTATTCATTATATGGTACAAACGTCTGGAAACTGACTCTATTTTTCATAACGACAATTTCATGACGACAATTTCTGAGAATGTGAACAAACCATATTATAAAACTTGGGTTGACATCTTTCCCCATGACATGCAAGAGTGTCCAGTGCATCCCGAAAGTCACTGTTTTGAAACGGAAACGAAGAGTGTGACGAGGTTGATAAGTGACAAGAATAGGGTCGTAATATCATATCGATACATATCGTTTAAAAACTTAGGAAATAGTGGGTCCAGTCAATTGCATCAGGTTTCGGATCACTATTAGTTACTTCTTTCGGATTATTTTGTATTTTAAAACTTATTCACATTTCGCAATTTTTATTAAGATAGTTTGATGTTAAACTGGGTATCAAAATTATTGATTACTGCTAGAAAATGTGTACCGAACAGAAAGCAGTTTATGCTACAAAATAAAGAAAACTTTGCAAGTAAGAATGAATTGTAATAAAAAATTAATATTCATGTAGAAATGAGTTGCATATCTCCCAAAAATTTGCCCTTTACATAGCCGTGAGTCTAGCCTGTTAATTTGTTTTATGCCATCCTTCTATCAAAGTCAGTTTATTTAGCAGATATAAAGATGGTATTCATTTCATAAATATTTACAAAGTCGTGTAATAAATGTTAAATATTTTAGTATATATGTTAGTATTAACAACATGCGTGATTGAATATCGTGTGCCAGAATATTTTCGATTTTACATATGAAATGTCTAAGAATTTTAGCTTTTTAAAATACTAGAGTATTTTCGTACATAATTTTACTACCGGCTTAACTGCATGTGTGTGCAGTGTGTGTGCGGTTTGTGTCTTAAAATTTTTCTTCTGATGTCATATTTTCTGTCATTATCTGTCATTTAAAATACAATTTTCTAGACAATTTCAGTAACAGCATTCTCTCTAGTTTTTTAGTTTTTTTTTTTTTTAATTTTTATATGAAGAGTTTTGCATGACGTTTTGCAAAAACTACTCATGTATTCATGTCTGGAGTTCTTCATTAAATTTTCAATGAACTAAAAAATTACATTTTGTTACATTATTTTCTTTTTTTGATTTAAATAAAATAAATTGCAGTTACTAAGTTATACTTATCCATCCAACATTCAATGAATTTTAAATACAACGGAATTAATTGGTAAATGTACAGCGATGAAGATATCGAAAAAAGTAAGAAATATTGGAATAAAGTTTGTTGCTGGTTAGTTTAAACAGGAAGTCACCGTGGTCTAGTAGATAATGTGTTGGCTTATTAGACATGTGGCTTCGGTTCAAACCGCAGATTAGACATCTTCAACAAAAAGAAATATGAAAAAATACTTCTTCGGCGACTCAGCAGCAAATAAAGTTGCCATGAAAAGTTTCTCAACAATTTGTGGTTCGAAGTCGACTTTAAGCTGTAGGTCCCGCCAGTCATGTATAAAATTAACACACACATCAAAAGTGGTGCAAGAACCTAGGTCCATAATCCTGACTGTAATGTAATGACCAATTATGTACGTACCGCTTTTCTTCATTTTGGAAAAATTTCGGGTCAATGACACCACCAGACTGTAATAAATAGAATCGACAGACATATCGACAAAAAAACGAAAAATATTTCTTTAGGCGACTTTCTGTCAGCAGTCAGTCCTGTGACAAAAACTCAGATAATTAATAAAATTGCAATGAAAACTTTTTTCAAATTTGTCGGTTGAAGTCGAATATAAATTGTGTACTTCGCCACTCATAAAATTAACACACCCAACATAATGACCAATTAAATATGATTTTACCTAGGCTCGACCATATCTTTAAACATTTCAATTTTATCAAATTCCTTTATAATCTTGGCAATTCCTTACACAGTGGAACGATTTTTGTTACTCAATCCATTTTCATAAATTGGATATCTTTCATTAAATAAATGATATTTCAGGAAAACCGAATTTAATAGCTGCCAACCTTTCCAAACCGGCGGTTTTAGAATCACTGTTGGGATAACCGGATGTAATCATAGGCTTGTAAAGGTAGAAAATATAACAGGCAAATGTTGTTCGTATTTGTCTGTTTGTTACAACATGAGTTTCAATTTAGCTTTTGGGTTCGGAAATTCTTTTTTTGTTTCTGCTGCCATTTGTTAATGACAAACAAGGCAAAAAAATACGCATAAAAAACTTTTCTATGTCTGCCGTTTTAACAAAACACGTAATACTCTTTGTCCTTTGAAAGTAGGTTGCTTTTCTCTATTCTGGCCTTTAAGTTTCATTTGATTTATTTCCAAAAATAACTTTTGAGGCGTGTCATTAAAAAGTCTACTGATATCGTTAGAAGTTGTTATTATGAGTTGAATGAAAAAAATTCAAATTAATTAATTTCTTGTATTTCAAGTAAAATACAAGGAAACTCAGAACACTAGAGCAAGTAAGCTATTATCCTGTTATATTATAACTTATTTCAAAAGTTTTTCCTATCAAAAAATATGCCTGCAAAGCATAACTGGTACATGAGAAATAAAAAAATGATAAATTAATCCAAGGAACATACATACATAGTGTTACGTTTTTACCTTTTAAAAACGTTTAAATATGAGCACGTAGATTGCAAATAAAATAAAAATAAATCCGGGTTTAGATTTAATTAAAAATCTTTATTATTCGCACAATTCTGTGTGCCACTGTTCACAACTTGATGTAACAACAACAATTGATTTTCTTTGTTATTCATCTGTTTATTCCTTTTCAATAACAATAGCAATTACTAGCCAATTATTCTACAGGTCTTTTTAATGCAGGTCTTCAAACCACGATTACTCTCTTCAAACGCAACGCGTCTTCACACAAAACTGACTGAACTTTACTAACTCAGTTGCCGGCTTTGCTTTGCCTTTTGTATGGCAAAGTAAACATTATGATTTCTGTTTTTGAAGGCTTCTCGAATTCTCGAAATCTCTATTAATGTAAACATCGTTGTTTACATTCATTATGGTTGTTTGTGTATTTTGTTTACACTTATTCTTGTAGTGTTTGTTGTTGTATTTTTGTTTACTTGTTTACCATTTTTTATGCTGGTGTTTGTTGGTATATTTTTGTTTACTTGTTTATAATTTTTTTATGCTGGTGTTTGTTGTTGTATTACGCAATGCAATAATTTGTAAACGAGTTCATTATTTTTGTTTTTGTAGCTTTTATTTATAATTTTAATGTTAAACGATGCAAAAGCAAAACACCATCATCTAGATTTTTCCATTTCGGAACAATACTATAACAGATCTTTACACATCTTCAGTTATGATTACGACCTAGCTTCTCACACCACTTGTATTGTGTGTGAGTTATTTTTATACATGAGTTGTGAGACTTACAGTTTGTAGTCGCCTCCGAATGAAAGATGTTTTTTGTGAAACTTTTCTCAGGGTAGTTTCCAGAAATCTACCAAAGAAATATTTTCGTCATATTTCATTTGATTGGAGATATCTAAGCTATGGTTTGAATCACGACCTCATGTATAATATTAATACACATAATATGGGTGGTGTTAGAAGCCTGACTAAAGATTTGTAAAGTTTTTTGCAGATAAAAATACCCAAGTTTTTATTATTTTTTTGCATATTATGTGTCCATTACTTTGGCACAGTGACATTCCTCAATCGTGCTATTATTCCTGCTGTAACAATAGTAATAATGGAAGCAAAAACTATGGAAGAAAAGAAAAACTGTTTAACTTAGTTTTAGTATCATAAAACTATTCTTTTCTTACAAGGAAGAAAAAAATCACCAAAAATTTTATAAATGATTGGCCAACATTAGTCATGAACACCATCAATAAATAATTTTTAAGCATTGGTGTAGAGAGGGAAAAATTGAAAAGAAAAAAGAATGGTAAATGAAGTAAAAACATCTACAATAGAAAAATGTGGCAAGGCAAAATTTGTCCTTATCGCAAAATAAAATATAAAAAAATATTTAAAATTTAATTTCGCTTATAAAGTATGAAAAAAGGTAGCTTAAATTTTTTAAAGAGGATAAATTTTTGTAAAAGAAAGATAAAAAATTTTGAAGGCTATGAAAGGGCAATTCGCTGAGGTTATGGACTCTTTGAAAGAAAGCAACGCAGCCAAGGTTTATTTTAAAGTTGAAATCCTTTAATTTTCAACCTAATTCATCAAAATAGTGTTGAAGTCCGTTAATTGCAATGGTATTTAGACCCAAAAGATTAAAAAACTTGTATCAATTATGAGCCGATTTGTACAAGCATCTATTAAACTGTTTAAGTTCGAAAAGTGTGAACAAAATTCGCTACTAATTTACAATGATATCAAAATAAGCAATATGTAGCGAACTTGTAGGCTAGAAGGTTAGATTAGTTGTCCAATTAACAGTAAACATGTTTAACTACAACGGCACTCTGACGTTCTGAAGTCACATTAAGACTACAGAAGAAGAAAAAAATGTGATTTCAAGTCATTGAAAAAGGATACACTAGGATATTGTCTAGCTGTTAGACCTGGGAGTTGAAAGAGAAAATTAATGATTATCTCCCTCCAAATATTATTAATTCAGAAGAAGAAAAACAAAACTCCCTTCAATGGTAATAAGCTTGAAACCCATTAACAGGCGTGCAATCGCTGTGTATTTAAACCAAGGAGCGAAGGATCTTCTGAAGTTTCAATGAACAGAGGAGGAGAAGGAGTCCATACAGTTTAAACAAATTAGTTGCAAAATATCTATGAAATGACGTGGTTTTCTACACTTAAGGCTAATCCTTAGCCACAAATATCAGCAGAAACGTAATATCAGATCTTCCAACAAGGACTTTCGATCTTTTTCATCTTGTTGAAGCTACATAAGTCAATTAATTTATTCAGTCTGTTTTGCCGAAACACTCAATATTGCAAAACAATAAAATTGTTGTATGAAAAGAGTTGATCAGGCGATCGTAAAATTGCCTTCAGCAATGTTTTAAATAAATTTGAGTCCATTGATTCATTATACGATCGGTTAACTTTTGTACATCAATGAAACGCATGATCTGCTAAAAACACCACTGCTGTCCATGAGAGTGTGATGGAGACTCTAAGGCAGTTGCTTTTGCATCGATCACAAGATCTCGGACTCGCTCAAATCACAACTCGAGCGAATTTCGAGTTGTGATTTGCTCCTCTACCCTTACATAGTTCAAATGACCAAGAAACTGATAGTAAATAACCATACACGACGACTTGTTTTCTCTAACTGAACTCTGGAGCAACTGAGTCTAAGTTTCATCAAAAAAGCATCTTCAGTCATGAGACTCATTTCTAGATGAATGGGTACTTAAGCAAACAAAATTGTCGAATAAGGAACAATACCAATCCGCATCCTGAGTGATGTGAATTTTGGGCTGAAGGCATCATCGATTCATATGTCTTTCTTTCTTTGCAAAGGTCATAGTTCGGTGATTACCAACTTCTTGTAGGCTGAATTAGATGGTCTGGATAGCAATGTCATTTAGTTTCAACAGGACGGCCCAACGAGCCGCTCAGTTCAATATAGTACATTCAATATCCTGTACGAGCGATTTGAGGGCATGATCATTTTACGTGCGAGTAATATGAAGACATCATCAAAATTTTTTTAAGCCTCAAGGCCATATAAACCATTCCTTCGGTTAAATTCATTTATGCGTCAAAGACACGAAAAGTTGAATATTTCGCATGCGTTCCATCCAGAGCAGCCGTGGGAGACATTCCGATGACAGCTCACACCCATTTTGTTTTATTTAAATTTATTTTATTTTATTATACCATTTCTCTTGGTGATATTCAACACATTATCATTTCCTTAACTTGGTACACAGTCTTGAAGTGATAGACTAAATGGCCAAGTGCTGGCATTACTAACTTGACCATCTTATTTACTTGCCACAATCTACTAAACCCGATAGCAACAACAAAAAACAATAAATACTTACAAATATAGGGTGGGGCATTTAAAAGTTTAAATTTAAAAATATAATTTAAATTTTGCAAATTTATTTTTTTGTTGTGAATAACAATTGTTCCAGATAGAAATGGAATATTATTTTATTAATATGCCTGCCGTGGCTGGCCTCACAATACCACATTCGATCTGATCGATTTTCGTGCACTTTTTCGAGTGTATGGGGAACCACCAATGTTGGCCTCCAAGTATACAATTGTTTCTGGTTTGTCGGCATAACATTTTTCTCTAACTGGGCCCCCCTAGAAAATAGTCTAACGGTGTCAAATTACAACTTCTTGGCAGCCAATTGACAGCATCATTTCTGCTAATTAAACGGTCATTAAACGTTTGACACAGTAAATCGATTAAGACATGAGATGTTTGGCAAGTTGTACCACCTTGTTGAAACCAAACACCGTTTATATCAATACCAAGAAAAGCGTGTACAAATAAGTCGGTTATTAAGGTGTGATAGGTATCTGCATTGACCGTAATGCTTGTGTCGTCCTCATTTTCCAAGAAATATGGGGCAATGATGCCTACGCTCCACAAGCCGCACCAAACAGTCTCGCGTAAGGGGTGCATTGGCTTCTGCAAAGTCACGTGTGGGTTTTCTGTACCCCAAATACAGCAATTTTGCTTACTAACGTACCCACCAAGATGAAAATAAGCTTCATCCGAGAAGATAATTTTTTTTTTGTCAACATCATTATGATGTTTCTCGTTGGCTCGCCTAGTAAAGCCGATGGTCATGCGCCTACAACTCTTGAACCAATTGAACTTTGTAAGGCGTCAGACCAAGATCTTTTCACAAAATTCGACGTAAACTGGTGCGTGAAATGTTAATTCTTCCGAACGATGACGAGTTAATGTTGATGGATTCTCACGCACACTCTCAGCCACAGTTTCGATATATTCGAACTGTACGAGCACGCTCACGTCTTGGTGCATCAATAATGAAACCAGTTCCACGAACTTTAGTAATACACTTGCGTATATCCGGCACTGTTGGTCCTTTTTTCGACCAAATTTTGTACGACAATTTCGTGCAATTTCCGCCCAATTGTCTTTATTTTGTAAATAAATTTCCAATAAATCATAACGTTGCTCAAGCGTAAATCGATTCATTACGTTCAGTGGATGTGATATAATGAATTTTGTGACAGAATAGAATGACATACATAAGTGTTGTCAGTTACGAAATAACCGATGGTTCAAATTTAAAGCGATAGATGGCGTACCTTATAAAATATAGTTTACACTTAATATTCATCAATCATTTATAGAATGAATAAAAGAATACGTACGTATTTATATAGAATGCATAAATGATGGACACAAAATAATGTTAAAACTGAAAATGTTTATACTCCCACACATATTTTTATAAAGCTACGTGAATTTCACAGTAGTATAATCACAATTGCCCTCTGACAATAGGTCTTCTGCCCGTTTACTTTTTCTTTCGTTCTTTATTTTTGTTTAAGAACATTTGAAGAGGACTTCATTTTTTTCCTCATCCAATGATAAGAAGCAACGAAAAGAGAAATTGATGCACTATTAAATGCTTGTGCCCAATATTTAATGTTCCAGAGCAAACAAAAAGGAAGCTCAGCTGTGTATATATTTTCATGCAAATGGAATACGCAATTGACAGAAAATATGTCCTCTTACCAGATGATGTCTCCATAGTTGCATCTTCTCTTTTTTTAATCCATTTGCCACAATTATTATCATTACCTGTAGATTGAGTGGATTGCTTGTAACCAAAGTCAGTATAATTTTCTGCATCCACTCAGTAGTGGGTCAATAGCTGAGAGGGCTAGTGAACTGATATTTTACATGCTGTTTGCGGAATACTCGTAAAGAGTCAGTGATTGTCATTCACGTAGGAAACCATGTACAGTCATAAGATGACAACCAAATCTTTGCAATAATAATGGCAAAATTGAGGATGAAATTTATAATGAAAAATTAAAAAATTATTTTTTTTCAGAATTTTATGTGTGCCACTCTCAATTGTCTTTTAAAACGTACTGACTGCCTGTACATTTCTACGTAAGTGTTTAATGTGGCTTATAATGTGTAAGAAAATTGAGGCTCGTTTACTGACACTGATATTGCTTAAGGCTGTAGTGGAATACACTCTGAAGACTTAAGATATTGTGGCAATTTTCCTTTCATTTTCAATTTCTCGTTATTGGCTTTTATTTTTACTCTTTCTCCGTTTCTTACCTTTTTTGTTCGACAACGGCAGGCTATTAAAGCATATTATGAACAGCAGCTGTAGTACTTAAAATCAGTGGACGAAGATGAAAAATTTCATTGGAAGGGAAATAAATATGAAACAATAATGGCTTGTATTTAATTTATAAATCAGAGGATCAGTTAAGTCAAGCCAATCATAGTCAATCAAGTTCTATTTATTAAAGCATCTTTCTGACCAAATAGAAGATGTGTAGATCGTATCTACGAACCCTAATAGAGTTATCATTAGAAAGCCATAATCGCCTGTATTTAATGTTCATCGATTCGTAGAGAGCTTGCGATGCAGTAAGGCAGACTGCTTTGTGGAAAACAATAAGGAAGTAATTCGATGCATCAAAGCGATATACGAGAAAGCAGAACAGTGGGGACAACAGTGAAATATTTTATACTAACGCTAGGGTAAAGTGAGTACATTCTCTCTTACCTCAACTATATACATTTTTGGTCATTATAGCTCTTCAGACAGGATTGCGACCTAGCTTTACACACTACTAACGTTATGTGTGTTAACTGAGACCTATAGTCGATTCCGAACAACAGATTTTTGAGAAACTTTTCATGGCAATACTGCTAATTGTTCTCATCCCTATAATGTGTCCTTCAAGCCTATTGCCCAGGTGCCCTATTGCTGCACGGTATCAAATTTCCTATTTCCTGCCTAGTACCTGGCATGCGTCCAGATGTTTCATTCTGGAATGTATTAATACCTCACAGGTATTCCGTGAAAGTATTTCATGCTCTTCGTCACGAAATCTACCTACTGGCCTCGAGACAAATCTTATTGTAAATAAGTGTCTACAGTGCTCTGTCAAACGGCCGGTTATTTCGTGATATTCTTATGCATGCGCTGCTAACGAAATTCCTCGTCGACCAGCGAAGTTTGTTTACAATGCAAACTTTATTGATTCTAGGCTTAGTTGTAATTCCTCATTAATTGACAGAAGCCAAGTCTTGGGTAGACTGTTGTGAACACGAAGGTACCCAATAATTTTATTATAGCTTTACCTTTGCGGGACATGTCATAAATATGAATAGATTAAACGCAGTGTATTCTCTGTCTGGAGTAAGATGTTAACACAAGGAACCTCTTTTCCAATTATACAGCTCTGACTTGTACTAGACTGCTCGTTTTCAAGCGATTTTAATTCGACTCGATGGGAATCAGATATATTTCCACCGGAGATCTATAGAACTTCGTTTATAGGGCAAGAAATTTGCTACTTTAATAGCGTTTTCAACGTTCCCTCTCTATTGAGAAAATATTTAAGTAGTTTACTGAGTTCTATCTTCTGAAGGAACTGTAGTAATTATTAGAAGAGTTCTGTCATCAATATGTTCTCTTTTTCCGACATAATGGTAGTACTGATGTTCGTCCAGACTATAGTACGTAAGTGAGTTTTAAATAAATTTGCAGTTGTTTCTCTTTTACAAAACGTTGTTTAAATGTTGTTACGTTTTTATATTTTAAAAACGTTTAAATACGAGCTCGTAGATTGCAAACAAAATAAAAATACATTTGTGTTTAGTTGTAATTAAAATTCTTTATTATTCGCACAATTCTGTATGCCACTGATCACAACTTGATGTAAACAAGAACAATTGATTTTCTTTTTTATTCCTCTGTGTATACCCTTTGCATAAACAATAACAATTACTAGTCAATTATTCGACAGATCTTTGTAACGGAAATCTTCAAACCACGATTTCTCTTTTCAAACGCACTGCGTCTTCACACAAGACTGACTAAAGCCCCAGTTATGCTACCGTAGCGGAATGTAACCGCAACAGTAAGAAACAGCCGATCGTTTTTGTTATGTATAAAGCAATACGAATGGTTATAGAAATGTAATGTAACGTAACGGGAACGTAAGAATCTGTAAAAAATAGAATTTTCTTACATTTTTACGTGACATCTGTTTAGCATTGTTAACAACATGTCAAAATTAAAAACCACCAAAACTGGAAATTGAAATTATAAACAGAATTTAAATTTTGTACGTATGTCATGTTTGTCTGTATGTGGAATTCTTTTTAAATAAAACTTCACACATTTTAAAAACCCAAATTAAAATTTATTTCATTATTAACTTTTATAATTTAAAATAAAAATAAATACGATTTTACTATTACATTATGTAGGTAGAGTTTATTTTTATTTTAAATTAGAAAAAAATATAGTAATCGATTTTTAACTCATTAAAGCGTTCGAAAAGCATTTCACTTTTCATTTTACTTTTATTAGAGAAGAATAACTACATTTTACAGTTCGTACAAATTTGGTTTCCGAAATACTGTCTATTTATGTATATGGAAAATACAATCAAAAGCACTCAATTTTGTGTTTGTTTTCGTCGACACAAACTAAATCGAGTGTTTTTGTTTGAGTGAAAGTGACATTGTTTGGCTTACAGAAACAGTACCTAAAACTTTTAATAAGTACCTTTAAATAAATATAAAATCGTTGAAATGAACCTAAAAACGCCGTAGTGATAACACTGGTTAAAAACAAATGACGCCATATTGAAAGTGATAAAAGGAGTAAACCCAAAGTTTTTAAAATTTGGAATTAATATTAAATATGTTTAAAAACAATAAATAATAAAATAAAAACTCAAACCCAAAAACATGTCTTCTGTATCCATATCTGAATTTTTGTCTTTTAGTTTTTGCAATTTTTATTTCTTTATTTGTTTTTGTTTATTTCTTTTATTGTTTTGTTTACCTAAAAACATATGATTACGTTTTTACGTTCTATAATTGCTCTTACATTTTTACGTTCCGTGCACATTACTGTTACATTGCGTTACATTACGTTCCGGTAGCATAACTAGGGCTTAAACTTCATTAATTCATTCGCCTGCTTTGCCTTGCCTTTTATATGGCAGTCTAAACAGTCTAATGAATGCTTTTGATGGCGAATGACTTCGTCTTCTCGAAATCTCTGTAAATGTAAACATCGTTGTTTACATCGTTGTTTACATTTATTCTCGTAGCGTTTGTTGTTGTATTTTTATTCTCTTGTTTTCCATTTTTTATGCTGGTGTTTGTTGTTATATTAAGCAGTACGATCATTTGTAGACAGGATTATTTACTGCATTGTTTTGTTTTCGTAGCTTTTGTTTATAATTTTAATGTTAAGCAATTTTAATGTTAAAAGCAAAACACCAGTATGTTGATTCTTCAATTTTCGTAACAATATTTTTATCCCCATTTATTCATTTCAATTTGCATAAATTTTCAACGACACCCAAAATGCATGTAAAAACCTTGCATATGACAAGTATTTTTTTTACTTGACATCGCCCAACGTACATTCCTAAATATGTACGATATATATTTATATTTACATGATAATTTTTGTTTGACACAATGTCATCTTTTATGAAAATTAGTAACAAAATTACGCTCTTTTTTATATTGTTGTTTTAAAAAATAGTTACAAAAACAAAAACAGAAACGGAAATAAAATTTGCATAAATTCAAATGCTGTTAACAATTTACATTTACACCACAAAGTGTCAAGGAGAGTTTCAAACAAAAGAAGCTAAAACAAGGAACACGAAGAAATACGCATTTCAAAACTTCAAAGGCAATAGTGCCAGTTTTTTCTGTTTTAATGAAGGCTGCAAAGTAACAAGCCATGCAAAAGAGCCACTAAGCAGTGAAAAAAAATACAAAAAATAAGAACAAAATTTATGTAAATCCAACAGTAAAGGAAGTTGAGAATCTACAGAAACAACAACAACAACAACAAAAAAGGAAGAATATATAATTACGCTTACTAACCAACTGACTTTAGAGGTTGTTTTAAATGACTGGCTATTACATTTACTGCTCCTGCTAACTTACGATAACAAAAGACAGTCTCATGCTAAGGGATTGCATGTTTTCTATTGTGATGATAGAAATCTTTGAAGCATTTGCAAAACCATCTGGAGAAAGAAAAGCCTTTTAAAGAATGGTTTCGTAAAAGTGTTACAATTAAAACGAATATTTTCTAAAAGAAATTACTTTAAACCGAAAAACGCATGCTTTTGAGGTCTGTTTGCAGTTTGCATGACTATCAAGTAAATCTATAACTGGCAACTCACAACAGACAATGGTTTTGCTTCACAGCAAATTTTCAATCAAATGCCCATATTTTCTTTTATAATAATTTACTTAAAATAATATATCTAACATATTGGGTCAGAGAAAAGGTAAGTTCGTTTCTTAGCTAACTAACTTCAACATTTGCAAAAAAAATTCAGATCCATGGTTAGATTAGATAGGGATTTAGGAATACTTTAATAAAGGGATTCCACTTAGGCCAACATTTATTTCCATTGTGATACCGCAATCAATATTCATGACGGGGATCATACATTTGCTTGAGGAAACCAAGCGCAGTCCAAAAAAGAGTCATGCTGTTGCTACAATCTTTATAGAGAAAAACTCGAAAAATATAACATAAAGCGGGGTGTTCAAAACTTCCCGCTTGACACTGACTCATGAGGTAGAAGACTGTCTCTTCCTCCTCCTTCTCAGACCGTCAGCTTTTGCAGAAGCCATTTGACGAAATACCAAGTCTTTCGGCATACCTAATAAAATGAAAGCGGTACGTGAGAATCGCTGTTGAGCGGTGGACGGCCATGCGATTTAAGAATAGAAGTGAGATGGTCCTTTTCTTCTGCCAAAAATATTGTGCTTTTCCGTAAACTTGATGGATAATATCGAATTTTGTTGAAGCAATCGAAATACCTACAACCCTTAACATATCAGAGATAATGTGCACGGTATCGGCCCAGGCTAGCTCATGAACAATGCAATTTTCAACGATATCCCCATGCCCTGGAGCCCATATGACTGTCACCTTTGAGTGATCGGCATTTCCTTGAAAAAAACCAGGCGTTCAAAAGCGAGGACGCACGTTAAAAATATGTTCGTTAGGGATTTAATCGGAACCCGGCTATGCGAGTGTAAATCGTGTCACCCATAAAGCATTGAGCCACTTTCAAAATGATTTTCGTGTCATAAGTATCAATTTTTTTACTGAGAGATGCATGCACAAGACATATGCTTGCACAAGGCAAAATACCAAAAAAACAAAGACTTTTTGATACGTACTGCTCTGCTATTTGTGCTTTATTGCTACTGATAGTTTTCTCTACCATCTAGCGTGGTATTTAAGGATTTTAGGCGAAAAACAAACAAACAATAATAAACTGATTCAAATCCCTGAAAAAGGAGAAATAAAAATGAACAAAAAAAAAAGAATAAAAAATAAAAAAAATATATTGAGCAAACGAATTAAGAATACTTTTTGGTTTGTATTTACCTGAGCTTTTGAGTGTATAAGTCGTCGTAGTGAAGTAGATAGTGTGATGACTTATTACACGAGAGCTTCCAGGACAGACGTCTCGAACATAACGAAATATGAAAATATATTTCTTTCGGTGACTTCCTCTCAGCAGTCTGCTGGCAAAAACTCTGAGATTAAATAAAATTTTCTTTATTGCAATGAACACGACAGAGTAGTACGGTTTGTATTTCCCATAGAGAATATCGCTTCGACAGTTTCCTATCATAAGTAAAAATCTTTATTTAGGGAAAATTGCATTCACTTTATCGGCCATAACATCATAATCTATTCCACAATTTAAACCGCTTTTAATGCAATTTATTTCAAATTACTTGGAAAGAATCAACAGCACGCAGTTAAGCTGTTAAGATAGCAATTATAGACCACTGAAGAAATAAATATTGTTAACCACACAATGCAGCGGCAGCTATCAAGGCAAAACACTGACATACAATTCTTAGTCAAAATTATAACCAACAACATCATTAACTTCGTGCTGCATGAAAATATTAAATTTGCAATTTTTTTGTGTGTTTGTTAGTGATTTAGCAATTATGATAATATTGTAAAAAAGCTTATAACGGTTATTTTAAACTGTGTGTATAAAGCTGGATTCACCCATTGTTTCGGAACAAAATGCTTGGTCCGGAACAAATTCCGTTTTTTGAGAATTTTTTCCGAAACGATTCACTCACTTTGAACAATTGTTCTGTAAAAACAAGGCTACCATATGAAATATTTTTGTAAACGATGCGTGTTAGTTTTGTTCCGAAACAATGGGTGAATCCAGCTTAAGACCCGGTACTTTAAATCATTTTGACAACGTAAACAAATGGCCGTAGGCGTTGAATGACATTTTTCATAGAATTTATCTTTTAAATGTCCTTCCGTTTCGGTTATCAGAAAAATAAAAATTTGTTTACACAGAAAATTAAATGATTTCATAATTAACAAAAATACCATAAATACTGATGTATATGAGAGATCAGCAATGAGTATTCAAAAAGATGAGTAGAAACGAATTATACTCATAATTTCTGATACTAATACGCATTCATACCTATTTTAATATCATGGAACCTCTACTCATATTCAAAGTTTAAAGTGATCATTATATTCATACTTAACAACACGCATGGTGGTGTTGATTTCGACTCTCAATGACTCAACATATACAATAATTACAAAATAAGTATGATTCGCATACGAACATTAAAATACTCACTAAAAGGTTGTGTGTTTGCTCTGCCTTCTGCTCTGTCTTTTTTACTTATGTGTTTTTTTTTTTTTTTGTAAATGCAACAACAACTAAGACTGTAAATTTTGATTAATGATTCAAATCACTTGAATCATTTATAAGTATTATAAGAGTATTTTTCTAAATTTATGAATCTAAATGAGTAGGGTTATATAAAACATATTTCGAATGGTATGAATTTGATGTCAAGGCCGTACACATACTCATTGCAACCTGTACTTATAAATCACCGTTGTAGTGAGTACGAATGATTCAGAATAGTTAAACTACAATATTATTATGGGTAGCGAAAAAACAATTCATTGCTGATCTCTGATGCATATACAACTACGTAGGCAGAGCTGAGGTAAATGTTGTAATAGAAGCGTTTGTTAAATGATATATAACAGGCCCTCATCTCTTAGAAGCACAGGAAAATAATCTATTGAGCTCTACACTTTCAATTTCGATTCTACATAAGCACTCCTGTATGTATTCGCCGTAGACTAGGCAGGGTGTTGGCTTATGCGAACAAAAACAATTTAAAAAAATTATTTTTTATGTGACTTTGTCTCAGCAGTTTTCCAGCAAAAACTCTGAGAGTAAATAAAATTGCCGTGAATAGATTTTCAAATCTGCCATTCGGAGTCAAAGTGTAAACTATAGGTCAAGCTACTAAAATAAAGGGTTGTAATGACCAATTCATTAATTAAGTAATCGCTACTTGCTGACAGTTATAATTTTCTATTTCATTCTAAGAAAACGTCAGGCTAAAGCGTATTGAGAGCCACGACGAAAATTAAGAAGCTATACATAAGGAATATATGACCTCCTTGAATGTCTCATACACAGATTTGTCCGTTAAAAATCTCTTTGTCGTACCATGACTTGATTATTAAGATGCTCATGGTCTGGCTAATTACAAATTCTTCTTATATGAGGACTTCAAAAGAGGCTCGTATTATGTAATAACGGTATTCGAACTGTGTGAAGAATATGAGAAAAAGTTGTAATTGTCGACGAGGAGATTTCAATAATTTATTTGAGCCACTTCTACTATGTAAAGTTTCATATTCCGAAAAAACTGTGGAAATTTAGTGGTTATCATTAGAATTTAGAGGTTCCTATCTTTAAATTTAAATAAAAGAAATAATGAGTAAGATACTCATCGCATTTTGTAATCGTTGGAAAGACGCATTAATGCTGTTCTAATGTCTGCCACGGCTTTTCTAGCTCTAGTGCTTCCGAAAAGCTCAATTTTCCATGACGCTAGCGTATAATTCAGGCAGAATGTGATTGATGTCAACGTAGTCTAGTAGGTAGCGTGTTGGCTTATTAGACGTGAGGACAAGATTCAAACCCCAGGTCCGACATCTCCAACATAATGAAATATGAGAAAATATTTCTTCGGCGACTTTCTCTCAGCAGATTTCTGGCAAAAACTCTCAGAGTAAATGAAAATTGCCACGTAAAGCTTATCAAAAAATCTGTCGTTCGGAGTCGACTTTAAACTGTAGGTACCGCCACTCATTTATAAAACTAACACACACAGCATAAGTGGTGTAAGAAAATAAGTCGTAATCTTGAATGAAGGATTGTAATGACCAACTATGTATGTTTGTATGTGGAATATGATCAGTGCCTTGGATTATATTGTGGCTTATTCGAGATTGTAGCTTACAAAACCTCACAAGCAAAGCGGGATTAAATCGCATGATCCACCGAGATCGCACAACACCCACGGCCATTAGTTACATGCCCTCAAATCATTTGTGCCGAATATCCAATTATTATGCATAAGCTGTATGGCACGTAGTGACGTCCTATCGAAACCGCATGATAATCTCAAAAAAAATTTTAATCATCGATCTACAGTGCTCAACGCTTACAGTGATGGCCTGGCCAAAGTTCTAAAAGGAATATGGACAGATGACGCTTACAACCCAAAATCTACACTAAATAGTGATTTTATGGAGATGCATTGGATGCTGTTTGATCTATTGGGATGCCTATCATTCGAAATTCCACAATTTTGTATATTCATGTACCGATTCATACAGAAATTGGTCTCATCGCTGAAGATCCTCCAGATTTTCTTCAGCGAACTAAAGTCTTCGTGTATGGTCGTCTATCGTTAGCAAAACATGCTGAATAAATGACAACTAATTTGACTGAAGTATCTTCAATTAGATTGCCTTTATAAACTATCAAAGTTTGAAACCCCCGATATTAATTTTTCTGGTGGCAGCCATCTTCGCTACAACAATCCTTCCTGTTGGCCATATTATAAAGAAAAATCTTTAATTTTGCCTTTTATGGAATTGAATTGATAATTTTTCTTTTTTCTTTCCTTTTGATTAATTCTTCTTGCAAATCAAAAGCCATAATTATCACACAATTTATTATCTCTGCTACATTCCTTTAAATGCTGTTTCTAAGTTTTGGCTTCGATTACACAAAGTATTCCTTGGAAAATAGAAAAAGAATCAAGAAATTAAATGAGTTGTCACTTGGTGGCCGTTTTATGTCCATAAGTATGAAAAAAAGAAAAGCTAAAGAATGAAAATACAGGAAAAGGAAAGAAAATAAGAAACCATTAAGGACAACATTTGTTTTATTATCGCAGCAATTAATCACACTCTTAAGGTTTACCCGGCTTAAAGATAAACGACATTTAAATGACCGCCTCGAAAGCTAATACATAAACTGTGGTAATTTTGTGATTCCCGAAACCTTAAGTGACCGTTTCAAACTAAACAGTCTGTTATCATAGAATCGGGGAAAAATGCCATGAAAAATTTTTTGTGGGAAAATATTTTATTATCAAGAAAATATAAAAAAAATCGTTCTTCACCACTCATTTATTTAAAATTCTGCTTCTTGATTTCTTTTGCTATTTACTTCTTGTTATTGCTTCTGTAATTTTGGTTTTTCAGTCTCCATAAGCTTTAAGAATAAATGGAAATTTGCATATATAACCAGACCCTAGATGGCAATAATTTATGCCATCTGTATACGGCCTTTGAAAGGAACTTCAAGGCTTAGATTACCACCTAGTCAGGATTACGACCTAGTTTTGCACATTACTTATACCGTGCGTGTTCATTTTATACATGAGTGGCGGAACGTACAGTTTAAAGTGGACTCTGAAGATTTTTTGAGAAACTTTTCATGGCAATTTTTATTCACCCTCAGATTTTTTTGCCAGAAATCTGCAGAGAGGAGTCGCCGAGGAAATATTTTTAATATTTTGATTTGTTCGATATGTCTGACCTCATATCTGTGGCCTCACATTTAATAAGTTAACACACTACCTACTAGACTACGGCGACTTCATCTTTCTGGACTTAAAGCGGTCAAATAGCAACAGTCGGAAGACTGACAGCGAATCTCAACAAACGATTCTTAAATACATTTCACAATGCCATACAGAAATGACTAGACCAGAAAATATTAATGTTGACTTATATATACAGATTGACCCGCTTAAGAACTCGTTGGTCATACATAAATGAAACTTGGATAGCAAACAGAATAGAAGGATCGTGGATAACGGAAATCTCTCAAGTACACTTTAATTAAATTCCAATTGCTCGTTATATCAACAGGTACACTTTATGTATATCTCTAATGGAGGACTAGGTAAACCTTTATGTCCATCTATAACTGAGAAAAATCTTTCCATACTCGTTCTAAGAACACTACGTCGATTAGTCAGTATATCTTCTTATCCTCTAAAGAGCTTAAGATGTTTGTGGACATTCATTATGGGATGATCACCGATCCATTATGTTTATCGCCATCTCAACGTGACTGTAGGAGGGCCAATATAAGTCTAGAAAGTTGCACTGAAAAGTCACAATAGTGTTGAATAAGTTCATAGGTAGGTAGGTAAGGGTGGATAGACACATTTAGGCCACATAGGAACTATTGTGATTCTAGATCTTTCCGATATCCTCTAGTCCCGTAAGCAATCGAAACTATTGATTCATCAACTCAGACTGCGAATATCAATGCATGAAAGTTCTTCCAGACCATATATTTAGAAGGCATCAAGTTGCTTTTTAGTACTACGACATAGTGCCGGGCATGTACCAAGCCGGCGATGTGTAGTCTACTCTTCTTCCTCATCTCTGCAGATTCTGACCAAATGATCAGCCCGTGTCCTAGGCTGCAAATCTATTATTGACCACATTGACAATTATAATCCTGCACGTTTTTAGAGAGATTTGCAAAGTCGAGAATTTATCGGAGAGTTCGATGGTCTTGCCACGCCTGGCCAGTTCATCTGTTCTACATTTATCTGGAACTCAATATGTCCTGGTAGCCTAGTGTCCAATGCCCTAATATGTAGTGTGCTAAACATGAAGCGGCGAGGCCGTGGGTTCGATTTCCACCAGAGGCTTGTAGAAAACAAAAAGTGACAATTATTACCAAAAAGCAGTCCTCTTCCTCAATGCACTGCATGATTCGGAGTCATCTCTTGATGTGTTGGTATAAAAAAAAAATACTCTTATCGTTCTGCTACCTTATTGAGACATTTGCGGTAGTTGTATGCCGTCTTGGAGTTCAGCACGTTGGAATTCAATGCTTTTAGATCCGTCTTGGCTCCGGGAAGAATGGTAATGTCCCGCCAGGGCGTCCCCAATAATTGACTACAGATTTCATATTTCTTGCTTTCTTTTCAATAACACTACCGCTCCACTATCTTGAAATCGTTTAAGGTACTGGTGTGGATTAGCAAAATCACATTTTTGTAGGGCAACTTAACGGTCATTGTGGTCAAAAATGGCAGATTGCTTTACACAGGCTGCTATAAATAAATTGTTTACGAAACTGGATGATGTGAGATCTTCTTGAAATAAAATACATGAAATTGACATCAATGAATTAACGAAACAATAAATGAAGTCCCCGTCGCCTAGTAGGTAGGGTGTTGACTTATTAGACTTGAAGCCAAGGTTCAAAACCCAGGTCAGACCTCTCCAATAATATGAAATATGAAAAAATATTTCTGCAGCGACTTCCTCTCAGCGTATTTCTGGCAAAAACTCTGAGTGTAAATAAAATTACCATGAAAAGTTTCTCAAAAATCTGTCGATCGGAGTCGACGTTAAACTGTGGGTGCCGCCACTCATGTACAAAATTAACACACACAACATGAGCGGTGGGAAAAGCTAGGCTGTAATTCTGATTGAAGAGTTGTAAAGGCAAATTATGTATTTGGATTTAGCAGTATTGGGGGATGATAATTAAAACTTTTATTTCGTATTTGTTTGACAAAATAATGCGTTACGTTTTCCATCATTTCATATCTTTTTTACATACTTTCGAATCATAAATTTCACGATTAATTTTATGTGAAAAAGGGTCAAAAAATAAGACAAAATTTGGTACCATTTTGAACGAATCATTCATCCGGATATTGTTTTTTGGTGACATGACAAGACTCGTATTTGAAAATGTCCTTTTAAGACATTGCCAAGATTGTTATTTTTTCAGTCAAGCGTAAAGTGTTGTCAAACTTAAACGTCTGTCATCCAATATTCAAATAAAACAAAAACATATCAAATCAGTGAAATAAGATTGACGAAATTATGTTAGAAGTAGACACTAGTAAGGTGGCCGGTTACAAAAAATATACAATATTTTTTATTATTGGCGTAGTACGCTTCATACTATGATTTCATAGTATGCCTATAAAACTGCATAGGCCACGTTAGAACCTGTCCATAATGCATTTGTTTAAAATATAGTTTTTTTTTTATAAATTAACACAAATATGATGATTGTGTATATAAAATATTGTGTTATTATGTTAGCATTCATAATAATAAAATTTAATTAAATATGGGATGTTAATTAAAATTTTACATTATTCTATTCATTATAATATTATCGCCTCATGTCATATTAGCCTGACTAGAACATTTCTCTAGAAAAAAATAGCAGAAATATAATTCAAATTTATTTATTATTTTTTAATTAATTTTTTTTTATGTAAATAATTTACTTTTACAATAACAAATAAAAAATAAATAAATAAGAATTTTAAATCCTTGAATTTCTTTGAACTGAAAAATAAAAAATTTAAAATAAATTAATACAATAGATAAATGCATTTAAGAATAAAAACGATTTGAAGTATCTTAATTACATATAAAGAGTGGGCCATTTAAAAGTTTTAATTTCAAAATGCAATAAAACAAATGAAATGTTGTCAAATTTATTTTTTTTGTTAAAAAGTACAATTGTTCGGGTTAAAAATAGAATATTATTTCATTCATATGGCTACCGCGACTGGCCTCATAGTACCTTCAGTTTATGGGGTCGTATCTCGGCAATATCACCACAAATGTTATCTTTCAAATGCTCAATTGTCTCTGGTTAGTCGACATAACACTTTTCTTTAACTGCAGCAGAAAATAGCCTAACGGTGTCTAATGGCAGTTTCTTGGTGTATTTTCGGGTGTACGCACTATACGAACACGCACTCGTTTTGGCGCATCAACAATGAAACCAGTTTCACGAACTTTAGCAATAAACTTGGGTATACCGGGCACTGCGACCAAATTTTGTACGAAATTTTCGTGCAATTTTCGTCCAATTATCTTTGTTTTGGAAATAAATTTCCAATAAATCACAATGTTGCTCAAACGTAAATTGATTCATTACGTTCAGTGGAGATAATATACAGGATTTGAGACCGAACAGAATGACACGCATTGGCAGATTCGAAATAATCAACGATTTAAATTTAAAGCGATATATAGCCCACCCGATATATATATATATATATATATATATATATATATATATTGTTAAACAGTACTGCCGTTTATTTAATACTACTGAGATATAGAGAACTACGTTAAATATTGTAAATATATAGCAAACCTAGGACTTACGGAACATATATCGTTAATCTAATTCGCAAATGTGTTAAGTCCCTTTTTTCAAATTTTACAGGAGACACAAAAAACAAAGTAGCTTTCTCAGTTTTTAAAATTTTTAAACTTTTTAAACGCAATTATTTTTACAAAATAGCTTTCTGTAAAGGACCTAGATCAAAAATTAATAATAATTAATAAATAATATTCGTGGAGTTAGCAAGTGCTTTTAATTTTTTTCTTAGTTTTGTGGATTAGCGTTTTTGCAAACCACAGCATTACAACAACTTTAAACTACATAATGAAATTTTTTGTTGTTGTTAAATATGTATTTTGGATAGTGTTACCGTTTTGCATTAAAATCTTAATTTTGGAAAAAAGTGGACTTAGCGTCTTTGCGAATTATACTAACGATATTATTAAAAATTTAAACATTTTAAATGAATTTTTCTATTGTCTTCTCTTATTACTTAGCGTAAAATATGTATTTTGTTACATATTGGAGTTAAAAATTACACAAATAATTATATTCCTCACAGCGAAGTGATGCCATATATTGTAATAGAATAAAAGAACATGATATAATTAATAAATGTAATAGAAACATAACCTACATTATCATATTTTCAACGCATTCTATAATGTATAAAATTGTGTCATAAAAAATTGTCATTGATATGCCACTCAAAAACAATTTTTTTTAGTTTCTGTTTAGTATTGGCAAAAATTTGGTGTTAAACCATCCCATACGCAAACATTCAATAGTTCACTTCAAAAAAATTAAGTACACGATTGACAGCTCGTTAAACCATCAAGTTATTCAATGAAGTACTCGATGCAATTTTAAGCCATTAAAAAATTAAGATAAGAAATAAATAAATTTTTATTGAAATACCGAGTGTTTTAGAACACTAGACGGGCACTTATGCTTAATTCGTATCAAAAGAGCTTGAGAGGTTTAATTCTTAAATCAAGATGTTGGTTAAGTTAATAGATCAAATGTTTATTTTCATTATAAAGTATGTTAAAAGCATTCAGAGATTTTTGTATCATGGTGTCCTTTTGATAACGTAAAACTTGCCTCTAATAATAGGAATGTATTCTATTGGAGAAATAATTTGATCACACGGAATGGCGCTTCTTTTAATAATAGCTTCTGTCTTTAAAAACTTATAAATTCTTTTTAAGAGAAACACCTGTGCCATATTTTCGCGTGGACAATCAAGGCAAACAAAAAAAAAATTTAAAAAGCACCTTTTGCGCAAAGGATTTTGAAACAGCTAATATCTGAATCTCATTGTTTGCTCACCCATGTTTATTTTCAGAATATTTAGAAAAAGTTGAAAGCAATTTGTTATCAACCTTAAACTGGTTTGTTATTAACCTTAATTAACGTTCAAAATCAAATTCAAAAGCAACAAAATATATCACCACATGAGTTAATGATGAGTGACGAGTTAAATCCGAGTAACAAGTTACGTGTGAGTAACGAGTTACAGATAAGTTAGTAAGGTTGTTTGACTTGTCATGAGTTACAGATGAGTGACGAGTAATGAGTGACAGATGAGTTACGAGTAACAAGTTACAGATGAGTGACGAGTAATGAGTGCCAGATGAGTTACGAGTAACAAGTTACAGATGAGTGACGAGTAATGAGTGACAGATGAGTGATGAGTTACAGATAAGTTTCAAGTTACAGATAAGTATTGTGTAACGAGTTACAGGTGAGTGGCGAGTAACGAGTTACAGGTGAGTAATGAGTTAGTGTGAGTGACGTGTGACGAGTAATAGCTAAGTAACGAGTTACAGATGAGTAACGTGAGAAAGAAAACTGACGAGTTAAAAATGGGTGATGAGTTAAAGGCGAGTGACGTGTTAAAGACCAGTGAAGAAGAGACAAGCGACGAGTTAAAGACGAATAACGAGTTAAATACGAATGACGAGTTAAAGACGAATGACGAGTTAAAGATTGGGTGATGAGTTAAAAGCGAGTGGCGAGTTATAGACAATGGGCGAGATAAAATCGATTGACGAGTTAAAGACTAATGAGTAGTTAAAGACGATAGACGAGTTAAAGACGTGTAACGAGTTAAAGTGTAATTTCAGTGATTTCACACTCGTACCACATTGTATATTCAGCACGAGTGATTTGAAGGCATCGTTTCGAGTAGAGGTGAAGTGATGTTCGATCCCGTTAAGCTTTTTCTTGGTAGCTTTTCTTAAGTCGTAGGCTTAGGCAAATAAGTTATAAACTACAGCAATTCTCAAGGCCAACATAACCAATGCCATTAGTCAAATGACTCATATGCGACTGTCATGGAAAACTGGAAATTTTGGATGCGTTTTAACCAGATAAACTGCGGAGGACATTTGATCGACGTTAAATTACGCATATAACGCATCAATGGGTTTACGATGATTCTCACATGCACATTGTTTGATTTAAATTTAATGATTGGAATTGGATTTAATGATTAAAGCACTTAACAAAAGACCTGATAATTCTAATAATCTGGCTATCCAAAACTAAATTCTTGTAAATTATTAACTTTCACAAGCGATACCAAAAACATACGAAATACACTTAAGAGAAGGTCTTTGCCTTTTTAGCAGAATTATAAATGCATGAGTCATAGCTTTTCCTGTGATGGTCTGTTTTGCAACATCAATTTTTAATCGCTTTTAATGCATGCTGTATATATAGCCCTCAGTTATTATATTCGCCCTAAAAAATCTTATAAATTTTAATACATATTCAAATTTCTTTTGTAAATATTTTCTAAACGCTTTAAAAAGAAAATAAGGCCACCATAATGGTTGTTGTTTTTTAGTTGAAGGTTCAGTGGCTTAAATCCATATTTGGATGAATAAAAATTATATTATAGTACCATACAAATACTATATGGGAGGGTATGTGTGTGAATGTTTCTATTGTAGGAGTATCACACATCCATGATGTACATATTTAGAGATTTTTATGTCATAATTTGTATAAGACAACTATTGTGAGGGTAAATAACGTAATTCTATGTGCTCACATACTCTTGTAAATGAACACCGTAGATAAAATGATGAGCTGTGGTAGATAAAGTGGCCATATGATTGTTAAAAAATTACAGTGGGATGCGAGATAAGAATATTTCCACTTTCAATGACTTATTAATTAATCCACCAGATTAAATCGAACTCAAATAAAACTATTGGTTAACTTCGATAGAATTATTCTAAATATATCGGTAATGCTGCTAAGAAAGTTATCGAGTTAATCACTAACCACAAACTCTTCCACATCGTTTCGTTTTTTGCCTAGAAAATCAAGTCGGCAACATCATCGGTGCTTATTTTTTTCGAAATAAAAAGTAGGAGTTCCCGTTTCAATGACTGCCACCATGTAATGTTGCCAAAATTTTTGGAAACTGAATTTTTTTTAAAAATCATCCAAGCATTAGCGTTAGTTGCTTTCGATAAGACGGCGCAAGTTCTTACCGGAAGTGGTTCAAACTTTTAGCCGCGAGGAAATATTTCGGACATAACTGCCATGAAATAATCTACTGGATTACTAACTTACTTAATTGGCCATTACAACCTTTTAGTCAGGATTACAACCTAACTTCTCACACCACTTACGTTGTGTGTATTGATTTTATACATGAGTTTCGACTTCAAACGACGAATTTTTGAGAAGCTTTTCAAGGCAATTTTATTAGCTCTCCAAGTTTTTGCTGCACAGAGAAAGCCGTCGAAAAAAGGAATAATTTTTTTCACATTTCGTTCTGTTCGAGATTTCAGAGCACGGATTTATTGAACCACGGCCGAGGTCTAATAAGTCAACATGCTACCTTCTAGACTACGGCGAAATAACGAAAAATTTCAGTTCAAAAATATTTCTCTTTAGTATTCTCATTTTAAATTGACAAGCCCCCAAAAAAACGTTTCCCAGTACCTTGACGTATTGGAAATTGTGAAATCGATCAAGCATGTTTTAAGACTTTGAATTATTAGGTGCAGCTGCTTTCAGGTTATCTTGACAACAAAATTAACGCTGAATGGGCCAGAGAGAATCGATTCTGGAGGTTATAGAGACAACACTGTTTCCCCTTAATGGATTGCGAAAATGGAAATGGTGTTACATCGTTTAACATTCAAATGATAAACAAAAGCTACAAAAACAAAAACAGTGAAGTTGTTTAAATGATAAACAAGTAAACAAAAATGCAACAACAAACAATGTAAACAAAATACACAAACAACAATGAAACAACGATGTTTACATTTATGGAGACCTCGAGAAGGCGAAGCCACAAACATTGGATTTCAAGATCATTCATCAGACTGTTTACGTAGGCATATAAAAGGCAAGACAAAGCAGGCAACGAAGTCCGTAAAAATTCAGTCAGTCTATTTGAAGACGCTTTACGTGTGAAGATAATAATAGTGATTTGAAGATTTCCGTTATAAATATCTATCGAACAATTATTATTGTTTATGCAAAGGAATGTAAAGAAGAATAACAAACAAAGCAATTGTTGTTTACATCAAGTTGGGAACAGTGACACACAAATTTATTTTTATTTTATTTAATTTCTACGAATTCATATTTTAAACGTTTTTAAAGATAAAAACGTAACAGTATATTAGTCCTTTGGGTTCTCGTTTCTATATGGGTTAGATTTTGTTTGGTTTTAATAGGATGAATAGGCTCCATGTTTTTAAGTGGTATGAGAAGAATTTGCAGCACACTTTTGATCCACTATACACCAACATAGAGTCTTTGCATCACTTGTTATTCATGTGTGTATATAACAATGCCTGTATAGAAAATAATTTCTGTTTCCACCGCATCATCATCGTTCCACACAATGCCTTTAAGCTTCTTACAAAAAGTTCATTAGCTAAACCACAGTTTACTTTAAATTAAAGTGACGCTTCAAAGTGACCATAAACACAAAAAAGAAATTTCAGATGATATCCTACTTCGAAATTATATGGTAACACCGAAGTAACGCAAGAAATTTCTGCGAATAATAACATTTTATGAAGAAAAACAATTTTTCTAAAAAATTCCTTTAAACCAAATTAAAATGTAGGATACTCTTCCAAACAAATAACACCATATGACCAGTTAAACTCATCTACTACTAAACACTTCCATTCATGCATCAACCTTTAACAATAGTTTACAACATATATTCAATATGCATATGACTTTACCAGTAACAGACTCTATTCACATGGCTACTATGGTGGAGGCAAAACTAATTTTGAGGGCTTAAATATTTATAAGCAAACAAAAACTACTTTTCATAGAATTTTCGAGTGGAATAAATTGAAGAACTTAAAACAGTTGGTGTTATTTTTGCCTTAATAAGGGCAAAGGACTTCAAATTCATATACATGGACATTATACATGCTGTACACAGCAGAGTTCAGCAATGAATCGTGTTCTCGCTACTCATAAGCACTCATGAAATTTTGAATATAAGTGAGTCAACAATATTGAAATTTAACTACTCTGATGCATACGTACTCACTACAATGTTGATTTATAAGTATCAGTACAATGAGTATGAGCACAACGTTGACATTAAACTCATACCATTCGAATATGTTTGATTCATAAGCCTACTCATTTAGATTCATAACTTTAGAAAAATACTCTTATAATACTTATAAATGATTCGAGTGACTTAAATTTACAAAAAAAGAAAAAGACAGAGCAGCAAGCCGAGCAAACACACAACCTTTTAGTGAGTATTTTGGTGTTCGTACGCGAATCATACATATTTTGTGATTCTTGTAAATGTTGAGTTATGGAGAGTCGAAATCAACAACATCATACGTGCTGTTAAGTATGAATATGATGAGTACTTAAAACTTTAAATATGAGTGGCGGTTCCATGATATTAAAATAAGTATGAACGCGTATAAGTATCAGAAATTATGAGTATGATTCCATTCTACAGGACCTACAGGACCTATAGTATAAAGTCGACTCCAAATGATACATTTTTACAGTATTTTTGCCAGAATCTGCTGAGAGGAAGTCGCCGAAAGAATATTTTCTCAAATTTCATTTTGTTTAATATGTCTGAACTGGGGTTTGAACCGTGGCCTAATGGAACGCTATGATGTTAAATCCAAATAAGAATGAACTTCATAGGACGATAGAAATCCTTAGGCTTCTATATCATGAAACCAAATTATTTTATAGATTACAAGAAATTGGGAAAAAAAACACATACGAAAGGGATTTTATATGAACTTCACGTGTTTGGCATTTTTATTAGTGAGAGGACGGTAGGTCGCCGATAAGACATGGGGCAAATAAAAATGTTTGTTTGCTCATTTTTTTCCTCGCATTCACGATTATAAAATTTTATCATTATTTTATAAACTACTGAGATGTAAACCATTTTCACTTGATCCTTTAATGAAAAATGCTCTGCACAGAATTACGATAGTCCTTTAAAAGTGTTCAAAAGATTTCTTTATTTTAAAATGAAAATACATGCTGAAAGATTCCATAAGAAGGCCTTAAACTATTATGTGGCGTCAAAAATAATATTATGTTAACACGTTTGCCTTTTCTCACCATGTGCTTCGGCATGTGCATTGACATAATTCTGGCAAATAAAAACATACCAAAGGTATAAATATGGCCACGTAGAAAGAGCAAAAGCAGCTGCATAGAGAAAAAGGCAAATTGCAAGCACATCTGAGGAGATCTCCATTTATTTCGCAGGTCCAAAGTGTTGCACGGTATGTTTTCCATAAAACATGTGTGTCATAGACTTCATTTGGTTTTCCGTTTTGGAAAATCTTAATTCTAAAAGGGTTTATGAGTGTCAGTAAAAGAAGGAAACTGAAAATGTTATAAAATATACCACAAATTTACTTTAACACTTTAACAACTTGTAAAGCGCTATTCAAATTAGCATATGAAAAAATGTGTAAATTATGTTGGATTCCCGGCTGATTGTTGATTATTTTTTTTTAATTCAGTTTTGTTTTAAGCCGTGTGAACACTAAGATTTTTTCTTCCGGAAGTAACTTAATTACTTACTTACTTAAACAACTTTCACAAGATCTTGAGATTATACTTCTTTCAATCTCTGCGGATCTCTCTTAATGGTTCATCATTTGACATCCGCAGTGAAGTGTTATTGGAACAGACTTTAGCTCAGTTCTACGCTGATAGAGTAATGGCTTTAACCCAAAAAATTAAAAAAACTTACTTTTATTTTATTTCCTATCTAGGAGCTCATATTTTAAACGTTCTTAAAAGGTAAAAATGTAACAATTTGCCATATTTGTTTCCTATTTCAGCAACGAATTGTTAACCTAGAACAAAATCGGATACAGTAATTTTTAAGATTAAAATATCTTATCACTTAAAATGCCAAATATATGTCTAGGGCATCATGAATATAGTCCCAAACATCCTTACTGAAGATTCTCTTATTGGAGATAAGTATGGAACCCTATGTTATGTTAAGTAGCCGCGTTAAACAAAACTCACTTGGGTGTTCTCAGCAGGCATTACCATACTGATAGTTTTATAATGTTTGGATTTTATCTAAATTACCTCTCGCTAAATAATTTCGTTCGACACATTGTAGGTGCCTAAAAATCCGAAATCCTAATAAAGTTCTATACATAGATAATTAGTCATTACAACTCTTCAGTCAGGATAACGACCTACATTCACACACCTCTTTTGTTGTGTCTTTTAATTTTAAACATGAGTGGCAGGTTCTACAGTTCGAATGACACTTTTTAGAAAATCTTTTCATGGCAAATTGATTTCCTCTCAGAGTAAAGACTGCATTAGGCGCTATTGATGCTTTTCCATATAGCTAAAGACTAAAAGATTACATATTCAGAATTCGCCGTAGTCTAGTAGGTAGTGTGTTGGCTTATTAGACGTAAAAGCCGGGGTTCGAGCCCCAGGCCAGGCATCAAGACAAAATACAAAAAGTATTTCTTCGACGGATTCCTCTCAGCAGATTTCTGGCAAAAACTCTGAGAGTAAATAAAATTGCTATGAAAAAGTTTCTTAAAAATCTGTCGGCGTCGACTTTAAACTGTAGGTCCCACCACTCATGTATCAGGTGTTTTTTATAGAGATATAGAACTTTAAGTTGCAATAAAACAACGATGGATTATTCGATCGACATGAATTTTATTTATCCGAAAGATAATCTTGTGACATTACATTTTAAATATGATTTCTGGCATATGACCGCCACGGCTGGCGCGGATGTAGTCCAATCTGGACGTCCAATTTTCGATGACTTTTTCCAACATTTGTGGCCGTATATCGGCAATAATACGGCGAATGTTGTCTTCCAAATGGTTAAGCGTTTGTGGCTTTACCGCATAGACCACTGACTTTACATAGCCCCACAGAAAGTAGTCTAGTGGACATCATGGTTATTGAATTCAGGAATGAACAAGTTAGTAATCATGGCTCTATACCGATCACCATTGACTGTAACGTTCTGGCCACCATCGTATTTGAAAAATTACGGACCAATGATTCCACCAGCCCATAAAGCGCACCCAACAGTCAGTTTTTCTGGATGTAACGGTGTTTCCACATACACTTGAGGATTACCTTCACTCCAAATGCGGCAGTTTTGTTTGTTGACGTAGCCATTCAACCAGTAGTGCGCTTCATCGCTAAACAAAATTCGCTTATGAAAATCGGGAACAACGGTAATCTCGTTTTGGGCCCATTCGACGAATCTACGCCTTACTTGATGATCGTTTGGCTTCAATTCTTGCACGAGTTGGATTTTGTAAGCACGCAAACCAAGATCCTTCGGCAAAATCTTCCATAAAGTGTATGGACACAGATCCAATTCCTGTGCTCGATGGCGGATGGACTCATTCGGGTCTTCCTCAATGCTACGCTCTACAGCAGCAATAGCTTCTTCTGTGCGCACCGTACAGCGCCTCTGGGGATGCGAGTTATCAATAAGAGTAAACGTGGTGCGAAAACGTTCCATGGTTAATCGAATTAACTGCTGTGATTGACGATTTTGTCGACGATAAAATGGACGTAGTGCGCGATACGTTTTCCGCACAGAACCATTATTTTCGAAATAAAATTGCGCTATTTGCAAGCGTTGTTCAGGCGTGAGTCTATTCATGATGAATTGCCAAACGAAACTGAGAATAAATCACTTGACAGCTGTTAAATCGGTCGCATCTTGAAAAGTAATGCCAACTTAAAGTTCTATACCTCTATAAAAAACACCCTTTATAAAATTAACACACACAACATAAGTGGTGCGAGAAACTATGGAGTTGTACAAATCCGACCTTCGGGTACTGTACTTGTCTTAATTGACAAGTACACGTCTTCTAACAAAACCTAACCTAAAGACTGCAGAAGATTGGAAATAATTCTCTCATTTTTCATTTTGTTCGAAATGTTTGGAGTTTGTAACGGCCAATAAGCTAACATACTACCATACTACAGTGACATCTAGTATGGTAAACTAGGTTATGTTAAATTACGGCTTTAAAACAAAACTCACTTGGGTGTTCTCAGTTGAATTACTTAACCATACTGACAGTTTTATTAAAGTGTGTATTTCTGCCGATAAATTGTGGGTGTCTAAAAATCTGAAATCCAAATATGCCTTCAAAGAACACCGGTACAGTTTTCTTCGTCTTCGCCTCATACTACAAGAGCCAAAACACAGAATTTCTTCTTAAAAGACAGCTTGATTTATACACCAGAGTCATGGAAGATTATATATTTTGGATGTGATCTACCCGTAATAGCCGCGGAGGACATTTGAACGATATTATAGTTCGCATATAATGACACCAATAGATCTTTCAGAAAATAAAAAAATTCATTGGTATCTCACACACAGTTTGATTTATTTTAATTTAAAAGAAGTGCTTTATGGAATACGCGATTTAAGTTAACGCCATAAGTCTACAACAGTATAAACTGTAATACAGGTTATAGGAATAAGAGCGTGTATTAGAGTAACATCCCGGATGTCATTCAACCTGCTAAGTACTGCTGTACTACAATTTTGCGGAGTGTGGTGCTGACAGAAAAAGCGAATTGAGATTATATAGTTGTAGTTATAGGCTGTTATAGAGTGTCTTTTCATATTTTATTTCCACAGTAAATCAAATTTAGAAATATTAAATGTATTGCAGGAATTTTTATTTTACGTGACGGAGGTACTACATGTTGTTAGCGTTGCAGTCACGTGTAAAAATTTTTAGGAAAAACATGACTGGTTTATGTTGACATTCAAAGTTCATGCCAAATTTTGGCAGTCAAAGAAATCAACAGACAGGTTTGGTCAATATTCAATAATTGGTTCAATATTCTTATGTTATTGAAGGAATATTATTTCATTCATATGACTGCTGCGGTTGGCCTGACAGTACCTTATTCGATCAGACCAATTCTAGTGCACTTTTTTTAAGTGTATGGGGTTGTATCTCGACAATGTCATCACGAATGTTGGCTTTCAAATGCTCAATTGTCTCTGGGTTGTCGGCATAACACCTTTCTTTAACGGCGCCCCCTAGAAAATAGTCCAACGGACTCAAATCGCAGCTTCTTGGCGGCCAATTGACATCTTCGTTTCGGCTACTTAAGCGGCCATCAAATCTCTGACACAATATAACGATTGAGGCTTGAGGAGTGTGGCAAAATACGCCATCCTTTTCAAACCAAACATCGCTCACATCAATACCATGCGATAGGTGTCTCCATTGACCGTAATGGTTGCGCTGTCCTCATTTTCAAAGTAATATGGGTCAATGATGCCTCCAAACAATCACTCGTAATGGATGCATTGGCTTCTATAAGACCATATGTGTGTTTTCTGAGTCCCAAATGCTGCAATTCTGCTTATTAACTTAACCACCAAGATGAAAATGAGCTTCATCTGAAAAGATGATTTTTTGGCATAATCGACATACTCGTGCAGTTTCTCGTTGGCCCAACGCTCAAGCGTAAATCGATTCGTTATGTTCAGTGGAGATAATATACTGAATTTTTTGATTGAATAGAATGTCATAAGTATTGCCAGATTCGAAATAACTGATGGTTCAAATTGAAATAAATAAATTTGTGTGCCTGTCCAAGTTTACCGTTAGCGTAAGTGCACTTTCTGTTGAAAAAATCTGGGTTACCAAGTATATGAAATGAAATCTGATAAAAAAAACACTGTATGTGACAGATGAACCTGTATTGTATCGTGAACTACTTGCCACATTTTAACAAACAACACAATAAACGAAGAACACAAGCTATACTAATTAAACGATTCAGATTCATGCAGTTTAATATATGAGCTGCACAATATTTAAAAGATACTTTCGGTTAAAAGATACACATCACAAAATATCTGAAGAGAAAAGTTCTGCCGGCAAAAAGTGGCAAACGGAAAAAGCCAACACCGGCAGTGACAACTTTATTTAACGCCGTTGTTTCAAAAACAAAAACAAACAAAAAAGTGAAAAATCAACAGAATGTGCAAAGAAGTGATACAAGAAAAGGTGGGCAGACACTAACAAAACTTATGCACTGATGGCAGGCATAACGGTATGCCAGGCAGTCAAATCAAATATAGAAATGTGATGCTGAATAAAGTCAATGTTGCATTTATTATTTAACTGACATTAAAATTTTATTCATGTATTATGAATATTGAATATGAATAATATTGTAATCGTATGTCTTATGCTATAAGCATGATTTTTAGCGCTGCAGCACAAAAGGCTCCATGGCTAACTTTCAACATAATTTATATGCATTTCGGAGTACAGGTGCAATAACATCAAAGGGAAGAAAAAATTTATTTTGGTGTATACAATACACATACACATTCAAATCAGTTATATACATATATAACTGATGTGATTATTTGAACAGCCTTATCAACAGAAGACTTAATGCAGATACTGCAGTGACAATATCTTTATTCCTTCTGTAGAATATCTTTATATACGTATTCGGATAATATAGTTGCATGATATTTTCCGGTTTAAATAAGAAATGAATATAAAATATGAAAAACTTAACAAAGCATTATTTTTAACAGCATTGTGCTAACAATTCTAGATAAGGATTATTGATGAGTTGTTCAAGTAATTTTATTTCCCTACAAACCATATTTTATATGCAGCACCTAAAATCATTGCACCTTATTACTCAGCGTCACATATAAACTAGATCACATGAAAATTTTTGTATGTTTATCTGATTGTTTAAAAGCAATAGTGCCATGGTACCAGCCTTTGGTGCTTGGAGATAAAGAAATATTTTAAGTACTGACAGAATCATCGTCATACCTTTATCGTCATCATACCCTTATTTTGACGATTTTTAGAAATTAAAAATGTATATAATTTTTTATTTTAGTGCATTAAAAGCCTCTCAAAGCTTTGTAGTTGCTTTACAATTGTTACAGTTGGAAATTAAGCGTAGTTATAACAACGTTTGAAATATGAGCCCGTCGATTGCAAATAAAAATAAAAATAATTTTTTTTTTTATTGTTCGCACAATTCTGAGTGCCACTGTTTACAAATCGATGTAAACAACAAGAACTACTTTGTTTGTTATTCCTCTTTACACTCTTTTGCGTAAACAATAACAATTGTTAACGGAAATCATCAAACCACGATTATTCTCTTCAAACACCACGCGTCTACACACAAGACTGACTGAAATTTTACTAATCCCGTTGCCTGCTTGGTCTTGCCTTTTATATGCCAACGCAAATAGTCTGATGAATGAGGAGAGGAAGTCGCCGAAGAAATACTTTTCGTATTTAGTTTTGATGTCTGGCCTGGAGTTTGAACTCAAGCTTTACGTCTAATAAACCAACACACTACCTACTAGACTACGGCGACTTACAAATTAACAACATTCTGTAAATAAAGACAAGACACGATGTTGAACATAATATGGCATCGAGTTGCATATTTTTTTCTCGCTACTGTAAATAATAGTACCCAGAAGATCTGGGGATATCATTATTCTGCCATTCTCCTATGCATTCAAATCTTATTACAATTTTACGAAATTCGAAACGAATAAGTGCAATAATTTGAAAAATTATGAACAGGCTCCCGATAACGCAATTTCCCAAATAAACTTTCTTTCTCAAAAAATTCAACCAAACAACGCAAAATTGTATTCTGGACAATATACAAACGGTTCTGGAGTAAACTAGGTAATTCAACACAAAGCAAAACAGTTCAGCTACCGACCAAGGGACAAAGAATGAAAAGATGTATGCTAAAATTTTATTCAACAAATTTCCAAATAAAACTAACATTTAATAACAACTGTGCAGTAAACAAAAACCAAAAAGTTTACATTAAATACTTGAAGAAAAACACGTTTGCTGTGCGTTTAGAGAGTAACACAGCATGCTTCAAATACTGTAACACATACAAATTATAAGGAACGGTATTTAGACAAAAAGGCGACAGCCACTTTATCTCTATCTCTGTGATCTTACATAAGAATCAAATGTAAGCATTGCATTGCAACATAAGTAGGCATTGCACAACGACATACTCTTAGAAGCTCTACCATTATTATGGTCGGTTTAATCCAAGTACCTTGCCTGTTTTTTCTTTCCTTCTGATTGTCTGACAAACTGTTTATTTCTATTCCTTTGTTGTTTGATGGTTTGTTTGATACGCATTTCTGTAATAATCACAAAACAACTCTTTTTCTGTTGGGCAAGAACACTGTGCACGTATGTACAAAATGAAAGGCGTCTACAATGTGGGAAATTATGTTGAAACAGTAGCTTAGCTTCCAACAAATCTGCTCAATAAATAAACATGAAAACGTCAACTTATTTTTTTATGTCTAAGATTTCTGATTGATGGTTCAAATCAATTGCTAACATTGTTTTTAACAGTTTCCAGTAGTTCCTCTGAACAGTACGTCAATAACTGTGAATTAAAAGCTAGATCCCGAGTAACATTTTTCTTAGAAGTGCTCATGATTATTTTTTAAATGTTTAAACATCGGCTAAATCGGGTGGTTGAATCGCAGCATGTAAAAATCTAAAATCTGGACATTTACATTAGATGACGGCTATCAATACAACAGTAATGTATACATCATTCTAATGAATTATTCTTCTGCTGTCAAAATCCGTCAACATTGTTTGGTTTGGTAGCAATGTTTTTCTTTAGCGATGGAAAGAAGAGATCAGAGAAGTTTGGTTCAGTAACTTTTTTGCGTAGAAAATGCACATGCTTGGGAAATTATACGGTGGGCATGCCGTATAAAAAAAACAGTGTACTGATTGGTTTTCCTATGCCAAAAATGATGGTTTTGACGTCCGGCTCAGTCATAAAAGTTTGAAGACCGTAAGTTTAAACCATTACTCGATTAAGAGTCGTGCCAGATGAAAGAAAGACTTGCATTAGGTTTGACTCAAGTAGTTATTTTATGGCGTTCGAAGACAGCAGGATTCATTCGAAATTAGATGTCACATGAACTGATGCCAAGAGATATTGAAAGCCGATTTTGCATATCTAGAAACTGATGATCGGGTAGCCCAGACCTTTTCTCTTATGTCTACCATTTGTTTCGATACCATTCCGACTATTCTCACTAGAATACTTCAGAGTAAGGTATTAAAAATTTTATCGGTTCATACTTGGCCTCAATTTGAATTCTAGAAATCACCCAGAAAATGAAAAAAGTTTGTAGCTTTCAATGGACAATACTGTTATGAAAATGGAAATGGTGTTACATCGTTTAACATTAGAATGCTAAACAAAAGCTACAAAAAGAAAAACAATGGACTTGTTTACCTGATCAACAAATAAACAAAAATATAGCAACAACATCTGTATAAAAAATTGATAAACAAGTAAACAAACACGCAACAACAACACTGCAAGGACAAACGTAAACAAAATACACAAACAACAGTAACGTAAACGACATGTTTACATTTATAGAGATTTCGCGAAGAAGAAGTCATTATCCTTCAGACTGTTTACCCTGCGATATAAAAGGCAAAACAAAGCAGGCAACGTTTTCAGAAAGAATTCAGTTAGTCTTGTGTAAAGACGCGTTGCGCGTGAAGAGAATAATCGTGGTTTGAAGATCTCCGTTACAAAATCTGTCGACAAATTGTCAAGTCATTGTTATTGTTTATTCAAAGGGTGTAAACAGAGGAATAACAAACAAAGCAATTGTTGTTGTTACATCAAGTTGTGAACAGTGGCACACAGAATTGCGCGAAAAATAAAAGAATTATTTAAAACTAAATACAAATTGATTTTTATTTGCAATCTACGAACTCATATTTTAAACGTTTTTAAAAAGGTAAAAACGTAGCAATACTTTAAATGTTCTTTAAAACCTATCTTTATAAAGCATTTGATATACAATAAAATTGGCAAGTTTTTATGCTTTTCTATCATAAATTATAAAAAATCTAATCGGATAGAATGAGAACAAAATTATTCCTTTTTACTTCCATCTAAAATTGCACTTGTTACATGACACCAAGAGTATATAAGAGCGAGCATAATGATATTTTAAATTTAAAAAAGCGACATTCAAGAAGATAAATGTTATCAAAACGTTAAGAAACGTAACCCAACTAAATCGACTGTCAATTACTGCAATTGTAATGGATATTTGTTTTTACATTCCATCCCTTTCCTTCATTGTTTGTATATTTTCGTAAAAATTATTTTCATTACAAAAAAAGAAAAACAAGTGCAAAATATTGTAACAATAACAATTACAATGAATATCCATTTGTCACATCGTTAGCAGAAACAACTATAAAACAAAAAGAGAGAGAGAGAAAGAGGAAACGAGGATAAACGAGTTTATCTATATTAATTATACCACAATTGACAATAACGACTTGTTTAATATTGTTGTTTGAAAAATGACATTGCAATTGTACACAAATTGACACAATTGCAAGCACTTTTTTTTGCTATTTTTCAAAAATTAAGACAATTACTGGACTTTTCAAACCGACATTGTTTTTGCGACACTTTGTATTCTTTTATTCTCTTATAGACAGTTGGCTTTTGTTGCTGTTTTTTACTTAAAATTATTGCACTTAGTTTAATCCGAATATTTCTTCCTACAACACCTCTCGCTCTTCTCCTAGTTGCGACGTTAACAATAGAAACGATACGATAGAAAAATTGTAACAAGAAAATTAAAAAAATTAAATTATGACAAATTACTTTTGGGAGAGATAAACAAACAGGTTAATGCAAACGAATGACTTCATAATTTTATTGAAACAGAAACTTTAAAGAGCAATTGAAAAGGAAAATTGGAATATTGGAATAATAAAGTAGGACGACTTGATATAATCTAGAATTCTCCGTAGTCTAATAGGCTGGTTTCAAGCCCCAGGTCAAACATCAAAACGAAATGTGAAAAAAATATTTCTTCGGCGACTTCTTCTCAGCAGATTTCTGGCAAAAATGCAATGAAAAGTTTCTCAAAAATCTGTCGTTCGGAGTCGACTTTAAACTGTAGGTCCCTCCAATTATGTATAAAAATTAACGGTGGTAATGTCCGTGTTGCTGACCCTGAGAATCTGCAAAATGGCGGACGGGTCGCCAGGGATTCTGGCCCTCGACCGGGGACGGATGTATCTGGTCCAGAAAGATAGCTGTAAACTTGGATTCCTCCATTGCGTCACTTAGGTGAAGGACCTGGGTTGGTGGCCATGACCTCGAGGAACACCTTAAAGAGTGTCGCTACTATAACCTCCGAATAGAGGGAGTGATGTAGCCCTCTGATCTATGATCGCCCAATCACCTCACTGAAAGGCTTGGAGGGTCTACTAGTGTCAGGGCTTTTGGGCTGCAAGGGCTGGAAGAGGGGCCCTTAAACTTACTGTTTTAGTTCGTTTAGTCCCAAATGGGCTGGATGGAAAAGTTTAGCTCAGCAGATTTCTGCCTCTAAGCGACCGCTTCTGCAATAACCAGAAAGGCGAGGGACAGTCATTTTGGTGGGCCGTAGCCCAAGCCAAGCGTTCCTTTTGACCGCTCAATAGGAGTGCGGGTTCTATGGAGCTAATTTTGGCGATAATGCGCATAACAGATCTGGGCGTTTTATATGCCCTGACGCTAGCACTCAAGATGTAATTGACACCCGACGATGGATCGAAGTAGTGCGCTGGCGTGGCCGAATTGTGGGCCAATGTCTTGATACCAAGCAAAGAGTGCATATTCACAACGCTTTGCCATCAGAGGTGAAATTGCCTCGGATAATAGTGCGGCAACATAAGGGTACAATAGGGTACAATTTAGGTGCTGGGACCTTATGTACCACACGAGGATTACCCGATTTAGAGGCAGTTATGACCACCAAACCAGAGATCAGATGAAGATTCAAAAAGATGAGTAAAATCGGATCGTACTCATAATTTCTAATAATTAATAATTGTATTAATATCATGGAACCTCAACTAATATTCAAAGTTTGAAATACTCAAGATATTCATACTTAACAACACGTATGATGTTGTTGATTTCGACTCTCCATAATTCAACATATACACGAAGCACAAAATAAGTATGAATCGCATACGAACACTAAATTACTTAATAGTGTTCGTGTATTTGATCTGCTTGCTGCTCTATCTTTTTTTCTTTTGTGTCTTTTTTCTTTTGTTGCAAATGCCTAAGACTGTAGATTTTGAAGAATGATTTGAGTCACTCGAATCATTTACAAGTATTACAGGTATTTTTCTAAAGTTATGAATCTAAATGAGTAGGCTTATGAATCAAACACATTACGAATAGTATGAGTTCGATGTCAACGTTGTACGCATACTCATTGCAACCTGTACTTATAAATCAACGTTGCAGTGAGTACGAATGAATCAGAGTAGTTAAATTTCAATATTGGTGACTCACTTATATTCAAAATTTCGTGAGTGCTTATGAGTAGCGAAATAATGATTCATAGCTGATCTCTGCATCAAACTGGAGGTGCTTTTGAATGATAAATTTTTTGTGATCATTTCACAATCTTTAATTCTGTGTCGTCCATAAAATATTTAAAATTATATGTAGCACATGAGGTTTAAATTATCCAAAACATACATGAGACAATAAAGCAACAACCTACAATTAACGTCAAAAAGTGTAAAATATTTTTTTGAAATGGGTGCCCTGGTAGGTGGGTGGTGTGTTAGACAATTATCGTGAGGGTCGTGTGTTCGATTCCCACCAGAGACTCTGGTCTGTCACACTACACGGAGCATATGGTCGAAGTTACTCAGCTCTTATATAATTAGAATATAATTTGTAATTGCATTGTAATTTATAAATAAATAAATAATTGAAATTCAGGAAATATGTTGAATAGTGGTGTTATTAAATTGGTTATTAAGGTAAAGCAATTTACAATTGGAAAAACCCTACATTTATCCTTTGTTAGTTGACAAAATGTTTAAAATCCATTAAATACGCATTTGCTATGAAAATTTATAAATTTTTTGTCATGATGGCTTTAATATTTACAATACTAAGGGTTACAATGGAATTGACTTTCGAAAAAAAATTAATAATGATGGGACACTTACACAAAAGAAAACACATCCGAGGAAACAACTTAGGTAAGTCCTTCATATATTCATTAGAAAAGTCATAGATGAAATAAAAAAAATAAAAAATACGTTCTAAGATCATACGTAACAATGCTTAAAAATGGCAGTGAACATGGTAAACAGCACGACGTTGTCGTCATTCTTGTTGACTTCTATCAGCGCAAATACATCTCTTAAGGCGGGTGACTGTGTTTTTTTTTGTTTTCTTTTTCAATATCTATTGTGCCACAATGTCAGCAGCAATAACCATGCGTTTGACATTGTTTTACTAACGAAGAGAAGAATAACCTGAAAGTGGGAGTTACCACCCAAATGAATTCGGTCTGTATGGCAATAACGTACACCAGCACATAACATTGTTATTATACTTTATTAGAATGGAGCAACATTTACAATTTTCCTGATTTTGTAATTTCGGAGGAGTGACTCTGCGTTGGCGACCATATGACATTTGTAAAATTAAAAATAAAAAATACAAGTAAAACATATAAAACAAAAAAAAATTGCAAAATCATTGGCATAAGTCTTTCTATATTTCAAACAACACTTGATTTCTTTTACTTTGGTCCACGATCTGTGGTTGGGACGTGGCAAAAGTTTTCATGGCCTTCATTGGCAGGCAAAGCAGGCGAGTTAATTAGTGGAGTTCAGTCAGTCTTGTGAATTTTAATTAAAACTAAACACAAATTTATTTTAATTTTATTTGAATTCTACGAGCTCATATTTTAAACGTTTTTAAAAGGTAAAAGCGTAACAATATTCATTCTACATTAATTTATGGTCAAAAATGGTAAAATTATTATCACCCTAATACTTATTTATATCGCAGTATTCAATGCCTTAGAGAGCTATAATTTTATGCCATTTTGAAATTTATGACATTTGCATGTCAACTGTTACTTGTGGCGCCAATGTGTCATCTGTACTTGCACGTTCATTCATTCAAAAAATTATGAATTGAATACGAATAAGGAACATGTTTAAATTTATCATGAAAAATTTATTTTTAAAATTAAATTGACTAACAGATGAATTTACATGAAATTTGTATGGCCAATTTTGTACGTTAAAGAGTTTGAATTCAATTTCTTACAGTTAAGTAACCACATGCGTATGTCATTACTGGAAATGACTTGCACAACAACTTTCTTTGAAACTCTATTAAGGCACTCTATTTGTACGCCCAGCAGCTGCTAACAACACTGAAGTACGCAAAGTTACAGTTTAACTAGAAACAAATTAAAAACCTTTTGCGGAAATTTGCACAAAGAGGGAAAGCGTTGACATTTGGTGAGTGAATAAGTGTTTGTGCATGTGTGTTATTGAAATGAAACTAAATTAAACTACGAAATACAAACCAACTAAAGCAACTACATTTGCTGTTAAAAATTCATGAGGCATCTGCAATTGTTGAAACGCATATATGCGGCACAAAAACCCCAATGTCCCCCCGGGCGACTGCCTCTCAGGAGATTGCCGGAAAAAACTCTGAGAGTAAGTATAACTGTCATGAAAAGTTTCTCAAAAATCTTTCGTTCAGAGTCGACTTTAACCTGTAGGTCCCACCACCCATGTATAAAATTAATACACACAACATGAATGGTCCGAGAAGCTAGGACGTAATTCTGACTGAAGGGTTGTAATGAGCAATTATATATGTATGACATTCTCGGGAGGGTTTCTATATTTGACATTCTTTAATTGGAGGATACGAAACCATTAAGAAAAATTTGTTAAAATGTTAAGGGGAATACTCCAAATGTCTTACATACGAAAACAATTTATAACAACAACTATACTCAAAAAAATAAACATTTGTTAACTTCTTGTAAGAAACAAATACGAAAAGTGAAACAGAATAATAACATCTTCACCATAATCGTTATTCACTTTATATTTTTCATATTAAAATTCATATTATATTTCTTAAGTACCTTAAGGGCAAGTAAACAGAAAATAAAAAATATATCCATCCTTACATTTAAGTGTGATTATAAGTTTGTATGTAGAATAAACGTGATTGTAGCAGTATGTTCTAATATTGTCAATAACCAAAGCAAAAGAGATGTGAATGAAATCAACATGCCTTCAAATCAGTTTAAGCAAAATTTTATGAAAGCTAAACAAGTCACCAATGAAATAAAAACATCAAGAAAAATAAACAGTAACAGCATTAAAGAAAATAACACTTACCATATAATGCCGAATGTGAAAAAGAGAAAAAATTAGAAATTTTTAACTCAAGTGGCTGCTGATATCTTTTTGTTGAACTAATTTTGAATCGGTTTTAAGGGCATATCTTTAAATTCAATATAATTTAATCTGACTTAGTTAACACCAAAGGTTCCCACTAACAGTAAAAATACAAATCACTTGGAATGATGACTTTCACACAATAGTTGCTGGGCTCCTACGCAATAGAACACAATCAGTACCAAACAGTTTTATATCTTTATAGCGATGTAATATCTAACAAATTATCCTAAAAATAGTTCTCTGATTCTTGATAAAGCAAAAGAATTATAATGCATATGTGTGAAAGTCTTCACCTTTTTCTAAGACGCACTGTGGCATTTTGCCTGAAAACCTGGCCAAAATTAATAGAAGTGTTTTATGAGTTAAGGGCTGGAATTTTTTGATAGTGTTAGTTATAATTAGGCCCAAGGATGAACCCAACTGATTTTGGTTCAAATCGGTCCGTGATTTCGCCTAGCCCCCACACAATTTCCCCTCGAAATTGCGCTTATTTACACATAATTATGGTAATTATGTAACAATCATGATAAAATTTAGCATGGATTAGTTCTGTGTACCACGAAATCATGGTGTAAAGTTTGGTGAAAATCGGATCACATTTGACCCTGGTCACCATATAAAGTCCCCTTTAGAAATTCACGTTTGCGCTTATAAATGGCTTAAAAACATAGGTATCGTAATGAAATTCGGTATGAACGTGTATTTTGTAAATCTAAATCATATTAAAAAATTTTGTTATGGTCGGTCCATAATTGCCCCTTGGTCCAAAATAGGGCCCCTTAAGAAAATATGTATAGCAATTATAATTGGCTTAAAAATTTTATTACCTTGATAAAATTCGACATGAACATGTTTAATATAAATGTGAATCATTTATGATCACATTTTATTATGCTCGGATCATAAATGCCCCTAGGTACCACATACGGTCCATTAAGAAAATCTAACATACATCTCATTTTATCTCATATAGTCGATATACATATGTAATTAAGTTTTTGAACTTCTATGATAATTAATATTTATTCATAATGTTTATTTTACATTATTTACGAGCATCTTTTAGCTGATCTCAGTGGCAGCGTGGTACAGTGGTCAAAACAAAAAGAAAAAGAGAAAAAAGCCCAGGTTCGAATCCCATCATGGTTTTCGATTTTCAAATTAAGTTGGTTCACCCTCTCAAATATAATCCACCTAAGAAATCCCCCAGACAGTGCCGCTGCCTAGCGGGGAAAAAGTAGAAGTCAACAGTTAGCAATGTTGCCCATCACAGCAGCACCTGATATAGCAGACCAATCACCTCCTTAGCTCGAACAACAATATATTAACAAAACGGAAATAAGCTGAATAACAACCATACGGAACTTATGTCAGCAACAGCTGCCAACTGGATAAAATGGAAAATGCTTTATGGAAAAGCGGTAATGAAAAAAAGAGCTGATTTCAGTTTTTACCACACCATCAACCATTGCATTTCATTTTCTATTCCGTATTCACGCATTCATATTCTTAAATTAAGTGTAGTAGATGGCATAACCATTAGAGATCGCCAAATGCAAATGAACTCCTTATTCTATCTAACTGAACTTGGTGATTGTCTTTCTACTAATCGTATTTCATGAACTGCTTATAGTTGTCAAGACCATCAGGCATGTTGATCCTCCTTTCTGCGGAAATAATCACAAACACTTCCCTAATTTGTTCCAGTTCCACGAAATTGCTTGAGGGGTTTTTCTAAATTTTTTATCTTTATTTTTGTTAAGCCAGATATTCATGTCCTGGTAGTCAAAAACTTATTATCGCAGTTCATTGTTAAACCAATCGATGTTAAAAGAAACGTTCAGAGATTCTAAACAATGCACTGCAGTGTAAAGAAGAACGTGATGCTACTCTTTAGAAGTAGTAGAGAACACAAGTCTACGGTTTCATTAAAGCTTCTTTACGTTATACTTGACCGCAGTTAGAATATCTTCGAAATTCTATTTTATTTCGAAATAGCCATGGTTTTCATATGTATTTTCCAAGCGCTTAAAATAATCACAAGATTTTAAAACCAAATTATGTTTTTGTCGAATATTTATTTTCTTGTCACAGTTTCGTATACCTCAAATGACATACGACGTATACCTCAGTATAAACATAAGGGAATGAACTGTAAGTAGAGAGAAGACTGGCACTGCTAGAATGAAGGTACAGCCAGTGGAAATTCCGCAACAAAAAGAAAAAAAATCGCAACGTATTTTAGTCTCTTTTTAAGACTGCAGATATTCTGTTGTAGTATGTTGTCTGTCACTTAAGAAATTACTTTCTTAATTACAAGGCAAAGGAGCAAAAAATTCATAAAATACAAAAAACACCAACAGCAATATCCACAACTAAATGACTAAGTAAACTGATGCAGTTATACCTACTTATACAACGATGCGCCAAGAGTTATTTCTCTAAAATGAAAACAATTTTGATAAGTGGGTCAAGTATGGTCAAGAGATGTCTTCACTATTGATTTGACCGAACTTTTTATTTCTGTATACATAAGGGACTTGTTTTTCAAAAAAACGTAACAGAGTGATTGTAATGAAAATAAAGAAAAAAATTGCTGAAATTGAAGTATGAAGATAAAGATAAAGAACAGATAAAAGTGTATCGATCAGACAGACATAATTAAGAATGTATATAACTTACCAAACAAAAACTTGTTTAGTTGTTTTTAAAAAATAATTTCGCAATATGAATCTCAGAATGAAACTTTATTTATAAAATGATTACAGTTTCTCTCAAGGTGCACGTAGAAGACATTGTATAAACGTGATATTTCTATACATGACATTAAAGTGGAACCTTCTGAAGTAAACCTATAATATACTTATAATTTTTTCAGAGACCTAGCCGTTCATAATATGCACAAACTAAATTTATAGGGTATGCATACATAATTGGTCATTACGAGTACAATCCTTCAGTCAGGATGACCTCACGTCTAATAAGACTACGGCGTAGCCTACCAGACTACGGCGATACAACAGTAGTTAAAGTCGCCGAAGTCTAGTGTTGGTTGGTTGGTTTATTGAAAGAGAGTACATAGTTCATAAATTTAACTCCACATGATTGGTATTGTACTGATTATGGCTTGCAATGACCAAATAGGTAAGTAGTCAAACTTAACACCGTTCTTCTTACCCAAAAAACTTGATATACACGCTTTTAAAATTATGTTTTTCTAAATATGAGTTCTTGTGATGGCTTGACGCCATCAATGTTCTGAACAAATGTTGTTTAAGTTTGCAATACCAGATGAGAATGCCGAATTGTATTGTAATGAAAATGGAAATGGTGTTTTGCTTTTACATCGTTTAACATTAAAATTATAAACAAAAACAATGAACTTGTTTACGTGATAAACAAGTAAACCAAAAAAAGGGTAAACAAGTAAAAAAGGCTAAACAAGTAAACAAAAATGCAACAACAAACACTGCAAGAATATTTGTAAACAAAAATACACAAACAACAATAATGAAACAATGATGTTTACATTTATAGAGATCTCGAGAAGGTGAAGCAGCGAACATTCGCATTCAAGAACGTCCATCAGACTGTTTACGGTGCCATATAAAAGCCAAGACAAAGCAGACAGCGGCGCCAGTAAAAGTTCAGTCAGTCTTGTGTGAAGAGGATAGCTGTAGCAATTTAAATCCAACCCCAATATTCATCGAAAAATCATCTTTAGATACAAGGCCCATTTCTGAATAAATGGAAACTTAAACGGGACAATACAAAACCATAAACGATGTAAGAATTGCCAATGTATTTCGAAAATATCACTCTTTGGTGTGGATTTTAGACTGGCGGCGTCGCACTATGTGGTATTTACACTGAAAAGCTGGCCAAAAGGCAAAAATGAATTTAAAGAAATTTAAGAAACTGAGTTTGGATTTCGATAGACAACAAAATTGTGCATTATATAGTGAATTTTCACGACTTTAAGTTGAGATTTGTAGATTTGAAACGATTCAAAGTCAGGAAAGTGAATAAAATTAAATGCGTTTTTGGTGTTTTTTTTTTGAAATTTTAATAGGTTTATATGATATTTTTTTGTGGCTAAACAAATAGAGGTTTTATATTGATTTTATTTATTTGAAAGGTATGAGCAACTGCTACTTTTAGTTTTTTATATATATATATATATCTCATATATTAATGTTAAAATTATTCCTTCAAAATTTAAAAATAATAAAAATTTCACATTTTTTTACCCTTCCTAAAAAAAGTTAAGGATTTTAAAGGTGAAAGTAGTTCTTAGTAGTTTAATGTTATATACCAAAAGAAAATATGAGCTCTGTACATTCAGGAACAAAAAAAAGTTTGCGCAAGTTTTGCGCAATTATTTTTGGCGATTTTTTGAAAATTTTACTTTTTTTTGAAAAATTAAAAAAACTAGACGCAGTGTAATAAAGCCATAGGCAATAAAGCCATATGGCGTACGAATTATGCGAGGAAATTCAGTAGAAGCGATACCAATCGAGATGTCCTGAATAGGTTACTTTTAAGCAGTGACCCTTTTATAAGCTGCAGTACACAAAAATCGCAAAGGAATAGAAAAGCATTTTCATCAGATACTATTAAATTACTCCTTCCTGACATTGATGATGAAAATGATAACGATTTTAACGATTGTAGTTAGTTTCACTTTTTTATTTTAAGTTAAGTATTAAAATGTTTTTCATTTGTTTCTTTGCAACCACTTTTACTGTTTTCCCTAAAACGAACATGACTACATATATTTTGGAGCAAAACTACATATAATTTTTTCATCTATTCTGTAGTGCTGAAATCAAAATCTCCCGGCTTACGCTGGCATGTTAAGGCATATTTAACGTATTTCAAAAAACTGTTCTCATGTCCTCTTTATTTTTTATCTTTACCCCATTTTATCTTTACAAAATATTAAATAGTTTTATTGTATTGACGTCAGCTTCTAAGCTGCGGTGTCGCTTATTTTAGCTGGGATTTGTTTCGTTTTTTATTTTTTGAGACATGTTCTGTAGCATCAAAGGATTTGCATTGGTTTTTTTAGTGTGTTTGCTTGTAATAAAAACTTTAGCATTCTGAATTTACAAAACCTCAGTTGAATAGATTTGTCAATATGTTGTCGGTATTTTATATGTATACCACAGCTTGGCTTCGGTATGGATATGGATTTTCTTGAAAGCCTTTCTGTAAATAATTTAAGAGCAATAAAAGTGTTAACAGTGGTTATTAAAGTTAAAATCTATGATATTTTAAATAAAATTTATTTGTGAATTATAAAAGTGTATTACTGCCTTTATGCGCGGTGTAGTGTAACAAACCAGAGCCTCGTTTGCCAGGCCATTTCTTTTTGTGACAAGCACTGTAGGTCGATCGTTATCAAACTCCTTTAGCCTGAAATGGATGATTTGGATACCAAGCATATATGGTTTCAACGAGACGGCGTGGCAACACAGCTTATGCCACTTTGAATATTCTGAAGGGGCTATAGGGGGCATGCTCATGTGCACTGGCCACCATTACACTTTCTTTTCATGGGGTTTTCTTGATTCTCAGTTGTATGTACAAAAAAACCAACGACTACAAAGGCAGAATAATTCAAATTCAGCCTGATTTATGAGCCAGAATTATGGAAAATTGAAAATATGAAATACAATCATTGTAGAGAAACCCTGGCGGACGTTTAAACAATTTTTTATTCCAAACATAAATTCAACAATAGGCCTTGAAAACCAATATCAATTTTCGATGATATCCCACACAAACTTTGTTTTTTTTTAATTGATATGTTAGAGGCTCTTAATAAAAGCCCCTACAAAAGTGTGTAAAAGGTGAGATATCTCGAACAAAACATAGAAGAAAAATATATTTCTTCGGCGACTTTCGTTCAGCACATTTATGTCAAAAATTTTCAGAGTAAATAAAATTGCCATGAAAAATCTGTCTTTCGAATCTACTTTAAACTGTTGGTCCCGCCATTCAGGCGTAAAATTAACACACACAACATAAGTGGTATGAGAAGCTAAGACTTACTCCTGATTGAAGGGTTTTGTATGTATTCTGTGTATATTATTACGTTTTGCCTTTTAAAAACGCTTAAAATATGAGCTCGTAGATTGCAAATAAAATAAAAATAAATTTGTGTTTGGTTTCAATTAAAATTCTTTATTATTATTCGAACAATTCTGTGTGCCACTGCTCACAACTTGCTATAAATAACAACAATTGCTTGTCTTTGTTATCCCTCTGTTTACACCCATTGCATAAACAATAACAATTACTTGACAATTATCAAACAGATCTTTGTAACAGAGATCTTCAAACCACGATTACTCTCTTCAAACACACCGCGTTTTCACACAAGACTGACTGAACTTCACTAAGTCAGTCGTCTGCTTTGCTTTGACTTTTATATGGCAGAGTAAACAGTCTGATGAATGTTCTTGAAGGCGAATGTTTATGACTTGGCCTTCTTGAAATCTCTATAAATGTAAACAACGATGTTTACATTTATTATTGTAGTGTTGTTTGTGTATTTTTGTTTACTTGTTTACCATTTTTTATGCTGGTGTTTATTGTTATATTGAACAGTATGATAAGTTGTAAACAGGTTTGTTAAATGCCTTGTTTTGTTTTTGTATCTTTTTTGAAATATTAATGTTAAGCGATGTAAAAGCAAATTACCAGTATCTAGATTTTTCATTTTCGTAACAATATTAACTCCGGCTTTTATGGAGTCGGCACTAAAAAAAAAGATGAGAGCTCTACCTCCAAGAGCTTTGATAGAAGCTAAGTCATAATACGGGTTGTAATGGTCTATAATGACCAAATAGGTATATAAGTGTAGCATAAATTTCAAGTAATTTATCCGAAAACCATGTGATAGTTTTAGTGGTATGGGGCTTATCGTAATCGACTTCGTGTGAAAGTAAATTTGTTACTTATCATCAACAGCATTATTGCTGACAACCCGTATGCCAATGAAATCGTTGGCATCAGGAAAACCTCAAATTAAACTGAATAAAAAACTATGTTTATTTGTAAAACATATCACAAAATTATATGTTTCTTACTGTTTAAATACTCGATACTTCGATAATATTTTTGCCTGCATTGAGAGACAACTTCTACTACACTATTACTATAGTGCAAATGCAAGTTGTAGCAAAAGAAAAACAAAAATTGTGTGGATTATTAAAAGAAAAGTAAAACTTAACGTAGTAAAAATTCAACTGAAAAAAATCCCTAGTAACCGCAAAAAGGTTACGTATTACTTTAAAATATATTCGATTTTTTTTAACCACTTATACTGTGTTTACGACTGCTGCGGGTTATGATGATTATGATCTTCAGCATGACGTTGCAACATTTTTAGTTTCGAAGAAATCCTTTTTACACTGTATTTATAATATACCTCATGTTCTAAACTACATGCGGTTCGGCAGAGGAAATACGTTTTTGATGAAGTTAAATATTTTACTGTGATTTTGATGATTTTAAAACCAATAAATACATGCCATACTGTGTGAATGAAAGGGAAAAAATTAAATATACTTTTGGAAAAAGGTTAGTGGCTTGTGTTCTAGTTTTCATTGGCTATTCTTTTTACTTGGTGGGTTCCAAGCCCTACGCATAATCCTAATTTAAATCTCAGGGCATTAGTTAACACCTAGCGAGCGCTAGTATATCATCCAAGGGGGGTCACGAGGAAACTGCGTGCCAGCTTAAATACAGCAAGATAAGGATCGTCCTGGAGGTTGCTATTTTGACCCCAATCAGAAACTTTGACTTGTTTGCATATCTCATATACCATCCCATCCTCTCTCGTACAACGAAACTTTTACTCTATAACGTATTCTTCCATCCCGTGCTTTTTAATGACGTAGAAACATGAACCCTATTAAGCCCTGACGCAGCAGCCTTGAAACTATTCGAGAGAAAAGTCCTACGCAAGATCTATGATCCAGTGCGAGTTGGGTATGATTTCGGTATCCAATCCAACAAGGAGCTGTATAAGTTCCTCCACAACATGGACGTGTTGCAGCGCATTAGCATCCAGAGTCTGGGCTATATCGTACGGATGGAAGTAGATGTTTCGTCGAGACGTGTATTTGACGCGTGGATTAGCGGAAGTCTGTAAAGAGGACGAATTTGTCCAAGTTGGAAGGACCAAATTGAGGAAGCCTTATCTTCGATTGGTGTAAACTGGGGAAGGCGTGTAAGAAGTGGAGGTATTTGGAAGAATGTGATAGAGCAGGACAAAATTTCATAAACGGGTTGTTAATATCCACTTAAGTGAGAAAATAAGTGAGTAAGAAGTTGCGTAGTCTAGTAGGTAGTATGGTGGTAGTAAGGCCAAGGTTCAAACCCCAGGTCAATCATCTCAAACAAAACGAAATTTGAAAAAAATATTTCTTCGGGGACTATCTCTCAGCAGATTTCTGGCAAGAACCCTAATAGTCAAATAAAATGTCCATGAAGAGTTTCTCAGAAATGGGTCGTTCAGAGTCGACTTTAAACTGTAAGTCCCGCTACTCATGTATAAAATTAACACACACAACATGAGTGGTATGAAAGCTAGGTCGTAAACCTGACTGAAGGGTTGTAATGACCAGCTATAAATGTATGTAAGTAAGTAAGTTTAAGCAAAAGTAACACAAGATGATAGTTGTCAACTACCAAAGTTTGGAATTACAATTTGGAAGACATTGTTACGAAAATGAAAAATCTAGATACTGGTGTCTTGTTTTTACATCGCTTAACATTAAAATTATAAACAAAAGCTACAAAAACAAAACAATGCGGTAAACAAATCTGTTTACAAATTATCGTACTGCTTAATATAACAACAAACACCAGCTTAAAAATTGGTAAACAAGTAAACAAAAAATACACCAACAAGACTACAATACTAAATGTAAACGACGATGTTTACATTTATAGAGATTTCGAGAAGGCGAAGTCATGAACGTTCGCCTTTTAGAACATTCATCAAACTCTTTACTTTGCCATATAAAAGGCGAGGCAAAGCAGACAACTGAGTTAGTGAAGTTCAGTCAGTCTTGTTTGAGGACGCGGTGTGTTTGAAGAGAGTAATCGTGGTTTGAAAATCTCCGTTATAAAGATCTGTTGCATAATTGTCCAGTAATTGTTATTGTTTACGCAAAGGGTATAAACAGAGGAAAAACAAAAAAAAAGGCTATTGTTGTTGTTTACATCAAGCTTTTAACAGTAGCAAACATAATTGTGCTAATAATAAAGAATTTAATTTAAAACTAAACACAATTTTATTTTTATTTTATTAGCTCATATTTTAACAGTTTTTAAAAGTTAAAAACATAACAACATATTTGTGTGGAATAAAAAAAACCAAACCAAACCTGTTGATAGTTCATCGCCTTAATGTTCACAACAAGGCAGGACATTTATCCTCCATTAAAACGACAATGACTTTTAAAGAATCTCAGCTCTTTCCCATATAATTATTATTGAACCGTTTCAAAAATATCAAAATGCCGTAATTTTGTGATAAAGTGCATGCAGGAGAAAAGAAAGAAACAAATTTAAATGTTACTTAAACGACTTCGAATCTTATGACTGAATCTTGATACTATACCAGCTTTACCAAATCATAGTTTAACACAGACACCTGAAAAACATAACGACACTGAAGGACATGTTTTTGGGACAGCTAAGGCAAAATGAAATAAAAAAAGGAATGAAAGACAACAGCAAAAAATATGATAAAAAAAATTAAGCTACAGAAACAGAATAAAAAATTGGCACAATAAAATTCATTTAACAAAACAATTGCATCTCCTTGCTTTTATTTATTTGTGTCTAATGCCGCTTATTGGCCAGCCAAAACGTGCAATGAACTGATGACTAAAAAGAAACTTTTTGTTGGCTTTACGAAAAGAATATAAAAAGAATGTCTGAACAAAAAAACATTCAAGTTGTGAAATAAAACAAACAAAATACTTCCAACCTTTTATACCTTAGGCGATTTAAACAAATTGACAAAAATTTTATCTGTTGCCTGAAATCAGTTGCAGTTTTTGATTTTAATCTCTGTGATTATTTAAAGCAGATTTTAGGTCGTTTTAAGTGAAGCCATATGCCATGACTGTTTACGTACAAACTCACAAATAAAACCAATTACAGAAACCAGCAATTATAAAAGGTACTGAAGCAAACAAATAAATACATAAAAACCCATTACAATTTTAAAGGGATTAACAAATCTGCACAAATAAACCAAAAACAAAAAAAATCTTTACAACCACATCCGCCTACGTTATGCTCTACTCTAAAAATTTTATAAAATATTCATACTCTCTGAAGAAGACAAATATTCCATCTAACCTGTCCTCATTACTTTGAAATCATAAGCATTGTCCAATAGGAACCCCAAGCTGTAGAGCAAATTTTTGTTAATACAGTCCTAGAAAACTCTTGGAACTCCAAGAGGATTTTGGAAGGAAGCATGCTTCTGGAAAGCATTTGTCTGCGCTCTCGATTAGTCGATAAATGCTAAGAAAAGAGAATTTCAAGCGTTTTAATAAATATTATCCAAGTCCAAATTAATACTGAATCAACCAATTCAGTATCGATCTGGACACTATATTCATAACAAAAAGAATTGGAGACTTTAGCTTCTGCTTGCTCTTTCAGTGTAAATTTAACCCCTCATACCGCAGTGTAAGGTCTGAGTTCCCATCTTCTTTAAGTACTTACTATATTGGTCAATACAACCATTTAGTCTGGATTACAACCTACCTTCTCTCACCACGCATATTGTGAGAGTTCATTTTATCCATGAGTGGCGAAATCTACAATTTAACATCGTCTTCGAACGACAAATTTGACAAACTTTACAGGACAATTTTGCCAAAAAACTGCTGACAGGAAGTCACAGAAGGAAGTCCGTTTTCATATTTCATTGTGCTCGAAATGTCTGAACTGGGGTTTGAACAACAAGTTCTTGTTTCATAACGCAATACATACATAAGTAGTTGGTCAGGATTACGACCTCAGAACACTTACGTTGTGTGTTAATTTTCATACATGAATGGCGGGACCTACAGTGTAAAGTCGACTCCGAACGACAGATTTTTGTGAATCTTTTCATGGCAATTTTATTTAATCTCAGAGTTTTTGACAGAAATCTGCTGAAAGGAAGTCGCGACGAAAAATTTTTTTTCACATTTCGTTTTGTTGGAGATGTCTGACCTGGGGTTTGAACCGTTGCCTCACCTCTAATCAGTCAACAAACTACCTACTAGACTACTGCGACTACAACACCAACGGTTACTTCAATCTTCTTTAAAAATCTTAAAGAAAAATTCTGAGACTGTCTGCGACATCGTTCAAAGAAAATTGTAAGTCGTTGAGGTCAGACAGTGAACCTGAGGATTAATCCAGACAAAACTATAATAGTATCATTTGCAAGATGGAGAAAACTTACTAAATGAAATAATATTTGTCTTTTTAATAAGACAATATCACAGAAGATGGATGTAAAATACTTATGAACATTACTGGATAGTAAATTATCAAAAAGAGTTCATATATAAAGCATTTCAGAATAGACCAGAGATACCATAATGATATGCAAATGGCTGCCTTAGAAATCCTGACGTGCCAATCCAGGAGTAATGCACGAGATCTTTATTATGGTGATCAGTTTACACCTTTTCGTAATGATTACGAACAAGCCTATCACAGCACACATATAGTGTGTGTTAATTTTATACATGAGTGGTGGGCCCTACAATTTAAAGCCAACCCCGTGTGACAGATTTTTAACAGACTTTTCATGGCAATTTCATTTTCTCTCAGAGTTTTTGCCAGAAGACTTCTGCGTGGAAGTCGCCGGAAGAAATATTTTTTTCCATAATTCTTTTTGCTTAAGATGCCTAAGCTTGGGCCAATACACTACCCACTAGACTAGACCACTTTAGAATTGTAATATTAGGAGGGCCAAAGGCTCCTCTCATACCAAGAGAAATCGCATATTCGACAATGGAGGTTGTTTCGATTCCAACGTGCAGATTCTGCACTGATGAGCAAAGAAGTAGCAGAATACATTTTTTCAAACCTTGGAGGAGAGTACAATTGATCGCATGGTCGCAGTACTAAAGTACCTCTCCACGACAATATTAACAAGACCATAATGTCCTTCTAAGTCAATCTGTTAATTTTGCCTCAAAGTTCAATCAAATTTTATATTGGTTGTTCGAAAAGTAATTTCTTTTTTTTTTTTTTTTGTGGAAATGAAAGACAATCAAGTGGTCACAAACTGTTGAATTTGATAAATTTAACCTCGATCCGATCTCACGTGGTGTTTTTCGTCGGTTTAATGCCTTTTTTGCGCCTTTATCAGCTTAAACCGGCCTTTGCGAACGTGGTACATCTTCGACATCTAAATTGTTGGATCGAAATTTAGCGAATTAGTTCTGGCACCTGCGTACTGTCAACACACCTTCTTCATACACATCGGCCAATTTCTTACTGGCTTGAACGACACTTTTAACCTTTCTGTAGTAAAACAGTAAGATACGTATGTCGAAAATGCTGCTTATCGCTCTCCATATTTAAAAGGGCGCCAACCAAAAATTACTGCATACAATTAATTGGAATTTTTAGCACACAAGCCTTGCTGTATAAGCTCTCAAAGCATATTTAAATTATAAGCCTTAAGTGTGAAGTTGGATGAAAAAAAAAATACAATTAAATTCTCTGTCGGGAAAAAACGAAATTACTTTCCGAACAACTCAATAATTAACCGTGCTTCCAGCGTTTTATTCAGTCGTTTAATTACCAGCATTTAAAATAAACTCGTTACATACATACGTTCATAATTGTTCATTATAATCCTTTAGTCAGGATTACGACCCAGTTTTTCACACCACTTATGTTGCGTGTGTTCATTTTATACAAGAGGGGTGGGTTTATATTACAGTTTAAGGTCGTTTCCGAGCGACAGATTTTTAAGAAATTTTTCATGGCAATTTTATTTACTCTCAGAGTTTTAGCCAGAAATCTACTGAGAGGCAGTCGCAAGGGAAATATTTCATATTTCGTTTTGTTGGAGATGTTTAACCTGGGCTTTAAACCAGAGATCAGTAATGAGTATTTAAAAAGATGAGTAGAATCAAATCATACTTATTTTAATATCATGGAACCTCTACTCATATTCAAAGTTTGAAATACTCATCATATTCATACTTAACAACACGTATGATGATTCGCGTTCGAACACTAAAATACTCAATAGAAGGTAGTGTTTTTGCTCTTATATCTTTTTGCTCTTTGTATCTTTTTTTTTGTAAATGCCTAACGCCAACTAAGATTGTAAATTTTTTTTAAATGTCGAATCATTCCAGTTATGTATCTAAATCAGTAGGCTTATGAACCAAACATATTTCGAATGGTATGAGTGTGATGTCAACGTCAACGCATGCTCATTGCAATCTGTACTTATAAATCAACGTTGTAGTGAGTACGAATGCATCAGAGTAGTTAAATTTTATTATAGTTGACTCACTTATATTCAAATTTTCATGTGTGGTTATGAGTAGCGAAAAAACAATTAATTTATGATCTCTGGTTTGAACCAAGGCCTCATGTCTAATAAGCCAACACACTACCTACTAAACTATGGTGGCTACTAGACTCATTGCATTATCTAATGACAGCCATTGTTGTGTAGACCCTCATATAGCATACTCTTTATAGAGTGCATATTTCTTGCATATTCTTTGCTTATCTACACACATACAAAATGAATAAGCTCACTTCTAAAAATGTTTGTAAATATTAAAAATGAAAATTATTTGCACAATAGAAATATTAATTCAAAGAAATTCTTTTTGTACTCCTTAAAAGGCCAGAAGTAAATCAAAAAGTTAAAATGCCAATTAAGGTATACGCCCGTGTTCATTTAGATTTTTCACTTTAAGCCAAAATAAAATTGTTTAACCAAAAGAGAAGACGCTGCAGGAGTGTAGCTGGGGTCCTACGGTTAAGTGTTTAAGGCAAAAGGAAAGGATAAAACAGCAATGAAAGCAAAAAGAATTCTTGTAAACGAAATAAAATGCGGCAACAGAAAGGTTTTTGTTTTTTCTTTAACAATTTCGCTTATTTAAGAAAATAAAAACGAATAAATGACGGCAAGCCAAAATCATTCTGAATGGACAACATAGCCTTTAAGAATTGTAGGAGTATTGTGTCCAGTTAAAAATAATAATGAGGGAAAATATGGTAAATGATGAAATAGTGAATAACAATAAAAAAAATTAAACCTTATAATGATAAACTTTACTGCAGGGAAAAGCTTTTTTGCTTAAATTAGAAACTGTAAAGCACAGAAAATGAAATATCGAATAAAAAAAATTGTTTTTATTATTTTCTTTTAACGAACATTTTTTCAATTATTTGATGATAAATAAGAAATCATTAATTATGTGTTGATGTATTCGACTTGAAACAGCGGTTTAAATTAGAGCTCAGACATCTCCAGCAGATTGAAATATGAAAAATATTTCTTTCGGCGACTTCCTCTCAGCAGTCGTCTAGCAAAAACTCGGAGAGCGATTTAAATTGCCAAATAGCCCAAATCCGTCGTTCGGTGTCGACATTAAACTGTCGGTTTCGTCGATCATGCATACGATTAATACATACAACATAGTGTGGTTGTGAGAAGCTAGGGCTGACTAGAATGTTGTAATGTAATGACCATTGTAATTCTAGTTTAGGATTTCATAACAAGTGGATACGATTTGTTTTAAAAGATTGATGAAAAATATTTCTTCGGCGACTTCCTCTCAGCAGATTTCTGGAAAAAAATCTGAAAACAAATAAAATTGCCATGTAAAGTTTCTCAAAAAATCTGTCGTTCGGAGTTGACTTTAAACCGTAGGTCCCGCCACTCATTTATAAAATTAACACACACAACATGAAGGGTTGTAATGGCCAATTACGTACGCATATGTGATTGCATTGGTATGTACATATGCATACGAAGTAAAAGGAAATATGGTATGTGATTCCCCTTTTTTATCAGGAGAACCTTCAGACGAGATTTCTTAAAAGTTAAATAGCAGAGCAAAATAATAAGAATATGATGAATCAAAAATTGGACAACCAAACTATAAAATTATTTCAATCTTATTGTAACCAAACAAACAAATTGTAAGTATCATAACAGGTCATCAATAATAACATCTTAAGCCGTGACATAAAGAAACTATGTTCAATAGCAGGTTTTTATACCAATCAACATGTTGCTTTCTGTACGAATTGTTACAGCAATTTTATTAAACAAAATGTTTGCCTTCAAACTGTTAAATGGTGAGATGGATAATGTTAAACAATGCAAATTTTAATAATATCTGTCTTTCAATGAGACTATGTGAAATAGCTGGATTTAAAACTAGTCAACATGTTGCTTTGACTTCGAATTGTTGGAGCAATCAAAATATTTATTATCGAACTGTTAAAGGCTGGGACAATGTTAAACAATTAAAATTTTCTGAATATGGCTTAATGTTACCTTATACTGTGTATATCACAACATTGTTATTAAAAGGTTTGTTAAGTTAAACTTCACAAATGTAGTTGGTTCTAGTCCATAAATATTTGCAGGAGTGCCTTAGTAGATACATACATATATTCTCTTCATGGCTGAACATCACAGTGTAAACAACCTGAAGGTTTCCTGTCAGTTTAAAATGAATATGCTCCAACATATTTTCATCTGAATTACAACGCAATTACAATTACTTCCTTTATTAATACAAATTTATTTATAACATTAAGATCGTAAAACAGTGAAGCATTTCTACAAATAATACAAAAATGCATATGCCACACAAAAATCCATTTTTGTAAACGTTATACCTTGTCATGATAAATCATTCATGGAAATGTGAGAATTAAATTTTTATGTTTTTAATTATTATTCTTAAATTAAACAAACATAATTACTATTTTTTTGATATTGCTTTTCATTTTCCTTTGCCCGTACAAAATAATTTGTGGAATATATTTGTGTAATAAAAAACATGAGTTCCCTATTGATATATTTACACAGTATTTTGATATTGTAATTGTTGTAAAAAAAGTATTTGAATCCTTTATTGCCTTTGGGTATTTGCATTGAAATATAATAAACATTAATGATATGGGTATGAATTACATCGGAGGAAAATTCTCCGCATGAAATGATGTATCAAATGCTGTGGGCAGTAGGAAAAAGAGGCAATATCAGTGATGCTAAATGAGTTGGAGAGTGAATAACAATCAAAGATCAAATATATGATGTCTTTATAATAGAGATACATTTGTATTTGTGGAGGAGAACTAGAATCATCTTCAGTAATGAAGCACATTTCTGTATGAATCACGTACCCCTTCACAAACAACATAACAATGCAAAACGAATCCAAGTCCACCCAACGAATTCTGTAAATGTCGCTCTTTGGTAAGGATTCGGAACTGGCGCCGTTAGTGGTACATATTTCTCCGAGAACGATGTTCGACAAGCCATCACGGCCAACGGCGAACATCACAAGTCGACGGTTGTTACCAACTTCTTTTTTCCTTAACTGAATAATCTCAACACCAATGTTAAGAGGTTCTATGTGTGCTATTTGCATGTCATCTGTCAAATTCAGCATGATTTGTACGGTATAGTAATGAATAAAGACGTATTTCTAATGAGCTCCACCTATAGAGGTCGTGACGGACAGTTGAAAAATGTTGTATTTCACATACAATGATTATTAATAGGCTTTTGAAACATAGATATTTGTTTTATTGGTAACGATAGGAAATCCTTAAAAATATGATTTTTTACGGATTCTATGGGGATATATAGTATTGTTTTAGTTTCGATGTCGTTGTTGGTATTTTCCTATTGTTTTCCGCTTTACAGATGCTTCCGTTCGTTAAGCAAAGATCGTGTATTGTTATATAAGAACCCTATTTACATACATACATAATTCGTAATCACAACCGTTCAGTCAAGATTAGGACCTAGTTTCTCACACCACTTAAGTTGCGTGCTTGGCAATTTTATTTTACTTTGAGAGTTTTTGCCAGAAATCTGCGAGAGGAAGTCGACGAAGAAATATTTTTTCATATTTTCGTTTTGATGTCTGACCTGAGGTTTGAACTGTGGCTTTACGTCTAATAAGCCGCCACACTACCTACTAGACTACGGCAACTACACCCTGAACCCTATTTAAGAACCCTAAAATGCATGTGAAATTTATAGCTTGCAATATGTGTACATTGCGGCAATACGCTCCCTAGAGGAGTAAAAGGAACATATGTATAATGGGTGATTTTTAAGAGCTATAGGAAAATTTTTCAAAAAAAAAAACACATAAAGTCCAATTGTTTAATACTTTCGAAGACCAATGTTTCGTTTGCCTTACCTGGATTGAGTATCAGGGGAAATAAAATTGACTTTGTCAAGTCTGCTACCAATCTGGGTATTGTATTTAATGACAGATTATCGTGGTCTGGCCATATAAGTGTCATTGTTGGCAGAATATATGGCATGCTTAGGAATCTATGGGCGGTCATTGATTCAACTCCTTTTGAAATTCGTATGCAACTTGCTAAAACTTATTTAATTCCTGTGCTATTGTATGGGTGCGAAATTTTTGCAAACTGCGATAGTAATGACAATCGGAAACTAAACTTGGCATACAACAATATAGCAAGATACGTCTTTCTTAAGGGTCGCCGGGATCATATTTCTCATTTAGCGTACCAGATATTTAGTGTGAAATTTGTTAATCTTCTGAAAATTAAATGCCTCATACTATTCCATAAAATTATTAATACGGGACAGCCGGAATATTTATTAGGCCGAATTAAGTTTGCTAGGTCATGCCGGGGCATGAAGATTATTCAACAATGTTACAGGACTCTTTTGTCACAGCGAAAGTTCTTTATACACACCACTAGTCTCTGGAGTTCCCTACCAAATTATATCCAAAAGATAGGCAATGCAAATGCGTTCAAAAAGGAGTTATTTAAATTTTTCTCTTAATGAAATGTTTGGTTATTATATCGATTACATATTTATCCTTACTTTCTATATCGATTTTTGTAAATATTTCCTTTTTATATTATTGGAATTCTTTATTTTTTTACCTTTTTATTTTCTTTTTATTTCTGTAGTATTGTTAGTTTTTCTATATTATTTTAAATTATAGTTCTACTTAAATTTTATATTTTAATCAATTTGTTTTTTATATTAATTTGTTATTTTTGCTTAACTTCTTATATTTCTTATATATCACAATTTTTATTATTCTTTTATGTTTTATATCTTATTGATCCTAAACATAGCACTATAACTTATAAGATTAAAATCTTGTTGTGTTATGTTAATTATAATAAATAAATAAATAAATAAAATAAAAAAAAATAAATAAAGTTCAGAAAAATGCAAGAAATCTTTATTTTAATCGATAGTACGGTCCATATAATTTAATGTTTGAAGATTACTTCATGCAAATGTTGACCGCGACTGCGCCTCAAATGGTCCATCCGCTTAGTCCAATTTTGGTATACTCTTTCCAACATTTCGGCCGGTATCTCACGAATAAATGCTTCAATGTTGTCTTCCAATGCGTCAATTGAAGCGGGCTTGTCTGTATAGACATGAGCTTTAACATAGCCCCACAAAAAATAGTCTAAAGGCGTTAAATCGCACGATCTAGGCGGACAATTGACCGGTCCCGAACGTGAAATAAAATGTTCACCGAACTCGCCTCTCAATAAGTCCATTGTTACGCGTGCTGTGTGGCATGTGGCACCGTCTTGTTGAAACCACATGTCATTCAAGTCAAGCACTTGCATTTTGCCCAAAAAAAAGTTGGATATCATTTCACGGTAGCGCTCACCATTCACAGTTACGTTACGATTCGCAGCATCTTTGAAGAAGTACGGTCCAATGATGCCACCAGCCCATAAACCGCACCAAATTCTGACTTTTTCTGGATGCATTGGTAGCTTTTGCAATGCTTCTGGCTGATCTTCACTCCAAAATCGACAATTCTGCTTCACACCTAAATCCTTCCGCAAAATTTTCCACGTTGTTGAGTAACAGAGGCCCAATTGCTGCGAACGGCGTCGAATCGATAATTGATGGTCATCATTAACACTGGCCGATACAGCTGCGATATTTTCTTCAGTTCTCACTCTACGTAAGCGTGTTGGTGGTTTAATGTCCAACAATGTAAATTTGGTGCGAAATTTAGTCACAATAGCCCGAATAGCCGCTTCAGTGGGTCGATTAAACTGACCATAAAATGGAAGAAGCGCGCGATGAACTTTCTTAACAGAGCGCGCATTTTGATAATAAAATTCAATGATTTGCAAGCGTTGTTCGTTTGTAAGACGATTCATGGTTAAATTATAGACCAAACTGAAGATGTTTGACAGTGAAACAAAACACGAAACGTGCGTGAGCTGTTTAAACCAGTGTTGCCAAAAAGATAATAGCTAAAAAATCACCCGTTACATGAGTGGTGGGACCTACAGTTTAAAGTCGACTCCGAACGACAGATTTTTTGAGAAACTTTTCATGGCAATTTTTTATAATAGCTAAAAAATCACCAGTTATAATATGCGTACATGGCAGAAAAGACTCAATACAGAGGTAAAGAAAATATAGACCTCGGGGACACGCTCAATTCAGGTTAGGTAGATGTGGTAGCTATGATATCAAAGAGCTCACTTGAGCACACATAGCGGCCTGTTATGATACGCTCAATTTGGTGCCAAGAGTGTTCATCTCCTTAACCCTCACTGCTACCAAGAGCCCTCAGCCCCATCATCTGTTATGATGCCGAACAACATAAAATATTTGTATTTAAATACTGGAATTCACATATTTTTCAGCTAATGAGACACGTATGGCATTTATCTCTTCCTGAAGGGGCAAGAAAAATGCTCAGTATACTACAATTAATATGGTGGCGTAGTTAGACGTAAATTTCAGTAAATTTCAGGCACTACCCTTCTTTACAACAATTTTTACAACGAAATTCAATATCAATCTATTTTTTTGTATTTTTAATGTATGAGATCCAATATTAAACGAATAAATAAGAAATAATTAAAGAAATGAAAGATATTACCTGGATATTATTATTGTAATTGAACATTTTTATAAAATTAAAAATACTTGATATATATCATATTATGAAACATGATATCACTATTTACGGATTGCTACTTAGTATCACTAATAAAAAATATTGTAAGTCGCCGTTGTCTAGTCGGTAATGTGTTGGCTTATTAGACAAGAAGCTAGGGTTCAAGCCTCAGGTCAGACATCGCCAACAAAACGAAATATTGTTATATATATGTATTGCTACATTTTCACCTTTTAAAAACTTTTAAAATATGAGCTCGTATATTGCAAATAAAATAAAAATAAATTTATGTTTAGTTTTAATTAAATTCTTTATTATTTGCACAATTATGTGTGCCACTGTTCACACTGTATACCTCTTTTGCATAAACAATAACAATTACTAGAGAATTATTCGACAGAACTTTGTAACGGACATCTACAAACCACGATTACTCTCTACAAACAACCTTGTCTTCACTCACTCATTTGCCTGCTTGGTCTTCCCTTTTATATGGCAACGTAAACAGTCTGATGAATGTTCTTGAAGGCGAACGGCCGTGACTTCGACTTCTCGAAATCTCTATAAATGTAAACATCGTTGTTTCATTATTGTTGTTTGTGTACTTTGTTTATATTTATTCCTGTAGTGTCGTTTGTGGATTTTTGTTTAGTTGTTTAAAATTTTTTTTATGCTGGTGTTTTTTGTTATATTAAGCAATGCGATAATTTGTAAACAGGTTTGTTTACTGCATTGTTTTGTTTTTGTAGATTTTGTTTATAATTTTAATGTTAAGCGATGTAAAAGCAAAACATCAGTACCTAGATTTTTCAAATTCGTAACAGTATTTCTGCCGCGACGAACCCTCAGCAGGTTTCTGGCAAAAACTCTGAGAGTAAGTAAAACTGTCATGAAAAGATTCTCAACAATGTGTCGTCCTAAGTGAAGAATTGTAATGACCAACTATGTACTCGTATGTAAGTATGTATACCAGCATCGACTTTTTTAGTCAGGGTTATTTTAGGCAAAGTATAGAGAAGGAAGTTTGATTTGGGAGTAAGAGTAGTTTTTGTCAGTAAAAAACCTTTAAAATAATTTTTAATTCTTTTTCTTTTTTTAATTCTCTGCATGTGCTATCTAGGATATTGTTATTGTTTTAGTTCATTGGGTATCCTTTGTTGATGTAGAGTAACACAAGTAACCCTAATAGAATTGCATTGAATGAAACTTACCAAACTTATTTACAGCTCCATACTTACTTAATTGATCATTATATTACACATAAGTGGTTGAAACTACAGTTTAACAGTGGCTCTGAAGGACAGATTTCACAAATATTTCATGACTATTTTATTCAGAGTTCCTGCCAGAAGACTGTTTTTTTTTTCTTTGAGATGTTTGAAGAAGAGTTTTAACCACGAGCTCTCGTCTAGTTTAGATTTTTTAATCCAACTCTTCTGTTGACGGTCGTTACGTAGTTGCTTAATTAACATCACGTTTTTTCCTTTAATTTTCCCTCATACGAATTAAAGATAATTCGTTATGTTTCCCTTAACTCTTCGATACATTTTAGCTTCAGCTATTAAAGACATCACAGTTGTATTATTTTAAACGTTAATTATATTAAAATGCGTCCACTAATATATGGTTAGAATGTCTTAAATTTTTGGGAAAATGAAGTGTCATAAAACTCAAGCTCAAGCTCAAGGCTACCGTCAATAGCCACCACAACAGACATAACAGCACTTAAAATAATGAGAGAAAGAAAACCCAAAAAAACACAACCAGAACTAAACGAACTAATTTTTAAATGAGAAAAATCTGATTGGCATGTGCAATACCGCTAATGGCAATGATGGTTAAATTAAGGTGTCTATATAAATTAATTTTTAATAAAATACGTATTTTGTTGGGCTTCTGGTTTATAAATTATTTATTTTACCTGATGTGTTGTTTTAAAGTTTTCATATTATTTATTCTATTTTAATACGTTAGTTGTGATTTTAGTTTTAATGTTAATTTAATTTCGTATTAATTTTAATTTTCACGTAAACTTTATCCACTATGTGGAACTTTTTTTAAAAAAATTAAAATAATTTTATTACTTTCAACTATTTCAAATTATTTTACAAAATTCTTAACTTATAAGTATTTTAGTACTTATCAATTTAAAGGGTTTCACTTAAACTTTATCCACTATGTGGAATTTTTAATAAGTTAAATTAATTTTTATTTCTTTATATTTTCAACTGTTGTTTTTAATTTTATTTGAAATTATTTTTTCAAAATTCATATTTTAGTTTATCAATTTTTAAAGTAGTTTAGTTTTATCATATAAATAGTTTCACTTAAAATAATTTTATTACTTTAATTCTAGCAGGTATTTTATTTTAATTTTATTTTAAATTATTTTATGAAATTCTTAACTTATAAGTATTTTAGTTCTTATCGATTTAAAGGGTTTCACTTAAACTTTATCCACTATGTGGAATTTTTAATAAGTTAAATTAATTTTTATTTCTTTCTATTTTCAACTGTTGTTTTTAATTTTATTCGAAATTATTTTTTCAAAATTCATATTTTAGTTTATCAATTTTTAAAGTAGTTTAGTTTTATCATATAAGTAAAGGTTTCACTGAAAGCAATGAATATTCTTAATGTTAATGGCACTTTCACAAAACCGTCCTCACTGGACCAAAGCGTAAGTTAATACTGAAACTCAGCTTTCAATGAAATACGTTAAAATAGCAAAGGATAATAGAATGAAAAAGAAGATCAATGAAAAAAATATCAATGAAACTCTTCCGCATAGCAACAGTTAGAATAATAATTAAGAAAGCATCAAAATAATTTTTACTTTACTAAGCAACAAGGAAGCAATAACAAAAATATCAATGAAAAGAAGAGTAGCAAAAATGTTATTCTTTAACATATTAACTTGCGTAGTAACAATTAAGAATATTAATTGAAAACATAAATATAATTTTTACAAAAAGGCAATAACAAAAAATATGAATGAAGAGAAGAGTAGTAAAAAGCAATAACAAAAAATATGAATGAAAAGGAGAGAAGTAACAATGTAATAGAGTAGAACAATTAATTAACCCATTGTTAACTGCTCCCCCTTTTAAGATTCAGACGTCCTCGCCTGAAACACTAGAAAAATAATGAGAAATAACCTATTTTAGAGTTCATATAAAAATAGTGAAATAGGATTTTAAAATCCATTTACAAACATCTTTAACATAAAATAAGTATTACAAAGTAAATAAATCTACAAGTTTGTCTGTCGTTGCTACTGGATTTATTGCCAACTAGAAAATTTTTAGATTGCGGTGAGAAATTTAATATTGTCCTTATGAACAATTCTGTCGTCAATTCTAAGTGTTGTTCCTAAGTCTTGCTGAACTATTTTCTCATTAAAGACTTTGCTAAATTTGTTACCTAAACGCTTATTTATCCTTACATAGACCTTATCGCCTGGCCTATATGTTCTCGTCATTGCATTCTTATTATGGTAGTGTAAGTCGGCTTTCTGTTTAGCTACAATTCTTGAGTGGATCGTTACTCTTAAGTCGTCTGGTATAGCCTGAACTATATCGACTGGTCTCATACCAACAGTGGAGTCAATTGTTCTATTATATTTCGATGTGGCAAGGAGAATAAGTTCCAGTGGATCAGTTGAGATGTCATCTAATCGAAGACATCTGGCGATTTCCGTTAACGTACTGTGGAAACGTTCAACTTGCCCATTGGATGTGCTGTGAAGTGGTGGAATTGTATAGATGTCAGCACCAAAGTTATTTTTTACAATTGTTTTAACTGTCTCGGAATTAAAAGACTTTTCGTTATCACATACTATCATCTTTGTGTTTCCAAAAATATTTAAGACTTCCAGAAGTGCTGGTTTTACATCAATGATAGCCCTTGAAGCAATTGGCCTAACAACAGCAAATTTCGAAAATTTATCTAAGCAGGTAAGAAAGAAAAGTTTGTTTGTATTGTAAATATCAATGTGAAGTACTTCCCCCATACAAGATGGTATTGGAGTTTCAGCCATTTGCTGTTTTCGTGGGTGCCTGGAGTATTTTCCTTCTTGACATGTTCTACAAGTGGCTATGATATGTTTTAGTTGCTTTCTCATATTGGGAAAATAATAATCTTTAAGAATTTGGCTAACATTTTCTCTAAGGGATCGATGAGCTCTATTGTGTTCACTGTTAAGTATTTCCAATTGATCACTCGGGTTAAAAACATCGGTAACGAATTTTTTGGCATAGCGGAATTTAACTGAAGGGTAATTGGATATTAGAAAATGTTGTATTTGTGCTAAACAATGTAAGTCGCAATGTATTGCATTTACAACGCGGGGGTTTATTGAGGTATGAATCAATTCTAGAAGTTCTTCAGCAGTTCTATATGAAATCCGATAGCGGATACGGTCCCTAAATATTATTTTTGTTTCCTTCTTCAGGAAATTTTCCCGGACAAGGATAATTTGGTTTTTGAAGCAATTAATGGGGTTTTCAACGGAGGGTATAACTTCGGTGGACGAAATCTCACTAGCGCAGGCCTGAATGGAATCCAATGATGTTGAGTCTGTTGCCATACTCAAAAATTGCCGAGATAAAGCGTCTGCAACAATGTTATCCCTGCCTGGCTTGTAAAAGAATGTTGGAGCATACTCCTCTATAAATGCTTTCCAACGCTTTATTTTCGAATTCGGGTTCCTGTCGGAAACGGAAAAAGTCAATGGCTGATGATCCGTAAATATGTTTAGGTTTTTTACACCATAGAGATAATGCCTAAGTGACTTAAGTGCCCACACGATGGCCAACAATTCCCTTTCATTGGTAGCGTAATTCTCCTCTGCTGGAGATAAGGTCCTTGAAATCATGGTAATTGGACGTCCGCCTTGTGAAAGCACTGCACCAATTGCGTGGGAGGATGCGTCCGTCGTAAGATCAAACGGCCTTTCGAAGTTTGGGTATAGAAGCAAAACGTCCTCAGACGCAAGCAATTTCTTCAACCTTTCGAAGGCGGTCAAAGCTTCGTTATCCAATTCAATCCTAACTAACTTGGATTGACGAGCGCCTACATGCCCATTCTCCCCTCGTAAGTACTTAGTTAATGACTTTGCAATAGAAGCGTAATCTTTTACGAAACGCCTGCGAGCCCCAAGAATGACCTAAGGCCTCTCAAAGTAGAGGGAGTTTCATAGTTAACTATAGCCTCAATCTTACTTGGACACGTTTTAATGCCCTTAGTAGATACGACAAAGCCGAGGTATTCTACGGAAGTTTGAAAAAACTTGGACTTTTCGAACGACACGCGCATGTTAGCATTAAGAAGTTTCTTAAAAATTTTGTCAATATCATTCATATGGCTCCGTTCAGAGTCGGAGAATATAATGATGTCATCAATATAGACGTGACAACACTTTCCTATATCCTCCCGCAAAATGTCATCGATAGCGCGTTGAAAAATGCTTGGTGCATTTTTTAGCCCAAACGGCAAGCGACAAAACTCGTACTTGCCATTATTCACGCTGAAAGCTGTTTTTTCCCTATCACGCTCAACCAAGTTGATTTGGTGAAAACCACTTTTCAAATCTAGGGTTGTGAAAAACTTAGCTTTCCCGAGATTTGCCATAATGACAGAGGGATCAGGGATAGGATATTTATCGCATATAGTCTTTGAGTTCAATTTCGTAAAATCGAATACAAGACGTTTATTAGGTCTGCCACATTCGTTGAGTCCCTTTTTGTCCACTACCCAAATAGGGCTATTATAGGGAGAACGTGATGGTCGTATTATGCCATCTCTTAAAAGTTGTTCTACTTCCTTGTTGACAAAGTCGATCATTGAGATTGGGTATGACTGGTACCTGGAATAAATGGGTTCCTCGTCTCTCGTCCTAATTGTAGCGGAGATATTGGTATTATATGGTAGGGCTTCATTTGGTTTAGCGAATACTTCTGCATTTTCCTGGATCAGATCGTACAACTCAGCCTCAATATTCCCTGGAATTCCTTCTAGTACTAAGTTATTGATTACATCTAAATTCAAATACTTCAGCCTTTCATATCCCCCTTCGAAAAACATAACATTATTACCCGTATCTATTACACCATTTATTCCCTTAATGAAGTTAAAACCTAGTATACCATCGAATAATGGCAAATTTTCCAGTAGATAAAAAGTTTCGGTCCTGTTAAATACATTCACTAAAGTCGCCTAATCGATTCTACTAGCGCCATGAACAGACCTGACAAAGAAAGGCCTAGAAAGTTTTTTTATACCCTTTAGATTCTGCGAATTTTTTATATAGCTTTTCGTAGATCCAGTGTCAACTAAAAGCTTAACAGTACTGTCCCCTATCCTTCTCTCGAAGTAGGGGAGAATTGACTTTCCCCTAAAAAATTAATCTCATCTTCAAAGGACAAATTCTCTAGGTTTGCTGGTGTTGAATCTCCCTCCCGTGGGTGCTGCTGTTGGCTTTCGTGACCTAAATGATTTATACTTTGCCTATTCTGAAAATTTGGACGACTAGTAGATCTAACAGTGCGCATACTCACATCAGTATCGATTTCCTGTGAATGGGGTTGTAAATTAGGACCCCGGGTATTTGGTGGTCCAATATCTGCTCGAGAATTTTGTGGAAACTGAGAGCAAGATGGTTTTGGCCGACTATGGGGTTGCCCTATTTGACCACTAAAAGGCAAGTTTCTAATTGGAGCCTTCGAATAAAAATGGGATGGCGGTTGTTGCGGTTGTTGTTGGACTTGTCTATGTAAAGTTGAGTTTCCCGTTGGTTGTCCTAAAAAATTACCAGTTGACCGGTTACCGGAAATGGAAGCATTAAAGTAATTGGATCTATGGTTTGTATGGGGAAAATATGCCTGTTGAACGTTACCAAGCCCGTTATTATAAATTGTGGCAAATCGGTATCTGTTTTGATTTGTCTCTAACTCCTGTGCCATTGCCAAAGCAGTAGGCAGATCCGCTGGATTACACGCAAATAAGGTATCACATAGGGGTTTATTGAGACCCGAAATAAAAACTCGCAGTGCATCTATCCTATATTTCTGGTTAAGTGACTGGATCAATGAAGAATTTCCATCATAGGACATTATAACCTTGTTGATTATGGAGGTCAATCTACTTTCAATATCACTATAAAAATTAATGATAGGTCTTTGGCCTTGTCTTAAGGTAGAAAGCTCCTGCTCTAATGTGTAAATAGAAGTCTTATCAGAATACGCAAAATCCAATCTATCAAGTATAGCATGAAAGTTTAAAACTGTGTTGTAGCTACTTAGAACAGAGTCTGCCCTCCCTACAATTTTATTCCTTAATATGGCAACTGCCTGGTAGTACTTAGAACTACCTTTATAACGTTCGCACAACTTGTGGGCCGTAACCGCCGCTTGACGCCAAGAGACGTACGTAAAGGATTCACCTCTAAACTCAGGGACAGACTTCACTATATCAAGTGACTCGTCGCAATCCACTCCCTCAACGATTTCGATATCTCTGTACTCTTGCACAGCAGATGGGGGTTGAAGTGCGTCGATTTTCCTATTCAACTGGTCAATGACACCCTGAAATTCTTTTCGGGTTTCTTCGGTTGCCTGCCTAACGGCTGCATTGAGAACTGCACTTAGAGCTGCCTCATCCATAGTTTTCTGTGTTGTATTTCTATCACTAATAGTAAAGTCTCGAAGTAGTCTTAAGGTTTCGTCGACGTCGTCAATTATTTCCTCAATAGAATTCATGAAACGCGTTATTCTCGTATAATAATAAAAAAAATATGTATATAGTTTTCAATCGATAAAAGAAAATCACACCCGAAAATGAAAACGTGATTTTTTATAAATATTGGAATATTTTTCGTCCAAAACTCTTTTTTTTAATTTACATCAATAGCAAAAACCGACAACCTTTTGACAAATAGGTAGAAAATAGCTTCTTAACATACGCTATAATAAGTTTTTTTACAATGGATTCTTTTGATTTTGTGATAGAGGTTACTATAATTTTGATTTTTAATTTTCTTTTTTTGTAGTCAATCTATTTCACATTCAATTTTTCTCTACAAGGTTTTAAACAATTTAACAACCATAGATGTTTTTTAATCATTTAATTTATATTATAGAAAATATCGCTTATCATAAAATATAAAATTAATTTTACTTAAATATTATAATAGTTACGTGACCGCTAATACTGCATCCTGATGAGTGTCCTCTTCATTAATGATATTTCTAAATGGCTTCAGCTTTTCTTCTTATTTCTCCAGGAAAAGGGTTCTTAATGCAATGTTGGGCGCCAATTAATTTTTAATAAAATACGTATTTTGTTGGGCTTCTGGTTTATAAATTATTTATTTTACCTGATGTGTTGTTTTAAAGTTTTCATATTATTTATTCTATTTTAATACGTTAGCTGTGATTTTAGTTTTAATGTTAATTTAATTTCGTATTAATTTTAATTTTCACGTAAACTTTATCCACTATTTGAAACTTTTTTTAAAAAAATTAAAATAATTTTATTACTTTCAACTATTTCAAATTATTTTACAAAATTCTTAACTTATAAGTATTTTAGTACTTATCAATTTAAAGGGTTTCACTTAAACTTTATCCACTATGTGGAATTTTTAATACATACATACATAATTGGTCATTACAACCCTTCAGTCAGGATTACGACCTAGTTTCTCACACCACTTATGTTGTGTGTGTTAATTTTATACATGAGTGGCGGGACCTACAGTTTAAAGTCGACTCCGAACGACAGATTTTTGAGAAACTTTTCATGGCAATTTTATTTACTCTCAGAGTTTTTGCCAGAAATCTGCTGAGAGGTAGACGCCGAAAAAATACTTTTTGTATTTTATTTTGATGTCTGGCCGTGGTCTAGTAGGTAGTGTGTTGGCTTATTAGACGAAAAGCCAGGGAATTTTTAATAAGTTAAATTAATTTTTATTTCTTTATATTTTCAACTGTTGTTTTTAATTTTATTCGAAATTATTTTTTCAAAATTCATATTTTAGTTTATCAATTTTTAAAGTAGTTTAGTTTTATCATATAAGTAAAGGTTTCACTGAAAGCAATTAATATTCTTAATGTTAATGGCACTTTCACAAAACCGTCCTCACTGGACCAAAGCGTAAGTTAATACTGAAACTCAGCTTTCAATGAAATACGTTAAAATAGCAAAGGATAATAGAATGAAAAAGAAGATCAATGAAAAAAATATCAATGAAACTCTTCCGCATAGCAACAGTTAGAATAATAATTAAGAAAGCATCAAAATAATTTTTACTTTACTAAGCAACAAAGAAGCAATAACAAAAATATCAATGAAAAGAAGAGTAGCAAAAATGTTATTCTTTAACATATTAACTTGCGTAGTAACAATTAAGAATATTAATTGAAAACATAAATATAATTTTTACAAAAAGGCAATAACAAAAAATATGAATGAAGAGAAGAGTAGTAAAAAGCAATAACAAAAAATATGAATGAAAAGGAGAGAAGTAACAATGTAATAGAGTAGAACAATTAATTAACCCATTGTTAACTTATACATAAATATTGATAAGTGTTCTTATTTTTGTTGTTGTATTTGTATAAAATAGTACTTAAAAGATAGTTTTTAAGTAAATCAATTCAAAGTGTTCTGGCATATGTAAATAGCAATTTAATAAGTTATTTCTTAAGAATAATCATCATTCAGAGGGAAGTCGACAGTACCTGCGACAGGCATTTCGTTACAGGTAACTTCTTTTGAAGAGTCAAGGGAAGATGATATGTTTTCATTTACAATTAATATTAATCGATGAGGCCAATATCTGGACGAATGGGCTTGTGAGCAACTAAAATTTACGAGTGACTCCAAAACTTCACTGTTTGGTGTAATAGGGAATACTTATTTAAAAGCTATGCGATACGAATGCATTTCAGAGCGATCATTTGATTACTTTTCAATATACTGTTGCTGGACAGTATACTGCCTCGTCAAGACAACAAAATCTGAATTATATTTTATATAGAAACCGCATCTATCGGTTATTTCGAATCTGACAATACTTATGTTATTCTACTCTGTCACAAAATTCAGTATATTATATCCACTGAAAGTAATGAATCGATTTACGCTTGAGAAACATTGGGATTTATTAGGCCAATACGTGAGCGAACTCGTACAATACGTACAGCCAAATATATCGAAGCTGTAACTGAGAATGTGCTTGAGAATCCATCAACATCAACTCGTCATCATTGTCAAGAATTAAACACTTCACGCAGCAGTTTTATTATTCTATTATTAGACGTAAGGCCTCTATTCAAACCCCAGGTCAGCCTCGGTCCAGGTCCTCTCAGCAGATTTCGGGCAAAAAATCTGAGAGTAAATAAAATTGCCATAAAAAGTTGCTCAAAAATCTCTCGTTCGGAGTCGATTTTAAACTATAGGTCCCTCCACTCGTGTATACAAATTAACGCACACAACATAAGTGGTGTGAGAAAGTAGGTCGTAATCCTGACTGAAGGGTTGTAATGACCAATTATGTATGTATGTAGTTTAAGTCGAATTTTGGGAAAAGATCTCGGTAGGACGCCTACAAAGTTCAATTGGTTCAAGAGTTGAAGCCGCATAACCATCCGCTTCTTTTTCGCTTAGCTAGATGAGCCAATGATGCCGATTTTGCCAAAGAAAACTTATCTCTTCGAATGAAGCTCATTTTCATCTTGGTGGGTACGTTAATAAGCAAAACTGCCGTATATGGGGATCAGAAGACCCACACATGGTCTTACAGAAGACAATTCACGCATTACAAGTGACTGTTTAGTACGGCTTGTGGAGCAGAGGCATAATTGCCCTATATTTCTTTGAAAATGATGACGGCGCAACCATTACGTTCAATGGAGACACCTATCGCTCCATGATAACCAATTTTTTTTGTACCCGCTCTTCATGGTATTGATGTGAACGATGTTTGGTTTTAGGAAAGTGGTGTAAAACGCCACACATCTCATGCCTCAATGGATTTATTGCGTCAACCGTTTGATGGCCGTTTAAATAGTCGACATTGTGATATTAATTGGCCGCATGCCGACAAACCAGAGACAATTGATCATTTGAATGCCAACATTCGTGATACCATTGCCGAGATACGATACCATACACTAAAAAATCCACGAAAATTGGTCCGATAGCATGAGTTACTATGAGGCCAGCCGCAGCAACCATACGAATGAAATAATCTTCTATTTCTAACCGGAACAAAAAATTTGTTATTGAATTTTTAAATTTAAACCTTTTAATTTAACATCCTATATATTGAAGACAATACAACAGATCGTCTTGTTGCTTCATTGCCTCTACATAACAATCGTGGGACTTTCACCTCAAATTTACTAACAGAAAATATAGTTTTTTATTTAACCTCTAAACCTTTGAACATACCTACATACATACATACATCTGTTTTTACAACCCTTCAGTCAGGACTACAACATAGCTTTTCACACCACTTATTTTGTGTGTGTTAATTTTATAAAAGAGTGGAGGGACTTACAGTTTAAAGTGGATTTCGAACGACAGATTTTTGAAGAACTCTTCATGGAAATTTTATTTACTCACAGAGTTTTTGCCAGAAATCTGCTGAAAAATGTCGCCGTAGAAGTATTTTTTGTCATATTGCGTTTTGTTGGAGATGTCTGTAAATAAAACCTCCAAACAATTGTTGGTTCGGTGTTACCAGAGATCAGCAATGAATCGTTTTTTCGCTACTCATAAGCACTCATGAAATTTTGAATATAAGCGAGTCAAAAATATTGAAATTTAACAACTCTGATTCATTCGTATTCACTATAACGTTGATTTATAAGTGCAGGTTGCAATGAGTATGAGTACAACGTTGAGATCAAACTCATACCAGTCGAAATACGTTTGATTCATAAGCCTACTCATTTAGATTCATTACTTTAGAAAAATACTCTTATAATAGTTATAAATGATTCGAGTGACTCAAATCATTCAACAAAATTTACAGTCTTAGTTGTTGTTGCATTTACAAAAAAAGAAAAAGGCACGTAGGCAAAAAAAAGAGAGCAGAAGCAGAGCAAACACACAACCTTCTAGTGAGTATTTTAGTGTTCGTCGGCGATTCATACTTATTTTGTGATTCTTGTAAATGTTGAGATATGCAGAGTCGAAATCAACAACATCGTACGTGTTGTGAAGTATGAATATAGTGATCACTTCAAACTTTGAGTAGAGGTTCCATGATATTAAAATAAGTATGAGTGCGTATAAGTATCAGAAATTATAAGTATGATTCGATTCTCCTCATTTTGTTAAATACTCATTGCTGATCTCTGGATGCTAAACAACAATTTCCTTAACAAACATTTCAGTCTTTATTCCAGGCTGTGATTTCAGGTTTCCTTTTGTAACATTTTTATTCACATATAGATTATATGTGTTGTTCATCCTCAGTTCATCATACTTTACAACATGACAAGTTAAATCTTCTGAAAATCAAATGCCTCATTCTATTCCATAAAATTATTAATACGGGAGAGCCGGAATATTTAGTAGACCGTATTAAGTTTGCTAGGTCATGGCGAGGCATGAAGATTATTCAACAACGTTACAGGACTCTTCTGTCACAGCGACAGTTCTTTATACACACCACTAGTCTCTGGAATTCCCTACCAAATTATATCCAAAAGATAGGCAATGCAAACGCGTTCAAAAAGGAGTTATTTAAATTGTTCTCTTAATGAAAAGTTTGTTACTTACTTTTCTATACCAAACTTTGTAAATATTTCTTTTTTATATCTTTAGAATTCTTTAACTTTTTTAACTTTTTTATTTTCTTTTTATTTCTGTAGTATTGTTAGTTTTCCTAAAATAATTAAATAAATTAAATTATATTTGTACTTAATTTTAATATTTTAATATTTTAATTAATTAGTTTTTTATACTAATTTGTTAGTTTTACTTAATTTCTTATATTTCATAATTTTTATTATTTTTTATGTTTTATATCTTATTGATCCTAAGCATAGCACTATAACTTATAAGATTAAAATCTTGTTGTGTTATGTTAATTATAATAAATAAATAAATAAAAATAAATAAATAAAGAAAACTCACATTTATTACTTGCATTTAACTTCTGAAGTAACTCTCATAAATTTTTTTACAACATCAGCTTAATTTGGCTTTTCATCAGCCAGTCTTTATTGTTGCTGTTGCTCCACTAGTAATGAGAAAAAGTTTTAAGCCGAAAATAAAAGTTACTACGAGATTATATAACATAATCATTTAATGTCTGCCTTGACCTTTTATTTCTTATATAGACGTCAGGACTTTATGCTTCTTCCAGAAAATTGTTGTTGTTGACTGACACTGGTATAGAAACAGTTGCTGTTGAGATTTCTGCTACTGAAAATGGTTTCCATGACAAGCAATTATTGTTGTGCTATGATGAAAACTAAAGTTAATAAGCACAGATTGATAACCCTTAATTGCCATCGACACTGTAATTAGTTTGCATTTGTGATTTTTTGCTGAAATTGTATAGATTTACCAATAAAACCAACACTAAAGAATGAGAAATGAATGAAAGCAGTTACACCGGGTTTTTATTCAGATTTTATTACTTTTCACTTTAAATAAAACAAAGAGTGTGTGAGATATCACCAAAATAATTTATTTGTTTGAAAGGCCTATTGATGTCATTATTTGGGGAATATAACATTGTTCAATTGTCCGCGTCCAAAATGTATAATTTTTCATGACTCTGGCATATTGTACATCAGACTGAATTAGACCGACGGCAGTCATGTTTGTGGCTTATTTACATACACTAGCGATTTAAGCGTGGTTCGTGCCTTAAAAAACTTCATAATATATATCACTTATATATCACTTTTGATACATACTTGTAGTAACATAGAATTGTCACGATTATTGATACATTTTGTTAAAAAAATTTAATATTTTGATTTATTTCAATTCACTTTTCTGAAATTTATGCCAAAATTTTTGTCGTGATGTATATTGCAGTATGTTTTTTAAGTAAAAATCAAACGCTTCATATCAGCTTGGTTTTATTTTTTTCTAAATGGTAATATTTTGACATCTAGAACTCTTTTTTGTGGCGATATATAAGTTTTCAATTGTTTAGATTGGTCAGCTTAATATCACTCGCATCAGTAATGCTCTCAATAGAGTTCTGCCTGAAACCTGATGCCACAAACTATTGTTATATTTCGTTATAAAAATTTCTTATCAACGTCATGTGAGTTAAAAAAGTTTCCCGGTACAATTGAACATCGACTATGTCAATAGCAATGCTCTTACTTTGATTCCTCTCCGATTTTCTGGATACAGGTTTCCCCACGTATAGCTGCAACACACGTTTGTTTATATTTTTAATGTCAAACGATGTAAAAGCAAAACATCAGTATCTAGATTTTTCAATTTCAATAACATCGAATTCTTTAGGGCCAGTGTTAGTACACCGTCCAACCCTCTCCTTTTTTGTCTTGGGCCGGATTTGGGAATCATCGAATAACACTTTTGTTTCAACAAAAGAGTGCTGGATTCACCATCACTGGTGCCTACGTACTAAACCCAGTCCCTATATTCTTCAACCACTCTCCCTCGCGGGACTGACGTAAGGTATTACTTCGCGAAGGGTTGGTTAGCTTTAAAGCTTTATAATATTTAATCAAATTTCGCCTTCGTTCCTTCCAGCGTTCAGAGTTCCAGCATAACTTCAGCCATTCTCTGGCTGTATTGGCTCGATAGAATCTCAGAATTCAACACCTCTTTCATAAGCCGATGTGGTCCCAAACTCATTTCACTGGGCCATATAAAACTGAATATGCTCCGCATCTTCCTCTTCATCTACACAGTTTGGGTATATAGGGGAAGTATCATGTCCGAATCTGTGCGGGTACTTCCTGAAGCATCAATGACCAGTTAGGAACTGGTTCACGTAGTATTTCAGCTCACAATGTTTGTTCTCCATCCAAGGGGTTATACCAGGGACGAGGCGAAATGTCCATCTTTCCTTTAAATCGTCCTCCCATTGTGACTGCCATTTGTGCATGGAAGTCCTTCGTTCCCCCGCTCCTATGCGCTTCATCTCATCCGCCAATATGTCTATCGGTATTGTTTTTGCCAATACCAGTACCACTTTATCAGACACCGTTCTGAAGACACTTAGACGATACACCAGTTTCTTTCTTGTCGTCCCCAACAGAGAGTGCTTCCGGCCATATTGGGTAAGCATAAAAGATTATCGACATCTCGATATTATTCTCCTCTTAAATGGATTTAGTCATCCTCGTCAGCGCTCCCTGGGTTACAGATGCCTTTTTGCCGATGAATTTCACTTGCTCCTTGAAGTTCACCCCTGAAAACTTATTTATGTTTACATATCTATGCAATGTCTTTTTTTAGTCATTGATGCATTTTTATATTCGCCTAAGAGCAAGCTTTACAAGAGTTGATATTAACCGAAATCCTTCCTTACATACATAAGTGACCAAATATACGAGCCCAACGTACTATATATTCTCTAGGAAAACAGAAACCATCAAGCCCCGATTAGCGAAACGTCTACGGGACGTAAGTTCGTTTTTAGAATACGAAAACACATGAGACCGATTACCGAATTGTAATGTAATTTCGATAAGCATTTATATTTAGCATTTCATATGCTAAAAGCGTTACGTTTCGTCGACGTTTGGCTAACCAGAGAGGGCTTTAGTTGTCAGAAGCTGCTCGTATAGGTATTATTAATTGACGGCTGTTATAAAAAGTTTTATTTAATTTATTTACAGTACAAATTGTTAGTATTGTTCATCGAATATAAATAATGGCGTATTTAAACAATTAAAGATCCGATTAATTTTGTACTACCAAGTAAATTACAGGAATCATAATAATCGATACCAAAAGTAAAATTGCATGCTGGCGCATAAACCGGTATATATTGGCTTGTCACTGGAAAGTTATTAATTTTATAAACCACATTCTAAAGAATTTTATTAAAAAGGAAACAAACTTTAGAATTTTAAAATCAGAATTTAATATTTCATCATACTTACACCCTTAAACGGACATTTTTGTGGTAGATTGGTGAACTTTTTAAAGTTCTGCGATATCAAACGTAAAAATTTAAAATCAAAGTTCTGTTGGAAAAAACTACACGCATCGAATCTTATATCAGCAAAACGTAAGGACTTTTTGGCAAATGTTGGTTTAGCATCGATCCAAATGCGGAGTTTAAACTCGGTATTCATATCCCTATCGAATTTATATGTTTGGTTAAACAGATAATGAACGTTGTTAAGCTTCAGGAAGCTACAATTGAAAAGTTTAAGACGTTTGCCAAATGCTTGGCAAGTGTGATTATATAACTCAATGTTATGTTGACGTTTGGCACTCTAAATAATAAAAGAAACAAATGATGATATGATTATCGTTTTTGAAACTGTAGTTGAGTTATGAAGTCTTACCTGACATGTTATCAAAAGGAAATTCAAAGTGATAAAAATACTTAAAATTTTAAAAAACATTCCACTCATTTTACGGTTTACTCAAGAATAAATGATGCATTTAAAACAATAAATCAGATTGTATTTTGCAAATGAAATGTTTTTAATACTTAAATAACAAATTATTTAATTGGCCGAAATAGATAACAGAAGGAAAACACTGAAAGAAATTCAGGGCATCAACCAAATCTTCAGTAGTTGATTCTCTATCCAATTACAGAAAACCAGGTCAAAAGAATAATGAAATAGACTATAAACACTTTAGTCAGGATAGCAACATAACTTCCCTCACCACCCATGTTGTATGTGTAAGATTTATAAATGAGTGGCGGCACTAATAATTTAGCGTCAACTCCGTACAAATTCTTTTGCTAGAAGACTGTTAGAAGAAGGAAGATGGCCAAAAGAAATATTTGTTTTGTTCGAGATGTTTGAGCTAAGGGTTGAACCTCGGGCACATATCTGATAAGCCAACTTACTAGACCACAGCGACTTCCATAAAAGTGCATCTTAAATCCGAGAGTTGCATTAGAAAACTGGTCCATTCAAAGATATCAAAATCACATCAAGGACTGACCTTTAAATAACTAAAATGTTGAAATTCCATAACGATTTTAGATACTACACATGGTGGTGGTCACTGACCTCTATTTCCACAATTTTTTTAATTCATTTCATATCCATAAATACCTTAGCGTCCCTATATCGAATTTAGTCAGATATGATGATCTGCTAGTCACTTCAATAATCTAACATTTGCAAATCAGATTTCATTGCGTCTAAAGAAAGACTATATTGTTACAATAATGAAGAATCAAGATACTGGTGTTTTGCGTTTACATCACTTAAACAAAAACAATTATAAACAAAAGCTACAAAAACAAAACAATGTAGTAAACAAACCTGTTTACAAATTATCGTACTGCTTAATATAACAACAAACACCAGCATAAGAAAACGTTAAACAAGTAAACAAAAATCCACAAACCACACTACAAGAATAAATATAAACAAAATACAGAAACAACAATAATGAATGTAAAGAACGATGTTTACATTTATAGAGATCACGAGAAGGCGAAGTCACGAACATTCGTCTTCACGAACATTCATCAGACTGTTTACATTGCCATATAAAAGGCAAGATGAAGCAGGCGAATGAGTTAGTAAAGTTCAGTCAGCCTTGTGTGAAGATGCGGTGTATTTGAAGATCTCCGTTGCAAAGATCTGTAGAACAATTGACTAGGAATTGTTATTATTTATGCAAAGAGTGTAAACAAAGGAATAACAAACAAAGCAATTGTTGTTGTTTACATCAAGTTGTGAACAGTGACACACATAATTGTGCGAACAGTAAAGAATTTTAATTAAAACTAAGCACAAATTTATTTTTATTTTATTTGCAATCTACGAGCGCATATTTTAAAGGTTTTTAAAGGTTTTTTTTAGGTAAACCTTTTTAATTTGAGAATATAAAACACAACGGCAATTGGGTAATCTATTCAAATAATTTCAAACCTTCAGAAAGCACTCTTGCGCTCATTCCCATATTTATTTAACTCAATTCGTTAACTCTGGCCACAATCAAATGCAAAGCAGCTCAATAAAGCAATTCGGAATGTCTAAAATCTATCCCACTCAAGTATGGTGACCGTGTTCAGATCGATTGTGCGTCAGCCCATCTGCGTTTATGAGTTTCGTTATAGAATTTTGTTACCAAGTACAACAATGTTGCAATTGCAGCGTAAAGTAAGCTGTATGTGTATTAATTATAATAAAGACAGTGGCATTTATTCTTTATCAATGATGCCACTATGTTCCTTTTGTGCTTTCAGCACTAATTCTCTCATTGCTTTGAATAAAAATAAAACAAAGATCCTAAAAACAAAGCAGCAGAAAATTTGCTTCGTATCGCGCTGCTTTTAAAACAATCACTTCGAAATACACCCATGTATTCTATCTTTGAGAGATTACTGCATTGTGTTTATTGTGTTTATAGCGTTATATTCACCATTTCTAAACAAATGCATGTTTTGAAGTTTTGAAATAAAAAATATCTCTTGGTCTTTCAGTGTACATACCGCCGCAGCTTACCAATATTTTTTTTTTTGGTGTAATTAAATTTGTTATTTTAATTTTTAGTTTTTTAATGCATGAGTTCACATATTTAATTTTATGGATTAAAACAATTAAAGAGCAATCAGATCTATTTGAAATCACTTAAATACTATCAGGCAATAAAAAGTGTAAAAAAATATTGTTGTATTCTTTCTCTATAATGCCTGTACACTGCAGCCAGTAATTTTGGTTCCAAATTTCCAAATTATCTACCACATACAGAAAAATTACAACATATTTCTCAGATGAAAATATTTTCTGCTTGTATACATATGTTTTGGTAAAATGTTAAGGTTTATGACGAGAAAGCTGGCGATAATAAGGCTGGCTGTCATGAAAGCCTTCCCTTGTTCACTGTTGAATCAGAAGTGATAAATACGCTGTGCACTAAATCTAAAAGCAAGTGAAATTCATTATGAATATAAAGCATGAGATGTTAATAGCCATGACCAACATAGATACGCTCAGAGCCAGTCAGTCAATTAGACGGACAAAATTTTATAGTCAAGGCTAATTTAGCAGACAAAAGCATATATACAGCACCACAAGCTACCTCAAAGTGCCTTCCGTAGAATGTGGCACTACGTCCAAAGACCTCTGTTTTATATTACATGGTTAACTGGATATGTTTAACTTGTTTAATGTGGAAGCTGTCGCCAGAGGTAGCATAGTGTTCCAAGAACTTATTGGTTTTAAATCAATGAAAATGATGATTTGCTTTTTATTCAATTCGAAAAAGTGAAAGAGAATTTTTAAATAAATTTCGGAGAAAAATTTAAGTGCTCTACTGTACTATTCCATGTCTTCTTTTGTGAGTTCTTTCTCTCAGGATCTTACTGCAGTAGATGTTGCACGGATTAACATTACTGACAATAATGAAGCTACCGTAGGCCAGCAGGTAGAGTGTTAACTTATTAGACGCTAACTCCAAACCAAATTTTTCGAACAAAACGAAATATTTACAAACCCCAGGTCAGCCATCCATAATCAAACGAAGTATGAAAAAATATTTCTATGGCAACCGAATCTCAGCATATTTCTGGCAAAAACTCTAAGCGTAATATAAAATTGCCAAAAAATTTTCATTAAATCTGTAGTTTACAGTCGGTATTAACTAATAGGTCCAACCACTCATGGATAAAACTAACACACAGAACATGGGTGATGTGAGACTAAGGACCATATTTACAACTTGTCGTTAACTAAATGGAGGATGTTAACGGGCATATAAATTGTTTTTCATTATTATACGTGGTTAATTAGGTAGAAGTGAGTGTTAAGCTAAATGGTTAAAAATTGGCTTAAAGTTAAGTTTATGTTTGAACTTGCTATATTATATGCTATTTTCAATACGGCAAGTTCAAACATAAACAAAATAAGCGTATACAATAAAAACAACTTGTTTAATTGAGCAGTGTTATCAACATTGCTTCGCCACTGCCATATTTTTGAAAAAGTTTACTTTATTTTATCTGTAGGTTGTAATAACGAAATTAAGTTAAACATGATTTTAAAGTTCACTTTAGCCAAAGTTTCCTTTAACTAAACCCAACTTTAACGGCAAGTTGTAACAATGGCTCTAAAGGTTATAATAATGAAGGAATGAAATGCTAATAATACTTCCACATACCCTCTTTCCATTCATTTCAAGAGCTAATTTACACCCTTTTAAGAAACGGAATTCGACAATCAAAGCTTTCACTAGCTGATTTAGCTGATTTACCTCGAACAACACAATAAGAACAGCTTCTAACAGATTGGCGTTAAAGTCATTTATTGTGATTTTTTGTACCATTGTTAGAGAGATTAGGAGAATAGCGGAACATGATGATGTCACATTTTAAAGAAAGTTTTCTAAACGAATTTCATCAAATTTGATTTAATTATTAAAGAGTAAAAAATATTCATGTGAGAAAATACGATGTTGTTTCTTTTATAGCATTAAAAAAGAAAAATTAAATTCTTATAGCATATACAAGAAGGAATATTGTGACCCCAATCATTAGCAATTTTTTAGGTATCGACTTGTAGAGATCAAACTATTACATACGCTTCGCTTTCAAAATGAATTTAAATCTCATCATTAAAATTTTAAACAAAACCTATAAGAACAAAACAATGCAGTAAACAAACTTGTAAACAAATTATGATACTGATATAACAGCAGACACCAGTATAAAAAAATGGAAAATAAACAAAGAAAAATAAACAAACAACACTACAATAAAAACAACGATGTTTACATTTATTAAGATTTCGATAAGGCGAAGCCACGAGCATTCGCCTTCAAAAACATTCATCAGGCTCTTTACTCTGCCATATAAAAGGCAAGACAAAGCTGGCGACTGAGTTAGTGAAGTTCAGTCAGTTTTGTATGAAGACGCGGTGTGTTTGAAGAAAGTAATCGTGGTCTGAAAATCTCCGCTACAAAGATCTGCCGAATAACTGTCTAGTAATTGTTATTGTTCATGCAAAAGGTATAAATAGAAGGATAACAAAAAAACAATTGTTGTTGTTTACATAAAGTTGTGGCTAGTGGCACACAGAATTGTGCGAATAATAAAGAATTTTAATTAAAACTTAACATACATTTATTTTGTATTTGCAAAATACGAGCTCATATTTTAAACGTTTTTAAAAGGTAAAATCGTAACAATATGAAAGGTAATGAAACCTTTTGGTATCATTTATAAAATACAATATAATTAATAAGGTTTGTAACGTATGTTGGAGAACATATTAACAAAAACTATAATTTTCTGAATGGCCAATTCGTTTTATCAGCGTATGATAAAATTCTACCGTAATTAATTTAAATAATTATTTTAATAATTATTATTAATACTTTCAATATATTTTAAATTAATATTTAAATCAATTAGAAAGTAGTTTAAATAATAATAATTTTTTGAACTGTAATTAAAAACTTGCAATGCATAAATGATCACAAAGATTGTTGCAAACCAACTCAACCAAAAAAAACACCTACTGATTCACTAAAAAATGCTATTCTGGGAAATACAATACTAAATACAAAATTTCTTTTATAACTTTAACTTTCTAGATATATTTGTAGCAGACTAACTTTATACATAATGCTGTGCTCATCTTCTCTAGTCACTTTTCATTCAGCTGTATGTATGAATTGTAGGATTAGAGTTTTCAATATTTCAAACGGCATTAGGTTAAGTAGAAGCATATTTTACCTTTCCTTTTAAAATACTACTGCATGGCCAGCCGAGGCAGCCATTTGAATGAAATTATTTTCCATTATTAACCGGAAGGATTGTACCTTCAAATAAAAAAAGAAATTTGAGAAACTATTCAGAAGTTTTTTTAAAAGCATTTTCAAAAAAAAAAAATGTGGACCCTTTATTGGACCTAAAACAGTCTTTTTTCAAGTTGTTTGTGGTAAGATTAAGAAAAAGCTTCTATTTAGTTGCCAGAGTAACATTTAAAATTTTTCTGGCGCTTTGACGTGTAAAGGTTTGTTTTATAAACCCTAATATCCCTTTATTTATTTTATACAGCTGAAGGATTCTGCCGATTTATATAACATAACATACATACATCAGGATAACAACCTAGCTTCTCACACCACTCCTGTTGTGTATGTTAATTATATATACATGAGTGGCGGGACCTACAGTTTAACCTCGACATCAAACGACAAATTTGAGAAATTTTTTCATGCCAATTTTATTTACTCCTCGAGTGGCAGTCGCTGAAGAAATATTTTTTTTACATATTTCGTTTTGATGTCTGACCTGAGGTTTGAACCTTGGCTCCACGTCTAAATAGCCTATTAGACTACGACGACTTAGTTTGTATGTTACTTTGTTGCTGATTTAGTTTGTAAAATCAAAGCCTATCTGTTTTTCAAATTTGTCCTATCAAACTTAGCCTATCTAACTTATAATTGTCTTTATTTGTTTTTACTTCATTTGACTTTATTAGTATGTACTAAGAAAATAGCAAAGGACCATATTACTCGATCAATCCAACGTTAAATGCACTCAATTTAATAAGACACTCAAATATGTGTGTCAGTTAAATATTATTAGAAGTGATTTCTTGTTGTTGATTTTGATTTATATGTATGCATTGTACACACGTGAGGTACACTACAGGCACCTTCTTCAGTTCCCATAATAAAAATGTTAAAAACCTTCGTACATGTTCAACAAAAGGCATTAGGGCACGTGCAGCGGTCTGTAAGCTCTGCTGAATGGGTTTAAAAATGAAAATTTCTAATTTTCCCTAAGCTGTATTACCGTATATCCACTATCATGGCTTTTACGGGCCATAGCCCTATTAGTAGTCGGTGACCTTAATTTGCTAAATGCTACTGACTTTTTTCTTTTCAATTTTATTTGTGCTAACATTAATAAAATAATTTATCTTCATCGTTATCATTGTATAATATTTATATATTTTCTGCAATGGGTCAATTCGACCTCCGGTTACTGTACTTGTCTTAATTGACAAGTACACGTCCTCTAACCTAACATATCATCGTATATCACAAATAATATAAAATACTGACATAATGTAAAAAAAAAAATTAAATTTAATTTAAAAATCATTAAAAGAAAGGATCAGCATAAGAGAAATGTTAGAAAAAACATGGAATACTTTTGCTAATTGTGGCTTCCATTATTTTGCTGTTTATTTAAGTGTTTTTGTTTACTTGTGGGTGTTATATTCCATACTTTTCGTGTGAATTCTGCATTATAATTTTATTTATAGAATATAGTCTGTATTGTCTAGCGTCGAATAGAAATAAATTCCGCCTTTAGCCAGTAAAGTATACCACAACTGGGACACATAACTAATAATGTGCTGCTTCTGCTTTGCAGAGTTTTACTTACCAATTCAATATAATTTTGTATAGTTTCGCTACAATAAAAAAAAATACCGTCCTCTCTCTTCTTCAACAAGCCACAAACAAATTTATTGTATTAAAATTAGGGTGAACCCCATAACAACAAAGTTGTTTGCCTAGATTTTGAATAAATCTAACAAACGGTAGTTTTAAATGTAATTTAAGAAAAAGCCATACAAATTATACAAACTATTGTGTTGAAGTGCAGTCTTTACAAAGTTTTTTTGCCAAAGAAACTTCAAATTTTCTGTAATTGGTTAGCCTCTGCCGAAAGCAACTCTACTAGAAAACATTATCATTACAATTTAAGTCTCAGTGTAATAAAATGTTTTCATCGAAAAATGCAAAAAGAAACGAAAAGAATTGCAATTAAAAATTAAATTAAAATTGATTACAATGACAAGTATTTGTAAATTCATTAAATTCACAAATAAAAGTGATATTCAATTCGTATGGAATGCAAGTTAAATGAATCTCCATTATTTAAAACTTTTTAAACTTATGCCTACATACACACCTACATAGTTGATCATTACAATCCTTCAGTCAGGATTACAACCAAGTTTCTCACACCACTGATGTTGTGTGCGTTAATTTTATTTTTACATGAGTGGCAGAACCTACAGTTTACAGTCGATTCTTAACTACAGATTTTTAAGAAACAGTTAACTTTTAGTTACTCCCATAGTTTTTGCCAGAAATCTACTAACAGAAAGTCGTCGAAGAATTATTTTTTTCATATTTCGTTTTGCTGGAGACGTTTGACTTGGGATTTGAACCGTGGCCTCAAATATAATAAGCCAACACACTACCTACTACGGAGACTTTGATTTGTATTAATATTGTTACGAAAATTAAGAAACTAAATGGTAAAGATGTAAACAAAAATACAACAACAAACACCAGCATAAAAAATAAATAAGAATAAATGTAAACAAAATACACAAGCAACAATAATGGAACAACGATGCTTACATTTATAAAGATTTCGAGAATCCATACAAAAGGCAAGGCAAAGCAGGCGAGTGAATTAGTGAAGTTTAGTCACCCTTGTGTGAAGACGCGGTTCGTTTAAAGAGAGTTATCGTGGTTTGAGGATCTTCGTTAAAAAGATCTGTCGAACAATTGTCTAGTAACTGTTGTTGTTTATGCAAAGGGTGTAAACCGAGGAATAGCAAACAAAGCAATTGTTGTTGTTTACATAAGGTTGCGAACAGTGGGACACAGAATTATGGGAATAATAAAGAATTTGAATTAAAAATAAACACAAATTTATTTTTAATTTATTTGCAATCTACGAGCTCATATTTTAAACGTTTTTAAAAGTACTTCTTATTCAACCTCTGCTGAATTACTAAACTGTCTCAAATACAAAAAATATAAACTTGATACTCGAAAGTGTTCTTTGGTGTGGAGTATATTCTAGAAACTAATGAAATTTCTTTTGTTTATTATTCTACAGTAGAGTCAATGGTCGACTTCCACCTCTGGAGATCGCTCGACATAGAAGGAGTATTGGAAATCTGAACAGAAAACTCATTTACAAATAAATGTGGAAGAATATCTATTATATGGTAACCTTATATGGGGGATATGTGAACTAGACAGCGGGACCGTGTGACTTGATTCCTTTTGACTTTTAATTGTGCTGTTTTCCTAGGTTACAGGTGTATGGGAATAAACCAGAACGCATAGCAGTCCTTAGAGTCAACATAACCCATGCCATCGTTCAAATTCACTTCAATTGATTTATGCGCCACAGTCATGGGAAATTGCAGTTTCGGAATGCGATCCAGCCAGAGAAGTCGTGGCGAACATTTAAATCACATTGTATTCTAGATGTAATGGCATCAAAATCAGAAAGTTGTCATAGTCTGGTAGATAGTGTGTTGACTTATTAGCAGCTCAGACATTTCGAACAATACGATGTACAAAAAAATAATTTTTCAGCGCCATCTTCTCAGCGGTCTACTGGCAAAAACTCTGAGGCCAAATAAAATTGCCTTTAAAAATTTCCCAAAACTTTTAGGTCTCGACACTTATGAATGAAACTAACATACATAACATTGGTGTTGTGAGAAGCCAGGTTGTATAATAACTAATCAAGTGAACGCTTAACGAAAGTCTTCAAAGCTGCCTGACTTGTCTGCTCAGAATAATAAAGCTGTTAACAAATATTTTTATTATCCATTCATCTGGAGTAAAACGCACATGTATTGTCTTGTAGCATGGCAGACGTTAGACAATAATCTACATTTTTGAGGTCATGTATACTTATTCCATTTATACTCAGCTTCAAATCCAGTAATTAATCTAATATTTTCATCACTTAATCAGAAGGTGGCCATTTTAAATCTTCAGAAGAGTGAAATCATGCGTGTAATTAATTTAATTGGCCATTACGACCCTTTCTACACCCTAGTTCCTCACACTAATCATGGGTGACGGAACCTACAGTTTAAAGTTTACAACGAACAACAGATTTTTGAGACACATTTCTTGGGAATTTTATTTTTGGACGAAGTCGCCCAAAGAAAAATCTTTTCCTATTTCGTTTTGTTCATGATGTCTGAGCTAGGGCTTGGACTACGAGCTGCCGTCTAATAAGCCTACACAATACCTACTATGCTTTACTCAAAATCGTGAAATATTTAGTTGGTAATGAGCACTATAGAACTCGTCCGTATAATATGTTGGATCGAACCACTATATTAGATATCCACAGAATGCATGTAAGGCTGAAATGACTGCGACTGGTGTTTATAGAACTGTTGATTTAAATAACTTCGCATGGATCCTTCGGTTACGATCTGATGAACTTTATGTTCTCTTTTCATTGACCCGTGAGATCACCTCTAATAAGCCAACACACTATGTATATATCATAAGAAATTCGCAACAAAATACAGAAAATGAATTTTTAATTTTATTTATTTAGCAAGATTTCACATCCGCTGGGCTGCACAACTTTTTTTATGAAGACTTGGCCAAAAAGTGTGTTCATAAATAAAGTTAACAAAACAAGGTAATCGGCGTTGTGAAATATGTTGAACTAATCCTTGATTCTATTTTTTTTAGCATTCGATACCCTTTTCATAAAAATTAACTTTATGGTATTCGATTTTCGCAGTTCTTATGCCGTTTAGTAATAAAATAAACGAAAAGAATTGAAGGCAAACGAAAAGAAATAAAAAAAATTTCATAAAACCAAATCGATATAAATCGAAAAACGGAAATAAAAAATTGGTATCGAATTGAAAAAGTTTGTAAAAACTTTTGTTTATGAATTGCAATAAAGTATACAAAGGAATTGTTCTCGTGGGAATATTGAAAATCATAAAATATTTGGTTTTCTTTTTAAAATACCAAAAGGACTATAAAAATACCAAATTTCAAGGTCAAACACTCTTAGGACCATTATTACAACTTGCCGTTAAAGTTGAGTTTAGTTAAAGGTAATTTTAGCTAACGTGAACTTTAAAGTCACCTTTAACTTATTTTCGTTATTACAAAATACAGATAAAATAAAGTTAACTTTTTCAAAAATATGGCAGTGCCGTAGCAATGTCGATAACACTGCTTAATTAAACAAGTGCTTTTAAAACGCAGTGGCAACGATGTGTCATCTTATTTGTTATGTTTATTCATTTTGTTTATAAAATTTGTGTGTTGAGGTTTTAGCTTTTTTATTTTTGTGGTTTTTGTTTTAAAATAAATATAATGAATACGCCACTATCATGATTTCAAAAACTATTTATTATATTAACTTTTATTTTTCATGTTTATACTTAAAGTTGCCTTATTGAAAATAATATAAATAATATGGCAAGTTGTAAGATAAAGTGAACTTTAAAAGTTAAAGGTAGGATGATCTTCCCTTTAGCTTAACGCTCACTTTTATCATATTGGCTACTCATAATGATGAAAATCAAGTTATCTGACTGTTAAAATCCTGCCTAACTTGCCGTTAGTAATAATGGCCCTTGGAGTTTAAAAAAGGTCATCAGTTTGAATTGTTGTAAAGGTAGACTTGAAAACGTAGGTTAGCCTGTCGTTTCCAGCGAACATCGCACTGAATTTTCATACTCAGAACGTCAAGGGGTTCTGACTCCCTAATATTTATACAACCCATAGATTTATATGATGCAATATTATTGTTGGGCTTATGTGTCAATAAACAACCCTGGGATAGACAGTTTAAACCTTAAAAAAATTTTTCCTGAAAATGGTATAAAACTTCTCGATTTTTTGTAAAAAAAATCAGATATAAAAATGAGGGATGGTAGCTTTTAACTTCCAGCCTGATAGAATTTATTAAGAAATAGTATTTTCAGATTCTTCAACTAATGTACAGAGAGTATTAAGTCAATTTGAACTCAATTCCTTAAAAGAAATATTACATAAAGAGATTACTTAAAACTTAGCAATCGTAACTGCTGCGACTTTAATATTGTATCTGATTTGATTAAAATGTGTAATTCTAATATATATATTTAAACTAATATGTACCTCATGACCATTTCCACGAGAATGCAGCAGAAGCCGAGTAAATCATTTTCACGTCGTTCACTGGAACTCGGTCTTACGAATGTCACAACTGTGAGAATATTGCGTTGTGACTTGGGCCTGTATACATATAGAATTCAAATGACCAAGGAAATCAAGGTAAACGAAACGTCGACAAGTATTCGCTGAATGAATTCTAGATCAGTTAGTAATTGTTACTAATTTTCATCGAAAAATCATCTTTTGCAATTTGAAGATTTCTGAATGAACGCGTACCTGAACAAACAAAATTGTCGAATTTGGGGCAATACAAATCCACATGAATTGCAAGAGCTTCCAATGCAAAAAGAATTTAAAAAAAGTATTGTCGCGAATGCGAAACAATGCATTGTATGAATAGGGGTCATCTCCTGAGTGTTGGTCTAAAAAAAAGGTTATTTTCTTATGCATCCTGAAAAAGTCACTGTTTGGTGAACACCAAATGCATGTAATTTGAATGGAATGGCACTACTTGCCACACAGCTTGGGCTACATTGGATATTCTGCACGAGCGATTTGAGGGCATGGTCTATGGTTCTCACGTGGGTGTGATGTAAACTGGCCACCTAGATCGTACGATTTGATAATGATATTTCGACCAAAAGGTGTCTTTTGACACTTTTGCGTTTGGATGCAAATTGGAATATAGAAATAATTATTAAAACATGTCCTATTCCTGTTCCTATTGTTCCCAAACAACAAACGAATATAAAAATTATAACGGGGAATTCAATGTACCGAAAATTTCTGGCATTTTCGAAAACTTGCTGAACAGGATTTCACAGAATTTCCATGACACGGCATTTCGCAGAATTTCCAATTGCACAGAATTTCCAGGGCTTGGTATAATAATACGAAGAGGAAAAAACCAAAAATAAATTATAGTTCAGTCCAAATAAAAATTAAATAAGGTTTTTTGGATGACTTCTCGACAATATAGAATACATGACAGTTGACTGGAAATCTAAAGGTATTTTGAACCTCAACAGGAAATGTCCGAAAGACAATAATAGAGTTCAGGACATAAAAAATGTAAATAAATGAAATAAACGTACATACATACATATGTACATAATTGGTCATTACAACCCTTCAGCTAGGATTACAACCTAGTTTCTCGCATCACTTATGTTAAGTGTATGTTAATTTTATAAATGACTGACTAGGCCTACAGTTTAAAGACGATTTTACAATTTACTTTTAGAGTTTTTACCAGAAATCGGCTGAGAGGAAGTTGTCCACGAAATGTTTCTCACACCACTGATGTTGTGTGCGTTAATTTTATTTTTACATGAGTGGCAGAACCTACAGTTTACAGTCGATTCTTAACTACAGATTTTTAAGAAACAGTTAACTTTTAGTTACTCCCATAGTTTTTGCCAGAAATCTACTAACAGAAAGTCGTCGAAGAATTATTTTTTTCATATTTCGTTTTGCTGGAGACGTTTGACTTGGGATTTGAACCGTGGCCTCAAATATAATAAGCCAACACACTACCTACTACGGAGACTTTGATTTGTATTAATATTGTTACGAAAATTAAGAAACTAAATGGTAAAGATGTAAACAAAAATACAACAACAAACACCAGCATAAAAAATAAATAAGAATAAATGTAAACAAAATACACAAGCAACAATAATGGAACAACGATGCTTACATTTATAAAGATTTCGAGAATCCATACAAAAGGCAAGGCAAAGCAGGCGAGTGAATTAGTGAAGTTTAGTCACCCTTGTGTGAAGACGCGGTTCGTTTAAAGAGAGTTATCGTGGTTTGAGGATCTTCGTTAAAAAGATCTGTCGAACAATTGTCTAGTAACTGTTGTTGTTTATGCAAAGGGTGTAAACCGAGGAATAGCAAACAAAGCAATTGTTGTTGTTTACATAAGGTTGCGAACAGTGGGACACAGAATTATGGGAATAATAAAGAATTTGAATTAAAAATAAACACAAATTTATTTTTAATTTATTTGCAATCTACGAGCTCATATTTTAAACGTTTTTAAAAGTACTTCTTATTCAACCTCTGCTGAATTACTAAACTGTCTCAAATACAAAAAATATAAACTTGATACTCGAAAGTGTTCTTTGGTGTGGAGTATATTCTAGAAACTAATGAAATTTCTTTTGTTTATTATTCTACAGTAGAGTCAATGGTCGACTTCCACCTCTGGAGATCGCTCGACATAGAAGGAGTATTGGAAATCTGAACAGAAAACTCATTTACAAATAAATGTGGAAGAATATCTATTATATGGTAACCTTATATGGGGGATATGTGAACTAGACAGCGGGACCGTGTGACTTGATTCCTTTTGACTTTTAATTGTGCTGTTTTCCTAGGTTACAGGTGTATGGGAATAAACCAGAACGCATAGCAGTCCTTAGAGTCAACATAGCCCATGCCATCGTTCAAATTCACTTCAATTGATTTATGCGCCACAGTCATGGGAAATTGCAGTTTCGGAATGCGATCCAGCCAGAGAAGTCGTGGCGAACATTTAAATCACATTGTATTCTAGATGTAATGGCATCAAAATCAAAAAGTTGTCATAGTCTGGTAGATAGTGTGTTGACTTATTAGCAGCTCAGACATTTCGAACAATACGATGTACAAAAAAATAATTTTTCAGCGCCATCTTCTCAGCGGTCTACTGGCAAAAACTCTGAGGCCAAATAAAATTGCCTTTAAAAATTTCCCAAAACTTTTAGGTCTCGACACTTATGAATGAAACTAACATACATAACATTGGTGTTGTGAGAAGCCAGGTTGTATAATAACTAATCAAGTGAACGCTTAACGAAAGTCTTCAAAGCTGCCTGACTTGTCTGCTCAGAATAATAAAGCTGTTAACAAATATTTTTATTATCCATTCATCTGGAGTAAAACGCACATGTATTGTCTTGTAGCATGGCAGACGTTAGACAATAATCTACATTTTTGAGGTCATGTATACTTATTCCATTTATACTCAGCTTCAAATCCAGTAATTAATCTAATATTTTCATCACTTAATCAGAAGGTGGCCATTTTAAATCTTCAGAAGAGTGAAATCATGCGTGTAATTAATTTAATTGGCCATTACGACCCTTTCTACACCCTAGTTCCTCACACTAATCATGGGTGACGGAACCTACAGTTTAAAGTTTACAACGAACAACAGATTTTTGAGACACATTTCTTGGGAATTTTATTTTTGGACGAAGTCGCCCAAAGAAAAATCTTTTCCTATTTCGTTTTGTTCATGATATCTGAGCTAGGGCTTGGACTACGAGCTGCCGTCTAATAAGCCTACACAATACCTACTATGCTTTACTCAAAATCGTAAAATATTTAGTTGGTAATGAGCACTATAGAACTCGTCCGTATAATATGTTGGATCGAACCACTATATTAGATATCCACAGAATGCATGTAAGGCTGAAATGACTGCGACTGGTGTTTATAGAACTGTTGATTTAAATAACTTCGCATGGATCCTTCGGTTACGATCTGATGAACTTTATGTTCTCTTTTCATTGACCCGTGAGATCACCTCTAATAAGCCAACACACTATGTATATATCATAAGAAATTCGCAACAAAATACAGAAAATGAATTTTTAATTTTATTTATTTAGCAAGATTTCACATCCGCTGGGCTGCACAACTTTTTTTATGAAGACTTGGCCAAAAAGTGTGTTCATAAATAAAGTTAACAAAACAAGGTAATCGGCGTTGTGAAATATGTTGAACTAATCCTTGATTCTATTTTTTTTAGCATTCGATACCCTTTTCATAAAAATTAACTTTATGGTATTCGATTTTCGCAGTTCTTATGCCGTTTAGTAATAAAATAAACGAAAAGAATTGAAGGCAAACGAAAAGAAATAAAAAAAATTTCATAAAACCAAATCGATATAAATCGAAAAACGGAAATAAAAAATTGGTATCGAATTGAAAAAGTTTGTAAAAACTTTTGTTTATGAATTGCAATAAAGTATACAAAGGAATTGTTCTCGTGGGAATATTGAAAATCATAAAATATTTGGTTTTCTTTTTAAAATACCAAAAGGACTATAAAAATACCAAATTTCAAGGTCAAACACTCTTAGGACCATTATTACAACTTGCCGTTAAAGTTGAGTTTAGTTAAAGGTAATTTTAGCTAACGTGAACTTTAAAGTCACCTTTAACTTATTTTCGTTATTACAAAATACAGATAAAATAAAGTTAACTTTTTCAAAAATATGGCAGTGCCGTAGCAATGTCGATAACACTGCTTAATTAAACAAGTGCTTTTAAAACGCAGTGGCAACGATGTGTCATCTTATTTGTTATGTTTATTCATTTTGTTTATAAAATTTGTGTGTTGAGGTTTTAGCTTTTTTATTTTTGTGGTTTTTGTTTTAAAATAAATATAATGAATACGCCACTATCATGATTTCAAAAACTATTTATTATATTAACTTTTATTTTTCATGTTTATACTTAAAGTTGCCTTATTGAAAATAATATAAATAATATGGCAAGTTGTAAGATAAAGTGAACTTTAAAAGTTAAAGGTAGGATGATCTTCCCTTTAGCTTAACGCTCACTTTTATCATATTGGCTACTCATAATGATGAAAATCAAGTTATCTGACTGTTAAAATCCTGCCTAACTTGCCGTTAGTAATAATGGCCCTTGGAGTTTAAAAAAGGTCATCAGTTTGAATTGTTGTAAAGGTAGACTTGAAAACGTAGGTTAGCCTGTCGTTTCCAGCGAACATCGCACTGAATTTTCATACTCAGAACGTCAAGGGGTTCTGACTCCCTAATATTTATACAACCCATAGATTTATATGATGCAATATTATTGTTGGGCTTATGTGTCAATAAACAACCCTGGGATAGACAGTTTAAACCTTAAAAAAATTTTTCCTGAAAATGGTATAAAACTTCTCGATTTTTTGTAAAAAAAATCAGATATAAAAATGAGGGATGGTAGCTTTTAACTTCCAGCCTGATAGAATTTATTAAGAAATAGTATTTTCAGATTCTTCAACTAATGTACAGAGAGTATTAAGTCAATTTGAACTCAATTCCTTAAAAGAAATATTACATAAAGAGATTACTTAAAACTTAGCAATCGTAACTGCTGCGACTTTAATATTGTATCTGATTTGATTAAAATGTGTAATTCTAATATATATATTTAAACTAATATGTACCTCATGACCATTTCCACGAGAATGCAGCAGAAGCCGAGTAAATCATTTTCACGTCGTTCACTGGAACTCGGTCTTACGAATGTCACAACTGTGAGAATATTGCGTTGTGACTTGGGCCTGTATACATATAGAATTCAAATGACCAAGGAAATCAAGGTAAACGAAACGTCGACAAGTATTCGCTGAATGAATTCTAGATCAGTTAGTAATTGTTACTAATTTTCATCGAAAAATCATCTTTTGCAATTTGAAGATTTCTGAATGAACGCGTACCTGAACAAACAAAATTGTCGAATTTGGGGCAATACAAATCCACATGAATTGCAAGAGCTTCCAATGCAAAAAGAATTTAAAAAAAGTATTGTCGCGAATGCGAAACAATGCATTGTATGAATAGGGGTCATCTCCTGAGTGTTGGTCTAAAAAAAAGGTTATTTTCTTATGCATCCTGAAAAAGTCACTGTTTGGTGAACACCAAATGCATGTAATTTGAATGGAATGGCACTACTTGCCACACAGCTTGGGCTACATTGGATATTCTGCACGAGCGATTTGAGGGCATGGTCTATGGTTCTCACGTGGGTGTGATGTAAACTGGCCACCTAGATCGTACGATTTGATAATGTTTGCCTTTTTCTTGTGGGGTTTTCCTAAGTCGGTTGTGTATGCGAATTTACTAATCTTTTAACACTATTTCTACCACGATCTTGTGTATACCTATTTCGACCAAAAGGTGTCTTTTGACACTTTTGCGTTTGGATGCAAATTGGAATATAGAAATAATTATTAAAACATGTCCTATTCCTGTTCCTATTGTTCCCAAACAACAAACGAATATAAAAATTATAACGGGGAATTCAATGTACCGAAAATTTCTGGCATTTTCGAAAACTTGCTGAACAGGATTTCACAGAATTTCCATGACACGGCATTTCGCAGAATTTCCAATTGCACAGAATTTCCAGGGCTTGGTATAATAATACGAAGAGGAAAAAACCAAAAATAAATTATAGTTCAGTCCAAATAAAAATTAAATAAGGTTTTTTGGATGACTTCTCGACAATATAGAATACATGACAGTTGACTGGAAATCTAAAGGTATTTTGAACCTCAACAGGAAATGTCCGAAAGACAATAATAGAGTTCAGGACATAAAAAATGTAAATAAATGAAATAAACGTACATACATACATATGTACATAATTGGTCATTACAACCCTTCAGCTAGGATTACAACCTAGTTTCTCGCATCACTTATGTTAAGTGTATGTTAATTTTATAAATGACTGACTAGGCCTACAGTTTAAAGACGATTTTACAATTTACTTTTAGAGTTTTTACCAGAAATCGGCTGAGAGGAAGTTGTCCACGAAATGTATTGGAAAATCTGAACAGAAAACTCATTTACAAATAAATGTGGAAGAATATCTATTATATGGTAACCTTATATGGGGGATATGTGAACTAGACAGCGGGACCGTGTGACTTGATTCCTTTTGACTTTTAATTGTGCTGTTTTCCTAGGTTACAGGTGTATGGGAATAAACCAGAACGCATAGCAGTCCTTAGAGTCAACATAACCCATGCCATCGTTCAAATTCACTTCAATTGATTTATGCGCCACAGTCATGGGAAATTGCAGTTTCGGAATGCGATCCAGCCAGAGAAGTCGTGGCGAACATTTAAATCACATTGTATTCTAGATGTAATGGCATCAAAATCAAAAAGTTGTCATAGTCTGGTAGATAGTGTGTTGACTTATTAGCAGCTCAGACATTTCGAACAATACGATGTACAAAAAAATAATTTTTCAGCGCCATCTTCTCAGCGGTCTACTGGCAAAAACTCTGAGGCCAAATAAAATTGCCTTTAAAAATTTCCCAAAACTTTTAGGTCTCGACACTTATGAATGAAACTAACATACATAACATTGGTGTTGTGAGAAGCCAGGTTGTATAATAACTAATCAAGTGAACGCTTAACGAAAGTCTTCAAAGCTGCCTGACTTGTCTGCTCAGAATAATAAAGCTGTTAACAAATATTTTTATTATCCATTCATCTGGAGTAAAACGCACATGTATTGTCTTGTAGCATGGCAGACGTTAGACAATAATCTACATTTTTGAGGTCATGTATACTTATTCCATTTATACTCAGCTTCAAATCCAGTAATTAATCTAATATTTTCATCACTTAATCAGAAGGTGGCCATTTTAAATCTTCAGAAGAGTGAAATCATGCGTGTAATTAATTTAATTGGCCATTACGACCCTTTCTACACCCTAGTTCCTCACACTAATCATGGGTGACGGAACCTACAGTTTAAAGTTTACAACGAACAACAGATTTTTGAGACACATTTCTTGGGAATTTTATTTTTGGACGAAGTCGCCCAAAGAAAAATCTTTTCCTATTTCGTTTTGTTCATGATATCTGAGCTAGGGCTTGGACTACGAGCTGCCGTCTAATAAGCCTACACAATACCTACTATGCTTTACTCAAAATCGTAAAATATTTAGTTGGTAATGAGCACTATAGAACTCGTCCGTATAATATGTTGGATCGAACCACTATATTAGATATCCACAGAATGCATGTAAGGCTGAAATGACTGCGACTGGTGTTTATAGAACTGTTGATTTAAATAACTTCGCATGGATCCTTCGGTTACGATCTGATGAACTTTATGTTCTCTTTTCATTGACCCGTGAGATCACCTCTAATAAGCCAACACACTATGTATATATCATAAGAAATTCGCAACAAAATACAGAAAATGAATTTTTAATTTTATTTATTTAGCAAGATTTCACATCCGCTGGGCTGCACAACTTTTTTTATGAAGACTTGGCCAAAAAGTGTGTTCATAAATAAAGTTAACAAAACAAGGTAATCGGCGTTGTGAAATATGTTGAACTAATCCTTGATTCTATTTTTTTTAGCATTCGATACCCTTTTCATAAAAATTAACTTTATGGTATTCGATTTTCGCAGTTCTTATGCCGTTTAGTAATAAAATAAACGAAAAGAATTGAAGGCAAACGAAAAGAAATAAAAAAAATTTCATAAAACCAAATCGATATAAATCGAAAAACGGAAATAAAAAATTGGTATCGAATTGAAAAAGTTTGTAAAAACTTTTGTTTATGAATTGCAATAAAGTATACAAAGGAATTGTTCTCGTGGGAATATTGAAAATCATAAAATATTTGGTTTTCTTTTTAAAATACCAAAAGGACTATAAAAATACCAAATTTCAAGGTCAAACACTCTTAGGACCATTATTACAACTTGCCGTTAAAGTTGAGTTTAGTTAAAGGTAATTTTAGCTAACGTGAACTTTAAAGTCACCTTTAACTTATTTTCGTTATTACAAAATACAGATAAAATAAAGTTAACTTTTTCAAAAATATGGCAGTGCCGTAGCAATGTCGATAACACTGCTTAATTAAACAAGTGCTTTTAAAACGCAGTGGCAACGATGTGTCATCTTATTTGTTATGTTTATTCATTTTGTTTATAAAATTTGTGTGTTGAGGTTTTAGCTTTTTTATTTTTGTGGTTTTTGTTTTAAAATAAATATAATGAATACGCCACTATCATGATTTCAAAAACTATTTATTATATTAACTTTTATTTTTCATGTTTATACTTAAAGTTGCCTTATTGAAAATAATATAAATAATATGGCAAGTTGTAAGATAAAGTGAACTTTAAAAGTTAAAGGTAGGATGATCTTCCCTTTAGCTTAACGCTCACTTTTATCATATTGGCTACTCATAATGATGAAAATCAAGTTATCTGACTGTTAAAATCCTGCCTAACTTGCCGTTAGTAATAATGGCCCTTGGAGTTTAAAAAAGGTCATCAGTTTGAATTGTTGTAAAGGTAGACTTGAAAACGTAGGTTAGCCTGTCGTTTCCAGCGAACATCGCACTGAATTTTCATACACAGAACGTCAAGGGGTTCTGACTCCCTAATATTTATACAACCCATAGATTTATATGATGCAATATTATTGTTGGGCTTATGTGTCAATAAACAACCCTGGGATAGACAGTTTAAACCTTAAAAAAATTTTTCCTGAAAATGGTATAAAACTTCTCGATTTTTTGTAAAAAAAATCAGATATAAAAATGAGGGATGGTAGCTTTTAACTTCCAGCCTGATAGAATTTATTAAGAAATAGTATTTTCAGATTCTTCAACTAATGTACAGAGAGTATTAAGTCAATTTGAACTCAATTCCTTAAAAGAAATATTACATAAAGAGATTACTTAAAACTTAGCAATCGTAACTGCTGCGACTTTAATATTGTATCTGATTTGATTAAAATGTGTAATTCTAATATATATATTTAAACTAATATGTACCTCATGACCATTTCCACGAGAATGCAGCAGAAGCCGAGTAAATCATTTTCACGTCGTTCACTGGAACTCGGTCTTACGAATGTCACAACTGTGAGAATATTGCGTTGTGACTTGGGCCTGTATACATATAGAATTCAAATGACCAAGGAAATCAAGGTAAACGAAACGTCGACAAGTATTCGCTGAATGAATTCTAGATCAGTTAGTAATTGTTACTAATTTTCATCGAAAAATCATCTTTTGCAATTTGAAGATTTCTGAATGAACGCGTACCTGAACAAACAAAATTGTCGAATTTGGGGCAATACAAATCCACATGAATTGCAAGAGCTTCCAATGCAAAAAGAATTTAAAAAAAGTATTGTCGCGAATGCGAAACAATGCATTGTATGAATAGGGGTCATCTCCTGAGTGTTGGTCTAAAAAAAAGGTTATTTTCTTATGCATCCTGAAAAAGTCACTGTTTGGTGAACACCAAATGCATGTAATTTGAATGGAATGGCACTACTTGCCACACAGCTTGGGCTACATTGGATATTCTGCACGAGCGATTTGAGGGCATGGTCTATGGTTCTCACGTGGGTGTGATGTAAACTGGCCACCTAGATCGTACGATTTGATAATGTTTGCCTTTTTCTTGTGGGGTTTTCCTAAGTCGGTTGTGTATGCGAATTTACTAATCTTTTAACACTATTTCTACCACGATCTTGTGTATACCTATTTCGACCAAAAGGTGTCTTTTGACACTTTTGCGTTTGGATGCAAATTGGAATATAGAAATAATTATTAAAACATGTCCTATTCCTGTTCCTATTGTTCCCAAACAACAAACGAATATAAAAATTATAACGGGGAATTCAATGTACCGAAAATTTCTGGCATTTTCGAAAACTTGCTGAACAGGATTTCACAGAATTTCCATGACACGGCATTTCGCAGAATTTCCAATTGCACAGAATTTCCAGGGCTTGGTATAATAATACGAAGAGGAAAAAACCAAAAATAAATTATAGTTCAGTCCAAATAAAAATTAAATAAGGTTTTTTGGATGACTTCTCGACAATATAGAATACATGACAGTTGACTGGAAATCTAAAGGTATTTTGAACCTCAACAGGAAATGTCCGAAAGACAATAATAGAGTTCAGGACATAAAAAATGTAAATAAATGAAATAAACGTACATACATACATATGTACATAATTGGTCATTACAACCCTTCAGCTAGGATTACAACCTAGTTTCTCGCATCACTTATGTTAAGTGTATGTTAATTTTATAAATGACTGACTAGGCCTACAGTTTAAAGACGATTTTACAATTTACTTTTAGAGTTTTTACCAGAAATCGGCTGAGAGGAAGTTGTCCACGAAATGCTCTATTTGTAAACTTCGTTTAATTGGAGATGTCTAACCTGGACTCACGTCTAATACGCCTACACACTATCTACTAGACTACGGTATAAATAAAACCGTTGGCACAAACTAAGTTCACATGAAACAAATTTATTTAAATACGCAATTCAAAATAGCACGTATCTAAAAACTAAATTAAAACGCAAACTCATTTAACAGGCGATTTTTTTTCCTTTAGCCACAATGAAAATTTTGCACATTTGCCTAGCATGTTGCAGACATAATACATTTGGCTGGTAATATTTTAAACCACTAAAGTATCGCACACTGCCGAGTAAGTAAGTAGAACTTACTTTCTTCTTCTTCGTTTTATTCTGCTTCTTTTGAATTCTAACGTGTTTTGTAATTTTATTTCACGAGCAATAATTTTATTTATTATCGCCTTTAAATCTAAACGTTTTTATTTTAATTTTTTTTTGGAGTCTCTTCTTCTGTGTTATGGTTTCTTTGCATCAACTAATAATTTCCATATGAAATGTAAACTCCACGCAACTACTACCTTTTAAAACATTTACTACTTGTTAATAATTTGTTTTCTGCTCACAGGGTTTTCTTTTGCCCTGTATTAATCACCACACCGGCACGTTATTACCATGTTATAATACCTTTTGCGTGATAATAATGCCAGTATTTAAGCCTTTATAAGAAGTGAAAACAGAAATAAAACATTATGGGTTTTGGTGGCCGCTCTTTATATAGGGTGGGCCATTTAAAAGTTTAAATTAAATTAATTAATTAAATTAAAAAAATGCAATAAAACAAAAATTTTGCTGAATTTATTTTTTGTTATGAAGTACAATTGTTCCGGTTAGAAATGGAATATTATTTCATTCATATGCCTGCCGCTGCTAGCCCCACAGTACATTATTCGATCGGATGAATTTTCATGCACTTTTTCGAGTGTATGGGGTCATATCACGGCAATGGAATCACTAACGTTGGCCTTCAAATGCTCAATTGTTTCTGCTTTGTTGACATAACACTTTTCTTTAACGGGGCCCCACAAAAATTAGTCCAACGGTATCAAATCGAAGCTTCTTGGCAGACAGACACCATTTCGGCTAATTAAACGGCCATCAAACGTTTGGCGCAATAAATCGATTGTGGTTGTTGCCCCATCCTGTTGAAATAAAACATCGTTTACATTAATACCATGAAAAGCTGGTACAAATAAATCGGTTATCACTGTGTGATAGGTGTCTCCATTGCGAGTAATGGTTGCGCCGTCCACATTTTCAAGGAAATATGGGCCAATGATGCTTCCGCACCGCAAGCCGCACTAAACAGTTACTCGTAATGGGTGCCCTAAATATGACAGTTTTGCTTATTAACGTACCCACCAAGATAAAAATGAGCTTCATCCGAAACGATGATTTTTCTTGGCAAAATCGACATCAACGTGTAGTCTCTCGTTTTCCCATCTATTCCAATAAATCCCAACGTTGCTCAAGCCTTAATCGATTCATTGCGTTCAGTGGCGGTGATATACTGAATTTTGTGACAGAATAGAATGACATGAGTATTGCCAGATTCGAAATAACTGATCGTCCAAATTTAAACCGAAAGATGGCCCACCTGATATATTTTTTATTTTTTTAACGAAGTCTTAGCACATTTAGCTAAAATAGGTTTTACTTTTATTTATTTTGTATTTCCTTACTCGTTCTACTTCTAACATTGTAAGCGTTTTGTTTTCTATTTCCAGAAATTCTGGTGTTCGTTAATTTAAATGCACCTTTTCCTTTGTGGCTGATTTTAGGCCATAAAGGAAGTAGCATTTTTTAATTAAAAAAAAAAAACTACTACACTTCCACACAAATGGAAACAAACTAGAATCTCAAAAGTTAAAAATTAAAAGAATTTATGTAACAGAGACTTGAAATAAATAGTTTTTTATATGACGGTACTGCACTGTACCGGTATGAAGTGTGCGTTTTTTTATAAAAATTTAACACAAATTTTTAACGGGAGAGTGAAAAATATTTTATTCATATTAACGGCCGTTGTTGCGTACATATTTATTCAATGTTGGAGGCAATGTGTGAATTCCACGCGAATAAACTGTTCGTCTCTTGAAGCAAACCTATTAATCACTTAATTTTCGACTTTCCTGTATCAATCGAAGTGCTGCACAGTCAATGCCGGCCCAATCGAATTGTTTAAACCCCATTTAACGTTTCTTTTGTTGTTAACATATCTCTTTTTAAATATTTTTTTTATCTTCAATTACAGTGCTTTCATTTATGTGGTAATCACTGTGGAGTATAGGATAATTGCCAGTGGCGGTGGTAACAACAAACAGCCTCAAACAAATCATCAACAATCCAAACCATAGTTCAGCGAACGTTTGATATACTTTTGTAGACTGTGGGAGAAAACGATTTCGAAAACCTCTGTAACTGCTAAAACAATATAGAAAATAGAGGAGACGATGCACATACGTACATATGTACATAATTGGTACATAATTACAACACCTCAGTCAGAATTACGACCTATCATCTCACACCACTTATATTGTGTGTTATTTTTAAGTATGAGTGGCAAGATCTTAAATTTAAAGCCGACTCCGAACGACTGATTTTTGAGAAACTTTTTCTTGCCAATGTTATTTTCTCTCAGAGAGGAAGCCGCCGAAGAAACATTTGCTCATATTTCGTTTTGTTAAAGATGTCTGACCTAAAGTTTGAGCCATGACCTCATGAACTCACGTCTAATAAACCAGCATACTACCTGCTAGACAACGGCGACTTCTATGAACAACGCATTGCAAATGCATCATGGAGCCCGCGTTTACATGTCCTGGGCATGTTGGTCGCCTTGATTACTGGTTTTTACCTAATGAGATCTCATTATCATTATTAATTTAAGCATGTCTATCTTATATTACTCAACCTGAATTACATTCAATTTTTAAAATATTAAAGCTTGGGTTATACTTAAAACTTCTACTAGCTTATTGCATTCGAAGTCAGCGTTATCTGTTACGATTTCGCATCGACTTTGAAACACAGATTTGAGAATCGTTTCATGGCAATGAAAGTAGCCGAAAGAAATATTTTTTCCCAAAATTTCGTTTTTTTTCGAGTTGTCTGAGCTGGGATTTGTACTACGGGCTCTCGTCTAATAAGCCAACACACTGTTTACTAGACTAAGGCGACTTCTAACTATTAAGCACTACCATTGGTTCGAAGCCATAAATAAAACTTAAATGACTGCCTTTGCTCGTTGATAGTTGACGTCTCCATAACTTCTACTAATCCATCTACCTCCTAGTTAATCTTAAATAAAATAGGAGATTTTATGGCGTGGTGGTTTTACCACCATTTAGACAATCAGCTTGGAATTTACGTTCACAATCTGCATGACTTCATTTGGCTATTGAGCTTCAGATGTTCGCCAGTTTTACATCCAAGTATCTGAAGAGTTTACATTACTTGCACCAACTCGAACTGCCTGCGCACTCCTTTTAATATTCTGTTCAGTGCTGCCATCCCAAATTCTGAATCAACCTAATGCCTATGGTTTACGACACCGATGTTATTGGAAACTCATTCTTCAAAACGAGATTTAAATTGCATCAATCGACTTCAAAATAAATTGTGCGGCTTTCCCCTGAGTAGGTTAGAGTAACGCATTAGCATTTTCAAATTTCCTTTATGCGACGGTAATAGCTTCTTATATGGAAGTTAAGCATGTCATTTTCTTACGTTTATTTTGCCACTTTTTCCCCCATGAACTATGATTAATTTTACACGTTTGCAAGTGAACGTTAACGTTTAAATAGCCAGCTTGTATTTGTTTTGATTTTTATCGCTTTTTATTTTCTTGTTTCCTTGCTCCGTCTTTATCTCAAGTCATTTGTTTCATTTGTTTTTATTTAAATTAACTGGAGCTATGCTTTGGTGGTGCAAATGTGAATGTAAAGAAACAAAAGTCATCGATAACATAGTTTTTATATCCATTTCATTTTTATCGGTTTTTATTTTCTTATTTCCTTGCTTCGCCTTTATCTCAAGTCATTTATTTCATTTGTTTTTACTTAAGTGTAGAGCTTCTGGCTCATACTTCGATGTTATAACAGTGAATGGTGAAAAAGAAAAGTTATCGATAACATTGCTTTTATATTATAATCAAGTAATACATCATATATTTTCAAAATACGTAAGCAAATTGCATGTTCACTTCATTTATTAATTTTCAACGAAACCCGTTGATACGCCCCAATTGGGAAAGAAGGCCAAAAAACTCTATGAGAAGAAAAAAAAATGAATAGGAAGACATAGGAATTGTCGAAACGAATATTTTTTTTATTTTTATTTTCTCTTGAATTAAAAATATGAATTGAAAAAGAAATAAAAATTATTGCCTGACTGAACAATGAGAGAAGAATACGACAAAGCAGTGTAACAACATAACAGATTGAAACTGATGAGCATCACCAAAGTACCAAAGGACAGCAACTATTTTCTTCTTTAAGCGAATATTGAATTGTGAATGTTTTTTGTCGACTGTCTCTTTAAGAAGTAGCAAACAGTGCGGCTTAAAAATGATGGTCTATTCGAAAATTGTTCGAATAGCGACACATATAAGCAAGTGGCAATATTTTGAACACGATGTCCGTTGGACAGGATATAATAATTAAAAGGATCACAGCAAGGTTGAGTGATCGTAGTATTCAGTAAATCTTAAGCCAAGCTGTTCCTGTTGAACAGCATATGCCTCAGTAACTCTTGGTCATTATAACCCCCTTAGTCAGGATTACAACCTAGCTTCACACACCGCAGAAGTTGTGTTTATTTTATCCGTGAGTGACGGCACCTACAGTTTAACTTCGGCTTTGAATGACAAATTTTTGGAAACTTTACATGGCAATTTTATTTACCCTCAGAATTTTTGACAGAAGATTATTGACAAGCAGTCGCCGAATAAAAAACTTTTTTATATTTCGTTTTGTTCGATATTCAGTCCAATATCGACCATACTTTCAAACTATGTAAAATCCTGAAGAAAACCCATTAAAAACAAGTCAACACAAACCATCTTTTTGTAGGCTATAAGGAAGCCTTCGGGGCTGTCGAAGGAATCGTCTTTTTGCCGCAATCTCTGAGCTAGGTATACCTGCGAAGCTGATACGGCTATGCAGGTTAACGTTGAGTAATTCCTGCCGCTCCGCCAAGGTAGGAATGGACCTTTCCGAAAATTTTGATACCAAGCGAAGTTTCAGACAAGGCGATCCCTTATCATGCGACCTCTTCAACTTCGTCAAGGAGAGTGTTCTGCGGAAGGCGGCAGTGCATCGCAAAATAGCTGACGTTCACTGATGACATTGACATCATAAGCAAGATGATACTGCTGCCTTAAGTGCTATGAGCGGTCTACTAAAATGAGTCTTGCAGTAAATGATGGTTTGTCATCGTTACATGTTATCGAGAAGTAGAAACATACGGTCGATAACTATACTTTCGATATAGTCAGTGAATTTGTTTATCTTGGCTCCGCCTTTATCACCAACAGGTGCTACTATGATCTCAATAGGCAATTGAATAGCAGAGACCTCTCGCGTTCGAAAAATCTAATACTCTACAAGACGCTCATCCTCCCCGAGCTTCTTTAAGGCGCAGAGGCATGGACCCTATGAAGCACTAATGCAGCAGCCTTGAGATTATTCGAGAGAAAAGTCCTACGTAAGATCTTCCATCCAGTGCGAGATGGCATCCGATGTAACAGTGAGCTGTATGAACTCCTCAACGACATGGACGTATTAACATCTAGCGGCTGCGCTAGCTCGGCCATGTCGTTGGAATGAAGGAGGATTTTCCGGCGCGATGTGTATTTAATGAGGGAATTTGTGGAAATTATGGTCGGTTGCCAAGTACTCCAGAGGCTCTTCAGCTCCTGTTTAAGTTGAATTTTGTACGCGTGCAGGTATAAGTCACGAATCAGAACTCGCTAAGTTATGGCCTGTGTAAGTTCGAGATTTTTTAATGACGCAACTGCTTCGAATTCTCCTGCATACTCTTATGGAAAACAACAATGTTTTCGGCAGATCTAGGGCCTCGTCGACGTACGGCACGATGCCCGAATAGAAACTTGTTTTCTACAAAACGGTTTTTATTATTTGTACATGTTTTTCATGGCCGTTTTCAAAGCTGACTGAATAACTGACAATTAATTTATCAGATGTAGCTTTCACCAGCTGGCGGGTATCAGCCACAAAATTTCGAAAGCCCTTGTCGAAAGAACTGAAACATTTCTCCATTTGAAGTTACAAGGCTCTCTTAATTCATTTCTTTTTAGTTTAAAAAAAAATATTCAAAACTACTTCATAATCATTTTGCATTCTACAAATAATTATGAAACCCTGCACAACTGCACTTCTCTAACGTGCTTGCCACTCTTCGGTGTTATTCCATTTGCCATTTGGAGAATATTTATGCAAATATTATTACAATTGTAATGCTAAGCATGATAAATGAATTTTTATTGCAATTTCAACTGTAATTTTAACAAACAAATATTGTTTTAACGTCATACGAAGGGCAAAGAAGAAGGAAAAAGAAATGTAAAAAGGAATTGAAAAATGAAAATGTTGAGTAATGCAAAAAAATTTAAGGACTTTCGTTTAACTTCCTTCCTGAGCAGGAACGTTGTACTTTTTTTATAAGTTACTTTTCATCTCCACTCTCACTGGTTCTATCTTTCTTTTTCTCTCTCCCTCTTTCGCTCTCTCTCTCTTTATATCTATCTTTGCTATCAATATGAAACTTTAACGGCAGTTCAAAGAAAAATTTAACATTTGTTTTGCATTCAGCTTCACGAAATAAAAAAAAAAATATGAGTGACTGAATAAATGAATGAATGACTGAATTTGTGAATTAATGCATGCCATAATGTCATGATATTAAATTTTAATATAAAATTAAAAATAATTTTTGCCTTCGTTTCAGTTAAAAAAAGAATTCTTTTGAGAAACTTTTCAAAACGTTGGTGACACGAAAACAAAGTTGAAAAATAAAATTTGATTTGCAATTGGTTTTTTAAATTTTCGAGAAATTTGTTTAGCAATATTAGCATGAGACTGAAATATTGTTACGTGTTTACCTTTTAAAAACGTTTAACATATAAGCTCGTAAATTGCAAACAGAATAAAAATAAATTTGTGTTTAGTTTTAATTTAAATTCTTTATTAATCGCACTATTCTACGTGCCACTGTTCACTATTTGCTGTAAGCAACGACAACTGGTTTGTTTGTTATTCCTCTGTTTACACACTTTGCATAAACAATAACAATTACTAGACAATTGTTCGACAGATATAACGGAGATCTTAAACCGCGATTAGTCTTCAAATACACCGCGTCTTCACACAAGATTGACTGAACTTCACTTCGAAATCTCTATAAATTTAAACATCGTTGTTTACTTTTATTCTTGTAGTGTTATTTGTGGATTTTTGTTTACTTGTTTACCATTTTTTTATGTTGGTGCTTGTTGTTATTTTAAGCAGTACGATAATTTGTAAGCAAGTTTGTTTACCGCATTGTTTTGTTTTTGTAGCTTTTGTTTATAATTTTAATGTTAAACGATGTAAGAACAAAACACCAGTATCTACATTTTTTCATTTTCGTAACAAATTTGTAAGATTTAACATGAGTCACTTGCAATTTCTCTAAAGGTTAAAGTCTCTAATTTGATAAAACATCAATGTACGCTAATAAATCTTATTTTCCTCAGTTAGTGCCAATAACATTCGAAATGCAATGCTGAAAATAAAACAGTCGACAGAAGAACAAAACTTATCGCCTTACAATCTAGGGCACTAAGTATCTGTTTTGGAATTGCCAAGTTCAGTTCCATGTCATATTTCTATCTGTAATTTGCTTAATTGGTCAATACAACCCTTTAGTCAGGATTACAACAATAAACAGTACAAACATTACAGTTTGTTAACGCATATATGGATACTAATCATTTATAAAAAATTATTATTATTAAATTAAGTTACTAAAATTTGAGCTGCCCTAATTTCCATTAAATTAGTACTATAATAATATGCAGTTGTTCTAGTAAACGCATATACATATATTTATGTGTATGTTCATGCATACAAGAATTTAGTTAAACGCATTAAACAGATAGCTGAATAGACTAATGTTATTTGTGTACTAATTTTAGTACATTCATACAACAAAAATATGTATTGACATTCTTTTGGAATTTTACCGCTATTCTTTCTTCTTAATTCATTTTACTAAATAAAGTTTAAGTATAGAAAAAGAAGTTGAAGAGTCAACATAAATTAAAGATCTTAGTGATTGGCATATCGGACGGTAAACTGTGCATTAAAATAAGTTTATAAAATTATTGAAATATAATATAAAATAACTTAAATTTTATAAGTGTACATATAAAAAGATTTTGGGTTGTCAAACCAGGCAACTCTTTACACAGTTCTTAAAATAAAAAAAAAATTACATGAAATATCTAGAAAGGCATAGTAAGATTTAACGAACTAACAATCCACAACTTAGTATCTTTAAATTCAGTACTGCTTCAAAAGCCATTACATGGGTAGTGACCGATAAAATTCAAGTTTGGTTCAGCCACACTTAGTTTAAAGAAAAATAATGAAATGAGTGTACCAAAAGTGCCTTTTCTTGATGAAATAGGAAAATTTAAATTTCCTATAGAAAGACCATAAGCTTGGTATACGAATAATTTTATTGGTTAAATACTAAACATGAATTTATTACTGCAAACGAAATCTGTTTCCAAATAAAATATATTTTACCATCTGTGAGAGTACAGGGCTTAATAATTGCATTTATTAAGTATTTTAAAATTTCATTGTATTAATAAATCAATGCTCTAATGTGCTTCTTCACGGATAGTGTGAACAAATCCAGTTCATTCTGCTTATTGGACGAGGCCCCTGGTACAAACTCCAAGTCAGACATCTCGACAAAAACGGAATATCAAAAATGAAATACTTTCTTTCAGCAGTCCTTTGACAAAAGCTCTGAGAGTAAAAAAATTTCCATGAAAAGTCTTTCAAATCTGTGCACCAGTACTACATAGTTGGTGAACAAGGGCTACATTAGCTGCTATTCAACACAACAGTATCTTGCACTATCTGTGTCAGCTAGAGATGAGCGATCCAGTGATTTTTGAAGAACGTTGTTCTCAGTGAACGTGATTTGTTAATCACTGTTCTTTAAAACAGTGATTGTGATCACAGTATTCCAAAAGAAAACAATAATGACAATAACGTATTTTATTAAGTCGTAAGAAAGAGATAACTAGATACATACTACGAAAAGACAACTAAACAAAATCAAAGTGGTGTCATCAATGTTATTATTTTTAATGTAATTTTTTTTATATGAAGTTTGACAATTAAGTTTCACAGAAAGTTCATTTATAAAAGACAAAAGTAAATAATCAGCTAGATGATGCTGTAATTCTGCCTCGCTCAAAATAAAATGAAATAAATTTGAGTATGTAATAATTTTGAAAGAACGACATTGTTAGTAAATGTTATTTGGCAATTTCAATCACTGTAGTTACCAGTGAATTATCAATCACCGTGATTAAATCACAGTTTTAAAAATATCGCTCATCTCTAGTGTCAGCATCTCTCCCATTCAATTCTTCAATACAAAATTGGTGTAAATTGACTTACATGGGCTATAAAATAACAACGGGCAACATTTACTTGAAATAATTTTTAAATAGTAAACAAAAGATAAGGAGTTTTAAGGTGACACAGCGCGATTGACAGTTTCGCTGACATACCCCACCAATACAACTGCAGAAGCTGCTGATGTAAAGGAATCTGAATCGGTACAATCGGTACGAGTACCCTGCACTTATGTACGGACGTCATAAATTTTTCGGTGACAAAACGCTTGAATATCTGGGCTTGTGGCGAATGTGCCAATGAGGGAACTGACCGGATTCATCCGGAGATAGGGGTGGTTCAAACCCACTAACGAATTATGAGAAGGTGTCTTACCTCACACTGGGCAACACAATGGGCTACCGAGTGAACTTGCCTGTAAAAAGCAAGCTACCCGCTAACCTAACCTAACCTAAACAGCAAGCAGATAAATATTACATTTCCTTTTCATAATTTTCTGTTTTATTTTCAACTTTAGAAACCTAAACGTCAAAAAAATCATTAAAATGCATCATAACATAAAAAATATATAAATTGTTTTGAGCATATTTATATACTTACTTATTCATCATTATCCTAGAATTTCAGAGTTAAGACTGATAATGTCGGTATATATACTTAGTTATATTCCCATCCGCTATTTATTTTTATCTTTCATTCCTACTTCTGTAGGAATAAATGCCTCTCGCATTTGTTAATAAGCAATATAAAAATATTATAATACAATGCTTTTCATCATAAAAAATAATAATGAATGATGTTGCATTCTATTAATTTCTCCATGATATTATTATTTTTGTTCTTGTAAGTTCTTTTTTTTTGTTATTTGTTCTTATTTTAAAATTTTTCTTTTCTCCTGTTATTTCGTATTATTTCTCATTTTGCTGTTTCCACAGAATTTTCATAATTTTCCATAGCGTATAATGAATGCATTTGTGTGGGTAGTATTTTTAATGTGTCAGTTGTGTTGGCATGAATTCAAGTGTTCCATAACATTTAGTTGATGAAAAATAAAATGCTAAAGGATTCTCGTAATTAAAACATAATTTATCAAAAGTTCTTAGATATTTTTTAATTTTCGCATTTTACATTTTGTTCTTCAATTATAGACACACACATAGTCTTGGTTGGTAATTTGCTTTGATTAGTCAAACGAATGAAGAGAAACGTCGTTTATAATAATACGCAAATAACCACATCAGAGTTCAGCAATGAGTATTCAAAAAGATGAGTAGAATCGAATCTTACTCATAATTTCTGAAACTTATCGCATTCATACTTATTTTAATATCATGGAACCTCTACTCATATTCAAAGTTTGAAGTACTTATCATATTCATTCAACATGCATGATGTTATTGATTTCGACTCTCCATAACTCAACATAAAAACGAATCCCAAAAAAAGTATGATTCGCGTACGAACACTAAAATACTCACTAAAAGGTTGTGTGTTTGTTCTGCTTGCTGCTCTCTCCTTTTCTGCCTATGTGTATTTTTTCTTTTTTATAAATACAACAACAACTAAGACTGTCACTCGAAACATTTGGAACTATTGTAAGTATTTTTCTAAAGTTACGCTTTTAAATGAGTAGGTTTATGAATCAAACATATTTCCAATTGTATGAGTTTGATGTCAACCCTGTACCCGTACTCATTGCAACCTGTACTTATAAATCAACGGTGTAGTGAGTATGAATGCATAAGAGTAGTTAAATTTCAATATTGTTGACTCACTTGTATTCAAAATTTCATGAGTGCTTATGAGTAGAGAAAAATCGATTCATTGCTGATCTCTGATCCACATTTGATGAAGAAGATGTTGTTCACTCAAATAATAATCGTTAACCATATTATGATTACTTTGAATTACTTTTCATCTATAGAGTTTTCCCAACACGGAGAGTTTTCCGACCTTTAATGACCGAACGCTAATAACGGCCATCTTGTGGAAGTTTTCTGTCATTCTAATATGAGAACCTGGCTCTAGGGATATCACAGGAAATCGTGCAGATGATTAATTTGTTAAGACAGACATTAAATATCAGTCCACACATTAATCTAGGTACACTTCTTGTCTCTATCAGGCTGTCTTATTTATTTAATTGGTCATTACAAACCCTTAGTCAGGATTTCTGTTTAGCTTCTCACACCACTCATGTTGTATGTGTTAATTTGTATTTATAAGTGCCGCAATATACAGTTTAAAATTTAAAAGAGAAGTTTTTCACGGCAATTTTATTTACTCTCCAAGTTTTTATCAGAAGACCGAACATTTTTCATACTTTGTTTTGTTTGAGATATCTAACCCAGGGGTTGAACCATGGGTTCTTGTCTAATACGCCAACACACTACCTACTAGTCTACTGCGCCTTAAGCTATATTATAGAGGAAAGGATTCATCGGCCGCTAACAAATGCTTTACTGAGAATTACGCCAAACGTACCAACTACATACATACATACATAATTGCTCATTACAACACTTTAGTCAGGATTACGACCTACTTTCTCAAACCTCTTAAATTGTGTGCGTTAATTTTATACATCAGTGTCGCGGCCTAGAGTTTAAAGCCGACTCCGAACGATAGATGTTTGAGAGACTTGCCAGAAATCTCCTGAGAGCAAGTCGCCGAAGAAATATTTTTTCACATTTCGTTTAGTTGAAGATGTCTGACCTGGGTTTTAACCGAGGCTTGATGTCTAATAAGCCAACACACTACATTCTAGAATACGGCGACTTCAAACATACCAATTAATTACTTAAATTGGATCGTAGGGATATCTCTGTCACTGTATTTATTCTTATGGACGTCCCTGTCACAACGTAAGGAACATTTCGTCTACAATCCAACAGAGCTATCATTACTATCGGGTCTTCCAGTAAGTGCTTACTGTCTTTAAACTGAAATAAAACAGAGTATGTGTGAGATATCATCTATATTTTTTATTCGTTGATAGATCTATTGATGCCATTACGTAGGGATATAATATCGTTCAAATGTTCACCACGATATCTGGAACTCATCCGAGATGTCCAACTTTTCAAGGCTTTGACTCATAAATCAGACAAAATTTGACCGATTGCATTGATTATACTTAGGCTTTGAGAACCATTGTGCAGTTTGTCTTATTTTCATATAACTTAAAAAAAAACTAACGGCTCTCGGTAGCCAGTTCATATGACCTTCATGTGAGATGACTACGATCTCAAAGCGCTCGTGCAAAATATCCAATGTAGCATAATCTGTATCCTGTTGAAACCACATGGCATTGGTATTTAGATCATCTAATTCAGGCCGTAAGAAAGTTAGTAATCATGTTTTTATCCTGACAAAAGGGTTGTAATGTCCATTTAAGTAAGAGAAATTTTGCGTATCATCAGCAGCATCGTTTAGGTGCCACTAATATTGAACATTACACGTATATTGTAGGTAAACCAAAATATATTTACTCATTAAATTAAATTTTTTTTAAATTGAAACCTTTCTTCTTCTAATTAAAAACAACGCCAGTAATGTTTGATTTTTAAATCGCCTAAATAAAAAGCGCCTACACTTTTTTCGCTTACTTTGAAAGCATTGAAGTAATATCGTTCAACATTCCTTTTCAATTTATTTTCTCTCCTTTTAATAATTTAATGAATGAATATTAACATGTAACACGAACCAATTTACCTTTCAGTTCATTGCACAGCGAGAACGAATGAACAAATCTACTCATACATCTAAGGCAAAACAAGAAGAAGAAGAGGAGAAACTAGCACATGACATGACAGCCAAGTCCAAATTTACTAGTACCAAGTTTTTTTCACAAACATTTTTGTTTCTTGTGAACAACAACATATTTTTCTTTACATTTGTTTTCGTTGCAAACTTGACTCGCTCAAAAAAGCTTGTGTAGACCCTGCAATCATTTGCAACCCAAATGAAAATCAACTCATTTTGTATTCCAAAAACGTTTGAATTCTTTTAAAATGTTTTCCTTTTTGGTTACATTTGTATGTTTTTTGTAGCACAAGTATCTGACTTGTTAAGAGCCTTTGTGTACAAAAATTAATTAAAAAATTTAGAAATTAGTGGCAGGTGTTGTTAATTTAAAAGAACTTCAGAAGCAAACTGTTGTTTCATCTTCTGTATTAGGCTAATAGAGTTTTCAAAAGACAAAATTAATTTAAATCTTTTGTTATTCGAATGTTCACGTTGCATGTGTTGTTGGTAAAATGTTTAGAGTCTGCCACCTGGATTTTCGAACTTTGATTTTCAATATAAGTTCGTGAAAATGATAGTCATTTACTCAGTCATTATTTTCAAATCTCTTTCAAAAACACGTCCAAATAATACATTTTTTTATTATCAAATTGGATGTTTTGCTTGATCATTATATCGTTAGCTTCGTCCATTTTGTATCGCCATATTCGCCCTAACGAGAATATTATTATTTGCAATGCAGTGGATAAATTCAAGTCCACGGTTTCAGTAAACAACCGACGAAGCTCAAGATCTGTCGAAAACATCATCGCTGTGCGTAAAAGTTTGAAGGAGAATTCGAGAGCCCCGATTTCACTTTGCTTGGTCTTTTGCACGCCATAAATTCGAGAATTTTGCGTCGTGACTTACGCCTACACCTGTACAAAATTCAACTGATAAAGTAATTGAAGTTCAACGACCAAAGGCAACGATGTATTTCCCCTGACCCATTTAATTTTAATCGAAAAATCATTTTCAAGCGATGGAGTCTACCGAATTTGAGGAGATAACAATCAACATGAAATACAAAAGAGTTTAATGCATTCCGAAAAAGTTACTGTTTGGTGAAGATTTTTGTCTAGCGGCATCATCCCTCTATTGCATTGAGTGCACAATTCATTTTCTGTGGTTGTCCATGGTGATTGCGCAAAACAGACGGAATAAATTAAAACTAATTTGAGAGATGTAGCTTCAACCTGTAGATATTGCTATCAAAGTCCCTGTTGGAAGACCATACATATACTTTAACAGTTAATGCTTTGCTGATAAACTTACAACCTTAGCTTTATTAGGTAACTGATTTTCTTGACCTCTGGGAAATTCCGGGCTCAGTATAGACATAAACTGGATAGAAAACTGTATTGTATTGGAATATCTGTCACAGTATCTATCATCACGGGTCATTTTATTGTATAGAAAAGTTTGGAGACTCCGCTTATGTGCAAATGGCAGATTCGTTGAGGAGGAATAGAGTATTACCCCATTTTTGTCGGCTTCTGCTTCGATTCAGATTTCTATCATTTAGACTACATTTTCTCAATATATTTCAGACTAATTTTCAGGCATGATGATGATTCCTAACACCGGTTAATCAGCACTTCTTAGTCAGCATCATTTCACCTGGTACCACAGCTGCCACTATGAGCTTACCTACAATGAGCTTACTAGTTACTTACTACTTAATTAGTCATTAGCTTCTCCTACCACTACTACGTGTTATTTTTATCCACAAGTGGTGGGACCTACAGTTTAAAGTCGACTCAGAACGGCAGTTTCTTGAGAAATTTTGATAGCTATTTTATTTACTCTCAGAGCTTTTGCCAGAAATCTGGTGAGAGGAAGTCACCAAAGATATATTTTTCAATATTTCGTTTTATTGGAGACGTTCGACCTGGTGTTTAAACCGTGGCCTTGCGTCTTGCAAGCCAATACATTAGACTACGGCGACTTCATTTTATATTGCTTTCAAAACACATTCATTGTAAAGTGGATTTAAATTTAAAAAATTAATACTAATAATCGGCTTTTCTATAATGTATTTAATTAAACAATATTATTCATAATTTCCAAATATTAACTGACAAAAAAATATCTTCTCTTTTAATACCCTTCAGTACATATTTTTCCAATGAAACTTGCATTTGGAAAAACTTATAACAATTCAAGCAAAAAAGAAAAGCCTAGAAAGAAGTTACGCGTTAAGTTAAGGTCGACTCTTGTCTCTTTGCTTGGAAGTTAAGTCACATAAAATGTTTATAATTTTACAAACCATTATGGTTTAAATTTTATCGCATGCGATACTTTTTTTACAAAAGGAGAATGTGGTTAAAATGTGTGAATGGAAGAATGTACACCATATATTATGCTTAAGGGTATAAAAGACAACAGCAGTAACATATTTTCTTTTCGGACATTGACAGGTAGATATGCAAATTTGTGCGTCTACCTCTTATAGTTAATAGTTTAAGGAAAACCATCAAAATTCTAGAACAATTACCATGAGTGACATTGTGCATACAAAGGAGCAATATTTATTTATTTATTAGGAATGAGTGACTGTATCTTTGCATTTTGTATAGAAATCCAATTAGTCCGCTGAGTAATTTATAGCAGGAAAGAAGAATTGTTTAAAATACGTATAGAATTATTGCAAATAAAATAAAAATAATTTTGTTTTTCGTTTTAATTAAAATTCTTTATTATTAGCTCAATTCTGTGTGCCACTGTTCACAACTTGATGTAAACAACAACAGTTGCTTTTCTTTGTTATTCCTCTGTTTATACCCTTTGCATAAACAATAACAATTACTAGACAATTATTCGACAGATCTTTTTAACGAAGATCTTCAAACCAAGATTACTCTCTTCTTCACTAACTCACTCGCCTGTGTTTCCTTGCCTTGCCTTTTATATGTCAACGTAAACTGTCTGATGAATGGTCTTGGAGGCCAATGTTGTTATACTAAGCAGTACGATTATTTGTAAACCGGTTTGTTTACTGCATTGTTTAGTTTTTGTAGATTTTGTTTATAATGTTAAGCGATGTAAAAGCAAAACACCAGTATCTTAATTTTTCATTTTCGTAACAATGATCTTTATAAATTTGTATTTTTTTTTTATAAACAAAAGATACGAAAACAAGACAATGCAGTAAACAAACCTTTTTAAAAGTTATCTTACTGCTTAATATAACAACAAACATCAGCATAAAAAAATGTAAACAAGTACACAAAAATACACAAACAACACTACAAGAATAAATATAAACAAAATACACAAAAAAAGTGCAATAATAAATGCAAACAACGATGTTTACATTTATAGAGATATTGAGAAAGCAACGTCATGAACATTCGCCTTCAAGCACATTCATCAGACTATTTACTCTACCATATAAAAGGCAAGGCAAAGCAGGCGAGTGAGTTAGTCAAGTTCAGCCAGTCTAGTGTGCGTTTAAAGAGACTAATCGTGGTTTGAAGATCTCCGTTATAAAGATCCGTCGAACGATTGTCTAGTAATTGTTATTGTTTATGCAATAATTTATGGTATAAACAGAGGAATGACAAAAATAGGCAATTTTTATTTTTTACATTAAGTTGTGAACAGTGGCACACAGAATTGTACGAACAAAAAAGAATTTTAATTAAAACTAAACACAAATTTATTTTTATTTCATTTGCAATCTACGACCTCATATTTTAAGCGTTTTTTATTTTCAGGGATGGCTGAGTTAGGACAGAATATGGCCCAATCTTTATTATCACTATAACAAAGCATATTCCCCCTATTTTTTTTTTTTTTGCTTTCTTGGGTTTATTAGGAAATTGGTCTGGTGTATCATGGGATGATAGGCTTGACTACAAACAACACCCTCTGTGAACACATTTTGGTTGTAGTACTGGGGAACTTTCTACTGCTTCATTTCTAATCTTTCACAAGACGCCGCTCTACTTGACTTTCCTATAAAATCGTGGTATCTTCTCAGTGATATTTGTTGTCCATGTCTGGAAAGATTATTTGAAAGAAATTGAAGCCTTTTAATTCCCTTAATTTGGTAGCATGACAAAATATTCGTGTTCATTTAAATTAGATTCTAGCGTTAGTCGCCGTAGTCTACTAGGTAGTGTATTGGCTTAATAAACATAAGGCCACCTCATATTACACATCTTGAACGAAACGAAATATGAAAAAATATTTCTGCCCCGAGTTCCTCTCAGCAGATTCTATCGTTCGGAGTCTAATTTAAACTGTAGATCACGCCACTCATGTACAAAATTATTACACCCAACACATAAGTGGTATGAGAAGCTAAGTTGTAATTGAAGGGTGGTATTGGCCAATTATGTACATATGTAAGAATATATGTGTAGTTGCACTTTTACTCAGCTTATATTACCACTTAAATAAAACTAAAAATTTTTATGTGGCCTAAGCAACAGTGCTGCCTATAAAAATATTTTATTAAATAATGTATGCCAGTGTCCGTCAGGGAGCAGCATGAAATTTTGAATATAAGTGAGACAACAATATTGAAATTAAATCACTTTGATTCATTCGTACTCACTACAACGTAGATTTATAAGTATGAGTACAATGAGTATGCGTACAACGTTGACATCAAACTCATTATCAGAAATTATAAGTATGATTCGTTTCTATTCATCTTTTTGAATACTCATTGCTGATCTCTGTTCCTCACAAAGATTTTAATTGGTAATTACAACCCTTCAATTCAGGATCATGACCTAGCTTCTCATTCAGATATTACCGAATGAAAACAGGATCTTCCTGTTTACTTCGAATTCTAACAACATTAAAACAAATCATGTCTTTTGCCATTATGAAACATTTTATTTTGCAACACTTTTTTTCTATTATTCCCAAATAGCTTTGTATAGTAAAAAGTAATGCTAGCTTAGAAATGCATTCCTAACGCTGTGATATTTTCAAACATTTTACAAATATTTGTGCGTTTATGATAAATATTTTGCACGTAATTATTACATATACCTACAATAAACATGCAATCATACTATTATTACACTTGGTACACATAAGAGGGTCGCATTAAAAGCACAAAATAACTTATAAAATTAAAGATTTCGAAAATAACACAAACCTCGTATTGCAACTATAAAATAAATGGAACATGGAAAAACCTATGTCAGCTATTAATAAAGCAAAATATATTATTTTTCCTCTGTTTATTGCTTTTCATAGAATTATTGCCTGCAATAATAATATTGTTGTGGTATTGAAATGTTAACGATGCACTACAACTCTCGACTCACTACGTCAGATGCCCGTTAATGATATTTTCTCTAAATAAAGGCACTAATTATGTCACACAATCGTAAATTCCCAATGGCAGTATACGTGCACTAGTAGCCTATGACTCTGCTCTATGTGGTGCAGAACTAAATTTAATGTCACATAATACCTGTATTTTACCATTGAATTCCATGAGTAAAAATTTTCTTTTCAGGTGCCTTCTAATGGTTGTTAAAATAATGTTGTTACGTTTTTACCTTTTAAAAATGTTTAAAATATGAGTTCGTAGATTGCAAATAAAATAAAAATAAATGTGTGTTTAGTCTTAATTAAAATTCTTTATTATTCGCACAATTCTGTGTGCCACTGTTCACAACTTTATGTAAACAACAACAATTGCTTTGTATGTTATTCCTCTGTTTACACCATTTGCATGAACAATAACAATTACTAGACGATTAATCTCTTCAAACGCACCGCCTCTTCACACAAGACTAACTGAACTTTACTGATCCACTCGCCTGCTTTGCCTTGCCTTTTATATGGCAGAGTAACAGTCTGATGAATGTTCTTGAAGGCAAATATTCGCGGCTTCACCTTCTTCAGATCTCTATAAACGTAAACATCTTTGTTTCATTATTATTGTTTGTGTATTTTGTTCACGTTTATTCTTGTAGTATTTGCTGTTATATATTTGTTTACATGTTTACCATTTTTTATACGCTGGTGTTAAGTGGTATAGTTTTGTTTACTTGTTTACCATTTTTTATGTTGGTGTTTGTTGTTATATTACGCAGTGCGAAAATTTGTAAACAAGTTCATTGTTTTTTTTTGTAGCTTTTGTTTATAATTTAAATGTTAAACGATATAAAAGCAAAACACCAGTATTTTGATTTTTTCATTTTCCTAACAATATCTTGAAATGTTTTAAGGTGAAACTATTGAAACAAAATTATAAAAACATTATAATACAATTAATATTGGGTCTTCCAACAGGTATTTCCGAACTGTGCTGAATTAGTTGTATTTTATTCCGTTTGTTTTGCTAAATTACCATGAATGGATGCATTATTCAACAATGGGTGATCGGCCCGACCCTTATTTTAATCAAAAGCATCAAAATCATCCAAAACAAGGCCTATTTCTAAATGTATGAGTATGTAAACAAACAAAATAGTGGAATTTGGAATGATACCAAACAACATGTGATCCAAGCGTCTTAGTTGTGGAAATGCACAGTCTGGTGCATAGTGCTCATACACGGCAATAATTGTTATTGGTGGCAGATGGTGTTATTTAGGCTTTGATTTGCTGGAAGATATGGTTCAAACCTATTTTTTTTTTGATGAAAAGTTATCTATCTGGCGCTGTTTTAGCTCAATATAAACTATCGATATCGATAACTATGACTTAATAGGTGTAAATATCAAACTGTGTTCACAGCTCTGTCCAGTTAGGTTTGGCATGCTGTTATAAATAGTTTAGCGCTAGAACAACGCTTCTAAATTGTGAAAATCTGCAATGAAAGGTGAATCACGTAGGACAATAATTTGTGGCCTTAAATGCCTTATTTTTCCAGCAGCATGATTTCTCTTTCCTTTCTTGAACTGCAAACATTGTAGCGCTCCAGCACTTTAAGAAATAAATCTCCACAAAATGTTCTTCCTTTTGCTGTACATTTTATTTATTCGTTTTCCGGTTAAAACAAACAGAACAAATAAGCCAAAGTTTAAGACCATAAACAACTCTATTGGCATTGGCAACAAGATAACGGCGTGAATCTTAAAAGCCATGACCACAAACAAAATCCATAATTAATCCAACTGCAGTCAGTGATACTCCTCACATGGAAAATAAAATAAAATTTTCGAATTGAACTTCTAATTCAAACAGTTTTTTCTCATTTCAGTTGTTGGGTTTTTAATTAGAAAATGAGAAAATAAAAATAATTAAATTACATAGAAATTGTTATTTATTATGAAATAAAATAAGAACTTATTCTTCTTTATTAAATTTTGCTGTTTTGCTTCAGTTTCTTCAATGTCTGAGAATTTTTGCTGCTGTTGACCACACATTTCATTTGGCATTTGATTGCACCACAGAAACCCCATTTAAATTAAGTTCCTTTCAATTTGCTTATGGCACTGTTACTGTGATATGGTCACTCTACAGGGGAGATATAAAAAGCCTATGATGATGATATTTTGATGTGTTTTTAAAAGAATTTTTAAATTTAGTTGTGGTACTCGAATTTAACGTCTCCTACATAACAAGCCATAATAAGGGTGGCGAATAAGTGTCGACACAACAGTACTTATTCTTCTTGGAAGCATAAACGATTCTCTTCCCAAGGTCACAGGAATTCTGGTATATTCTATTATATTCAGATGTATAAACATGAACCAGAAACAACGACTCTGGAACATTTGGCAACTGATCTTAATTTTCATAAAAAATTGTCTTCATTGCCTGGTTACGAAAAAAAGTCTTTGACGAGCGCATTGGGACTTTAATTTTGCAGCTTTATGTGTCCGAATTGCATAATTTTGTGCATGCTTAACGATCTGATGTTGAATTCCACTACATAATTTCAGCCTCTTTAAATGAAAAGTACCCATAGCGACTGAATTGCTAAGGACCTCACTATCGTTTGACATACATGACATGCTCAATCATTCATTCAATGGCATAGTAAGCTAAAGAGCCTAATTCAACATAACCTTTCCTTTCCTATATAGTGAGACATACACAAATATACATAATTGGTCATTACAACCCTTCAGCCAAAATTACAACCTAGCTTCTCACACCACTTATGTTGTGTGTGTTAATTTTATACATGAGTGGCGAGACCTACAGTTTAAAATCGACTCCGAACGGTAGTTTTTTTTTGAGAAACTTTTCATGGCAATTTAATTTACTCTCAGATTTTTCGCCAGAAATCTGCTGAGAGGAAGTCGCCGAAGAAATATTTTCATATTTTCGTTTTGATGTCTGATGGGGTTCGAACCGTACCCTTACGACTAATAAGCCAACACAATACCTACTAGACTACGGCGACTTTATCTTGAGATACTCTATATTAATGCAGCGGGATAAGAACCTAAAAACTGTATATCCTATGGCCCTTAGTAACTAAAGAGCTAAGAACTTACGGTGTTGGGTTCTATGACATCATATTTCTTTATCGCCCTGTTATTCCATCTTTGATAGTGTAGCGTGCAAACATGTTAAATTCTGCACTTTTATTGACGATTTTGAAATTTTTTGTGGCATTCGTTTAAAGCCTATACAGTTTCAAAAAAAATGTTTTTCTTCCTCTTGTTCTTTATCTATTTGTACATTCCACTGAGTGTGTAACTATTTTGAAGCACTTTTTGTCGTTTTTGTAAAAAAAAACAAAAAAATCAAATTGGATATAAACGCTACAAAGTGTAGACATTTTTTGATCTTTTACCAAGTTGAGTTTATTTTCCAATCAAATGACTTTCTTCGTACACAACTGGATTATTATTGTTTTAGTCGCACTACTATCGCTGCCATACAGTGGTTTGGTTCGAACAAAATTTTTTCTAGATAAATTGAAGAAATTTTTCAAAACTTAAAACTCAAACCAAAATATAAAAACTTATCAAACCATTTGCCTCAGCTAGACATGCCTAAGCCAAAGCTTAAAATTTCCCCTACCATTCATCCTCTATTTTTTACATACTCAACCCCGGTGCAACATTCTACATATATGTGTGCTCCTCTTCAATATTTATTATTTGTATGGCAGCCTGTTTGTTTGTATGCAATTGCCTTTCGGATTGTAGCAAAAGGTGCTTGTCTTGACCGTTGGGTTGACAATTCCAAGATTGGTTTTTATCTTATCACTAAGATTACTTCCTCTTTATTTTGTTGTTTTCTTTTGTCGTTGCAATATTATTGTAACTTGTTTGGTTAAAGCTTAACTTTGCGTTACTTTTTGTTTATTTGACGAAAACCTAAAATTTAAGGAACATCAAATGTTGCATGTGGAATAAGGTGTGTCCGAAAAAAAAACGATTAAATTTTAGAGAATCTAATGTACAGGACCAAAACAGTGGAGTTGGTCTGGATGAAGCCCATTTGTCCCCAGGTAAGACATCGAAATGAAAATATGAAAAAATATTTCTTCGGCGACTTCCTCTCAGCAATTTTCTGGCAAAACCTCTGAGGGTGAATGAAAAATTGCCATGAAAAATTTCTCAAAAATCTGTAGGTCGCAGTCGACTTTAAATTGTAGGTCCCGCCAATCATGTATAAAATTAACACACACAACATGAGTGATGTGAGAAGCTAGGCCGTAATCCTGACTGAAGTGTTGTAATGGCCAATTGTGTATGAATGTAAAATCCAGTTTGAAATGATTTTGCACTTATTGTGCCTTATTTGTGCTATTCTATCAAACCAAAGAAACTTATTTTGATTTAATTTTTGAGTTGCTTACGTCCTGGTGTGTTGACAGCTACCTACACAATTGGTCGTTACAAGACTTTAGTCAGGATTACGCCTCAGTTTCTCTCACCCACTTATGTTGTATGTGTTACTTTATACATGAGTGGTGCAACATACAGTTTAAAATCGACTCCGAACGTTAGTTTCTTTTGAGTAACTTTTCATGGCAATTTTATTTTACTCTCCGAGTTTTTGTCAGGAAGTCGACGTAGAATTAGTTTTCCAAAACTATGTAATCATCATAGATCTTAGAAAAAAGAATGCAATCTTTTAAATATCTGCCTTAATGTTGAACAATCTACTCCAAAAATATTTTGCAAAATTCTTTCTTAATTTTTTTTTCTAGTATTCTATGAATTTTTATGGACAACATTATTATGTTAACACTGAGAAACTCTTGACATACAATCCATTTATATTGGACTGAGAAGTTTCAGTTTTTAAAGGGTTTTTATAAAGTTCGTCCTTTTTTAGTTTTCATTCTCTCCTTCGAAATGCAAATTTGTTTAATAAGAAATACAAAAATATGTAGGAAATGTAGAAGGAAAATATGGAAATACTCTGTACATGTATTGTGCATTGTAAGATGAGTAACTAAACAACAATTAAAAAAAAAATAAAAAGCAAAAATTTTTTTGCAGGATATTCGGCAGTAGTGTAGAAAAAGTTGTCCAAATTTTTTTTCAATAACTGACAGGTGTCTTTGGGAAAATGAACAAAAAAAATTTTTTTGTTTTCCAAAAAATTTTACATTGAAATTCGAGCAGGCAATGCAAAATTTAATATAAGGAAAAAGGATTTAATTGAGAATTTTTTTTAAAATATTTTCTTATAATACTTATAATACACTTTCGAATACTCAGAAGATAGCTGCATAACAGGTGTGTAACAGTGACCGTTCTACTGCGCCGAACAGATACTCAGAAAGAATAAAGTATTTGTGTAAATGATAAAATGATAAACAAAAGCTACAAAAACAAATACAATGGACATGTTTACACGATTAACAAATAAACAAAAATATAGCAAAAATATAAAAAAAGGGATAAGCAAGTAAATAAACAGGCAATAACACTGCAAGGATACACGTAAACAAAATACACAAACAACAATAACGTAAACAACATGATTAGAATTGTAGAGATTTCGCGAATGCGAAGTCATTCTCCTTCAAGAGCATTCATCAAACTACGATATAAAAGGCAAGACAAAGCAGGCTTGTGTGAAGACACGTTGCGTGTGAAGAGAATAATCGTTGTTTGAAGATCTAGGTTATAAAGATCTGTCGAACAATTGTTAGTGTTTACGCAGAAGAGTGTAAAGAAGAATAGCATACTTAGCTAATTGTTGTTGTTTACGTCAAGTTGTGAACATTGGAACACGGAATTGTGTGAATAATATAGAATTTAATTAAAACTAAACACAAATTTATTTTTATTTGCAATGTACGAGCTCATATTTTAAACGGTTTTAAAAGGTTATTTGCTATGAGGACCCATCTTTGCCTGGCTCTATAGTACTAAAGGCAGTGTTAGCATCTCACTTGATACACGTCATAATGAATAAATGAAAATAGTGCCATTGAACTAGCGTCTTTTTCAGAACATTCTCCATGATTTAGTTGAAGAGGTTGCATGATAAGACAGGCCCTTTTGTGCCATCTTTCGCAGAACCCTTTGCAATAATTAAATTAAAGGGGTCGCATGGTAGGAGAGGCCGTTAAGGAAGCTACAGAAGTAACTCAACGTCATTCTACACAGTCCTAGTTTCGATTGGTTTTGTGGCGAGAACACAAACAGCTCGCCGTCAATCAATTGGATTGTTACCAGAATAGATCCGAAATAGAAGTTCAGCTGAATAAAACTAATTTGTTTTATGAAAGCCATTGAATAATTGTTGTTATTATATGTAGGGTGCCAAAAAATATTTTAAAAAATTTATTCTTTTTCTATTTTAAGCAATTTGTTTTACATCTGTCTGCATGTTAGTATTTATGATTTACTTCTGCTATGCATTCCTGATGATTTGAGTATATTTTTACAAAATAATTTCTGACAAAAAGAATGAGAGAAATAAATTTTAAAATTCATTGTGCATATAAACAATGTGGGAAATTTTTAAATAATCAAAAATTTAAAATAAAATTTTTCAAAATTGTTTTTTTTTTGTTGAAATTTAAATATTTGCAGGCATATAATAACAGATGGTATATGGTACAGTGAGAATAACAATACATTTGCTTCATAGGCAATTGTAATTAATTTCTTGTTACCGAGAAACGTGATGTCGACGTTATTAGCCTATTCTTAACGATTTCTTAAAATATTATTACGTTTCTACCTTTTAAAAACGTTTAAAATATGAACTCGTAGATTGCAGATAAATAAAAAAAATATTTTTGTTTAGTTTTAATTAAAATTCTTTATTATTCGCACAATTCTTTGTGCCACTGTTCACAACTTGATGTAAACAACAACAATTGCTTTTCTTTGTTATTCCTCTGTTTATAACCTTTGCATAAACAATAGCAATTACTAGACAATTGTTCGACTGATTTTTTAACGGAGATCTTCAAATCACAATTACTCTCTTCAAAAGCACCGCGTCTTCACAATAGACTGACGAACTTTTACTAACTGTGTCGCCTGCTTTGCCTTGCCTTTTATATGGTAACGTAAACAGTCTGATGAATGTTCTTGAAGGCAAATGCTCGTGGCTTCGCCTTCACGAAATGTCTATAAATGTAAATATATTGTTTACATTATTGTTGTTTGTGTATTTTGTTTACATTTATTCTTGTAGTGTTTGTTGGTATATTTTTGTTTATTTATTTATGCAGATGTTTGTTGGTATATTACGCAATGCGATAATTTGTAAACAAGTTTATTGTTTTGTTTTTGTAGCTTTTGTTTATAATTTTCATGTTAAATGATGCAAAAGCAAAACACTAGCATCTAATTTTTTTTTCATTTTTGTAACAATATTTTTTAAAATTTTAATTATTTCTAGGGCCATAAGGAGACGTTCTCTTCATGATGACTAATCTCCTTTCCTTAATCAGAGCGTATGTCTCTTTACTTATACTAGTAACAGGACTCGACCTCGTTAAAGGACTACAGAGCAATGAAGGCATCCCTTTTGTAACAATATACTCTTTAACAAAAAATTTCTGCAGTCTAATAGGCAGACTGTTGTCGTATTAGATGTAAGGCCATGGTTCAAATCCCAGGTCCAGATATGCCCTATAAAAACGAAAGATGAATAATATTTCCTTCGGCTACTTCCTCTCATATTTCTGGCGAAAAATCAAAGAGTAAATAGACAATTGCTATGACAAGTTTCACATAAAAAAAATCTGTCGTTCGCAGTCGCCTTTAAACTGTAGGTCCCGCCGCTCATGCAAAAAATTAACAACACACACAACATAAGTGATCTGAGAAGCTATGTAGGTCGTCAACCTGACTAAACGGCTGTAAATGACCAATTATGTACGTATGTCGGCTCTTAAATAGGGCGAAATTATGGTAATTTGATGATAATAACCAGGACTTGCAAACTTTGACAGTTGAAAACATCTTGTTGAAGCATTTTTTCAGACTAAACCTTCATGGACGACTATATAGAACAACATGTGTTCGCTAAATGGTCTGTAGAGCAGTAGGCAAGTCACTCTGATTTTCATCGAAAAATTATCTTCAGCATTGAGGCTCATTTCTTAATAAACGGGTACGTGAACAAACAAAATTGTTGAATATGGGGATGATGTCAATCCTATGAGACTCTAAAGCGCTTAATGCATGCCGAAAAAGTTAGCGTTTCGTGTGGATTTTGGTCTGGCGGCGTCATTGTTTCATATTTCTTTAAGAATTACGTCAAGTTCGAGTAGTATTAGTCGATGATTATCCACACCCATGACGTAGCTCGTGCTACATTGAATATTCCGTACTAGCGATTCGAGGGCATGGAGCTGATGTGTACAGACCATCGCGATCATGCGATTCACTATGCTATGCAAGTAAGTCATGTTCTTAGAGACAGTTTCCAATTTTGAGGTCTTTTCACAATAAATTTCCCTTGGTCGCAGTGTTTTCTAGAGTGGTGTTGAGTAAAAGTGTGTAAATAAATAACATATTGTTACGTTTTTACCTTTTAAAATCGTTTAAAATATGAGCTCTTAGATTGCAAATAAAATAAAAATAAATTTGTGTTTGGTTTTAATTAAAGTTCTTTATTAATCGCACAAAATTATGGTAATTTGATGATAATAACCAGGACTTGCAAACTTTGACAGTTGAAAACAGCTTGTTGAAGCATTTTTTCAGACTAAACCTTCATGGACGACTATATAGAACAACATGTGTTCGCTAAATGGTCTGTAGAGCAGTAGGCAAGTCACTCTGATTTTCATCGAAAAATTATCTTCAACATTGAGGCTCATTTCTTAATAAACGGGTACGTGAACAAACAAAATTGTTGAATATGGGGATGATGTCAATCCTATGAGACTCTAAAGCGCTTAATGCATGCCGAAAAAGTTAGCGTTTCGTGTGGATTTTGGTCTGGCGGCGTCATTGTTTCATATTTCTTTAAGAATTACGTCAAGGTCGAGTAGTATTAGTCGATGATTATCCACACCCATGACGTAGCTCGTGCTACATTGAATATTCCGTACTAGCGATTCGAGGGCATGGAGCTGATGTGTACAGACCATCGCGATCATGCGATTCACTATGCTATGCAAGTAAGTCATGTTCTTAGAGACAGTTTCCAATTTTGAGGTCTTTTCACAATAAATTTCCCTTGGTCGCAGTGTTTTCTAGAGTGGTGTTGAGTAAAAGTGTGTAAATAAATAACATATTGTTACGTTTTTACCTTTTAAAATCGTTTAAAATATGAGCTCTTAGATTGCAAATAAAATAAAAATAAATTTGTGTTTGGTTTTAATTAAAGTTCTTTATTAATCGCACAATTCTGTGTGCCACTGTTCACAACTTGATGTGAACAACAATAATTGCTTTGTTTGTTATTCCTCTGTTTACACTCTTTGCATAAACAATAACAATTATTAGACAATTATTCGGAAGATCTTATAAATGAGATCTTCAAACCAAGATTACTCTCTTCTAACTCACCGTGTTTTCACAAAAGACTGACTGAACTTCACTAACTCACTCGCCTGTGTTGCCTTGCCTTTTATATGTCAACGTAAACTATCTGATGAATGTTCTTAAAGACGAATGTTTTTATATTAAGCAGTACGATAATTTGTAAACAGGTTTGTTTATTGCATTGTTTTGTTTTTGTAGGTTTTGTTCATAATTTTAATGTTAATCTCATTTATGTTTTCAAGGAAGTAGCAAAAAGAATTTAATTTTTTAGGCGTTTAACCCTTTCGTATCTATTGGGACATATGTGTCCCACTGAACGATCGCAGACTCCTATTTTTAAATTGTTACTGTAAAATGATTCAAAGTTGTCCCATTTAGTTATTTAGAGGCTAAAGAACAGTTACATATTTTCATAACACAGAAAAATTGCGTATTTTCATAACACAGGCTGTTTAGTCATAAGAAGACTGCAGTGGTATCAAGTTTTTGCTCTGCTTTTTTCTACTAAAAAGTTAAAAAAGTTAAAATCGTTATTAGATAGTGAAAAAGGTGTGTAATTAATATTGTTAAAGTGTAAATCTTTCTTGTTATTGCAATATTACCAGGTAAGAAAAAGATTTTCTTTTTATGGGACATATACTTCCCATTCGGCTTTTGTAGTGGGACATATATATCCCAATAGGACTGTAGTGTAACAACATTAAAAATATTATTTCAGGCTGATATTGGTCTACTGTATGCGTTTTTATAGGTTTAGGCCTAATGGGACTTATATGTCCCATGCCAAGCTCCTGATGGGACATATATATCCCGTGTCCTAAATCCCTTCCTACGGTAGGGGCACTACCAAAAAAGCTATGTATATGTTTAATAAGCATATCTGTGCTAAACTGACCTCTTATAGTATTTGTAAACTAACTAATCGTCTCCCGTACCGAAAGGGTTAATAAGAAAACAAATAAAATACTCGTACGCAAAGCTGCCAAACTCGTGGCGTACAGTGGTGAAAATTATAAATCAATGTACACTTGATATTAAAACTTTAATAATTAAAAATTTCTATTGTCAGACGAATACAAATTTATATTATTTTCAGGGATGGATGAGGTAGGCCAGAATATGGTCCAATCGTTATTATTACTATTCCTTTAACCAAGCATATTCTCCATTATGTTTTTGCTTTCTTAGATTTAGTAGGAGATTGGTCTGGTTAATCATGGGTGATAGGCTCGACTACAAACAACACCTTCTGTGAACACATTTTGGGTAACTTTCTATTAACTGATTTCTAATCTTTGCCTTTCCTATATAATCGTGGTATCTTCTCGGTGATATTTGTTGTCCGTGACTGGAGAGATTATGTGAAAGGATTTGAAGCGTTTTAATTCCCTTAATTTGGTAGCATGACAAAATATTCGTGTTCATTTAAATTAGATTCTAGCGTTAGTCGCCGTAGTCTACTAGGTACTGTATTGGCTTAATAAACATAAGGCCAAAGATCATACCTCATATCACACATCTTGAACGAAACGAAATATGAAAAAATATTTCTTCCCCGAGTTCCTCTCAGCAGATTCTATCGTTCGGAGTCTAATTTAAACTGTAGATCACGCCACTCATGTACAAAATTAATACACACAATACATAAGTGGTGTGAGAAGCTAAGTCGTAATTGAAGGGTAGTATTGGCCAATTATGTACATATCGATGGCTTAATATAAAAAAGGCCTAACTCGATTTTTGGTTACTTTACAGGAGAAGGAAAAAACTTAATAAAATTCGTAAAATTTTAGATACAACAAAAATTTTAATACAATTTTTAATAAGAAACAGCAACACATTTAATCTCTCATTTAAAAAATTTTTAATTTTATTGTGCATCTGACATTTGTCTACCAGAATAAACAAAAAACCTTATTTTAAAAAAATTGAGTTAGGCCTTTTTCATATTAAGCCATCGATATGTAAGAATATATCGACGCCTCCATTCTATAACGTTCTAAGTGTACTTAGAACGTTTTTAATGTTCTTGCATTTTTAAATTCCACGTTCTCTAACTTAAATACTGTCAAAATTTGGTTAAGATGCGCCGATCCGTTCCGAAGTTATAGGGAAAATCTCCTTAGAATACACATATAGTCGAATGTCGCGTGAAAATTTTGAGAGCTCATAACTCAAAACACACTTTTTCGACTTAGAATGTTATGGAACGGAGGCGTCGATATGTGTAGTTGCACTTTTACTCAGCTTATATTACCACCTACACAAAACTAAAAAATTTTATGTGGTCTAAGCAACAGTACTTCCCAAAAAATATTTTATTAAATAATGTATGCCAGTGTCCGTCATAAGCACTCATGGAATTTTGAATATAAGTGATACAACAATAGTGAAATTAAATTACTTTGATTCATTCGTACTCACTACAACGTTGTGATACTTACTTTGTGATTCTTGTAAATGTAGAATCAGAAGAGTCGAAACGAACAACATCATAGGTGTTGTTAAGTATGAGTATGATGAGTATTTCAAAGTACTTTGAATATGAGTAGAGGTTCCATTATAATTAAATAAGTATGAATGCGTATGAGTATCAGAAATTATGAGTATGATTCACTTCTACTCATCTTTTTGATTACGCATTGCTGATCTCTGTTCCTCACAAAGATTTTAATTGGTAATTACAGCCCTTCAATTCAGGATCATGACCTGGCTTCTCATTCAGACATTACCGAATGAAAACAGAATCTTCCCGTTTATTTCGAATTCTAATTTTTAATTTGGTGCATCTCAAATACTTTACATTACATATTTTAACCAATAAATTTATTTGTGAGTAACGTTACCTTCTACTTCTAACAACATTAAAACAAAACATATGTTTTACCATTATGGGACATTTTATTTTGCAACACTTCTCTTCTATTATTCCCAAATAGCTTTGTAAGCTAAACAGTAATGCTAGCTTAGAAATGCATTCCTAATGCTCTGATATTTTCAAACATTTTACAAATATTTGTGCGTTTATGATAAATATTTTGCACGTAATTATTACATATACCTACAATAAACATGCAATCATACTATTATTACACTTGGTACACATAAGAGGGTCGCATTAAAAGCACAAAATAACTTATAAAATTAAAGATTTCGAAAATATCACAAACCTCGTATTGCAACTATAAAATAAATGGAACATGGAAAAACCTGTCAGCTATTAATAAAACAAAATATATTATTTTTCCTCTGTTTATTGCTTTTTAAAGAATTATTGCCTGCAATAATAATATTGTTGTGGTATTGAAATGTTAACGATGCACTACAACCCCAGACTCACTACGTCAGATGTCACACAATCATAAATTCGAATGGCAGTAGTAGTCTAAGACTCTGCTCTATGTGGTGTAGAATTAAATTTAATGTCACATAATACTTGTATTTTAACATTGAATTTCATGAGACAAAATTTCCTTTTGAGGTGCCTTCTAATGGTTGTTAAAATAATATTGTTACGAAAATGAAAAATCTAGATAGTGGTGTTTGCTTTTACATCGCTTAACATTAAAATTATAAACAAAAACTACAAATATAAAACAATAAACTGGTTTACACCAGCATAAAAAATGGTAAACAAGTAAACAAAAATATACCGATAACACTACAATAATAAACTAAAGCAATGATGATTACATTTAAAGCGTCATGAACCTTCACCTTCACTTTGCCATATAAAAGGCAAGGCAAAGCAGGCAACTGAGTTAGTGAAGTTCAATCAGTCTTGTGTGATTGCAGTGTGTTTGAAGAGAGTAATCGTGGTTTGAAGATTTCGATTACAATGATCTGTCGAATAATTGTCTAGTAAGTGTTATTGTTTATGCAAAGGGTATAAACAGTGGGATAACAAACAAAGTTATTGTTGTTGCTTACATAAAGTTGTGAACAGTGGCATACAGAATTGTGCGAATAATAAAGGATTTTAATTAAAACTAAACACGAATTTATTTTTATTTTATTTGCAATCCGAGCTCATATTTTAAACGTTTTTTAAAGGTAAAAACGTGACAATATCTTAAAATGTTTTAAGTTGAAACTGTGGAAACAAAATTATGAAAACATTATAATAGAATTAATATTGGATTTTCCAACAGGTATTTCCAAACGGTTGTTCCGAATTGGTTGTATTTTATACTGTTTGTTTTGCCAAATTATCATGAACGTATGTATTATTTAAGAATAGTCGCTTGGTCTGACCCTTATTTTATTCAAAAGCACTGAAATAAACGAGGCCTATTTCTTAATATATGGATATGTAAACAAACAAAATAGTCGAATTTGCAACGATACCAACTAACATGAGATCCATGCGAGTCCAATGCATGAAGTTGCCTTAATTCTGGAAATGCACAGTCTGGTTCATAGTTCTCATACGCGGAAATAATTGTCATTGGTGGCAGATGGTGTCATTTAAGCTTTGGTTTGCTGGAAGACATTGTTCAAACCCTATTTTTTTGGTGAAACATATATATAGGGCGTTATCTATAGAACTGTCGATATGGATAACTATGATGTGATAGGTGCAAATATTAAACTGTGTTCACAGCTCTGTACAGTTAGGTTAGGCATGCTGTTATGAATAGTTTACCGTTAGTTTTATTCTTCTAAATTGTGGAAATTTACAATGAAAGGTGGATCACGTAGTCCTACGTGCACGATCAAGGCCTTAAATACCTTATTTTTCTAGCAGTAAACTTCTTCTTTATTTTCTTGAACTACAAACATGCAGCACTCCATTATTCTTTTAATAACTGTGTATGAGAGGAACTTTAAGAAGTAAATTTCCAAAAAATATTCTTCTTTTCGCTGCACATTTTACTTATTCCTTTTCCGTTGAAAACAAACAAAACTTATAAGCCAAAGTTTAATACCATAAACAACTCTATTGGCATTGGCAACAAGATAACGACGTGAATCTTAAAATCCATGACCACAAACAAAATCCATAATTCATCCAACTACAGTCAGTGATACTACTCACAAGGAAAATAAAATAAAATTTTCGAATTGAACTTCTAATTCAAACATACACTTTTCATTCCAGTTGTTGGGCCTTTAATTAGAAAATGAGAAAAGAAAATAAAAATAATTAAAATACATAGAAATTGTTATTTATTATGAAATAAAATAAGAACTTCTTCTTCTTCTTTTTCATTTCAATACATAAAAATATTAAATTTTGCTTTTTGCTTTAGTTTTTAAAATGTCTGAGAATTTTTGCTGCTGTTGACCACACATTTCAATTGTCATTTTGCACTTCATTTGACATTTGATTTCACCACAAAAACCCCATTTAAATTCAGTTCATTTCAATTTGTTTATGGCACTGTTACTGTGATATGGCCAATCTACAGAGGAGATATGATGATGATATTTTCATATATTTTTTAAAAGAATCTAACATCTACTACGTAATAAACTACCAAAGCCCAGTAATTATTTTCCTTGGAAGCATAAACGATTCTCTTTTTAAGGTCACAGGAATTCTGGTACATTCTATTAAAACGCTAGACTGTTCAGATGAATAGACATGAACCATGTGTTCAGAGCCGACTCTGGAACAGTTGGCAAATGACCTTAATTTTCATTAAATCGAAATCAAGTCTTTGACAAGCATTTAGGGACTTTAATTCTTGCAGCTTTAAATGTCCGATTGGCATAATTGCGTGCACGCTTAATGATCTGAGTCTCTCTGATGTTGACTTTCACTACGTAGTGTCAGCCTCTTCAAATGAAAAGCACCCATAGCGACTGAATTCCTAAGGACCTCACTATCATCTGATATAGATGACACGCTCCTCAAATTCATTCAATCGCGTAGTAAGCTAAAGAGCGTAATTCAACCTTACATTTCCTTTCCAATATCGTGAGACATACACATACATACGTACATAACTAGTCATTACAACCCTTCAGCCAAGATTACGACCTAGCTTCTCACACCACTTATGTTATTTGTGTTATTTGTTGTTGCAACATTATTGTAACTTGTTTGCTTGAAGGTTAACGTTACATTACTTTTTGTTTATTTGACGAAAATGTAAAATTTAAGGAACATCAAATGCTGCATGTGGAATAAGGTGTGTCCGAAAAACAAACGATTAAATTTTAGAGAATCTAATGGACAGGACCAAAACAGTGGAGTTGGTCTGGATGAAGCCCATTTGTCCCCAGGTCAGACATCAAAATGAAAATATGAAAAAATATTTCTTCGGCAACTTCCTCTCAGCAGTTTTCTGGCAAAAACTCTGAGGGTAAATGAAAAATTACCATGAAAAGTTTCTCAAAAATCTGCCGTTCGGAATCGATTTTAAACTGTAGGTCCAGCCACTCATGTATAAAATTAACGCACACAACATGAGTGATGTGAGAAGCTAGACCGTAATCCTGATTGAAGGGTTGTAATGGCCAATTATGTATGTATGTATGTATGTGAAGTCCAGTTTGAAATGGTTTTGCACTTATTGTGTCTACCGTTTGCTCTGTTCTATCAGACCAAAAAAACTTATTTTGATTTAATTTACGCGATGATTACGTTCTGCGTGTGTTGACCTACACAATTGGTTGTGACAACCCTTCAGTCAGGATTAGACCTAGCTTCTCTCATCCACTTATGTTGTGTGTGTTATTTTTATACATGAATGGTGGAACCTACAGTTTAAAATCGACTCCGAACATCGGTTACTTTTGAGATACTTTTTCATGGCAATTTTATTTACTCTCAGAGTTTTTGCCAGAAATCTACTGAGAGGAAGTCGCCGAAAAAATACTTTTTGTATTTTGTCTTTGATGCTCGGCCTGAGGCTCGACCCCAGGCTTTTGCGTCTAATAAGCCAATACACTACCTACTAGACTACGGCGACTTCTGTCCTTTGGTTACTTCCTCTCAGAAGATTTCGTGCAAAAACTGAGAATATACGGAAAATTGCCATGAAAAGGTTGTCAAAAAAATTTGTGTTTCGGAGTCGCCTTTAAACTGTAGGTCCCGCCGCTCATGTATAAAATTAACATACACAACATAAGTGGTCTGAGAAGCGAGATCGTAATCCTGTCTAATGGGTTGCAATGACCAGTTATGTATGTATTTAGGACCTTAGTCAGAGCGAAAAGTAGGATTGATGATAATAATCGGGATTTCCAAACTTTGGCAGTTGAAAACAGCTTGTTGAAGCATTTATTCAGTGTGTTTTGCCAAATCACCACGGATCACTATAAAGAACGACATGTGTTCGCTAAATGGTCTCTAGAGCAGTTGGCAAGTCACCTTGGTTATCATCGAAAAATCATTTTCGGCTTTGAGGCTTATTTCTGAATAAACGGGTACGTGAACGAACAAAATTGTTGAATGTGAGAACGATATCAATCCTTATTACACTTAATGCATGCATGTCAGTGTTTCGTGTGAATTTTGGTCTGGCGGCGTCATTGGTTCATACTTTTTTAAGAATTACGGTAAGGTTGAGTATTATTAGTCGATGATTATCTACACATTTTGGCCGGAATTGAATGACCTAGACACCCATGACGTAGCTCGTGCTACATTGAATATTCCGTACTAGCGATTCGAGGGCATGGTTATCTAACGTGGAGCTGGTGTGTACAGACAATCGTGATCATGCGATTTCACCTTGTTGAACTTTTTCTTGTTGGGTTTTCTCAAATCGCAAATGTATGTGAAGCAACCACTAACCGCAGTGGTCCTCTCAAAACCATCATAAATCATGCCCGATGCCTGCTGATTCAGCCTGATAATTTGCACTATGTGTATTGTCCAACAGATACAATTTTATGTCACCTTGCGGCATATTGTCTGTCTTCCAGTGAATTTAGATGAAATTCCTTAAATAAAAAAATTATTAAAAAAAGCCAAATTATATTAAAAACAACTTAAATGAAATTATATTTGAAATGTCAAAATAAAAGAGAAACGAAATGAGAAAATTTTAAAATCGATTATAATACAGGGTTGAAAAATATTTCATTCTGTATGAGCGACCCTGTATTTAAGATACACTATTTTTAACTGAGATTAGAATAGAGAGAGTGTTTTCGATAGTTTTACAGGCTGACATACGCTACTCTACTGCACTCAACAGGATGAAAATGGTCTCTATCATTGCTCTATATACTTGAAATAAGGTATCGGCTCTATTAAGATGACCAATCCTAACTAGAAACGGAGGACACAAAGATCTGCCTGCAGTGTTATTATCTGTACACCTACATTGGGGTTGTATATAATTTTACAGCTTTTCCGCTGGACCTATATTGAAAGCAATCAGTACATAATAGTCACAATTCTTATGGGTGATTAGTATTGTTATGGATCCTATACTGGACCATTCGAGAATCCCTGACTTAATAACTTTTGTAAATATTGAATACCTACTACAGACATCTCCAACAAAACGAAATTTTGAAGCATATTTCTTCAACGACTGCCTCTCAGCAGATTCCTAGCAAAAACTCTGAAAGTTAAACACTTTTTCTCTCTATTTTCGCTTGTTTTTCTTCTATTTGTTATTCCTTTACTTCTTGTTGTCCATTACATTAAACAACAATATTTTGTTGTTGTTCCTTTTTAAATCCTAAGAAAAATACAACAAAAAGTAATTATTTTTACTATGCACTGAAGAGTCGGATACTGCCATAAACTCGCATCAGGGCGTATTGGAAGCCTAAGTAAAAGCATGAGTAAATTGGTGGATGACTACTAAATATTCCTCTGTTTATATATCATGTCAGTTTTTTTTTTGTTTGCTATTTTTTGTTGTTGTAAGACTTGAGGCTGTATGTGCAAAGTTGCATATTTCATGCGTTAATTAATACAACGAAACATTATTTTTTGTTTTTCTCATCTCTAGCTTCATTATACATTATTTGCCATGTTGTGTTATTAATATTCAAATACAAAAAGCAACGAAAACAGAAAATAATTTTAACGAAACAATGTAGAAAACATAATAGAAAACTGTTGAAGGGCACAGAGCCGGCTACTATAAATTGTGGAATACATTGCGTAATCCAAGTTCTAATGTAATAAAGTTGAAGTCGTTGAAGAGCACATACATATCAATCATGGACTGGATGTGGTAGTCATCGTCAATTTGCACTGGAATTAATATCAGGACATGAATGGCAACACGATCTAACAATCAGGTCCCTTTACAAGCAACATATGATATTGACAGGATAATAGTAAGGAACCGTGTGAAAATTAAAAGTATTGAGCAGCCAGAAATTTATTCAGGATTGGAGAATTTTTTATAGGATATCCCTACATAAATTAAGGACAGTACAATAGATCACCTAAATATGGACTAATATTCGGCTTCTCGGTGAATTAACATAACAGAAACTAAAGTCAAAAATTAAGGGATTTACACGGACAGTAAATTGATAGGAGTATGCCGTATGGATATGCAGGAAGCCGTGCAGAGAAATGTAATGCACACAAGTGTTTCGTTTTCAGTTTCATTCACACAGCATCTATAGGGTCTTTATTAAACACTTTTATTTATATTTATTTAAAGCAACAACAAGTGTGTGTTAGAAGTCGCAGTAGTTTATTAGGTAGTGTGTTGGCTTATTAGATGTAAGGCCACGGTTCAGAGCCCCGGTCAGACATCAAAACGAAATATGAAAAATATTTCTTCGGTAACTTAATCACAGCAGAATTGCCAAAATTGCCATGAAAAGTTTCTCAAAAATCTGTCGTTCGGAGTCGACTTTAAACTGTAGGTCCCACCACTCATGTATAAAATTAACACACACAACATAAGTGGTATGAGAAGCTAGGTTGTAATCCTGATTGATGGGGTGTAATGACCAATTATGTATGTATGTATGAATATCTGGCGTATAACTTTTCTGTCGAATACTCCCAAAGCTTCAACTGTCAGCTAAAATGTTCATGCTTCTCCGTCATAAAGAAATATGGGGAAGAAAAGCTACTTGTAAAGCATTAGTTCCCTCGTACGAGAGACCATGACTGTGCCTGTTGACAAGACGCTGACTGATGTCCTCCACACCAACATCATTTTCGCTGGTAACAGTGTAGGCAAGGTAAATAAATTCATTGAGAGCGTCGGACGTAAAGTTTTCGGCCGTAATATTGGATCTAATGCAGTACAACAAAGTCCCTTGTGAATCTGTAACCAAGCTACCTTTTCCATCAATGCAATAATATGCTCCAAACTGGAAATCTTCGGATCGACGCTTGACGCTTTTGTAAAATTTTTCAGCATTATTTCTACTTTTATAATAAAACAATTTCTTCTCTTCTGTTCCCTCTTCCTGTGTCTGAAAGGACTTCTCTCTTGTGCTCTCTTCACTCTATAGTCCTTGAGCGTGGATCGCATAGCATTCCTCAAAGTACTACTGGTTTCAGTGCGCAGCCCTGCGCTGACCAACTTTTTATATGAGTTTGGTTGAATTCGATCAGTACAGGGTTTACCTGTTGCATCACAATAGTGTCAAAGCACAATGGTGCCAACCTGAGTGCCTGCCTATTATTGGTTTCGTTGGAGTGGCCAGACCAACAATTCGCAGTGGTACGCAAGGAGTGAGAGATGTTGATACATTAATGTCGTTGGGATAAGATAATAGAGGACGGAGCTAACGGAAATGTAAGCGGACGTTTAGCTTTCGTTGCATACTAAAGCATGTAGACCTCGTAGCGCTAATCCTAATCGTAACTTGACTTCGAAAAGGTAATGGTCCAACTTAATATTTTGATTTCTGAATCAAGCAAAATGTTATCGATTTAGTTGGATTTATATCGAGAGGCTACGTGGATGTTGAGTTGTTAAAAACTAGTGCTGCACACTAAAATGTTTTGCACAGTAACGAAATCAAGCAGCCTGAGATCATTTGTGGTTGAAGATAGGGAGTGTCAAAATATGACGGACCGGGAGTGGGGCCAGCAATACCATCCTGCTAAGATTCTGGAGAACTTTCTATGTGCGACAGGGCGTGCATTTATCATATATGCCCTTAAACTTAACGTACACATGTCATTATATTGTTACGTTCTTACCTTTTAAAAACGTCTAAAATATGAGCTCGTAGATTGAAAATAAAATAAAAATAAATTTGTGTTCAGATTTAGATAAATTCTATATTGTAAGCACAATTCTGTGTGCCACTGTTCACAACTTGATGTGAACAACAACAATTTACTTTGTTTCTTATTCTTCTTTACACTCTTTTGCGTAAACAATAACAATTACTAGTCAATTGTTCGACAGATCATTATAACGGAGATCTTCAAACCAGGATTATTCTCTTCAAAAAGCGTGTCTTCACATAAGGCTGGTTGAGCTTTTGCTGACCTCGTTGCCTGCTTTGCCTTGCTCTTTATATGGCAACGTAAACAGTCTGAAGAATGCTCTTGAAGTCGAATGTTCGTGGCTTCGCCTTCTTTAGATCTCTAGAAATGTCAACAGCGTTGTTTCATTATTTTTGTTTAAGCATTTTATTTAAATTTTTTCTTGTAGTATTTGTTGTTGCATTTTTGTTTACTTGTTTATAATTTTTTTATGCTGGTATTTTGTTGGTATATTTTTGTTTCCTTGCTTTTGTTTTTGTAGCTTTTGTGTATAATTCTAATGATAAACAATGTAAAAGGAAGTATCTAGATTTTACCAATTCCGTAACAATATTTACTCGTTGTGGCATAAGCGGAAATTTAGCTCTGGTGCGGATTATTGTTAACTAACTTTTCATTCACAGTGGTAAACCCAACGGCAAGGTTGCCAATTTTCTTACGTACCGCAACCTGCAATCGAATTTGAACTTTTCCAGGCATGTTTTATTGCAGTATCATTAATAAAGTATTTTTAAGGATATATTACACTTGCCGTAGGAATCTATACATCTCTTATGCATGTTCAGTGATACCCTATCCATTTCACAGTTCTATAAACAACGGGAACACTGCACTCATCCATTCGATTCGAGCTAATTTTCTTGTTCATTGCCTTAAATAGAAATCCGGATATCTATTTACATTCGGTATCATGGGTTTACATCATAATGGGTTTACATCAGAAATCAGCAATGAATAGTATTTTCGCTACTCATAAGCACTCATGATATTTTGAATATAAGACAACAATTATTAAACAATATTTAAATTTAACTACTCTGATTCATTCGTACTCACTACAACGCTGATTTATAAGCGCAAGTTGCAATTAGCGTGCGCATAACGTTGACATCAAATTCATACCATTCGAATTATGTTTAATTCATAAGCTTACTCATTTAGATTCATAACTTTAGAAAAATACTTATAATACTTATAAATGATTCGAGTGACTCGAATCATTCATCAAAATTTACAGTCTTAGTTGTTGTTGCATTTGAAAAAGAAGGAAAAAGATTCATGAGCAAAAAATACAGGGCAGCAAGCAGAGCAAAAACACAACCTTTTAGTGAGTAAAATAGTGTTCGTACACGAATCATACTTATTTTGTGATTCTTGTATATGTTCAGTTATGTAGAGTCGAAATCAACAACAACATAAGTGTTGTTCAGTTTGAGTACTTTAAACTTTGAATACGAATAAAGGTTCCATAATATTAAAATAAGTATAAGTATCAGTAATTATGAGTATGATTCGATTCTACTCACCTTTTTGAATACTCATTGCTGATAACTGGTTTACATCCAAAGTATTCCAAAAAAAATTTTTATTTTAAATTTAATTTCTACCATAATTAAACGAAATATCAACGAAATTTTTAGTTTTCATTACTTTTAAGAGACAGAGGAGACTCGTTTCTTACTTTTTCATTAGAATAAAAGACAAACAGTAAGAAAAATATGGAATCACTCGTGTTTACATGATGTTTTTTTTTTTCGTATTCTTTTGTGTAAAATAAAAAAAAAATATTTTATTTACAACAATAGTTTAGGTAAAACGCTTGGCCCAAACATTGCCGCACACAATAAAAACACCCACAAGAATTACAAAAAATGGAGAAAAAATAGAATCCAGCTTCTATTCTTATGAGCATCACATTCAAGTGGAGAAAAAAAAGAGGCAAATATGAGTTCAAGTGTAGACATGCAGCATACGGTTGCATGCACAAAACATCTTTCAATTGTTCAAAAAATATGCTACAAAACAGCCCAGCCACAAGAGCAACATTTTGCCAACAACAATATCAGCTGTCAGTACGATACACGTCAAATAGCACACACGTACTCACACTTACAACAAAAATTTCTGCACAAATGCATTTTAAACAACACCAACAACAAATTAGAATATAGAATAACGCAGTAGCTGGCAACATTTGCATGAGTGCATGCAGCAACAATGAAAATGTTAACGAAAGCAGTAAATCTGCAGAATTTTCTAACACGTGCACAGTGGGTCGAAAAATTAATTGGATGTTTATATATTTTTACGTTCTTATCCTTTTAAAAACGTTTCAAATATGAGTTCGTAGATTGCAAATAAAATAAAAATAAATTTGTGTTTAATTTTAATTAAATTCTTTACTGTTCGCAAAATTCTGTGTGCCACTGTTCACAACTTTATGTAAACAACAACAATTGCTTTGTTTGTTATTCCTCTGTTTACACTCTTTTACGTACACACTAACAATTGTTCGTTAGATTTTTATAACGGAGACCTTCAAACCACGATTATTCTCTTCAAAAACCGCGTTTTCACACAAGAAATCGAAATCTACTACCATCTCCTGTAGCGTCATTAGCTTATCACACCACTTATGTTGTGTTTGTGTTAAATTTAATACAAGTGGCGGGAGCTACAGTTTAAAGTCGATTCCGAACGAAAGATTTTTGCGAAACTTTTCATGGCAATTTTATTTTGTTCTCAGAGTTTTTTTCAGAAATCTGCATAGAGGAAGTCGCCGTGAGAAATAGTTCTTCGTATTTCATTCTGTTGTGAAGATGTCTGACCTGGGGTTTGAACCGAGGCCTCATGTCGTATAAGCCAACAGACTACCTACTAGACTACGGCGACTTAATTTAAGGCATTTATTTCAAATAGAAGGGAACGAAAAAATGAAAGGACGCTCATCGTAAATGACTCTGTGCGACTCATGACTAATTGATGCCTTGTGTAGAGGAATACTTTCGGTGTCGGAAGGTATAATTCACTTCATATAGGGTTATCCAACCATTGCAACATCTTCCAGTCGGAAGTTGTAGTCATAAAAGCTGCGGTAATGATTATTAAGAACGACACTATCTCTGGTATAGCTATGAGTATAGTTCCACTTTGCCAAGCGACAATTACGGCATTGGGTTGTAATATTATGGTCTTTAGCATTGCTTTTGGCTAACGCTAGACTCTCGCAGAAATGGCGGAGCGTTAAAACATTCATATCATATGGGTTCATTCATATCACTAGGCTAGGAGTTAGGCAAACTTTTACTCTTTAATTTTTTGTTTGGTTGAATGACTGAGTTTGGGTAATACGGTCCTTAACAAAAGTAAACACAAAAGTTTTTTAAAAATTTTATCATTTCCAGAGGAGTTAAAAAGAAATGGCAAGCAAACAGTTTTTTCTATACATATATTATTAAAGTGAACATAATTTTTTTTTGCTCACTGTACAGTGCGCAGACATTTGAAATTTAAACATCAATTTGCTGAATTACCCAGGAGACCCAATGATTTCCACAAAATATTTTTTTTTAATTTTTTATTTCCTTAAAATTTTTTTACATTGATTTGCAAACATTTTCCAACACTTTCCAACACTTTCCACACACGTTCCGCACTTTTCCGTTTAATCGGAAAACACTTTAAACAAAATGTCACAGTGTGTCTTCTGTGCATTACTCAATATTGCGGGCGGTGGTTTTATGTGTTCTTTTGTACACTGACGCACAGACGCAGAGACCGTGTCTTTCCAATATAAACGTCCCATATTATCAAGTTCAGCTTGATATTCATCTTCATCTTTTCGAAACAATCTTTGCATCAATTTCTTACGCGTTTTTATCGATAATCGGATACGGAATATTCGATTTTTATGCCGGATGATTTGGATAATTTACCACCGGTATTGTTCAACAGATACAATTTTATGTCACCTTGCGGCATATTGTCAGCCTTCCCACGAATTTAGATGAATAAATAAATAAATAATAATAAATATAAATTGCTAAAAAGAAATTGATAAAAAGAAATTGTTGAAAAAAAATGTTTAAAAAATTATTAAAAAAATGGCAAATTAAGTTAAAAACAAATGAAAATTAAATGAAATTATATTTGAAATGTCAAAATGAAAGGGAAACGAAATGAGAAAATTTAATAAACGATTATGATACTTGGTTGAAAAATATTTCATTCTGTATGAGTGATCCTGTGTTTTAGATGATACACTAGTATTAACTGAGATTAGAATAGAGAAAGTGTCTTCGACAGTTGCACAGGATGAGATACGCTACTCTACTGCACTGAACTGGATGAAAATGCTATTTTTAAATGCTCTCTATACTTCCAATAAGGTATCGGCTCTATTAAGATGACCAATCCCAGCTAAAAACGGAGAGGACGAAGATCTGCCTGCAGCGTTATTATCTGTACACCTACATCGGGGCTGTAAATAATTTTACAGCTTTTCCGCTGGATGATGGGTGATGGGTAGTGTCATGGATCAAATACTGGACCATTCGAGCATCCCAAGGGACTTGAGAACTTTCGTTAACATTGAATACATACTACCACTACACTAGGTCCGACATCTGTAACAAAACGAAATTTGAAAGAATATTTCTTCAGCGACTGCCTCTCAGCAGATTACTGGCAAAAGCTCTGATAGTCAAATAAAAGTATCCTGAAAAAGTTTGTCTAAAATCTGTCGTTCGGAATTGACTTTAAGCTGTAGGTCCCCTTGCCCATGTATAAAATTAACACACACAACATAAGTGATTTGAGAAGCTTGGTCGTAACCGCCTGACTGAAGGGTTGTAATGATCAATTATTGTTACGGAATTGAAAAATCAAAGTACTGATGTTTTGCTTTTACATCGCTTAGTATTAAAATTATAAAGAAACACTACAAAAACAAAAAAATGCAGTAAACAAACCTGTTTACAAATTATCGTACTACATAATATAACAACAAACACCAGCATAAAGAAAATGGTAAACGAGTAAACAAAAAAAAAAAAAAACATTGCAAGAATAAATCGACGCCTCCATTTTAAGAACACTTAGAACGTTTTTAATTTTTTTAATTTAAATTTTTAAATTCTAAGTTCTCTAACGTAAATACTGTCAAAATTTGGTTAAGATTCGCCGATCCGTTCCGAAGTTATAGGGAAAAATCTATTTAGAATACACATTATATCGCGTGAAAACTTTGAGAGCTCAAAACTCAAAACACACTTTTTCGACTTCGAATGTTATAGAACATAGTTGTCTAAATGTAAATAACGACGTAAACAACTATGTTTACATTTATAGAGATTTCGAAAAGGCGAAGTCGTGAATATTCGCCTTCACGAACATTCATCAGACTGTTTACTTTGGAATATAAAAACCAAGGCAAAGCAGTCGACTGAGTGAGTGAAGTTCAGTCAGTCTTGTGTGAAGACGCGTGCGTTTAAAGAGAGTAATCGTGGTTTGAAGATCTCCGTTACAAATATCTGTCGAATAATTGTCTGGAATTGTTATTGTTTATGCAAAGGGTGTAAACAGAGGAATAACAAAAAAGCAATTGTTGTTGTTTACATCAAGTTGTGAACAGTGGTACACAAATTTGTGCGAATAATAAAGATTTTTAATTAAAACTAAACACAAATTAATTTTTTTATTTGTAATCTACGAGCTCATATTTTAAACGTTTTTAAAAGGGTAAAAACGTAACAGTATGTATGAATACTCTAACTTTTCCAGTCAGGTGAGAATGCACGAGAAAAAATGAATTGATGCACCAACCAATCGTCTGGAGTGTTTGGGGACTGAATAGAGATGTTAGTGGAGGCATATTTTTGGTTTTGGTAGGTATAATTTGCTCGTTAAAATTAACAACATTTTCCATACTGAAGTGTCGCTAATACAGGATGCGATTATATATAGTTAACCGGTACTGGGTTCTAACATAATGATCTTATGTATGGATCTCGAATGCCGTTGTGAGAACTGGGTCATAGAGCTGATTAAGGCAGTCGCTGATCGAATGAATTGGCCGGAGCTAGCAATTCTAGCAATTCGGCTCAATTCTCTGCTTTGGGAAAATCCCATTGAGGACGAGCTTAAAATTTACAAGGGCGAATATGGACATAAGGGCAAAACAAAGTATATGTTATCGACAAGTAGAGACGTGCGGCGTATTGGATCTCAGATAACGGCCGATAACTATACTTTTGATATGGTGAAGCAATTTATTTATCTTGGCTCCGCCGCTACCACCAACGATGATGTCTGTCTGGAGATCAAGCGCTGGATCAGTCTTGCCAACAGGTGCTACTATGGTCTCAATAGCCAATTGAGTAGCAGAGACCTCTCTTGTACGACAAAACTAATACTCTACAAGACGCTTATCCTGCCCATGCTTCTTTATGCAGCGGAGGCATGGACCTTATTAAAGACCGATGCTACAGCCTTTAGAGTATTCGAGCGAAAAGTCCTACGTAAGTTCTTCGGTCCAGTGCGAGTTCGCGATGATTTCCGTGTCCGATTCAACAGTTAGCTGTATGATGACATAGACGTTGTGCAGCGTAATAATATCCAGCTGCTGCGCTGGCTCGGCCATATCGTTCGAATTGGAGGAGGATGCTCCGGCAAGACGGGTATTTGATGCGGCGATCTGCGTAAGTCGGCGAAGAAGACGACCTTGTATGCGTTGGAAGGACCAAACCGAGGAAGCATTTTCATCGATTGGTGTGACCAACTGTCATAGAAGAATATGGACATTTTTGCATTCATTTATTTGTCAATGAAAATCAATTTCATTTTATTCCAGTAATTCATGATAGGCTCTTAACATGTTCTCAAGTATTTATAGTTCTTATTGAACTTATTGAACCGTATGGATGAAGTTCAGTGGCATGTCAAGTGAAGTAGCTAACAGACTAAGTCTTAACCAACTGAATATTCGTCTGAGAAAGGTTAAAATTTAATGGAGCTTGATTAGTTCCAGTTTGTAAATGACCTGATCCTGGACCAAGGTTAGATTATGGGTAGCGGGTGGCCCATATGTCCCATTATGCTTGAGATAAAGTTAGAACAAAGGGCCACAACAAAATATTTCCATTTTAAAAGGTATGTCTGCCTCTTCTTTTGTTGCCATGAAGGTTTCTGCCAATTACCATATTGGACATCGAACCAAGGGTCTTTAGGTGAGCTCTCTATAATGGGAACTCCATTGTTGACAAATCCAGAACTGATCTACTGCTGACACGGCAGTAGATACAGGCAAAAAATCCTGTCAATGTTGGAAGAATGACGCACATAACGTTTGATTAATCTGCAGTTCTGCTTCATCTGAAGCTCCAGACAGTTCCAGGGAAATGAAAGACTGTTGTATCAGGATGGGCAACACATGGCGTAAGTATGACTGCTGGTAGGACGATTGGAATAAAACAATGAAACAAAAAAGAAAAATTAATAAGAAGCAGGGCCCTAATGTAGCCTTGATCTACCAACATTTGTTAAGAAACTTGGTTCCATTAAACCAAAATACCCACCAGTTTTTCACATCTCTAAAAACCTCATCTCAGTTGTTTTTATTTGACTTTCTTTTTAAAGTAAGCGATGCAGAAAATGGAAAACAAAATTTTACTTGTAATATCCGTTTTCATTTTCTGTTGGCATTATTTCGTAAAATTATATTCTTTCACATGTGCATGCACATTTAGACCCTGATTGCATGCATACATGTATACTACTATAAACACATTAAAACAAACATATATTCTTTAACAGAAAGATAAATATTTATGAAATATTTTTGTTACTGCTTAAAAATATGCGGAAAGCAGTGAAAAAAGAAATGTGAAAGAAAATTTCAGTAATTTTCAGTCCTCAGTAGCAACATTATCAGTAGCAGTAGCAGCATATTGTTCACATTATTAATTTTCCTAATGAGTTGTGATTTCTTTTTTGCCATTTTCCTTGCAACAAACACAATGAAACAAGTAGCAAACACAAAAACTACTCACAAGTGGATACAGCATTACAGTCACTCACACTGACATGTGTACACCCTCACCCAGGGTATATTTCACACATACATACGCAATTGGTCGTTACAACTTTAATCAGGACTACGATCTAGTTTCTCACACCACATATGTTGTGTGCGTTAATTTTTATACTTGCGTGGTGGGAAATTTAAAGTCGACTCCGAACGACAGATTTTTGAGAAACTTTTCATGGCAATTTCTATTTACGCTCAGAGTTTTTGCCAGAAATCTGCTGAGAGGAAGTCGCCAAAGAAATATTTTGTCATATTTCGTTTAGTTGTAGATGCCTGACCAGGAGTTTGAACCGAGGCCATAATAAGCCAACACTCTACCTACTAGACCACGGCGACTTCATATATTTCATACATGCACAGGTTACTGCTACGTTTTTACCTTTTAAAAACGTTTAAAATATAAGCTCGTAGATTGAAAATAAAATAAATTCGTGTTTGTTCACAGCTTGATGTAACAACAACAATTGCTTTGTTTATTATTCCTTTGTTTATACCCTTTGCATAAACAATAACAATTACTAGACAATTGTTCGACGGACCTTTATAACGGAGATCTTCAAACCTCGATTATTCTTTTCAAACACACCGCGTCTTCACACAAAATTTACTGAACTTTTACTAACTCAGTTGCCTGCTTTGTTTTGCCTTTTATATGACAATGTAAACAGTCTGATGAATGTAGTGTTTGTTGGTATATTTTTATTTACTTGTTTAACATTTTGTATGCTGGTGTTTGTTGTTATATTACGATTATATTATGATAATTTGTAAACAAGTTCATTGTTTTTGTTTTTGTAGTTTTTGTTTATAATTTTAATGCTAAAAGTTGTAAAAGCAAGGTCAAAGGTTCTTTCCTATCTTTTTCCCCTTACACTGTAAATTAATAAATTGTATATTTATGTTTACTAAATTAGGCTAATATTTGTTGCAATACCTTTTAAGTAAAAACTCAAAACTTGTATATAGTATATATTTTATAATATATTTTAATTGTAAAGATGATAGTAAAATAAAAATAAAAAATAAAAAAAAAGTTGTAAAAGCAAAACACCAGTATCTAGATTTTTCCATTTTCGTAACAATACTTTCAATATTGATGTTGAATAAAATTCTCTATAGAGATCTATTTCAAGCAGGTTTCTATGTCAACAAGAAAAAGTATCCCATACAGGAAATGTTTACGAAAGAGCAGTAATAGAACACATTAGTGTATGGCGCTTGTTATTGGTTCGTATTTTTTGAACATAACTCTGTGGGAGCTATCACTGTCAATTCAGTGGGCAATGGCCGTATGATGGTCTACAATTGAATATATTTTGCAGGACGATATGTGGTTTTAACAAAACGTCGTCATGAGCCAGACAATACGACCTACTTTGGACATTATTGCATGAAAAAGTATCCAAAAGAAAGTGCGCAGTTTGATGGTGTTAGACTTCTCACATGCGAAAACTACCTTAAAGCATTTAGAAATCAACATTTGTTTGGTCTGCATTATGGTCAATGGATCGTATTTTTTTCGAAAACAATCCTGGAAAAACCTTTCAGACTGCTATGGTCGTAGAATGACCTACAATTGAAGAGTCACGTAACACGACCGCTTTTGGCTTTATTGCATAAGCAGTTTTCAAAAGAAATAAAGCGGTTTGAGTGATATTCATCAGGCTTCATTAAATATTCTTTCTAAGTGAATACTTCTCTAACGATAAAGCATTTGGTAATCAACATTTTTAAAATTATCACGGACACATGGCCTGAAATGTGCGAGAAAATTATCGAAAACTAACTAAAAAGTATTGACTGCTATAACGAATATAGGGACAGTTTTTTAAATAAAATAATTTGGGTCTGGCAGTTTAACGACTGTAATAAATTTTCCAATACAAGGTCTGCAATAGAAATTACAACTTTTTAGATAGGAATACGACACACACCATTTATATTGTATGTGTTCATTTTATAGACGAGTGGTGGCACCTACAATTTAAAATAGACTTTTCATGGTAATTTTTTTATTTGATTCTCAGAGCTTTTGCCAGAAATCTGCTGAAGTCAACGAAGAAATATTTGTTCAAATTTTGTTTTGATGTCTGATCTGTGGTTTGGACCTTGGCCTTACGTCTAACAAGCCAACACGCTACATAATAGACTACGATGATTTCCTACGACGTCTAAGCAAAACCCCTCCACAAAAAATTTATTTTAAAAATGAGATTTTTCTTTTGTAACCCACTGTATTTACTAGCAGAGACTTATTTAAACCACAATCCTATAACTCTTGTCTTAATGACATTTTAAGAAAACAATAAATTAACCACAGGATTTAATTTCATGCTTAAATAAATTTAAAATTTGCTGTTTTTTTCTTGTTGTTGTCTTAAAATTATTAAGAATAGAAAACACACAAAATAATTACAAACATAACACATACATGTAAAGGGCTAAGACAAGATGATAATTTGAATTAATCAGTTGAAAAACTTTTAATCCAACCTTAAACTATGAGAGGAGGCCAAATTATTAAATTTATTTTTAACATTAAAACCAACAATAACAACAACAAAGACAACATTGTTCTGGCCAAAACCTATAAACCAGTTAAGAAGAAGAAACACAAACAAAAACTTATATTTCTTAACAGCTAATGATTAAAGCTTAATTGCATGCAAAACGTTTAAAAGACATTCATTACATCCGTCTGTCTGTCTGTCTGTTTCACTATCTATTTGTAAGTCAATGTGTTAGTAAATCTTTAACCTTCTGTTTGAATTGAACATTGCCACACTTTAATTATCGAAATCATATTTAAAACCGCAATAATTTACTCCCACCTTACATTTTACACTGACATGTTCAGGTTTTGTTGGACAACTTAGGTTGGGGCGTATTTGGAATTGGGGCAAAATATATTGGATTTATTGTTGCTGTAAATCCTTAAAAGTTTCCTTTCATTTCATATTGCTTAGTTTAATTTGATTATTTAAACAATTATTTTATTAAAGTTGTTAAAAACATAGGTATGTATGCTGTATGCAAGACGCCGTAGTCTAGTAGGTAGTGTGTTGGCTTATTAGACGTGAGACCATGGTTCAAACCCCAGGTCAGACATCTTTAACAAAACGATATTTGAATATTTCTTCGGCGACTTCCTCTCAGCAATTTTGTGGAAAAAACTCTGCCAATAAATTTGGCAGGAAAAGCTTCGCGAAAATCTGTCGTTCGGAGTTGGCTTTAAAGCGTACGTCCCGCAGCTCATGGATAAAATCAACACACACAACATGGGTTGCGTGGGAAACTACGCCTTAATCCTGATCGAAGGGTTATAATGACCAAATATATATGTATGTAAGCATAGCTGGTCCCATTGCTTTTAGAGTTTTTAATTTTCTTAAAAAATCTCCAGTCATTTTTAAAAGCTATTTTGTGCTCTCTAAAGTTAGATCCTGCCAATCATGTATAAAATTAACACACACGACATGGATGGGGTTGTGAGAAACTACGTCATAATTCTGTTTGAGCAGTTACTAGCACATAAATCTTGCCCAACGTAGACGCTACCATGCCAAAAAAAAAAATTTTTAATTTAGTTCTTCGATGGATTTATATTTGGAAAGCACAACTGGAAAGATTTCATAAGTTTTCTTGGATACTAATTGCGAATGCTCCAGAGTCGTAAAACTCACATCTGAAACAATCCAGGTATTTATGCTTAGATACGATCCCCGCAATCTGAGCTACAATACGGCACACAAAAGTCGGGCATTTCAGCTCTTAAAGTAGAGATGATAGCCAAAGAAAGTTGAAAAGAAAATCGGAATAAAAACTCAAACATAAGAGCTACGGTCTAGAGCTTTCTAAGAACAAGTTTATTCTGATCAAATAAAGAGACGAGGGGCCTTATAACATTACATCGCTAGTTATACAAAAGCGAAAATTGTTTGAAATAATATTTCTCAAACACATAAGGTTAACAAAAAGGCATTGAGACTGACAGAGCATGCTAAGCATGTTAATGACAAAAACAATGATTGATCCAAAGCAGAGCAAAAGAAGTCTTATTCTAGCAATTATGAACGTTAAACTAGTAAAATCTAAGCAGATGCAATGAAAGCTGAGTTTAACCGCAACGTACTGGATGCAATACAGCATATATTGGCATTAAGTTGTGCTATAACTTACTACAAACGGCCTCAGGCTATGCTGTCTTCATGACTAGTGGAGTGATGTTCATCTCTCAATAGCAAAGGAAGACAAGAGAAGCAAGGAAAGGACATCATCAGTCTTGCAGATATGAAAATTGAAACTCTGTGGCAAATCCAAAAAAGTTGAAGCGAAGATATTACCGGACAATGGATATTGAAATTTGTACGCGGCTTAGAAAGATGGATTCAAAGAGTGTCTGTTTGCTTCGGAAATATTTATACCGCACAGGCAAGATAAAGGAACCAGGTTCCATTTATTATTGTGAAGCAACGAGCCTCAGTCAATGTTAAACAAACATTTTTTAAATATACCCGATGGCAAGCTGAAAGAAACTACAGATTGAGATTTTTATCTGCAACAGAATATCGCATAGAGTTTTGGATTGGATTTGGAGACCGAATTTTATTTTGAGACCTCATATCAGGCAACAATACGGGTGAAACTCAAAGAATGAAGCTTTCCTGAGGCATTCAAACTTAAACAATGAACTTGTTTTTCTTAGCTTAATAACTACAACCCTTGAGTCAGGATTACAACCTAGCTTCTAACACCACTTATGTTGTTCGCGTCAATTTTGTACATGAGTGGCTGGACCTACAATTTTAAAGTCGATTCCGAATGACAGATTTTTAAGAAACTTTTCATGGCAATTTTATTTACTTTCAGAGTTTTTGCCAGAAATCTGCTGAGAGAAAGTGGCAGAAGAAATATTTTTTAAGGCCATTTTTGTAGGCCATGTTTGACCTGGGATTTGAACCGAGGCCTCATCTCTAAGAAGCCAACATACTGCCTACTAGACTGCGGCAACTTTTCTGAACTAATTTTTAATGAAACTAATATCCTCAAAACGGTCCATCTGATTCCAAACAGTTTAGGACAGGGAGTACTTGGCAAACATTTGTTGTAAGGGCGAGTTTAATATGTTAATTTCACAGTGTGGTGAGATCTTGAGAGAGGCTTGTAGTCAAATTGTAATCATATGGTCCCATTACACCCACTATCACTCCCTATGTTGACATATTTTTTAATTCAAGTTAAGCTTGTTTGTAAATATTTTCCACTGTTTGTACATCTTTAAGCTCTTAATTACGTACTAAACTCTGCTGCGTTCCTTGTTATTTCCATTTTTTTATGTAAGTATTTCAAAAGCTCTTTTGGAAAATAATAGGTTTTCTTTAGTTGTTGTTAAACTTTGTTGTTGTTTTCATTGTTTTTGTATTTTAAAATCTTTATAATTACAAAAGTTTACCATAAAAGCCAACAAACTGTTGCAAATTTTAGTTAAAGTATCATTATCAAGCGATTATTGTTTTTCTTTGAACGTAACTCTTACTTGACTTCCATTTTTTCTGATGCATGGAGAAGTACAACAATAAAGGAGCTTGAACAGCGATTATTCTTACGCATCTGATTATAATCAGCTTTTAAAGAATTTCCTTCTCTTTGTTGAATGATCATTAAAATCTCTTCAAAATTTGAGTATTGCAGTGGCTTCGAATGCTAATCATTACAGAAGCACCACAAGTGAGGTCTTGTGGTCTTAACTCAATGGCATGGATCTGAATATCGTATTGTTACGTTTTTGCCCTTTTAAAAACGTTTAAAATATGAGTTCGTAGATTGCAAATAAAATAAAAATAAATTTGTGTTTAGTTTTAATTAAAATTCTTTATTATTCACACAATTCTGTGTACCACTGTTCACAACTTGCTGTAAATAACAACAATTTACTTTGTTTGTTATTCTTCTTTACAGTCTTTTGCGTAAACACTAACGATTGTTCAGCAGATCTTTATAACGGAGGTCTTCAAACCACGATTATTCTCTTCACACGCAACGCCTCTTCACACAAGACTGAATTTTTACTGACTCCGTTGGTTGTTTTGTCTTGCCTTTTATATGCTAACGTAAACAGTCTGATGAATGATCTTAAAGTTGAATGTTAATGTCTTCGGCTTCTCAATATCTCCATAAATGTAAACATCGTTGTTTCATTGTTGTTTGTGCATCTTATTTACACTGTTTGTTGTTGCCTATTGGTTTACTTGTTTATGCTCTTTTTATACTGATGTTGTTGGTATATTTTGTTTACTTGTCATGTAAACGAGTTCATTGTTTTTGTTTTTGTAGATTTTGTTTATCATTTTAATGTTAAACGATGTAACACCATTTCCACTTTCGTAACAATATGGTTACAGCAAAACGGTGTTACCTATACTTGACGTGACTTCACTTGAATTGACTTGACTTAACTTTATGTGAATAAATCGAAAACAATTTATAAGTATATGTGCTTGATCCGAGATCCTACCCAACCAGCATTTTTGAAAATTTTTAATCAAATACGAGTCTTTTTTGAATCTTCTGCGCTATTAAAAATCTAGAATATGCGCTCATTTTCTAATCATAAAAGACTTTTTTGTGGGAGAAAAAAGTGACTACGGGCGACTCTTCTAGAAAAGTCATTTTGTGAGTCATTTTCTATATTAGTTTAGAGTAATTTTCTACCCGTTTTTAGTTTTATGATTATTTACGAATCGCTTTCTGATCATTTACTAGTCTTATTTAGCTTCGTTTATGATTCTTTTTCGAGTCGTCTTTCAGTCATCGTTTAATCGCATACAAGTCTTTTATGAGTAATTTATTAGTACGTTTAGGAGTCCTTTTATTGTCATTTATCAGTCATGTTTGTATTAATTTGGACTCCTTTTTGCGTCATTAATGATTATAATTTGAGTCATTTTTTTCTAATTGTATTTTACTCTCTTCAAGTGTTTTTTAGTCGGTTTTCTGAGTCCTACGTTCACACTGCCGCGATTTCAAAAATCATGTTCGTATGAACGTTAAGTAACAAAGAAAGAACATTAAGTTTATATTCTTGATGTATGTACATCAGACATCAAAGTTCATTTAATTGTTTTTTTCGTTAAAAATAGTTCTTATAATTAGCATGCTCAAAATGCTTTTGCAAAATAGCATTTACGTCCTTATCTGTGCATTTGTATTTAACATGACAAATATCTGAAACAAAATATTTTATTTGCTATACTTTTAAACAAATTTTTTTACAAAAAAACCGAAAAATTTCCATTTTATTTCATAGCCATCTTTTACATACATAAATGAAAATTTATACAGAGAGAATCATTTTTGAGTCCTTTTTCGTGTAACTGACTAATAATTTTTTGATCAAAAAGTACTCTAAAAAGACTCAGCAAGGTGATTTTTTTTTAAAACAATCTTCCAAATGCTAGCTGTGAGATAAAGCCATATCTACGGGAACAAACTATAAGAAACTTTTTGAAATGAGTAATGTTTCTCATTAGCGTCTTGGCGGTTATTTGGCAAAAACTTGGTTCCATACTTAATTGAAACAAATCTTCTTAATAATCCAACAATAAATCACAACTTAATTGGCCGTTATAACGCTCTAGTCGGGACAACAACCTAGTTTGCTATCGATTTCCCAAAGAAAATGTCAACCTTTAAGCTGCAGGGATATTTTTGGAATGATTTGAGTTCTCAAAGCAGAAATCGATCATCTACATTCTACAATAATAATGTTGCCATCCAACATTGCCTAGAAACTATTTCTCTGGGCTAAAATCAAGATACTGATGTTTTGCTTTTACATCGCTTAACATTAAAATTTTAAAAAAAGCTACAAAAACAAAACAATGCAGTAAACAAACCTGTTTACAAGTAATCGTAATGCTTAATACGACAACAAACAGCAGCATCAAAAATTGTAAACAAGTAAACAAAAATACAGCAACAAATACTACAAGAATAGACAACGATGTTTACATTTATCGAGATAACGCCATATAAAAGGCAAGGAAAAGCAGGCGACTGAGTTATTCAGTCTTGTGTGAAGACGCGGTGAGTAATCATGGTTTGAAGATCTCCGTTACAAAGATCTGTCGAATAATTGCCCAGTAATTGTTATTGTTCCTGCAAAGGGTATAAACAGAGGAATAACAAAGAAAAGCAATTGTTGTTGTTTACATCAAGTTGTGAACAGTGGCACACAGAATTGTGCGAATAATAAAGAATTTTAATTAAAACTAAACACAAATTTATTTTTATTTTATTTGCAATCTATGAGCTCATATTTTAAACGTTTTTAAAGGCTAAAAACGTAACAATATATTCGTTTGTTATATTGGATGCAATGGTAACTAACTTTGATTATTCAGTCTACTATTGCTCAAGAAGTGTAAGCTCATGGGATTTCTATATTATTTGGATAGAATTTAGTCAGAATTACAACCTTTTTTCTTACAGCACCCATGTTGTTTCTTTTCATTTTATACATGATGGCGGGAACTACAGTTAGTTTAACGTTGACTCTGAACGATAGATTTGAGAAAACTTTTCATGGAAATTTTATTTACTCCAGAGTTATTTTCACAAAAACCTCGTCAGAGGAAATGGACGTAAGAAATATTATTTCATATTTCGTTTCAAACATTTTGATCTCTCAGCTGAGGGTTTGAATCTTGGCTATTTAAAAATTTGTGATTTTATTTTATTTTTGTACAATGGGTCAATTCGACCTCCGGGAACTGTATTTGTCTTAATCGATAAGTACACGCCATCTAACCTTAATCTTTAAAAGTGCACTCTTACTGAGGCACTCTTTACTTTTTAAATATTACTTCACACAGCTCGCCTTTTTTAGCCATAAAAGCTGCCAAATTGTCTTACATGCATGGCATTGTGACTGGCTTGTCACTGTATACGAAAGACTTCACGTAACTCCTTCAAAATACAGTCTAGTGAGCTCAAATTGCATGATCTCTTGATCCATAATTCTCATCAAACTAGCGTCCCTATAGTTTGATGATATCGCACAATGTGTGGAAATTGACACAGTCTGTTGAAATCACAAGTCAACCAAGTATAATTCCTAACCAGCTCTGCATTCCTTATCCGTCAAATCGGTTTGTTGATGTTCTCACTGAGACAAAAATTAGAGCAGCAATAGTTGCATTAAACGTAAGAAGTTAAGTTCTTTACGTGGCGTTTCTATTTAACATTGATATCAACGTTTACCATCCAATCACGTTGAGTGCCTTACGCCAAAGTGAGTGCCTTCCTTTTAAGACTCTATTTGGAACATCTGCTGATTGTGAGCAATTTGAGAAAATACGAGAAAAATGCAATACGAGTACTTTGCAAAGATTTTTTGAATGCTTAATGTGTGTGCAAATGAAAGGAGCGGCTGTTAAGACAACACATTGTAAGTGTGTATAGTTGTTGCAGCATCATCACTACTGTTGTTGTCATTACCGTTTGGTTCGTTTAGTCTTGATCTGAAGATGCAGAGCTTTATTGGAAAATAATGGTGGGCATAGGTAAACAAGAATGAATCACAGAATGAAACAATTTGCAACAAATGTTGCAACAAAAGTAGTCGAAATAAGCATGAGTATTTCAAACGGTGTACAGTGACGAACAGAAATGTGCCAATAAAAATGGCAAGTGACAAAAATGACCACTTGATGACAATATTTGCGCCAGCATTTAACTGCAAATTGCTTGCAACACACTGAGTGATTGAAGGCATTTGGGGGCTTAACACTATTTTAATATACGAATCAGTCTGTGGTGTAGGAGGGATGGCCCAAAGACAAATAGCGAGACAATAGCATGGGTATTCGACCCCAGAGTAAAATATTGTGAACCCAAGTGAAAACTCGCTGCAAGATTAAGTCTACGACATGAAACTTTCACAAGAGAGGTCATAGCAATATTATTTGACATTCAGTCATGAATCTATCACTCGGCTCATATGAAATGGCTAAATCATTTAGTCACGGGATCTGTCTGCAAGATCCCATGTCATATATGAATTTATGGCAAAGAGCACTCAAATGAGCCTGAGAGAAAAGAAACTTCACTCAGCTAACAAGCCAGAAGATTTTTCTGGAATGGAAAGACTTTCCTTAGTCGATTAGAATGAAGTCGATTAGAATGAATAGATGGAGGCGGAGACTTTTCCTAAGTCAAAGGAGTTTGATCATCTGTTGTTGGATAATTACAATGAGAAGAGATTTGAGTTATGCATCAGTCTATGGCGAAGTAGCTTGAGGAAAGCGCACTGAAGACTCAAAGAGCACTTGTTCAGATTAGTGATCGTCACAAGCAAAAGACAATGAATCTTAGAATACTTATTTGAAACGTTAATGCATATCGGAACTATACAACTGGGTGTGTATTCAATGCTACAGAGGGAGTATTACTATTATTGAATCACATACTGAAGTTTGCTAGTGGGACAAGAAGTGGGTGACAATATAGAGATGCAATATAAAGATCATATTGTTACGAAAATGGAAATGGTGTTTTTAAAATGATAAACAAAACCTACAAAAACAAAAACTATGGACTTGTTTACATGATCAATAAATAAAAAAAGTATAGCAACAACGTCATTATAAAAAAGAGGATAAACAAAGTAAACAAACAGGTAACAACAACACTGCAAAGACAAATGTAAACAAAATACATAAACATTCATAACGTAAACGACATGTTAACATTTATAGAGATTTAGCGAAGGCAAAGTCATTCTCCATCGAGAACATTAGTAAGACTGTTTACCCAGCGATATAAAAGGCAAGACAAAGCAGGCAACGGAGTTAGTAAAAATTAAGTCAGTCTGGTGTGAAGACGCGTTGCGTGTGAAGAGAATAATTGTGGTTTGAAGAACTCCGTTGTAAAGATCTAGTGAATAATTGTTAGTGTGTATGCGGAAGAGTGTAAATAAGAATAACAAATAAAGCAAATTGTTGTTGTTTAAATCAAGTTGCCAAAGGTGGCCCATGGAATTGTGCGAACAATAAATAATTGATTTAAAACTATACACAAATTTATTTTTATTTAATTTGCAATCTACAAACTCATATTTTAAACGTTTTTAAAAGGGAAAAAACGTAACAATATGTACTCAGTACTATAGTACCTTTAATTTACTTTAGGTTACTTTAATTACCTATTTTTCGACTGGAAAACGCAGCAGTAATAGATTCGGTTATACCTATTGGCTCTGAGTAAATTATGCCACCAACAGTTCCTCCCATCAGAGCAGATTTGGACGGAGTCCTTGACGAGGTACACAGCACCATTCCTCCAGACCTCTTTATCCGGGATTGTCTTCATGAATTTCATCGAGAAGTCATATCGCGGTATCATATAGTCAATGTTCCCGACAGTCTCAAATTTCCACAGGATACTATAGTGACCAGTGTCTGATCCACGCCATCTCCAACAAAACGGAATATGAAAAAATATTCCTTCGGCGACATCGTCTCGGCAAATTTCTGACAAAAACTCTGACCGTAAATAAAATTGCGATGAAAAAGTTTCTCAAAAATCTGTTGTTCCCGCCACTCATGTATAAAATTAATGTACGCAACTTAAGTGGTATGAGAAGCCAGGTCGTAAGCCTGATTGAAGTGTTGTAATGACCAATTATGTACGTATGAAGACTTCTTGTGTTTATTTTTCTAATAAAACTGTCTCTCCTTTGAGTATGTTACATAACTTTTGTTTATCACTTTACATTCTTACAAAATCCAACATCGTAGTCATCATCCACATCATCTTTATTTTTAACTTCAGTTTCCTGTGTAGTTATGGAAATGAAATCGTAGTCACCTGCTTAAACCATAACTGAAATCAACTTATGATTCCCAAATTCCTTCCTCTGTATAAGTTGCTGCTGCTGTAGATGCTGCCGTACTTTGTTTGCAGGTTTTTGTTGCATGCAACGGCACATGCCAATAACACAAAACAAAGCAGCTGTAACTGAAGTAACTATAGGAACGCTTCTTGCACTTTTCAGTGCACTATGAAAAGCGGAGCTGAAATTTAAGCCACCACTTATTGGGTTTTAATCTTCTAATGGTCCTAGTATAACAACAGATGTCTGTTTTAGGTGGGTTCGTTTATTTAACAAAAAAGTAACAATTTTTTTGTAATTATTTACGCTTGGCAAGCTTTTAATTCCAGTTCATATAATAATTGTTGTGATTATTTTTTTATTTTTTAAAAATGATATCCAATTTATTTGAATGAAAGTTGTGAACATGTCCAGTAGGAAATAATAATCATTTTAATTATTCTGTAAACTTTATAAATTATGGTTAAAAGAATTGGTCAGGCAGAAAATTATTAAATTTTAAAATGTGTTTTGCAATATACGAGGATAGTTGTATAATTCTTTTTTGACAACAATTCATTTCCGTTCCCAACATCAAATGGAGAAGGTTGTTACGAGAAAAGGTGGCATTGTCGAAAAGTCCTGCAATACCACTATGTTATTAAAAATATAATGCTTCCTGCAGTCCTGTAAAGAAGAACAGAGAATCGTTTTTCCGCTGCTCATAAGTACTCATGAAATTTCGAGTATGAGTGAGCCAACAGTATTGAAATTCAACTTCTCTGATTCATTCTTACTCACTGCAATATTGATTTATAAGTACAGTACAACGTTGACATCAAACTCATAACATTCGAAATATGTTTGATTCATACGCCTACTCATTCAGATTCATAAATTTAGAAAAATACTTATAATACTCATAAATGATTCGAGTGATACGAATCATTCATCAAAATTTACAGTCTTAGTTGTTGTTGCATTTACAAACAGTAAAGAAAAAGACAAAGACATCCTGCATATTGTTAAGTATGAGTACGATGAGTACTTCAAACTTTGAATATGAGTAGTATGAGTATGATAATAAAATAAGTATCAGAAATTATGAGTATGATTCGAATCTACCCATCTTTTTGAATACTCATTGCTATTCTCTGCAGCAATGCTTTAGAGAATTATTGACTTCTGTATTAGGTTATCTCTCGGACTAAGTATGGTAACGGGCGACTATAAACAGCGAAATGTGTTCCGTAAATGGGTTCTGTAGTAGTTTGCAATAATGTCCACCGGAGAATCATCTTCAGTGGTGAGACCTATTTCTTGGTAAATGGATACGTGAATATATAACATCATTGACTTTGGAACGATACCAATAAATATGAGATTCTAGAGCATCCAATGCGTTCCGAAAAAGTTACTGTTTAGTGTGGATTTTAGGCTCGCGGCAGGCATAGGTCCATATTTCTTTGAGAACGATATCATTGTCAACGGCGAGCAATGAAGGTCCAGGCTTATCAAAATCTTTTGGTCTGAAGTGAATGGTCTGAACACCTACGAGATGCTCTTACAACAGAACATCGCCACACACCTCATGCTCATGTTCATGTATATTCGATACGAGAGGATTCAGAGCACGGTTAACTCACGCTGAAGTGATGTGATTTTACAATGTAAAGTTTTTCTTGTATGGTTTTCTTAAAACGCAATTCTATGTGAATAAGCTACCAACATAACCCATGGCGTGAAGTCGCCGTAGTCTAGGTGGTGGTGTGGTTTGTTATTAAACGAGAGACCATTTGCTAACGACGAGAAAGTCGTTAGCATTCGTCTGTTAAGAACTCTGAGACTTAATAAAAATTACATGAAAAGCTCCTCAAATCCGTTGTTCGAAGGCGATATGAAACTGTATGTTTCGTCCGTCATGGATACAATTTACATACACAACATGGGTGGTCGCCGTGGTCTAGTAGGTAGTGTGTTGGCCTATTAGACGAAAAGCCAGGGTTCGAGCCCCAGGCCAGACATCAAAATAAAATACAAAAAGTATTTTTTCGGCGTCTACCTCTCAGCAGATTTCTGGCAAAAACTCTGAGAGTAAATAAAATTGCCATGAAAAGTTTCTCAAAAATTTGTCGTTCGGAGTCGACTTTAAACTGCAGGTCCCGCCACTCATGTATAAAATTAACACACACAACATAAGTGGTGTGAGAAACTAGGTCGTAATCCTGACTGAAGGGTTGTAATGACCAATTATGTATGTATGTATTATAATTTGTCAGTCAGTAACTGATGGGTTTTTAAGTGCATAAAGCTTTTAAAAATCTTCTGTCAGGGGTCAAGCATTAATAAAAATAAGTAAAGTTATTACACTGAGAAGAACAGTGAAAATAAAAAACGCAAAGTTTTCAGGCTCTATTGATGTTATATCTCGCCTATGTTGGTTCTTCTAGAGTCCAACTCACGCCAGTTAACCACCAACGTTGTCGTACATTATGGTGACTGAGCGGTAGAACAACAGTGAATCTCATTTTTCATTTGATGGTTATATAAACAAGCAAAATTACTGACTAAGATGATCTGCGGATCCAGAAAGGATTGTGGAGAAGCTTTTTTATTTAAAAAAGAGAAATTACTTGGTATGAATTATTGTCTATGGTTGCCATTAGTATGCTACCGCCGCGGCATGACCAAAGATTTATGGCCTGCAACTGAAGATTATAAACTAGACGGTGCTTCGAGCCGCACAAGTAAGTAAAAGACAAAGTTTCCACGGTTTCAATTGGCCATTAATACATGATTCCGGCTCATAAATTAAGGGGAAATGGCTAATAGCATAGGTTACGTTGGCTTTGGGGATTGCAGAAGTTTCAGGCTTATTCGACTATACCTGGAACTTAAGAAAACACCCACAAGAAAAAGTTTAATGGGGTCAGATCACACAAATTCGGTGGCTAGTTCACATCACATCCCAAGTGAGATAACTATGTCATCAAACTGCTCGTGCGGAATATGCAATGTGGTCTGAGCTGTATCGCACATAGACACACAACACATGCCGTTGGTGCCCGGATCATCAAATTCATACCAAAAAAGTTTCTTTTGAACGACATATAGTGATCGCTGTTGATAGAGATGGGGTCTGGCTGACGTCATCCTCAAAGTAATATGGATCGATGACGCCGCCAGCACAAAACAGTTACTTTTTTCGAACGCATTGAAGTCGCCGTAGTCTAGTAGGTAATGTGTTGGCTTATTAGACATGAGGCCTTGTTTCAAATCTCAGACCAAACATCTCTCTCAAATGATATAAAAAAAGAATATTTCTCACGGCGACTTCCTCTCAGCAGATTTCTCCTTGAGAGCCAAATAAAATTGCCATGCAAAAGTTTCCCAAAAATATGTCGTTCAGAGTCGACTTTAAACTGTAGGTCCCGCCACTTATGGATAAAATTAACACACACACAACATAAGGTGGTATAAGGAGCTATGTCGAAATCCTGTCTAACGGGTTGCAATGACCAGTTATGTATGTACAGAATGCTCTTGGATCTCATGTGAATTGGTGTCGATACAATTTCAGCCATATCCATTGCCGATGATGATTTTTCGATGAAAATTGAAGTCAGTGACCAACTGATCCAGAATTCCACGTCGTTTCCTGTGGTCAACCATAGTAAATCGCACTGAATTAATGACAACGAACTTGGCAGAAGTCGCCGTAGTCTAGTAGGTAGTGTGTTGGCTTATTAGACGTAAGGCCACAGTTCAAACCCCAGGTCAGACATAAAAACGAAAATATGAAAAAAATTTTCTTCGGTGATTTCCTCTCAGCAGATTTCTGGCAAAAATCTGAGAAAGAAAATTGCCATGAAAAGTTGCTCAAAAATCTGTCGTTCGGAGTCGACCTTAAACTGTAGGTCCCGACACTCATGTATAAAATTAACACACATAATATAAGTGGTGTGAGAAGCTAAGTTTTGATCCTGACTGAAGGGTTGTAATGACCAATTATGTATGTATGTATGTAACTTGACAGAACTAGCTTCAACAAAACGGCCTTTTTCAACTGTCAAACTTCGGAAGACTCATGCAGCTACTAGTTTAACCGGGTAGGATTTTGACCTCAGAGATTCTAATGTTACTAAACCGAATACTAAAGGAACGTTTACAGTGTAGCGCTCACTTCAGGTGTCAAAAGATAGTGTAGGTTCGCATGCAAGGTCACCATTCTGTAAAGGTTAAGTGAGTAAAATTTTTTCATTTGTTCAGGAATACAAACCGACTTGAAATGATTTTCTTTCAGTGTTTTACGTGTTTTACAATCTTTCGAAATGTAAAATAATTTTTGGATTAAAATTAAATAAAACTTCCATTCATTAGTCTTCATTAAAGCCTTACATCGGGAGAATGTTTTTTAAACTCGTAAATTTTTTTTATCATTTTAAGTTTGTTCTCGGCGACAAGTCAGGTAAAATATTGTTCCATTCTAACACTTGAAAGAAAACTAACCATTTCCATGTCTTCCATGTTGTTCCACAACTTAGAGTGCCAAACGACGTTTTAGCATGGAGCTCTATAATTACACCTGCCAAGCATTTGGCAAACGTCTGAAGCTGTTCGATTGCAGTTTTCTAAAGATTAACAACGAAAATTATCTCTTCAACCAGAAGATGAAATTCGATAGGGATTTGGGTGGAGAATTTAAAGTACGTGTATGGCTCGATGCTAAAACACAATTTTCACGAAAATATTTTCGTGGTGTCGATGCAAAATTTGAGGCGTGTACTTTTTTACAACTGCCATCTGAATTCCAATTGCCGAACCTGAAGTCTGATGTTTGAAGTTTGAATTGTTAATTTAAAATTTCGTTTGAATTTTAGGATCATGTGTATCGATTTGTTAATTTCTCCTTTACCAGCGAATTTGTACCAGCCTATGCACTGGCATGTAATTTTATTTTTGGTGTGGATTACTATGATTCTTACAATTTATTTGGCAGCGTAAAAAGTATGGGTTCTTTAACTAATTAAAGGTTTTTTGATAAAAAATTGTTACGTTTTTATATTTTAAAAAACGTGTAAATCTCTCTTAGATTTTAATTACAATTCCTTATTATTCACACAATTCTGTGTGCCACCGTTTACAACTTGACGAATACAACAATAATTGCTTGTTCACTATTCTTCTTTGCTTACAATGCAGATCTTTTCAACGGCGATCTTCAAACCACGTTCTGTTCTCTTCACATGCAACACCTCTTCACACAAGACTGACTGAATTCTTACTACTCGTTGCCTGCTTTGTTTTGCCTTTTTATATACCCACGTAATCAGTCTGATGAATGTTCTTGAAATCGAATGTTCGTGTGTTTACTTTCTCGAGCGCTCTATTGCGACTTCATTGTTCTTTGTGTATTTTGTTCACGTTGCTTGTTGTTGCATTCTCGCTTACTTGTCTATCCCCTTTTCTTTCATACCGATGTTGTTGATTTACTTGTAACAAATTCGTTGTATTTGTTTGTGTTGCTTTTGTTAATTGTTTTACTGTTAAACGATGGTACACTGTTTCCCTTTTCGTAACAATATTTTAATTGTTAACGAAATAAAACCGATGCAACCGAAAAAAAACTAACCTTTCAGCTTACCAGAAAACATCCGGTGTTATCGCAACGCAATTTTATAAACGGTCCGCCAAATAACTTTTTTTTGAAAGTGCTTTAAAAAAAAACTACTGAATATTTTCACAAATTTCAATTTTTTATTTGAAAGTACAATCCTTCCGGTTAATAATGAAAAACAATTTCATTCAAATGGCTGTCTCGGCTGGCCATGCCTAAACGATCGGTCCAGTTTTTAAGCACATTATCGATTGTGTGCAGCTGTATTTCACCAATGGCTTCACGAATACTGTCCTTTAACACTTATCTTTAACGGCACCCCACAAATAATAGTCCAACGGTGTCAAATCGCAGCTCCGAGGTGGCCAAACGACATCAGCTCTACGGCTGATAATGCGATCTTCAAAAACAGGGCGCAAAACATCGAGTGTAGCATCGGCTGTGTGGCAGGTAGCGCCGTCCTGTTGAAATCAAATGTTGCCAATATCCTCCTCTTCAATTTTTGTGAACAAAAATTCGTTCAACATGGCCCGATAACGATCGCCATTGACTGTAACGGCCACTCCTTGCTCATTTTCGAAGAAAAATGGCCCAATTATGCTCCTGGACCAAAATCCGCACCAAACAGTGACTAGTTTTGGGTGCGTCGGCTTTTCAATGTATGCGTGCGGGTTTTCTGTGCCCCAAATGCGACAATTTTGCTTGTTTACATACCCGCCAAGATCAAAATGAGCTTCATCTGAAAAGATGATTTTTTGCCAAAGTCGGCATCTTCTGTAAGTCGATCGCTGGCCCACTTAGCGAAGCGAAAACGCATTAGATGGTCAATTTACTTCAACTCTTGAACCAATTGGACTTTGTATGGCGTCATACCAAGGTCTTTATGCAAAATTCGTCTCAATGATGTCTCCGTAATGTTCAACTGTTGAGAACGATGGTGAATTGATGTTGATGGCACTTCACGCACACTTTCTGCCACAGCAGCAATATTCTCGGGTGTACGCACTGTTTTTGGCTTTTCGCGCTTTGGTGTATCGCTGAGGATGCCAGTTTCTTTCACATTTTTCACAATATAACGAACATACGTAGCTGACGGTGCTTCTCTTCTTCCAAAATACGTACGCAATTTTCGCACACATTCTGTAACATTACCATGATTTTCAAAGTAATGACGCAATATTTCCCAGCGTTGTTCAAGCTTATACACAACCATATTCGTTCAGTGGAAGAATAAAACTAATTATCTGTCAAATCAGACATGAGCTAAGTGTTACCATTCACGAAATAAGCAGTAGTTAAAAAAACGTTAGATGGCGGACCCATTAGTTTGGCACGCTTTCTAGCCAACATCCGGTATTGTCGCAATGCAATTTAATAGTTTGGCACGCTGGTATGTTTTTTTCTCCGGGCACACCTCTATGCTGGGTGAAGTTTCCTATGGTCTGAGTGAATTTGACTATACCTCCTCTGGAACTTACCTGGATATTGGGATTTCACTTTGGAATTCCAAGCAGGGAAGATTGATTTTTGACACTACCATCCTCGGTGATTCGATGGAATTTTACAAATATTGTTCTAATAATAATTTCTTGTCCATGAATATCATTTCGCTTCTCAGACTAGGGAAGTGAAATTGAATAAGGAATCTCTTACTGCCATGCGTGTGATTACAATGGTTCGCTATGTGTATTCAAGGGAACTGTATTGCAACACAGCTTTCATGCCCTTCCACAGCGTCCTATCCTGTCTTAAACCTAAGTTTACTTCCGATCGGCTTAAGTTCCACTGATTTGTATAGCTTCCGAACTTGTGTACCCTTTCTCGTGTATACGTTACGAACGCAAAGTAGACTACGTTCCACCAAACTTTCTAAAATAATTGTAAACCACAATCGTTTGAAAATTCAATTCAATACAGGCTGAGTTATTTACAAGTAATTCTCACATGAGAGGAAACAGTCAATCACAGTCTAACTTGGAAACTATAAAATATTTAGGAACTCTTAATAAAGCTGCCATATATCTCAAGAAAATCAAGTATTATAGATCATATAGAGCACCAACACAAGACATAAAGCAATTCTCTTCGCTGATGATTTATTCAATAGCAAAACTGTTCAGAGTCTCATTCATTATCACTATTTCCCTTTCGTGTTATAGAATAGTAGCTCTACAGTAGAGCTTATCCGTAAATTAACCGATAAATTGTTTATGGGAAGTTTAGCAATTTCCGAACGTTTTTCGTTCCTTTAAAGGACATCTCCCTCATATCCTTATTATTCGCCTGTTTTATGTCGGTTTTTTTAAATGAAGTTTTTCTGCTAAAAAGGTGATTTTCCTACTTTAACAAGTTCTAGAATGATAGAGTTGCCATCTAACTGTGCCCAGAAATCATGTTCTTTTCACTAAAATATGTTGATTTGTTGTAAAGGATGCAATCGTAAGTAACTTTGATTATTCCGTGTACTATTTCTCAAGAAGTGGCGCTGCCTCATTTTTGGGAGGTGTAAGCTCATGGGATAGAAGTCGATGTGGTCTAGTGATAGTGTGTTGGCTTATTAGACTTGAGGCGTCGGTTCTTACCCCAGATCAGTCATCTCCAACTAAACGAAATATGACAAAATATTTCTTCGGCGACTTCCTCTCAGCAGATTTCTGGCAAAAACTCTGAGAGTAGCATGAAATTGCAATGAAAAGTTCCTCAAATATCTGTCGTTCGGAGTCGACTTTAAACTGTAGATCTACACTCATGTATAAAAATTAACGCACACAACATAAGTGGTGTGAGCAACTAGGTCGTAATCCTGACTAAAAACCAATTATGTTATGTACATATGTAAGCTCATGGTATTTCTATATTATTTTGATAGAAATTAGTGAGAACTACAACCTATTTTCTCACAACAAACATGTTGGGTGCCTTAATTTTATTCAGAAGTTGACAGTCTTGTACTTTCACGTCCACTCCTAGCGGCATAGTTGTGCCAGAAGTCTGCTGAGAGGAAGTTGACGAAGAGATATTTTTCGTTCGAGATGTTTGAGATGGAGTTGAACCACCGGCTCTCGTTCTAATAAGCCAACATGCTACCAATTAGACTAAGGCGGCTTCTCTTAAAATATAATCAAATTAAAATTTAAAATTCTTTGTAGGGGAATGAATTACGTACGTAGGGTTCACCCCCTTAGAATATTTTTTCAAAAGAGTCATATTGTGTGGCTGCATTATGGTAGGCAATGTTTCTTGGTACAGTAGACTGTGATGTTAAATTTTAGTTTCATGATTTACCCGATGAATTTTCAAATCATATTTAATGGCATCGCTATGCTCTCCTTGTTGTTAAGTTAACTGCGAAACGATTATATTATATTAGAGCTTAAAAATTATTTTTTTTAAATTTTTTCCTTCGATTTCATATAAAACTGACAGCGTCAATTAAATGAATTTGTAATTGCCTTCAAAATGTTTGTTTCAATGACAGCAACTGTAATAATATCTGAAATGTAAACGTTTGCAACAAAAATCCAAACAAACTGGCAAATTCGCATGACACCATAACAAATGTACAACATTTTCAGAGCAAGGGAAATCAAAAATTTTCAGCCGTAGGCAAAGTGGGGGGTTGTGATAACGTAAATGGATTTGTTTTAACAGGCAGTTGAATTTATTTTTTAACATGATTTCTAGCATGGCCATGGAGCTGAGGCATATGCCACACATATGAATATATGAACTGTGTAGGTGTTGCATATCTGCATTGCGGTAGAGCATGTTTAAATCAAAGAGATGTTGGGTGGTAAAATATTTAAAGTAAAATACGTATAAACACAATACTTGTTACTGAATTACAATTAAAACCAATAATTTGTAAGGAATTTATGCGCAAACTATAGGCGAAGAACAAAGATAAAATTGTGGCATATATATGAGGCAATAATTATTTACAACATATAGATCAGTAGCCTGGAGTTATATTAAAAATATACAAAAGAAAAAACACAATCTCAAATTGAATGATGCCAGAACTAGTACGGATTATGGATATTTAATCTAGACTGGTGATAAAGAAGTTACGCGTAGCACAGGAATTGAATGGAAAACGTTGTATAAAATAATCAAAAAAAATATATTGGGTCCGCCATCTTCGTTTTTTTTCAACTAGTGCTTATTTCGTGAATGGTAACACTTAGCTCATGTCTGGTTGGACAGATAATTAGTTTTATCCTTCAGCTGAACGAATATGGTTGTGTATACGCTTGAACAAAGCTGGGAAATATTGCGACATTACTTTGAAAATCATGGTAATGTTGCAGAATGTGTGCGAAAATTGCGTATGGATTTTAGAAGAAGAGAAGCACCGTCAGCTCCGTATGTTCGTTATCTTGTGAAAAAGTGAAAGAAACTCGCATCCTCATCGATAAACCAAAGCGTGAAAAGCCAAAAACAGTGCGTACACCCGAGAATATTGCTGCTATGGCAGAAAGTGTGCGTGAAGCGCCATCAACATCAATTCACCGTCGTTCTCAACAATTGAACATTTCGGAGACATCAGTGAGACGAATGTTGCATAAAGACCTTGGTATGACGCCATACAAAGTCCAATTGGTTCAGGAGTTGAAGCCAATTGACCATCCAATGCGTTTCGGCTTCGCTAAGTGGACCTGCGATCGACTTACAGAAGATGCCGATTTTGACAAAAAAACGGGTATGACGGGTATGTAAACAAGAAAAATTGTCGCACTTAGGGCACAGAAAACCCGCACGCATACAGTGAAAAGCCGACGCACCCAAAACGAGTCACAGTTTGGTGCGGATTTCGAAAATGAGCAGGGAGTGGTACAGTCAATGGCGATCATTATCGGGCCATGTTGAACAAATTTTTGTTCACAAAAATTTAAGAGGAGGATATTGGCAACATTTGGTTTCAACAGGACGGCGCTACGTGCCACACAGCCGAAGCTACACTCGATGTTTTGCGCCCTGTTTTCGAAGATCGCATTATCAGCCGCAGAGCTGATGTCGTTTGGCCACCTCGGAGCTGCGATTTGACACCGTTGGACCATTATTTGTGGGGTACCGTCAAAGATAAGTGTTACGCCGACTAGCCAGAAACAATTGACGCTTTAAAGAAACCATTGGTGAAATACAGCTGCACACAATCGTTAATGTGCTTAAAAATTGGACCGATCCTGTAGGCTACTGCATGGCCAGCCGAGGCAGCCATTTGAATGAAATTATTTTCCATTATTAACCGGAAGGATTGTACTTTCAAATAAAAAAAGGAATTGGAGAAAATGTTCAGTAGTTTTTTTTAAAGCATTTTCAAAAAAAAAAGTTATTTGGCGGACCCTTTACATTTTCAATTTTTAATGCAACAACATATTAACATATTGCTGGTGAATGTGCAAATATCACATCCAATGTGTAGTTTTACTACCTCTAATCGAGACGACTGGTATACTCATAATAATCCCACCTACAATAGTAGAAACAGCTAAGGTTCTGACTAAAGGGTTGTAATGATCAACTGTTTATGTACGTATGTATGTTGACCGTTTAATTTCTCTAAAAAAACTGAAACAATTGATACTTTGAAAATTTTGTTTCTGGGAAGCCCTGTTCAAATAGTTTTAATTGTTATAATCATTGCATTTGCCTTCGTCAATAATTAATTAAATTTATTACAAAAATATCGTATATTTTCATATTTATTTCTTTTAAAAATAATTTAAAAAAAAGAAAAATAAAATAAAATGCCTTTTGAACACAACAAAATCACGTTTTCCATTAAAATTGTGATGAATTCTTAAAACGAAAATCTGTAGAATATTTGTACATATGTAAACATATCGATACAGCAAACAATATTTTTATTATTTAAGAAATTTATATTTTTTATAGAATTTATTAAATTTGTTTTGTTGTCAGAAAGGTATGAGTTCATATGGAAAAATAATTAAAACATACGTGCCAAATAAGCCATATTTTATTTGCCTAAAATAGGCATATTCATGTACCACTTGCAGAATGATTGACAATAGAAACAAGACTATTATAGACAGCATAACAGCAGTAAAGTGGAAGAAGAAAGTGGAGCATCAAATACGAAATTTACTAAAGACCCGTAAAGAATATGTTTTGTATCCTGATACTGATTCTGTTGAATGGCTTCCTCAGCAAAGCTCTGAAGGTTGCAATTAAAGAGAAAGGCCACAATAGCAGGATATTATATTACGAGTCCGACAATGAGAAGCGAACAATAACAATAAGAGAAGACTCAACTTAAATATTTTCAAGACGTAGCATAAAGACTACAACAGCAAACCATTCTATTTTCGCGCTACTATTCTATATTCGAAAATGATAATGTGTGAATCATTATCGTAATCAGAATTCTATTCTTGTGGGACTTTAAACAGCTGCAGTATTAATACGAGTTTTCGTCTCAATTACGCTCTCTTTGAAGCAGTTATACTCATTATAACCTACAGCGGTTTTCTGAGCAAGGCTAGTAGGTATTATGTTGGCTTATTAGATGAGAGTTCGTGAATCAAACCGCAGCTCTCAGACATCTTGAACAAAATTCATTTTGAAAAAAAAGTTTTTCGACAATTTCCTCTCAGCAGTCTTCTGGCAAAAGCTCTGAGAGTAGGTCCCACCCATATATAAAATTAACACACACAACATGCGTGGTGTGTGAAGCTAGGCTGCCTGACCAATGCAGTGTTTTCTAAACAGAGTTCATGGCAATTTTGAAAGCGGCGCAATGCTTGTTAAGTTGCGGAATTTTCTCTCAACATTCCTTGATTTTCTTGGATAACCAGGCTGCCATTAAGTTCCTAACAAATGTAGTTGTAATATCCATCCTTGTCTATAAATGCCGCGGATTTTTTGGAGAATTACGGATCATTTAAAGGTAACATTTATATGGGTTCCGGGACATAGGGATATCGTTGGAAATTGCATTGCTAATGGCAAACTGCGACATGGTATTTCCACTGCTTCCACTTGTTTTACGGGGAGGTTTAATCTCGTCGACAGCAGGAAGGTACGTCCAATATTGCCAGACTCTGCTGGACACGTATGAACAAGAAGAGGATTGACTCACTGCTGTCCTTAAATCGCATGTCCATCCATTGCACAATGGCGATTCTTATGGGTCATTGTCCTTTTGGTAGGCAGGCCGAAAGAATTGGAATTCAGACAAATGACTTCAGCAGAAGCCTTCCTTTCACCTAATGTACCAGTGCTCTGCTCATGTCATGAAGAGATGGAGGTTTCTGGCCCTCTTATTTTCTGGCAGCGTTGAAGGAGCTCTTCTGTACAAATATTGCTACAATAGCAATATATATTTTGAATTCGGAAATGGTTGACCAACGGGTACAATTAATTATAATAACACGATGAAACTAAATGTTGGCCTTAGTGGGACCTCTTTCTTCGAGGGGATCCTGCTGCTAATTTCTTATGAAAAGTCGATATAAAGTTTCGTTTATGGGACATCAATTAAATTGTTTGGTTTAATATTTCTTTTTACATTTTTATTTTTCCAATTTGGTTTTATCGAAATTTAATTAAAAATTAATTTTTAATATTCTCAATGCAATTTTAATTGCAAAATACACGTAGTATTTATATTCCATTGCTGCCATGTTATTGGTTTACTGTGGTATTTTGTCCAGTTTTTTTTTAACGTATTTCTAAACTATTGTTGACTTTCTAAATGTGTTGTTACAATTATTGTTATTGTTGTAATTCCTATTGGCTGTTTATTATTGTCTGTTGTCTGCTTTTATTTTTCACAGTTATATTTTAAATGCACTATTATTGCTGTTATTGTAATAGTTGTTATTATTATTGTTACAACAGTTGTATTTTGGTGTTAAACCACTGCTGTTGGCAATTTACCCACGATTTTTAACTAATACAATTACAATGGTACTTCATATACAGTGAAAGTCAGTGAAAATCGTACGGGGAAAATTAATTTTTAGTTTTAGCTTGTGTAGTAAAGAGATACAAAATAAACGTCAATAAGACATGATGGGGAATAACATTTCGATTTTTTTCGGTATAATTCGTCAGTAATGTATATACCACGGCCATTCTACGCCAATTGGTTAAGTACTAAGTCCTTCAATTCGGAATAGTAAAGACTCGCTGAACGATTTTTCGTGACGTTAACTTTGGTATGTTATTTTTAATATTTTGCAAACTGTACGTTTTTAAACTGTACGTTCCGCCACTCATGTATAAAATTAACCCACACAACATAAGTGGTGTGAAAAGCTACGACGTAAAGGTTGTAATGACCAATTATGTATGTATGTATGTATGTATGTATGTATGTATGTATTGATACCAGGAACCTGCCTCCTTAGAACTTGATCATTTATGTGGACAGTCAAGCAGCAATCTAAGCGTAGGAATCCCAACGCATAAAATCAACGGACGTCAGTAGTTGCATAGATTTTCTACACTGTATACGTTGACTTAACACCAACCTCTATTGGTTTCCGGGTCATAGTGGCATAGAAAAAAACAAAAAGATGGACGAACTAACATAGAAGGGATTGGAGATATCTGAGGAAGAAACCATAGGCGGGATATATGTGCCCCTATAAGAATATTTTTTCAAATTAGAAAAAGCTGCATGGAATTCAACAAACAATAGCTGGTCCTTTGCACAATGGGTCAATCCGACCTCCGGGTACTGTACTTGCCTTTATTGACAAGTACACGTCCTCTAACCTAGGTGGTCCAACATACTTGTTTGCCGAATTTCAAAATTAGGGACCTACGGGAGTTCGATAAGAAAACGATTTGCACTCTAAGAGAAATTCTAACAGGGCTTTTGTCAGTTTGGCTGACAAGCTCGGTCTGCCCCACCACGATTACAGCAGAAACTGCTAGAACGTGGAAGAAACGGAATCGGTACAACACCTTTCATGTGAGTGTCCTGCACCTTACAACTGACGTCATCGGTTTTTGGGTGACAGAACGTTTGAAGATCTGGGTATGGTAGCAAACGTGCCACTATGTGAAATGGAGACTTTTCTCACACTGGATAATACAATGGGTTAGCGAGTAAACGTACTCGCTAATTTACCCTACTGACCTTTGCTGTACGATTTTCACTGTTATTCACTGTATATTTTTATATTATTTTACAAAAAGTGTCATTTGCTGTTGCATACTAAGTATCTGGCATTGTCCACTTTGTTTGTGTTACACAAGTTCTATTGGCTTTATTCTCCCTATTATTACCCAAAATGCAGACATATCGCACACTAACACGCTCACGCACTTATACAGTGGCATACATATGAAAATAATTATTATTTTCGGTGTTGTTGTCATTGTTGTTGTTTTTTTTTTTTCTATGATAATTGAAAATTGTGTAAAATATTTATAAACAAAAGTTTAATTGTTTAAACAATTCCAACTCTTTTATAAGCAAAGTTTGTATGGGCATGTGTTAAGCAGAGTAGATGCTTACACATGAATGTTACAGTTGCAAAGTAACATATAAAAGTAGGTGTATGTGTATGAGTAAGTGGGTAAGTATAAGTATAAGTATAGGCTTGTTTATGATAGTGTTGAACAAAATGTAAAACATGCATACAAATAATGAAACTGAAAACAAAAATAAAAAAAAAACAAAAATTTTAAATAATTTAAAGGACCTAAAAGCATGGAGAGGCGGAGATCAGAGTACTGGAGAATTTTAGACAGAGACAGACTTAGTCGTCGTAGTCAAGTAGGTAGTGTGTTCGCTTATTAGAAGTGAGGCCTCGGTTCAAACCCCAGGTCAGTCATCAATAACAAAACAAAATAAAAAAGAGAATATTTCTGGCAAAAACTCTGAGAGTAAAATAAAAATTGCCATGAAACGGTTTCTCAAAATTCTGACGTTCGGAATCAACTTGAAACTGTAAGTTCCGTCACTCATAAAATTAACACACACAACATAAGTGGTATGAGAAATTAGATCGTAATCCCGACTGAAGGGTTGTAACGACCAATTATGTATGTATGTATGTTTTTTTTGTCTTGGACCGGAGGTGGGAGTCTTCGAAAAACACTATTGTTCCAACACAAGAGTGCACGATTCACCAACACTGGTGCCAACGTACTAAATCCTACATTCTTCAACCACTCTCTCCCCTTGGGACTATCGTAAGATATTACTTGGCGGAGGGCTGGTTAACTTTAAAGCTCTATCACATTAAATCAAATTTCGCCTTCGTTCCTCCAACCTTCGGAGTTCTAGTATAACCTTAGCCATTCTCTGGCTGTATTGGCTCCATACAATCTATAGAATTCAACACCCCCTCTGGTTTGGTCTAAAACTCGTTTCCCAGGGCCATCTGAATCTGGGGCAATATGTTAGAATATGCTCCGCATCTTCCTTCTCATCTACTCAGTTTGGAAGTATCATGTACAAATCTGTGGAGGTACTTCCTGAAGCATCCATGACCAGTTAGGAACTGGGTCACGTAGTAGTTCAGCTCGCAATGTTTGTTCTACATCCAAGGGGTTATATCAGTGTCCATTTTCCCTTTAAACTGTTCTCCCATCGTGACTGCCATTTGTGCATTGAAGTCCTTCGTTCCTGCGCTTTTATAGCTTCTGTCTGTTCTGGATACTCGAGACGGCGAAATATATTCGCCTCATCTCATCCGCCAATATTTTTATCGGTATTGTCTTTGCCAATACCAGTACCTTTTCATTAGACACTGTCCTGAAGCCACTTATCTGCCTAATCGCGCTTAGACGATACACCGAGCATATAACATAATCGATGTTACAACCCTCGATATTATTCTCCTCTTAAATGGACTTGGTCCACCAATATTTGGCATCATCCTCGTCAGTGCTTCCTGAGTTGCAGATGCATTTTCGCCGATTAATATCACGTGCTATTTGAAGTTCAACCTGTCGTCGATAATCACTCACAAATATTGTATGGCCCTCTTCGATTCCATCTTGGTGCCACTTATTAAGGCGGCCTCCTTGAGAGCAGCAAGTGACAATCCTGCCTCATCAAGCCATGCTCCAACATATTGCATAATATTCCACAATAGAGGCCTAAGTATAGACCCCTGCAGGACACCCGACGTCACTACGTATTCCTTTTCTCCATCATACATTAAATTACCTTTCTATCCTGAAAGTAATCGTTAAGAATCTCCATCAAGTATCTATGTATGTATGTTGGTGGAGATCATGTTTCCTTATGATGTTCGACTTACGGTGAGTGAATATCTTTGTCCTTATATGCTACTTTGGCAGTGTGAACAGATTAGTTATCTTGAACACCAAAGCACACATACCGACCTTCCATTATCTTCACTGCCTAGTGGCAGTGACTTTTAATGCTGTTAACTAATGACCAAACCTTGTCTTTTTACATGCTGATAACCTAGGATTTGAGTAAACTGATCACAGTTCTTAAGCTAGAGACGTTTGCTCTGACAATCCGAAATTTTCCGATGGTGATTCTTAGAATTTCAGCGCAACACACATGCAGTGAAGAAGGACATCCCCCGTAAAAAAATGGCGCATTTCTGCCACAGATTGTCAATAATTTCTCTTGCAGAAATCACCTGATCGTCTGCCCTCGTCCGTGAATGCCAAAGTTTTGTTAAAAAAAAAACTCGGACCATTGGAAGATAAATTTTGAGGTATTTTTCTTAACATAACTTGCAATTTCCGAAATGTAGGTGGTTTGGTCAATGGATATTCTCCGATTGGTCTAAAAGTTTGGCTCAGTGAGTGCATCATTAGGCTCTACTGGAGCGATCTGGCAAATAATACGACTAATTTACTCTCGGAATTGAATCAAATGGACATCCATGGCACTATTGCGGCTCTTGAAGGCTATCACTACTTGGGAAATCACGGTCGTGAACTCGTCATAATTTAAGTGGAAATGAAAGCAGGAGAATCATATTATTTTACTCATGCAGCTGAAGTCTTCTAAATAAAGATCACCGCGATAGCAAGATTTATCTTGGAGTTGGAATGGTTTTCAATGAGAAAATCTCTGGGTTAGATGTTGGCTTGTAGTATCTGTCCTGTAAGACCTTATCCTTATTCGAATGCATAGGTTTGTAGGCGCTAAAGATAATCTAGGCTCTGGTGTGCTAATAAGGACAGAAATTAAAATGTTTCCTGTATTTCTATACATAACATAATTGGTCATTACAACCCTTCAGTCAGGATTACGACCCAGTTTCTCACACCACATATGTTGTGTGTGTTAAATTTTTATACATGAGTAGTAGGACGTACAGTTTAAAGTCGACTCCGAACGACAGATTTTTGAGAAACTTTTCATGGCAATTTTATTTACTCTCAGAGTTTTTGCCAGAAATCTGCTGAGAGAAAGTCGCCGAAGAAATACTTTTTGTATTTTATTTTGATGTCTGGCCTGAGGCTCGAACCCTGGCTTTACGTCTAATAAGCCAACACACTACCTACTAGACTACGGCGACTTCACTTCCACTATTTCTGCTTTACATTATGTTGATTAGCGATAAGCACACCGCCACGTTTCATTTGGCCCGGAGAACGTAATTGTTTGTGTTGTGACTATAAATTCATGCTTATTTTGATAACGAAAGTGTCTGATCACTTATTTTGATAACGAAAGTGGTCAGAAGTGGATGTCGAATTGGAAAAGCTATGCTAAACAATCCCACTGTAAATTTGTGGGCGCACTAGCATGTAAAGATGATCAGCAATTGCAAGTTATTCTCATCAAAGTTATATGGAACTAAGAAACTATGACTTCGGACAGAATAACTATGGCTTCAGAGAGGAAACTATTGCTTCAGACAGGAAACTATGGCTTCATACAGGAAACTATGGCTTCAGACAGAATAACCAACTTAATAGTAGGCTTCGTTAAGCGAAGGGAAACTCCATTGCGTTTTGAATATCTGATGATACTCAGAACTTTAGAGCTTGTGGTCTAAGCCAGGGAATTTGAGCAGTGGTTTTAGAAATATATCTGTTATCAAACGAATGGTTAAGCACATGCGATGCTCAAGCAAAAGTCGTCTGCAACTTAAGAAGCAGGAGTTTTTTTGCAATAGAGATTGCGGTTGCGTCTAAAGCACTTCTTTTTCAAAACATTTAGGATGTTCCGGATACACAGATGGTTGGTGGACGATTGCTTAAAGATGCTGCAAGCACTATAACATGCCAAATACAAGGTATACACACATACATAATTGGTCATTACAACCCTTCAGTCAGGATTACGACCCAGTTTCTCACACAACTTATGTTGTGTGTGTTAATTTTATTCATGAATGGCGGGACCTACAGTTTAAAGTCGACAGATTTTTGAGAAACTTTTCATGGTAATTTTATTTACTCTCAGAGTTCTTGCCAGAAATCTGCTGAGAGGAAGTCGCCGATGAAATATTTTTTCATATTTTCGTTTCGGTGTCTGACTTGGGGTTGGAACCGTTTCCTTACGTCTATAAACCAACACACTACGTACTAGACTACGGTGACTACAAGGTGTCCGATTTTCAAATACTGCATCATCATATATAATAATACGTTGCACTTCCTCTAACAGCTCATAACTTAAGTGGATGCATAAAATTCAACTTTGTGTAAAAAAAGAAAAACAAGAAAAAATTGAATTGGGTTTAGATCTTCCACTTCCTTTCAACAAATTTCATGGCTGTTTTGTAAATATTGCAAGTAGGTACTCTGTACAGGTAAGTATGTATGTAAACAAGTCATAAACTTTTTATTGACACTTTTAGTTTCCATTACAAGCTGTTTTTATTTATAAACATGACGTCTTTTTCTTTTATTTCCTGTTTATCTTTTGATAAGCAAAACTAGCTTCGTTGCTGCATCAACTCGGAGTGGAAAACTAAAATCACATCATTTTGTCACAGCAAATAATGGTGGAGTCACTTACTCTGTGACAGCAGCATTTAGTGGTAGTGTGTGTGAATATTTAAGTATGCTGTTGGTGTGCCAATATTGATGCTCTAAATGCACTTCATCTTTTGGGTGTCATCTTTTTTTTCATTTTCTTATAATCAACTTCCACTGGAATGATGTTACTTTGCCCTGAGTATTAAAAACTATTCAGTTAAGGGAAAATGAAGTGAAGCAAAGACTTTCCTGAATCCGGATTGAGTTGAGACAATTCAAACATTTGTCAGATAATTCTAATGAAAAAACGTTTGAGTCTTGGATAAGACTATCAGTCCAGAAATAGCTTCAGAATATTTACTAGCCACGGGAACGAACATTGTAGAGCCAATGAACATAAGAATTTTTCCTGAAGAATGAATCACTAGAAAACAACCTCGAAACATGTGCAGCAGGAAACAGCGGATATCACCCGATTGTGGGGATTTATAGCGATCCCCATAAAACGGAAACTTTCATTAGAGATCTCACTGCGGTTTTTACTGTCACACTTAGAAGTCTATATCAAGTGCAGTTGGGATATGGTTTTCATATCAGGAGAACGAACAAGAGGATTAATGTCAGGCATGAGGTTTCATGAATGAGTACTTTACACCAAAGTTTTCACAATCTACTGAACTGGGTACTGGCTAGAGCATTACTGAATACACAGAAAAAGGATATACGGATACTTACGGATAGCCACATAGCTCTTGAAAACTTGTGCAGTGTTTATATATTGTTGTAAAGAGGTACTGCAAATAGGTGATCTATTGTACTGCTCTCGATTTATGTAGGGCTTACCTATAAAAAGTCCTAACAATTCTGTTGCTTGACTAAATTCAGCATAATGTTCTGTGTCGGTAAGGATGTTTAATTATTCGATTTCCTCATCACAGACTCTACATATTGTGAACAAAAATTTTCTAAATCTACTGGAGACTGGTTACTGGTACTTTCCCATTTAATTTGGTAACAAGAATTTAGATTGCCTCAGATCTCTTTAACTTGTGAAAAGTCTTTCGCAGAGTATACTTTTACAAATTCCTTTTATCGCTTCACCAAATGAATATGACTAAATCAGAGGCATGGAAACTTCCTCCTGTCAACGTCATAGGTTACTTGTGTGGCGACTTGACTATTAGATTGTATTGCCATGCCCAATATTACTGTGCTGGCATAAATCAGCCATAATTGCTGCACTGAGAAAGGCAATACTACTTCTGGCATGAGAAGTGTGTCCTGAAATTTATGTAGGTATGTGTACCACGTACGGAGATATTTACATCAAAGAATATTTGAAAAGTGAATTGAGTATTCATTTATAAAATGCAGACGGTTAAAAAACACCCGCCATATGCCGCCATCGCTCCTACAAACAGAGAAGGGCCTTAACAAATTGGTCGACCTACGTATTGTTACGTTTTCACCTATTAAAAACATTTAAAATATGAGCTCGTATATTGCAAATAAAATAAAAATAAGTTTGTGTTTAGTTTTAATTAAAACCGAAAATAACTGTTATTTTTGAATTTTTGATAAAAAAAGCAACCACAAGGAAATATCGGAGAACAAAACCAAGTATACCATTTTGACTGTCTTTGACCATTTTGTTTAAATGCGATGCTTTTTAAAAACAGTATTTTTATTTTTTATAAAAAAAATAATAGTTATTTTTGATTTTTATTTTTTCGAGCAGAAATAAAAGTTATTTTGGTTTTTTCAAACCCTATGACACAAAGATTAGTGTTTAATATATCCAAAACTTATTTCTAATAATTTTCTAATATAAATTACTTTAATTTTTTTAAAGAATTTTTTAATAAATATTATGAATTCATCATGAATTAAAACAAAAATAAAAGGCAAAATAACTGTTATTTTTGCTCAAAAAAATAAAAGTTGAAAAATAACTTTTATTTCTGCTCTTAAAAATAAAAGTAAAAAAATAAGTTTTATTACTGCTCTTAAAAATAAAAGTCAAAAAATAACTGTTTTTTCTGCTCGAAAAAACAAAAGTCAAAAAATAACTTTTATTTTCTGACTTTTACAATAAAAGTTATAACAGTTACGGTCCCTGATTAAAATTCTTTATTATTCGCACAATTCTGTGTGCATCACAACTTGATGTAAACAACAACAATTGCCTTTATTTGTTATTCCACTGTTTATACCCTTTGCATAAACAATAACAATTACTGGATAATTATTCGACAGATCTTTGTAAAGGAGATCTTCAAACCAAGATTACTATCATCTAACGCACCGCGTCTTCACACAAGACTGACTGAACTTCACTAACTCAGACGCTTGCTTTGCCTTGGCTTTTATATGGCAAAGTAAATAGTCTGATGAATGTTCTTAAAGGCGAACGTATGTATATGACTTCACATACATAATTGGGCATTAAAACCCTTCAGTCAGGATTACGACCTAGTTTCACACCACTTTATGTTGCGTGTGTGTGTGTGTGTGGGTGACGGGACCTACAGTTTAGAGTCGAACGACAGATTTTTGAGAAACTTATCATGGCAATTTTACTCTCAGAGTTTTTGCAAGAAATCTGCTGAGAGGAAGTCACCGAAGAAATATACTTTGTATTTTGTTTTGATGTCTGGCCTGGGGTTTCATCCCTGGCTTTTACGTCGAATAAGGCAACACACTATCTACTAGACTACGGCTACTTCATGACTTCGTTCATGACTTTGCCCTCTCGAAATCTCTATAAATGTAAACATCGTTGTTTAAGTTTATTATTGTAGTGTTGTTGGTATATTTTTGTTTACTTGTTTATCTTTTTATGCTGGCGTTTGTTGTAATATTAAGCAGTGCGATATTTTGTAAACAAGTTAATTTTTTTTGTTTTTGTAGCTTTTGTTTATAATTTTAATGTTAAACGATATAAAAATAGAACACCAGAATCTAGACTTTTTTATTTATCCTTATAACAATATGTATGTATTCCTATGTATAGACCATGCCCCCTTATGCTCTAGTTTTGATTCGTTCTAGGTGGTTTTATATAAACTTGCTTGCTTGCTTGCGCGCTGTCCTTTTCAATTATATTGTCAGATTGTTGTTTATATGGGCTTTCTTGCAATGCTGTTACATTGTTAAAGTATGATAGAGTTATTTCAATCATAATGAACTGCATTTTTCAACCAAATTCCTTGAGCGTATTAAAGTACAATGAAAAGAAAATTTTATTACGCCAGACTAACGAATATTTTCCTTTTCAGTTGATTGGCATTTTAACTTCTCAATGGCAGAAGACTACACTTTTAATATTTCAGACGATTTCTGATTCAGTAGTGGTAAGTAATAACATTTTTTTATGACAATAACAACAATAAAAACAATTACAGAAATATTATTAAGAAATGAAGCCAATAAGTTCTTCCAATAACAATGCAATTGTTATTATCCTGAGCTCGATGACAGCAGGAGCAGCAACAGCATTGGTATCATCAACATTATTAGCTTAAATAGAGCATGAAGTGATTATTATTGGGTATGGGTATGAGTATGGGTGTATGGGGTGGCCATAACAAAATTACAACCACAACTATAAAGCATTTGCAATAAATTTATGATTATCCTTTACAAATTCCTTTACTCTCTCTCTCTCTCTTTCTCTACCACTCTCTTCTTCTCATTTTATTGCCTCTTTTATACGCTTTTCCTATTTGAAATATTTTTTTTTGGTTTCCAATGCTTGATCACGGGTACAGTGAGCGTCAAAATAAACTGTACATTAAAAACAAAATATTTAATAAATTGCTGTTATTTTTAATTTAAAATTGTTTCATTACCAGTTTTTAAAATTGAAACAAAACATAAAAAGTTAAAAAAAATTACGAAATTTTGTCAAATTTTTTCGGGCACTCTCCTTCGGTGGTAAAAGTTGAGTTTGGTGATTGTTAGAATTTTGTCCATAGTGTACAGTTTCTTTTGACGCTCACTGTATATAAATAGTTAAGGATGTCGATTGTTTTTGTAGTTCTTCAATATCCTTTTTGATTGAACAGTAATTGCAAGGATAACTTCAAATTGCATTGTCTACATTGGCCATTGTCATGTATGGCTGTCATGTAAATCCTATTTAGCGCAGATCTAACACAAGATTATCAATGAGTATGGTGGCCCGACCAAATCATATCGAGGGGCTTTTATTATCTCCAAGCTTAACTGTTCCCTGAACAGAACCAGCAATCTTCATAATTTTAAGTAATGTTTTAAAACAATCCTAAGCAATGATAGATAATGTAACGTTTTGCATGCTGCATAGTCTTTTAGGAGAAGAGCACTTCTAAAATAGACGTATGGGTTCAGCACAGATGTATTCAGAAAGAGGGTATGTGATGTCACATATTTAGCCTTTAGTCAGGATTACGACTTAGCTTCTCACTACAACCCATATTGTAAGTGTTTATTTTATCCATGTGTGGCAGCAGCTACATTTTGAAGTCGATTCCGAACTACAGATTTTTGAGAAACTTTTTTATAGCAATTTTATTTACTCTCAGAGTTTTTGCAAGAAACCTTCTGAGAGGAAGTCGTCGAAGAAATATTTTTTTGTATTTCGTTTTTGGAAGTGTGTGACCTGGAGTTTGAAACATGGCCTTACGTTTAAAAACCAACACACTACCTTCTAGACTACGGCGACTTCATCTAATACACACTTGTTTCTATTTTAAATTTAAATATAGAAAGTGCTTAGTAAAAGACCCTATAGATTCTGTGACTGAGGCGAATGAACTTGGAACTTGTGCGGTGTGAATGAAAATGAAAACGAAACACCGGTGTGCATTACATTTTACTATACGGCTTCCCTACAGATCATTATGCATACCATTACGGCGTACTCCTATCAATATACTCTCTGTGAAATATCCCTAATTTTTTGCCTTTAGTTTCTGTTATGTTAATTCACCCAGGAGCCGAATATTAGTCCATATTTATGTGATGTATTGCACTGTCCTTAAGCTATGTAGGGCTTGCCTATAAAAAACCCTACAAATTCTGTTGATATACTAAATAAAGGGTCCCCCAAATAACTTTTTTTTGAAAATGCTTTAAAAAAAACTACTGAATATTTTCTCAAATTTTTTTTATTTGAAAGTACAATCCTTCCGGTCAATAATGGAAAATAATTTCATTCAAATGGCTGCCTCGGCTGGCCATGAAGTAGCCTACACGATCGGTCCAATTTTTAAGCAAATTATCGATTTTGCGCAGTTGTGTTTCACCAATGGCTTCACGAATATTGTTCTTTAAAGCGTCAATTGTCTCTGGCTTGTCAGCGTTACATTTATCTTTGACGACACCCCACAAATAATAGTCCAACGGTGTCAAATCGCAGCTCCGAGGTGGCCAAACGACATCACCTCTGCGGCTGATAATGCGATTTTCAAAAACAGGGCGCAAAACATCGAGTGTAGCTTCGGCTGTGTGGCACGTAGCGCCGTCCTGTTGAAACCAAATGTTGCCAATATCCTCCTCTTCAATTTTTGTGAACAAAAATTCCTTCAACATGGCCCGATAACGATCGCCATTGACTGTAACGGTCACTCCTTACTCATTTTCAGGCCCACTTAGCGAAGCGAAAACGCATTTGGCTTCAACTCCTGAACCAATTGGACTTTCAATTTCCATACAGTTTATTACTATTACTCATGTCAATCTCATACATTGCTTTTATAGCGATAGTAATAGTATTGATTGATAGTATAGATTGATATTATTGATTGATATTGATTGATAGTATTGATTGATTGATAGATAGTATTGCCGTCGCCCTTCACCTGTTCTTCTTATTTCCCCTTCTCGAGAATAGTACCATTGTGGTCTTATATGTGTTTATCAGGTGGCGAAGCTACACAGTAGTGGATAGTGACTGCTTGTGTTGACGCTTATTACATCGTTGTCTGCATATGTAAACGCAGTTCATTTGTATAGAACATCTGTCATTCATCATAGATACTATGATACCCCTCTATATAGAGCTATTAATGGTACACAATTTTTTTTTAAGAAAACAGCTACAAGAATAATGAACATGTCTCTGCTGAATATGTTATAATTGTATTGAAACCCCCTGCCCATTTTTTTCAAATTCACTTTCGTTTATTTTTAATCCCAAATCACAGAGGGAAACAGAAAAACACAAGAGAAAAAAACAACAATTTTATGAATATTTAAATTTATATCAGAGATAATAAAAGTGAAAATAACAAAAAAGAAAAGAGAAATCAAATCAAATTTCCTAAATTAAATACACGAAACGTGCCAATTTATTCAATTGATTTTTATGCAAATTTCAACAAAAAGCCAAAATATTTTTAAGTTATTTTTTATTATTAAATGGGAAAGCAGTATAGAATTTAAAATAAATTATAAATCAAATTTCTTCTCCGTTTTTTTCTACAATAGAATTAATTATCAACCCTTCTTCAATTTGGTTTTAAATTTCATTTAAATGGGAATTTTTGATGGACTTTTTCGTCTTTTCCCTGTCTTTTATTATTTTGACAGATTTTAATGCATTTCCATTAACGATTTTGTTTTCAATTTTAATTTATGCCATTATTATTGCTATTATTATTTATGTATTCTTTATCTTTAATTACAAACAATTGTATAAAAAAAAACTGTGGCAAAAACGATTAACACCGGCTGTACAATACCGTACATAAGTATTTAGTCGCTTGCATTGTACTCACCTCTAGGATAATTATGGTAGTTAGGGTTGAAGAGAAATGTCATAAGCTTTTTACTTCTATCCGCAGTAATATCCATTTTGCTTACATTTTTCGGTTCGAAACCTTACTAACTTAACCGCATATCGAGCTTAGTATCAAAAACGATACATTTAAATTTTTGAGACTATATAATTTTAATTCCGAAAGAGTTAGATGCCTGATATTTTTTTAATTCGTTTGTATTGTTATCGCCTTTATTTGAAACCCAACAGGGGTTAAAAAATTCAAAAACTTCATAATTCTGGCTGATGTATCGTGTTTGATACATACGACTTTCTTCGAAATTCTTTGGTGTTGAGTTTGAAAGTTTTTTAATATTTGAGAAGGAATTGAAAGTTAAGTGTTGAATGAAAATGAGGAGGTTGAATTATCTGCTCTTGATATTGATTGAGTAGTCGTAGTCTGGTATGTAGCGTGTTAGCTTATTATACGTCAGACCAAGGTTCAAACTTCAGTTCAGATATTTCCAGTTTATAACGAAAGGTTGTAAAGATCGATTATATATGTATGTATGTAATATTTCTGCTGCAGAAGACTCTGAAAAAATAAAGAAAACAGAAGCTTACTTACTTACTGACGAAAGTATTGGCAGCAAGAAACATGTCAAAAGTATCTTTATCGCCAAAGGCAGTACTACTTGGAACAGAGAACCGAATGCCTTTAGTAGTTTGGGAAGGGAAAATATTACCAATTTTCATGCAGATTGCTAGCAGCTGTTTCCTGAAATGTTGTAGAGTCTTTCTTACTGCTCTTCTCATATTTACCTCATGTGGCAGACAAACATTAGAAAAAAGTATTTCATCCTATGATTTATTTCATAGATATTACAGATGATAATATTTCGGTCAACTATGGACGTATGAGATGACAGAATTATTCGCTTTGATAACGTGCTACTCGGAAATTATGATAAAATTTCACCTATTACGCCTTTTCGAAAAATGAGCAGAGAATCTTTCAGCTTTTAATAATCCCAATAATTTTGTGGCTGTAGATTAGTAACTAATTAAATTTTATGGTCGTTATAAATTTCGTTGTCCACCGAAATCAAATTGGCAGTTTTATATTCAAGCGCATGCTACGTGCATAGCAACTACTCACATCCGTATTTGGGGAAACCTTTATCGGGGAAACCAGAGAGGAATCAAAGAGAGAACGTTGTTATTGACATAATCGATGTTCTGTTGCAACGGGAAAATTTTTTACCTCACATGACGTTGACAACAAATATTTCTAATGTTCCAGTTCTCTGTTGAGAGCATTATTGAAGCGAGTGAAGGACGTATATGTTGGAATAAAAAGTCTCTTGCATTGTAATCAGCTCTGGGATAGTTATGGTGGTCAGATCAGTGAATCAACACAATGTATGTAGTGCCGAAAGCATCACTCCTATTAATGAAACTATGGCGGATAATCCGAATTTATTAATACCATGGTATTTTCAGCAGTTGGGCCTACTTTACTATTTGTACTCCCATACTCATTGAGTCCAATTCTCTGAACAAGTAAGCCAAGTTTTAGTAGCTAATCCCTAACGAACGTAGTGTCCACGTCCATCCTTGCGCATAAATGCCGAGAATTTCTTAGAGAAATTTTGGATCATTCAAAGGTAACTCTTCCCGGACACACGGATATCATTGCAAACTGCATAACTGATGAGCTGACCACAACCGATTGGAAGTTGATAATCTCCGACTTGTTTTAGGTCATTCGTATTGCCATTACCTCAGTTAATATGGATATTATCCACTCGTTTTACACGGAGTCTCAATATCGTTGGCAGCTGGAAAATATGTACAATATTGCTAGACTCTACTGGACACGTATGGACATTAAGAGGACTGACTTACTTCTGTTCTTAAATCACATGGCCAGCCATCGCACAATAGCGATTCTTAAGAGCCACGGTCCTTTTAGTAGGCATGTCAAACGACTTGGCATTCTGACGAATGACTTCTGCAGGAGCTGTGGGTCTGAGGAGGAGGAAAATACTGCCAGTTACTTATAGTGTTACTGCCCAGTAGCCACGCAAAGGCGTAATGACAGCTCAATTTATGATATCATTGATGATACTATCTAGTGTTAGTTTCAAGGACATTGCTGGATATAAAAGGAGTATAAATGGCTTATAGTACAATATGAATAACGAATTGGTTTGAGTGTTAACCTTACGTGTATTTCTTTTTTTTAAGATCAACACTCTGGGGATGATGATGGAAGTGCATTGTATTAGAAATTAGCAAATAGTTTATGTGAGGGAAAAAAGAGGGAGTGGCGTTTGCGGGGTTATTATATTATAGCAAAACCCCTCTACGGCTAAAGAGCGAATACTGTGTGTAATGTATTGTGTGTTCAAAGGGTCATTCTGCATATAATTACAGCGTACTCCCATCAATTTATTGTCGGTGAAAATTCCACATTTTTGGATTTTAGTTTCTGTTATTTTAATTCACCTAGAAGCCGAATATTAGTCCATATTTAGGTGATCTATTGTACTGGCCTTAAGCTATGTAGGGCTCGCCTATAAAAAATTCTACCAATTCTGTTGCTATACTATGTTCAGCATAATGTTCTGTGTCGGTAAGACACTGCCTAGTACTTGGTAACTACTCAGGTGTTTATTAAATCGATTTCCTCATCACATAATCTTTATATTTGGAACAAAAATTTTCTAGGTTTATTGGCGACTGGTTACTATTTCTAGGGGACTCTTGTATAGTCTGATTCAAATCCTTTTTCACTTAATTGCCTCAGATCCAAATAACTTGTGAAAAGTCTTCATCTTCCTTTATCTACCCTGTCGCAGAGTATTTTTGTTTTTAATTGATCATTATAACCCTTCAGTCAGGATTACGACTTGTTTCTCACACCACTTATGCTGTGTGTGCTTGAGCTTTTTTTGTTAGTATTTTTGTTGACTCTGTATAAATTTTAAGGGATGAAACAGAAACTACCTTTTCTACTGAGAGGAATCAGACCGTTAATTTTATACATGAGTGGCGGGACCTACAGTTTAAAGTCGATTCCGAACGATAGATTTTTAAAGAAACTTTTTGATGGAAATTTTATTTACTCGCAGAGATTTTGCCAGAGATCTGCTGAGAGGAAGTCGCAGCAGAAATATTTTTCATATTTCGTTATGCTGGAGATGTCTGACCTGTGGTTTGAACCGAGGCCTCACGTCTAATAAGCCAACACACTATCTACTAGACTACGTCGCAGAGTATTGAATTCCAAATTCCACTTCTCCTCCACCAAAAGAATGCGAAGAAATCAGTGGCTTGGAAACTTCTTCCTGGTAAGATCATCTGACTGCTCATTACTTTGAATATCCACACGGTTCCTTACTATTCTCCTGTCAACCTCATATGTTGCTTGATCTAACTATTAGATAGTATTGCCGTACCCCTTCGCCTGTTCGTATTTTTTTCTCCTGCTCGAGAATAGTGCCATTGTGGTGTTATAAGTGTTTATCAGGAGGATTTAAGAGCTTAACCATAACGAAGCTGCACAGTAGTGGATAGTCACTGCTTGTGCTGACCCTTATTATATCGTTGTCTGCATATTTCAATGCAGTTCATTTGTACAGAACCTCTGTCATTCATCATACATCGCACTATGCCCCTTTATATAGAGCCATAAATGGTACTAAATTTTGCCATGTTTTATACTTTTGCTTACACTTGGTTAAAGTAGTTCTTATAAATTTTATATTATTTTACTGTTTTGCATTTCATGTGGACATATTTTTTTGCTACGGTTTTGAAATAATTAAATTTTTTTTCATAAAAAATCAACCAGTTTTTATGTCTCTGCTGATTATGTTATAATTGTATTGAAATCCCCAACCACTTTTTCAAATTCACTTTCGTTTATTTTTAATCCCAAATCACAGAGGGAAACAGAAAAACACAAGAGAAAAAGAAAAAAACAACAACAATTTTATGAATATTTAAATTTATATCAGAGATGATGAAAGTGAAAATAACAAAAAAAAAAGAGAAATCAAATCAAATTTCCTAAATTAAATACACAAAAGGTGTCAATTTATTCAATTGATTTTTAGGCAAATTTCAACAAAAGTCAAATTTTTTTATATATTTTTTAAATAAAAAAACAGTATAGAATTCAAAATAAATTTTAAATCAATTTTTTATAATTTTTTTACTATAGATATTGTTCAATTTGCTTTTAATTTTCAATTAAATGGAAATTTTTTATTGACTTTTTTGCCTTTTCCCTGTCTCTTATTATTTTGGTAGATTTTAATGCATTTCCATTAACGATTTCGTTTTCAGTTTTAATTTATGCCATTATTATTGTTATTATTATTTATGTATTCTTTAACTTTATTACAAACAATTGTAGAAACAAAATTTTGGGAAAGGCGATTAACACCGGCTGTACAATACAATACAATTGCATTGTTATCACCTCTAGTATAATTATGGTAGTTAGGGCTGAGGAGAATTACTATAAGCATTTTACTTCAAACCGCAGTAATATCCTTACACCCGTATCCACATTTAACATTACAATAAACATGGGCATAGCCATTTTGTTTTCGTTTATGGGTTCGAAACCTTACTAACTTATGACGTTTTAAAGGAGAAGTGCAGTGGGTGCATTAAATCTTCAAGGGTTGACCCCCGTGTAAAATTAATTATGGTATCACAGTGGGTCTATACGCTGGCCTAAGTGGCACCTCTTCCTTCGAGGGGGTCCGCCACCTAACCTAACCTAGTCGGTTGGTTCAACCCTTCAGTTATGATTACGACATATCTTCTTACACCACTTATGTAGTGTTTGTTAATTTTATCCATGAGCGGCGGAAGCTACAGTTTATTATTTTTGCTTAAATGTCTCCGACCGATGAGAGTCATGTCTGCGTTCACAATTACCCGGAAAAAGTACTTTTAGAGTCTCCTCGATCCATAAAGTCCCGGTATTACTAACCGACCTGATGGACCCTATATCACAGTTGGTCTTAGTCAGTTCTTGTCAAGTAAATCGCAAGGAGTTCAGATAGAGTGAGGTACACCTTCTTAAGGAACCAAAGCAAGTGAATGCTTTATTAAACCCTTTAAAAATATACTGATTATAAAGAATATCACATTGAACTTTCATGCGCAGAACATTAAGAGATTCTGACTCCACAATATTTACACCAACCATTGCTACAGATGACGTAATATTTTCTGTGTGATGACGTCACATATCACATTTAATCTAACCTTATCTGGTTTCAGTTGATAGTGAAACAAGTGGAAAAGAAAGGTAATAATTATGATACCAAAATGCGCATTATGTCTCTGTATATATACATATCATTCGTGGTTTGTGGCTATTGTTAGAAGCGATTTTAAGATATTATTTTCAATTTAATTTAGTTTTTTAATTTTCATTTAAATTTTCAAAATATTCCTCTCAGCTTTCTATTCATTTCTCTAATATTTTCTACTTATTTTCTAAAGCAAAGAAGAAACATTAATTTCAAAATGTCTGTTAATATTTCTGCATTCTTCCATTTATTTTGTGATGGCACAAATATTTTTGCATTTTCATTAATTTGATTAAATCTGTACGTTGGTCATTTTGTTCGTGCAAACATCATTATTTGGGTCTGCTTCTAGTGGCCCAAAACTTAAAGATGCGGAAGAGTATTTTCATTATATTTATGGACGTTTCAATTATTTGTAAATATTCAAACCGAAAAAAAAGAAAAATTAAATGAAACCCCAAATTTCTGTTGCACTCAGCATTATTTCAAAACATAGGATTCCTTTCCTTTCAACGACTTTTTTCTTCTGTTTACTATTTTCTATGGAATATTCGTAATTATGGTGGCACATTAAAATGACAAAATTCTATAACAGGACTCATAGCATTCTAAAAAGAAGTATTACTATGAAATGCAGCATGTTTTTAGTTTCATTATATTTCCCTGCGAGAATGCAGGAACTGAACTGAGCTGATAATGGAATGAGCTGGCATGCCTAGAAATTGTGCCATCATAATATTTGTTTAAATGCAACATTTGTTGTCCATATTTTAGGTGATAACAACTTCGTTTCTTTTTCAATTCCTCCATATTTTAGTTTTATTACAACAACAACAAAAAGTACTTTACCATACTTGGACTTGGAGTGAGACTTGAGACAGTCAACTTACATAGTCATCCTCTATTTAGTTGCAGCAGGGGAAGTATTATAAACATTTTCCTTCAAACCCCAGTAATACCCTTACGCTCGTGCCCACATTTAACATTAAAATGAATATGACTGTAGCCATTTTGTTTTCGTTGTTTGGGTTAGAAATCATACTAACGTAAGACGTTTTAAAAGTGAAGTGCTGAGGTGCATTAAATTTGCTTAAGTGCTGTATTTCACGAAAGACCATTTAATATTTTATTTCAGCACAAAAATTCTGAAATAAAGAGCACAAAAGTTATTAGAGTAATAGTAACCACAACAACTCAACATACAAGTTCTAGAAGTTTACAGAATTTTGAGAGGACGTATACATTGGAATAAAAAAGTCTCTTGCATTATTCTCACCTCTAGAATCTGTGTATCGTCATAATGTACGCCTTGCCGAATGTAATGCTTCTGTTAATGACAGTGTGGCGGACAATTCGAATTTCTCAATTCCGTGCAGTATTCAGCAAATAAAGCAAAGTTTTGCTGACTTTTCGATCGAAATTCTGCAAGGTTTGTGGTTTGTGCTTTATTCTGATATATCTACGGTTTCAGAAAACTTCACAAAAAAGTCTAATGGGGTCAAATTGCTCGATCACAGTAAGTGGCGTCGGCCTGTTGGAACTACCTATAGTTGGTGTTGAGATAACCCAATTCTGGCTAAAAGATGTTGGTAATCATCGACAACATCAAAGGGCATGCCGTTAGAGTTTTTCAAAGAAAAAATTAAAAAGGTGATTTTTTGGGATGCTATTGGACCTTATGTGGATTGGTATTGTTTTTCCACTTACCCAATCATTCTGAAATGGAACTCATCGATGAAAATGATTGATCTATGAAAATTGGTGTCCGTTGCCCACGGGTCTAGTACCCATTCATCGAACACATGTCTATGGTCATCCATTGTGATTTGGCAGAACGGACTGAATAAGTGGCAACTAATTTGACAGGAGCAGCTTCAATAAGATGGCCGTTATCAATTGTCTAACTTCGGAAGTTGCTATTGTAAGACCCTACTATTTGCCATTTTGGTTATCTGAGTCCATCACAAGAGCGCCTATGAGGTCACAGAGTTTTATAAATGCAAAGGGACTTGTTGATCTTTCTTTGTATATTGCTGTTTGGTAGCTAGACCCACTAGCCTCTAAGCAGGGTTCGCCTAACTTTCATGAAATATTTTAGGTCGTCTTAAATTAAGCGTTTATGTTGCTATCGTACAGAGAATAATGTAGTCGATCTCCGCCGGGCTATTGTAATTGTTTTCTTATGCTTCATGCTCTCTTTTATACATCCAAAAAGAAATCCATGAATTCTAAAGCGTTGTGTGTATTGCTCTGATTGTATAAGGGATATTCAACTAACTGACTGACTCACTGGCAGCTAAGTGGACAATAAACATCGCAATTGACAAACAAATTAACAACGTTATCATGAATACAATAAAGAAACCGCTGGGCTGCTATACAAAACAAGACAACGTAAATTGCTGTTGCCCGCGTCAACACCCAAACTCTTATAAAATTCTAAAGCGGAGTGTCATTTAGTCATCAAGTCAATACAACACAACTCAATACTTTCCATAGTCTTGGCTGTGTGTCAGTTAGTCAAACAGCAAGGCAATCAGTTTGAAGAAAAACCATTCAAAATAAGCTTCGCAGATGAAATGAAAGGAAAATAAAGGATTTCTATCAACGTCTCTTTAGTCATCTACATCCACATTCTTTTGATCATTCATGGTGACGTTATAAAAAATAATTAAACAACTTAGATTTGTAGAGAGGAACTATTTTCTATTATTTATTATATATTTTTTGCTTCATCATGACAACAAGATGTGCGTGGATCTTGTTGTGCAAACTTGTTTCAAAACTTTCAAATTCCATTGTCATTTTGAATACAAAACTTACCGGCCATCCTCTAAAACAAATACCAAAGTCTAGTGAATCCAAATGGTTTGGAATTGAAAGCAGAAAAATGAGGAAAACTTTTTAAAACAAAGCATTGTTGTGAAGCAAATAAAACAAAATAAATATTAAAAGCAGCGAAGAATAATGCTTTGGAGATATGAGCAGAGTTCTAATCTGTTATCCATTCAAGAGTTTAAATGGCGGAAAGTGATGGAAAGACGAAAAAAGCCTTTATGTACCAATACTAATGAAGCCTTTTGAAGTCATTACATGGAAGATAAGTAATAATGTGGTGTTTCTCAAAAAGCCAATCTTTTTTGAATGACTTCAAGGCTAAGAAGGTAAACAAGTTACATATTTTAGACTGGGAAATTCACTCCAGAACAAAGATCCGTCTTTACTCTTAAAATGCAAAATCTAACCAATCTAAACCAAAACCAACCAATTTAAATCCCTGTACGGTTGAAATCCTACTGCAAGCGACATTAAGTAACTGTAGGTTTATATATGTAAGCTCACTGCTTAAAACAAGACTAGCATACATGCATAATCAGTCATTACAACCCCTTCAGCCAGGATTACGACCTATTTTCTCACAGCACTTATGTTGTGTGTATTAATTCCATACAGGAGTGGCGCAACCTAAAGCTTAAACCCGACTACGAACAATACATTTTTGAGAAACTTTTCATGGCAATTTTTATTGTGGCCCTTTGCTAACACTTGGAGTCAAAATAATAAAACAAATCTCGCTTCTTGGGAAAATTCCAGGGTGACAATGCGCGGTTTCGTAATCGGATGATTTACTTTCAAAAGTTGTATTCTTATGTACATTGGGTCGCCCATAGAAGACTTTCGAATTTGGACAGTCATTTTGAAGGCCCATCTGTCAAATTAGTTGTCATTTATGAAATCTGCTACGCCAAATCACTAAGGGAGCACAGACATAAACATACTACTTCGCTGAATGGGCCCTAATTTTCATCTAAAAATCATCTTAAGCGGTGAAGCCGAAATCTGAATCAACGTTAAAATAAACAAAATTTTCTAATTTTCCGACCATTTCAATTTACAGAGCGTCCAATGCATCCGCAAAAAGTGAATGTTTGGTGTGGTTTTTGGGCTGGCGGCAACATCAGTTCATATTTCTTTGAGAACAACATCGACCATTAATCATTGTCAGTGGCGAGCACTACAAGACGATAATTATCAACTTCTTTTGGCCTGAATTGGACAATTTGTAAATCAATAAAATGAGGTTTTAACGGCATGTCGCTACATGTCACACAACTCGTGCCACATTGGATATGCTACACTAGCAACTATGGTCATCTCACGTAGAGATGATACGCACTGTCTGCCGAGACGATGTTGTTGTGTTATCTTAAGTCGCAAGTGTATGCATAGCCCTCCTCAAAGCCAACATAATCCATGCCATCGGTTAAATTCATGGTGATTTATTAGCAGGAGTCATTGAAGATTGGACATTTCGGATGCACCCAGAGCAGGCGAGACTGAAATTTTAACTGTAATATATTCAGGACATAATGGCATCAATAAGTCTTTCAATTATACAAAAAATTTCGATGATATTTTATACATACACATACATAATATACATACGTAATTGACCATTACAACCATTTAGTTAGGATTACAACCTAGCGTCTCATTTGAGTAGCGGGACCTACAGTTTAAAGTCGACTCTGAACGACAGATTTTTGAGAAACTTTTCATCTCTATTTTATTTACTCTCAGAGTTTTTGTCAGAAGACTTCTGAGACTAAGACGCCGAAGAAATACTTTTTGTATTTTTTTTATGTCTGGCCTGGGGCTCGAACCCTGGCTTTACGTCTAATAAGCCAACACACTACCTACTAGACTACAACCAAAAAAGACGCTGGAGAAATATGTATTTTTTAAATTCGTTTCGTTAGAGATGTCTGACCTGGCTTTCGAACCGAGGCTTCATGTATAATAAGCCAACATACTACCTACTAGCTTACGGAGACAACTCACGGATACAAACTACGTTTTGTTTAAATAATAGGAAGTTTGATCCTAAATATATTCTTCGTATGATGAACATAATGTCGTCGAACTATTCTGTTTAATTAAGTTTTTTGTCTACGATGATATTCTAAAACAGTGACGATTAGACTCTGTCCTGAAAAGAGTTCCCTATGACTGGTTTCCCTTTTAGTTGATGATCTGTGTTGGAAGTTATATTTCTGTGCGTATTCCAATCCAACATACAATATTAGTCATCAGAACACTATTTTCCTCTTTTATGGTGAGCCGTTTTATTTATTTTTCTTGGCCTGTGTTTACGACTTCTAATAAACAATTCCTTGCCATATTAATGTTTCATGTTTTGCATCAAACTAACAACATCCACTTTTTGCGTACAACGTGTGTGGGGAACAGTACAAATACGTATACTCCACCTACTGGGCATCAATATTTGCTGTCTTGCCAACACAGTTACTATAACGTCTACAATACTGGTATTATAAATATTAAATGCTGACAACTTTATTAAAATTTAACCAAAAAAAAAAAAAGAAACGAGTGAAAATTATTTATAAATTTCTTCATCACATACACATGGTTTGTTTTTCATGCCCAACACCTTCTGGTCATCACAATTGAATTTTTAAAGAAAAATATGCGTTTAAACAATAGCACCACCACCAGATGCAGGTGTAAACTCTACACAATTTGCCTTTGAAAAATGTACTGCAATAAAGTCTTGCAGCAGAAGTCTTGCAACAGAAATCTTGCACAGTGTTTGCGCAAACAACTTTTCATTGTTATTTGCCTTCAAATAAATAATTTAAAAGGAAAAATTTTAAGAAAAAAAAGAAGAGAAAATCATAAAAATATGAAAAGAAATGCAAATGAAAGAGAAAAAGGAAATTAAAGTTTATAGGAAGTTACAGGTAAAGGGAAGAATGGGAAAGAAGGTGAAATGAAAGAAACTTTATTTATAAACTTAAAAACTGTAAAATTTTATTTCGAATACTTTACAGGCTGCCGGAGGATATACACATACCTACATATAAACGTTATACGTTCATAAATAAATTAAGACACGCATGCACGTCTGCTATGCAACCCAGCAAAATGATGAGATGACACAAAAATACAAGAAGCTCTCGAAATGTTTTAAAGTCCTGAAATAATTCAAAATTCTCTGTATGATACTGCAAGGTGGCGTTCTCGTGTTCGTATAGAAATACTTACCGGAATATCTCACACATTAGAAATCATGCGCGGTAATAAGCACGTGTTAATGGGATCAATCAAATTATGATCACAAAATTTCTGCAAAAGCCTAGCTTTGCTACTGTCAAATCATTTTGTTTTTTGTACGACCTACACTCAAGGGATAATCCCTACTCATGCAGTGCATTTTGCTGGAACTAGGAAAATATGTTATGGGTAAGAGGAAAGAGGAAATAGTGCTTGTGAACATTTGATTTGAATATTTTTCTGTTATAATCGGCAGGAAAGACCTCTAAACCACTAAACGAATTTTATATGTAATGCAGTGTGCGACCCACAGGCCAATCGACCTCAAACAGATGTATTCACCGAGAAAGACGAGTGTTACGTAGGAATACATGATTCTCAGGAACAAGTCCCCTTAATTCGCTTGAGCAAAATCTGTTGTAGTAGCTATAGAACAGTGAGACACAACCCACATAGCGGCAATGTTCTAATGAATCAAAAGAGTTGGATAACGTACGGTCATTAATAAGTACCCCCGTCCTCTGCTGTACGCCGTCCGAAAGCTTCAAAATAGATTACGAGGCACCGGCCAATTCATGGGAGTTGTATTCCATTCAAGGTTGGATATAAGTGGTGTAAATAATGTAAAAAGATCAGATGAAGTGAAGTATTTCTTGGACGGTCCTAAGAAACCAAGGCACTTGAATTCTTCTTTCTACACTTGTACTGTAACCGTTTCATCGAAAATCATGTTGAATTTTCATATTCAGAAGATCAAGGGTTTCTGACTCCCTAATGTTTACACCACCCCTAGATACACATGATGCAATAATATGTTTTTTTTTTTTGTTTGTCTTGAGCCAGAGGTGGGAATCTTCGAAGGACACTTTTGTTCCAACAAAAGAGTGCACGATTCACTATCACTGGTCCCGATCCCGAAATCCCGGGATTTTTCGGGACAATTCGGGATCGAAAAATCTTGAAATTTCCCGAAATATCCCGGGATTAAGGGATTTTCTCTTAATAAAAAGAGCTAAAAACAATTGTATTATTAAAAGTTTTTATTAATTTTAAGTTGATTGTCTAAACCATGTATTAACAGATTTTATTGGACTTCGAGGGCAACGTTTAACTTTTTAACAATGGAAGTCGGGTTCTTATTCTGTTCGATGTCGAGTGATATAGAATATTTACTTAATTGTTGCATGATATGCTTGAAAAACTACATGAGTGTTATTTAATATAATATTATATAGAAAAACAACGCCGTAGACTCAATTTTTTTCTTATTTATAAAGTTTATATGTATGAATTTACAATCCCGAAAATTCCCGGGACTAGTTTTAAAAAATCCCGGGATACGGTATTTGGGAATCCCGAAAATCCCGGGATTTTGTGATTCGGGATTTACCGATTGGCATCCCTAGTGCCTGCGTACTAAACCCACCCCCTACACACTTCAACCACTCTCCCCCGCGGGACAGCCGTAAGGTATTACTTCGCGGAGGGCTGATTACCTTAAAAGCTTTATCACATTAAGTCAAATTTCGCATCCGTTCCTCCAGTCTTCGGAGTTCTAGCATAACTTCAGCCACTCTCTGACTATATTGACTCCATACAATCCTACAATTCAACAGCTCTTCCATTAGCCGGTTTGGTCCTAAACTAATTTCTCCGGGCCATCTAAATCTGGTGCAGGATGTTAGAATAGCTTCATCAGACACTGTCCTAAAGCCACTTATGCGTCTAATCGCGCTTAGACGATACACCGAGGACAGTATCCTCCTTGTCGTTCCCACGCAGAGTGCCTCCGACCATATTGGGCAAGCATATAGCATTATCGACGTTACTACCGCCGAAATTATCCTCCTTTTGAATGGACTTGGTGCTCCAATATTTGGCATCATCCTCGCCAGTGCTCCCTGTGTTACAGATGCTTTTTCACCGATGTATTTCACGTGCTCCTTGAAGTTCAACCTGTCGCCGATAATCACTCCCAGGTATTTTATCGCCCTCTTAGATTCGATCCGTCTGCCTCCAACGGTCACTCCCATCTTCTCCACTATCTTCCGGTCGCTTATCAAGACGGCCTCCGTTTTACGTGCAGCAAGTGTCAAACCTGCCTCATCCAGCCATGCTCCAACATTTCCAATCGCTGTGTTCGTTTGCTCCTCTATTTCCCTTGTCATCTTAGCTACCGAGACTATGGCAATGTCATCTGCAAAGCCCACAATTGTAGTCCTCTTTGGCAATCGCAGTCGAAGTACTCCATCGTACATAATGGTCGATAGTAGTGGCCCAAGTACAGAGCCGTCACTACGTATTCCTGCTCTCCTTCATTCGTTAGGTATATAACCTTCCTGTCCTGAAAGTAATTGTTGAGAATCTCCATTAAGCGGTGTAGACATGTTAAAGAGGGCTCTCATAATCCGCCCCCAATTCGCTGAGTTGAACGCGTTTCTAATATATAATATTAGCAATATATTAGCGATAATATGTATTGCTGAGCTTGTGTGTGTTAAACAACATTGGGTCTTTTGCGCATTGAAATCGACCCTATTCTTACGATCCTATTCGGAGATTGGCCTTATGTCACATCTGAGTGTCTAAATGTCTGCGTGACTGTTATCATTTCTGTCTGAATAGGGATAGTTTAATAGCACTGTGGAATCAATTACATTTCAGAGTTTTGCTCACTTTAAAGTTTCTGTAGTCTGGTCAGTGCTGTGTTTACTTATTAGATGCGAGTCCATGGTTCAAACCCCAGCTAGAACAAAACGAAGTTTGAAAAATTAAAAATATTTCTTCGGCGACTTCCTCTCAGCCGATTTCTGGAAAAAACTCGGAGAGTGACTAAAATCGCCGTCATGAAAAAGTTTCTCAAAAGTCTGTCGTTCGGAGTTGACTTTAAACTGACTTTAAACCCGCAACTCATGTATAAAATTAACACATGCAACGTAAGTGATTTGAGAAACTGGGTTGTAATCCTTGCTAAAGGGTTGTAATGACCAATTAATAGCATCCCCTGCTATATTTTGCTGTTAACAAAACTGATGACATCCCTGGAGGTCTTTAGTGATAGTGGCCTGGTAAGGTTTGCTTGAGAACATTGGTAAGACTTGAGATAGAGTGCTCTGGAGGTTTCAAAATATATTAGTTAAATTTTCGTACAAACCTCGTATACCCCTCTACACAAAAAAACCAGCGAATAGTATTATAAAAACCGCGAATGCTTTGATGAATTGTTTGGTGGTTCATTAATTATTTATACACGTTTATAAAGGCATGAATGAAATGCAAATACTGGAGCAATGCGAACTGTAAACAGAAATAATTTTTTTTTTTGGAAAATGTTAAATATTTAATTAAAATATTACAATAACAACCAATAAAATATCCATAAGATGGCATATTTACGTACATAGTTGCTGGTTGTTGTGAAAACAACGAATAAATGGTTGAAATATAAATTAAAGGAGAGAGAAAGTATTTCCATTTAATATTTGGCAATATAAAAAAACAGTTTTTGAAAAGCATTAAAAAGGATAAAAGTAAACTAAATTCGAAAGTAAAGAAAATGACAGAGGCCAAAGTATCCTCCTTTTTTCGTTTTTGAATACAAATGACATTTTAAAGTAAATGTGAACAAACACAAGGCATAAGGCAGAATAAAATTAAAATTCATTTTAATGCAAAATAAGCAAAATAAGCTTTCAGAACAGGCAGCATTTTCCTTTAAGAAAATAATCATTAAAGAAATATTTCTGTTAAGAGTTTTAATGCAGTTTCAACAAAACTGCTGTTTTCCTTGAAGATGTAGAACAAACAAGCGTGAAGAAATTTTTAATATTTTCAGAAAGAAATTCGTTTGAAAGCCAAAAAGTATGGAAATATACTGAAGGCCGTAAACATAGTAGAATGGAACTGCAATTTCACTTCAAAAAATAATCATTTTAATGGAGTACAATTGCATACAGTTCGTAGCTTTCAATTGCTACTTGCCAATGCTTACTCTGCAAGACGTTTTCATTAAGAAATTAAATGAAAAATTAAAATAATTACGTTAGGGTTATAAAATAGAAGATTTTATTGAATTTAAATTTAAATTTTCAACTCAAATGCCCTTGTAAATGAAATACAATGTCGCTTAAATGCAAAGAACTAGATTGGGTGCAGCAGGCGATCTTTTTGAACTAGTTCCCAAACACTTTTTTGTACATTTCAAGCGGTATTTCGACAAAAAAACTTAACGAAGACACGGCCCTTAATGTAGACACTCTTTGTGATGCAACCCGAAAAAAACTCTAACGACTTCAAGTTGCATCAAACCTCATGATCTTAGTAGCCAGTTGAAGGCGACAAAACAAATTATTCTGGAAAATGCAATGCAGCTAAAATTGATCATATTGTGTCACTCATGCTATCGTCCTATTAAAATCACACAGCGCTCAATCAGTCTTCAATTGTAGGCTAAAAAACTCGGTTGTCATACGACCATAGGGATCTGAACTAACTTACTTAGGGCCATTATTACAACTTGCCGTTAAAGTTGGGTTTATTTAAAGGTATATTTAGCTAAAGTGAACTAATGATAAAATAAAGCTAACTCTTTCATAAATAAGGCAGTGCCGGAGCAATGTCGATAACACTGCTCAATTAAACAAGTTTTTTTTTAAAGCAGTGGCAACGACGGGCTTCTTTCTTTTGCTGTATTTGCTCATTTTGTTTATATTTGAAGTTGCCATATTGAAAATTATATATAATATGGCAGTATATATGAATAAAATTAACAATCGCAACATGAGTAGTGTGCGAAGCAAGTTTGTAATAATGGAACGCACTGTCTGCGGCTTATTTTAGACAGAAAACTGTAATGGATGCTGAACGTACTGAACAAGAGTCTTGCACTGTACTCTTTGCTATTAATAACGTGTTGTGGAAAAAATATGGTTCCTGACCTAGTATGTCACAGTGGTCAGGGAATCCTTGTTCTGAAGAACTAAACTCAACTTGATAAGGCCGATACTAGCATCTCCCTGCATTATTATTATTGCTGTTTGGCATAAGGCACCTATATTTGCGACGCAGTTAGTGGGGAATGGCACGTATCGAATGCCGGTATTCTAAGTATCCTGACGAAATTGGGAACAACAGGAATATTGATCACATGACGCCGCAAAATTGTTACGAAAATTTAAAATCTAGATACTGGTGTTTTGCTTTTACACCGCTTAACATTAAAATTATTAACAAAAGCTACAAAAACAAAACAATGCAGTAAACAAACCTGTTTACAAATTATCGTACTTCTTAATATAAAAAAATGGTAAACACGTAAACAAAAAACCACAAACAACACTACAGGAATAAATGTAAACAAAATACACAAACAACAATAATGAATGTAAAAAACGATTACTATATTTGTAGAGATTTATTGATGATTTCACGAACATTCATCAGACTGTCACCCTGCCATATAAAAGGCACGGCAAAACAGGCGAGTGATTTAGTGAAGTACAGTCAGTCTTCTGTGAAGACGCGGTGTGTTTCGTGGTTTGTATTTGTTATTGGTTTTGCAAAGGGTATAAACAGAGGAATAACAAACAAAGCAATTGTTGTTTACATAAAGTTGTGAACTGTGGCACACAGAATTGTGGGAATACAAACACACATTTATTTTTATTTTATTTTTAACCTACGAGCTCATATTTTAAACGTTTTTAAATGGTAAAAACGTAACAATATGATTTAGGAAAGTTCTGAACGTCCTTTCTAAATAGAAGAGAATAGGAAAATGACGTGACACAGCTTCTTAGCGAGTCGTTCAATAGCAATTGGGGGCTATACGAGCTACGGTAGTGATCTTTAAGGACGATAATATTTCTGAACAAGATGTTACCATACTTCCTGATAGCCAAGCGGGGGTCTGGGACCTGAACACCTTTATAATGGCCTTTGGTTACGATGGTGATGTTCTCAACAAGAGGGTAGAGCGAAAAAATTTTCACATCCCATGGTCACCAAAAAATTGCAGGGAGAATGAATTGCCCACATATGGTGCAATCATTAAACTTTCCAGAACCACTGGGAACTCCATTGAGAATCTGTGTTAATACGACTTAAAGCGTATCAGAGCCTCAAGGTCATCTTTACAGAAATTGGCGACATATTCCAATAAGACCGGGTTAAAAATTTCTGATCATAAAGGTATATTCAGGAATAAGATTTCAGACTTTTGCTGAAGAAAGATTTCAGTACGCAACTTTGAAGAAAGTAGGGCCAGGCATGGAAACAATTTACTCCGGTATTAAGGGGACCCTAACAGTTACCCTTTATTCCGTGTCATAATGTATGTTGCTAGAATGGTTGAATATTTTTTACATCTTCACCAGTTGCAGTGAATTGCAGTGAATTTATAAGATAGGTTTTCAATGTAAAATTACTCTGTGAGTTCTAATTTCAATGTTCTTTGCCTTAGTGTTGCCTCTTTGCCATAAGTTAATTACACCCTTTGAAATACTTTCTAAGAGAAACTCTTAAAAATTCCTTAGAGAATTACTAAATGCGAATGACCTAAAAGTCAATTTCAACTCGTCGTGTACCACCATAGCTGTGGTGTAATAAAAGAAAACAACAGTAATAACACACACAATTGAAAATGAAATTCAATGACACAAGTAAGGAAACTTAAGGAAATTGAGGCAAAATTCTCATAGCACCAGTAAACTTTAGGAAAGTGAAACAATGATGTGTTAAGGTATGGCATGTGACTGTCCATTGTTTGCTTAATTTTGTTACAGGATTTTAATGCATATGGATGTGTTTATGCATTTGTATTAGTTTCTTACTTACTCAATTGCAATTAACAACCCGATTAACGGCTTTCGGCCTGCCGGAACACATCCATCCAGGCGCCTCTGCTTCTTGCGCGCCTACTCCAGTAGGTCACACCAATCGATGACAGGGCTTCCTCGATTTTGTCCTTGCAAACAAGGTCATCTTCCTCGCCGACATCCGGAGATCGCCGCATCAACTACCCGTCTCGCCGGAACATCATCCACCATTCGAACGACATGGCGAGCCACCGCAGCCGCTGGATATTAATACGCTGTACAACGTCGATGTCTTTGAGGAGCACATACAGCCCACTGTTGGGAAATCATCGCCAACTTGCACTGGATCGAAAATATTACGTAGTACTTTTCTCTCGAATACTCTCAAGACTGCATCAGTGCTTAATAGTGTCCATTCCTCTGTGCCATAAAGAAGTACGGTAAGGATGAGCTTCTTGTATTAGTTTTGTTATACGAGAGAGGTCTCTGCTACTAAATTGCCTATTGAGACCATAGTAGCACCTGTTGGCAAGAGTGATCCTGCGCTTGATCACCAGACTGACATCATTATTGGTGGTAACGCCGGAGCCAAAATAAATAAATTCCTTGCCTTTATCAAAAGTACAGTTATCGACCGTAACCTGAGAATCAATACGCAGCACGTCTCTACTTGTCGATAACATATACTTTGTTTTGCCCTCATTTACTGCCAGACCCATCTCAGTAGACTCCCGTTCAATAGCATTAAAGGCAGCAGTAACATCTCGATTTGTACGCCATATGATGTTAATGTCGTCAGCGTACGCAAGCAACTGGACGCTTTTTTGAAAAATATTGCCACTGAGACATACTCCCGCCTTCCGCAGAACACTCTCCATGACGAAGTTGAAGAGGTCGCATGATAAGAGATCGCCTTGCCTGAAACCTCGAACGGTATCAAAAGGTTTAGAGAGTTTCATTCCTACCTTGACGGAGCTGTAGAAATTGCTCAACGTTATTCTGCATAGCCTTATCAGCTTCGCAGATATGCCGAGCTCAGACATTGCGGCACGCAATGGGCATTATGGGGCTATCGAAGGCTGCCTTATAGTCGATAAAAAGATGGTGTGTGTCGACTTGTTTTCCGTGGGTCTTTTCCAGGATTTGACCTAGTGGGAATATCTGGTCGATGATAAATTTACCAGGTCTGAAGCCGCATTGATAATGTCCAATCAGCGTTTTAAAGAATGATTTCATTCGTTCACACAATACGCCCGTAAGAACCTTATATGCGACAGGGGAAGGCTTATACCCCTGTAGTTGGCGCATATCGCAGAGTCCCCCTTTTTCAGGACAGGACAGAGGACACTTTTTTTCCATTACCTTTACCAATCTTGAAGAACTAATTTTCCAAAAGTTGACGGCGAATATTGAAGTCTGGTGATTGCCTTATTTCTTATACCGCGTAGCTCATCAGCTCAGTTGTCACAAATCATAGCCTGAGCTTTTAAACATTATTCTGTCAATCGCAGCTTGTGTGAACAAGCTCGACTCCTGAGGAAGTACTCATTAAAACTTTCTTTTTGGTTTCCTAAATCCATGAACTGATATCTACAATCCTCAGTTAACTCTACAAACATTTTGTATTCAATGGCCGACAAACATTGAAAATAATCGATCATTGTATCGGTATACCCTTTAACTTAAAAATTATAAAGGGTGTTTTTTATAGAGGTATAGAACTTTAAGTTGCAATAAAACAACGATGGATTATTCGATTGACATGAATTTTATTTATCCGAAAGAGAATCTTGTGGCATTACATTTTAAATATGACTTCTGGCATATGACCGCCACGGCTGGCGCGGATGTAGTCCAATCTGGACGTCCAATTTTCGATGACTTTTTCCAACATTTGTGGCCGGATATCGGCAATAATACGGCGAATGTTGTCTTCCAAATGGTCAAGCGTTTGTGGCTTTACCGCATAGACCAATGACTTTACACAGCCCCACAGAAAGTAGTCTAGCGGTGTTAAATCACAAGATTTTGGAGGCCAATTCACAGGTCCAAAACGTGAAATTAGGCGGTCACCAAACGTGTCTTTCAATAAATCTATTGTGGCACGAGCTGTGTGACATGTTGCGCCGTCTTGTTGAAACCACATCTCCTGGACATCATGGTTATTCAATTCAGGAATGAAAAAGTTAGTAATCATGGCTCTATACCGATCACCATTGACTGTAACGTTCTGGCCACCATCGTTTTTGAAAAAGTACGGACCAGTGATTCCACCAGCCCATAAAGCGCACCAAACAGTCAGTTTTTCTGGATGTAACGGTGTTTCCACATACACTTGAGGATTACCTTCACTCCAAATGCGGCAGTTTTGTTTGTTGACGTAGCCATTCAACCAGAAGTGCGCTTCATCGCTAAACAAAATTCGCTTATGAAAATCGGGAACAACGGTAATCTCGTTTTGGGCCCATTCGACGAATCTACGTCTTACTTGATGATCGTTTGGCTTCAATTCTTGCACGAGTTGGATTTTGTAAGCACGCAAACCAAGAGTCTTCCGCAAAATCATCCATAAAGTGGATGGACACAGATCCAATTCCTGTGCTCGATGGCGGATGGACTCATTCGGGTCTTCCTCAATGCTACGCTCTACAGTAGCAATAGCTTCTTCTGTACGCACCGTACAGCGTCTCTGGGGATGCGAGTTATCAATAAGAGTAAACGTGGTGCGAAAACGTTTTCCATGGTTAATCGAATTAACTGTTCTGATGGACGATTTTGTCGACGATAAAATGTGCGTAGTGCGCGATACGTTTTCCGCACAGAACCATTATTTTCGAAATAAAATTGCACTATTTGCAAGCGTTGTTCAGGCGTGAGTCTATTCATGATGAATTGCCAAACCAAACTGAGAATAAATCACTTGACAGCTGTTAAATCGGTCGCCATCTTGAAAAGTAATGCCAACTTAAATTTCTATACCTCTATAAAAAACACCCTTTAGAAGACTTTATGCAGAAGTCGAGAACTCGCCGTAGTCTAGTAGGACATTGACCCTAAAGCTAAGCAGCACATGCATACATACATAATGTGTTATAACAACCCTTCAGTCAGAATTACGATCTAGCTTCTCATATCATCCATGATGTATTATATGTTAATCTTATCTATGAGTAGCGGGACCTACAGTTTAAAGTCCTCTACGAACGACAAATTTCTTGCGAAACTTTCCATGGCATTTTTATTTACTCTCAGAGTTTTTGCCAGAAATGTGCTGAGAGGAAGTCGCCGAAAGATATATTTTTTAATGTTTGAGCTGGGGTATGAATCACGAGCTCTAGTTTAATACCTACTAGGCTACGGCGTTTAATTATGTTATGACTTTCTGTATGCTCGGCATTATGGGAAAAATTTTTGTTCTGCTGTGACGAATATACTCGACATAAACACATAAAGGGCTAATATGCGGCCACAAGTAAAGATTTTATCCAAACTGCCTCTGTCAATACATGTAACTATTTTTTTTTTGTTTCTCTTTACTTACCAATCTTTCTTTAGCGAGTGAGTGAAATTCGTGAAGAATCTTTTGTTTATCCTTCAAAAAGGGGCATGTTTTACACTGGATTGCGTTCATTCAAATCAGAAGTTGTATCAGTTATGCGTCAGCTATGTTGTTATTTACTTTTAAATTTAGTCGGTTATTACAACTCTTTAGTCAGGATTACAACATACATACATAGTTTCTCACACCACCCACATTGTGTGTGTTAATTACATCCATAAGTGGCTGCACCTAAATAGTCAATTAGAAACGACAGTTTTTGTAAACTTTTCGTTGCAATTTTGTTTGTTCTCGTATTTTTTTCAGAAGACTGCTGAGAGGAAGTCGCTGAAAGAATATTTTTTTGATGTTTCAGTTGGGGTTTGAACCACTGGTTCTCGTCTAATACTACCTACTAGACTGAAGTCGCCGTAGTCTAATAGGTAGTGTGTTGGCCTATTAGACGTAAAGCCAGGGTTCGAGCCCCAGGCCAGACATCGAAACAAAATACAAAAGCTATTTCTTCGGCGACTTCCTCTCAGCAGATTTCATGCAGAAACTCTTAGAGTAAATAAAATTGCCATGAAAAGTTTCTCAAAAATCTGTCGTTCGGAGTCGACTTTAAACTGTAGGTCCCACCACTCATGTATAAAATTAACACACACAACATAAGTGCTGTGAGAAACTAGGACGTTGTACAATGGGTCAATTCGACCTCCGGGTACTTGTCAATTAAGACAAGTACACGTCCTCTAACGTAACCTAACCTTATGCAGACGAACTTATATCTGATTTTCCAACACAGAATTCCATACAATGACAGTTCATAACCGCCTTTTACTTGAGACCACATCTGTCAAATTACTTTTCCTTTATGAAGTCTCTTTTGTCGAATTACCAAGGGCGGCAATAGACATCGACGTGTGTTTGCAAAATAAGCTTTAGAGCGGTTTGTAACAGACACTTGTTTTTATCGAAAAATTCTGGTTGAAAGCCTAATTGAGTAAACAAAATCGTCGAAAAAAATTTTGACTTAGGAAAACTTCATAGAAAAAAGTCTAAATTCTTTAATCGCACGAGTATGACGGCCTTTACGTCACCTTTACGTGAGTTATAGATACATACCTAGTTACGTTCTTACCTTTTAAATACGTTTAAAATATGGTTTCGTATATTGCAAATAAAATAAAAATAAATTTGTGTTTAATAAATTCTTTATTGTTCGCACAATTCTGTGTGCCACTGTTCACAACTGGCAATTGCTTTGTTTGTTATTCTTCTCTACACTCTTTTGCGTGAACACTAACAATTGTTCGACAGATCTTTATAGCGGAGATCTTCGTCTTGTCTTTTATATGCCAACGTAAACAGACTGATGAATGATCTTGAAGGGGAATGTTTGTGGCTTCGCCTTTTCGAGATGTCCATAAATGTAAACATTGTTGTTTCATTGTTGTGTATGTATTTTGTTTACATTGTTTGTTGTTGTTTCTACTTGTTTATCCCCTTTTTTATACTGATGTTGTTGGTATATTTTTGTTTATCATGTAAACAAGATCATTGTTTTTATCTTTGTAGCTTTTGTTTATCTTTTAATATTAAACGATGTAACACCATTTCCATTTGCGTAACAATACATACATATTTCGTCATTGCAATCCTTTAGTCAGGATTACGAACTAGCTTCTCACACCACTTATGCTGTGTGTTAAAAGTCTATTCCGGACTACAGATTTTTGCGTGCCAATTTTATTTGATTATCAAAGCTTTTGCCAGGAATCTGCTAAGAAAGGAAGATGCCGAAGAAATAATTTTTTTTTTTAATTTTGTTTTGTAGGAGATGTCTGACCTGGGGTTTTAGTCAATACACTGCCTTGGTATTGTTACGTTTTTATCTTTTAAAACGTTTAAAATATGAGCTCGTAGATTGCAAATAAAATAAAAATAAAAGTTTGTGTTTAGTTTTAATTAAAATTCTTTGTTATTCGCACAATTCTGTGTGCCACTGTTCAGAACTTTATGTAAACAACAACAAATGCCTTTTTTGTTATTCCTCTGTTTATAAACAATAAAAATTACTAGACAATTATTCGACAGATCTTTGTAATGGAGATCTTCAAACCACGATTATGCTCTTCGAACACCGCATTTTCTCACAAGACTGACTCAACTTCACTCACTAGCCTAGTGACTACGGCGACTTCAGGAGATATTCTTTCCCTAAAATCGCCCGTCCTCAAAATCCAAGTCCGCGTAAAAAAATATGTCTTGGAGGATGGGGTCAAATCATCCAATTCAGTTCAAAAATGATTGGTAATCATTGACTTATAGTGCTCGCCGTTGATAGCGAAGGTTTGAATAACTTTGTTCTCAAAGAAATATGACCCATGACACTGAAATGATCCGAAAACCCAAAAGAAACTGTGACTTCCTGGGGATGTATTGAACGCTTTTGGATCTTATGAGGAAATAAGTCTCATCGTGAAAATGATTTTTCGATGAAAACTATGGCCAGTTTCTAACTGCTCAGAGCCCATTAACCATATGTCGGCCTACATAAGTACTTAAGCTTCTAATGCCAATAAGTCTGTCAAAGATTGAAGCTTCAAAATTTTGTTAAACTTTGAACATTCCGTTGAAATATTTTATTTTGAAATGTTCAAATGCAAATAGAATTCAACAATTTCCTCCCGCTTAAGTGATTTAAAGTTTTTTTTCTTTCTTTTCCCTTCTAATTATATTTCTTGTATTAGATTTTTGCAAACCATTTATAAAAATCCCTCAGATTACAACTTTTTTTATTTTCTTTGAAAACTTTCTTTTCCATTCACTTCCTTAACGCCGTTGGAAGTTTGTAGCCAGAACATAATCTCATTATTTCCTCTTTTCGTTTTATTTTATATTTGAATTTGGCCTCTGGAAAAGTAACTGAAGCGCTCTGCTCGTATAACGTCATAGGAAAATAGATGGCAAAAAAGAGTTTTTTCTTCTTCAAATTAATCGTTTAACACTTTAAAAAAGTGTAGAAATAAAGTTTATTATTGGAAGTGTCGCTTCTTTTTTAAGTTCTTTCGTCTCTCTTTCTACTTTTTTGTTCTTCATGATTTTTTTTTTGTTTTGTAAGTAAGACGGCACCAATCAGCTTTCGTGAGGCAAGAAAGCTTTTGGAAATATCCTGAAAAGCAAACAAAGCTGGCATTGAACATTATTTTTGGCATTTCTTTTATAAAGTTATAAATAAACGCCATTAGAGTGGAAAGTAGGCAGAAATTTGAGAAGAGAAGAGAAAAGAGAGAATTAGTTACAAATAATGTTTAATGAATATAAAAATCCTGAAACATGAAAATTGGATGTGCAATCTCCTTAGAAAAACTAAATATTTGATTGTCTCTTGCACTACCTGATTACAGCTGGGCTATTTGGGTTAAAATAGTGGCTAAAAGACAGCCATTTTCCGAATCTGTTATCGGAGCATATCGTATATATACACAGTAAACTTACTTAATTCGTTATTACAACCCTTTCAGTCCGCATTACGACCTAACGTGTCACATCACTCGTTTTTATTGTGTTAATTTTATACATGAGTGGCGGAATCTACAGTTTAAAATCGACTCTGAACGACAGATTTTGAAGAAACTTTTAATGGCAATTATTGCCAGAAATCTGTTGAAAGGTAGGCGCCGAAGAAATATTTTTTCAAATATCGTTTTGTAGGGCTTTTGAACCGTAGCCTCACGTCTAATAAGCCAACACACTAGCTACCTAGACTACGGCGACAGTAAAATGGCCCTTTAATCCACAGAGAATGTGCATACCACATCTAAGATAATCTAAGAATGCCATGGTTATGTAAACAACGTTTGACGTTTACCCTGAAAGGAATTCCCGGACACGCAGACATTTGGTAACAACAAAACCTCGTCACTTGCAAAAGCTTAAAAGCAATGGAAAATACAATTGAATTCATACTGGAGACTGGCAGTCCTGTCTAAATGTCTATGCAGAAACTCTATTCAACTTATGCCTACTCGCTCATCTTCCTCAGAGCAAATTGGATCCTATCTGCAATAAATCCACAAATCCGCACGAGATTGCAAGAACTACATCATCCAACATCCGACCTATTTCAATAGCAGTCCGTTTATCACACGATTCCATCGTGGAGTTACCACTAACATGTGGGAATTGTCTGCAATAGAGTCCATAAATCTGCCTGAGATTGCAAGAACAACATCATCCAACATCCGACCTGTTTCAAAATTACTAGCAGTCCGTTCATCACACATTTCCATCGTAGAGTTACCCACTAATTAGTGGGAGTTACCCTTTCTACCCTAGAGTTGGATAGTTTGTGCTTCTACAAAGTAGTTCCGATATTCCGTTCACCAGAGTACACTGTACACTCAGTGGTGTCAAAGCTTCCGATATGTCACGTCGTACTAAAATTGTCACATCAAGCGGAAATTCCATTGTGCTAAAAAGCTGATAAACATCAGTAGGAAGAGTTGCCTAACTTAAGCCATTTATACTCTCTGTTTGTTAAGATTCTTTAATATCACTTTAGATAGTTCGGTCATAGTACACTGCGCTATAGGTTTAAACGTAAAACGGAAACAGTCGAAGTTTTTCTTCTTTTCCAACTTACAATCTGTGCAGAAAAGGCGCAAGGACGAGCCTCTATGATAAATATATCTCCTTCGTTGTGTTGCGCAAAAATTAAAACCACGTAGTAAATATCTGAGGGGGCAGAAAATAAATCATTTCGTTCTATCTAGGTTAGGATTTAGACAGTTTAACCTACTAAACGAGAATGCCTTAAATTGATAGAGACTGTTCTTCCAGGATCTTTTAAACAAATCTCAGATTTTAAGTCCGTGTTTTCGATAACCACTTCTGGGTTGTAAGAGTCCTTTATACGACAATTTTGTTAGTTGATGTAACCACAAAGAGGGAAATGAACTTTGTTGTTGAAGTAAACTTTGTTGAAAAAATTAAAAAAAATTTTAATCAGTTGCTCTATCAGTTGTAGTCATCATAGTCTAGTAGGTAGTGTGTTGGCTTATTGGACGTGAAGCCACGGTTCAAAACCCAGGTCAGACATCTCCTACAAAACGAAATATGAGAATATATTTCTTCGGGGACTTTCTCTCAGCAGAATTCTGGCAAAAACCCGGAGGGTAATTAAAATTGCCATGAAAAGTTTCTCTAAAATTTTGACATTCGGAGTCAACTTTAAACTGTAGGTTCCGCCACTCTTGTATAAAATTAACACACACAACATAAGTGGTAAGAGAAGCTAAATCGTAATTCTGACTTAAGGGTTGTAATGACCAATTATGTATTTATATATGCTCAGGCACTTTATCAGCAATATCTACCTCTTTGTTAATGTTCAACTGGCTATATTTGTCGCATGAGCTGGACTTCAAATTAATTGAGCTACCAACCCAAATGAAAATTTCTACATAATGAGCCAGATTTTTGAGAATTCCTAAGACTCAATAAATTCGAATTAACTAACACATTTTCCCTAGTAACTTCTCAGCATATCTACGTCTTTGTGAATGTTCAACCGGCTCTAGTTGTTGCATGAGCTGGACTTCAGATGAATGGAGCTACAAATCCAAATGCTAAGTACCCCATAATGAAGTAAATTTTTGACAAAACTTTGTTATAACCTAACCTGATATTTGCGGTGGATACCAGACATCAGACATCAGAAATGAGTTTTTAAAAAGATGATTCGAATCGAATCATACTCATAATTTCTGATAGTTATACGCATTCATACTTATTTTAATATTATGGAACATCTACTCATATTCAAAGTCTGCAGTACTCATCATACTCACTCTTAACAACACGTATGACGTTGTTGATTTCGACTCTCCTTTACTCAACATATACACGAATCACAAAATAAGTATGATTCTCTTACGAACATTAAAATACTCACTAGAAGGTTGTGTGTTTGTATTGCATTTTGTCGTTGTTTTTTTTTTTTGTAAATGCAACAACAACTAAGAGTCACTCGAATCATTTATAAGTATTATAAGTATTTTTCTATGTTAAGTTGTGAATCTAAATGAGTAGGCTTATGAATCAAATATATTTCGAATGGTATGAGTTTGATGTCAACGTTGTACTCATGCTCATTGAAACCTGTATTTATAGATCAACGTTGTAGTGAGTACGAATGAATCAGTGTAGTTAAATTTCAATATTTTTGCCTCACTTATATTCAAAATTTCATGAGTAGAGCAAAAACGATTTATTGCTGATCTCTGGTGCATGTATTGTGATGATGCATAGGCTTCGCAACATCGGAGAAGTTTCTTAAGTCTTCTTTTTTTTTTATAACTATTATAAGCAGAAAATTTCTTGCTGAACGACGTTATTGTTTGCGCTTTTCCTCCATATCTGTTTTATATCTGATTGGCATTGGCAGAAAATAAATGATTTGAAATTTGGTTCCCTTCAGCCTTCCACTTCCACACTTCATTCTTGTATCTGCAGTGTTTATTATTTAGCTTTCCACAACTTTTCCACAATGATTAATTTTACTGCCATTTGTCTTCTTTTGTTTCTGTTTTTTTCACTCTTTTGTTTATCTTTCTATTCAAAATTGTTTTAAAAACCCGTCTTTTTTTCGTAGGATATTGAGTTCAACGGCTTTTTTGTTGGTGGTGGTATCAAGTGATAGCCGTTTAATTATTTAAAACAGTTTTAAACAGAATTTTTAAGGATTTGTTGGGTTTGTTGGGTTTGAGTTCCTGCTTAAAGAATAGAGACAGAGAAAACACTGGTGATGTTGTATTGTGTGCAATCCTACTGCATAGATTACTGTGTCACGGATGAAAGGAAGGGTGAAAAGTGAAGGCTATAAAGAACCGCGATAATAATGGAATATGGAAACAATTAGGCAACCTTTAAGAAACCCCTTTTTCACAACTTTCTGACGCTATAGGATGAGACTGTTCTTCACTTATTATTCTCTTCACTTATTCACATACATAACATAATTGGTAATTACAAGACTTTAGTCTGGATTACAACCTAGTTTCTCACACCACTTAAGTTGTCTGTGTTAATTTTATACATGAGTGGCGGGATCTACAGTTTAAAGACGGTTTCGAACGACAGATTTTTGAGAAATTTTTCATGGCAATTTTTTTTACCCTCAGGGTTTTTGAAGAAATATTAATTATTTCATACTTCGTTTAGTAGGAATTAGGGATGCCAATCGAGAAATCTCGAATCACAAAATCCCGGGATTTTCGGGATTCCCAAATCCCGAATCCCGGGATTTTTTAAAACTTGTCCCGGGAATTTTCGAGATTGTAAATTCATTCATATAAACTTTATAAAGTAAGAAAAAATTTTAGTTTACTGCATTGTTTTTATTTAATATTACATTAAATAACACTCACGTAGTTTTTCAAGTGTATCATGCAACAATTAAGTGAATGTTCTATATCACTCGACATCGAACTGAATAAGAACCCAACTTCCATTGTTAAAAAGTTAAACGTTGCCCTCGAAGTCCAATAAAATTTGTTAATACAACTGATGGTTTACACAATCAACTTTCTAAAGAAATAGATTTGATTGTATCACGAGCTGTTAGAGGTGAATAGTTATATTCTGCACATAGCTATCCTGAAACCATTTTGCCCACAAGTGTAGATTGCGAAAAATATTTTTCAGCGAAATAAGTTTTTGTTTGCATCAAAATTAAGGCAAGAAATATTAGTCTTTGATCTTTTTAAAAAATTTTTTAAAACAATTAATATAATTAATATATAATTTGGACACTAAATAGTGTTCTTAAAAGGGTAGGTATTTGTTTCTTCACTAATCTGTCTATGTATTTATGGAGACATAGATGAATAATTTTTATTTTGTTACTTTTTATTCTGTTTTTTTATTTTATAACATGTGTATTGTGATAAAGATCAAAAATTAATAAAAAAATTTTAATAATACAATGGGTTTTAGCACTTTTTATTAAGAGAAAATCCTGAAATCCAGGGATATTTCGAGATTTTCCGATCCCGAATTGTCCCGAAAAATCCCGGGATTTCGGGATCGGGATTTCGAAATCCCGAATCCCAGGATTTTTAAAAATAGATCCCGTTTGGCATCCCTAGTAGGAATGTTTGACCCCTGGCCTCAATAGACGTGTACTATACTACGGAGACGAACTCATTGTGTATACGCCCGGCACTATGTCTAAGGTGTTAGAGGCATTCGGGTGCCTATATATGGAAGATCAGGATGAACTATCCGGAACCAGTGGGAAAAATGAGAAACTGTAGTATCACAATGGGTCCTATGTGGACCAAGTGTGTCCATTCCTACTCTTTGAGTAGACACCTACTTTTACCGACCACATGCTTCCTGACACGATAGTACATGAGATATATTTCTAAGTCAGTTTACATTTTACGCAGATATAAATAAACAATAAGAGGCAGAACCTAGAATAATTTAGTCAGGATTGCAATCTAGTTTCTCACACCATTCATGTTGTGTGCGTTAATTTCATCAATGAATGGCAGGACCTACAGTTTAAAACGACTTCGATCGACAAATTTTTTGAGGAAGTTCTTATTTATTTTGCCAAAAGACTGCTGACAGGAAGACGCTGATAAACAATACGAGGCAGCAATACTTTAGTTAGGAGTGCAACCTAGTGTTTCACATCACCAATATTGCGTGTGTTCATTTTGTCAATGAGTCGCAGTTTATAGACGACTTTGAACGACAGATGAAGTCGCCGTAGTCTAGTAGGTAGTGTGTTGGCTTATTAGACGCAAAAGCCTGGGTTCGAGCCCCAGGCCAGGCATCAAAGACAAAATACAAAAAGTGTTTTTTCGGCGACTTCCTCTCAGTAGATTTCTGGCAAAAACTCTGAGAGTAAATAAAAATTGCCATGAAAAGTTTCTCAATAAATAAAAATCTGTCGTTCGGAGTCGACTTTAAACTGTAGGTCCCACCACTATGTATAAAATTAACACACACAACATAAGTGGTGTGAGAAACTAGGACGAAAGTAAACGGAGTGCCATTTGATACAAATTTCAACACGAGCAAATTTCGAAAAGCTTTTCATTACTTCTCCTACCAATACCTTCAAGTGCCACTATCCTACATTGGCTATCCCAAGCGTAAGAGACGTAAAACGTACGTAGCCTTAAAAACGTTTGTGTAGTTATAGAAACGTTCAAAACGGGACATATGTCAACGAAGAATGTAAATAAAAACGAAACAGAACACAAAGCAACACACAAACAAACACAACACAATGCAAAGAAATTGGTATACAGACTTATCATCAGTGTTGCCGTTTTTTGTTCAGTGTGTAGATTTTTCCGGATTTGGATATGATTTTTAATTAATTACTATAATTTTATTTTGTTATTTTTTGTTTCTTTTCTTCTCAATCATAATTTAAACTTAAAAAAATAAAATAAAAAAACTGCAAATTTAATTTTGGTCATATTTTTCCTCATTTGGTGATTTTTTCACAAATGTTGGTTACAATATTTTTATTTCGTGGCAACACTGCTCATCATCTCTCATGGGAGAATTCTGTTTTATACAGATCGTTCTCTATTGCTAACGAGAGAGAACGTTTCGGTAATCGTTTACATTGTTCTCCATATGCTAAAAAGAGAACGTTCGCTACGGTACGTTACGTTACGTGTGGGTAACTACAGCATTACTGACCCAGTTACCTGCTTTGCCTTGCCTTTTATATGGCAACGTAAACAGTCTGATGCATGTTCTTGAAGGCGAATGTTCTATAAATGTAAACATCGTTGTTTCATTATTGTTGTTTGTGTATTTTGTTTACATTTATTTTTGTAGTGGTTGTTGGTTTATTTCTGTTTAGGTTAGGTTAGGTTAGAGGACGTGTACTTGTCAATTAAGACAAGTACAGTACCCGGAGGTCGAATTGACCCATTGTACTAATTTATTTCTGTTTACTTGTTTATCATTTTTTTATACTTGTGTTTGTTATTATATTACGCAGTGCGATAATTTGTAAATAAGTTCCTTGTTTTTGTAAAAGCAAGACACCAGCATCTAGATTTATCCATTTACATACATAATTGGTCATTACAACCCTTCAGTCAGGATTACGACTGTTGTGTGTGTTCAGTTTTATACATGAGTGGCGGCCCTGCAGTATAGATTCGACTCCGAACGATATATTTTTGAGAAACTTTTGTTTTATTTACTCTCAGAGTTTATGCCAGAAATCTGCTGAGAGGAAATCGCCGAAGAAATACCTTTTGTATTTTTGTTTTAATGTCTGGCCTGGCTTTACGTTTAATAAGCCAACACACTACTTACTAGACTACGGCGATTTTTCCATTTACGTAACAATATAATTGAGAACAACAATCGAATTTTAGAAAGTCTTGAATGCATCAAGTTAAATATCTTGTCTTGAGCCCTTCAATGGATCTGCTGATATTTCTCCAGGCGTTTTTTAACCAGCTATAAATCAATTGTGTGTGTATGTTACTTACATTCATTATCACCCATTAAGTGATGTTTTCAAAAGTATTAGGGCCACTTTTTGAATGCAAGTTTAAACTCGAGATTAAGTTAATCTGCAGTTAAACATAATCTTCAGTTAACTGAGTTTTAATTTTTTAAGTGGGAGTTTAACTAGAGATTAACCTTGTAGAGCTGCCGTACTTATAAACAAAAATGGCAACATTTTTTTCGTATATTTTGTTGTGTTTACTACTTTTGCAAAGTGTTTCACAACAATTTGCTTTCGTATATAACAAAAACAAACAAACAAAAGCTGAATATTATTGATCTTTATGTAAAAAAATTATTTTCTTAAAATAATAAATAAATTAAGACTGTCTATTGTCAATTGGTGTTTTATATAATTCATGGTCACTTAAATATTTGTCTTATTCGGCTTTCGCTCACTTAAAAGCTTTTTTTTTAACAAAATTTGTCAACTACTTTTCATAGTTAATCTCGAGTTTAAACCAGCTACCAGCTACGTTGGTGGTTTAAACTCGAGATTAACTGCTTAACCGTAAGGTTAAACCCAAGATTAAGTAAACTTAAAAACTGAAAACGAAGTTTAACTGGAGATTAACTTAATCTCGAGTTTAAACTTGCATTCAAAAAATGTCCCTTAGAGTGTTAGGCTTAAACATTAGGTTCGTTACACTTCAAATTGTCTCTGCACGATTATCCCACAATATCTTTGTTGCTCCTGATTGCTGCAGCGCCTGCATACAATTGACTGGCTTACCATTTAGTGCCGCCTTACCCTGGTAATAAAATTTTCAATGCTTGGTCTACAGCCTCGTCCAATGTTCGATGTTCGTCGGTTAATCTGTTGCACTCGAACGTTACAAGGGCATTGATTTTGTGGATGACGCGTTAGCTGGGGCTCATGATGTTTCTGGAGCGATAGAGGCTCGAGACCAATTAAGATCGGCGTTGATTTCTGCGGGATTCTCAACGAGGAAGTGGACCTCAAACGACAGGAAAATTCTTCAAGGGTTGCCTTCTGACCACTTGTTGAGAGAAGATTTTTGGAATTTGAATATATTAGCTCGATCAAAACCCTGGGCGTACGATGGAATGCCAAGTCTGATCAGTTTTTCTTTATGACAATGGCAATCGAGATCAAGGAGAATTTTACGAACAGGTAGGTATTGTCGATTATCACCAAGATTTTCGGTCCTGCTGGATGGTTAGGTCCAATCATTATCACTGCAAAGATACTCATGCGTAAAATGTGTAGAGAGAAGACTGATTGGGATGCATTTTTGATCCCGGAGGGCCATGCGAATTGGAAGCAATTTCTTAATGAATATAGTTTCATTAATGATAAAAAAATACCTCAATAGGTAGGTTTTCGATTCGATTGTGCTGTTGAGGTTCATGGGTTCACTAATGCTTCGGAGAAAGCATACGGGGCATAATAATACGAAAGCATTCGTATTGAGAATGATTTAGGATGTTATTGGCTAAGTTGAGAGACAATTTTCTTACCTAGGAACTTTGCGGGGCTGTCTTATTAACTGAGTTGATGGAAGCTGTGAAGGCAAATTTGAAATTTGACGCAACGAAAACAAAGTTCTGTGGGTGGACGGATTCTACCATAGTTTTAGCTTGGCTTCAAAAACCACCCAGTTCGTGGAAAACTTTTGTTGCTAATCGAGTTGCAAAGGTGGCGGAGCACCTGATGAAGGCCTGCTGGCGGCATGTTCGGTCGGAGCAGAATCCGGCTGATTTGATAAGCCGAGGAGCTCAGTCGTAGGATGTGGCGACGGACGATGGTTAATCACTATTGTCTTATGATGATTACAAAGCGAATAAATTTTAAGTTCAGCTTATACAAACAAGAGGCCTAAATTAGACGAATTACAGGATAATGTTAAAAAAAATGCCTAAGCTTTAATTAAATTACAGTTTAATGTTATAAAAAAACAAGAAAGCTTAAATTAATATTATAGCGACCTCGATTGGTTGTTCAATTGATCGTCGGGTATGGGATTTTGCAATCTCCGGACATAAACAGATTTCATATATTCAATTTAGGCGCATAGTGCTACTACCGAAAACTTTGAGTTCATGATTCAGTTTATCTCCTGGGCTAATAACTCACTTTTTGACACAGGGAATAAAAGCAGGCACCCGCCTATCGTTATATTCCGTTTTCCGTCTTTGCCAACATTCTCTAATAATTTGTAAGCGCTCTTCTGGTGTCCGTTGCGGCGACGACTAAGTCTTCTATAATGTCAAGCCTTTTTGGCTACAACCACAAATAAACGTCGTTATCACAGCCCACCATCAATTCACAGTCGGTCATGTTTGAAAGTTTGTTTCGGTACGTCAAAACCTTTCAGCCACGCTGTACTGGCTCATCGAATTACATGAATTCCTGACATTCATTCTGATTTTACCACCCGAGTGACTATCGTTGCCCGCTTTCTGTCTTATAACTTTAGTGGTATTACTGCAGTCAGTTATATATTCATCCAAGCTTCGAAGATATCTAATCTAGATACATTCCCTAGAGCAGCTAAGAACAAGTACTTTCAGTAACCGCATGTACCTTAGTACGCACTTTGACATTGTCAAACCGTTCCTAAAGATAGGAACTAATGTCCCAACATAGTATAATGCAATCTACTGGATTCTCTCATTCTCTCTAATCTATTGCCTGGCATGTGTTAATAAAAAAATTTTGGAAAGCCGAATAAGCATTTGCTCGAAAAAGTTTGGCTATGTGCCAACCTCTGCATAGTTTTCCACTGAGATTTGTATCACAGCAACGTTAAAGACTTAATCTCGCTATTCAATTAAAGAAACCAGAAAACGGCGCTTCTGCATGGATATTTCGAATGTTTTCACAATCTCTTCTCCACTTATCATTGCACCACAGCTGAAAAAAAATTTCATTGTTAGAGGATTCCTTTCTTTCCATTCGCAGTTTTCGCAATGTGTTTGCTTTCCTGACAAAATAATCCTTTAGAATTTCTCTTTTCTTTCAACACTTTTTGTTGGTCTTGTTTTTTGCTGGGACTCGCTAATAGTTTTTACGTTGCTTTGTTGTGGTTTTGTTTTTACTTTTCTTTTCACTTGTTAGGTATAGTTTAAGATGGGAATTAAGAAGAGGCATTGTAAGCAAAATTGTTCAGGGCTTAGCAGAATATGGTATAAAAAAAAATAAAAAGGAAAGCAACATATAATTAGAAGACAAGCTTTGAGGTAGTAATCGTACAGCGGCATCACTGTAAACTTCTTTGCAGCTAAGTTTGATGTCACTGTGGTCTAGTTGGTAGTGTGTTGACGGTTCAAACCAGAGATCAGCAATTAATCGTTTTTACGCTATTCATAAGTACTCTTGAAATTTTGAATATATATGTGTCAACAATATTAAAATTTAACTTGTACTCTGATTCATTCATACTCACTACGACGTTGAATTATAAACACAGGTTACAATGAGTGTGAGTGCGACGTTGACATCAAACTCATACCATTCGAAATATGTTTGATTCATAAGCCTACTCACTTTGATTCATAGCTTTAGAAAAATACTTATAATACTTATAAATGATTCGAGTGATTCGAATCATTTATCAAAATTTACAGTCTAAGTTGTTGCATTTACAAAAAAACAAAAACGGAAAAAACAGCAAGCAAAACAATCACACAACCTTCTAGTGAGTATTTTAGAGTTCGCACTCGATTCATACTTATTTTGTGATTCGTGTATATGTTGAGTTGTGGAGAGTCCAAATCAATAACATCATACATGTTGTTAAGTATGAATACTTCAAACTTTGAATATGAGTGGAGGTTCCATGATATTAAAGTAAGTATGAATGCGTATAAGTATCAGAAATTATGGGTATGATTCGGTTCTACTCATCTTTTTTTAATATTCATTGCTGATCTTTGGTTCAAACCTCAGGTCAGACATCTCGAACAAAACGATATATGGAGAAAAAAATATTTCTTTCGGCAACTTCCTTTCAGCAGTCTTCTGTCGACCATAAACTGTAGGTTCCAATACTCATGGATAAAATTAATCATGTTGTATGTATGAGTTGTGTGGGAAGCTAGGTTTCCTTCCTGACTAAAACGTTGAAATGACCAATTAAATAGACCTTTGCCTACAACGTTTACGGCAAGAGAGAGAGATCTTGCAATATTGAAACCAATATCGGTTCGATAAGATTATTTATGTAAATGGGTTAAGATGTTGGTGATTAAGTTAATACCAGCTTATGGTTTTAAAAGGTTACAATTTTAATTTCTTGTTTTTTTTATCAATTTCAAGCAACTTAATGCAGCAGGTTGCAAGCATATGATACGAAATATTTTTGTTAATCATTCTATTGCCACTGAAATTTACAAAGGAATTGTTTTCAGTCTTTTTGTTTTTTCTGCTCAGATAAGTAATTAGAAAATGGAATGCATCTTAGTGTAGTAACAACAATGGTAAGGACTATTTGTACATGCTTATGGTATTTTTTAATTTTAATGAGCTGTTTTTGCAGACAAAATTCTTCTTGTAGTAATTTTCTTAACGTTTAAATATTAATTCCAGTAAAAGACACCATTTCCTACGGTATTGCTAATGGACACTGCTTACTGGATTACGATGAATATTTATACATACATAATTGGTGATTACAACCATTCAATCGGGATTACGACAGAGCTATTGACACCACCTATCACGTGTGTGTACATGAATGGCGGGGTCTACAGTTTAAAGTCGATTCCGAACGACAGATTTTTGAGAAATATTTATGGCACAGTTTTTGCTAGAAAACTGCTGAGAGGCAGTCACCTAAGAAATTTTTTTCATATTTCGTTTTGTTGGAGATGTCTAACGTGGGGTTTGAACCTAGGCCTCACGTCTAATAAGCCAACACACTGCGTACTAGACTACGGCGACTTCTCTTTTTTCCTTTTAAATTATTTCATTTTTAATCACCTCAGATGAGCCTTGCTTTGAGCCGTAAAAGACCAAAAATTGCCCATACTTTTAAGGGGCTCTTCAGTATTGTGTTTTTTTTTTGATTTTTTTGAGACTAGCACTCAGGAGCTGAGGAGGGATGGGATGCGCGCAAACAAGGTAAAGTTTCTGACTGTGGTCAATGTGGCGACCTCTAGGGCGATCCTTGTCCTGCTGTATTCAAGTTGACATGCAGCCTCCTTGTGGCCCTTCCTGGATGGCATACTAACACCCGCTAGACGTTAACTAATGCGCGCAGAGAAATTCAATCCCCTGGACGTTAAATTTAGGTTGTACGTAGTGCTTGGAACCCACCACGTAAAATGTCATCCAATGAAAACCCAAACACAAGCCTCTATAAAGATCCCCTCAAATGTTGAAGACCACGGCAAATGTTTAAAGGACTATGATATACGAATAGGCACTTGGAACGTCCGCACCATTCACAGGGTTCGCTTCCGCCCAGCTGGTGGATGCCCTCATAAAATGTAGGACGGACATCACTGCCATACAGTAAATGCGATGGATAGGACAATGATGCAAAAGGCTTGCATCTTGCGATGTGTATTACATCTGCCATGTGGATAAGCACGAATTCAGATGCAGATTTTTGGTTAATAAGAGACTTCATCATCCTGTTTCTGGGTTCACTCCTGTGAGCGAAAGCATAGCCACTATCCGCATCAAATTTTTTTTAATTCCAATGAAACCAATCAGACAATCATAAACACCCAGAGTTTTTGTTGGAAATCAAACACACGGCCTCGACTCATGAATTTTAGCACACTACCAACTAGACCATTGGTGCACCCAAAGTCGTACGGAGCAAATCCGTTGAATACTTTGCTATGATTTCTGTGCAGCTACGGCTTTTACTTCAATGAAAACTGAGCATAAACTTCTAACAATCAATCTGAGTGGAAAGGGTGTAGTTGATATGAAAAAAAGGATGACAGAGAATGCATCTCATTAAGCAAAATGAAGCAAAGCCTTAAGAGTGATAAGAGTTAATCACAAAACTTTTTCTTTCTTTGAAATAATAATATACGAGTGTTTGTTTTCATTCTCAATGCAAAATTTTTCAAAAGTTTGGCCTTCATATGCCTGAAGGTAAGTGTAATTATTGGAGCAAAATCTTACTGATGTTGGAAATATAAAATTCGTTTGAACAACCTACTATGTAAACACATAACTTCGTGCAAAAGCCTGTCACGGCTGCTCTGGGGGAAATCTATTCGAAATGTCAAATTTTTAATGACTCCGGCGCTAAAGTCATTAAGCCTGACAGGGGTCATACTAGTAAACACATTAAATTGTAGCTGGTGGACTATTTTTAAATAAATGTGGTTGAGTTTAATTTTATACATCTTCAGTATCTTCACAGAGTACGCCTGTCACTATATTTAATAAAATTTTGGATATTTGCATATACATAGGCTTTTCCGGTTGATTTCACCACAAAGCGATTGAGGCTAAAAACGAAATACAAATGAAGCAAAAGATTGAAAAAAATTTTCAAGAATTTTACAAAATACCTCCTCTTTTAACACCTTCTTTGGCGTTAATTGCCAATAATACAGTGCAGATGAAATTTTCATTTCACAATGAATACAATTAAATTTTTTTTTCTTACAATAATTTATTGGTTTCGCTTTGCGGTATATTGTAGGCTTAACTTTACCCCTTTTCTTAAAATAAAAAGAAGAAACAAGAAGACTTATTTTCAGGATACTGCCACCATGTCTTCAGAGTCATGACAATAATTGCTAAAATCTCATTAAAATTCTTTAGAGTTGCAGCAAGTGGTTCTAAGAAAATTTTACTATAGCGATACGTTTTATTTATTAGTTGCAGAAATACAGTTGGTAAGAGCGGAATATGTGACACCCTCTATGTTACAATATGCAACATAACATGGCATACTCCTCTATATTTAATAATCACAAACCACAAGAAGGTCTTCGACGTATTAAAATAGATAGTCATATGAAAGGCATTGAAAGAAAGTGAAATACGAGGGCGGGTCAATAAGAATGCAATGCTATTTCAGAAAGAAACTGTCACAATTACTCCACCATTAGTTCTAATAACGGCTCTTCTGGCTTCTTGTCTTTAAAATTAAAATAAAACAAAGTGTGGATGCGATTATCAACATTTTTTATTCCTTTGAAAGACCTATTGAAGACATAATGTCTACAACATACTGTTGCGTTTTTACCTTTTAAAAACATTTAAAATATGAGCTCGTAGATTGCAAATACAATAAAAATCAATTTATGTTTAGTTTTAATTAAAATTCTTTATTGTTCGCACAATTCTGTGTACCACTGTTCACAACTTGATGTAAACAACAACAATTGTTTTTCTTTGTTATTTCTCTGTTTATACCCTTTGCGTAAACAATAACAATTACTAGACAATTATTCGACAGATCTTTGTAAAGGAGATCTTCAAACCACGATTACTCTCTACAAACGCACCGCGTTTTTATACAGGACTGGCTGAACTTCACTACCTCTGTCGCCTGATTTGCCTTACCTTTTTATGTGGCAAATTAAACGGTCTGATGAATGTTCTTTAAGGCGAAGGTTCATGACTTCGCCTTCTCAAAATCTCTATAAATGTAAACATCGTTGTTTAGATTTATTATTGTAGTGTTGTTGTTATATTTTTGTTTACTTGTTTACCATTTCTTTATGCTAGTATCTGTAGTTATATTAAGCAGTACGATGATTTGTAAACAGGTTTGTTACTGAATTGTTTTGTTCTCGTAGCTTTTTTTTATTATTTTAATTTTAAAAGATCTAAAAGCAAAACACCAGTATCTAAATTTTTCATTTTCGTAACAATAGCATGGTGTACTGCTCTATGTTTAATAATCGCAATTCACAAGAAGGTCTTCAACGTATTAAAATAGACAGTCATATGAAAAGCATTGAAAGAATATTAAGAACAATAAGATTGCAACACTATTTCAGAAAGAGAAGTACCAAATTACTCCACCATTAGTCCCAATAACGGATCTTTCATAAATGGCTTCTTATCTTTAAGATTAAAATTAAAATAAAACAAAGTGTGGGTGCGATTATCAAAATTTTTTATTCCTTTGAAAGACCCATTGAAGCCATAATGTGTGCATCATACGTACACAATTGGCCCTCAGTTACGATTATAACCTGGCTTCTCACATCACTTATGTTGAGTGCGTATATTTTATCCATAAATGGGAGACCTGCATCTTAAAGTCGAATGACAGATTTTTTGAAAGCTTTTTCATGGCAAATTTATTTTACTCTCCCAGTTTTTGCCAGAAATCTGCTGACAGGAAGCTGCCGAAGAAAAATTTTTTCATGTTTAATTTCGTTATTGGAGATGACCGACCTGGGGTATGAAGCGTGGCCCAACGTTTAATAAGCCAACACACTACTTACTCGACCACGAGGTACTTACTCTTGTATACATCCCAGGTCCCTAATAGTCTCTATAATTTTTCCTTCAGCCGTCAAAAAGCTATTTAAAGTACAGTGTAGAGCACAGATCAGCACTGAATCGTTTGTTTGCCACTCATAAGCACTCATGAAGTTTTGAATATAAGTGAGTCAACAATATTGAAAATTAACTGTTCCTATTCATTCGTATTCAGTACAACGTTGAATTATAAGTACAGGTTGCAATGAGTATGCGTACAACGTTGACATCAAACTCATACCATTCGAAATATGTTTGATTCATAAGCCTACTCATTCAGATTCATAACTTGAGTAAAATACTCTTATAATACTTATAAATGATTCGAATGACTCGAATCATTCATCAAAATTTACAGCCTTAGCTGTTGTCGTTACATTTAGTAGAAAAGAAAACAGACACATAACCAAAAAAGACAGAACTGCAAGCAGAGCAAACACACAACCATTTAGTGAGTATTTTAGTGTTCGCATGCAAATCATACGAACACATGGAGAGTTGACATACGTGCGTCAAACATCATACGTGTTGTTAAATATGAATATGATGAGTACTTCAAACTTTGAATATGAGTAAAGGTTCCATGATATTTAAATAGGTATGAATGCGTATAAGCATCAGAAATTATGAGTATGATTCGATTCTAGCCATCTTTTTGAATAGTCATTGCTGATCTCTGGTATAGAGCATTAAGTTGTCATGTTAAACGATTAAAATTTTCAGTTGCCACAGGTAAATCAAATATTTAAAGAAAAATTTCAATGCTTTCTCCGACAAACTGAGACATACTTGTATTGTGAAACTGACGTCAAACCTTAATTTGGAGTTTGTTTAAACATTTCAATATCAAACTTAAATAATATTCCACTTAAGCATTTCAAAATTTTTAATTAGAATTTTAGCATGGCAACCGGTATTTCCAAGGTAATGCTCATAAATTAACAAAAAAATATTTAAGTAAAACAACAAAAAACATATTTCACAGGACTTTTGTTTAATATTTTACGCCAGCTTAAAAAATATGCGTTTTTCTCAAATTACAAACATTTCTAAGGACTTTATTTAAATTGGCCATTTATTAATTAAAACACTTTGACTTAATTTAGGCGTTGTCTTCTAAAAGGCCCTTTTAAATTATATTAAAAGTCATATTAGACTCTGTAATAAACAATGCTTTACGCTTTCCTTGTGTCGCATAATAGAGAACAATTTTAGCGCATGGTGAACCCAAATTTGTAAGGAAATAAATTTTTTCTTATGTAAACAAAATAGGATATAAATAACGGAATACGCATACCAACATTAGTGTAGTAAATACGGTTATAAATCTTGGTTATTAATTACCTTCACCGCAACTAACAACAGAATTGACCACAGGACGCAGACAGCTATTTAAAAGCCCCAATCTAGTAGTTTGTGTATTGGCTCGAATTCAAGACCTCGGTTCGAATTCAAGGTCAGACATCTCGAACGAAATTATAGGGTTATATTGACCAATTATGTACGTATGTATCATACATAGAGAATGGTCATGTTACAGGGTTTGTGTTTAGTAAATCTATCCCCAAGTGTTCCTTGGTCAACTACTGCTGCTTGAGTCGTAAAAAATCATTCTTCTTACACTATTCGATTTCTCTTAGAAGGTACAGTGGATTTATAAATATTTTCTGGGTTTAATTTTCCTCAATATTGCAACTGAGACTTCCTTTCCCGGATCTTTTACCAGAAACTATCAAACTTCGATAGTTTATAAGGAATATTTTGTTGAGGTTCACCTGTCAAATTCAGTCAGTTGTTTAGTCTGTTTTGTCAAGTCACCACGGACATATCTGCCAGATTTGACGTTTTGACGACCAAAGCCAATTTTTTTTCTTTTTTCGTACAACCAACATAAAAGGGATGGCCCCTACTCATGCAGTGCATTGTGTTGGAAGTAGGAAAATATGTTATGACAAGGAGGAAATGGTGTTTGTGGACAATAGATTTGAATATTCTTACTCGCCGTGGTCTAGTAGGTAGTGTGTTGGCTTATTAGACGAAAAGCCAGGGTTCGTGCCCCAGGCCAGACATCAAAATAAAATACAAAAAGTATTTCTTCGGTGACTTCTTCTCAGCAGATTTCTGGCAAAAACTCTGAGAGTAAATAAAATTGCATGAAAAGTGTCTCAAAAAATCTGTCGTTCGGAGTCGACTTTAAACTGTAGGTCCCACCACTCATGTATAAAATTAACACACACAACATAAGCGGTGTGAGAAACTAGGTCGTGATCCTGACTGAAGGGTTATAATGACCAATTATATATATATTTATATATATGTATGTACGCAGACTATTTTCATAAATTTGGCTAACATTTTTGATAATTTTGGCATTCAATATATTTCTAATGCCCAAATTTTTCATGCGCTTTCCTTCCTTGATTTAACTAGCGCTATAGGCTGTCTTACGGACTCTGATCTCGCCAACAACATTCGATCTCTCCACTCCCATTAGAAGTGAGACCGAAACCGAAAACGAGCAGAGAGAGACGTTAGAAAAAATCTATTTATTAGTTCCTTGTAACTTGATCTCGTTAAACTTTTTTCTTGTGGAGTTTTCTTAAGTCGCAGGTGGTGAATAAACCACAAATCAACGTGGACCTCAAACACAACATATACACACACTATTTCTGCTACTAGTGGGTTACTGCTCGTGTATGTAGAGCTTAAGTGATTGCCTGGTAGAAAAATAAAAGAGTAGAGTACCTTATCTAACTCCACCTATAATAGTTTACACACACTTGTACCCAAAATCAATTAAAAATTTTAAATTAGAAATTCGTTTCAATAGGACATTCAAGGACTCAAATACAGGCCGCTTAAAACATATTCTACTCTAAAAACCTCATACTTTTATGTGCACCTTTGCCTTCTATTTTGTGTAAAGATTTTCCAAACAAATCAATCAACGATTTGTCTACGCTTTAATGCGACAAATTAACGCTAAATTTCAAATCTAAGCGTGTATTCTATGAGTGTGTTCTATGAGTGTGTTGTGGTTCTATGCCAACAGTTAGTTTTTGCACTATTTAGAGGTTTTTTTCTTCCGATTTGCTATTGAAATCGCCTTTTCCTTTCCTTTGTTTAAAAAAAACAAAATCATTTCCCGTTTTTCTTTTAGGCTTGTAATGTCTTTATCACTGAGAATAACTCTGTCGAAAACAAAGCAACAACCAACCGCAATCAGATCAAAGCAAAGCAAAGCATTTTGGCTAACGTTTAACAAAATTTTCGCAGACCGAAAAGAATTTGTAACAACCACCACCTTGCCTTTGATTATCTTCTTAGCGATGGTAGTTTGGAAAACCTTATTGGGCAGTTAAACCACAATTAATTGGAATTTAAATGTACAGTGGCCGTCAAAATAAACTGTACACTAAAGATTAAATTCTAACAATTTTCAATCTCATCCTGAAAAAATTTGACAATTTATCGAAATTTTTTGTATTTTTTTTTCCAATTTTAAAATAAAAATAACGGTAATTTATTAATGTAATGTGGATTTCAGATGCAACCTGGAACTTAATAACAAACAGAAGAACATGTAAAGCGAATCTCAATAATGCCAAGACTAGGAACGAAAAGAGAAGATTGCAAGAGGTATACACACAAACCGATAAAGAGGTCAAGAAAAGCGTTCGACGAGACAAAAGTAGCTGGGTGGATGACCTCGCCAAAGAAGCCCAAGCAGCTTCCGAGTCCCATAGGAGCCGCGATCTGTACAGAATAACAAAGCAAGGGCTTCAACTCAAGCAAACCACTAAAAAACAGTAAAGGAGAGATAATCACATCCAAAACTGATACATATACATACATCGCATAATCGGACAAGCATTAGTCTGATATGTATGTGCTTAAAACTTAAAAAGAAAATATTAAATATATGTTTTTTTTTGCTTTTATTTACACTCTACATTACAGCCTTTTAGATTAATAAAAAAATAACAACATTTTTCATAAAAACGGTAATTTTATAAAGAAAAACAAAATTAACTCAATTTTTTGCGCTCAACGCATAATCGGACAAAGAAGAGCACCATTGCTAAAAATGACGAAAGAGAACAATTAATACTTTGTGGCATATCCTTTGTTCTCAAGAACGGCCTATAGACGTTTTGGAATTGATTTTACCAAATTGTAGCATGCCTCAGGTTCTATGGAGTTCCACGCTTCCAGTAAAGCCGCCTTAAGCTGATTCAAAGTCTTAAATTGCTGTTGGTATACTCTGCTAGCTAATTCTTCCCAAAGATGTTTAATTACGTTGAGATCTGGGCCCTGTGCAGGAGTTTCTATAAGTTTGCATGGATCAGATGGCAAGATGTTTGTGTGGCGTAAACCAAATGCAGAATTTAATCTTCAAAATACAAAAGCTACTGTTAAGCATGGAGGAGGCTCTGTTATGGTTTGGGGCTGCATGTCGAGTGCTGGGGTGGGCAATTTGCATTTTATTGATGGTAAAATGGACAAATTTGGCTACCTCAACATTTTGAAGGAAAATGTAAAGCAAAGTGCCGAGAAATTAGGCATTGCGAATGATTTTCCTTTTTACCAGGACAATGATCCCAAGCACACTTTGGGTATGGCAAAGCTTTGGTTGATCCATAATTGCCCCAAACTTATAGAAACCCCTGCACAGAGCCCAGATCTCAACGTAATTGAACATCTTTGGGAAGAATTAGCTACAAGGATATACCAACAACAATTTAAGACTTTGAATCAGCTTAAGGCGGCTTTACTGGAAGCGTGGAACTCCATAGAGCCCGAGGTATGCTACAATTTGATAAAATCAATTCCAAAACAATTTACAGACCGTTCTTGAGAACAAAGGGTATGCCACAAAGTATTAATTGTTCTCTTTCGTCATTTTTAGCAATGGTGCTCTTCTTTGTCCGATTATGCGTTGAGCGCAAAAAATTGAGTTAATTTTGTTTTTCTTTATAAAATTACCGTTTTTATGAAAAATGTTGTTATTTTTTTATTAATCTGGAAAGCTGGAATGTAAAGTTTAAATAAAAGCAAAAAAAAAACATATATTTAATATTTTCTTTTTAAGTTTTAAGCACATACATATTAGACTAATGCTTGTCCGATTATGCGATGGAGCCACTGTATGTGTGTGTATATCTATTATAGACTGTTGCAGCAATTAATTTGTAAATTGATAACTGCTTACTTAAGATGGGTTATCAGGATTTATAAGGAAAATAAAATACACTAATGGACAGGCTTACATAGGGAAGAGCGACTATCGGTTTTTGTAGGCGGATTAGTTTTCGGTAGAACTAGAACTGCGTACTAGACTACGGCGACTTCTCTTTTTTTCCTTTTAAATTATTTCATTTTTAATCACCTCAGATGAGCCTTGCTTTGAGCCGTAAAAGACCAAAAATTGCCCATACTTTTAAGGGGCTCTTCAGTATTGTGTTTTTTTTTTGATTTTTTTGAGACTAGCACTCAGGAGCTGAGGAGGGATGGGAAGCGCGCAAACAAGGTAAAGTTTCTGACTGTGGTCAATGTCGCGACCTCTAGGGCGATCCTTGTCCTGCTGTATTCAAGTTGACACGCAGCCTCCTTGTGGCCCTTCCTGGATGGCATACTAACACCCGCTAGACGTTAACTAATGCGCGCAGAGAAATTCAATCCCCTGGACGTTAAATTTAGGTTGTACGTAGTGCTTGGAACCCACCACGTAAAATGTCATCCAATGAAAACCCAAACACAAGCCTCTATAAAGATCCCCTCAAATGTTGAAGACCACGGCAAATGTTTAAAGGACTATGATATACGAATAGGCACTTGGAACGTCCGCACCATTCACAGGGTTCGCTTCCGCCCAGCTGGTGGATGCCCTCATAAAATGTAGGACGGACATCACTGCCATACAGTAAATGCGATGGATAGGACAATGATGCAAAAGGCTTGCATCTTGCGATGTGTATTACATCTGCCATGTGGATAAGCACGAATTCAGATGCAGATTTTTGGTTAATAAGAGACTTCATCATCCTGTTTCTGGGTTCACTCCTGTGAGCGAAAGCATAGCCACTATCCGCATCAAATTTTTTTTAATTCCAATGAAACCAATCAGACAATCATAAACACCCAGAGTTTTTGTTGGAAATCAAACACACGGCCTCGACTCATGAATTTTAGCACACTACCAACTAGACCATTGGTGCACCCAAAGTCGTACGGAGCAAATCCGTTGAATACTTTGCTATGATTTCTGTGCAGCTACGGCTTTTACTTCAATGAAAACTGAGCATAAACTTCTAACAATCAATCTGAGTGGAAAGGGTGTAGTTGATATGAAAAAAAGGATGACAGAGAATGCATCTCATTAAGCAAAATGAAGCAAAGCCTTAAGAGTGATAAGAGTTAATCACAAAACTTTTTCTTTCTTTGAAATAATAATATACGAGTGTTTGTTTTCATTCTCAATGCAAAATTTTTCAAAAGTTTGGCCTTCATATGCCTGAAGGTAAGTGTAATTATTGGAGCAAAATCTTACTGATGTTGGAAATATAAAATTCGTTTGAACAACCTACTATGTAAACACATAACTTCGTGCAAAAGCCTGTCACGGCTGCTCTGGGGGAAATCTATTCGAAATGTCAAATTTTTAATGACTCCGGCGCTTAAGTCATTAAGCCTGACAGGGGTCATACTAGTAAACACATTAAATTGTAGCTGGTGGACTATTTTTAAATAAATGTGGTTGAGTTTAATTTTATACATCTTCAGTATCTTCACAGAGTACGCCTGTCACTATATTTAATAAAATTTTGGATATTTGCATATACATAGGCTTTTCCGGTTGATTTCACCACAAAGCGATTGAGGCTAAAAACGAAATACAAATGAAGCAAAAGATTGAAAAAAATTTTCAAGAATTTTACAAAATACCTCCTCTTTTAACACCTTCTTTGGCGTTAATTGCCAATAATACAGTGCAGATGAAATTTTCATTTCACAATGAATACAATTAAATTTTTTTTTCTTACAATAATTTATTGGTTTCGCTTTGCGGTATATTGTAGGCTTAACTTTACCCCTTTTCTTAAAATAAAAAGAAGAAACAAGAAGACTTATTTTCAGGATACTGCCACCGTGTCTTCAGAGTCATGACAATAATTGCTAAAATCTCATTAAAATTCTTTAGAGTTGCAGCAAGTGGTTCTAAGAATATTTTACTATAGCGATACGTTTTATTTATTAGTTGCAGAAATACAGTTGGTAAGAGCGGAATATGTGACACCCTCTATGTTACAATATGCAACATAACATGGCATACTCCTCTATATTTAATAATCACAAACCACAAGAAGGTCTTCGACGTATTAAAATAGATAGTCATATGAAAGGCATTGAAAGAAAGTGAAATACGAGGGCGGGTCAATAAGAATGCAATGCTATTTCAGAAAGAAACTGTCACAATTACTCCACCATTAGTTCTAATAACGGCTCTTCTGGCTTCTTGTCTTTAAAATTAAAATAAAACAAAGTGTGGATGCGATTATCAACATTTTTTATTCCTTTGAAAGACCTATTGAAGACATAATGTCTACAACATACTGTTGCGTTTTTACCTTTTAAAAACATTTAAAATATGAGCTCGTATATTGCAAATACAATAAAAATCAATTTATGTTTAGTTTTAATTAAAATTCTTTATTGTTCGCACAATTCTGTGTACCACTGTTCACAACTTGATGTAAACAACAACAATTGTTTTTCTTTGTTATTTCTCTGTTTATACCCTTTGCGTAAACAATAACAATTACTAGACAATTATTCGACAGATCTTTGTAAAGGAGATCTTCAAACCACGATTACTCTCTACAAACGCACCGCGTTTTTATACAGGACTGGCTGAACTTCACTACCTCTGTCGCCTGATTTGCCTTACCTTTTTATGTGGCAAATTAAACGGTCTGATGAATGTTCTTTAAGGCGAAGGTTCATGACTTCGCCTTCTCAAAATCTCTATAAATGTAAACATCGTTGTTTAGATTTATTATTGTAGTGTTGTTGTTATATTTTTGTTTACTTGTTTACCATTTCTTTATGCTAGTGTCTGTAGTTATATTAAGCAGTACGATGATTTGTAAACAGGTTTGTTACTGAATTGTTTTGTTCTCGTAGCTTTTTTTTATTATTTTAATTTTAAAAGATCTAAAAGCAAAACACCAGTATCTAAATTTTTCATTTTCGTAACAATAGCATGGTGTACTGCTCTATGTTTAATAATCGCAATTCACAAGAAGGTCTTCAACGTATTAAAATAGACAGTCATATGAAAAGCATTGAAAGAATATTAAGAACAATAAGATTGCAACACTATTTCAGAAAGAGAAGTACCAAATTACTCCACCATTAGTCCCAATAACGGATCTTTCATAAATGGCTTCTTATCTTTAAGATTAAAATTAAAATAAAACAAAGTGTGGGTGCGATTATCAAAATTTTTTATTCCTTTGAAAGACCCATTGAAGCCATAATGTGTGCAACATACGTACACAATTGGCCCTCAGTTACGATTATAACCTGGCTTCTCACATCACTTATGTTGAGTGCGTATATTTTATCCATAAATGGGAGACCTGCATCTTAAAGTCGAATGACAGATTTTTTGAAAGCTTTTTCATGGCAAATTTATTTTACTCTCCCAGTTTTTGCCAGAAATCTGCTGACAGGAAGCTGCCGAAGAAAAATTTTTTCATGTTTAATTTCGTTATTGGAGATGACCGACCTGGGGTATGAAGCGTGGCCCAACGTTTAATAAGCCAACACACTACTTACTCGACCACGAGGTACTTACTCTTGTATACATCCCAGGTCCCTAATAGTCTCTATAATTTTTCCTTCAGCCGTCAAAAAGCTATTTAAAGTACAGTGTAGAGCACAGATCAGCACTGAATCGTTTGTTTGCCACTCATAAGCACTCATGAAGTTTTGAATATAAGTGAGTCAACAATATTGAAAATTAACTGTTCCTATTCATTCGTATTCAGTACAACGTTGAATTATAAGTACAGGTTGCAATGAGTATGCGTACAACGTTGACATCAAACTCATACCATTCGAAATATGTTTGATTCATAAGCCTACTCATTCAGATTCATAACTTGAGTAAAATACTCTTATAATACTTATAAATGATTCGAATGACTCGAATCATTCATCAAAATTTACAGCCTTAGCTGTTGTCGTTACATTTAGTAGAAAAGAAAACAGACACATAAGCAAAAAAGACAGAACTGCAAGCAGAGCAAACACACAACCATTTAGTGAGTATTTTAGTGTTCGTATGCGAATCATACGAACACATGGAGAGTTGACATACGTGCGTCAAACATCATACGTGTTGTTAAATATGAATATGATGAGTACTTCAAACTTTGAATATGAGTAAAGGTTCCATGATATTTAAATAGGTATGAATGCGTATAAGCATCAGAAATTATGAGTATGATTCGATTCTAGCCATCTTTTTGAATAGTCATTGCTTATCTCTGGTATAGAGCATTAAGTTGTCATGTTAAACGATTAAAATTTTCAGTTGCCACAGGTAAATCAAATATTTAAAGAAAAATTTCAATGCTTTCTCCGACAAACTGAGACATACTTGTATTGTGAAACTGACGTCAAACCTTAATTTGGAGTTTGTTTAAACATTTCAATATCAAACTTAAATAATATTCCACTTAAGCATTTCAAAATTTTTAATTAGAATTTTAGCATGGCAACCGGTATTTCCAAGGTAATGCTCATAAATTAACAAAAAAATATTTAAGTAAAACAACAAAAAACATATTTCACAGGACTTTTGTTTAATATTTTACGCCAGCTTAAAAAATATGCGTTTTTCTCAAATTACAAACATTTCTAAGGACTTTATTTAAATTGGCCATTTATTAATTAAAACACTTTGACTTAATTTAGGCGTTGTCTTCTAAAAGGCCCTTTTAAATTATATTAAAAGTCATATTAGACTCTGTAATAAACAATGCTTTACGCTTTCCTTGTGTCGCATAATAGAGAACAATTTTAGCGCATGGTGAACCCAAATTTGTAAGGAAATAAATTTTTTCTTATGTAAACAAAATAGGATATAAATAACGGAATACGCATACCAACATTAGTGTAGTAAATACGGTTATAAATCTTGGTTATTAATTACCTTCACCGCAACTAACAACAGAATTGACCACAGGACGCAGACAGCTATTTAAAAGCCCCAATCTAGTAGTTTGTGTATTGGCTCGAATTCAAGACCTCGGTTCGAATTCAAGGTCAGACATCTCGAACGAAATTATAGGGTTATATTGACCAATTATGTACGTATGTATCATACATAGAGAATGGTCATGTTACAGGGTTTGTGTTTAGTAAATCTATCCCCAAGTGTTCCTTGGTCAACTACTGCTGCTTGAGTCGTAAAAAATCATTCTTCTTACACTATTCGATTTCTCTTAGAAGGTACAGTGGATTTATAAATATTTTCTGGGTTTAATTTTCCTCAATATTGCAACTGAGACTTCCTTTCCCGGATCTTTTACCAGAAACTATCAAACTTCGATAGTTTATAAGGAATATTTTGTTGAGGTTCACCTGTCAAATTCAGTCAGTTGTTTAGTCTGTTTTGTCAAGTCACCACGGACATATCTGCCAGATTTGACGTTTTGACGACCAAAGACAATTTTTTTTCTTTTTTCGTACAACCAACATAAAAGGGATGGCCCCTACTCATGCAGTGCATTGTGTTGGAAGTAGGAAAATATGTTATGACAAGGAGGAAATGGTGTTTGTGGACAATAGATTTGAATATTCTTACTCGCCGTGGTCTAGTAGGTAGTGTGTTGGCTTATTAGACGAAAAGCCAGGGTTCGTGCCCCAGGCCAGACATCAAAATAAAATACAAAAAGTATTTCTTCGGTGACTTCTTCTCAGCAGATTTCTGGCAAAAACTCTGAGAGTAAATAAAATTGCATGAAAAGTGTCTCAAAAAATCTGTCGTTCGGAGTCGACTTTAAACTGTAGGTCCCACCACTCATGTATAAAATTAACACACACAACATAAGCGGTGTGAGAAACTAGGTCGTGATCCTGACTGAAGGGTTATAATGACCAATTATATATATATTTATATATATGTATGTACGCAGACTATTTTCATAAATTTGGCTAACATTTTTGATAATTTTGGCATTCAATATATTTCTAATGCCCAAATTTTTCATGCGCTTTCCTTCCTTGATTTAACTAGCGCTATAGGCTGTCTTACGGACTCTGATCTCGCCAACAACATTCGATCTCTCCACTCCCATTAGAAGTGAGACCGAAACCGAAAACGAGCAGAGAGAGACGTTAGAAAAAATCTATTTATTAGTTCCTTGTAACTTGATCTCGTTAAACTTTTTTCTTGTGGAGTTTTCTTAAGTCGCAGGTGGTGAATAAACCACAAATCAACGTGGACCTCAAACACAACATATACACACACTATTTCTGCTACTAGTGGGTTACTGCTCGTGTATGTAGAGCTTAAGTGATTGCCTGGTAGAAAAATAAAAGAGTAGAGTACCTTATCTAACTCCACCTATAATAGTTTACACACACTTGTACCCAAAATCAATTAAAAATTTTAAATTAGAAATTCGTTTCAATAGGACATTCAAGGACTCAAATACAGGCCGCTTAAAACATATTCTACTCTAAAAACCTCATACTTTTATGTGCACCTTTGCCTTCTATTTTGTGTAAAGATTTTCCAAACAAATCAATCAACGATTTGTCTACGCTTTAATGCGACAAATTAACGCTAAATTTCAAATCTAAGCGTGTATTCTATGAGTGTGTTCTATGAGTGTGTTGTGGTTCTATGCCAACAGTTAGTTTTTGCACTATTTAGAGGTTTTTTTCTTCCGATTTGCTATTGAAATCGCCTTTTCCTTTCCTTTGTTTAAAAAAAACAAAATCATTTCCCGTTTTTCTTTTAGGCTTGTAATGTCTTTATCACTGAGAATAACTCTGTCGAAAACAAAGCAACAACCAACCGCAATCAGATCAAAGCAAAGCAAAGCATTTTGGCTAACGTTTAACAAAATTTTCGCAGACCGAAAAGAATTTGTAACAACCACCACCTTGCCTTTGATTATCTTCTTAGCGATGGTAGTTTGGAAAACCTTATTGGGCAGTTAAACCACAATTAATTGGAATTTAAATGTACAGTGGCCGTCAAAATAAACTGTACACTAAAGATTAAATTCTAACAATTTTCAATCTCATCCTAAGGAGGGAGCCTGAAAAAATTTGACAATTTATCGAAATTTTTTGTATTTTTTTTCCAATTTTAAAATAAAAATAACGGTAATTTATTAATGTAATGTGGATTTCAGATGCAACCTGGAACTTAATAACAAACAGAAGAACATGTAAAGCGAATCTCAATAATGCCAAGACTAGGAACGAAAAGAGAAGATTGCAAGAGGTATACACACAAACCGATAAAGAGGTCAAGAAAAGCGTTCGACGAGACAAAAGTAGCTGGGTGGATGACCTCGCCAAAGAAGCCCAAGCAGCTTCCGAGTCCCATAGGAGCCGCGATCTGTACAGAATAACAAAGCAAGGGCTTCAACTCAAGCAAACCACTAAAAAACAGTAAAGGAGAGATAATCACATCCAAAACTGATACATATACATACATCGCATAATCGGACAAGCATTAGTCTGATATGTATGTGCTTAAAACTTAAAAAGAAAATATTAAATATATGTTTTTTTTGCTTTTATTTACACTCTACATTACAGCCTTTTAGATTAATAAAAAAATAACAACATTTTTCATAAAAACGGTAATTTTATAAAGAAAAACAAAATTAACTCAATTTTTTGCGCTCAACGTATAATCGGACAAAGAAGAGCACCATTGCTAAAAATGACGAAAGAGAACAATTAATACTTTGTGGCATATCCTTTGTTCTCAAGAACGGCCTATAGACGTTTTGGAATTGATTTTACCAAATTGTAGCATGCCTCAGGTTCTATGGAGTTCCACGCTTCCAGTAAAGCCGCCTTAAGCTGATTCAAAGTCTTAAATTGTTGTTGGTATACTCTGCTAGCTAATTCTTCCCAAAGATGTTTAATTACGTTGAGATCTGGGCCCTGTGCAGGAGTTTCTATAAGTTTGCATGGATCAGATGGCAAGATGTTTGTGTGGCGTAAACCAAATGCAGAATTTAATCTTCAAAATACAAAAGCTACTGTTAAGCATGGAGGAGGCTCTGTTATGGTTTGGGGCTGCATGTCGAGTGCTGGGGTGGGCAATTTGCATTTTATTGATGGTAAAATGGACAAATTTGGCTACCTCAACATTTTGAAGGAAAATGTAAAGCAAAGTGCCGAGAAATTAGGCATTGCGAATGATTTTCCTTTTTACCAGGACAATGATCCCAAGCACACTTTGGGTATGGCAAAGCTTTGGTTGATCCATAATTGCCCCAAACTTATAGAAACCCCTGCACAGAGCCCAGATCTCAACGTAATTGAACATCTTTGGGAAGAATTAGCTACAAGGATATACCAACAACAATTTAAGACTTTGAATCAGCTTAAGGCGGCTTTACTGGAAGCGTGGAACTCCATAGAGCCCGAGGTATGCTACAATTTGATAAAATCAATTCCAAAACAATTTACAGACCGTTCTTGAGAACAAAGGATATGCCACAAAGTATTAATTGTTCTCTTTCGTCATTTTTAGCAATGGTGCTCTTCTTTGTCCGATTATGCGTTGAGCGCAAAAAATTGAGTTAATTTTGTTTTTCTTTATAAAATTACCGTTTTTATGAAAAATGTTGTTATTTTTTTATTAATCTGGAAAGCTGGAATGTAAAGTTTAAATAAAAGCAAAAAAAAAACATATATTTAATATTTTCTTTTTAAGTTTTAAGCACATACATATTAGACTAATGCTTGTCCGATTATGCGATGGAGCCACTGTATGTGTGTGTATATCTATTATAGACTGTTGCAGCAATTAATTTGTAAATTGATAACTGCTTACTTAAGATGGGTTATCAGGATTTATAAGGAAAATAAAATACACTAATGGACAGGCTTACATAGGGAAGAGCGACTATCGGTTTTTGTAAGCGGATTAGTTTTCGGTAGAAAGCTTTGGCATATCCATTGCGTAACTTTATTTTCCGTATGCAATTAACTGAAGTACGAGCCACAAGTAATGGACCACATGTATAATAACAAGTGCAGGTCCTGTTCTAGACGATGTCCTTACTTAATTGTTCACTACAAACCTTTAGTCAGGATTACAACCTAACTTCGCTGACCACTTATATTGTATGTTTTAATTTTACACATGAGTGGTGAGACCTCAGAGTTTTTGTTAGAAAACTGCTGAGGGAAGGTCGCTGAAGAAATATGTTTTATATTTCGTTTTTTGCTGATGTCTGAGCTGGGGTTTGAACTGCTGCTTTGCCTCTAATAAGGCAACACACTACCTACTAAAATGTATGCAGGAAACTTAAATGTTCTTTCATTCGAAGTCATGTGCAAATAGCCATCACAAATTAGCTCCAGTAAATCTCCACTGGCAGCAGATCTGATACTCATCGAATATAATTGACTTCGGTTGTACCTGTACAATCTGGCCCTAGACAAAGCAATACAATTGCACAAAATGCGTCCTGTAATTTCATTCTTCGCCAGACAGAGCCTCAACACCGCCTTACTCAGAAGGTGACACGTATTAAGGGTTCATAAAGAATTATATTCGCTATGGGCATTGGAGCCTGACGCAGCTTCGATCTGACTTTTGCCAAATTAGTCCCACAATAACAAAGCAGGTCCATTCATCGCCATTTCATTTTCATTGACAGCAACTCTACCGAGAATACAGCTTCATGAACAGCCACATACATACATAATTGGCCAACCCTTCAGTCAGGATTACAGCCTAGCTTCCAACTCCACTTACCTTGTGTGTGTTAATTTTATCCATGACTGGCGGGACCTACAGTCGACTCCGGACGACAGAGTTTTGAGAATCTCTTTCATGGCAATTTTATTTTGTTCGCAGAGTTTTTGCCAGAAATTTGCTGAGATGTAGTCGCCGATAAAATATTTTTTACATTTCGTGTTGTTATTTGAGCTGGGATGTGAACCGTGGCCGCACGTCATCACGTAAGTCAGCACACTACCTACTAGACTACGGCGTCTACATTCCATCACCATTCAATGATCATTTTCATTGTCAGCAACTCTACAGTGAACCGGGAGGCAATAGCGTACAGCTTCATTAATACATACATAATTGGCCATTACAACCCTTCAGTCAGGATTACAACCTAGATTCTCACACCACATACATTGTGTGTGTTAATTTTTATACATGAGTGGCCGCATCTACAGTTTTAAGCTGACTTCGTCAGACAGATTTTTTTGAGAAACTTGTCATGTCCATTTTATTTATTCCCAGAGCTTTTGCCAAAATCTGCCGAGAAAAATCGCCGAAAGAAATATTATCTTCATGTTTCGTTTTGTTGGAGATGTCAGGGCTTGGATTTGAACCGTGGGCTCCCGTCAAATAAGCCAAAATACGATTTACTAGACTATGGTCATTGCCTTTAAATTCATTAATTTTGTTTCCCCCGTTCTTGGTTCATATAATCCTTTGCTTTGACAGAACTAAAGCACCATTATAATCACTTTTGTATGTAGTTAAAGCCTAACTAACAATGTAAAAATATTCTTAACAGTTTTAATAACTATTCAGTGATTCTAGGGCAAATGAAGGAGAGGGCATTTATGGACCAGTGGTTCATATGGACTGGTTCAGTGTCTATCCCTAAATAAACCTAAAAGTGGTACTTGCCTGAAGCAATGGGCACATATTACACACTCTTAATACGCCAAACTTAACCACATCCTACACACACACATACAAGTACATAAACACACATATATATAGCCACCAACAATTGTACATGTGTGGCTTAGCTTTAACGCGTGTAGTTAAGAGAAATTCAAACAAGTTTTCCTAAAATGAAGATTGATGGTAGTCAACGAGCTATTTTGTATGCATAGCCAACCAAACCAAACATGTTTTTAGCCGTTAAAATAGGATCAACGGCTAAATTGATGGTTTTGAAAAACATACATGTACATATGTGTGTTCATATATGTCTGTATATGTAACCTTTTCACAAACATGTGTAAAGATGGTTGGCTTTAGATTTATTGGCTACAAATGTGGTTGAGCTTCAATCATAGTGATACACTCCAACTTAAATATGTATGGAATTATACGTTCTTATATATTTAAGTGTGTATGCATGGTGTACATACAGTGAGCGTCAAAAGAACTGTACATTATAGATAAAATTCTAACAATCACCAAACTTAACTTTTACCTCATAAGGAGTGTGCCTGAAAAAATTAAACAAAATTTCTAAATTTTTTGTAATTTTTTTTGTTTCAATTTTAAAAACAGGAAATAAATAAAATGAAAATAACGATAATTTATTAATGTATATTATTTTTTTAATGTACAGTTTCTTTTGACGCTCACTATAAAGTTATTACAAGAATGCTGTTTTCTATATAAAAAGATCATACCGCAGTATCCCTGCATGCCTTATAATATAATGGAGTGTATAAAAAGGGTAAAATTTTTTTAATATTTAATATTCCTATTAAACTCACACAAAAATTTTCTAACTTGGCCCATAAATACTTCATCCCTGATGGCAATGCATGGTTATAGCAATGGTCGTGGGAAAAAGGTGCTTCCATGTTATTTAATCTATCAAAGTTTTTTATTTCTTTTTTTTTTTTAAAGATGTTGAGATTTTCCAGGAAAATACGTTACGGTTTGAGAAAAAAAAGATCAAGGACAAGAACAAGCACAGTAAAATATTGTTTCAAAAATGAAAAATTTAGATACTTGTGTTTTGCTTTTACATCGCTTAACATTGAAATTATAAACAAAAGCTACAAAAACAAAACAATGCAGTAAACAAACCTGTTTACAAATTATCGTACTGCTTAATATAACAACAAACATCAGCATAAAAAAGATGTAAACAAGTACACAAAAATACACAAACAATACTACGAGAATAAATGAAAACAACGATGTTTACATAAATAAATGAAAACAACGATGTTTACATTTATAGAGATTTCGAGAAGGCGAAGTCATGAACATTAGCCTTCAAAAACATTCATAAGATTGTTTACTCTGAAGTTCAGTCAGTCTTGTGTGTTTTTAAAAGGTAAAAACGTAACAACATTTTAGACGAACGCAATACTCGGTGCTCTGGGGTTTTAATAGAGCCTGCTTATCGCATAACTCCACAAGCAAACAGCGGCTCACAACGGCAGTTTTCTACGCAAAAAATTGCGATATGATGAAAGTGGCTCAACAAAGTTTGTCGTAATAATGTGTTTCGGCTGATTGAAAGGTTTTCAATTGTGAAAATGAATTACGACGTCCACAACCATAAATACGTACACATAATTGGTCATTATAATATTTCAGTCAGGATTATGACCTTGCTTCTCACACCACTTACGTTGCTTGTGTTAATTTTATACATGAGTGGTGGAAGCTTCAGTGTAATGTCGACTCCAAGCGGCAGATTTTTAAAGAAACTTTTCATGGCAATTTTACTTGACTCTCAGAGTCTTTGCCAGAAATCTCCTGAGAGGAAATCGCCGAAGAAATGTTTTTTCATATTTCGTTGGGTTGGAGATATCTGACATGGGGTTTGAAGCACTGTCTCACGCCTTATAAGCCAATACACTACTTTATAGACTACAGCAACACATTTAAGACTCAGAGCTTATTGAATTGATGACTATACTCTAAGAAAAATCGATTGCTCTTCTACTCTTCAAAAGCATCAATTAAGACACCAATAATCAATATCCAACCCGGGGATCAAATATTCCCTACAGGCAACCGACTGCAATTGCAGAATAAATCTTGTCATTGCAACAATTTTTATATTCCAGAGTTTCATTTCTAACAAATTCTTTAAGGACTAAAGCAATTTTTTACTCTAAAATGCTAGTAGTAAACCATATTATGGTAAGACATTCTAGGCTTGGCAATAAAAGAATGAACCAACTCGAACAATAATACACATTTAAGCGCTTGAATGGATAAGGAATAGTTTTAAAACTTCTTCAGTCACTTACATTTTTTGTTTGTAACCAAATTAAGTGCATAGAGCCCCAATACGCTGCAGCTGACAGTGTTTAGCCATAATATTTTCATAGATTTGTGTGTAAATGGGTTAAATTTTACAACTTTTACTACTTCATTCATTCACACAAATACTCACACATATACTCCTTCAGAAACTCTCAAAAGGCTTATAATAAGCAAATGATGAGTAATGGCCATTAAAAAGGCTTAAAAACCAGAGGAATAAAAACCCATTCAAAAGAGGTAAAGAAAAAACACCGCAAATTGAAAGTAACATTTAAATGTGGTCGTGATTGGGGTGGTGGTAAAGAAACTTATTCTGCCCACATTACAAAAGTGCTTTAAATTCATTAAAATTGAAATGAACAAAAACTTTCGGAGCCAAAACGAACGGCACGAGAAACTAAAAGGAATCCAACATTTTAAAACACAAAAATAAAGAATAATTACACGTTTTCCGCTATTAAATTCTACTTAAAATTAGACCATCTTGGTTTGGGAGTTCATAAATAGTACACGATTTCGTTTACGAAAATGATATTTTTTTCAATGGGAATTGAAAGAGAACGTAGGCTATTAGGTAGAGTGTTGGCTTATAAGACGAGGAAGGTTCGTGTTTTAAACATCCCTTAGGCAACTCAAACACAGCGAATTCTGAAAAAGTTTTCTCTCGCGCGACTTTTTTGGCAAAAATTCTGAAAGTTATCAAAACTCCTATGAAAAGTTTCATATATTTGCCGTTCGCAGTCAACTTTAAACTGTAGGTCCCGCCACCCGTGATAGGCTAGGTTGCAATCCTGACTAAAAGTTTGTAGCGGCTATTTAAGTAATAATTTCTAACAGTCCAGTACTCACTGCCATTGTTATAGGAAACATAGGCTAGTTTATGTACCTTGTTAAATTAAATCTGAGTGGTTTTTTAAATTTATTTCGCCTTCCCAGCCAATACGAAAAACACCATACTAACAGAAGTAATACTACCAGCGCACTTTCTAGATTTTTGTATAATATTTCCAGTTTCTTACGCGGTAGGTCGATTACGAGGACCTTATTTGCACTTTAAAGCTCGAAAAGGGTTCATGTTGTCAATTTTAAAAATTGTTACACAGTAGTCGCCGTACTCTAGTAGGTAGTGTGTTGGCTTATTGTCAAACCCCAGGTCAGACATCAAACAAAGTACAAAAAGTATTTCTTCGACGACTCCCTCTCAGCAGATTTCTGGCAAAAACTCTGAGAGTACATAAAATTGCCATGAAAAGTTTCTCAAAAATCTGTCGTTCGGAGTTGACTTTAAACTGTAGGTCTCGCCACTCATGTATAAAATTAACCCATACAACATAAGTGGTGTGAGAAACTCGGTTGTAATACTGACTGTAGGGTAGTAATGACCAATTATGTTTGTGTGTACGCCTTTTTTGGATGTTACATGATCCAATTTTGTAAATGGAAAACTTTTCACTACACGTGAGTCTTTTAATAACGTTTAAAACATGACCTCGTAGATTGCAAATAAAATAAAAATAAATTTTGTATTTAGTTTTAATTAAAATTCTTCATTATTCGCACAATTCTGTGTGCCACTGTTCACAACTTTATGTAAACAACAACAGTTGCGTTTCTTTGTTATTCCTCTTTTTGTACTCTTTGCATAAACAACAACAATTACTAGGCTATTATTCGACAGATCTTTGTAAAGGAGATCTTGGAACCACGACTACTCTCTTCAAACGCACCGCGTCTTCACACAAGACTGACTGAACTTCACTGTCTAACTCGGCTGCTTTACCTTGCCTTTTATATGGCAGTGTAAACAGTCTGATAAATGTTCCTGATGGCGAATGTTCGTGACTTGGGCTTATCAAAATCTCTATAAATGTAAACATCGTTGTTTATGTATTATGTTTACATTTATTCTTGTTGTGTTGTTTGTGGATTTTTGTTTATTTGTTTACCATTTTTTTATGCTGGTGTTTTTTGGTACAGTACGATAATTTGTAAACAGGTTTGTTTACTGCATTGTTTTCTTTTTGTAACTTTTTTTATTTTTTAATCTTGAGTGATGTAAAAGCAAAACATCAGTATCTTGATTTTTCATTTTCGTAACAACATTTTAAAGCTGATATCCTTAACAGGCCGGCTATTGTAAAATCCCTGCATGGACAACCTGGTATTTATGATTTTATGCATTAGCATTAGCCTCAACAGACTTTTAGCAAAAGTTCGGGAAGTAATTAATTGCATAAAATATTGTATAAACTGTAAGCCCAACATACATACATACATACATAATTGGTCATTACAACCCTTCAGTCAGGATTACGACCTAGTAGTTTCTCGCACCACTTATGTTGTGTGTGTTAATTTTATACATGAATGGCGGGACCTATAGTTTAAAGTCGACTCCGAACGACAGATTTTTGAGAAACTTTTAATGGCAATTTTTGTTTACTCTCAGACTTTTTTCAGAAATCTGCTGAGAGAAAGTCGACGAAGAAATACGTTTTGTATTTTGTTTTGATGTCTGGCCTGGGGCTCGAACCCTGGCTTTACGTCTAATAAGCCAACACACTACCTACTAAACTACGACGATTACTGCCCCATACTTATAAATAAAATTCACTCAAACAACGTGGGTGGTGTTAGAAGCTGGGTTGTATTTCTGCCTGCTGGGTTGTAATAGCTAATAACGTATGTCTTTATTACATTGAGTAATTAAGTCATTTGATTTTTCAATGTCTAAGTATCTTAGACTATATTGGCAGCCATCTCAAATGGCTGCAACATCATGCAACTATAACTCCTGGCCGGCATCTCTCTCCCATTCCGATAGTTTAATAAAAATCACCAATAAGTTCCTTATTTCCTGCCTAATGCATTTAAAACATCCTTAACGTCTCATCATTCTTAATCCTGTTAAATCAAACACTACCACGTGTTCTTCTGTAATTATAAATTCGTACACCTATACTCTGATGCTTTAATTCTACATTACAAGTCGTATAAATTGATGAATTCTGCCAGCCTGCTGTATGTACTTTTTACTTAACATTCTAATCACTGTTACAGAGCTATTGGCTGACATCAATTCTTGTTACAACGTTAGACACTTAAGTGTTCATAATGAGTATACAAACAGCATGATTGTCAATCGAATGGAGTTTTAAGTAAGTGATGTTTGAATGATTGTGATCAAAAACGACTGTTAGACGGCCTACAGCTCCACCATCAACATCGCGATATGATGAGACTTGCCAGCAACTACTTACAATGTCAGCTGCTTGAGATGAAATAGTCGTTACAATTTCAGGCAGTTCTTGCGGCACCTATTAGGTGCAGGATGCCTCAGGTTAGGGTATATGCGATATGCCTCTGTGGGACTGAACCATGGCGTAGATCGAGAATGCTGATGGAATTTGAAACTCTCGAGATTATTGTTTACATGCTACCACGCTATGACTTCTTCGGGAAGTTCAAGACATTTATTCCGTGCAGAACTAAATCGAAAATTATTTGTTACTCACTTGTACTTTCAACTGTCGCCTAGCCAGGCGGCTGTCAAGCTAATGAGTACTATCTTTATGATCTCTATAAGGTATTTCGATTTCCATGAGTCACTCTGCCAGATGTTAGCGCCTTACTACATGCATATCATATGGATACCTTATATGGCGGTATTCCAAGACGATATACATTGGCCATTAACAACCCGATTAACGGATTTCGGCCTGCCACAACACATCCTTCCAGTCGCCTCTGCTTCTTGCGCCCCTACGCCAGTTGGTCACACCAATCGATGACAGGACCTCCTCCATTTGTTCCTTCCTACAAGGTCGTCCTCTTCGCCGACTTCCGTAGATGCCCGCATCAAATATCCTCCTCCATTCGAACGACATGGCCGAGCCAGCGCAGCCGCTATATATTAACATGCTGCACAACATCTATGTCTTTGAGGAGCTCATACAGCTCACTGTTGGATCGGATGCGGAAATCATCACAAACTCGCACTGGACCGAAGATCTTACGTAGGACTTTTCTCTCGAATACTCTCAAGTCTACTGCATCAGTACTTAATAGAATCCATGCCTCTGCGCCATAAAGAAGCACGGGTAGGATAAGCGTCTTAGCTTTGAGTGTTAGTTTTGTTGTACGAGAGAGGTCTCTGCTATTCAATTGCCTTTTGAGACCATAGTGGCACCTGTTGGCAAGAGTGATTCTGCGCTTGATCTCCACACTCATATCATTTTTGGTGGTAACGGCGGAGCAAAGATAAATGAATTCCTTGACTATATCGAAAGTATAGTTTACGGCCATAATCTGAGAATCAATACGCTGCACGTCTCTACTTGTCGATAACATATATTTTGTTTTGCCCTCATTTACTGCCAGACCCATCTTAGTAGACTCCCTTTCAATAGCACTAAAGGCAGCAGTAACATCTCGCTTGGTACGCCCTATGATGTCAATGTCGTCAGCGTGCGCAAGCAGCTGGACACTTTCTTGAAAAATAGTGACATTGCGATGCACTCCCACCTTTCGCAGAACACTCTCCATTACGAAGTTGAACAGATCGCATGATAAGTGGTCGCCTTGTCTGAAACATAGCACGGTATCGAAAGGTTCGAAGAGGTCCATTCCTACCTTGACGGAGCTGCTGGAATTGCTCAACGTCATTGAGCATAGCTTTATCAGTTTCGCAGGTATACCCAGCTCAGACATTGCTGCAAAAACACGACCCCTTATGGGGCTATCGAAGGCTGCCTTATAGTGAACAAAAAGATGGTGTATATCGACTTGAAGAAGATATACTGCGAATGAAAAATTTAAGAATCTCATTGAAAAACTGCAAACTTAGGATTGACAGTGTGGTGTTCGATTACAACCACATGTATGAGCAGCTTCGGGCAAAATAGCTTTTCATATCTGGCTAAAGCTAGTTAGACGGCTCATGAAAAGTTTGCTTTTACTATGAAGCAGCAGGCACCAGGCATCGCATTCGATCTACTCATGCAAAATTGTGTTATATCTTAGAAAATAGACTGAGATAGTGATAACCTGTCGCTAATTCCATTTTCACACCCATTGTGTTAGTGTGCAACTGTCACAAAATTTGTAGTCCTAATGACAACTTATTGCCACAGTTTTAAGGTACGTAGCGTAGAACAACAGCAAATTTATTGCCACAGTCTATAGGTACACGTTGCTGTACTTGTAACATAATAATGATGATTATTATCGCTACTACTGCAATGTCATTCCGTTCATATACAGCACCTTTCAACTACACATACATGTTTAACAGGAATGGCAATGTGATTTAAATTAGAGGAGGACAACACACCATTTCAAATGACTGCTAATGTTCGTGTATGTAAATATAGCCGTGTACAGATTTACAAGAGTTAAGTAATGAGCAGAGAGATTGTTGGTTATATTAAGACTGTATATGAGCAGTTGAATAGACCCTTAAACAACGGCAAAACATCTTTACTTGGCAGACGTTAGGGAAGACATAAGTTGAGTGAAATAAAAGCAAACAAGAGAATTTCTTATTCGGCATGGGTTAATCAACCTACAGCGTATTGTACAATACAGTTATGGTTTGTTTCACCAGACACAAGTATAATGTGTATGTTTGTATCAAATTGTTCTCGCAAATTCTTGTTTAACTGACCAAAAATGTCATCGTTAGCCTTTTGGCTTTCAACACATACAAAAAGACTTCTTTGGACATCCTCTTGTTACTCCATATAATCTCTACCAATATTTTCTTTTCTAATGAATACAAAATTTTCCAGACAAACACGGTGGTCAGCAAATAAAATTTGAAAAAGAAACACACAAAGAAAAGCAAGAAATAACTGCAGTCTTCAGACAACTTAATCAAGTGATTAGAAAAACATTATGTTGTATGCCATACAGGACCAAAATCTAAAGATGAAACACTGTAACACACATATCGAGAAAGGTTTACACCACACAATTCAGTATCATGTATACACACACACACACTTCTAGAAATATTAAACTCCAGCTTATGTGGATGCATGTACATAAAGAGTTATTACTCTCGAGAGAAATATGTGCATGCGTCAGTTATTTTTACTCAAATCTAATCGTACTGGAAACCAAAGCAAATATTGGAAATGAAGACCTATAAACGTAAGTTTAAAATTATTAGCGACACTGTATAATACACCCAATGTAATGACATTTTTAATGCAATATAGGATACAAAAGTATGAAAAACTTAAGACTTTAAATGTTCAATCCCTAGTAATGAGTTGACAGTTTTGATCGAAACGTTTTGGTAGCACTGTACAAAAAATTTTCCCACACTGTAGTTTTTTGTTTGAATTGTAATATTGTTATGAAAATGGAAATAGAGTTTTGCTTATAAACAAAAGCTACAAATACAAAAACAATGAACTTGTTTACATTATAAACAAGTAAACCAAAATATACCAACAAACACTGCAAGAATAAATGTAAACAAAAATACACAAGAAGTCGCCGTAGTACAGTAGGTACTGTGTTGGCTTACTAGACATAAAGCCAGGGTTCGAGCCCCAGGCCAGACATCAAACAAAGTACAAAAAGTATTTCTTCGACGACTCCCTCTCAGCAGATTTCTGGCAAAAATTCTGGGAGTAAATAAAAATTGCCATGAAAATGTTTCTCAAAAATCTGTCGTTCGGAGTCGACTTTAAACTGTAGATCCCACCACTCGGGTATAAAATTAACACACACAACATAAACGGTGTGAGAAACTAGGACGTTGTACAATGGGTGAATTCGACCTGTGGGTACTGTACTTGTCTTAATTGACAAGTACACGTCCTCTAACCTAACCTAACCTAAAATACACAAATAACAATAATGAAACAACGATGTTTACATTTATAGAGATCTCGAGAAGGGGAAGTACCGGACATTCGCCTTCAAGAACATTCATCAGACTGTTTACCCTGCCATATAAAAAGCAAGACAAAGTAGGCGAGTTAATTAGTGACATTCAGTCAGTCTTGTGTGAAGACGCGGTGCGTTTGAAGAGAATAATCATAGTTTTAAGATCTCCGTTACAAAGATCTGTCCAACAATTGTTATTGCTAACGCAAAAGAGTGTAAAGAGGAATAACAAACAAAGCAATTGTTGGTGTTTATATCAAGTTGTGAATGTTGTTAATTAAAACTAAAATTTATTTTTATTTTTATTTACAATCTACGTTTTTAAACGTTTGTAAAAGGTAAAAACGTAACAATATTTTACATTGATTTGCAATCTTATTTAACTTTCAGTTGGTCATGTGCCTCTTTAATTATTTTCTTTCTTTTGGATCACATTCTCTTAAGGGCAATAAAATTCCATTTGAAATGCTTTTTATTTGCATTTCAATTGTTTTTCAATTTGAAATAATTTTCCATAAAGTAACCATAAACTACTGTGCCAATAGTTTAGTGAGACATTTATAGCAATTGCACTGAAAATTAGTTTCAAATAACAACCAGAACTAATGGGTCTTAAAAGAGTAAATAACCGCAGCCAAGGGTAAGAACAGCCAAGTACTACAACTAACTGTAGTAAATTCTGGTTGTATTCAATTTAATCCTGTGTTTTGGTATTAAATTTTTTAATAGTCTTTGCCATTAGGGGGAATCCCATAAAGGTAGTGATTATTAACTTAAGGCTTATGTTGCAAATACACAAAAAAGTATGTATTCCATGCAGTTCTTAGTTGGTAGTTGTAATGTATTTTTTTTTAACAATTCTTTAAAACTTTAAAATATTGCTACGTTTTTAACTTTAAAAAACGTTGAAAATATGACCTCGTAGATTGCAAATAAAATACAAATAAATTTGTGTTTACTTTTAATTAAAATTCTTTATTATTCGCACAATTCTGTGTTCCACTGTTCACAACCTAATGTAAACACCCACGATAAAATTTTGCATATGTGTTGGTAATATTTGTTTTGCTTAGCACAGCAACACATCAAAATTGAACCTTCAAATGCATGTATTGTTGTTGTGAAGAAGAAAATAATATGTGGTTTATGCTACGCAGGCAGCAAAAATCAAAAGTATTTTTGATATTCTTCAAACTCTTCTCAGTCTGTACGTTTGACGACAGTTTTCTTTACGTGTGAGTACGGTTTTACCAATACAATCACAAAAATGGCAAATTGATCAGTTAAGTTTGATCGTGGCCACGCTACTTAAGCAATTATACGACAGATCTTTATAACGGAGATCTTCACACAAGACTGACTGAACTTCACTAACTCACTCGTCTGCTTTGCCTTGCCTTTAATATTGCAAAATAAACAGTGTGATGAATGTTCGTGAAGGCGAATGTTCGTGTCTTCGTCTTCTCCAAATCTTTATAAATGTAAACACTGTTGGTTACATTCATTATTCTTGTGGCGTTTGTTGCTGTATTTTTGTTTACTTGTTTACCGTTTTTTTATGCTGGTGTTTGCTGTTATATTAAGCAGTACGATAATGTGTAAACAGGTTTGTTTACTGCATTGTTTTGTTTTTGTAGTTTTTGTTTATAATTTTAATGTTAAGCGATGCAAAAACAAAACACGAGTATCTTGATTTGTCATTTTCGTAACAATATGTTTTGTTTTATGAATTCCTAAACACATGGATCAGAGGTCAGCAATGAGTATTCAAAACGATGAGTAGACTCGAATCATACTTATAATTTCTGATACTTATACGCATTCACATTTATTTTAATGTCATACTCATACTACTCATACTCAAAGTTTGAAATACTCATGGTACTCGTACTTAACAATACGCACGATGTTATTGATTTGGACTCTCCACGACTCATCGCATACACGAATCGCAAAATAAGTATGATTCGCGTACGGACACTACAATACTCACATGAAGATTGTGTGTTTGCTCTCCTTACTGTCTTTGTCTTTTTTGTTTATGTGTCTTTCTTCTCTCTTTGTAAATGCAACAACAACTAAGACTGTAAATTTTGATGAATGATTCGAATCACTCGAATCATTTATAAGTATTATAAGTATTTTTCTAAATTTATGAATCTGAATGAGTAGGCGTGTGAATCAAACATAGTTCGAATGTTATGAGTTTGATGTCAACGTTGTACTCATACTCATTGCAACTTATACTTATAAATCAATGGTGTAGTGAATACGAATAAATCAGAGTAGTTGGATTTCAATACTGTTGACTCACTCATACTCAAAATTGCATGAGTGCTGATGAGTGGCGAAAAAGCGATTCATTGCTGATCTCTGACATGGATGTTATAACAATAATTATGGTATTCTGTGTGTAGTATTGCGTTCATAATCTTGAAGTGGAATCTAAATAAATGTCAATTTCGAAAAAATACGGCCCAATAACGCCTACAGACTGTAATTCACGCCAGTCACATTTTCCCAATACAACGGCTTTTCACAATAAATTTTTTTCCGAAGCGTATGAACTGACACGGAAGGGTTCGGAAATGTCTGAGGAAGAGACAATAGACGGGATATTTGGTAATTGTTGCTAATTACCAGTTAAAAAATACACAACCCAATTTAATTTATAATAAAGGCACAATTCAATTTATTTTAATCAAAGCACAAATCTAATTTAATTCTAATTAAGTCCGTCGATGCTGCTTCTTTGGTGTCCACAAGAGAAAAAGAAAAAATTAACAATGGCGATTCTTATATGATGTACTCGGTAGTTCGTTACTTGGTCGACCACACCCAAAACAGTGCTGCTGCAAAACAGTGCAGCCACATGCACATCAACAAGAATACTTTTTTAAATTCGAATAAGCATCATGGAATTCAGCAAACCATTGGTGGTCCAACTGGTTGCTTAATTTAAAAACTGTTGTATCCTACACTGGACACCAGGAAAACCAGGGGACTTCTTGAAGCGTGTGTATCACTATTAATAGCGCGCTTTCATTACCGTTTTAAAAAAGATGTAGCCTAGCTTTTCGGCTAATGAGATACAATGAAAATGCATGGAGCTTAATCGCGGGAATAAATTCTCTTCCTCTTTCGTCCAATAAAATTGTACGAAAATTTGATACTTTAAATGCTTTAAAGCGATAATTATTCGAAAATTTTTAGAAGAAAGCAAAAAATTACCATCATATCTGGCGTATGAAATGTTTGGCAGCACATTTGTTTTACAAAATTTTGTTTAACTTTTTTGTAGACAAGAAAAAAAAGGAAAAAGAATTAAAAATTATTGTAAAAGAAATAAAAAGCATCTTAAATGTAAACTTCTTCAAATAAAGAGATGGATTTTAATTAAAAATTGTGTCAACAAAATATTTTCGCATTATATTTTGCCTTTTTAGCATCACCCACCCATTAAACAACCTGGTCATATAGTTTCTTTGCAGCAGCCAGCATATTTAAAGTGGCATGTACACGTTGTAGAAATCAAATCAAATATAAGAAATAAAAGTTAATTAAAAAGTATCCAACAGAGAGAAGGTATACGATACCATACCTTAAGTAATTCAATTCAATATTAAAATCATCTTACCTGGCGTTGTCAACCCAATTGCTGTGGTAACCATACAGTTGATGTTATTGGAAAAGATAAAGAAAAAAGTTCAAAACCATTAAAAGAAATTTAAAAAATCATATTTATTTCCTAAGAATGTTTTTTTCAATAAATATTTGTAAACATTTTAAGAAATAATTTCAATAAACAGTCGATTAAAATAGGCATCATTGAGAAGCCAAGCGTGAAATGAAAAAAACACTAGGAATATAATCAAAAGCTGACTGAGCGTCTGCAATAAAGGAAAAGAGAAAAAAATTTAAAAGAGGAGTAAGAAGCAGAGTTATATTCCTAGCTAACTAATGTCTTTCAGGAAACTGACAGTGCCAGATATTTGAACATCACAAGGCTATTGGGCTATTGAAATTTGAGTTTGCATCTCTTTAAGGCAGAACAGAGACAGAGAGTGTAATCTCCATTACAAAAGCTGAGTTCCACAAACTAAGCGTTGCTTGCCCCGCTAAAAACCTTATCAAGATTTCCTACTTTGAGACTGGGCCTGAAAATACTAAAACCTGCCATAATTCGTTTTGAAGTAACCCCCAAGAGGTTTACTGATTTTTCTCGCCATACCTTGCCTGTTCATTGTTTCATACAGAATCCATCACACTACTTCTCAATACCCTTCCAAGAGCCTTGTGACAAAACCTGACAAAAACTTTCCCAACCCCAGCTTCCTTGGTGATGAGAAACACGTTAGGGTACCTATAGCAGAGTTTCACATGATTCCCTAAGTAAATACCCGTATCAGCGTTCATTGTTAAGCCCTCTGTAAAAAAGTCGCTTTAGTCTAGTAGGTAGGGCTTCAACCCATGGCTCAGATATTTCTTAGGAAACGAATTATAAAAAAATATTTCTTTTGGCAACTTTCTCTCGGCAGCGCTCTGCCAAAAGCTCTGAGTAAATAAAATTACCATGAAAACTTTCACATAAAAATATGTCGTTCGAAGTCGACTTTAAACTCTACTTCCTGCCAATCATGTATGAAATTAACACACACAACATAAGCTGGTGAGAAGCTAGTTTGTAATCCTGGTTAAAGGGTTGTAATGGCAAATTAAGTAAGAAAGTGTAGATCGTACAAATACGAGTAAACTACCTACTCCACGTCATTACTTCCCATCAAGAAATATCACCAACGGCAGCTTGTTGATATTACACGCCCTGACCATATAATCCGTAAAACCTGAACCTATGGAGCTTGAGCCAATATCGAGAGCGATAATAATCCTGGCGTAACTGAACTCTCTTAACCAAGCCAAACCCCATCAAATAATCTCGAATCCCCGTGGTTTTCGAGACCAAATCGACAAAGATCATAATCCTTACATAACCGAACTCTGTTGTCCTAACAAAACCCCCTTAAATAATCTCAAATTAGAATCTCCATGGAAAGTAGCAAAAAATCATCCAAAAGCCTGATTTACCCCTTATGCAACTTACTCAACAACTTCTCCAAGGCCTTCTATTGCACTATACAACCATATGTGAGAATCAATAGCACCACACAACATCATCATGAAGCCAAGTTGTTGGCTTCATACATAAGGCACTCACTCATCATATCATAACTAAGGCACTCTGAAAGCTTGAGCAGAATATACAACGTGGCATAACATGTAGGGCCGTTCTTTTGAAACCACATGTTATTGGTGCCCAGGTTATTCAATTCTGGAGAGATTTCGTTCTCAAAGAAATATGAACCGATGATGCCGCTAGCTCACATAAAACACTGACTTTTTAGGTATTCATTAGACTTTGTTGGACGTCATAAGAAGTGGTATCGTTTCAAATTCGATGATATTGTTTGTTCATACATCCAGAAATGAGTCTCAACTCTGGAGATAATTTTTTGGTGAAAATTTGGGTCAGTTGTCAACTGAATGTGTGGTTAATATCAAGCTGAAAACATACAGCACCCCTCCTGGGAGCATGTGGTTTCCACAAAGAATTTCTGCTTTCTTTCCGTTTCTTTAATCTACTTTTGCAGATTTCTCACAAAAATTCTAAGAGTAAATTAAAATTGTCATGAAAATGTGTCTCAAAAAAATCTGGCACTCGGAGTCGACTTTAAAATTAACCCACACAACATAAGCAGTGTGAGAAGCTAGGTCGTAATCCTGACTGAAGGGTTTTAATCATTATGTATGTTTGTAAGTATGTAATCTATTTTTGTCGGCCCAGCTAAACAGGTGATTGTTCTGCTGTAGCACGCCCTAGGATAATGGGGCTGCCATATATCTTTGCCTAGAAACAACGCCCTCAGAGGATTTTGTGTAGTGGTAGGGAATCTTGCTGATTGTTGACTCCTACCTCTTTTCCCAATCTGTCTTTAAAAAGTATAAAAACATACATCAGTATAGCGTATTTAATCGAGCTAAGTCTTAAGCTTTATACGGGGCACAGGTCAAAAACTTTTTTGGCGTATAAATGAATACGTGTAGGGTACGCTAGCTAGCTAGGTTATTGGCGTAAACTGTTCACATTCAAGTTCACTCGGTGACCATATGGCCCATTGTGTTATCCAGTGCGAAGAGGTAAGCCCCCTGTTATGATCCGTTAGCGGTGGTTTTGAACTAGAGATCAGCAATGAGTATTCAAAAAAATGAGTAGAATCGAATCATACTTATAATCTGTTATGCGTATTCGCATTCATACTTATTTTAACATTATACTCATACTACTCATATTCAAAGTTTGAAGTACTCATCACGTATGATGTTGTTGATTTCGACTCTGCCTAACTCAACATTTACAAAAATCACAAAATAAGTATGATTCGCGTACGAACACTAAAATACTGATTAGAAGCTTGTGTGTTTGCTTTGCTTGCTGTCTTTGTCTTTTTTTTTGTAAATGCAACAACAACTAAGACTTTACAATTTGATAAATGATGATACGTCACTCGAATCATTTATAAGTATTATAAGTATTTTTGTAAAGTTATGAATCTGAATGAGTAGGCGTATGAATCAAACATATTTCGAATGGTATGAGTTTGATGTCAACGTTGTACGCATACCCATTGCAACCTGTACTTATAAATCAATGTGGTAGTGCGTACGAATGAATCAAAGTAGTTAAAATGCAATATTGTTGATTCACTTATATTCCAAATTTCATGAGTGCTTATGAGTAGCGAAAAAACTATTCATTGCTGATCTCTGGTTTGAACCAGCCCTAGCTTCGGCTTCGGCTACCTTAATACGCCACCATTAATACGTGTGAATAATAGCAATTTTTTCGAGCCTGTTTCATAAAAATTGAGTGATGGAATGATTATCGGACTCGGTATATATATTTTTTTAAACAAACTCCCATTGCCATTTCATATGAAACCATACATGATAGAGGCTTTAGAGATTGAAAATAAATTACAAAAATAAATCAAAAATCTATACACTCAGTTACCATCAAACAAACATTGATACATATACTCTGATTCCGAATGACCATAACAGACATTAAGCGTGACAATGTGATGAAAAAAAGCATAAATTTTCAAAGGCCAAATTTGAACAGATTTGTTTATAAAATTATGTATATTTTTTTTAACAATTTTGTACATCAAATAGATATATGTACTGCTCATATAAATGTGTGTACTACATGTACAAAATTTTTCATTTTTTAAAATCATTTTTAACTGTCTGTGGATGGATAAGTTTAAGCCAGTAAATGAATACAGTTTGAAATATTTTTTTTATTTCATTTTGTTTTATTTTTTTTATCATTTCTTTTCATTTTAGCTAGGAATGGGAGCTGCAAACAAATAAAAGTTTATGAATTTCAATTCATAAATATTTCAATAGTATCTGCAGTCACTTGAACAGTTTGCAGAATAATAACGACTGCTGGGCGTGTTATTTACAAGTGAATGGTTTTGAAAATAAAAAAAAAATTTTTAATTTTTTTTCCAGTGGCCACTAACTCCTTAATATACAAATTACGCTGTAAGCCAGGGGAAAGATTTTTTCTTTGGGTATAATTTCCACGCTTTCGTTAGATGCCTGTGGACAGTACTGGTATCATTACTACCTCGATTGAATTTAAAATTCCTATTGTTGGTGGTTATTATTTAGCTGGTAGTGATCCTGCAATAAATCGCATTTTCAGCTTTGAAGGATTGCATTTTTAAGCCTTTTTTTCTTGAGTTCTTTTACTCTTTTTTTATTTCAATGCCTTCTAGTATTTTTTTTTTTTTTGGTTTCATTTGTTTTCCTTTTATACGACAGCTCGATATAAGGATTTGCATACAGAATGTCGCATGTAAGGATTTGCATGAATTTATTTCATATTAATGTTCATTTTCCTATACTGATGGCATGATATTTTAAAGTTTCTGCACCACAAATGCACCAGTTAAGCGTGAATCTGTATTATGCCTCTCAGTTCACATGTAATGGCAAAAAAATTTCAATTTAAACAAAAATTTTATTAAGAAACCATAACAGAGACACAAACTTTAACGCAACAATTTCAAACTTAAACGTCTAGACTCCCTAGTCCTAACCGATATTCCAGAAAAGCGGATTAGTTTAGTTGCAGTTTTGGTTTTCCACAGGCCTTTTACAGTCTGGCTGCATATTTAAGAAGAATAAAGCATTTGGATTGTTGTTGTTCATTATTTGTATGTTTCCAAGCCCAAAAATTATAGCAATACCTGTATACAGATGACAAATGCGCACCACATGGGCTTTATAATTTGCAAAACCAAATGCTAGAAACGCCTTAAAATCTAAGATATTTAGATGGGTAGAAGAAGAAAAAAAAAAAGAAGTGGGATAGACACAGTTTTAAATTTTTCCTACTCCCAGAACTACACAAACTGTAGTTATTTTAAAGAAAGGGGAAATCTTGCATCAGACTACCCAATGATATCGTTTCAACAGTAATCAGCTTTATTACCTGGCAGGTAGGAAGGTTAAAAAATATTTGTAAATTCCAAAGCCATGCGCATGCTTTCATGATTAGAAGAGCGAAATATCTGTGATCTTACCATATACTAGGCAGAGTATTATCCACCGACACTGAACTGTATTCTGAGTTTCGTCAGGGCAAAGGTTGAGGGTAGTAAAATTGAACATGTCGACGCAGTGCTTTGGTACTCCTACATGATCAATTTCTGACGTAGCTGTTGGTGGTTCAACTTTTAGTAGTTGTTTACAATTCCATTCAGTCTCTACTAGCGTACAACTCAGATGTTAAAATTCTTCTTCCAACTGCACTGGAGTTTTTATGGGAAACACAGAAGCAAATGATCTGTGATCTTCCAACATCTTCAGGTCAGATAAGGCACAACCATCGAACTTTCCAATGAATACTCTACTTTGGAATTGCTTCGAGGACCTGCAAGCTAATAATCAATAATGCGGTCATAGATTCCCTTAACGATGACTGTCTTCGACCACGTGTTAAACGGAATAGAAAATCTTGCAAAACTGGTTGAAAGGGCACAAAAAGTCTTCTTAAGCTCCCAAGGAACACGTTCGGTGTGTTTTTTGTTGGAGTCAATACTGGCTCTTGCACTCATGGGCATTCATTCAAGGCGCATTGGTTTTGGGGACTTTACAAACGATTTCTGCAGAAGCTGTAGGGACGAAGAAGAAAAGAAAGCTGTTCTTTATATATTGGATACATGAGCAGTACTACGCCGGGGAAGAAAAAGGCATCTTGGTTTTACACAAGAATATTGGCAATATAAAACGTTTCATTATAAGATTTGCTATGGTTACCTTTGCCTAATTGTTTTTCTCACGAGTTAGAATTGTAAATTTCTAAACAACAGCCGAATGTAAGATAACTTTACTGCACGTACAACATTTATCCTTCATTTGCAGACAAGTTGCTATACCTGTATGTAAACATTGGTTTTTTTTCATGCTACGCATTACAATGCACAATATTTACCCAGCAAAAAACAAACATATAAAAGTACTACATTGTTGTTGTAAGTACTACAATTATGTTGACCGTTAAATTAGGCAACATATTCGATTGTTAATGTTAAGTGCATATTAGTATCATGTACCACTTAAACCATTCATTGTGATATGTTGTCAAGCCGCAGAAACAAATTTTTTTTGCGATTTCTTCATGATAAGCTTTCATTTAACATTTTTTCTATACTTCAGATATTATTTGCCGCATGTCTAATTATTTATTGGTTAACGTTTGCACATTTTACTAATAGCGGCATTCCATTGCTGCAAAATACTACAGAATCCACATGACGGCGCATGAGCCATAACAGAGTGTAAAATGTTTGTAATAAAGGCATCCACATTACAAGGGGCTCTAATTTATTTTTTTTTTAATTTTATATTCCTCTCTCTGAACATGTTAAAATTACCGTTAATAAGTGTTGCCATTTGTTTTGATTTTGAAATCCAGCGGTCCTTGATGTTTTATTACATACAAGAAGAGCTCTTTCATTTATGAAAAAATAATCCCTGAATTTTCTTTCATGACCCCTATCTAAATTAGAACAACTGATATTATTTTGATTGTATTTGATAAGCACTGGTAGCCGAATGTTATATAATTTGAGAAGAATATGGAAAAAAAGTCGAAGCTAAGTTTGACAAAACTAAGGCAACTCAGTCACATCACCTGAAACAATTGAATAAAAAAAACCTGGTATCGATAGATGATAGAAGTCGTATGTATCTAACTTTGCTCTTTGATTTCAGTTCCTTCAAGAAGACAAAAACCTTTACATCTTTGCCCGCCATTTCCTTCCAAAACGTTTCAGATATTCACATCTCGATGGATGAAAACTATTCCATCACTCGATTTAAAAAAATAAAGGCAGAGAAGAAAATAATAAAGGTCGGTTCATTCAGAAGGGAGAAATTATTTTACCATCACTGTGGAGCACAATTGCCGATGAATCTTGATCAATACTACTGATAGTAAGAGTCAAATATGAAGTCCCAAAGACTTCTTAAGATTGTTAGTCGGAGGTTCATCTCAAAATCTCAAAACAGGTACGAAAAAGAGGAAAGTTTCCAAATGAAAGAATATTAAAATACAAAACCTCAAAACTTTTTTTTATAATTTACTGCCTGTGCAAATTGTTGTGATCAATTAAGGTCAGCCTGTAACCAATAAAACAAACCAAACTCAACTAACAAAACTTTTACGCCTGGAATGTTGTTCGTTACTTGGTCGACCACACCCAAAACAGTGCTGCTGCAAAACAGTGCAGCCACATGCACATCAACAAGAATACTTTTTTAAATTCGAATAAGCATCATGGAATTCAGCAAACCATTGGTGGTCCAACTGGTTGCTTAATTTAAAAACTGTTGTATCCTACACTGGACACCAGGAAAACCAGGGGACTTCTTGAAGCGTGTGTATCACTATTAATAGCGCGCTTTCATTACCGTTTTAAAAAAGATGTAGCCTAGCTTTTCGGCTAATGAGATACAATGAAAATGCATGGAGCTTAATCGCGGGAATAAATTCTCTTCCTCTTTCGTCCAATAAAATTGTACGAAAATTTGATACTTTAAATGCTTTAAAGCGATAATTATTCGAAAATTTTTAGAAGAAAGCAAAAAATTACCATCATATCTGGCGTATGAAATGTTTGGCAGCACATTTGTTTTACAAAATTTTGTTTAACTTTTTTGTAGACAAGAAAAAAAAGGAAAAAGAATTAAAAATTATTGTAAAAGAAATAAAAAGCATCTTAAATGTAAACTTCTTCAAATAAAGAGATGGATTTTAATTAAAAATTGTGTCAACAAAATATTTTCGCATTATATTTTGCCTTTTTAGCATCACCCACCCATTAAACAACCTGGTCATATAGTTTCTTTGCAGCAGCCAGCATATTTAAAGTGGCATGTACACGTTGTAGAAATCAAATCAAATATAAGAAATAAAAGTTAATTAAAAAGTATCCAACAGAGAGAAGGTATACGATACCATACCTTAAGTAATTCAATTCAATATTAAAATCATCTTACCTGGCGTTGTCAACCCAATTGCTGTGGTAACCATACAGTTGATGTTATTGGAAAAGATAAAGAAAAAAGTTCAAAACCATTAAAAGAAATTTAAAAAATCATATTTATTTCCTAAGAATGTTTTTTTCAATAAATATTTGTAAACATTTTAAGAAATAATTTCAATAAACAGTCGATTAAAATAGGCATCATTGAGAAGCCAAGCGTGAAATGAAAAAAACACTAGGAATATAATCAAAAGCTGACTGAGCGTCTGAAATAAAGGAAAAGAGAAAAAAATTTAAAAGAGGAGTAAGAAGCAGAGTTATATTCCTAGCTAACTAATGTCTTTCAGGAAACTGACAGTGCCAGATATTTGAACATCACAAGGCTATTGGGCTATTGAAATTTGAGTTTGCATCTCTTTAAGGCAGAACAGAGACAGAGAGTGTAATCTCCATTACAAAAGCTGAGTTCCACAAACTAAGCGTTGCTTGCCGCGCTAAAAACCTTATCAAGATTTCCTACTTTGAGACTGGGCCTGAAAATACTAAAACCTGCCATAATTCGTTTTGAAGTAACCCCCAAGAGGTTTACTGATTTTTCTCGCCATACCTTGCCTGTTCATTGTTTCATACAGAATCCATCACACTACTTCTCAATACCCTTCCAAGAGCCTTGTGACAAAACCTGACAAAAACTTTCCCAACCCCAGCTTCCTTGGTGATGAGAAACACGTTAGGGTACCTATAGCAGAGTTTCACATGATTCCCTAAGTAAATACCCGTATCAGCGTTCATTGTTAAGCCCTCTGTAAAAAAGTCGCTTTAGTCTAGTAGGTAGGGCTTCAACCCATGGCTCAGATATTTCTTAGGAAACGAATTATAAAAAAATATTTCTTTTGGCAACTTTCTCTCGGCAGCGCTCTGCCAAAAGCTCTGAGTAAATAAAATTACCATGAAAACTTTCACATAAAAATATGTCGTTCGAAGTCGACTTTAAACTCTACTTCCTGCCAATCATGTATGAAATTAACACACACAACATAAGCTGGTGAGAAGCTAGTTTGTAATCCTGGTTAAAGGGTTGTAATGGCAAATTAAGTAAGAAAGTGTAGATCGTACAAATACGAGTAAACTACCTACTCCACGTCATTACTTCCCATCAAGAAATATCACCAACGGCAGCTTGTTGATATTACACGCCCTGACCATATAATCCGTAAAACCTGAACCTATGGAGCTTGAGCCAATATCGAGAGCGATAATAATCCTGGCGTAACTGAACTCTCTTAACCAAGCCAAACCCCATCAAATAATCTCGAATCCCCGTGGTTTTCGAGACCAAATCGACAAAGATCATAATCCTTACATAACCGAACTCTGTTGTCCTAACAAAACCCCCTTAAATAATCTCAAATTAGAATCTCCATGGAAAGTAGCAAAAAATCATCCAAAAGCCTGATTTACCCCTTATGCAACTTACTCAACAACTTCTCCAAGGCCTTCTATTGCACTATACAACCATATGTGAGAATCAATAGCACCACACAACATCATCATGAAGCCAAGTTGTTGGCTTCATACATAAGGCACTCACTCATCATATCATAACTAAGGCACTCTGAAAGCTTGAGCAGAATATACAACGTGGCATAACATGTAGGGCCGTTCTTTTGAAACCACATGTTATTGGTGCCCAGGTTATTCAATTCTGGAGAGATTTCGTTCTCAAAGAAATATGAACCGATGATGCCGCTAGCTCACATAAAACACTGACTTTTTAGGTATTCATTAGACTTTGTTGGACGTCATAAGAAGTGGTATCGTTTTAAATTCGATGATATTGTTTGTTCATACATCCAGAAATGAGTCTCAACTCTGGAGATAATTTTTTGGTGAAAATTTGGGTCAGTTGTCAACTGAATGTGTGGTTAATATCAAGCTGAAAACATACAGCACCCCTCCTGGGAGCATGTGGTTTCCACAAAGAATTTCTGCTTTTTTTCCGTTTCTTTAATCTACTTTTGCAGATTTCTCACAAAAATTCTAAGAGTAAATTAAAATTGTCATGAAAATGTGTCTCAAAAAAATCTGGCACTCGGAGTCGACTTTAAAATTAACCCACACAACATAAGCAGTGTGAGAAGCTAGGTCGTAATCCTGACTGAAGGGTTTTAATCATTATGTATGTTTGTAAGTATGTAATCTATTTTTGTCGGCCCAGCTAAACAGGTGATTGTTCTGCTGTAGCACGCCCTAGGATAATGGGGCTGCCATATATCTTTGCCTAGAAACAACGCCCTCAGAGGATTTTGTGTAGTGGTAGGGAATCTTGCTGATTGTTGACTCCTACCTCTTTTCCCAATCTGTCTTTAAAAAGTATAAAAACATACATCAGTATAGCGTATTTAATCGAGCTAAGTCTTAAGCTTTATACGGGGCACAGGTCAAAAACTTTTTTGGCGTATAAATGAATACGTGTAGGGTACGCTAGCTAGCTAGGTTATTGGCGTAAACTGTTCACATTCAAGTTCACTCGGTGACCATATGGCCCATTGTGTTATCCAGTGCGAAGAGGTAAGCCCCCTGTTATGATCCGTTAGCGGTGGTTTTGAACTAGAGATCAGCAATGAGTATTCAAAAAAATGAGTAGAATCGAATCATACTTATAATCTGTTATGCGTATTCGCATTCATACTTATTTTAACATTATACTCATACTACTCATATTCAAAGTTTGAAGTACTCATCACGTATGATGTTGTTGATTTCGACTCTGCCTAACTCAACATTTACAAAAATCACAAAATAAGTATGATTCGCGTACGAACACTAAAATACTGATTAGAAGCTTGTGTGTTTGCTTTGCTTGCTGTCTTTGTCTTTTTTTTTGTAAATGCAACAACAACTAAGACTTTACAATTTGATAAATGATGATACGTCACTCGAATCATTTATAAGTATTATAAGTATTTTTGTAAAGTTATGAATCTGAATGAGTAGGCGTATGAATCAAACATATTTCGAATGGTATGAGTTTGATGTCAACGTTGTACACATACCCATTGCAACCTGTACTTATAAATCAATGTGGTAGTGCGTACGAATGAATCAAAGTAGTTAAAATGCAATATTGTTGATTCACTTATATTCCAAATTTCATGAGTGCTTATGAGTAGCGAAAAAACTATTCATTGCTGATCTCTGGTTTGAACCAGCCCTAGCTTCGGCTTCGGCTACCTTAATACGCCACCATTAATACGTGTGAATAATAGCAATTTTTTCGAGCCTGTTTCATAAAAATTGAGTGATGGAATGATTATCGGACTCGGTATATATATTTTTTTAAACAAACTCCCATTGCCATTTCATATGAAACCATACATGATAGAGGCTTTAGAGATTGAAAATAAATTACAAAAATAAATCAAAAATCTATACACTCAGTTACCATCAAACAAACATTGATACATATACTCTGATTCCGAATGACCATAACAGACATTAAGCGTGACAATGTGATGAAAAAAAGCATAAATTTTCAAAGGCCAAATTTGAACAGATTTGTTTATAAAATTATGTATATTTTTTTTAACAATTTTGTACATCAAATAGATATATGTACTGCTCATATAAATGTGTGTACTACATGTACAAAATTTTTCATTTTTTAAAATCATTTTTAACTGTCTGTGGATGGATAAGTTTAAGCCAGTAAATGAATACAGTTTGAAATATTTTTTTTATTTCATTTTGTTTTATTTTTTTTATCATTTCTTTTCATTTTAGCTAGGAATGGGAGCTGCAAACAAATAAAAGTTTATGAATTTCAATTCATAAATATTTCAATAGTATCTGCAGTCACTTGAACAGTTTGCAGAATAATAACGACTGCTGGGCGTGTTATTTACAAGTGAATGGTTTTGAAAATAAAAAAAAAATTTTTAATTTTTTTTCCAGTGGCCACTAACTCCTTAATATACAAATTACGCTGTAAGCCAGGGGAAAGATTTTTTCTTTGGGTATAATTTCCACGCTTTCGTTAGATGCCTGTGGACAGTACTGGTATCATTACTACCTCGATTGAATTTAAAATTCCTATTGTTGGTGGTTATTATTTAGCTGGTAGTGATCCTGCAATAAATCGCATTTTCAGCTTTGAAGGATTGCATTTTTAAGCCTTTTTTTCTTGAGTTCTTTTACTCTTTTTTTATTTCAATGCCTTCTAGTATTTTTTTTTTTTTTGGTTTCATTTGTTTTCCTTTTATACGACAGCTCGATATAAGGATTTGCATACAGAATGTCGCATGTAAGGATTTGCATGAATTTATTTCATATTAATGTTCATTTTCCTATACTGATGGCATGATATTTTAAAGTTTCTGCACCACAAATGCACCAGTTAAGCGTGAATCTGTATTATGCCTCTCAGTTCACATGTAATGGCAAAAAAATTTCAATTTAAACAAAAATTTTATTAAGAAACCATAACAGAGACACAAACTTTAACGCAACAATTTCAAACTTAAACGTCTAGACTCCCTAGTCCTAACCGATATTCCAGAAAAGCGGATTAGTTTAGTTGCAGTTTTGGTTTTCCACAGGCCTTTTACAGTCTGGCTGCATATTTAAGAAGAATAAAGCATTTGGATTGTTGTTGTTCATTATTTGTATGTTTCCAAGCCCAAAAATTATAGCAATACCTGTATACAGATGACAAATGCGCACCACATGGGCTTTATAATTTGCAAAACCAAATGCTAGAAACGCCTTAAAATCTAAGATATTTAGATGGGTAGAAGAAGAAAAAAAAAAGAAGTGGGATAGACACAGTTTTAAATTTTTCCTACTCCCAGAACTACACAAACTGTAGTTATTTTAAAGAAAGGGGAAATCTTGCATCAGACTACCCAATGATATCGTTTCAACAGTAATCAGCTTTATTACCTGGCAGGTAGGAAGGTTAAAAAATATTTGTAAATTCCAAAGCCATGCGCATGCTTTCATGATTAGAAGAGCGAAATATCTGTGATCTTACCATATACTAGGCAGAGTATTATCCACCGACACTGAACTGTATTCTGAGTTTCGTCAGGGCAAAGGTTGAGGGTAGTAAAATTGAACATGTCGACGCAGTGCTTTGGTACTCCTACATGATCAATTTCTGACGTAGCTGTTGGTGGTTCAACTTTTAGTAGTTGTTTACAATTCCATTCAGTCTCTACTAGCGTACAACTCAGATGTTAAAATTCTTCTTCCAACTGCACTGGAGTTTTTATGGGAAACACAGAAGCAAATGATCTGTGATCTTCCAACATCTTCAGGTCAGATAAGGCACAACCATCGAACTTTCCAATGAATACTCTACTTTGGAATTGCTTCGAGGACCTGCAAGCTAATAATCAATAATGCGGTCATAGATTCCCTTAACGATGACTGTCTTCGACCACGTGTTAAACGGAATAGAAAATCTTGCAAAACTGGTTGAAAGGGCACAAAAAGTCTTCTTAAGCTCCCAAGGAACACGTTCGGTGTGTTTTTTGTTGGAGTCAATACTGGCTCTTGCACTCATGGGCATTCATTCAAGGCGCATTGGTTTTGGGGACTTTACAAACGATTTCTGCAGAAGCTGTAGGGACGAAGAAGAAAAGAAAGCTGTTCTTTATATATTGGATACATGAGCAGTACTACGCCGGGGAAGAAAAAGGCATCTTGGTTTTACACAAGAATATTGGCAATATAAAACGTTTCATTATAAGATTTGCTATGGTTACCTTTGCCTAATTGTTTTTCTCACGAGTTAGAATTGTAAATTTCTAAACAACAGCCGAATGTAAGATAACTTTACTGCACGTACAACATTTATCCTTCATTTGCAGACAAGTTGCTATACCTGTATGTAAACATTGGTTTTTTTTCATGCTACGCATTACAATGCACAATATTTACCCAGCAAAAAACAAACATATAAAAGTACTACATTGTTGTTGTAAGTACTACAATTATGTTGACCGTTAAATTAGGCAACATATTCGATTGTTAATGTTAAGTGCATATTAGTATCATGTACCACTTAAACCATTCATTGTGATATGTTGTCAAGCCGCAGAAACAAATTTTTTTTGCGATTTCTTCATGATAAGCTTTCATTTAACATTTTTTCTATACTTCAGATATTATTTGCCGCATGTCTAATTATTTATTGGTTAACGTTTGCACATTTTACTAATAGCGGCATTCCATTGCTGCAAAATACTACAGAATCCACATGACGGCGCATGAGCCATAACAGAGTGTAAAATGTTTGTAATAAAGGCATCCACATTACAAGGGGCTCTAATTTATTTTTTTTTTAATTTTATATTCCTCTCTCTGAACATGTTAAAATTACCGTTAATAAGTGTTGCCATTTGTTTTGATTTTGAAATCCAGCGGTCCTTGATGTTTTATTACATACAAGAAGAGCTCTTTCATTTATGAAAAAATAATCCCTGAATTTTCTTTCATGACCCCTATCTAAATTAGAACAACTGATATTATTTTGATTGTATTTGATAAGCACTGGTAGCCGAATGTTATATAATTTGAGAAGAATATGGAAAAAAAGTCGAAGCTAAGTTTGACAAAACTAAGGCAACTCAGTCACATCACCTGAAACAATTGAATAAAAAAAACCTGGTATCGATAGATGATAGAAGTCGTATGTATCTAACTTTGCTCTTTGATTTCAGTTCCTTCAAGAAGACAAAAACCTTTACATCTTTGCCCGCCATTTCCTTCCAAAACGTTTCAGATATTCACATCTCGATGGATGAAAACTATTCCATCACTCGATTTAAAAAAATAAAGGCAGAGAAGAAAATAATAAAGGTCGGTTCATTCAGAAGGGAGAAATTATTTTACCATCACTGTGGAGCACAATTGCCGATGAATCTTGATCAATACTACTGATAGTAAGAGTCAAATATGAAGTCCCAAAGACTTCTTAAGATTGTTAGTCGGAGGTTCATCTCAAAATCTCAAAACAGGTACGAAAAAGAGGAAAGTTTCCAAATGAAAGAATATTAAAATACAAAACCTCAAAACTTTTTTTTATAATTTACTGCCTGTGCAAATTGTTGTGATCAATTAAGGTCAGCATGTAACCAATAAAACAAACCAAACTCAACTAACAAAACTTTTACGCCTGGAATGTTGACACTGGCTACAGCAAAAATAAAGAGAGAGAGAGAGAGGGATTCATATTTAATAAACTTTATTCTTAATTAAGCCTCTTTAACTCACTGGTACAGCACTGGTCTTGTAAACCAGGGGTCGTGAGATCAATTCTCAGAGGAGGCAATTTGTTCTGTGGTATGCTTAATGGGTTTCATGCAATTTTATAATAGAAATGATGGGTACTGACTATAAATTTTTAAACTGTGTAAAAAGGAAAGGTCAGCTGAAGCAGATAAGGCCAATCCAGGCTCTTATGCCTATTTTCATACAATCAGGCTTGTTGAGCGTTCGTACCAACCATCATACTTTCTATATTTTGTTCAAAATTTCATATTCTCTTTCAACCAACACCTCTGAGATAAGTTCTATTTGGTGGAGTGTATTTTCCAAGATATTGAGCCCTTGAGCTTCACCAATGCGAGAAATCGCATAAAAAGTATTCTATTGCTTCGATGTCTTCATCACACATCCTGCATTATTAATTATCTACCGCGCCTATCTGGTTTAAATGCATAACTTGGAAGCCAATTCGATTTTTAAGAATTTCAATAATTTCAAGAACTTCAATTTAATTGTTAAAGAAAATTAACATTTTCTGGCTTTAATTTAAATTTATTCCACCACGTTTGAACGTTATTTTAAACAATACTGTTACGTTTTTACCTTTTAAAAACATTTAAAATATGAGCTCGTAGATTGCAAATAAAATAAAAATAAATTTTTGTTTAGTTTTAATGAAAATTCTTTTTATTCGCACAATTCTGTGTGCCACTGTTCACAACTGTAAATGTAAACAGCGATGTTTACATTTATTCTTGTAATGTTGGTTGTGCATTTTTGTTAACTTGTTTACCATTTTTTTGTGCTGGTGTTTGTTGTCATATTAAGCAGTACGATACTTTGTAAACAGATTTGTTTACTGAATTGTTTTATTTTTCTAGCTTTTGTTTATAACTTTAATGTTAGGTGATGTAAAAGCAAAACGCCAGAGACTTTTCCCTTTTAGTTTTTTATAATTTTTTACCCGTTCAATTTTAAGTATTTAATGATATTGTTTGTAATAATTTACTACGATTATTATTGCATATCATAAATAACAAAATAATGAGAGGAATATTTTTAATTGGCCAGAAGCCACAGAAAATTTTCTTCTAATACTTGTTGTGTATTAATGTTGCTTTTGTTTACTCGCGTTTTTTTATATGCAGTATTTTTGTCTCTCTTTCTCTCTCTCTCTTTCTGTCTCTAGACCATATTCTAATTTTTTTATAGAAAATATTCCATATTGTACAACGTAAAATGGAAATAAATTCCGCGTCTTAGCTCGTAAAATATACCACAACTGGGACACAAAACTCAACAGGCTAATAAACACAATATGCTGCTACACTACACATCTCCACACTTTACTGTATTTGCAGAGTATTATTGCAAGCTAATGCAATAGAATTTTCCATAGTTTCGCTAAAATATATAAATATTTACTGCTTCAATAGGAAGGAGTTAAGGGAGTATTTCACTTATGTACATACACATGCAATTCGCCATTACAAGGCTTACGACCTAGCTTCTCACACTCACACTGTGTTGTGTGTGATAATTTTATACATGGGTGGTGGCACGTACAGTTTAGACAGATAGTTGAGAGACTTTTCAAGGCAATTTTATTTACCCTCGGAGTTTTTGCTAGAAATCTCCTGAGGAAGTCGCCGACGAAATATTTTTTTAAATTTTGTATTTGTAGTAGATGTCTGACCCGGGGTTTAAACCACCAACACACTACCTACTAGTTGTGGAACTTAGCGGTGATTTATTCGAAGACAATACTTGAAATTCAATGCCTGAGATGTACATTATATTGGCTTTCATAGATACTGAAAAACATACGAAGCACATGCTGTTTTGCGTTTGTTTGTCAAATAAATAAAAATAAGTCAGTCATCATTAAAAGACTGCCTTTGTTTTGGCACCAGCTGACCAAAACAATTGCATTCCAATGATATCATGAATAGTTTCGCGAAATTACTACAACACAAAACACTGTAAGCGCTAACGTGGTTAAGATTCACAGCAGCACTTCTCTACGCTACTGCGGTGATGTTACCAATTTCACCATCACAGTCATGACAAGGAGAAAGCCAAGTCACTTCAGTGATTTAAAAACAACAAGGCTGACGGTCCTGATGGTCTGTCCTCTGACTAGTTTAAGAAGCGATATTGATCTGTTATGATTAGAACAAAGCATGACCAAAAATTGATTGTCCCCAGCTCTAAGCTGAAGAGGAAGACCCCAGGATATGATACCAACTGTAGGGTTTGGACGTGAGACCATGGTTTATACCCCAGGTCAAACATCAAAATGAAAAAATATTTCTTCGGCGACTTCCTCCCAGCAGACTTCTGGCAAAAACTCTGAAAGTAAAATAAAACTGCCATGAAAACTTTTTCAAAAATAAGTCGTTCGGAGTCGACTTAAAACGATAGGTTCTGCCATTCATGTATAAAATTAACACACACAACATAGGTGGTGTGAGAAGCTAGGTCGTAATACTGAGTGAAGGGTTCTAATAACCAATTATATACGTATAGGGATAGATGTAAACCCTCCCTCCATTAGGTTCTTACGAACATATTATATAGACAACTAAAGCAAATTGTCAAGCCACTCATTCAACCTTCTCAGTACGGCTTCTGGAATATGATATTGTTAGATACTGGTGTTTTGCTTTTACATCGCTTAACATTAAAATTATGAACAAAAATACAACAACAAGCACCAGCATAAAAAATTAGTAAACAGAAATACAACAACAAACACCAGAATAAAGAAAATGGTAAACAAAAATACAACAACAAACACCACAAGAATAAATGTAAACAAAATACACAAACAACAATAATGAAACAACGATGTTTACATTTATAGAGATCTCATTTATTTTATTTACAATCTACGAGCTCATATTTTAAACGTTCTTAAAAGGTGAAAACGTATCACTATGATATTCTCATGACCAATTTATAATTGAAAGGAGCAATAACTCCTACTTGGAAAAAAGAAAATAAGAGTCATGCCTTTATAAATAAAGTTTCATCAGAATCCAGTCGCCTACAGTGCCAATAGAAACGACCTTGCAGCCAAGTAAATCAATGCCATTGAATAGCAAATTCACATCTTTTTCAAAAATTTTTCAGAATTTCTAAAGAAAATCAAAAAGAGAATAAAACCATGATTTTTCATTTTATGATGCATTCGTAAAAAATATTCTTAAAATTGTATTTTTATTACCAAATTTGTTGTTGTTTTATTATTAAGTTATTAACCTTTTTCTTATTAAAGATTTCTTATTGATGTCTACAACAATAGCAATGAAGCTACTGCAATGAAGCAGAAACAATAAAGTTATACCCGAGGCCAATAACACCCCATCCAAAATAGGTTTAATAAACTTGCTAGAGCAAGGCAATAAATACGTAGGAACTATAAATTGTTTTACAATTCAATAAAACGAAAATATGAGTAAAAAAGATTATTTTCTGGTTTTCTTTCCATGCCCTACAGCCCAATATTCTTGGAAGTCGTATAAGGTTTGTAACATTAAGAATTGGAATCTCCATCCAATTTTACCTAAAGGATAAGCGCCTACTTCAGAGGCAGAGGTTAAGTCCATTGGTGATGCTATAAATCAATATCCAATTCGGGAATAAAACCGACCCCATAGGAAGCTATTTGCGTACCAAAAGAAAAGTCGCTATTGCAGTCATCATTATTTTGTACAGTTCCGTAAAAGCTAACAGGAAACAAGAGTTCAACAACATCCACCCCTTTATAGCAATAACTAGACAGTGGCACATGAAAGATAGTCTCCTCTTCTGCTTTATATCCAAAGCTCCTGCAAAAATCATTTGATGGAATGCAAAGGTCTTATGTCGGAACCCCTAAAATATAAGACACAAGCTACTTTGTAAAACCGACAGTATATGGAATACCTAAAGACATTGGTTACCAGATCATTTAATTTTGGCCAGAAAAAGTTGGTAATCATCGACCTAGAATGCTTGCCGTCGGCATTGGTGGCCAGGTCAATGTTGTTCACAAAGAAATAAGGACCAGTGATGTTCCCAGCACCAAATTCACACGAAAACAGTGACTTTTTTGGGAAGCATTAGAAACTTTTGGATCCCAAGATCAACAATTTTGTTTGGTCATGTACAAATGAGCCTCAAACCTGAGGATTATTTTGCAATAAAACTAAGGATCAGCTGGCCACTACTCCAAAGTAAATTCAGAGAGCAAACTTCTTTGTCTGCGGTCCTTTATCTTCAGTTCCTGGTCAGTTCAATTTGTAACGGAATAACTCCAAGGCGAGGAATAACGCCAAGCTGTGGTCGAATTCTGTCTCGGATTCTCCTGCAAACACTCACGTGTATCAGGAATTCTTTCGGCAGATTTAACTCTTTGTAGACGTAGGTAGTGCTCGTTCGTTTACTGAACCAGTGGATCCAAATTTATCAATTACATTGCGATTAGTTTTCTCGGTATAACTGTTATGGTGATCGTAAAATGGTCAAAGTGCCCGTTACGTTGGTCAAACTGCACATCCATTATGCGATAACAAGTATATATTAACGTGTTGTTAACTGCTTTATTCAGCCATGATGACTTAGTAAAATATATTTAATAAATGACTCATTTGACAGTTGTAGATTCAACAAGGTGGCCGTTGTCAACTGTCAAAGTTCGGAAGTTGCTGTTGAAAGACTGCTAGGCCAACCATTGAATTTATTAAGGATTACTAAGAGGCCTAAATTGGAAGGCTTTGAAAAAGTCCATTTAATACTTATGAAAATAATCTCAATTCCGGATTCCTTACGTAGTGTGCAATTACATTTACCGAGAAATTCAAAGAAGCAATAGCCATCGTAAAAAAGATCTTAAACAACTCTTTAGTGGCCAAACTTTTGTGGTTTATTTAATAAATTTAATTCAGTTTGTGTGTACATATAGGAATTACCTACATTCAGACATAAATCCTAGCGTGTGCTTACTCATACACATGCATTCACATTCATTCATACACTGTAAACAAAGCCATCATATACTCGTATATGAAAAGTAAAAACACTCGTAAATGTAATTGAATATGTATTCGCTGGCCTTGTTTGTGTTTTCATATCTTCCTTTTATTTCCACAGCAGAAGGCAAGTAAAAAGAAATGGAGTTTTTTTTAAGCTAAGTTCCTTATGTGTTTTAAATTAAATTTTCATTACTATTTAGTTGCTCTCAACTGTAATTAAACTTGCTTTTGAATTAAATTTGATTTATCTTTAGTTTTCTGTTTCTGATTCCGCCGTCTAAGAAAATCAAAGAAAATTAAAATCAAATCTATATGCACGTAAATTGTAAAATAAAAAACCAACTATTGTTAAATTTTTTAAAATTCATTTGAATTCGCAAGGAATGTGATGCCCTTGATGAAATTTACAAAGAATTTCGTTAATTTTATGGGCAAAATAATCAATCTAGTGATCGATTTGTGCAGTTATTAATCGTGTTTGCATTAATTTTACTCCTTTCGATTTGAAACCATTAAGAACACAAAGAAATGTGCTCACAAAAGAGTATATTGTTACGTTTTTACCTTTTTAAAAACGTTTAAAGAGTTGATTGATTGCAAACAAAATTAAAATAAATCGGTGTTTCCTTTCAATTAAATTCTTTATTGTTCGCACTATTTTTGTGTGCCACTGTTTACAACTTGACGTATATAAAAATAATTGCATGTTCGCTATTTTTTTTGCTTAACGCAGATCTTTTTAACGGAGATCTTCAAACCACTATTGATCTCTTCACGCGCAACGCGTCTGTAGACAAGACTGATTGAATTATTACTACTCATTGCCTGCTTTGTCTTGCCTTTTTATATGCCCACGTAATCAGGCTGATGAAGGTTCTTGAAGTCGAACGTTCAGGGTTTCGCCTGCTCGCTAACTCTATCGCGAGTTCATTGTTGTTTGTGTATTTTGTTTCCATTGCTTGTTGTTCCGTTCTCGCTTACTTCTCTATCCCCTTTTCTTTCATACTAATGATGTTGGTTTACTTGTAACAAGTTCGTTGTATTTGCTTGTGTAGCTTTTGCTCGATGTACATTTTGTTTCCATTTTCGTAACAATGTTATTGATGGATCGCTAAGTGTTGAAGAAGATTCATCGTCGTACTCAAATTGTTGGCCTTTGTCCTTCGACTACGTGGTGATGAGGATGTATGAGTGTGATGCGGACGTATGAGTGTGATCATGATTCATGAATGCACTGATGATGTATGAGTGCACTGATGATATAAGAGTGCGCTGATGATGTATGAGTGTGATCATGATGTGTGAGTGCGATGCTGATGTATGAGTATCGTGATTATCATCTTGCATTATGTGTGAGTGTGGTGCTGAAGCATGAGTATGATGGTGATGTATGAGAGTGCTGATGATGTTGTAGAATTATGAAATTCTCCAATTAATCATATTTTGTTCTACACTTGACGTGTGATTAAAATGTTTGGCTACAAAGTGAAGAAATTCGGAATCAAACATCGAAATAGGTGGCTTTCAAATTTTAAAAATAAAAAGCTCTGTGTATGAGAATTGAGCCCGGCCAGTTATTTATTTTGTAGATAAAAATGGACTGAGTTTACTTGATATCTCAATAGTGTTGCAGAAATAATGCATAAAATGAAAGTTAATTTTTCTGCTTTTGTTGTACCAAACATCTGCGATGACCATCATGTTTTAAAAGCCCCCAAGGGTAAATATTTATTGGCTTTAAAAAATGTAAATCCATGTTATTGTTTTCAATATAAAAAGGAACACTTTGGTTAGATTATGGGCTTTTGTAAAGTGTTCTGTGGTTTGATTGGAATGTTTTTAAAACGAAAAATTTTAGATGATGCAAGTTAGTATTCTTATTGTGTTGCATTGCACAGTAATAATTCTTTTTTGCAATAAAAGCTGGCATTTTTAAACAACTTTTTTAAGGTTATGTTTACCCATAAAACAATTTAAACTGATGGTTTTTTATGTCCTATTTTTTTTCTAAATCGAAATCGTATTTCACAACAGAATAAATAACGAAATTGGAAAGGAGAAAGCAAGTATTTGATGGTTTTCAATATTCCCAACAGATTAATTTCTTTCTATACTTCATTGCAAATTATAAACAAAAAGTTTTTCCCAAACTCTTTATTTTGTTTTCCAATTTTTTTTCCGGTATCAAGTGAAATTTTTTCTCTTTTTGTTTTATTTTCTTTTCACCTTCAAATTTTGTTGTTGATTTTATTACCCAAAATGGCATAATAACCAAAGAAAGCAAATAAAATAGAAAATGGAAACCAAAAATAAAATCCAATGCAGTTAACTTCTAGAAAAGGGTGTTGAATGTTGTGAAAAAAAAGTTTAATTTCTTGAATTTCTCATCAAAAAAAGGAAAATGAAACCAAAAACAAAAATAAAATTTTAAATAGAATCTCAGAATTTTATAATTTTGTGTTGCCCGGATTAGTAAGTTATTCAACGCCAGTTCTGGTACTTTTTTTTATTAACTTTGTTACCAAATCTTGATTTATAAAAACAGTTTATATTTCAAAGCCGCTGCAATATTGATTACGAATCATTGAACACCAGAAAACGCTTAAAAATTAAAAAAATTTTCATGGAATCCTCAAAGAATTTCGTCCATTTTATGTTCCAGATAGCCGGTCTAGTGAGCGATTAATTCGGGCAATTAATGCTCGCTTTCAAACCAATTTTACTCGTTTCGATTGCCAACCATCAACAAGATAGAGAAATGTTCATGCCTAAGAGAATATTGGTGAATCGCTGAGTGTTGAAGAAGATCGTCGAAATGTCGATTCGATGTCGAACTCGAGGTTTTTATCCTTCGACCACTTGGTGATGATGTATGAGTGTGATCATGATGTATGAGTGTGCTAATGATGTATGAATGTGAACATGATGTATGAATGTAATGATGATGTATGGGAGTGGTGAGGATGTGTGAGATCTGTGATTTGTAATCATGATGATAATGTAATGTAAAGAGTATGATGATGATATATGAGTATGAGTATGATATTAGATTAAAATGATTATGTATGAGAGTAATGCTGTTTTACGAGTGTGATAATGATGTAAGAGTATGATGATGATGTATGTGTGAGTATAATGGTATGATGTATGAACGTGCTGATGATGTATGAGTAAGATGGTGATGTATGAGAACGATGATGATGTATGAGAATGACGCCGATATATGAGGGTGATGGTGAGGTATGAGGATGATGATTATGTACGAGTGTGATGATGGTGCATGAGTACCAGAGATCAGCAATGTGTATTCAAAAAGATGAGTAGAATCGAATCATACTCATAATTTCTGATACTTATAGGCATTCATACTTATTTTAATACCATGCTCATACTACTCATATTCAAAGTTTGAAGTAGTCATCGTACTCATACTTAACAATATGCATGATGTTGTTGATTTCGACTCTCCTTTACTCAACATTTACAAGAATTACAAAATAAGTATAATTCGCGTACGAACACTACAATACTCACTAGAAGGCTGTGTGTTTACTTGCTGTCTTTGTCTTTTTCATTCTTCTTTTTTTGTAAGTGCAACAAAAACTAAGACCGTAAATTTTGATGAATGGGTATTATAAGTATTTTTCTAAATTTATGAATCTGAATGAGTAAGCGTATGAATCAAACATATTTCGAATGTTATGAGTTTGATGTCAACGTTGTACTCATACTCATTGCAACCGGTACTTATAAATCAATGTTGTAGGGAGACCGAATGAATCGGAGTAGTTGAATTTCAATACTGTTGACTCACTCATACTAAAAATTTCATGAGTACTTATGAGTAGCCAAAAACGATTCATTGCTGATCTCTGATGAGTACGGTGATAATGTATGAGTGTGACATGCCTCTAAAATACAGCTCGTACAATAATTGACGCTAAGCGACCATTGTTTGCGTCACATTTTTGCTGATTGGAATTTCTTAAACTGGTTGAAGATGAGCATTTTTGCCATTAATTTGGAGAAAACACAATTCCGAAGCCTTTAAAGTATCATCCATTAAGATTAACTATCTGCGTGTGCAAGAGACATCATTGGTCCTAATTTCTTAAAAAATTCTAACCTAATTTTTTTTCCATAAATTAAACCGGTCAACATAAAGGCCTAAATTCGCTATTCAGCGGGCATATTTATTGCGAAATAATTTGGTGACAACTTTTTCCTGGAAGTAGTTCTGTTCACCGGCCCACTTGATAACACGATTTAAGGCTTTTGGATTATTTTTTGTGAGACTTAGTTTAGTTATTAATTTTGTTCTCAAAATTTTGCAATCCATTATTCTAGCATCCATTATAGCCTCTTGGTCATATGAAAACTGTGAAACGTTAGGTGGAGATATCATTAAATTTTTATTTTCAAAACACATTTGAGCCATAAAAAGGATTTCATTAAAATTGTGTATCAAATTACCACCATCATAGACAAAACCTATTCCCAATTGCATAACGGCATTGAAAACTCATAAAATTTTTATATCAAAACCAAAAACAGTATTTAATAAAATGAATGGAATTATAATTATATGCCTAAAAAGGGTGTTTTGTTTTGTTGTTTTTAATTTAATTTCGTGTTAAATAACACACGGAATTGATTATTTTAATTGCAACGTGATTAAAAAAATTTTTTTTTTCAAAATTTCTGTGTTGGTCGTATGGAAAATGTTTAATTGATACTGGCTAATCATATGTAATGCAGTGTATTGTGTTGCATATTTTTTGGTGTGTAATTATAGGAAAAAATCGTGCATTTCTTTAGGCAAGTTATTATAACATGAAAAACATAATGTTCTTTTTTCATAATTTTCTTTAATGCATATGGGAGATAATTATTTAATTAAATTATAATAACCAAAAATGTATTGTATTTAATATCAGGGGGAGGTAAAATGCCTAAAACAGTTATTTCATGTCAGACCCTATAATCAATCAAGAGCAAATGGAGATTGAAAACCAATTTTCATAATGTAATGTAAAGCTGCAAGTGTGGCATAATTATAATTTTTGGGAAAAATAATCAAAAATAAACATAATTTTATTTTATACCGTGTTTAATTGATCATTACAACCCATTAGCCAGGACAACAACCTAGCTTCTCGCAACACCCATGTTGTGTGTGTTAACTTTATCCGCGAGTGGCATGCCCTACAGTCTACTGTTGACTCCGAACGACAGATTTTTGAGAAACTTTTCATGTGAATTGTATTTACTCTCAGAGTTATTGGCAGAAATCTGCTGAGAGGAAGTCGTCCTCCTATTTCGTCTTGTTGGAGATGTCTGACCTGGCGTCTTAACCAAGGCCTCCCGTCTAATAAGCCAACATACTCTACTAGATTACGGTGACTTCAGTGTATTCTCTTGCATACTTCTCGTTCTGCTGTTTATGACAGCAAAACCAGATGCTGCTACTGCATAGACAAATCCCCGAGAGGTATTGGGGGCAAAATTGAGAAGACATCATAAAAGCAGTGGCTTTCGTTCTACCCACAGAGTCTTTTTTTAACACTTAATATTTTTGAATTGAAATAAAACAAAGCGTGTGTGTGTTCTATTATCGAAAACTTTCATTCGTTTGAGATACCTATTAATGCCATTATGTGTGGAGTATAAAATCTTTCAAATGCCTGCTAAGACTACTTTGAGTGGAATGTATTTGAAATTTTCAATATTTAATGACTAAGGCGTATAATTCAGGCGAAATTGTTCCGCCGATATTGGTTTTGTTGCCTTTGAGGACCGCTGTGACATGTGGTTTATTCTTATACACATGCGACTTGTGAAAACTTCACAACGGAAAGGCTAATTGGTACGATCTAGGTGGCCAGTTCACATTACCTGCACTTGGGATGACCATGTCCTCAACTCACTTGTACAGGATATCCAAAGTGGCATGATCTTTGTGGCACATAGTGCAGTCCTGTTAAAGCCACATGTCTTTGGTGTGCAAATCATCAAATTAAGACCAAAAAAAGTTGTTAATCATCAGCTGTGGCCATCTTGGTTTTCAAAGGATTATGGGCTGATGACGCCGCCAGTCCAATTTCCACACCAAAATGTGACTTTTTCGGTATGCATTAAACCCCTTATAGTCATGTGGATTCCTATCGTTCTAAATTTAATCTTTTTGTTTATTACGTACTCATTCATTCAGTAATGGAACTTATCCTGGCATTGAGTTATCCTGACAATTTGTGTTGCCAACTGCTCTAGGCCACATTCATAAATCAGTCTGAATTTCTTCGATCAGATGGGTTATATTAGCCCTGAGGATAAATCTCTGCGGCTGTGGCTTATTCGCATACATTTGCGACTTAAGGTAGCCCCACTAGAACAAGTCTAAGGGAGTCAAGTCGCACAATCTAGGGCACCAGTTCACATTACCTTCAATTGAGAAAATCATGTCCTCAAATTGCTCGAAAATAATATTCATTGTGGTATGAGTTGTGTGGTACATAGTGATGCCCTGTTAAAACCACGTTTTGTTGGAATCCTGATTATCTAATTCAGGTCATAGAAGTTATAGGAGTCATCGACTTATTGGACTGGACGTCGACGCTGTTGGTGCTCGTATGGATTGGTATTGTACCCAGTAATCCACTGCTCCTCACTGCTGAAGTTGATTTTTCGATGAAAATTAGTTTTAATTGACGACTGGTCCAATTCGTCGAACACTTGTCGTTGTCTATGGTCGCTCATGGTAATTTGCCAAGACAGACTGAATATATAGCAACTAATTTGACAGATGTTGCTTCTACAAGAAGGCCGTTAAAAACTGACAAGGTTAGGTTAGATGACGTTTATTTGTCAATTAAGACAAGTACAGTACCCGGAGGTCGAATTGACCCATTGTACGACGTCCTAGTTTAACAACTGACAAAGTACTGTAGTCTTGTGGGAAGACTTGGGAAGTTTTGCTATCGTTGTAACAAATGAGTCAAACGGTTCCACGCCAGACAATAACGCCAAGACAAATGGAATTTAAAAACAATTTTTTTCAAATCTTTACACTTGAAAATGCTTTTCTTTAGTTTCGTTTCGCTTTAAATAAAAACCAAAAGTCTTATGTATTAAGAAACAAATGAAACTGAAGAGCCTTAAAGTGAAGTACAACTTGTTGTATTGCTGTCCCTAAAGACCTCATGTTTACTTAAACTGAAAAAATTTTTTTTTTTCATTTTCTTCCTTTCGAAGAGAAATTCTTTTCCTTTGTGTTTCTTTTTCAGCAGTATTATGATTTTAAAGGAAACAAAGAGGAGAGGTGGAAAAAAACTTTACAAAACAACTAAAATACTTGAGCTCCATCCACTACAAGTACATGAGTACTTTCTAATGCAAGACTTAAAGTTTAAAATTACATGTAATGTTTAGACTGCCGTTGAATATGTATTTAAAGAAGAAAAAAACAAGAAATGTTGGCGGGAAACAATCTCATGTTAATGGAAAAACAAATATAAAGTTTAAGTTAAATCCATAGGAAATGTGTAGACGAAGTAAGAAAAATCATTTAATTTCTGTAAAGCTTTCTATGGAATGAGAACGAGGGATTTGTATTACAAAAATGAAAGTTTTCGCTTCCATTAAACGCTTCATATCTTTAATTTAAAATAACACAAAATGTGTGAGAGATAACATTGAAATTCTTTATTCGTCTGAAAGACCTCTTGATGCAATATTGTGTGGAATGTCTGTCATGGCTTCCCTGGGATACGCAGAAAATCTGGTTGGAATGCCCATGGTATTGGTTCTGTTGGATTTGTACAACACATACATCTAATTCTTAAAAAATTCCATCCGTAAAACATCTAATAGAGTGCTTTTGTACGCTTTTAACTCGCTTAAATCGCTAGAGCATAATGTCCTCTAATGTAACATGAGCTATGTGGCACGTAGCGCCGTTCTATTGAAACCACATGTCTCCAGGCCAAAAAAGAGTTAGTACTCATCGGCCTAAAGTGATTTCTACTGAGAGTAATGGGCTGGCCAACGGTGTACTCAAAGAAATACGGTAGGCTCCGCCAATTTAAAATCCTTACTCCTTACAATATCAGCTTAGGAATGAATTTAATGTTCTTGGATCTCAAGTCATCCCAAACTCGCAAATTTTGTTTGTTCACGTGGAAATTTGTTCATTCAGAAACGGGTGAAGATGATTTTTCGAAGAAAATTACGGACAAGCACCCAATCAGTGAGCACATGTCATTGTCCATGATCCATGTCTATACAACCCATCGGGACATTTACACCGAAAAATGCGATTCTAACGTGTCCATTTTACAAGTGTGATTAGGATCATCATAAATTGAATGATTTTGGAAGCATTACAGATGTGTTTAGGCCAGGTATTACCATTTCATAACACAATTGTGCAGAGAGAATTCACACACATTGCTTATACTCTTTTATTTAGTCGTCGATCAGACTACGGCGAATGCACATGTCAGCGGATGCTATAACAATTTTTTTCAGATTTACACTCAAAAAATATTATATTTAAAAATGCTTTTATTAAAATCCAATGTTGTATGTTTTTAAAGGACATTTTAAAACAGTAAAATAATAAGGAATGGGAACAGCTTTTTTGTAGACATGAAGCAATTTGTTTTGAAAAAATTAAAGCATTTGTTATTAGTAGGTGAGGAAATTTATGAGCCAAAAGTAGCTCCTACCAATTATCTAAAAAACATTCCCTAATTTTTGAGTCAAAGTTGTATAACTTTATGTATGTTGATGAAAATCAATATATTATTATTAACAATTTTTATTAAACGTAAATAAATAAACTCTCAATTTATTTTCTCTCTCTTACTCACTAATATACGACCAAAATATTTATCATATTGTTACGAAAATGGAAATATTGTTTTGCTTTCACATCGTTTGACATTAAAATTGTAAACAAAAGCTACAAAAACAATGAACTTGTTTACCTGATAAACAAATAAACAAAAATATACCAACAAACAAGAGTATAAAAAAATGCTAAAGAAGTTAAGAAAAATGCAACAACAAACATTACAAAAATTAATGTTAACAAAATATATAAACAACAATGAAGCAACGATGTTTACATTTATAGAGATATCGAGAAGGCGAAGCCACGAACATTCGACTGTTTCATCATTCATCAGACTTTTTTTTGCCTTATAAAATGCTTTGCCTTTGATTTGCTTTGGCAACGGGGTCAGTAAAATTCTGTCAGTGAATCGTGACGTGTGCAGACACGGCATGTTTGAAGACAGTAATCGTGGATTGAAGATCTGTGTTACAAAGATCTGTCGAACAATTATGTAGTGATTTGTTATTGCTTATGCAAAAGAGTGTAAAGACGAATAACGAACAAAGCAATTGTTGTTGTTCACATCAAGTTGTCAATAGTTGCATACAGAATTGTGCAAACACTGAAGAATTTAATTAAAACAAGTTATTTTTATTTTTATTTGCAATCTAAGACCTCATATTTGAAATGTTTTTTAAAAGAGTAAAAAAGCAACACTATGTTATCTGTTAAAGAACATGTGGCTGATAGTGTGAATTTATTGACTCCACGGCATTATTATTACAACACACTTTGTATTGCATTCAACTCAGGTTTCTGGCAAAAAATTTGAAAGTAAATAAAAATTGCCATGAAAAGTTTCTCAAAAATCTGTCGGTCGGAGTCGACTTTAAACTGTAGGGTCCCGCCACTCATGTATAGATATTAACACACACAACACTAGTGTGAAGAACTAGGTCGTAATCCTGACTGAAGGGTTGTAATGACCAATTAGGTATGTAGTCAGAATTACAACATAGTTCTCACACCACTTATGGTGTGAGTGTTTTAATTTTATACATTAGCGGTGGGATGCAACAGTTTAAAAGGAGGAAAAATTTCTGCGGGAAAAGCATTCCCCATACGGATAGTGCTGCGAAGTACGAATTTTCACTGTCCAATTGTCTACAAATTAATTTCCTCTAAAGGCTCAGCTTTCAATAAATTTTACTGAACTCGAAAAAAATTTCTTGGCGTGATTTTGTGATATATGTATGTACGCCTCAAAACAACAATAACAACAACAAAAACCATACAATAATTAATAAATTTTAACACTTAATTGCACCTTTCAATATAGAATTGCGTGTTGTGGGATTAAAGTGTGAATATTTGAAATACAACAGGGGAGTACCACAACAACAATTATTTGTTGCAAACTTATGTATTTGAGAAAATTTAAGACTTTTTAAATTTGTTTAATGCTTCACTTATACCTTTAAGACCAATAATGCCTCTGTCTTATAGATTTATATACTTCCTATCACCATGCCTCAATACTTAATGCAGGTTAAGGTTATAAACAAAAATATACAATTTTCTTGTACTGGGGTAATACTAATAAAATTTTCTTCTCTTCTTATTTTTTATTTTATTTTGACAGCCATGAGAGATGTTCGGTAAACTCTATGCTTGAAATTCATTTTTCAATAAAAATTCCCTTAACACTTAAGCCGTTTTTATTTTCATTTATGCCTCTCTGTTTCTCATCATACAGGAGAGGCTGACCTCAATCTTTGGAAGCCTTAAAAAAAAGAAATGGCTGTAAAGATATTTCATAATAATAGAAAAATATTCACTTGAATGAAATGTCCCATGGAATATTCAATTTCTCTTGAAAATGTGAACAACTTTTAAAGACACAAATATTCTGCCACAAAAATGCAACAAAAAAATATTTTGCTCTGCAAATGTCAAAAAACGTAGAATGATTGAATGAAAAAAATTCTTTGATTTTATTTTCCAACACACTTTAAGTAATCATGAAGGCAATTTAAGTAGTCGCCGTGGTCTAGTAGGTAGTGTGTTGGCTTATTAGACGAAAAGCCAGGGTTCGAGCCCCAGGCCAGACATCAAATAAAATACAAAAAGTATTTAAACTGTAGGTCCCGCCACTCATGTATAAAATTAACACACACAACATAAGTGGTGTGAGAAACTAGGTCGTAATCCTGACTGAAGGGTTGTAATGACCAATTATGTATGTATGTAGGAAGGCAATTTAATGAGTATTTTATTTTTCTCAATCCTTAAGTACATGGATTGTATTTCCTATGTGGCAACATAATAGATTTCTTTCCGTACTCTACTGTAATGTATTGCTATACCGTATTACCAGTAATTACATACAACTTCTTTCGCAATTTCATTGTCTTTATATTACTCTGCTGTGTTATCGCTTTGAAGTCGCCGTAGTCAAGTAGGTAGTGAGTTGGATTATTAGACGTGAGTCCGCGGTTCAAACCACAGGTCAGACATAAAAATGAAATATAAAAAAAATATTTCTTCGGTGACTTTCCCTAAGCAGATTTCTGGCAAAAACTCTGAGAGTAAATAAAATTGCCATGAAAAAGTTTCTTAAAAATCTGTCGTTCGGAGCCGACTTTAAACTGTAGGTCCCCAGCCACTCATGTATAAAATTAACGCATAAAACATAAGTGGTGTGAGAAGCTAGGTCGTAATCCTGACTGAAGGGTTGTAATGACCAATTATGTATGCATGTATGTAATAATTCGAGTCCTGAAATATGTATTAACCGTAGATCGAGCTTTGTATCAAAAATGATACATTTAAATTTTTTAGACTAGATAACTTCAATTCAGAAAATGCAATTCAGAAAATTCGTTATTTTAAACCAAATAAAAAAGAAAATTTCAAACAGGGATTACAAAATGCAAAAACTTCATAATTCTGGCTTATGTATCATTTTTGATAGATACGACTTTCCTAGAGATTTTTTGGTGTCGTGTACGTAATTTTTTTTTAAGATTTCAAAGATTTTGGGAAGTTTTATCGTAAATAGTACATTATTTATGGTTTTTGAGAAAGAATTGCAAGTTAAGTGTGGGACGAAAGTGAAAAGATTGAATTTTCTATTCTTGATATGTTCTTGATATTGATTGAAGTAATCGTAGTCTAGTATGTAGCGTGCTGCCTTATTAGACGTCAGACCAACCAACCTCAGGTCAAACATTTCCAATTTACACCAAAAGGTTTTAAAGACCGATTATATATTAATTAAAATATATAATATTCCTGCTGCTAAAGACTTTGAAGAAGATAAAAATAGAAGCTGGTCTTATGAACTGGAGAAAGTATTGGCTGCAACAAACATGACAACAGGATGTTTATCGCCAAAGATGGTACTACTTGGAACAGAACAAACTGCCTTTAGTAGTTTGCGATGGAAAAATCTAGTAGTTTCTTATTGCTCTTCTTATATTTATCTGATGTGACAGACAAACATTAGAAACATGTGTTTCGTCCCATGTTTTACTACAGATGATAATTTTTCGGTCAACTACGTATGTATGAGATAACAAATCATTCGCTTTAATAATGATATATTTATACCTATTAAGCCTTTTCGAAAAATGAGCTAAAAATCTGCAGGCTTTCATAATCATGCTTAAAGCGTTTTTTGAAATTCGAATGAAAAGGATTTTTTTTTCTAAAAAAAATATATTTGTCTTAACTTTTTGTTGGAAAATGTTAACCATTTTCATAAAGCTTTTATCACACAACTTGTAGTGTTATGTAAGAAATAATACTGTATAAATAGTTTGTAATTAGATATCATACTTTCAAAGCAGCCCATATATCCTTTTTTAAGATTTTTAAAAATTTTATTTTTTGTTCGCCTAAAAGGTACGAAAATTAAAGAAAATATATTTAAATAATGATGCTTATGTTTTCATGTTCCTTTCTGGTATATTTTCATCTCAAATTAAAGTTTTTACCAACTGAATTCAAAAATTTTTTAGTTTTATTGTGGAAAATGAAAATTACCTGCAGTGATTTTAATTGAAATTTGATACTTACTGATTGAACACTTACAGTGATTGTTAGGGAAATTAATTTAAGGATATTTGTATAAATCAAGCTGCATAAACAGATTTACGGAGTAATGCTTGGTATTGATTTATGTTTTCTTTCCTTTTGTTTTGTTTTATTACCCTTTCAACTCATATTTAATTTGGTCGCTGTAGCTGAGTAACTAATTGAATTTGATGGTCGTTATAAATTTCGGGGTCCACCGAAGTCGAATTGGAAGTTTTAGATTCAAGTACATGCTACGCGCGTAGCAACTACTTACAGCAGTATTTGGGGAAACCTGTATTCTGGAAACCAGAAAAGAATCAAAGAGAATGGTTTGTACAGTCAGGTTTCAGCCAGCCCTCAACTGAGAGTGTTACTGATGCGAGTGACAATAAGCTCTCCTATCTAAGCAATTTGAAACGTATAAATCGCCACAAAGCAGGGTGCTAGACGTAAAATTATTACCATTTAGAAAGAAATAAAACCAAGCTGACATGAAGTGCTTGATTTTTATGTAAAAAACGCTGCTGCAATGTACATCATGTCAAAAATTTTGGCGCAAATTTCATAAAAGTGATAATAAAGTGTTAGAATATAAAAAAGTTTTACTGAAGTTTTAAATGAATTAAAATAAATAAAAATATTAAAATTTTTTAACAAAATCTATCAATAATCGTGAAAATTCTATGTACTACAAGTATGTATCAAAAGTGACACATAAGCTAGATTTTATGAAGTTTTTAAGGCTCGATCCACGGTTAAGCACACGGATTGTATTTCCTATGTGGCAATATTACGGATCTCTTTCCGTACTCTACTGTAATGTATTGCTATACCATACATACATAACATTATTGGCCATTACAATCCTTCAGTCAGGATTGCGGCCTAGCTTCTCACACCACTCATGCTGTGTGTGTTAATTTTATGCATGAGTAGTGGCACCTACAGTTTAAAGTGGACTCCGAACGACAGATTTTTGAGAAACTTTTCATGGCAGTTTTTATTTAATTTCAGAGTTTTTGCCAGAAATCTGCTGACTCAAGAGTTCGCCGAAGAAATACTTTTTATGTATTTCGTTTTGATGACTGACCTGGGGTTTGAACCCTGGCTTTACGTCTAATAAGCCAACACACTGCTTACTAGACTACGGCGACTTGCTAACATGCTCAATGCCGGTTTAAATAAAGCCCATGGCCCCTATGTCCCACAAGAAACTTGATTTGTTTGTTGGAAACAGAATCATTAGTCCATCAATATTTCGTTAATCAGTCACTTAGGTTAGGTTGGAGTGGTAGCTTTCATACCAAAAGCTCACTTGGGCACTCATAGCGGCCCGTTGTGACGACCTTACCAGTCACTTACTACTTGAGAAGTAAGACTCAATAAGTAAAGTTACTTAACATTATATCCAATCCAATAATACATGGATGAAGTCACTGTTTGGTGCGGAGTTTGAGAAGGAAGCGTCACCGCTCCATATTTCTTTACGAACGGTCTTGGCCAGGTCACCACTGTCAATGGCGAACAGTATAAGTCCATGATTACCAACTTCTTTTGGCATGAACTGTGTGCTCTGAACAATCTTTAATAGCATGGGGCTACGTGCCACACAACTAATTCCACAATGAATGTTTTGCACGAACGATTTGAGAGCATGTTCATCTTTCGTGTGAAATGGCCATCACTATCATGCTAATTGAATTCATTAGACTTTATCTTGCAAAATTTTCTTAAAACACAGATGTATGCCATAAAGCACAGCGGCCCTCAGAGTTAACATAACCCATGCCATCGGTTTCAGTTTCCAAAAAAGCTTGTTTCACCGTCAAAAAAATTTAACATCAAAAATCACCGACATTCACAGCTTATAGTGCGATTCCTTAGAAATTTCGTAATAAATAGAGCGAAAGGACTACCGATTCAAATGCAACGTGACACATCTTTGCTGCTAGGAAAGCGATAAATAAGCTGTTTTCAGCTTTCTGTAAGCCACACTACGAGAAGTCGTCATAGTCTACTAGGTAGTGTGTTGGCTTATTAGACATGTGGGCGTGGTGCAACCTCTGGCTCAGACATCTCTATCAAAACAAAATATGAAGAAAAAAAAAAAGAATATTTCTTCGGCGATTTCTTCTCAGTGTCTTTTGGCCAAAACTTTAAGAATAAATAAAAAACTGCGTTGAAAAGTTTCTCAAAAACTGTTGTTCTCGCCACTCATTTATAAAATTAACACACACAACTTGGTTGGTGTGAGAAACTAGGTTGTAGTTCTGACTAAAGGTGGCGGGACCTACAGTTTAAAGTTGACTACGAACGATAGAATTTTTTTTTGAGAAAATTTTCGTGGCAACGTCGTATTACTCTCATAAGTGGTGTGGGAAGTTAGGTTGTAATCCTGACTGAAGGGTTGTAATGACCATATTTGTAACAATATGTGTAACAATAGTTAGTAGTAATTCGAGTTAGTTATAATTAAGTCGCCGTAGTCTAGTAGGTAGTGTGTTGGCTTATTTGCGTAAGGCCACGATACAAACCCCAAGGCCAGACATCAAAACGAAATATAAAAAAATATTTATTCGGCGACTTCCTCTCAGCAGATTTCTGGCAAGAACTCTGAGAGTAAATAAAATTGCCATGAAAAGTTTCTCAAAAATGTTTCATTCGGATTCGACTTTAGGTCGCGCCACTCATGTATAAAATTAACACACGCAACATAAATGGTGTGAGAAGCTAGGTCGTAATCCTGACTGAAGGATTGTAATGACCAATTATGTATGTATGTATGTAATAATTCGAGTCCTGAAATATGTATTCAAATAAAAACTTCTTTATGTTTCAAAAACTATTTTTTATTTAAATGTTGTTAGTTTAGTGGCCTACATTACCTTCAATTAATTTTTTCATTGTAATTCAGTTCATCTATGCGGCTGACAATAATTTCGCTTTGTTTCCTTTTTAAATAATTTCCGTTCAATTCAATTTGGTTTAGTTTATTGGCAATTATAATCTTGAATTTCAATGAATGAGTTTCAATTAAAAATGCAAAAAAAGGAGAGAAATTAATTTCACTTTAATTTCCTGACCCACTTGGCCCGATTAGAAGTCATTGTTGAAGTGAAGAAATTTTAATTTTTTTTCCAATATTTGAAAGGAAAGAGGAAGTCAAACAATTATGGATTGTGTAGGAAACAATGTTATGATAAAATCATACAACTTTTCATATATAATTTTAACAATGAAATATAAAAAAAATATAAAAAATATTTTTTTCCTTTGCAAGTAGTTGAACTGCCCAGTAGTTCTGTTAAACTGAATTAAATCACTCGTTTAAAATAATTTCTTAAAAGCATTTATTTTTTTAAGTTCTTAAATGAATTTTAACTGGAATTTAATCTGTTTTATGATAATTTTTTTTATTTTTTTTTTGTTTAGAAAATCTTTTCTGTTTGGATTTGTGAATTGAAAATGAAATTGTTTGCAGTTCGCATATTCAAAATTGAAATATCCAGTCGGGCTATTTGCTTTTTTAATTAATTTAAAATTTTTTTTTGTTTAGTTTTTCCATTGTTTTTGGCAAGTAAATACTGCAATTTACTTGGAGTACCTTTTTCTTGTTGTTTTCATAGAGTTTACCCTACCATTTATCGTTGGGGCAGCTACACTTAGTTGAAGCATTTGTTATAACTTCTTGTGGTAATACATTGTAAATATTTTTATATCGAGTTCTTTATAATTATGTAGTGGTTTCAAAACGTCTCTCCTCTCTGCTTACGAAGATAGGAAACCTAATGATACATAATATTAACGAAAAACGAGAAGTGAAAAATACAAACTCATCTCGATTTTTCTCATTACAAATGTTGTGTTAGAACATGATTATCACAGGATATGTACAGGGATTTGAGAACTTAAAAAAACATTCTTTTGTTTCATTTGATTTAAATTAGGTGTACCAATGTACCTACAAATGATGTTATTTCAATTTGTCACACTCTATGATTGATTGATTAATTGATTCAGCGATTGTATGATTGATTGATTGATTGATTACTTGATTGATTGATTGACTGCTTGATTCACTGCTTCACTAACGACTATCTTGTTGAAACTACATCCGAGAAATTAGTTGATATTTATTCAGTCTGTTTTGTCAAATCACCAGGGATATACAAATAATAAAATTGTTCTATCAAAATGGGCAACATACCACAAGCTTCTCATCTTCAGCGATTAGACCGATTTTTGTTATGAATAGGTACGCGAGCAAACAAGTTTGTCAAGCTTGAGACAGTGAAAATTCACATAATACCCTAGAGCATTAAATATATAACGAAAATATTATTGTTTGGCGTGAATTTTAGGTCGGCGGCAACATTACGTAAGTAGAGGTAGCCGTCTCCTCAAGGAATTCAGGAGAATTGTGATACCATAGTTTTCATCAAATAAACAACATTGATCCAAGCTTCTTTGAAAACAATATTGACCACACATATAGCTGTCAACAGCGAGTACTATTTGTCTATGAAAACCAATTTTTTTTGCCTGTATGCAATGATCTGGACACCAACGACATGTGAATTTAACCGAACGGCGATTCCGTACCGCACAACTCATACCACTTCCGATATTCTGCACGAGCAATGTCCTTTTGTGACTTTTTTTGTCTTGTACCAGATGTGGGAATCTTCGAAAGATTCCCATCACTGGTGCCTACGTACAAAATCCACATCCTACATTTTTCAACCACTCTCGGTCCGCGGGACTGTCGTAAGGTAATACTTCGCGGAGGGCTGGTTAGCTTTGAAGCTCTATCACACTAAATAGAGCCCTAGATTTCAACACCTCTTCCATACGCCGGTTTGGTCCTAAACTCAAGCATATAACATTATCTGAGCATGGTCATCTCACGTAGAGGTGATGAGAACTAGCCACCGAAATCGTGCAATTAGACCCCGTTAGACTTTTTCTTGTGGGTTTTTTTTTAACTCGTAGGTTTTTAAGAATAAAACACATGCCACAGCGTTTTTCAAGGCCAGCATAACCCATGGCAGCCTTCAAATTCAACCAAATTTATACTTCAGAGTCATCGTAAATTTGTTATTTCAGACGCGTCCCACCCAGAAAATCTGTGGCAGTACACTTAAACAGTCTTTGAAATATTTTGTAAAGCATTATGTTGTCGTCGTTGACCAGCTTTCCCTCTTTTTTATTTGCATTTGTTTTGTTTGCAGGTTTCTGATATTGTTCGAATGTGAAAACAAAAGTTTAAACAAACATTTTTCATGTATGGTAGAAACACAATACAATGATACAAACACACACAATGATACAAATGTACTTACATTTACATATACATCATTATGTACTCACATAGCTATTAAAACAAATATACAGATACTTCATATAAGAACTACAACAACAACAACTCTGGCCATAGGGTTTATTTTCTTGATTTCTTCAGCAAAGCAAACAGTCACTCTCTCGCTTTTCTTTACTCTTTTGACAATGTCTCGGGTACATACTTCAAACAAAGTATTGGTTTGTATGTGTTTACTTGTAAATTTACTTGTGTTTGTATTTGTATCCAATAAGAAAAAACGAAAACCATAATAAAAACAATATTCATTGTATTGTTTCCTCACTCCTTCACCTCACATTACATGCAGAGAGAAGAAAACTATAAGAAAAGCGAACAAAACAAAACAAAACAAAGAAAAGTGAAAAGTTTTTCTGCTTTTAATACAAACATAAACCAGAGAGTATAATTGAGAAAAACACACATCCTTGACTTTTCTACACGTGTGTGTGTAAGAGAATGTGCAGTCATTGTAAACTCTTCTCTTTACTTTTTTATTTTTCGGTTTTGGCTGCCTTATAGCAGCATAATTGAACTTGTATGTGTGTTAAAATGGTTATTTATATTGCAAATAATATGCCACGTAAACTAAACCACAAAACTAAGTTAAATTTGTTTTCCATGGACTAAGAGTATGGGTGATTTCTTGAAACAAACTCTGTTTTTAAAAGAAATTAATTTTGCGCTCTTTCTTGATTGTAATTTGCAGGATTTTTTTTGCCAAAAATTGAATTTTTGGAAAAGTAAGTGAAACTATGAAACGAAAACACTTTAAGAATGAAAATTAGAATTTAATGCGAAATTTATTAAATTTATATCTCCAGACTTTTTTCTATTTCTTAAATTATAAAAATTAATGGAAAATAAAGGAAATCTATTTCACTTAGCGGAGGAATTTAAAACTCCTATTATGTCAGATTTAAACTGAGAGATGATACTCAACTAAGCTGATTAGTAGTTGCCGTATTCTAGCACGTAGTATGTTCGCTTATTAGTTGAGAGTCTGTGCAACGGTAATTTTTGTCCGATTTGAAACGAAGTGTCAATCTCTTCACAACATAATGCGCTTTGAGAATGTCATCACTTATTTCATATTTTTTAATTAAAGTTTGCTATTATGAACGGACAAACTTGAAAAAATATGAAAAAAAATTCGCATTTGTCAATGTTATTGTATTAAAGGCCTATCCTTCTCTTTTCTAATAAGGTTTAAATTTTGGATTTCGGTACAGAAATGTTTGTGTAAGCAATAAATTTGTGTGTAAACTTCAAAAAAAAACATTTTTTGTCAAATAAAACAAGTTTGGAGGGTTCGAGAAATATAAAAAAATATGTTTGAGTTTTACTCAACAAAACCCACAACTTACACTATGTCATTAGCTGGGTATATTTTTTTTTTATTTTGTCGCATAGTGAAATTATTTTAAATCTTTATTGCTCATACGCTTAGTATAACAACAGATATGATTTTGCTAAAAGTACGGTCATATCTAAAAATTATTTGACTCAAAACGTAAAATATTTCTTTGCCATAATGTGACCACAAAATAATTTTGAGGGGCAAACAGAAAAATCTTCAATTTCGGGCAGATAAAATTATTTGCCGTCAAACAAAAATGTTTTAAGTGTGACCACCCAGGTCAGACATCTCGAACCAAACGAAATGTGTAAAAATATTCTTTCGGCGGCTTTCTGTCAGCAGATTTCTGGCAAAAACTCTGAGAATAAATAAAATTGGCACGGAAAAGTTTCTCAAAAATTTGTCGTTCGGAATTGACTTTAAGCTGTAGGTTCCCGCCATTCGTAGATAAAAATTAACACACACAAAAGGGGGTTTTGAGAAACTAGGTAGTATTCCTAACTGAAGGGTTGTAATGATTTTTTTCCAATAAAATGGTTGGTGTTTTTAATCTCATTAAAGAAAGAGATCTTTCTCTGAAACGACCCAACTTTTCAGTACATAAAAATAAGGAGTTGTTGTTTTTGTTATAGAAAATTTTGAATTTTTATTGCAATGATTTTGTATTTTTTTTTTTGTAAATTATCACGAAATCTTTGTGTTTTTTATCCCTGAAAATAAGCAGGTGAAAATATTCAGATTACAATGTTATGAATGGAACTCTTGAAGTGGACGGTATGAGTGATTGTAATGGAGATTTATAATCCAACACAGCAACATAAAAATTCCAATTATCTTTTTACACAGGTATAGTTCATTTTGGAATTCAATCACTTTGGAGGATAAATTTCGAAGCAAAGTGTCATAAAAACTTTTCCCAAAAATGTCCATAAATTATATAAATTTTCAAATTAGACTAAAAATAAATCATTTATTTCCAATTTGTAGATTTAAGATATGTATATCATTTCAGCGATTTTCAAATATAGGGATTGGCTACACTTGAAAAATGTAAACATTTGTTTATGTTAATTTTATTGTGATAAAAAACACAATTTTTCTATTCATCCTTTTTATTTTCTGCGCTGAACCATTTTTCGTACCCATAGTAGTTTTTCTTTTTTTTCTTCAGAAAATATTACTGAAGATCCGCAACATAAAAAGCGAAAATATTAATTTTCCATTATGCAGAAAAATATAAGTATACATTTATTATTTCTCAACGCAATGGTCAAATATTTGTTTTGTGTCAAATATTTTTTAAATGTGACCAAATGGTAAACATGTTTTCCCATATTTCTGTTTGCCATTATTTGATGAAACAAAAATGGGAAAATAAATGTGTGTAGTGTGACCACAAAACAAAATTTTAATTGCTTCAGTCATATTTCGGGCAAACAAGAGAAAACAAAATTGGGTCAAACATTTGCCAAGTGTGACCGTACCTTAAGTCAATGAATGATTCTATCTAATAAACTTTTTCAGTTTACTTTGGCTTCTTGAAAAACGAATACCTGCTATATGATGGGACTTGGTGATCGTTGTGATAAGGGCATACGAAAATGTTTTGAACTGACTTTCATATAACACTAGTACAGTCGAAAGTAATTGGTAACTTAGGAGAGAGAGTTGCATTTTTCTGAGGGTCTTACAATGGCTTAATTCGCTTAACCTTAAACTTTTTTGACTAACAAGCAAATAAGTTTTAAATTTCCCTTTTAAACACAATTGCTACTCAACATCTTGTCTTCATATGGCATAAGTGGCGTTTAAAAATTGCTCTTAAAAGAGCACTCTTAGCCAAATACAATACAAGACATATGAACACATGTTCGTATACCGCCTTCATGCCATCACATTCCCAGCGGAATACATTCATTCAAGTACTAAAAATCTTTAAGTATTTTTACGTTTTAGAGGCGACCATCATCTGAACGTCATACACCACAAGCCACACACATCTACCACAACGCAAACCATAGGGGAGCTTAGAATGAAGAGAAACATAAAAATGTAAGAAGAAAGAATAAAAAAGGTAACCTTCTTCTATTGACCATATCGTTAAAATGGTTAACATCAATAAATTTGATCGAAATGTGGTTTATGTATACGAGGGACTTGTTATTAGTTTACTTGTACTGAAGATAATTTGCTATGCTTTGTTATACTCCCTCATTCACAAAAGAATGAATTGAAGGCGAGTTAAACAGGTCATTTGCTATCGTTTGCTCTTTTTCTCTTTTATCGAAGGGGATTTCTTTTATTATTTAAGCTTGAACAATTGCTGTGAAAGGTATACCGGTGTAATAAGGGAAACATTTAAAACATAAAGACGAAGTAAATTTTTTAAATATTTTAAACAAATTATTAAATACATGAATGTGTCATGCAGTGGCTTGTTAAGTAAATTATTATTAATTCCAAAAAACCCTATAAAAATATTTCATATACAGTGGCTCCATCGCATAATCGGACAAGCACTAGTCTGATGTGTATGTGCTTAAAACTTAAAAAGAAAATATTAAATATATGTTTTTGTTTGCTTTTATTTACACTCTACGTTATAGACTTTCAGATTAATAAAAAACATAAAAACATTTTTCATGATAACAGTAATTTTATAAAGAAAAAGAAAATTAACTCAATTTTTTGCGCTCAACGCATAATCGGACAAAGAAGACCACCATTGCTAAAAATGACGAAAGAGAACAATTAATACTTTGTGGCATATCCTTTGTCATCAAGAACGGGCTGTAAACGTTTTGGAATTGATTTTACCAAATTGTAGCATACCTCAGGTTCTATGGAGTTCCACGCTTCCAGTAAAGCCGCCTTAAGCTGATTCAAAGTTTTAAATTGGTGTTGGTATACGCTTCTAGCTAATTCTTCCCAAAGATGTTCAATTACGTTGAGATCTGGGCTCTGTGAAGGGGTTTCTATAAGTTTGGGGCAATTATGGATCAACTAAAGCTTTGCCACACCCGAAGTGTGCTTGGGATCATCGTCCTGGTAAAAAGCAAAACCATTCTCTTTCGTCATTTTTAGCAATGGTGCTCTTCTTTGTCCGATTATGCCTTGAGCGCAAAAAATTGAGTTAATTTTCTTTTTCTTTATAAAATTACTGTTAGCATGAAAAATGTTTTTATGTTTTTTATTAATCTGAAAGTCTATAATGTAGAGTGTAAATAAAAGCAAAAAAAAAACATTTTTTTACTATTTTCTTTTTAAGTTTTAAGCACATACATATCAGACTAGTGCTTGTCCGATTATGCGATGGAGCCGCTGTACCTGGATTCGATGACTCCAATAGAAGAGATTCTTAAATTTTATCTGTTGTTATTTATTTGAGTGGCACCGTTAGCTTTCGCTATATTTGTGCAACATTTATTTTCCATTTGTCAACTTTTAGAATTTACTGTTTTATTGTTATTGTAACACATTCTCTATTGCACTATTATGAAAATGAAAATAGTGTTACATCTAATACTAAAATGATAAACAAAAGCTACAAAAACAAAAACAATAAACATGTTTACATGATAAACAAGTAAACAAGAATATACCAACAATATCAGTAAAAAAGGGGATAAACAAGTAAACAAAAATGCAGCAACAAACAATGTAAACAAAATACACAAACAACGATGTTTACATCTATGGAGATCTCGTGAAGGTGACGTCATGAACATTCGACTTCAAGATCATTCATCAGTCTGTTTACGTTGGCATATAAAAGCCAAGATAAAGCAGGTAAAGGGGTCAGTAAAAATTCATTTAGTCTTCTGTGAAGATGCGTTGCTTGTGAAGAGAATAATCGTGGTTTGAAAATCTCCGTCTGCCGAACAATAGTTAGTGTTTACGCAAAAGAGTGTAATCAGAAGAATAACAAACAAAGCAATTGTTGTTGTTTATATCAAGTTGTGAACAGTGGCACAGAGAATTGTGCGAACAATAATGAATTTAAATAAAACTGAACATAAATTTATTTTTATTTTTATTTGCAATCTACGAACTCATTTTTTTTAATGTTTTTAAAACGGTAAAAACGTAACAATACTATTAGTAGAGTATGTTCGCTTGACTGTAGCAGTAAATTTAAACCATGCCAAACAATTTTCAACAGTTCGCCATCATCCCGATCAATAATGTGACCATATTCCATGTGACTCTTAAAGCGAAGACGGTATTGCATTGTTATTCTGTACATGGTAGTAGTTAAACCAATAAAGTATTTTTGCACTAGTCCGTTAAAAAGAATTTTCAAAATACTTGCTCCTAGCATGGCGTAGAAAGGTGGCTTTCGTTGTGTATATATCGGTATGTAGGTAGTAGGTAATGTGTTGTCTTGTTAGACGTGAAGCCTCCGTTCAAACCCCAGGTCAGACATCTCCAACAAAAAAAAAATATGAAAAATATGTCTTCGCCAAATTCCTCTCAGCAGATTTCTAGCAAAAATTGTAAGAGTAAAATAAAAGCGCCATGAAAAGTTTTTCAAAAATCTGTCATTCGGAGCCGACTTTAAACTGTAGGTACCGCCACTCATGTATAAAAATTAATACACACAACATAAGTGGTATGAGAATCTAGGTCATAATACTGACAGACGGGATGTAATGACGAACTATATATGTATGTATGTACGTATGCATTGTTACGGTTTTGCCTTTTAAAAGCGTTTAAAATATAAGCTCGTAGATTGCAAATAATATAAAAATAAATTTGTGTTTAATTTTAATTAAATGCGAATCCTGAGTGCCGCTGTTCACTACTTGATGTAAGCAACAACAATTGCTTTTCTTTGTTATTCCTCTGTTTATACCCTTCGCATAAGCAATAACAATTTCTCAACAGATCTTTGTAACTGAGATTTTCAAACCACGATTATTCTCTTCAAATACACTGCGTCTTCACGCAATACTGACTGAACTTCACTAACTCCCTCGCCTGCTTTGCCTTGCCTTTTATACGGCAAAGTAAACAGTCTGTTAAAAAGTTCTTGAAGGCGAACGTTCGTGACTGGTGTTTGCCGTTGTATTTTTGTTTACTTCTTTTCCATTTTTATGCTGGTTGTTGTTATATTAAGCACGACAATAATTTGTAAACAGGTTTGTTTACTGCATTGTTTTGTTTTTGTAGCTTTTGTTTATAATTTTAATGTTAAACGATGTAAAAACAAAACTCCAGTATATAGTTTTTTTTTTTAATTTTCGTAACGATAGGCATGTATGTATGTATGTATGCATGTATGTATGCATGTATGTATGTATGTATGTATGTATGTATGCATGTATGTATGTATGTATGTATGTATGTTTGAAGTTTCTTTCGAATGTTGCGTTGACGTCCAAGTTTTTCAATGAATTTCTCCGGATAGTAAACCACTTTTCACACATATTCTTATACGATAGCACTCCGATCTGGCAATCTATTATACTGACTGCTATATATGTAAATATATACTATTATATTGTCCACCCCAATGCTTTGGTCTAAAAAACATTAAGATGCTGCAAGGTTGCTGGTAATTAAAATATTTTCTTCTATGGAGTATTAATGCTCAGATTCATGGTATGCTTTCTGGTGATTCGCCCTCATCGTCATGGTTTGAATAAAGATTACGAGGGTTCATCTTCAAATTTCTAAAGAATCAAAAACAAACAATTTTTTAATGTTTTTCATAAAACAAGAGAAACTTTAAGAAAAGTTTCAGATGACTCCATAGGTACCTCTGAGAACCCTGAGTAAATTTAAAATTCAAAGGCCAAATATACGGAAATGTTATCGCTTGTATCCCTTAAGGTCAAACACTCCATTTAACCCATTTGGAATTGAATATACAAGTTTTGTTTATTGTTTGCTGGTGGCACCATGATCAGGTTTTTCGGTTGACTTTTGTTTGATGTTTAGCGATTACGTAACCTTTGTTTCAAATGATCTCCTAAATATTATCTTGAAGTCATATCGGGACTTTGTGCAACAGTATTAATCCTGTGGGAGTGCTAAGACTTTTGCGTTCCACTGTATTTGTTTAGGAGAAAAAATGGCCACGCAACATTTGTTGCAACATTGATTTTCAAAATTTGTTTATTTTTATTATTGCATACCAAGCAATTAGAATGGAAATACAAAATCGAAATGGAAGGCAAATAAATAGAAAAAACCAAACCAAATCCAATTAACTATTTACCGCATAAATTTTGTTTTCCTAGCCAGAATGTTGCTTCTGTGGCTAGCGTGTTACAGCTCGAAAACATTACATATGGCTGGCAATTTTCGAGAGTCATAAATCAAATGCAAATCGTCTGCAAAAAGTTAAACTTCTTACTACTACTAGTAATACTTCTCTTCCACACAAACGTTAGTTTATTTTTCTAATTTTATTTATTATCGCCTTTAAATCTTCTTTTTTTTCAGTTGATACAACTGTGTTATGACCACATACGTTTTTTAGTAGTCTTACTACGTGATAACTTACCACGAAAATTTATACTTCGCGTTTCATGTTACGTTCTTCGCTTTTTTTCTTTGTTTTTTATTGACCTAGTGTTACCTTAACCACTTACAGGGTATAGCACTTTACGACCATGTAATACTGCCAAGTACAAGGAGTAAAAATTTCAGTTCAATTATAAAAAACGAAAACAGAAATAAAAATTTTGGATTTCATGCCCACTTTCTTTTCATGGTGGCCCATTAAGTTATTTTACATTGCAATTCATTTCGTGCAGTTGGTTTGTTTTATTAAATGGAATGGAAATGTTATGCCGCGGGGGTATAATTTTAATATCGCATGATTTTAGTTTTATTGTTGGCCATGCAAGAGCTGATGTATTCGTTTAGTTCAATGCATATATGTATTCTTCCTTCTTGGCTGATTGTAGGCCATAAAGGAAGTATCATTTGTTCTCTTTAAATAAGAAAATTAATATGAGGCGAACGAAAAATGAAAACAATTGCAGGAGGTACTAAAAGATACATACATATATGCCATGCATAATTGGTCATTACCACCCTTCAATCGGGATAACGACCTAGTTTTTCACACCACTTATGTTATGTGTGTTGATTTTATATAGGAATGGACAAACGGACTAGGTCTATTGCCCGGTAATAGTTTAAATTCTACTCTGAACATCAGATTTTTTAGAAACTTCTTCATGGCGATTTTAATTAACTCTCAGAAAATTTTTGCCAAAAACCTGCTGACAGAGGAAGTCAACGAAAAATATTTATGTGTTGGAGATGTCCGACCTGTGATATTGAACCCTGGCTTCACATCTAATAAGCCAACACACTACCTACTAGACTACGGTGACTTCAATTCTAAAACATTTCACATTATTTAATGGACACTTATGAGACAGTTTCCTTCCGTGATGAGCCCCATCCCTGGATAAATGGTTACGTATTTGATTACTATATTTGGGACGATGCCAATCCGCTTAAGATCCAAGAGCATCTAATGCATCCCGAAAAAGTCACTGTTTGGTGTGTATTTTCCAGCTTACGGCTTCATGGGTCCCTATTTCTTTGAAAACGACATTGTCTGGGCCATCACTATAAAAGCTGGGCACACTATATTTTGATGATTACCAACTTCTTTTGGCCGCCTCGGTTCTTCTGGTTGAAGAGTATCGGAAACGTTCAATATTCCATAATTACTTACTTACTTAATTGGCCATTAACAACCCGATTAACGGATTTCAGCCTGCCGCAACACATCCTCCCAGGCGCCTTTACTTCTTGCGCACTTACGGCAGTTAGTCACACCAATCGATGACAGGGCTTCCTCGATTTGGTCCTTACAACGCATACAAGGTCGTGCTTTTCGCCGAATTCCACTAACCGCCGTATCAAATACTCGTCTCGCCGGCGCATATTCCTCCATTCGAACGACATGGCTGAGCCAGCGCTGCACAACGTCTATGTCGTTGAGGATCTCATACAGCTCATGCTGTTTTATCGGATGCGGAAATCATCGCCAACTCGCACTGCACCGAAGATCTTACGTAGGACTTTTCTCTCGAATACTCTCAAGGCAGCTGCATCAGTGCTTAATGGAGTCCATGCCTCTGTGCCATGAGCATCTTGTAGAGTATTAGTTTCGTCATACGAGAGAGATCTCTGCTACTCAATTGCCTATTGAGACCATAGTAGCACCTGTTGGCAAGAGTTATCCTGCGCTTGATCTCCATAATTTTGGTTTAATTTTTTTCGATGAGATGGGTTATATTGGCTCTGCGATTTATGGCTTATTCGCATACAATTGCGACTTAATTAAGCCCTACAAGAAAAATCTAAAGGAGTCAAATAGCACAATCTAGGTTGCCAGGTCACATTACCTTCAAGTTAGAAAATCATGTCCTCAAATTGCTCGAAAATAATATTCATTATGGTATGAGCTGTATGCTACATACTGGTATCCTGTTAAAATCACATTTCGTTGGTATCCAGATTATCTAATTCAGGTCATAGAAGTTATAGTAGTCATCGACTTATTGGGCCGGACATCGACAGTGTTGGCCTGACAAATGTGATATTCAAAGAACAATAAATCGAGGACGCCGCTAGCTGTAAATGCACATCAAAAAGTGTATTTTTCGAAATTGGACGCTTTTGGATCTCATATGGATTGGTATTGTACCCAGTAATCCAGAAAAGGACGTCACCGCTTGTTGTTGATTTTTAGATGAAAATTAGCTTCAATTGGCAACTGCTTAAATTCGTTGAGCACATGTCTTTGTCTATGGTCGCCCATGGTGATTTGACAAAACAAACTGAATAAAAGATAACCAATTTGACAGATTTAGCTTTAAGAAGGCGACTGTTATCAACTTTCAAAAATTTGGAAGTCCCTAAAGAAAGTACCGTTAGATTTATTAAAGTTTTGAGGCATTACTCTTTTAAATGTCAGCGTAATGGTCTTGGTTGACAAAGAAAAAGTGCTTTAACTGTGGTCTTATCATCGACTTTTCTAATACTTTCCATACGTATGTATGTTGGTTGGAAGGCTATCACGATTTATTTTAAATGCTTACAAATACATTGCAACTGTGTGGAGTCTCAGGTATTGGCCAATGGTCAAGGTTATTATGTTAAAATAAAATCAGTATCGAAAAAAAATGTTTTTCTTTAAAATTTTTTTCCTCATTTAAACTGTCAATTAAAGAAGATGTTAAGCACCAGCTGGCATGTTGCATTAACGAAAGCAACGAGTGTCATCTGTAACCAAACAGTGGATAACAAGTAATCAGAATCAAAACTCAAGGAGTTGAAGACATTAAATCAATTTAGCAGTCAGCACACACAGTAAGGTGAAGGCAAAAAATTTGGATGGAATTCCATAAACACAGAATTTAAAAATAAAAATTATCTGCAAAGCCGGCCGCAAGCAACAACTTAAAAAAATGGAAAGAAAAACCAGAACAGCAAATCAACCAAAAGCTTGAAATACAAAAATAACAAATACTAGCGGCAGCAATTGTTTGGTATAAATGAGGCAGCAATCGATGATAAAAAAAATTTAACATACTGAAGACAAACTGTAACTGCTTTTGACTCATATGTGATGAATTCTGTTTGAGTTGCAAAAAACTTGCAATTGTTGCAACAAAAATAAAACGATACTCAACAGGAATTGGCCAAGGAATTGGCAACAAAAATTTCTCATAAAAAACGACAAAGCAATTTTAAATGTTTCAATCAACCGGTTAAAAACGAGATTGGTATGTCAGGATGCTGACAGCAGGCAATTATTGATTTTGATAAGCGTGACCTATACAGGGACATGCAAGCATGTGGAGTCTAAAGAATGAAAGTGAAACAATTGATGAATATGGATGCACATGATAAACTGTTCGATTATTTCGATTATGTTTGGTTTACATGTGGCAGATAGGAACATGATGACAGTTCTTATTAATTAGGCACTTAAATAAAAAATATTCCATTGTTTCCAACAAGAAAAGGTAGTAGACCGCAAAGCAAGTTTAAATTAAGCATAAAACCTTTAGTCAGTATTATGACCTAGCTTCTCACACCACATATGTCGTGTGTGTTAATTTTATCCATGAGTGGCAGGACCCATAGCTTAAAGTCGACTTCGAGCGACATATTTTCCAAAAACTTTCCATGGCGATTTGATTTACTTTCGGATCTTTTGCCAAAAAACTGCTGAGATGAAGTTGCCTCGGCCTCTTTTTTGATAAGCCAACATACCTATCGACTAGACTAATGCCTCTTCGAAGCCGATCAAGATTCACAGTGTAAAAGAAAATTACTGTTTCACACAGTTGGGCTCTAAAGAGTCAACACGAAAGGGACACACAAACAAGCCATAAAAGGAGGACAATATAGTCAAAATATCACAGCAGCCAACAAATTGTGTAACAGCACATCAACATCAAAGTACAGACAATAACACCAACTAGCTAATGGCATCGTGGTGTCAGAGAACCAATGATTTGTAGAATCGTAAGAGAAAGTTACTAACTACTCATCTTATAAAAGATATGAAGAGCGAAATGCTGAAGTCGGCGACTTTACATATCTTAACCCTGAAGTCAGTCATAAAGTCATTATACAGCAGACATGTTATCGGTATGAAAGTACCGTAGTAGCGGGTGATAAAAAGAATACTACCACAGTAGCCACCATACTTGTCGTACAAGACGACTAAGGGTGTTAGAGATGGTACTATGTGCTGAGCTTGCTTGGCTGCGAAGCCTGACCACGGAGCCCCAGAGACTTGTCTCTGCCCGGCAATAGGTGAGGCTCCCGTGTGGGAGCAACGTGGTGGCTGTGGTTTGGACCCAAATCGCGGACATGATTACAGTGCGGCGTTACGCTCTTAACGCATTAAAGGGGTTTGGATGGTCTCCGACCCCTAAACAAGAGGGAAATCATGTCCAACACAACATGGCTTCAAATTGCTACCCACATATAGTGATGTGATTTTATCATTGTGTGTGGGGGCGTTGGTAAACGCATTGTATTTCACTAGTGTTTCAGACACCGGTGCTCACTCGAAACTGGAATCACTTGTGTCTCTTATGAAAAATACATTCAGCGAATGAAACCCATTAAAAAAAAATTCCAAACAAAGCGCGAGCATTGCGGTATGAGAGTCCCGTCAGATATGAACTTCTAACCTTCAGCTTAACATTGTCAAACCTGATGTGATGAATGATGTAATAATTCAGGGACAAAGCCACGATCTAAGTCTTCTATTTTACTACTGATTTGATAGAGTCCCGGAATAAAATTCCTACAACGTGTCTGCTCCAGAGATTGTTATTATACGACTGTGTCATAAAAAACAGTATGAAACCAAATTCTGATAGTCTTGGAGTATCAATAGCTTATGATAGGTTCCGAAACCAAAATCACACTTAAATTCTCGAACAAAATTGTTTTAATCATTCATACAATTTGGCGTAATTTAAGCACATTTTCCTTTCAGTTTTTTCAATACAATTCTTTAACACACATTTCTATTACTTCCACTTCATAATTAGAGAGGAAAATGCTGCATGAAATTAAACAACATTATCTAAGCAAAAAAAAAAACTGTTACAAATACCATCTCATTTTTTGTGATTACAAAGTAAGTATGTTATCTTCAATGCCTTTTGCTAGCTCAGCAGGATCAGTAGATTGTAAATCTCTGCTCATTTTCATTTGTCGAATGGCAACACAAGATGAGTAATTAAAAGCAAATAAGAAAAGTTACAAGCGGTCAAGCACATAAAGTATTATGTACTTTACACTTAACTAATATACGAGGTTTTAAGAAAAAAGAAAACTTTTTCTCCCATGGAAGCTTCAAAGTAAATGCTCTCTGATTCATAGGCTTGCTCCCATATATATGCCCAATCCTAGAAGCGATTCTAATGTGCCTAGTCTAGTAGAGATGTAATCTAAATCATCAAAATAATCGAGATATGAAGAATCATTACAGGTCTGGAACAAAGAATTTTCATAGAATGGGGATTTCTTTTTGTAGAATACGGCGCGTAATTCATTATTTTATTGCCATTTTTTCCGGCGAAGAGGGGGATTTTTCCTATCCGACACAAGTCTGCTCATTATACTCAATTCTACTCACTCATCACCTTAGGACATGATATGAAAGACGATCCTTTTCGGGGAAAGACTCAAGTCTGTTCATTATACTCAATCTTATTCACTTATCAAACTACAGAACAAGCTACAGAAGACCTGCTTAATTTGAAAAACTTAAAGAAAGCAGCAGTATATGGATGATAGTTGCCATAATCTTATTGGTAGTGTGTTGGTTTATTCGACGCGAGGTCACGGTTCAAACAAAGACATCTCCAACAAAACGAAAATATGAAAAAATATTTCTTGGGCGACTTCCTCTAAGCAGATTTCTGGTAAAAACTCTGAGAGTAAATAAAAAATTTCCATGCAAAAGCTTCTCAAAAATCTGTCGTTCTGAATCGACTTTAAACTGTAGGTCCCGCCACACAAGTATAAAATTAACACACACAACATAAAGTGGTGTGAAAAGCTGGCTCGTAATCCGGACTGAAGGATTGTAATGACTAATTATGTATGAATGGCCTACAAATGCTGGACAGAGTAGGTATTGGATATGTTAAGTATTCAACATTAGACTTTCATACGGGCAGTCGAAATATTGCGAAGTTTATCGAGTGGATGTCATGACTATTTTAAAAACGTTGCCATTCTTTGTTAATTAGTGAGATTTATGGCCAGATTTTTTGTTCAGGGCTAACTCTCATATGGGTTCATATGGAATATTAGAATATCAGAATATTAATCTCCGACATTTTATAGGGCATAGATGTACGGATGGTTTTAGTTATACAAGGTAGATTGGATTAGATTAGATTAGATTGGATTAGATTACGTTAGATTATATTAGATTAAGTTAGGCTAGGCTAGGATCGGTTAGCGGGTAGCTTGTCGTTCACAGACAAGTTCACTCGGTACCCCATATGGGCCACTGTTTTATTCAGTGTCTTCATCCGTTGGGGGTGGGTTTGAATCCGGCCAGTTTCCCCAGTGGCTTGTTCGCCACCATGTCCAGATCTTCAAACATTCTATTATTCAAAAACCGAAGAAGTCTGTTCTGAAGTGAAGTGTATTTGCATTTCATTTCCTCTACATTGTAAGACAAAATATCTTGAAAATGGGACTGTAGCAGCTGATAGTTACTAAATACTCTAGTAATCTACTGTTTGGATGCTATCCTTATGGTAAAAACAATAAAGGAATTTGATGACTAAATTATTCTCAGGGTCCATTGTCTCACTTCCAAGAGTTTTTAATGATCAATATAGGATCATGTTAACAGTCATGCGTCAGCCATATTAGTAACAGTGTCGTATACCATCATCAGTTGCTTTGAGTTCTATTTTCGATTAACAGATATGTTATTTCCTACATTTGCTTAAAGGATTTTAGCTATTTTTTAGGGATATGAACCAAAATTTTCTAATGAAATGTTTATACTGCGCAGAGCTTGCTGTCTTATTTACCAGGAACACTGCTTAACTTTCAATTTAATTTTTTAAGAAAATATGGCTGACTTGTTTACATATTTCCAAAGGTAAGGATTTTATGTTTTCATACCATACCTACCAACAACAATAACAACAAAATTCAATTGCATTTGCATATCATTTACAACTCAATCAAGCAATCAATCAATCAATCATTGAGTGTAACAAATCGAAATAACATCGTTTGTAGGTACATTGGTACACCTAATTTTAATCAAATGAAACAAAAGAATGTTTTTTTAAGTTCTCAAATCCCTGTACATATCCTGTGATAATCATGTTCTAACATAACATTTGTAATGAGAAAATCGAGATAAGTTTGTATTTTTCACTTCTCGTGTTTGTTGAATTTTCTGTATTATTAGGTTTCCTATCTTCGTAAGCAGAAAAGTTTTCAATTATTTTGCAAATCTCTACTTTAAACGAATTAATGTTGTGTGTAAATGAAATGGAATATAATGTGTGTGTATTATGTGTACTGCATGGATTGAATAGGATTGCCAAAGAAAAAAAAAAATACAAAAAAGGAGTTGTAAATTGGGTACGCAGTGATAGTTGGTACATAGAACACTACAAAGTTTCCTTAAATTTCTAGGCAATCCTTTGATCTTGCGTCTAGCATAGTGGTCCACCAAGAGACTTTATCGTTTATTAACCTTCTCTGTCGACAACGAATACTTATTCTAAGTGAATACCAAACGAGTATTATTTTTGTGTCATTTTTCAAATCCGATCTCCAATTGGAACAGTGCTGGGCATCCAGTAGTGTGGCCATCATATGCACAAAATATTTCTCTGACTGTGATTTGTTTGCTAGGATTCGATTTTTTCATCACCCCTCTTGGAAGCATGCGGCTTCCATAAAGCATGTTACATCTTACCTGGTTGGATGCTGTTGTCGTCATAAGTGCCGGTTGGTTATTCTGCCTTGTTTCCGTTCCGTTAATCTATTGTTGTTCCAGCTAAGCACGTGATTGGTCTGTTGTAGCAGGTTGTAAGTGCAGGTCAATATGCTGTAGTGGTAGGGGACCTTGCTAACCGTTGATTCCTATTTTTCCCCACTATGTACCAAGGTTAGTAAAACTTTATAATTGCTTTACAGGCAGGCATATTTTAGATCCTCGTTTTACCCAAAATTTTTTGTTTGCATTGCCAATTTGGCAACACCCTTTCAACTACAACAACAAATACTAAACGTAGTAAGACCTAATCATGATCTTCTTACCTCTTTGCCTGTGAGATTTGGAATATAAAATGCATGAACAACAATGAATAGCAACAACAATAGCTTTGTACTCACAAATGCCTTACAATTGTTTATTTATGCACATACTGACACACAAATGATATGATTATATAGGTAGATATGTAGATGCAGTTTTATAGACTTAAAGAAACACTGTAAGGACTTAACAAAGTATGAAAGCTAAGTAGCAAGCCGTGGAAAGTGTGATTAGAGAGAATGGCAGACATGTCTAACGCGAGCTTTATCAGGGCGTATCGTGACCTAACAAATAGCATGACAGACCTCTTTTACTGTTCCCTAAACATACATACATAGATACAAAATTGGTCCCTACAACCCTTCAGTCAGCATTGCGATCTAGTTTCTCAAAACACATATGTTGTATGTGTCAATGTTATGCATGAGTCGCGGAACTTACAGTTTAAAGTCTACTTCGAAAGACAGATTTTTTTTGGAAATTTTCCATGGCAATTCAGGGTTTTTGTCTGAAATCTGCTGGAAGTAGCCGAAGAAATATTCTTTCATATTTCGTTCGAAATGTCTGACCTGGGTCTTGAACCGTGGCCTCATGTCTAATAAGCCAACACACTACCTACTAGACTACGGCGACAACGGTACCAAGGTACAGGTACAGCAAGGGTTTGCTAATAAACCCTACGATTTTAGGAAAAAATTCAAAACGAGAATAAGTAATAAGAGTCAAGGATTCAACTTGATTGCTACAAGAGAGAGTTCATTCTGTAATATACAATCGGACTCAAATACTTTTAGAGGGGTAGCGGCAAACTTTTTTTCAAGCACAAATTTACATAGATGTGTACATACATAATTGGCCATTACAACCCTTTAGCAAAACTTACAACCAAACTTCTCACATCACTTAAGTTGTGTGTGTTAATTTTATAAATAAGTGGCGGGACATACAGTTTAAAGTTGACTCCGAACGACAGATTTTTTGAGAAACTTTTTCATGGCAATTTTATTTCTTTCTCAGAGTTTTTGCCACATATCTTCGGAGAAGTAGTCGCCGAAGGAATATGTTCTCATATGTCGTTTTGCTGGAGATATCTGACCTGGGGTTTGAACCGTATCGTCACGTCTAATAAGCCAAACCAGTACCAACTACATTACGGCGACTTCAAATTCACAAATTTACGCCTTTGAAAGATGTGTTCCATTAAACTCGAACAGAAGTACAGAGATCCACAGAAAGCAACACTATCTGCTAAACAGGCTGTCATTCGAAAACTCGGCTTCTATATGCTTGACTCCATATTAGAATGGAAAACTTATTCAGATAGGCAAAGGAATCATGTTCATCAATTGTTGGATCGCATGTCAATTTGCGACTGTGGGGCTGGAAGAGGAGTTTATGATGTTCTTTTTAAATAAAAATGGTTTAAGATAAACTTTGTGGGGAAATTGCTTGCTTAATTTGTCACTACAACCCTTCAGTCAGGATTACAACCTAGCTTCTCACACCACCAAAGTTGTGTGTTGTAATTTAATACATTAACCTATAGGTTAAATGGCTTCGAAGGGCAAATTTTAGAGTAACTTTTTCATGACAATTTTTTAGTTACTCTCAGAGGTTTTGCAAGAAATCTGCTGAGAGAAAGTCGCCAACAAAATATTTCTTTCATATTTCGTTATGTTGAAGATGCCTGAACTGGGATTTGAACCATGGCCTCACGTCTAGTAAGTTAACACACTACATACTAGTCCACGGTGTTTCTTTCTGGTATGCATTAATCCCCCACTGGCTTAAAGAACGTGTTCCGATGATTCATTCTCATCATCACATCAGAAAATATACATGTTGGGCTCCAAACAACCTCCATTCTAAATAAGCGTACTTTGAGTTTACAGTGCCAACCTTAGGTTATTCTTGGATAGTCTGATGCATGAATTAGATATCCTCTTATTGTAACTTCTTAGAAACAGTTTTGATTAAGCAAACCTTTCCAAACATCCGCTCCTAATCCACAGAAATGTTCTGGAGCCATTAGTGCTGTGGAAGCTCCCCTCATCACAAGCTCGTCTGCTTGCTTATTGCCGAGTATTCTCTTATCAGATGGGGCAGAACAGACGGTAACCTCATATTGATTTTATATGAAATAAAAATACATTCGGAAATCCATTTCACCATTTTCGGAAGAAAATCCCATCGCCTATCAATTGCAGCCTTCCTTTAGACATCCTTAGTTCAATTCCATTAAGCCTGGGCAGTAAGAAGTTCTCCCATTTGCAGCTCTTAGAGAAAGGAACAAACTACGTTTTAATGTGATTAATATCAAGACCACTGTTAGATGCCCAAAAATATCACGGACAACATGAGATTACTGTAATTGAAAACTTTCCCATTCACATTAATACCAAGTTATCCCCATAGCAAACAACTTTCCAATAATTTTTCCATCGAGGCAAGTATATACACTGAGGCACTTAATGTCCATTCTGCTTAAGCAAAAGACAAATTAACCAGTCAAACTAACAGACTTCAGAGAGCAGACCTCAACAAGCAACCAGTATTTCAACTTCTTCTTCAAATTCATATTTTCGTCCTTCATATTTCGAATAGATCGTGTACATAAAACATTAATTTTTTCTAAAATAAACAACCATTTTCGTACAACTATTACAACATCAACATGAACAACTACAACAATATCATGGACAAGGCCATAAATCATGTGTAATTAATTACTATGACTTGAAGAACAACAACTGTCTGAATTTGTAAATTTCTTCATACAGGTAACATCGAAATCAGACAGACAGACAGACAGGATATCTACATTCAAGAGTATAATTTATTGTGTCCTTTACAGGGACCTACAAGCACGGATGAATATAAAATGGATTAAGTTTTTTTTCTTCTTTTTATTTTCAATTAAAACTCAGTCGTTTTAGAAACGCAACGCACATAGCCGTGTACATTTACAAAAAACGCTTAATATACCCATACAGACAGACATGGTAAATGTTTTAAAAATTATATTCTAAGACGTGTTAAGAACAGTTTTTTTAAGCTACAGTTGGTGCAAGATGTTTAAGGACACAAGTAAATTATTCTTGTGATATAGGTTTGCACCAGTACAATCGATAACTATAGCTTGACAGCAGAGAATATTGTTACGTTTTTACGTTTCAAAAACGTTTCAAATATGAGCTCGTCGATTTGTGCTTACTTTTAATTAAAATTATTTATTATTCGCACAATTCTGTATGCCACTGTTCACAACTTGATGTAAACAACAACAATTGCTTTTCTCTGTTATTCCTCTGTTGATACCCTTTGCATAAACTATAACAATTAGTAGACAATTATTCGACAGATCTTTGTAACGGAGATCTTCAAACCACGATTACTTTCTTCCAACAAGACTGAATGAACTTCATTAACTCAGTCGCCTGCTTTGCCTTGCTTTTTATATGGCAAAGTAAACAGTCTGATGAATGTTCCCGAAGACGAATGTTCATGACTTCGCCTTCTCTAAATCTATATACATGAATGCAAACATCGTTGTTTATATTTATTCTTGTAGCGTTTGTTTGTTCGTTGTAGTTTTGTTTACTTGTTTACCATTTTCTTTATGCTGGTGTTTGTTGTTATATAAAGCAGTACGATAATTTGTAAACAGGTTTGTTTACTGAATTGTTTTGTTTTTGTAGCTTTTGTTTATAATTTTAATGTTAAGCGATGTAAAAGCAAAACATTAGTAGATAGATTTTCTATTTTCGTTACAGTGTCAAACTGTGTTGCCACACCGTACAGTAACACACATTCAGACATTCCGGGCAAGTCATCACGATTCATTTAAAGCCAAAAAACGCTTCCGAATTGTAAAAAGTTGCTTCGAAAAGAATAAATCTACCGGCGAAGTTCATAGGACACATTGTCCATCGTCAGTTTAGTCTACAACTAGTTCTTGAGAATTCAAAATCAACAACAAGACAAAGAAAATGTGTGCGCTGAAAAGAAAATATTGCAGTTGTATCGCAAAGTCTTGATGACAACGTGGAAATGTCGATACATTGCTCTCAACTTGTTGGACTTTATGCCTACTTGACTACGGGAAAAATTTTACTTAAGGATCAAGGCTTACGTGGTACAAAATTTGGAGCGACCTTCACCCTTTGTTCGACCCAACCTATTGAAACTGGCAGAAAACGAGCATCTTCATAAAAGAATTGTTTTTAGTGATGAAACTAAGCGTAATTTAACCTTAGGGAGATAGGGTCGCAAGAACTTACGGAGACTTTGGAAGGATAAATCGGAATGTTACATTCTTTGCAGACTTGGTTCATTAATTGACAATGTTAGACGGATATAAGCATCCATATAAGCAACGAGAGATTAGTGACTGGCTGCCTTACTGCACATTGTGATATTGTGAGTCTCTGGCAACTATCTGGGAAAGATCTGAGATGGACTTCGGCAGGATATATGTAGATGTCTTTGCTACTGTCTTGATTTGTGGTAGAAGGAGATTGTTTTTAGCTTCGAATACATGTTCTGATGATTAAAGATGTCGAAAGTTGATATTTCGGGTTTCTTATAATTTATCATGGGATAACGCTGACTCTAATGGAGTCGCCGTTGTATAGTAGGTAGTGTGTTGGTTTATTAAACGTGAGGCCACGGTTCAAACTTAAGGTCAGACATCTCCAATAAATCGAAACGTGAAAAACATATCGTCGACGGCTGCCTCTCATCTGATCTGTAGCAAAAACTCTGATCTAATAAAATTGTAATGAAAAAGTTGCTCAAAAAACTGTCGTTTGGGGTCGACGTTAAACTGTAGGTTTCGTCACTCATATATAAAAGTAACACCCACAACGTAAATGGTGAGAGAAGTTCCGAACTGAAGGCTTATAATGACTATCCATATTATGTATGTAAGGGAGATTGGTTCATACTCGTGTAGTAGTGTTCTTTACTCTCTCTCTCTCTCTCTCTCTCTCTCTCTCTCTCTCTAGCTCAATTCTTTTACTACCTCTTATGCCATTTACTTTCAAATATGAACACAATTGGTTGCATGTCCTGTGAGCATAGCTGCCAGATTTGACGATTTATCGTCATTTTGACGATTTTTGAGCTTCAAAAATATCATATTAACGATTTGACGATCTATGCCCTTATTTTGACGATTTTTAAAAATTAAAAATTTACATCATATTCCTAACTTTAGTACATTAAAAGCCACTTTAAGCTTTGTATTTACTTTGCAATTGTTACTATTGGAAATTTATGTTAGTAAAAACAAGGAGTAAAGAATTATATTTTTAAGTTACTTTCGAATACTTGTGATGATTTTTCTGTATTTTATTTCTTTCTTATTTAAAAACTGAAAAATTACAACTTCTAAATAAGCTCGTAGTTGAGAATAATTTATCACTTGTCTTTGCAGACAATTTTAATATTAGTATAGCTTCTAATATTGCCATCGGAAGAACAATGGCAAGCGTCGTTATTTTTTTTTTCGTACGACCAACACTCTGGCATTGTGCTTGGGACTCTGTTATGAGAAGAAGAAAAGAGAGAACAGTATTTATGGACACTAGGCTTGCATATTTTTATACCATAAGTAACAGGAAAGACCTCTGCAGGAATTGAGTTTCACATACGACTAAAAAACGTATTTTGTCTGTAATGCAGTGTGTGATCCACTGGCCAATCGACCACATACGGATATGCTGGCCGAGAAAGACGAGCGTTATATAGGAATATATGATTTTCGGAAAAAAATCACCGTATTTCGTTCGAGCAAAATCATTCTATAGTAGCAACAGAACAGTGAAACACAAACCACACTGCAACGATGCTCCAGTGATTCAATGGAGTTAGTTGGATACACTACCGTCATTAACGAGATACTACGGCCTCTCCTGTACACGCTCGAGAAACCGCAAAATAGACGTTGAGGCACCAAGAGAGAGTTGTATGAGAGTTGTATTCCATTCTCTGTCGGTTATAAGCGGTGTAAGTAGTAAGATCAGGTGATAAGATCTTAAGAAGGAACTGAAAAATGTGTCAGCGTTATACTGAATTTTCATGCCAAGAGCTTCTGACTCCTTAATATTTACGGCACCCACAGATTAAAATGATGCATTATTATTGCTGCTCTTATAAACAACACTGGGATAAACCTGGGTTTAAACCTTAAAAATGAAAGTGGTATAAAATTTCTCCATTTTTGGAAAGAAATTAATAAATGAAGATGAGGGACCTTAGCTTTTTATTTCAAAAAATTTTTTTTAAATGTTTTATTTTTGCACTCAGATATGTACACACTTATGTATGTACATACATATATTGACTTTATATGTTTTACTACAATAGAAATAATTTTGGTATTTAAATAATTTTAATTTTTATATTTATTATTTCTGACGATTTTAATAAACGTCTTTGACGATTTTGACGATTTTTTCTCAAATATTTGACGATTTGGTGCCTCATTTATCTGGCAGCTATGCCTGTGAGTATTATCGCCATACGTTTTTGCAAGCCTTTCTGAATTCAGAACTGTAACGTGTCTTCAGTCTGGGAGTCATAACACCATGCAGTTTTGCAAAGTCGATGAGTATTATGGCCTTACTGTGGTGTTATTTTTAGACAAAAAGCAACTTTTATTTTACAATTCCGATTAGAAATTCCTGGCACTGGAAGTAAGCGGAAATCTAATAGCGAACGTAGATTATTGCTTTCTTTATGCCCTGACTTAATACTTCTATGTCCACAGCACTTAATATTTTCTCCTGCACTGTTTGCATAATTATAGTACAGTCAACAACCACGCAACCCACAAACCATTTACAACGCATTTTATGAAATAAAAAAAAAATTAACAACTAAAATACCCTGAAGGAGATGAATTCAGAAAAAAAAATTACAAACCAACAAAAAAGAAGTGAAATATTATTATTAATAAGCCAATGTATGTATGGGCATGGAACTATTAAATAAAACGTGTTAAAACACAAGGCCAAAAAAGTCTCTTCTACGTTGGCCAAGTAAAAAATTTTTATGCAAAATACAATTCAACCAACATTTAGCACATACTTTGCAACCTTAAATTAAAGCCAATCACCCGCATCAAAGGCTAATACCACAACAAAAGCTGGATGGTACAGTAAAGCAGGCTGTCTACAGTAAATTTCCCCCAGCACGCAAACAAAAAGCGATAATAATCGGTTTTAATAAATTATTGATTCACTCGCATTGGCCAGCAGCAACAACAATACCAGCCGCCATAGAAGTAGCAACAGAATTGAAAACAAAGGAAGAATTTTTTTTATGATTTACTCGATCACAACAGCATTGGGTATCATAAGCCTTTTCGCAATTGCTTATTGAATATAATCACTCTTTATATGTAATGAATAAAAGTGGTCATGAATTTGAAAATGTTTTATAACGAAATTCTGCATATAACTCGGACCTAGAGTATCCAGCATTGAGCATAGACGTAAGGCTGCGGTTCAAATCCCAAGTCATACGTCTTAAATAAAATGAAATATTTTATTTGTTTATTAATTACAACACAATTACAAATTACATTTTAATTATATACGAGCTGAATAACTTTACCATATGCTCGGTGTAGTGTCACAGACCAGAGTCTCTGGTGGAAATCGAACCCATGGCCCTCAGGCTAGTCTAGCACACTACCCACTAGACTACCAGGGCACCCAAAAAAAACGAAATATTAAAATATATTTCTTCGGCGACTCCCTCTCAGCAGATTCCTTGCTAAAACTCTGAGAGTAAATAAAAAATTTGCATGAAAAATTTCTCAGAAGAAATATTTTGTTCGGAGTCGACTTGAAACTACAAGTCCCACGACTCATGTACGAAATTAACCCATATGTGCTTATCGCTCCATTTTTAAAACACTAAGATATTGATCAGATGTGTGGTATACCATATAGATTCCAATAAATACAAAAAAATCCATGGTTTTACGAGAAAAAAAGTTGGGCACATACGGGTTAACACACACAACGTATTTGGTGTGAAAAGCTAGGTTGTAGTCCCGGCTGAAGGGTTGTAATGACCAATTATTATATGTAAGTATGTGTGTAGAAAGAAACACCTGGTTGCATAGCAGCAGCTATTCGGGAAATTGTCATTGTTGACATAGAGCAGCATCCAGGGCAATAATGTTGGAGAAGACATTATGGGAATATCGCATAAAGTAGGCGGGGAATACAATAGATCGTATGGTCGCAGTTCTAAGGCACCTCTTCACGACATAATGATAATATTCGCCTCATATGATTGTATGATCTTGGTGGTTATTGGAGTGCTTCAAATTGTGAGATAAATTCCTCACCCAATTTGATTCTCAAGGTATAATATTATTTCTTGCCATATCAAAACCACATTACAACAGAAATCAGTAATGAGTATTCAAAAAGATGAGTAGTATCGAATCATACTCATAGCTTCTGATATTTATAGCCATCCATACTTATTTTAATATTATACTCATACTACTCATATTCAAAGTTTGAAGTACTCATCATATTCATACTTAACAACACGTATCTTGTTGTTGATTTCGACTCTCCAGGACTCAACATTGACAAGAATCGCAAAATAAGTATGATTCGCGTACGAACACTACAATACTCACTAGAAGGTTGTGTGTTTGCTTTGCTTGCTGGCTTTGTCTTTTTTGTAAATGCAACAACAACTAAGACTGTTAATTTTGATGAATGTTTGATTAGTCACTCGAATCATTTATAAGTATTTTTCTAAAGTTATGAATCAAAATGAGTAGGCTTACGAATCCAACAATATTGCAAGTGAATAAACCTTACGAAACGATTCATCTTTCAGAATGCATTGGCAGCTGCTAAACTGCCTTTGACTGTTTGTTGATGTAATGATGTAAAAGCAGGGTATTGTTGAACAATTTAAATTTTAATACAAAATTATAGTTTGTATGTATGTACTCATCACACAAAAATCCTTTTAAACCATAATAAACAATACAAGCCAGAATAAAAAATTTCTTTGTAAGAATTTACCACATTTGCTGCACTTGAGTCTATTCGGCTAACGTATGCCATTTATTAAGTTATTCTGCTAAAGCCAGCCACAAAAACCTCTGTAGTTTAAATGTTTTTAATTAATTTAATTCGAAATATATTTCGTATGTTTGTTTGTCTGTTTGTTCACATAGTAAATGTATAAATATTTGCTTGCAATTATTCCCGTGCACTGGTAGAATTTGTTGTTCGGCATTAACAACTGCATTAATTAAGAGTGATGATAAAAAAAGCCAAAGAATTTTTTGGTGGTTTTCATTTAAAACAAACAAAAGTTTGAACATTTTTAATATTAAATACAACAAGAAAACAAGAATTATATTTTATTACTCTAAAGCGGCATATCAAGCCGGAGTATATTAAGTTTGAGCTGATATATGCAATAAATCATTGTGTAATGGGGTTGTCTTCTCGAACACTCAAACATATAATCAATCCTGTCCATTATCATTTATGTTCAAAACATATAAGTCTTATACGAACACAATCGACTCTCCTGAGAGGGCTAGTCAGGTCAAATTTCTCATTCATTTCTAGAGCAACAAAACCGCAGTCTTTGCATCTATGATATCACAAAAGGGTCATTTCGTAGAAGTCTAATGCCCAAAGCCAACCATTCTGTCTGTAGCTCCAATCATAATCACAAAGACTACAACTAGAACGTCGACCATGCTTCCAGAATGTCAAAAGTGTCAAGTCCTTCTTGGATATATTCCTGATTTCGAGTCCAACACTAAACATAGAGCTTTCCGTACGCCAAAGAGAACCAAATAATATTGTTGAAGTTGCCGTAATTTGGCCAAACCCAGTTCAGACATCTCCAACAAAACGAAATAAAAAAATATTTCTTCGGCGACTTCCTCCCAGCAGATTTCTGGAAAAAACTCTGACAGTCAAATAAAATTGCCATGAAAAGTTTCCCAAAAAGCTGCCGCTCGGAGTCGACTTTAAACTTCAGATCCCACCGATTATGCATAAAATTAACACACACAACATAAGTGGTGTGAGAAGCTGGATCGTTATGTATGTATGTATGTAACTCCGCTGAGATAACCAGCAGAGCTGCATGTAAGTCTTTAACGAAACTGTTTTTGTTTGCTTTGGATTATCATTTTAACATCAAATCAGAGTCGCAGTAAACATAAGCTTTTGAACAAATCTTACCATTATTAGTTATGCTTGTTGGGTGACGCGATTTTCTCTGAAATCTATTGATGTATTCGGACACCCAGACTGGAGTTAAGTCTCTATCGAACGTAGTTTCAACGACTGCCCTTTTCCCTACATGGGGAAATATCCGTCGGGGAAATTTTAGACCCTTCAAAACAAAGTCTTATAGGGATATCGTTGGAAATTGCATTGCTGGTGACTTAGCCGGTAAGGAAATATCACTGGGCATAAGTATTCCAATTGCCTCAGTTAGTTTCGATATTATTCACTAGTTTTACAGGGAGGTCAATCTTATTTACGTTAAATATTGTTGGCCTCCAAAAAATCTGTGGTTCGAAGTCGACGTTAAACTATAGGTCCCGCCACTCATGTATAAAATTAACACGCGCAACATGGGTGGTTTGCGATGCTAGGTTGTAATCCTGACTAAAGGGTTGTAATAAACAATTATGTATGTACGTACATATGTATTGCTGATCTGTATTCAATACGTTTGGACAAGAAGAGTTCCGACTTCCTTTAGTCCTTAAATCGTATGGCCTTCCATCGCATAGTAATGATTCTAACGAGTCACTGCCATTTGTCGATGTCGAACAACTTGACGTTTCGTTAAAAATTCCTTCAGGAGCTGTGTGTCTAAAGAGGAGGAAGAGATTGTGTTTCTGCTCATGTGTTAGTGTCCTGCTTTTGTCATGAAAACGTGGAGGTTTTTGAATTCTCACTTTCTTATATCCTAGACAGAGCTCTCTAATATAAAAACTGATGCAGTAGCAAGACTTATTTTGCACTCGACTTGGTTTCTTCAAGGAAATGCTTGGTCCCCAGGGTTATGTATTGATTGTGTTATCGCAAAGTGCCAAAATGATGTCATAAGTGGGATCATCTCCTTCAAGGGAGCCACCATCTTACCTAACCTAGCCTCACCTACCATGATTACCACAAACATGTTAAAATTAATTTGCACCGCACAAACACTGTATGTCCACAAACTTTTCCAACAGTGGACGATTTTAAGGAGTCCAAGCACTCGCTATTGGCAATGTTGATCTTGTAACGTCTTTTGCACCATTGCCTTGCTGACCCTTGTAGCATACTTAAAACAATCATACAGTATGGAATTTCCCACATACACCACAAGCAAATTAAAATAAATTCCAATTGAGTCATTTGCAATACAAAACCCAAATTTGCCTCTCTTAAGTGCAATATGATGTCTTCTTAAGGCTTTTCTGACCACACATGCTACCAAAAGAAAATCTTAAAGTCTTATTAAATGAATTCAGTTGCCATGAATTAAGGCACATTAAATTGTCGCCAACTGACAAAAAGAAAAAGAATTCTTTCCACCCGCCAACCTGTATGTTGGAGAGTCTACCGAAAATAGTTGAAGGTGTTTAAGTATTTGCACTGCCTCCTGTAGGCATAAGAATTCCACACGGAACTTCTGTTTCTGTTTAATATCTCTGTATCACAGCATAGTACGAACGACTGTTATGCCAGCATTTTTCTCCGTTTTGTTCAATTTAAACGTTCCAATCACAGTTGCTTCAGTGGCGCTGATAATAATGTTGCTACAACGATAACCACTTAAGTGTGCCGCCAGTCAATGATTGAAACACAACTGCCTGATTGGCAATTAAATAAAGACTTCAAGAATATTTTAAGAATAAGAACATGAATGCTGCCTGCTCTCTAGTGTATGTGGAATAAAACCCAGCAAAATTTGTAGTGACTATGTTAACAATTGATTCGAATTTATTTCTAATGGCTCAGGGAACCCTTTTGCATAGATCGCAGAAAAATATGCGACATTCATGGACAAGCTTGGTCAACGACGTGACCTTTAGGAGGGACCGTTTGTCCGAAAAAATCAGTATATTCCAAGAGAATATTCTGCTACTAAGCAGGCATTTAAACACCATGTGCGTTGATGAAAGCAAGTTTGAGATATTTGGTATAAAAAAACAAAAAAAAAGGAAGATTATCTAGATATTTTGAAGCAAAATGTAGCCCCTAGTGTAGAGAAATTAGACCTATCACAAAACTGGATGTTTCAACAGGACAATGATCCTAAGCATACCTCCAAAATTGTGAAAGAGTGGTTGCTTCATTATTGTCCAATAACTCTGGATCATCCACCACAATCCCCAGACCTTAATCCCATCGAGCACCTGTGGGTATATCTCGACAAAAAAATTAGAAATAGAAATATTTCTAGCAAGGGTCACCTGAAGGCAGTTTTACAGGACGAATGGAATAAAATTCCACCTGATTTTACGAAAAAACTTGTTGATTCAATGCCTAGAAGATTATCAGTTGTGATAAAGTCAAAAGGATTACAAACAAAATATTAAATACAATCTTTTAGACAATTTTAATATATCTATTTACTTTAGTTTGATGCGAAAAATATGGTACATTTCCGCTAAAAGTGAATTAATTTGTTAAGTTTCTTAGTTTTTCAATTTCTCGTTAATGAATTTTAATTCTCTTAAGTTATTTTGAATTATGTAAAATTTATTCCAAAACTTAGTCATAAAAGTAAATATAATAAAACTGTTTTTACAAGATTTTAAGTTGTTTACTTTATTTTGACGCCACAGTATATGCACCACAAGCCAAATACTTTTTGCCCTCAAATACATTTGCTGGGTTATATCCTCATAGCGATGTGACCATTGTTTCTTACGTTTTCGCATAATAATAAGAAAATAATCTACTTTCGTGTTTAACTACTACGCATCATTAATAGTTGATGACAATGTCCCATTGCAGCAGCATACGGCAACACTGTAATCTGCTTTTATACCAAAACCAAATGCACATTTCCTGCGCTTGTGATGAATGTCACAAAGAGATGCCGATAATTTATTACCGCTCTTGTCGTTAATGTTCCGTTAGTTAAAGAGATGCATGAGTTGTACTCATCATTGTTTATTGACGTTTATTGTTTTATCGATTACTGCAGCAATCGATGAAGCATTTTCTAAATCATTGCTTGTTTTTGCCTTCTATATCATATAAGACATAATGGCTTTTCCTACCGAGTCCATGTAGTTTAAGATGCGCAAATTTATTTGAATATAAGGAAGTCGATTTGGCGATTTCAAAAGTGAAGTTCAAAAGAGTTTTATTTTATTAGAATGCTTGTAGATTGCCATGATATGACATGTACGAAATGCAATGTAACTTATCGCCTCCGGCTTCGGCTTGGTTTGGTTTTCAAATGCTACAACGTTAGAGCCTGTATTTGATGAACTCTATAAAAATTTCGAATCAAAACGCAAGAAAATATGAATCTTTGTCGAGGCAATGTCTTGTTGAAACCAGCATATCGTCCAAAACCGTCAAAATATTCAAATGCCGGCCAAAAATCCGGGTTGCAATATGGCGGTAGCAGTTTAAGTAGACGATAAAAGTTGTCCCATACTCATCATTTTTGAAAATAAACTGACCTCTAAACTGACCTTGAAACATTCACATGTCAATGGCTTTTCCACAATCAATTCTTGATTCATTTGGCTCCAACAGAGGCAATTTTGATTTTTGAAAAGGGTTTAGTACAACCCTTTAGTAAGGATTACGACCTAGCTCCTCACACCACTTACGTTGTGTGTGTTTATTTTTGACATGAGTGGCAGGACCTAAAGATTAAAATCGACGTCAAACGTTAGATTTTTGAGGAACTTTCCATAGCGGTTTTTTATTTACTCTCAGAGTTTTTGCCAGAAATCTGCTGAGAGGATGTCGCCGAAAAAATATTTTTTCATATTTCATTTTGCTCGAGATGTCTGAGTTGGGGTGTGAAATGTAGCCTCACGTCTAATAAGCCAACACACTACCTACTAAACTAAGGCGACTACTAGACTACGGCGACTACTAGACTAAGCGACGACTAGACTACTAGACTACGGCTACTACTAGAATACGGCGACTATTAGACTATGTCGACTACTAGGCTACGGCGACTACTAGACTACGGCGACTACTTGACTACGGCGACTATTAGACTACGGCGACTACTTGACTACGGTGACTATTAGACTACGGTGACTACTAGACTACGGCGACTATTTGACTACGGGGACTATTAGACTATGGCGACTACTAGGCAACGGCGACTACTGGACTACGGCGACTACTGGACTACGGCGACTACTAGACTACGGCGACTACTAGACTACGGCTACTACTAGAATACGGCGACTATTAGACTATGTCGACTACTAGGCTACGGCGACTACTAGACTACGGCGACTACTTGACTACGGCGACTATTAGACTACGACGACTACTTGACTACGGTGACTATTAGACTACGGTAACTACTAGACTACGGCGACTACTTGACTACGGGGACTATTAGACTATGGCGACTACTAGGCTACGGCGACTACTGGACTACGGCGACAACTTGACTACGGCGACTATTAAACTATGGATACTACTAGGCTACGACGACTACCAAGCTACGACTACTACAAGACTACGGCGACTACTTTACTACGGCGACTATTAGACTATGGCGACTACTAGGCTAGGGCGACTACTAAACTAAGAAAAATTTTGCCGCTCATATACTTATGTGCGACTGAAGCAAGCCCCACAAGAAAAACTCTACTGCGGACAAGTCATACGATCTCGATGGCCAATTCACATCACTTCTAAGTGAGATAACCATGCCCTCAAATCGTAGGTGCTGAATATCCAATGGGGAGTGAGCTAAGTGCCACATAGCACCGTCCTTATCCAGATCATCCAAATCAGTCCCAAAAGAAGTTGGAAGTAATTACTGTTAATAGTAATGGCTTGGTCAACATCGTTCTCAGAGAAATAGAAATCCACACATAACAGAAACTGTTTTGGAATTCATTGCAGAGTGTTGAATCTTAATTTCGATAATTTTGTTTGTACACGTACCTATTCATCTAGTGCAGCCCTTGCGCTCACCAACTTCTTCCCCAGCTTGGTGGTACTCGGTCAGTACAACGGGCCGCTATGGGTGTCCAAGTGGGCTTTTGGCGTCAAGGCTACTACTTCAACCTACCTACTTACCTACTGATCTAGAAATTGTGCTCCACGGCACATCCAGCAAACACACGTTGTTGTTTATTGCCGTCCATGGTGATTTGGCAAACCAGACTAAATAAATGCTAATTTATGGTGTAGATGAGTCTTCATCAAAATGGTCGTTATCATGTGTCAAAGTTCGAAAGTTCCTATTGGAAAACCCTACAGAAAACGTCTTACATGAAACAATAGAATTTGTTAGTACCTTACACTGATCGTACGGATACCTCGAGTTTCTATGTTGGAGATCTTAAGTATTTCTCAGTTGTATAGGAAAATGAAGTGAAATATTTCTACAGGTTTTTGTAAAAACGAGCCTATATTCCACAAGCTGTTTCCATTGAGCCACCAATAGAATGGGATAGGAAAGAATGGTAGCTTTGTTGAAATCAAAGTTTGCTTGAACGCCTGTCACGGTCTCATTACAGCCAATTGATAGCCAGATAATCCGGATTAAAAAATATACAAGAAATTATGGAGTTTACGTAATCGAATGCTTCTCTAGTAAACATTTTTTGCTTTTTTGCAGGAGAATACCACTGTGCGTGTTGAAGGATTTTGTGAAAATAATTTTCTTACTTTTCTGTCATCTTCAATTATACTTATGATTAATTTTAAGTCGTTTCTTTTTCTTCTTACACGATTACAAGTGAATGTAAATATTACGATGGCCTACTTGTATTTGTTTTCATATTTCCTTCATTACTTGTCCTTTATTTCAGTTTTCTGTGCCTAAGTGAAGTCATACAGACTTCCGCCGCTGGCATTGCAAACGAGATTGTAATTGAAAGAAAAGTTATCGATAATATTGCCTTTTTTTTGTATTTAAACTTCATGTATTCAAGTAATTCATCATATTTTCTCAATATACGCGCTACGTAAGCAAATTGCATATTAACTTCGTTACTTTGTTTATTAATTTTAAATGAAGCCCCATTAAATACGCACCAATTGGTGACAAAAAAGAAAATAAGAAAATCAACGAAAAGAAAGACACATGAATGGCGAAACATGGAAATTGTTGAAACGATTACTTTTTGATTAATTTTGTATCGTTTCTTTTTTTCTTTTCTTATTTTAAAAATACGAATGCAAGGACGCATACGGATGCAGTTGATGACCATTTTAAATAAATAAGGCGTCACCCATGATGATAGGGTTGAAGTCAATGAAATTTATGAATTTCTTGGACTTCAATATCTTATTTCTTCTTTAAATGAACATTCAATTACGAAGACATAAAGGCATTAAGAGGACAGTTCAATAGCGGCGTTAAAAAGTCAAACAGTGTAGTCAAGGACTTTTCAAAAAATTGCTTTACTGAAACACCGTAGTCTCCTCCCTTTTTTCCTTTAAAAATCGAAAAATTTTTCGAATTACTCGATGATAAAGAGATTGTTTAGGAGGTCCTTATGCCCTACAATGTGTGGAAAAATCAAAAAAAGGGCGGCACTTAGTTAAGACTTTATTTAAAACGATGATAGTGAAGTCGCCGTAGTCTAGTACGTAGTGTGTTGGTTTATTAGACATGAGTCCTCGGTTTGATCCCCAGGTCACACATCAAACAAAAAAAAAAAAAAAAAAATATTTCTTCGGCGACTTCCTCTCAGCAGATTTATGGCAAAAACTCTGAGAGTAAATAAAATTGCCATGGAAAGTTTCTCAAAAATCTATCGTTCGGAGTCGACTTTTAACTGTCGACTAAGTAGGTCTAACTAAGGCCTCACCAATCATGTATAAAATTAACACACAACATCAGTGTAGTGAGAAACTAGGTCGTAATTCTAACTAAAGGGTTGTAATGACCAATTATGTATGTATAGTCAGAGTGTTTAAAGGGTCCTTATGCCCTATAATGTGTAGAAAAAGCAACAATATGGCGGTCCTTAGGTTAGACAAGGTGGCAGAAACCCCCTTGAAGAATGATTGAATGGCCCAATATTCAATTGGGTGATCAAACATTTCCCAGTCCGTGTGCAAAATAAATCTTGTTATTGCAGCAATCCTTATATTAGAGAGTGAGAGGTCAAAAACCTCCACTTTTTTTGCATGAGCAAGGCCCTCGCCCATGAGGTGAAAGACAGTCTCCTTCTCCCGAGGTCAACAACTTCTGCAGAAGTCATTTGCTGGAATGCTGAATAAAAGTCCATACATAGTTCAGTCAGGACTAAGACCTAGTTTCTCACACCACTTATGTAATGTGCGTTAATTTTATACATGAATGGCGGGACCTACAGCTTAAAGTTGACTCCGAACGACAGATTTTTTTGAGGAAGTCGCCGAAGAATTATTTGTTCGTATTTCATTTTGTTGGAGATGTCTGGCATGGGGTTTGAACCATGGCTTCATGTCTTATAAGCCAACACGCTACCTACTAGACTATGGCGGCTAGCCGTAGTATATAAACATTAATTAATTCGTTTGCAGCAAACATTGCACAAAAGTGCCCTGAATATGCAACTTACATACACACATAATTGGCCATTACAACCCTTCAGTCAGGATTACGGCCTAGCTTCTCACACCACTCATGTTGTGTGTGTTATTTTTATACGTGCGTGGCGGGCCCTACAGTTTAAAGTCGACTATGAACGAAAGTTTTCATGGCAATTTTATTTAGTCTCAGAGTTTTTGCCAGAAATCTGCTGAGAGGAAGTCGCCGAATAAATATTTCTTCATACTATGTGTTGATGTCTGACCTGGGGTTTGAACTAGAGATGAGCGATCCAGTGATTTTTGAAGAACGTTGTTCTCAGTGAACGTGATTTGTTAATCACTGTTCTTTAAAACAGTGATTGTGATCATAGCACAGGGACTGCGGTAACCGATGGCGTTACAATGGTCCGCCAAGCGTGCTCAAGTGAACTTTGGCAATCTTAGCTATCACTCGAACCTACTTAAATAAATATATTAGACAACATAAGTTTCGTCTTATAATAATTAAAATAGATGTTGCGTGAGCATATTCACTGATTCAGCATCATTATCAGGGAATTTTTTTTGAGTCTCATTATTTATTTTCATTCTTCAGTTTCGTTTTCCTTTTAATTTTTGCATTTTTTTCCTGGCTTATTCAGCAGTGGATAAATGAATAGCAAAATGAAATAATTATGCAATATTTAATAAGGAATAATGAGTAAGCAATGATGTTGCATCTATTTGTCGGTCTTTCTCCACCAGCTTTCCTCATTCATTTTCATAATTTCCCTGAACAAATATTTCATTTGTTTGAGTAAATTTTATATCCTATGGTGGCCGTCATCATCAAAATTGGGTTGGGGAAAAAATAAATGCTAAAGGATTCTGGTAATTAAAAATAATATTCTAACAAAAAGACGTTTATTTAATTTTTATTCTCTGCCTTTTTCATTTGTCTTACATTTTATGCTTACTGTGTATTGACGTACAAAGTCATGGTAAATAATTTGCTTTGATTAGCCAAATGAATTAAGAGAGCCGTCATTATTAATAAGGCGTTAAGTAGCAAATGGTTGTTTTGCATCGCCCCCAATCCCACCCGCCTCTTAGCAGGCAAACAATATTCAATAAATGAATTAATAATCAGGCAAATAATAATCGTTAATCATTGTTTGATTACTTTTAATTACTTTTCATTTCTAATCAATTAAAAGGCAGTTTGCTTTGCAGGAAAAAGAAAAAACGATTCAATGAAAACATATTGCGACAGTGAAAATACTCGCTAGTAGTTTATTATTTAAAGACTAGAACAGTAACTGCGAACAACAGACTTCTGAGAAATTTTTCATGGCATTTTTGTCTTCAAATTTAAATTGAAAAAATTTTAAAAAAATATTATAAGTGTGTGTGAGATGGGTAGTAGTCGCTAGACATACGTGTCCTTATAGATAAAAAGAGAATCGCCTCTCTTTTGTCATTAAATCACAAGGCCATATATAGTACACAACCATTCTCATGGGCCACTGTCTTTTTGGAAGGCACCAGAGAAATACAATGAATCGTTTTTTGAATATAAGAGAGCCAATAACATTGAAATTTAACTACTCTCATCCATTCCTACTCACTGCAAGGTTGAATGATAAGTACAGGTTGCAATGAGTATGAGTACAACGTTTACATCAAACTCATACCATTCGAATATGTTGCCTACTCATTCAGCGTTTACCATTTCATAGCACAGTTGTGCAGAGGGAACTCACACGCATTCTTGTGTTTTTCATTTAGTTGTCGATCAGACTGCGACAAGAACACATGTTTTATCATTGTATTGCAGAATGACACTCAGAAAATATTTTATATTAAAAATGGTCTATGTAATTAGCTGCGCGTATTTCATTTTTTTTATTTTGTCGCATAGTATAATTTTTTAAAATGCTTTGGAATGCTGGCTTTTTTTTTTCTTTTAATAAAAAATGGGTTTTTTATCCTTTTTATTTTTATTTTTCTAAAAACATGGCCTAATTTTTAAGCTAAAGATGGATAGCTTTATGTTCTTTTAATAAAAAAAAGCATTTTTTATTTTATTTTTATTTATCTAAAATTATTAAGCCAAAGATAGATAGCTTTACATATGTATGTTGATGAAATAAAAATAAAAATAGCGTATATTACTAACACTTTTCTATGGCTGTAAATAAATAAATTCTCTCAACTTATTTTCTCTCTCTTACTTACTAATACATTACCAAAAATTTTTTGGGAAATCCAGCTTTAGAAAAATACTTATGAATGATTCGAGTGACTCAAGCCATTCATCAAAATTTACAACCTTAGTTGTTGTTGCATTTCCAAAAAAGTAAAAAAGACAGAGCACCAAACAGAGCAAACACACAACCTTTTAGTGAGTATTTTAGTGCTCGTAAGCGAATCCTAGTTATTTTGTGATTCTTGTAAATGTTGAGTCATGGAGAGTCGAAATCAACAACATCATACGTGTTGTTTAGTATGAGTATGGCGAGTACTTCAAATTTTAAATGTGAGTAGTATGAGTATAATATTAAAATAAGTATGAATGCGTATAAATATCAGAAATTATGAGTATGATTCGAATCTACTCATCTTTTTGAATACTCATTGCTGACCTCCGGTAGGCACGTCTACTTAGAAGTAGGCAGTGTACTGGTTAAACCCCAGGTCAGACATCTCCAGAAAAACGCACTGTAAAAAATATTTTTTCGCTGACTTCCTCTCAGCAGACTTCTGGCAAAACTCTGAGAGTAAATAAATTTGTCTGGAAAAGTTTCTCAAAAATCTGTCGTTCGGAGTCGACTTTAAACTGTAGGTCCCGTCACTTATGTTTGTAATTAACACACACAACATGGGTAGTATGAGAAGGGAGGTTATAACCTTGGCTAAAGGGTTGTAATGGGCAATGAAGTAATGAATAATTCATGATTTGGTACTATGAAACCCTGCACTCGTTTTATATGCATTTACGGCTTGGTAGGTAGAAGTCGCCTTAGTCTAGTAGGTAGTGTGTTGGCTTATTAAACATAAAGCCAGGGTTCGAGCCCCAGGCCAGATATCAAAACAAAATACAAAAAGTATTTCTTAGGCGACTTCCTCTCACCAGATTTCTGGCAAAAACTCTGAGAGTAAATAAAAATTGCCATGAAAAGTTTCTCAAAAATCTGTCGTTCGGAGTCGACTTTAAACTGTAGGTCCCGCCACTAATGTATAAAATTAACAAACACAACATAAGTGGTGTGAGAAACTAGTTCGTAATCCTGAGGTTTGTAATGACCGTAGTTAGTAGGTAGGGTGTCAGCTTATTAGACGCGAGGTCACGATTCAATCCAAAGGTCAAACATCTCAAATAAAACGAAATATGAACAAATATATCTTCGGTGACTTCCTCTCAGCAGATTTCTGGAAAAAACTCTAACAGCAAAATAAAATTGTGACGAAAAAAAAATCTGTCGTTCGGAGTCAACTTTAAACTGTAGGTTCTGAGAATTTCGGAAAAAATTAACACACATAATATGGGTGGTATGGGAAGCTAGGTTGCAATCCTCGCTAAAGCACTGTAATGGCTAATATGAAAACCTGCACTTTTATTGTGAGTATTTGTATTTGAAGAAACATTTTTTTATATATCGTCCGAGAAGTCTAACCCGGGGTTTGAAACGTGGCCTTACATCTAATGAGCCAGCACACTACGCACTAGGCTACGGCGACTTCTACACTCTGCCCTTCAATATTGTGCAAGAAGATGTTGTTGGTCCACCCAGTGTTGAGTGTCGAATATAGTGTTGGTTTTACAGAAAAACATGCTAAAGGGGAACAAAGGCTGTAATACAACGAGGCTGGTTTCGACAAAAAAAAGAAGTTAAGTCTTCGATATTCTTGACTTTCTTTTGCTTTGCTTAGATAATATTGTAAGCTCCTCTGTTGCTTTAGAATCTGCCAGGAAAAATTCTAGCACGCAACTCTAGTCTTCGTAGTCTAGAAGGCAGAGTGTTGGTTTATTAGACATAAGGCCATGGTTCAAACTCCGGGTCAAACATCTTCAACAAAACAAAATAAAAAATAAGAGAATTTCTTCGGCGAGCTTCTATGCAGCAGTAGCCTGGATGCAGCAGTAGGAAGAGCTGTTTGGAAGGATATGCTCAGGCTCAGGTTGTAAAGAGGCAAAGAAGGAAATCTAAACTTTTGTTGGGTAGTTGCAATGAGTTTTAAGTCAAGTGTTAATCTATAAAGAAGAATCTTTTATTCGGACATAGCAGACTGTATGAACACTTATTAGGACAGGAATCGCTTAAATCTCAATATGAAAAACATACAAGGAACCTATGCGGTGTTAATGCATCTTAAAAGGAAATACCAAGTTATGTAGCAAATGGAAAGCATTTTTCTTGGCAGCTCCTAAAGCAACAGAGGAATTTATGATATTTTCTGAACAGAGCAATAGAAATCCAAGAGTATTGAAGGCTTAACTTTTTTTCTTTTTGGCGAAACCAGTCTCGTTTTTCTGTAAAACCGACACTATACCCGACACTCCACACTGGGTGGACCAACACAATATTCTTGCACAATATTCAACGGGAGAGTATTGAAGCCGCCGTAGTTTAAGAGGTGGTGTGCTGGCTCATTAGACGTAAGACCAGGTCAGATATCTCGAACGAAATATAAAAAAATATTTCTTCGACGACTGCCTCTCAACAGATTTCTGGCAAAAATTGTGACAGTAAAATAAAATTACCATGAAAAGTTTCTTTAAAAAACTGTCATTCGGAGTCGATTTTAAACTGTAGGTCCCGTCACTCATGTATAAAATTAACACACTCAACATGAGTGGTGTGAGAAGCTAGGTTGTAATCCTGACTGAAGGCTTGTAATGGCCAATTATGTATGGCTTACTCTTAATAATATGACTTACTATCCGATTCGAAAAGTAGTTTCTGCTTAGTTATTTTTAACCTCCAAGGGAATGATAAACTAGAGCTTTTTAATTCAGCACGGACTCCCTTGTTGATTACGTTATTATTTTTGTCTTACAAAAATCTAGCTACCATATATAGATCTTCAAAAACAATTGCCTACAGCATCAAGTACATAAATAGTCTTTTCAAACTAAAACTTTTATAATACATTTAATTCCTTGTCCTATAATAACAAAAAGCAGATAAAAATCATAATAAATTTCGTTTTCATATCATGTGTAGCCCCGTATATGTTTAGTTTCACTTGAATAACTGAGTTTGATCAAAAACTTCAATTAAATCTTAGAAATGTTAATTCTTAAATACAGCTTGTAGCTTGTCCTCTAGGCATAAAACCTTTAAAATTCCTATGTTTTATAAGCTGAGATTCAAATAAGCCCTTACACTTATAAACTAGCATCAGACAAGCTCAATGCAGTGATCAAATCAATGTCAAATGTATCATAATATTTTCAGTTAAATTGCAAATAATTTTGAATATTTTCATGAGGAAAACAAAGCAAATCTGTTATAGCTTGTGGCAAAAGTAGCTACTGAAACTATTCAATTGCATACATGTTTGAGCAGCAACTACAACAACATTTATGAATTGAATACAAATGTAACATGTCAACATTTGAGATTGGCAGGCAGAAGACTTGCAAAGATTCATGCACCGAATATGCATACTCAAATCCGCATTTATAAGTGCAGCCGTATAATTCCACTTCTAAGAAGATTACAATAATTGAATGTATCTACTAATAAGTACTTATTATTGTTGTTGTTGTTGTACGCATTGGTATTTTATGCTTTCAGCTACCACGGTTAACGTAGGCTAATTTAGGAGTAATTGAAATATATTTAGTTGAGATATGGAGGAGTCAGTAAGAAATTTTTCCAGCTAAGCGTTAGATTGAACGTTTATGTCTAGTTCAAGTTCTAGAATGATAGGGTTACCAAGGTTCGTTAAATAAAAACAAAGCTATCTGTAAACATGTGTTGAGTGTTGAGGTAAGTATTGAATACTATTATCTCTTAAGATAGGGTTGTGTTAGAGTTGACAAGGAAGTTTGTTGCTAAAGTTATCCTCCACAGGAACAGGGAGGGAAACAGATGGTTAGTTTAGCGACTTACGACTTAGTGCCTACAGTGAGATATTTGTTTTTCCTTTCCACGCACGTGCAGTCTGTTACCAGTAAATATTTAGAATGTTGTTGTTGTAACAAACTCCGGTGTTGTGTGGGTTTGACATTTCTTGGCCGATGTGAGGTGAGATCGTTCCGGAGCACAGATCCGATTGTCATGAGAATGGCTTTAAAGTGTCTCTTCATTTTGTTAAGAATTATTCGGCATCTAGTTTTACCACGATGGATTTCATATAAACACATACAATGCGTTCAAGGCTGTAAGTATTATCTCTTCCGTTTGCGCTGTAATATTTTAGTCACTTAAGAGCCAGTAACTGAAGCATACAATAGCCTAAACCTGAAGCTAATTCTCTTATCCCATTCTCTTGATATAGAAAGAGGCACTAACACTCGATCTGGATTATAACATACATACCGAAAATTAGGATGGGGAAACCGCATCAAGGAATGATCATTCCTGATATGCACGCAGAAATTAAAAAAAATATATTTACCACCCATGTTGTGTGTGTGAATTTTAACCCTGAGTGGACGGAAACGACAGGTTTTTTAGAAACTTTTCTTGGCAATTTTTTTTTACTCTCAAATGCCTTGCCAGAAATCTGCTGAGGGGAAGTCGCCGCAGAAATATTTTTTCATATTTTTTAGTATCGTTTTGTTGAAGCTCTCTTATCTGGGGTTTGAGCCGTGGCCTCACTAATAAGCCCAATTACTACCTAGTAGGCTACAGCGACTTGGTCTTTAACAACTTGACAATAATCCCACTCTGCAATTTTTTTACTCCAGAAAAAATTTGCCTCACTTAGCTGCTGCAGTTACTATTGCAATTCAGTATTTACCAGAACTAGTTGATGCAGATAACAGCATCTGGTGTGATATAAATGTGCAGTATATTTGTACGTTTATTGAATCAGCAATAGAGTGTTCAAGTGCCTGTTGTTGTGTACATGTGTTGTCAGCTTAAAGGAACCATTAAAATTAGGCCGCACAAGCCAGTCGGCAACCAAGCAGTAATCTACCAGTTCTACCAGCCAACTCTTATGCATCCAGACAACAGATTAAAACCCAAATATAAGATAAGGTATGGTGAAGAGCAGCACATCGTCATAGATTCTGTTTATGGGAACGTGTTTAACAAATTTTAGTAATTCGTAGACGATGTTATTTATTACACCGTCAAACCAATCAATTGATGGTTAAAAAAGCAATGGAAACAAATAAAAACAGAATCAAGGTGGGAGAATCAAATGCTAGACATTATGCCGAAGAGGATGATGATTTACATGAAACGGTTGCTCTGATGGTTATGGAAAGAAAAGAGCCAAAGCAAATAAATTGCAAACATAAATATATCCTCAGGCGTTATTTATGGTGTAGAAAATTATAGTTTTAAAGTGTTTGTCCGCGTAAAGTTGCAATTCAAGGCGTGGTTTTAATTTCCTTTAAATTAACTTTTTATTGTGTAACATTTTTATGACATAAACATGGATTTAATTACAATAGATTGATTAGAATTACATGACACTTTGTAGTAGTAGTTAGTAGACATTAAATATAATTATGATGGCTAAACATAAATTAAGCAAGAAACGGATATTCTTGTGTTAAAATAACGTCTACAGAATTGAAAACATTTTCTTTGAAAGTAATCTGATTTATGATCATAATTCATCATTATCATCGAAGTCGTCGTGGTCTAATAAGTGGTGTGTTGGCTTATTAGACGTAAAGTCCGGGTTCGTATCCCAGGTCAGGCATCGAAAACGAAATATGAAAAAAAAAATATTTCTTCAGCGATTTCCTCTCAGCAGATTTCTGGCAAAAACTCTGAGAGTAAATAAAACCTGCCATGAAAAAATTTCTCAAAAATCTGTCGTTCGGATTCGACTTTAAACTGTTGGTCACACCACTCATGTATACAATTAACACACACAACATGAGTGGTGTGAGAAGCTAGGCCGTAATCCTGACTGAAGGCTTGTAATAACCAATTATGTATGTATGTATGTATGATCATCATTAGATTGCCGCATTTATTCATGAGACATCGATTAACTCATATCAACAGCAGAGATCAGTATTGAGTATTCAAAAATAACAGTAGAATCGAATCATACTCATAATTTCTAATACTTATACGCATTCATACTTATTTTAACATTATACTCATACTACTCATATTCAAAGTTTGAAGTACTCATCGTACTCATACTTAACAATACGTATGATGTTGTTGATTTCGACTCTCCATGACTCAGCATTTACAAGGATCACAAGATAAGTATGATTCGCGTATGAACACTAAAATACTCACTAGAAGATTTTGTTTTTGCCCTGTTTGCTGCTCTGTTTTTTGCTTATGTGCCTTTTTTTGTAAATGCAACAACAACTAAGACTGCAAATTTTGTTTTATGATTCAAGTCACTCGAATCATTTATAAGTATTTTAACTGTTTTTCTAAAGTTATGAATCTCTATGAGTAGGCTTATGAATCAAACATATTTCAAATGGTATGAGTTTGATGTCAACGTTGTACGCATACCCATTGCAACCTGTACTTATAAATCAACGTTGTAGTGAGTACGAATGAATCAGAATAGTTAAATTTCAATATTATTGACTCACTTATATTCAAAATTTCATGAGTGTTTATGAGTAGCGAAAAACGATTCATTGTTGACCTCTGATACCCACCAGCTAAAGTGGGTGGCTATAATTTTACAAACACTGAAAAAAAAAATTTAATTGGTGGTCCAAATTCTACATCTGCCAATCGCCTTAACGCTTTTTACACGTCCATGTTAATGGCCTTCAAGTGAACATCGTTGATTATTTTTTCTGTTTTTCATTTGATCTCCTTTTTAATCATTTAATTAAAGAACATTAACATGTAATAAAAACCAATGTACCTTTCAATTGTCTGTCTGTCTGTCTGTATACAACATTGGCACAAACGATTAAACAAATGTACTGGTAAATCCAAAAAAGAAAATAAGCAAGAAAAATAGAGAGAAGAAAGAACAGTACATGACTTGTCGCACAAATAAAGCACAAACCAGTACAACAAAGTATTTTCGAAAAAATGCTTGTTACAAAGGAACACAGCTCCAGTTCAACCAGATTCCTGTGCAAACGACCACTATCGAGGTGTAGAATTCGCGTTTTTTTTGTCTTTTTCATGGTAAACTTGACCGGCCTCCAATTATTTGCATATACAAACGAAAGGCGAAAAGCAATCAGGTATTTTCGTATTCCAGAAACGTTTTAGATTACGCAAGATATTTTCATTTTTGGTTAAATTTTTTGCCATCAGAATTAATTCTGTAGTTAACTGGGTTTGCATACCAAAATTTGGTATGAATTTAGGATTTAATTTAGCAGCATTAGGAACTCAATTTAAGTAAAATTAGCATTCAGAGCATAATTACTATGGTATTGTGTTGAAATAAAAAAGGCCTGGCAATAATACGGTGTTCAGATAAGCACCTTTATTGCGTAAATTGCTATAAACGCCATTATTGAGCTCAATATTTCATATAAAGTTTCAATTAATAATTGCGCAATAAATACGCAAATTGTTATTATATTTAGTAAAATTTAAAATGCAGCACTGTCATAAGTATGTTTAGTGAGCATATTACAATTAACCGAACACTTTCTGCTGATATTTGACAACTCAAATGTCAACAACGACAAACAAAAAAAAAACAAGATAAAAACAATGTTGTTGAAACCATCTGTTTAGTTTACCAGGTGTTAAATGAATATTGAATAAGCAGCTGAACTGCGTATATTATTATGCCTGAACACTTAAAATATTGCACTCAATTAACTGAATATTGACTCAATAAAAGTGCATATCTGAACATAGTATAAGGTTCATTGGACTAAAGTTTAATATCAAATTCATCACATATCAAATTCAAATTACGTACCAAAGTAATCGATTGGCTAACAGTTCCCTCTTTAACTGGCCCCTGATCAGAACCAGTAGACTCTATGATTATGGGAAATGCTTCGCCATACTTAGTAACCAAAATGTATGAAGTAATCTGAATGCTGCATACTTCCTCTTAAAATAGGGTCTATTTTGTGGTATCAAGGGTCAGGAAAGGATATTTGAACAGAAGCAAGAAATGAAACATTGCAAGCCCATGGAGAATCTTGCGGGTATATTCCAGCGGAAGTTAATGCAAGTGGAAGGACAAAATACACGTAGATATGCAGGTAGGCACGCCATGTTCCCGTTAGTTGCGCCACAGGTAGGCGCAGTTGCTGTACTGACTTAATTCCATTAAACTTATTAAAGAAGTTGGTCAGCATACTAATCTACAAAAGACAAGACATGGCAATACTAGCTGACATTGCCAATGGTGCACTCAGCTCGTATAAGGTTCAATCGAACACATTATAGGACTGTCTGGAGAAGTTAAATCGACTAAGTAGGGAAAACAAGGTTATCTTTTGCTAAGTTCCAGATCATGTGGAAGCTCCAATGTCGTTGATGAGACCAGAACTTTTCTGCGGTGTGGACGGTATGCTCTACGAAAAAGAAAATAAAGAGAGGCAAAAACTCTCAATAATGAGCAAGCAGACGAGTTTGCAAAGAGGGGAGCTCCTACGATATTGATGGGTATAGAACTCTTCTATGGAGTGGGCGCAAATGAGCTTTTGAGGAGTGAAGCTTCCATGTCGTTGGTGGGACCAGAACTTTTATGGTGGCGACGTGGACGGTATGCTATGCGAAAATGAAGGTAAAGAGGGGCAATGGCTCTCGACAATGAGCAAGCAGACGAGTTTGTGAGGAGTTGAGCTCCTATGCCATTGATTGGTCCAGAACTTTTCCAAGGAGTGGACGTTGTGGTCAGTGGAAAGGAATATAAAGAGGAGCAAAGACCCTCGGCCATGAGCAAGAAGACGAGTTTGCAAAGAGGGGATCTCCTACGCCATTGATGGGTCCAGAACTCTTCTATGTAGTGGACAGTATGGTCAGTGTTAATGAAGATAAATTTACAATAAGAAGAGGTCTGAGTCATGCATCAGACTATTCAGGAACAGCCTGAGGTTGGTGGCCGGTCTTTTACAAGATTAAATGCGTATTTGCTTTGTAGAGAGATGTTGAAGATCGTATTGAGCGCTTTAAGGCGAGGTTAATTGCAAAGGGTTACGCCCAAACGTATGGTGTAATTTATACGGAAACATATTTCCTATTGTTCGCTACGAGACTATTTGAATGGTAATTGCCCTTGCTGATGAATACCCGCTTCATTTACATCAAATGAATGTTCCATTAAGTAGCCATAGTCTATTAGGCAGTATGCTGGCTTATTAGACGTAAGGTCAAGGTTCAAACCCCAGGTCAGACATCAAAACGAAATATAAAAAAAAACATTTCTTCGGCGATTTCCTCTCAGCAGATTTCTGGCGAAAACTGTGAGAGTAAATAAAAGTTTCTCCCGCCACTCATGTATTAAATAGTGATGACATTATGAAACTTACATTCATTTAAGCATTTTAGGGAAAGAGATGGATTGAGTGAAAATCTTGCAAACACGAAGAGAATATAAAATGTTTACTGCTTAAACATCCAGAGCTGCTTCCTTTAGTCAATATTAAGACCTGAGATCAGCAATGAATCGTTTTTTCGCTACTCATAAGTACTCATGAAATTTTGAGTATAAGTGAGTCAACGGCATTGAAATTTAACTACTCTGATTCATTCATACTCACTACAACGTTGATTTATAAGTACAAGTTGCAATGAGTATGAGTACAACGTTGACATCAAACTCGTACCATTCGAAATATGTTTGATTCACAAGCCTACTCATTCAGATTCATAACTTTAGAAAAACAATTATAAATGATTCGAGTGACTCATCGTACAGTCTTAGTTGTTGTTGCATTTACAAAAAAGACACATAAGCGAAAAAGACAAAGACAGCAAGCAAAACAAACACACAACCGTTTAGTGAGTATTTTAGTGTTCGTACGCAAATCATTCTTATTTTGAGATTCTTGTAAATGTTGAGTCATGTAGAGTCGAAATCAACAACATCATACGTGTTGTTAAGTATGAGTATGATGAGTGCTTCAAACTTTGGATATGAGTAGTATGAGTATAATATTAAAATAAGTATGAATGGGTATAAGTATCTGGAATTATGAGTATGATTCGATTCTACTCATCTTTTTGAAGACTCATTGCTAATTTCTGGTATGAATATCATGAGTACTTAAAACTTTGAATATGAGTAGTATGAGTATGGTATTAAAATCAGTATGAATGCGTATAAGTATCAGAAATTATGAGTATAATTCGATTCCACTCATCTTTTTGAATACATAAATGTCGGACGCTACAGTTTAAGGTCGTCTGCGAATAACAGATTTTTGAGAAGAGGCAATTTCTATTTACTCTCAGAGTTTTTGCCGGAAGACTGCTGAGAGAAAGTTGCCGAAAAAATATTTTTTTTCATATTTCGTTATGTTTGCTAAGCCAGGTGTTGAACCACACTAGCTACTAATCTACGGTTCTAAACCATTTAATAAAGCTGCCTTTAAATCCTATCGTCTCATAAGCCGAACAGGAACTATTTTTAGTCAAATTTCCCTTTGGCTGGTGGCAAGAAGTAAGAAAATGTAAAAGGGCGCGCTAATAAATCCCTTGGCAAATGTACGCTAAGTTTACTACTGTATCTCGGCTATATGTGGACAATAGCATATGTTTTGCTTCTCTCTGTGACGCTTTTTATGATAATTTTGTACTTTTATTGCCCAACCATATCCCAGAGATCTCAACAATCTGTGTTTGCTGCCTTAATATGCTTCTGTTTTCCTGCTTAATTTTCTGTTGTTCTTGGTTTTTGCATTCAAATAAAAAAGAAGAATAATGGAAACAGTATTTTTATGAACGTATAACAAGAACTCATAAATTTTGTACAGTTTTATGCTCGCAAATTGTAGAGTTTTTCTTCAGAAACATTTATTTTGCAAGAGGCAAGGCAAGAGCACTAAGAATGCAAATTATTTTTATTAAGTTTGAAAGTACCACAGTTGGGTGGCATCCGAATATTTAATTGTCAACAGAAAATTATAAGAGAAGAATGTTTAATTATCCACCACTACACTAGTTCATTAAAAGTTTTTTCATAATTTCAAGAGAAATTAATTCAATAACAACAAATAATTGCCGGAAGCGTGTTTTCTATCACTTCTTAAGAAAACAGAGGAAATTGTTGGAAATAACTGAATTCATGTCCATCTGGGTACCGAGCAATCTGGGCAATCTGTAGCAAAAAGTGAATTTGTTATGTTCTAAACGCTCCAACACCATCCAGTAGATCCACACACAATTTAAAAACTCGAAATTGGTTTTCGTTCTCCTCCCCTTGCTGCTAATCATTCAAAAAGAAACTTCGTAAGTGGAAGAATATTCGAATGCTGAATAAGGTGCTATCAATACATACATACATACATAATTAGTCCTTACAATCCCACAGTCAGGATTACGACCTAGCTTTTCATACATGTTGTGTGTGTTAATTTTATACATGAGTGGCGGGCGACTTAGAGTTTAAAGTCGACCCCGAACGACATGCTTTTGAGAAATTTTTCATTGCAACTTAATTTTACTTAGTGTTTGCCAGATATCTACTGAAACGAAATCGTTGAAGAAATATTTTTGATAGGGATGTCCGACCTGGGGATTTAATATCTAATAAGCCAACATGCAAGCTACTAGACTATGGCGACATCAAGGCGCTTTCAATATAAAGTAGAAATTGGAGGCAATGTCTGGGAATAATGCAGGCCAGTAAACTTATATTGGGTGCTTAGTGTAAGCCATGTACTCCCAAGAGGAGTAATGGAAAAAATACCACATGGTGAGCATTTCAAAAAGTAAGCGCCAAACGTGCCATATTGATATGCAGGTACCACCAGTTATCAAATATGCATGATTGTCAAGCCAATTGTTAGCCATTATTTGAAAAACAGAACGAATTTGAAATCATAAGAAATGGACTTGTATAAGACATGTATTGTTGTAACTGATAACCTGCATTGATAACCTCTTCAATAACGGAGCTAGAAACTTTTTTGGAATTAAGCCTGTTGAACAGCGAGTATCAGAACTATGAAGACAATGCTTAAAATAATGCGAGACAAATCGAACAGCCGCATGAGAGTATTGTGACCTCCATTCCTAACACCATAACCTGAATCACTCGAGTAAATTGAATTCGAAGCTACAAACTTTTTTAAGATACCGACCGTTATGTGGCATATGGTTTCAGGGTATAGTTAAAGAAACAGGAATGGAGGTCTTGGGGCCTAAAGTGAAATATTCGATAGCCAAGGTGAAATTCGTGGGTATCTTCCAAGCGATTAACTAAGCCATCTAAGATTGGGACGTAGCAAAAGTATCTGGCAGTTAGGCCGCCCTCCGAGTACTTGGTTCAGATCAGGTGGCAAGTAATGCTAATGAGCAAGCATATGTGTTAACAAATTCGCGGCTAAAGGAAAGGTGTAGAAAAGCGAAGACTCTCCCTAATTTAAATCCATTTAAGACACTCTTAGCCTTTGCTGATTACTTACAAGAGAAAAAAATTTGAGATATGTTTAAGACTATACAGTTTGAAAAACGTGCAGCATTAACATTTCGGAAGGAAACATTTGAGTGCTTATTAATGACTAGGCAGAGAAGTTATCCTTTCCGACATTGCCAACCTAAAGTTTGTCTTGGAAAAGACTTTGGGGAGATACAATATAGGGATGCCCTAGATACCCTAGATGCCTGTACAATGGATCGTAGTATAGAAATATTCTAGCATCTCTGCACGGCAATAACACAGATTGAACATGCTAGTATGAGAGCCAAAGGTGATGGTAAATATCGTGTACAAACTACTTGATTAACCTACAGGAATATCAAGAAACAATTCCAGTATCAACAATTATTCTCTTACAAGACTATAGCAGAACAAAGGAACTGCAACCTAAAACTAGCTTTCTCTTTTGAAAGACATATTCTGATGCAGAAAAATGTATTGTTTTCACAGAAAGGCTGATTGGTGTCAACTCTAGGAAAACAAAACGATAGAATGGCTTATCTTACAAGCTGATGCTGAGAGTAAGTCAGTTGTGCATGAAAAAAATCGCTGATTCAAGACCATAAAAAGAAGAAAATATTACGAAAATGGTAATGATGTTTTGCTTTTACATCGTTTTACATAAAAAATTATAAGCAAAAGCTACAAAAACAATTAACTTGTTTACATAATAAACAAGTAAACAAAAATATACCAACAAAAACCAGTACAAAAAAGGGGATAAACAAGTAAACAAAAATAAACACTGAAAGAATAAATGTAAACAAAAATACTCAAACAACAATAAAAACGATGTTTACATTTATAGAGATCTCGAGAAGATGAAGACACGATCATTCGACTATAAAAAAGTTCCTTTATCATGAATTGTTGTTTTTGTTTTAACATTTAATAACTAATAAATAAACGTTTTTATTTTTGGAAATTTATTCGACTATTCTCATTTACTTTTCTCGCTATCGTAAGAAAATGAATTATTTCAGTGGTGTTTACTCACTTTTGGCGCTCAGTGTACATATACATTAGGAGACTGCTTTACTGCAAACACAAATCAAAAAAAGAGGTAAAGAATTGTATTTCATCTACAGACGTCAGTACTAACAAGTCATGTATGTTGCCGGGATATTGTATGTCAGAATATTTTCGATTTTCCATATCAAAAGATATTCAATTTTAAAAGAAGTTTAACTTTTCAAAAGAATATTTCCATACATACATATATATTGTTTATTAAGGTTTGTGTATACAGTGTGTGTGTGTGTGTGGTTTGTGTATCAAAATTTTACTTCAAATGTCATATTTTCTGGCATTATCTGTCATTTAAAATATTTTCTAGACAATTTCCGCAAAAGCATTCTCTTATGCTTTCTAGTATTTTTTCTACTTTTTTTTTAGTTTTTATGTCTAGAGTTTTGCATGTCATTTTGCGCAAGTTACTCGTGTATTCTTGTTTTGAATTTTACCTTAAATTTTGAATGAACTTAAAAATTTTAATTCCAATTCCCAAAATGGATGTAGTCACATCAGGCCAATGTTTAACGAAAATTACAGTCAAGTAATGTAATTGGTGCACAATCACAAATAAACCAACAAAAACAAGGAAGGAAATATCGTACTAAAGTTTGGTGACAGCTAGGTGTAAGATTCAATGAACCCAGCTAACTTGGGTCCCATATGGCCCCATGCTAACACCAATAGTATCTAGTCCGTCATATAATTGTAGCTCCTGTTTGACATCTCCCAACCATTCCGGCAGTTTTATGCGGATGTGAATTTCTCTCAGATCAACTTTGGCAAGACATGTACACATGCATACATACATACATTCACAAATGTCAGTCACGATGGGAGAACAGTTTAAAGGGAAGATGTACATTTCGCCTTGTCCCTGATGTAACCCCTTGGATAGAGAACGAACATTGCGAGCTGAACTGCTACGTGACTCAGACTGGTCATGGGTGCTTCAGGATAAACCTGCACAGATTTGGACATGATACTTCCCCTATATGCCCAAACAGATTTAGAAGGCTAGGGGAAACGAGTTTTGGACCAAATCGGCTTATGGAAGAGGTGTTGAATTCCAGGGTTCTATGGAGCCAATGCAGCCAGAGAATGGCTGAAGTTATGCTAGCACTCCGAAGGCTGGAGGAACGGAAGTGAAATTTGATTTAGTGTGATAAAGCTAACCAGCCCTCAGCGAAGTAATACCTTACGGCAGTCCCGCGGGGGGAGAGTGGTTGAAGAATAAAGGGGCTTGATTTAGTACGTAGGCAGCAGTTATTGAACAAAATTGTCTTTCGAACATTCCCAACACCGGTCCAAAAAAGGCATCCATACATATATACATATATAATTGGTCTTTACAACCCATCCGTCAGGATTACGACCTAGATTCTCATACTATTTATGGTTATCCATGAATATGCTTGGACCTACAGTTTAAAGTCGACTTCGAACGACAGATTTTGTTTTAGAGAAACTTTTAATGGCAATTTTATTTTGCTCCCCAGTTATTGCCAGAAATCTGCTGAGAGGAAGTCACCCTCCGCAATACATTTTCATATTTCATTTTGTTGGAGATGTCTGAAGTGGGGTTTGAACCGTGTGGCCTCACGTCTAATAAGCCAACACACTACCTTTTAGACTATGGCGGCTACATGATATGTTTTGTTACTAAATTCTGGTTGGTCAAGAATTCTAGTTTTCAGATTCCCAAACATGCTAGCGTTTCGACGGAAACGATTTTATGTGGTCCCCTTATCGTTGTAGCTTCTGCAAAAGGCGTTATGAGGTAAATGAACCCACTTACCTTTGCCAATGAATGGAGTTTTTGGGAGCCGATTTGTTTGCCTCTCTGCAGAGGATCAACAATATCAAGTAGGAATTCATTTGAATTTTCCGTGAAGCTGGCTTTCGCAACTGCTTTTTCCTTGTTACCACTTAGGATGCCCCTGTGTCCAGGAAACCTTATGAGGGTGTTTGTCAAAACGTGTAAAGGAGCAATAGTAAGCTGGTAAGTATGATTATTTTAGAAAACGCACGGGTTAATATTCATCCACTATCTCTTAAGTGCGCATAGCGTTATTGAAGCATTTTTTATGTTAGTCTACGAACTTTTTCGCCTTACTGTTTGGTTACAAATATGATTTTCTTTAACAAGAGAAATATAGGGCGTTTCATTCAAAAGTTTACATTTGAAAATTCCGGTCAGAAATGGAATATTATTTCATTCATACCGCTGTCGCTGCTGGCCTCACAGTACCTCACTCGATCAAAACAATTTTCGTGCACTTTTTCCAGTGTATGGGGTCGTATCTCGGCAATTCAAATTCTTAATTGTCTCTGGTTTGTCGGCATAACACTTTTCTTCAACGGTGCCTCACAAAAAATAGTCCAACGGTGTTGAATCGCAGCTTCTTGGCGGCCATTTTGGCTCATTAAACGGCCATCAAACGATTGACACAATAAATCGATTGCGGCATGAGATGTGTGGCAAGTTGCACCATCCTGGGGAAACCAAACATCGTTCAGATCAATACCATTAAGAGCGGGTACAAAAAAGTCGGTGTTGCGATAGGTGTTTACATTGACTTCCGCTCACAAGCCGTGCCAAACAGTCTCTCCTAATGGGTGCATTGGTTCAAATTTAAACCGATAGATGGTCCACCCGATATATTAACGCCCATGTCCATTTTAAGTGTGTTTCTCTATGTTTGCCTATTTACACTTGCGGCCATAATCATGCCAATAAAACATATGTAAATGTAATGAAAATTGCAGCGTTTGAGCAAATTGTAGAAAAAAACGTGTGTGGAATTCATGCCAACACAATTTACACATGGAATCCTAAGGAAACCAAACAATAAATTTTTCCCAAGCAGACGTACATTTGCGAAATGAATTTATATACAAACGTAAAGATCATTTGGAACATTCAATGCATTGGAGACTTTGAAATATGTTTTTATAAGATAAGCAAAATTAAACCACGTAGCTTAGGAAGTAAAAAACTGTAAGATTCAGAAACGAATACTAAAATCAAAGGTATGGCTCCACTACAAAGAATTTTTTCAAAGAAAAAACATAGAAAATCTCTCAGAAATTTTTAAATTCAGTTAGTCTCGGATTGGTGTTGTTATTTATTTATATACGTGTTGAATCGTTTAAAATTGAATCCATTTGCCGCAAAATCATCAATTTTATAAATCGTATTCGTTAATCATTTTCAATGAAACAAAAAATGATACAACGGATGATGTTGCCTTTTTCACGGTTTTCTGATATTTTATGTGATAATGATTTGCAAAGAAAAACAATTTCAAATAAAAAGGTTGTGTTCTGATATAACCGTAGAATATAAAACAAAAATTATACGAATACAACAGGAACATTTTATACTGTTACGAAAATGAGAAATCTAGATACTGGTGTTTTGCTTTTACATAGCTTAAGATTAACCCTAATCAAGTCAGAAAAAATGTTTACAAATCCAGTCAAATTGTGTCGCAGAGGCACATACAAAGAATTTACATATTAATTTTGTTAACTTATTTTTATTTTGAAACCATGTAAGGAACTTTCTGTTGGCTTTGTTTTGGCTGATAGAAAATCAGGCGGAATGCATCTTTTATTTTTTCACAATGTGCCAACACATGTTACACCTTTCGAAAACAACCGTTCTACTAATTCAAACGAAGTAAAAAAATTTTCGAATGTGATGTTTCGTTTTTTTTTTAAAGGGTTTGCACAGTTCTTCAACAATTGTCTCACCGACATTTTTACTTTTTCTAGGCCCTTCTTGTCCTAGATAAGGAATTCCTCGGTATCCTCGAGTTTCTGCATCACAAATCCAAAATATTGTGAGACCATATGTGTCCGGTTTTGATGGTATGTACTGTCGCAACGACACTCGTCCTCTAAATGGCACCAATTGCTCGTCAATTGTCAAGTATACACCAAGTTTATATGACTTCAGCAAGTTCCTGTTAATGTGTTCCCAAATATCGCGAATAGGAGCAAACTTGTCCTTTGCTTTGCGTTGGGACCGTGTTGATTGGTCATCAAATCGAATATGGCGCAGTATTGTTACGAACCTGTGTTTTGGCAAGCAGGCTCGGAAATTTTTGCAACCAAATAATGGTTATTTTGTTGTTCACAAATAATAGTTAGCCTCATAGACACATTTTGACATGATTAAGAACATTTTTGATTGAAACAAAATAAAAAAAATAAATAAAAAAAATTAATTTATTACTTGAAATTTGTAAATTCTAAATAAAACAATTGAAAGTAGGAATTCAGGAAGCAGTAAGAACTAGAACATATATTTAAGAAAGTTACAACATGACAAAGTGAAATATGTGTCTGAGAGGCACATGTTGACTTGATTATCCTTCTTTATCCTTTTAAAAACGTCTAAAATATGAGGTCGTAGATTGCAAATAAAATGAAAATAAATTTGTATTTAGTTTTAATTAAAATTCTTTATTATTCGCACAATTCTGTGTGCCACTGTTCACAACTTGATGTATACCCTTCGCGTAAACAATAACAATTACTAGACAATTGTTCGACTGATCTTTATAACGTAGATCTTCAAACCACGTTTACTCTCTTCAGACGCACCACGTCTTCACACAAGACTTAGTGAATTTCCGTCGCCTGCTTTGCCTTGCCTTTTATATGGCAAAGTAAACAGTCTGACTTCTCGAAATCTCTGTAAATGTAAACATCGTTGTTTAGATTTATTATTGTAGTGTTGTTGTTATGTTTTTACCATTTTGTTATGCTGATGTTTGTTGTTATATTAAGCAGTACGATAATTTGTAAACAGGTTTGTTTACTGCATTGTTTTGTTTTTGTAACTTTTGTTTATAATTTTAATGTAACTATTTACTTAACACTATTAATATTTTTTGTAGAAGAATGTTGCTTTTACAGTTCCCCACCACAAGTAAACGTCTTCATTGAGGCAAAACTGCATTCACATTAACGGCCATAACATAAGCTCTTCCACAATTGAAACTCCTTTTAACACAATTTAATTCAAATTACTTGTAAATTTTATACACACAAAAATTAAAACACAAAAAAGTTGTTTTTAAGACAGCAATCAAAGGCCACTGAAAGCTGAATATTGTTAACCACGCAATGCAGGTAACAAGCTGGCTGATATACACTCATTCGAAATTATAAAACAACAACATCATTAACTTTGTGCTGCATGCTGCATGCAAATATTAAATTTGCAAAATTGTGTATGTGTGCGTGTGTGTGTAAGTGGTTTAGTAATTATGATAACATTGTAAAATAGCGTATAACGGTAATTTTAAACTGTGTGTGTTTGTGTATAAGGAGCGTCATTTTAAACCATTTTGACAATGATGGTAAATGGCTGTAGGCGTATGGACAACATTTATCATAGAATTTTTTTTATAAAAAATGAATGAAAAAATTTTATTTTTCAAATACCTGGTATGGTATGCACTTTCATTTCAGTTATCAGAAAAACAGAAATTAGTTTCGACAGAAAATTAAATGATTTCATATTTTTAACGAACATAAATACTGATGCACGAACAGTTATAGACACAAAGGTGAAGAAAATGTTGTGATAGAGGCGTGTGAATGATGTTGAAGGAAGTCAACAGTTTTGTTACGTTTTTACCTTTTAAAAACGTTTTAAGTATGAGCTGCTAGATTGCAAATAGAATAAAAAAAAAATTTGTGTTTAGTTTTAATTAAATTCCTTATTGTTCGCCCAATTATTTGTGCCACTGTTCACAACTTGATGTAAATAACAACAATTGCTTTGTTTGTTATTCTTCTTTACACTCTCTTGCGTAAACAATAACAATTACTAGTCAATTGTTCAGCAGATCTTTGTAACGGAGATCTTGAAACGAGCGATTATTCTCTTCAAAAACATCGAGTGTTCACATAACTTTTACTAACTCACTTGCCTGCTTTGCCTTGGCTTTTATAAGGCAGGGTAAACAATCTGATGAATATTCTTGTAGGCGAATGTTCGTGGCTTCAAATTCGCCAAAACTCTATAAATGTAAACATCTTTGTTCCATTATGGTCGTTTGTGTATTTTGTTTAGATTTATTCTTGTAGCGTTTGTTGTTGTAATTTTGTTTACATGTTTACAATTCTTTTATGCTGATGTTTGTTATATTCTTGTTTAATTGTGTACCATTTTTCATGCTGGTGTTTGTTGTTATCATATGCAGTGCAATAATTTGTAAACAAGTTCATTGTTTTGTTTTTGTAGCTTTTGTTTATAATTTTAATGTTAAGCGATGTAAAAGCTATGTTCTAGATTTTTGCTTTTCGTAACAATATGATAGGCCTTCATTTCTGTATTCTAGTTTTCTATGAAATTTATAGGCTTGTGAAGGGCCACAATTCAGTCAAATTTCAGAAAATTTTTAACCAACGCAAAAAACCGTCTTAACATCAAGGAAACTATAAAGATTTTCAACAAAAACGGACTAGTTAAAAAATTTCGGCAATTTTTTAACCGTACGTATAATTTAGTAACTGTGTGTATGTATGTAGTGATAAGAATTAGCTACCGAGATAGTGTATTTTGACAACGTTAAAGATTTTCTTGTGTGGATTTTCCTAAGAGAGCAAGTGTATGCAAATAAACTACAGACCACAGTAATCATGAAAGCTAATATAAACCATGTAATCGAACAAATTCACCAGATTTATGAGCCAGTCATGGAAATTTGGATATTTTGGATCCGCTCCACCCAGAGAAGCTTTGGCAGACATTTGAACAATGTTATGTATGTGTGGAACAGCAATTTATAGGCAAACAAACAAAAAAATTTTAAATTTATTTCACACACACTAAATGTGGAAACCGCTTAATGAGGGGCCCAAAATTCAATTCTAGTAAATTGTAAAGTTTTATATCCGATACACTTTGGTGCAGGTCGTTGCCCTTTTTAGCAGAATAATAAATGCATACAATTCATAGCTCGTCCTAATGGTCTGTTTTGCGGCATTTATTTTTAAACACTTTTACTGTATACGTTACTGTATTTAATACACACACACATTCTCCATATTTGCCCTTAAAAAGCTTATAAATTTTAATTTTCAAATTTCTTTTGTAAATATTTTCTAACCCCTTCAGAAATAAAGAAAAAAAAAACAAAAAATTAAGCCATCATAATGAATGTCGTTTTTTTTAGTTGAAGGTTCAGTGGCTTAAATCCATATTTGCTTGAATAAAAATTATATTACGTTACACATACAAGTATGGGAGAATGTGTGGGTGAATATTGTTTTTATAGGAGTAACATACATCCTTATTGTACATATCTTAGTGATTCTTATGTCATAATTTACAACCAGACAGACTATTGTAAGCGTAAGTAATGTAATTCTATATATTCGTACACTCTATTGAATGAATACCGCAGATAAAATGATGAGCTGTGATGAATAGAGTGGCCATATTCGAGTGACTCGAATCATTCGTCAACATTCATTTACAGTCTTGGTTGTTGTTGCATTTACAAAAAAAGAAAAAGGACACATAAGCGAAAAAGACAAAGACAGCAAGCAAAACAAACACACATATTTTAGTGTTTGTACGCTAATCATACTTATTTTTTGATTCTTGTAAATGTTGAGTCATGGAGAGTCGAAATCAACAACATCATACGTATTGTTAAGTATGAGTACGATGAGTACTTCAAACTTCGACTGAGTGGAGGTTCCATAATATTAAAATAAGTATGAATGCGTATAAGTATCAGAAATTGTGATATTGATTCGATTCTACTCATCTTTTTGAATACTCATTGCTGATCTCTGGGGACGACCTAGCTTCTCACAGCACTTATGTTGTGTGTGTTAATTGTATACATGGGTAGCGGGACTTACAGTTTAAAGTCGATTTCGAACGACAGATTTTATGAAACTTTTTCATGGAAATATATATTTCGGTTTGGAGATGACTGACCCGAGGCGACTGCGTCATTCAAATTCCAAAGCATAGAAGTTTGTTTTTCCTTTTTTATTTAAAATTAATTAATTTTAATTTTAAATTTAAAATTTTTTTAAATTTTTAAAATTTTAAATACTTTGCTAACCCGGTCTTATCGTCGTAATGGCAAGTGCTAATGGTAACATATAACCAAACACAAAAATTTTCTTCCAGAGGTTTATTTAGCAAGTAATTGTGACATTTTGTTAAGAACTATCAATCGATTTCGCTTTCTTATCTGTTTCTTACAATATTTGTGGCATTAGGCTCCATGCTGCTAAAATCCAAGAGAAAATTACGTCTTTGTTCCACTGTATATCAACATATAGAGATATTGTATCTCTTGTATATGCATCATGTATGTATACATATACACCGTATGTATATGGTAGTAGTAGTCATTTTTGTTGCCACTGAATCATGATCTTTTCCACACAATGCCTTTAAGCTTCTTAAATAAAGTTCATTAGCTGAACCATAGTTTACTTTACAACAAAATAAAGCATCACACTTAACATAAACAGATAAAAAGAAATTTCATACAAACTTTCCTTATATCCTACATACATATTATAACATAAATCCGAGGTAACGCAGTAAATGCCTGGAGTAAAATAAGAACTTTTTCATAAATTACCCATCGTAGGGTGCTGTTCTGAACAAATAACGCCATATGGACCAGCTAAACTTATGTGATATAAAACACTTCCATTTCATGCAACCTGAACAATGGTTTGCAACACATATTTAATATGCTTCTGATGACTTTACGAGTAACAGAGACTCTATTTACAAAACTTATTTTAAAAACTTATAAATTTATAAGCACAACAAAAGCAACTTTTCGTTGAATTTTCTAGGAGACTTAATTGAGATTGCTTGCGAAAGTTTTTGTTATTTTTGCTTTAATAGGGGCAATAGACTTGAAACTTATATACATGGAAATTGTATTTACGGTGCCCAATTCTAGAAGAAATTTTATTAAACACATACAGCGTCTATCTACAAAACTACGGTGACTACTATTAATATCACTGAACGATAAAATTATTTTTAAATTTGAATTTTTCCCACAAGAAAGTCTACCTTGAACTATTTCTTAAACAACCCACATTCCTTTGCCGCAGATGCTTTAAAATCAGTTCAAATAAAACAGAAACATTGACAAGTCAAATGACAGGCGTCTCTCAAAACCGTCATCCATCGTTCAATATGCTAAACCTCCATTTTACTTGTCATAAATCTTCTTATATATTCTTATATCTTATGACAGAAAAGTTTTTAACAGCTTTTGTTTTATACACATATATACATACCTATGTACACATATATTGATAGGAAGGCAAAAATCGTAGCTTGCTGTAGGTCTTGTTAAATTCAATTGCAAGGTAAAATAATAACAATAAAATTCGTGTGTTAATAAATTCTTGTTCTCATTATTTTTTCAAGTAAAAACAACAAAGAATTCTAAACTTTTAAGAGCCTAGGCACACAGATATACAGTGGACAGCAAAAGTCTTAGTACTCCAATATATTTTGATAATTTCATGAATTTTAACTAACAGTTTGTATAAAAAATTAAGGTTTTTATATTTATTTTATTAATTTATTTCTGTTTTATTATAAAACAAACAATTTTTTAATGTTTTTCATAAAACAAGAGAAAAATAAGGAAAAGTTTCAGATGACTCCATAGGTACCCCAAGGAGAACGCTGAGTAAATTTAAAATTCAAGGCCCTAATATATGAAAATGTTATCCCTTGTATTTAGTAGAATATCCCTTAAGGTCAAGCACTCCATTTAACCCATTTGTAATTGAATATACAAATTTTGTTTAATGTTTTCTGATGGCACCATGAGCAAGTTTTTCGGTTGACTACTGTTTGAGATTTAGTGATTATGTATGCCTTTTTTCAAATGATTTCCTAAATACTCTCTTGAAGTGATATCGGGATTTTGTGCAAGAATATTAAGCCTGTGAGGACTTTGTTTTTGTCAAAATATATTGCCGTACTAAGATTATTGCTGTCCACTGTAGGTGCAGCTTATCTTATGCATACTTTTTCCCTCCGAGGGAAGAACAAAAATTTAAATATTTGGTCTAGCACCAGCATTCGTACACTTTTTCGAGAGTATGGGGGGGACTGTAATGGTTGTGCCGTCCTCATTTTCAAAGAAATATGGTGATGCCTCCGCTACACACGCCGCACTTCTGGCTTCTGTAAGGCCATGTATGAAAATGTCCAAAATACGGCAATTTTGTTTGTACCCACCAAATGAATTCCATACGAAAAGATAATTTTTTTTTTGGCAAAATCCACATAATCGTGCAGTTTCTCGTTGGCCCTATAAATTCAAAAGTTCCTCAAGCGTAAATCGATTCATTACGTTTAGTGGAGAGGTAATATACTATATCAAGGTGTAATACCTTAATTTGCTATTGTTAATGTAGTATTTGGTTATTTATTCGGACGGGCGATCATGTTTCTCTTTGATAATTAGTTCACGATCATTAGATTATTCAAAGAGGCTATTGAGGGGGTTACCGAGAGAAATATTTATTCATACTTTTTCTTTTATTTCACGCTCAAGATTGGATTGGTCATGTAAAAAGTCAAGCCAATACTTATTAGACTACGGAAGCCATAAACTCAATATTTAATTTTTTACTCATTTTCAGAAAGCCGATTTTTCCAACAGTACAACGCTTAAGGGCTTAAATCTGCTCTACTTAGCGAAAGCAAGTTATTTCAGCTCATCGTAGTCTAGTAGGTAGTGTATTTGCTTCTTAGACGAGAGGCCATACGTTTCAAACCCCATGCCAGACATCTCAAACAAAACGAAGTATGAAGAAAAATATTTCTTTGGCGGCTTCCTCTCAGCAGATTTCTAACAAAAACGTTTCTCAAAAATCTGTCGTTTGGAGTAAACTGTAGGTCCTTCCACTCGTGTATAAAATTAAAACTCACAACATAAGTGGTGTGAGAAACTAGGTCGTAATCCTGACTGAAGGGTTATAATGACCAATTATGTATGTATGTATGTAACTTATTTGAGATTCTAACCTAAGAGACTAGGAACAATTTGTCCTAAAGCAGGCGGGTAAACATCAAATTCACTTTCCCTTCAATCCCTAAGTATTCCATTTTTCAAGGATTTGTAGAACCCTAGTTACCACAGCTTTCGTGAAATGGTTCACCAACTTATTACCCTCATTGCCCTCATGACCAAAAGTTCAAACCAGCGAAACAATATTAAAGCTCCCTAATGTGTCCTACTGGTCTAGGTTACTCAATTGCCAATTTTGAGGATTGTGGTCGCTTGAATAAACGAAAATTTGTAAATGCGGTTATACCTCACGGCACTTATTTGTTTCGCTTCTGACTGAGAAAGCCTTCCATCATAAATTCCTTTTTTTCCTGATAAGCCGTAAAACCTGCTTCCACATATGCTTCACACACACATTTTATTCGCATATGATTTACCGTAACTTAGTAAACAAATGAAATTAAATTTTTCGTCTTAATTGGCATCATTAATAATGAATATTAATTACATGCCATACATCTGATGCACCATTTATTTACACAGACTTCTTTCATTCATTTGTCTTATCCCCGTGGTAAAATGTTAAAAAACAAAATGATTTACTGATTAATGGATACAAAATTATTTGCGTTAATCTACTGTGGACATATGAAACTCCTGGGCAATTATATATTAAGTCTATGGGGTTTACATGTATGTGTTTGTGTAATTATAAAACATTCAGAAAAACTAAAGAAATCAGCATAAAAATGATAAATATTTAGCTGAAGGTTTTAATAAACACGATCTAAAGACATGCAATTTATTTATCACTGTGAAAAAGGGGTTGCCAAATTGTGGCAAAATAGGGAAATTTTGGTATTGAATTTTATTTTTTTTTCAATTTGTTCTGTTAAAAAACAAACTTAGTTACGGTTTAGAACTTTCCTTTGTTTCGAAAGATTGGAAAGGAAAACAAAAGAACACAATAACAGATTGTCTTAGGGTTTCTAGAAGTTGCCACGCTGCAAATGAATGAAGTACAAGATAAGAAAGATGGAATTAAACATTAAAAATCGCGACGAATAAACACTGTTGTATTATACAGTGTGAAGTTTGACCTTTGTAGCACTTTTAATTCGAGTGTTTTTCAAAACGAAATCCTCGAATCAACGGTAGAAAAGAACTCCTATATGATTAGGTCTCCTTCCATCCGCCCTTGAGCATGAACACCGAGGATTTCTCAAGAAAATTTTGATTTATTCAAGATTAAGGAAGATAGGAATATAGCTGAAAAATACAGTGCTGATGAGGTGGCCAGGACTATTTGTAGTTAGATTCAATGCAGTCAAATCCTGATCTAGCCTGGACTATGGACATGCTGCTATTCTAGGAAGACTTAGGCATATTAGAGTCGATTATATGATTTTTATAACTTTCTGAATATAACGTACGCTTTTAGAATTTCAACAAGCTACCTCTGGCCTGAACAACCGAAGATTCCCAATGGTACCCCTGTAGTTTACACTGATGGCTCCAAGATGAGTGAAAGGGTGGTCTGTGATATATGTATTAGGGGTCCTTAGGTTAGGTTAGGTTGGAGTGGTAGTTTTGATATCAAAAGCTCACTTGAGCGTTGTGACGCCACGGCTATACGCAGTCCCCGTACTGATCAAATTCCATCGAACTCATAGATAAAATTGGTCAACGCGGGGGCGACACTATTAGGGGTCCTAATATAATACGTTTTACAGATTGCCTGAACACTGCAGTGTTTTCGAAGCAGATGCCATTGCAATTTTGAAAAATACTTAAGGCTTGCTGAATGGCATGATTTGCCCTGAAGATAACTTTATTTACTTGGATTTAAGTTTGCGATTAAGTTTCTAGCAAACGTAATTTCAATGTCCGTTCTTGTCCATGAATGCCAAGGAATTCTCAGAGAAATTTCGTATCATTTAAAGGTAATTCTTAAATGAGTTCAGGCATCGTTGGTTGCTAATGAACTGGCCAGGAACGGTACGGAACTCGCAATCTTCGACATATTAAAGAGTATAGGTATTGAGGTTAACTTAGTTAATTTATATGTTGTCCACTCGTTTTACGAGAAGTCTCAATCTCGTGGGCAGCAGGAGAGTACATGTAATGGACAGGAAGAAGATCGACTCACTTGAGTCTTTAAATTGCATAGCTATTCATCGCACAATGACGATTCTTACGGGCCACTGCCCTTCTAGTTACACATGCCGAAAGACTTGGTATTCCACAGGAGCTGTGGGTCTGATGAGCAGGAAATGACTGTCTTTCACCTCATGTGAAATTGCCAATAGCGCAGCGTCCCGTTAGAGTTCCTGGTAGAGTGCGAATCGTTCTCTTGTCGAACTTAAGTAGTTACTTGGTTTTCCTGCTGGACACAACAGTTTTGAAATTTAACAGCCGGGTATATTGGACCTCCTAGCGTTTGTTGAATTCCATGATGCTTTTTCCAATTTAAAAAGAATTCTTGCATTTAGTAGAATTTCCGTTAAGGTCAAGCACTCTATTTAACCCATTTGGAATTGAATATATAAGTTGTGTTTAGTGGTTTCTGGTGGTACCATGAGCAAGTTTTTCAGTTGACTTTTCTTTGAGGTTTAGCGATTACGTAACCATTCTTTCAAATGATCTCCTAAATACTCTCTTAAAGTCATATCGGGACTTTGTGCAAGAGTATTAAGCCTGTGAGAACTTTGTTCTTGTCAAAATATATTGCTGTACTAAGAATTTTGTTGTCCACTGTAGGTGGAGCTTGTGTTATACATACTTTTGCCAGATACTGCCTCCAAGAGAATGAAATATTTGATCCAGCACCAGCATTCGTGCACATTTTGGAGAGTATGGGGTCGTAACTAACCAATGGCATCACGAATGTTGGTCGTCAAATGCTCAATTGTCTCTAGTTTGTCGGCATAACACTTTTCTCTATTCGCGCCACACAGAAAATATTCCAATGCCATCAAATTGCAGCTTCTTTGCGGCCAATTAACACCACCATTTCGGCTAATCAAACCTTGACGCAATTGTAGCATGAGATGTGTGGCAAGTTGCACCATCCTGTTAAAACCAAAAATTGTTCACATCAATACCACGAAGAGATCGTAATGATTGCGCTGTCCTTATTTTGAAAGAAATATGGTGATGCCTCCGCTCCACAAGCCGCACCGAACAGTCACTCGTAATGGGTGCATTGGCTTCTGTAAGACCATGTGTGGGTTTTTTGAGCCCCAAATACAGCAATTTTCATCCAAAAGATGAACATTTCTTCATCGTGCGGTTACTTGTTGGTCCAATAAATTCCAACGTTTCTCAAACGTAGATCGATTCATTACGTTTAGTGGCGGTAATATACTGAATTTTGTGACAAAATGGAATGACATAAGTATTGCCGGATTCGAAATATTCGATGGTTCAAATTTAAACCGATAGATGGCCCGTTACTTGAGTGGAAATTGGATCTAACCAAAGATATGACGTAGTATGAGTAGAACAAAATTGTTAACATTTTCACATTTAATAAATTTAGTTTAAATTTAACCGAGATTTGGGATTACATAGACAACTACAAGCAGGCCTAGATAACGCAAATCACCTATCACGATATGTAGATAGCAAGTTTGGATTTAAATGTTGCCATTTGATGTGTTCTTCACGCTTCCGTACAACTTCATTGAAATGCCTTTTTATTTAAATACTTTAAAAAATAACTGATTCGAAGACCACCACACTTTGAATGCTTTTGCTTCTCATTAACAAATCTTATTCAATCTGAAATTGCCAGATATGGCGCATTCAAGGTGTAATACCTTAATTTGCTGTTGTTAAAGTAGTATTTGGTTATTTATTCGGATCACGTTTATCTGTGATAATTAGTTCACGATTATTAGATTATTCAAAGAGGCTATTGAGGGGGTCACCGAGAGAAATATTTATTTCATATTTTTTCTTTTATTTCACGCTCAAGATTGGAGCCTCAACACGTACTGTAATAAGTCAAGACACTACTAATTAGACTACGGCAACCATAAACCCAATATGCTGTGAGCTGTTAAAATCATTTTCATAAAGCCGATGTTCCAAAAGTACTTAAGGACTTAAATCTGATCTACTTAGCGAAAGCAACTTATTTTAGCTCGTTGTTGTCTAGTAGGTAGTATGTTGACTTCTTAGACGTGAAGACACACGGTTCAAACCCCATGTCAGACATCCCAAACAAAACGAAGTATTAAGAAAAATATTTCTTTGGCGGCTTGCTCTCAGCAGATTTCTAACAAAATAGTTTCTCAAAAAACTGTCGTTCGAAGTTGACTTTAAACTGTAGGTCCTGCCACTCATGTATAAAATTAACACACACAACATAAGTCGTGTGAGAAGCTAGGTCGTAATCAGAACTGAAGAGTTGTAATGACCAATTATGTATGTATGTATGTTACTTATTTGAGATTCTAACTAAGAGGATAGGAATTATTTGTAATAAAGCATGTGGGCCAGTAAATAGCAAATTCACTTTCCCTTCAATCCCTAAGTATTCCATTTTTCAAGGATTTGTAGAACCCAATATTAAAGCTCCCTAATGTGTCCTACTGGTCTAGGTTACTCAATTGCCAATTTTGAGGATTGTGGTCGCTTGAATAAACGAAAATTTGTAAATGCGGTTATACCTCACGGCACTTATTTGTTTCGCTTCTGACTGAGAAAGCCTTCCATCATAAATTCCTTTTTTTCCTGATAAGCCGTAAAACCTGCTTCCACATATGCTTCACACACACATTTTATTCGCATATGATTTACCGTAACTTAGTAAACAAATGAAATTAAATTTTTCGTCTTAATTGCCATCATTAATGATGAATATTAATTACATGCCATACATCTGATGAACCATTTATTTACACAGACTTCTTCCATTCATTTGTCTTATCCCCATGGTAATATATTAAAAAACAAAATGATTTACTGATTAATGGATACAAAATTATTTGCGTTAATCTACTGTGGACATATGAAAATCCTGGGCAATTATATATCAAATCTATGGGGTTTACATGTGTGTGTGTAATTATGAAACATTCAGAAAAACTAAAGAAATCAGCATAAAAATGATAAATATTTAGCTGAAGGTCTTAATAAACACGATCTAAAAACATGCAATTTATTTATCACTGAAAAAAAGGGTTGCCAAATTGTACCAAAATAAGTAAATTTTGGTATTTTTTTTTTTTATGTGCTCTCTTAAAAAACAAATTTAGTTTCGGTTTTCTTTCCTTTCCTTTGTTTAAAAAGATGGGAAAAGAAAACAAAAGAACACAATAACAAATTGTCTTAGGGTTCTAGAAGTTGCCACACTGCAAATGGATGAAGTACAAGATCAGAAAGACTTAAACATTAAAAATCGCGACGTATAAACACTCTTCTATTATGCAGTGTGAAGTTTGATCTTTGTAGCACTTTTTATCCAATTTTTTTTAAAACGATATTCTCGAAGCAACGATAAAAAAAAACTCTTAAACGATTAGGTCTCCATCCATCCGTTCTTGAGTACCGAGGATTTCTCAAGAAAATTTTAGTTCATTCAAGATCAAGGAAGATAGGTGTATAGCTGCAAAGTGCAGTGCTGATGAGATGGCCAGGTCTATTGGCAGTTAGATTCAATGCAGTCAAATCTTGATCTAACCTGGACTACGGACATGCTGCTATTCTAGGAAGACGTAGGCATATTATAGTCGATTATATGTTTCCTTATAACTATCTGAATAGAACGTTCGATTTTAGAATTCTGGACTGAACAACCGAAGATTTCCAATCGTACCCTTGTAGTTTACACTGATGGCTCAAAGATGAGTGAAAGGGTGGTCTGTGATATATTTATTTGGGGTCCTTAGGTTAGGTTAGGTTGAAGTGGTAGTTTTGATACCAAAAGCTCACTTGAGCACGCATAGCCTTTTGTGAAGCCACGTGTAAGCGCAGTTCACGTACTGACCAAATTCCACGGAATTTATAGAAAAAATTGTTCAGCGCGGAGGCTGTACTATTAGGGGTCCTAATATTAAACTTTCTTATAGGCTGCCTGATCGCTGCAGTGTTTTCCAAGTAGAGGTCAGGACAATTTTCAAATCGGCGCAATGCTTGTTATATAGCGGGATTATCCCTGACAAACTCTTGATTCATTCCGATAGCCAGGCTGCGATGAAGTAACTAACGAAACGATAGTTTCAACCTGCGTCCTTGTCCAGGAATGCTAAGGATTTCTAATTTTTTTAACATAACTCTAACTTGAGTTCCAGGACAAAGGGCTATCGTTGGAAAATTAATTATTGACGAGCTGGCCAGAGCCGGTACGCAGCTTGTAATCCCCAATAAATTACAGGATTTAGGTATTCCTATTGCTTCTGTTAATTTTGAAATTGTCCACTCGTTTTACGAGGAGGCTCCATCTCGTTGGTAGCAGGATAGTACGCGTAAAATTACTAGACTCTGTTGGATACCGACTCACTTGTGTCTTTAAATCGCAAGGACTTCCATCACAAAATGATGATTCTGGCGGGCCACTGTCCTTTTGTTTAGACATGGCGAAAGACTTTGCATTTCGACAATTGACTTCTGCATGAGCTGTGCATCTGAGAAGCAGGAAGAGATTGTCTATCACCTCATATGAAATTGCCAATAGCGCAGGGCCTTGTTAGAGTTCCTGGCAGAGTGCGAACCGTTCTTTTGTCGAACTCAAGTAGTTTCTTGGCTTTTCTGCTGTCCACTGCTGGACACAGCAGTTCTGAAATTCATCAGTCGGATATATTGGACCTCCTAGCGATTGTTGAATTACTGAATTCTGTTTGCTGCTTTTCAAAATTCGAGAAACTATTCTTGTAGGGGCACATATATCTCTATGATCTCCTCCTTATACATCTCCGACACCTTGCGTTTAGTCCATTCGGCTTTTCGTTCCCCCTTATGCCACAGTGGCATGGAACCCATTTGAGGCAGGTGTTGTGTCGAGGTATACGGTGGAGAGGGTCCATGCAACTCCTGACGTCATTTGATTTGACGAGGTACGATCTCAGCGCTTAAACTGTTGTTTGACTGTTCACACATATGATCAAGTTCGATGGAAGTGGGTCCCCGGCTACAATCTTGCGTGCAGCTTGTTCAATAGAAAAAAATCGGCTGAAATACGTAGGCTTGGTTAGGTAATCTAAGGTAATATACATCCGATACGTATTCGACATATGGGAAGTCAATAATTAAAAAGTAAAGAGATGTGTTTTCCCAAATTGTTGTTGCCTTTTTGTTATTCCATCCTTCCTATTGAAGTATGCTGATCAGGATGCCTTGGTAATCATTAAAATAAACTCTTAAATTCGATTCTTTTATGACTTGCAAGAAAAAAAAAATAAAAACGACTTTTATGGCAGAAAAATTAATATGAGAGGATGGCTATAGAAATTTAAGACTGATTACAGGCTTTAATTATGTTCTACATACCGGGGGTAAAGTATTATAACAACCAAAAAAAAAACAGGGCACAGGATCTACAGCTCAAAAGATTACAAAAAAGAAATGAAATTAAGAGTCAATGGAATACGAAAAAAGGCATTAAATTTACAACAACAGAATATCAGGAGGCAGAAATAAAGGAAATCATAATGAAAAGAAAATTAAATTAAAATATCGTCAACAGTTTCATTTCGTACTTGCGTGTGTGTATTCGTGCTGTACAACAACATAACAGATGCGAATACCTTGACCTATACACTGAAATGATGATAAAACATCTCCACAGAAAAAAAAAATTCAAAAATTTGAATGAAAAAAAAGGAAAAAGAGGAATCACAAGCCTGATGTTGATGGCAGTCATTTAGTTGGTAAACAAACAATCTGCCATATATGAGGCATTCATTTCACTCTCCCTACTGCAAATGGGGGGTGGGGGAATACAACAAGAGGCAATAGCAACAAATGCAACAGTAAACGTACAAGCTTAAGAGGCTTGGCTCCGTCATCATTGTTTATCCGTAATGAAAAGACTCAACTTGTAGCTCCTGCTGTGCATCGAAATTCAAAAAGTAGGATTTATTACACTGACAGGGCCAGTACCAAAATATGTTTCGAGTTCAATTTAAATAAAATCAACATTTGCTCCGAGAGTGTTATGTATTCATCTCTACAGATAGTTTGATTCGCATTACAATTCTGTTGCTTGCTGTCGTATTGTGTGTGGTCCCAACAATTCAAAAAAGGAAATTTTTGTGCGTATGCCACTGATGGCGTTTTCACTCTTTGATTTCATTTCTGTCTTTTTGTTTTATTATTAAACCTGGTCAGTTTTAATTTATTGGCAAACGTTATGGATTTCGCTGAAGGTTAACGTATATTTCAAATAAACGAATTCATAAACTCTTTTTAATGCTGCAGAGGATGAATAAGTCTGCACAGAAGATCAAAAAAAATTCTCGAAATTTTAAAATAATTTCGTATGTTGCAGGGTTTAGTAGGTAGTGTGTTGGCTTATTAGACGTGAGGCCTCGGTTAAAACCCCGGGTCAAGCATCTCCAACTAAACGAAATGACAAAATATTTCTTCGGCGACTGCCCCTCAGCAGATTTCTGGCAAAATCTCTGAGAGTAAATTAAATTGCCACGAAGAGTTTCTCAAAAATCTGTCTTTCGGAGTCGACTGAAGGTCCGGCCACTCATGCATAAAATTGACGCTCACATCATAAGTGGTGTGGGAAACTAGGTCGTAATCCTGACTGAAGGGTTGTTATGACTATGTATGTTGTTCTACTTGTCCCGTATTTGTAACAAGAGTGAAGATCATACAGTCAAAGAAATAACTGTATTTTTATGTTTTTTTCCTAATAATTTCTATGCTTTTTTTTCAAAACATTCAAACATTCATAATTGTAAATGCTTTTAACAACGCTGAAATATTGTTTCTAGAATCTTGGCTGTGCCACCTTTTAACGCCAAAATTATTTCCAAAGCCTTCTCCCCATCGTGGAATTTAAATACGGATAGGGTTGAGCTACCATAAAAGCAAGGTGTTTTTATCCTGTCGGTACCTTCCGATAAGATTCGCACTGGTTCCAGTTCCATTATAACTATATTTCCCTCAACGGGGATTTCCAAATCTGACACCTTTGCCTCGATACTAGTAATTCTTTTGTTGAATCATTCACGTATTTCCTGCAGCTTCTCTGTTGTCGTTTGAAGTTTCTTTTCAATTTTTAACACAAATTTTTGTTCTTTATTCTCCATTTTTGCTGCTTGCATTTTTTCCATCCTTTGTTCACTATTTTTTAGAGACTCAGCCAGAAGTTTTTGGCTTTCAACTCTAGATCTTGTACATCAGCAAATAAATTTTGATTGTCAGCTCTAGAAGCTTATTGTCCTTCAATTAATACTTGTAGTTTTCCATCATAGCGGCTAGCAACGAATTTATGTCCATACTGCTAGGTTTTGCTGCATCTCGCGTTCCTGCTCGTCTTCGAACTCGTAAAATCTGATGCTGAAGTTCTTCCCTTAGCCGCCTTGGAGCTCATTCTTCATGCCTGTTGTTGGCAGCTCTAATGCAACAGTAAACGTACAAGCTTAAGAGGCTTGGCTCCGTCATCATTGTTTATCCGTAATGAAAAGACTCAACTTGTAGCTCCTGCTGTGCATCGAAATTCAAAAAGTAGGATTTATTACACTGACAGGGCCAGTACCAAAATATGTTTCGAGTTCAATTTAAATAAAATCAACATTTGCTCCGAGAGTGTTATGTATTCATCTCTACAGATAGTTTGATTCGCATTACAATTCTGTTGCTTGCTGTCGTATTGTGTGTGGTCCCAACAATTCAAAAAAGGAAATTTTTGTGCGTATGCCACTGATGGCGTTTTCACTCTTTGATTTCATTTCTGTCTTTTTGTTTTATTATTAAACCTGGTCAGTTTTAATTTATTGGCAAACGTTATGGATTTCGCTGAAGGTTAACGTATATTTCAAATAAACGAATTCATAAACTCTTTTTAATGCTGCAGAGGATGAATAAGTCTGCACAGAAGATCAAAAAAAATTCTCGAAATTTTAAAATAATTTCGTATGTTGCAGGGTTTAGTAGGTAGTGTGTTGGCTTATTAGACGTGAGGCCTCGGTTAAAACCCCGGGTCAAGCATCTCCAACTAAACGAAATGACAAAATATTTCTTCGGCGACTGCCCCTCAGCAGATTTCTGGCAAAATCTCTGAGAGTAAATTAAATTGCCACGAAGAGTTTCTCAAAAATCTGTCTTTCGGAGTCGACTGAAGGTCCGGCCACTCATGCATAAAATTGACGCTCACATCATAAGTGGTGTGGGAAACTAGGTCGTAATCCTGACTGAAGGGTTGTTATGACTATGTATGTTGTTCTACTTGTCCCGTATTTGTAACAAGAGTGAAGATCATACAGTCAAAGAAATAACTGTATTTTTATGTTTTTTTCCTAATAATTTCTATGCTTTTTTTTCAAAACATTCAAACATTCATAATTGTAAATGCTTTTAACAACGCTGAAATATTGTTTCTAGAATCTTGGCTGTGCCACCTTTTAACGCCAAAATTATTTCCAAAGCCTTCTCCCCATCGTGGAATTTAAATACGGATAGGGTTGAGCTACCATAAAAGCAAGGTGTTTTTATCCTGTCGGTACCTTCCGATAAGATTCGCACTGGTTCCAGTTCCATTATAACTATATTTCCCTCAACGGGGATTTCCAAATCTGACACCTTTGCCTCGATACTAGTAATTCTTTTGTTGAATCATTCACGTATTTCCTGCAGCTTCTCTGTTGTCGTTTGAAGTTTCTTTTCAATTTTTAACACAAATTTTTGTTCTTTATTCTCCATTTTTGCTGCTTGCATTTTTTCCATCCTTTGTTCACTATTTTTTAGAGACTCAGCCAGAAGTTTTTGGCTTTCAACTCTAGATCTTGTACATCAGCAAATAAATTTTGATTGTCAGCTCTAGAAGCTTATTGTCCTTCAATTAATACTTGTAGTTTTCCATCATAGCGGCTAGCAACGAATTTATGTCCATACTGCTAGGTTTTGCTGCATCTCGCGTTCCTGCTCGTCTTCGAACTCGTAAAATCTGATGCTGAAGTTCTTCCCTTAGCCGCCTTGGAGCTCATTCTTCATGCCTGTTGTTGGCAGCTCTAATTTAACTAACTCTCGCTTGAGCCGTTCCAGTCTTAGTTCGGGAAGTTTCATTTTAATATTGTTTTTTTGTTTATTTATTTTTACTTTTAAATTTGCAATCCCACTTCTGACACCAATTGTTACGTTTTTACCTTTTAAAAACGTTTAAAATATGAGCTCGTAGATTACAAATAAAATAAAAATGAATCTGTGTTTAGTTTTAATTAAAATTCTTTATTATTCGCACAATTCTGTGTGCCACTGTTCAGAACTTTATATAAACAACAACAATTGCTTTATTTGTTATCCCTCTGTTTATACCCTTTGCATAAACAATAACAATTACTAGATAATTATTCGACATCTTACTGAGATCTTCAAACCACGATATTCTTGCAAACGCAGCGCGTCTTCTGACAAGACTGACTGAACTTTTACTAACTCCGTTGCGTACTTTGCCTTGCCTTTTGTAGGGCAACATAAACAGTCTGATTAATATTCTTGAAGTCGAATGTTCGTGGCTTCGCCTTCTCGAGATCTCTATAAATGTAAACATCGTTGGTTCATTATTGTTGTTTGTGTATTTTGTTTACATTAGTTAAAATATTCTTACCGAATATTTAAAAAAAAATTTTATTTCCTTTTTTTATTTATTTTGTTATTATTTTTTAGTTGCGATGATCGCAACGAGTTAATGATCACTATTAATAATTGTATAATTATGTTTTGATTACTATTAATAATTAACCGAAGTTTACAAAATTAATTGACTTATATACTAAGTATGGGTTGCATTACCAATAGTGGCGTGATCCAATTCTTCAGAATTTTGTCTGCCTCGTGCCGGAAATTAGGTAAATATTGTTTACTGCATAGAATTGGATACTCGACATTTTAGCTTTGTAGGAAGAAGTGCATGTTAGCTCCTTAACGTAATTTAGCTACACGTGCCGGATGTTAGGTAATTAACAGAATTATTAAAATGTTGTTTATTGTAAAAAATTATTGCTCGGCACTTTTGTCTTTGTGGGAAAATTAAGTTAACAGGGTGTAAATGTATGTGGTGTTAACTCATTTATTCTTGTAGTGCTTGTTGCTGCATTTTGTTTACTGGTTTATCATTTTTTATGCTGGTGTTTGTTGTTATATTGCGCAGTGCGATAATTTGTAAACAAATTCATTGTTTTTGTTTTTGTAGCTTTTGTTTATAACTTTAATGTTAAACGAAGTAAAAGCAAAACACCAGTACCTAGATTTTTCCATTTTCGTAACAATATCTTTTTCAATTGTTTGCTCCTCTGCAGGGGTATGCCAATCACACATATGAATTCATTCGAATTTTCGGCTGTCTGCGTGTTCGCAAGGACTTAAGTTCGTTTTGTTATCTTCAATAAAGAAATTCTCAAGTGTACATGTGATGATAACGACCAAATGTCTCGCTTTCTGCTGCAGAGAGAAAGGTCTTAGAGATGATTTATATTTACATGTGATGTATGTAGTTTACATGTGGCGCAATGTATTAAGGTGCAGTTATTTAGTGGTGCTGCATATGAAATATATTCTTACGATCCTGGAAAAAATTAAAAATTCCTGGAACAACCCATTAATAATCCGTATCTAGAATCGATGGCGCACAATGCTTTTGAAATAGAATGCTGTTGTTAAGCTTTTCTTATTTTACAGTCAAAGAAAAAGGTCTACACACACCGCGGTGTATGTGTTTGATTGTATATTGATTTCTTATTTAAAACTTAATACAGCTTAATACATGAAGACATTCTAAAGAAGAAACACAGACATTGTCACATAAGAATCTGCAGTAAGTATGCTGTTTACAGGCTGTTCAAATAATCACATCAGTTTATACAAATAATGATGTTGAAAGCGTATCGTACACACCAAAATATAATTTTTTTTCAACGCTTTAATGCTGTCCCACCTGTTCTTCGAAATGCATATAAATTTTGTGGAAAGTTAAGCATGAAGTCTTAGCTTTGTGCTGCAGCAACAGCAGTGTTAAAAAAGGCAGCCAAAAACAAATTTTTTTGTTGCTTTTAGCATGAGGCTTACGAGCACAATATGATACTTCATGATGCATGAATAAAATTATAAACGACATTAAAACGGCAACATTGACTTTAGTCGACCGACACTTTTTTCAATATTCAATTATGCCTGCCATCACTGCATAAGATTTCTTAGTGTCTGTTTCTTGTCTCACTTCTCTGCATTCTGTGGATTCCCACTTTTTTTGTTTGCTAACAATAGCGTTAAATAAAGTTATCACTGTTGGTATTGGATTTTTTTCGTTTGCCACTTTTTGGCGGAGAACTTCTTCTCTTCAGGTCTTTTGTGATGTGTATCTTTATAAAACGAAAGTATCTTTAAAATATTATGTACCTCATATACCCCAAACTGCATGAATTCGAATTGTATCTTCAGTACAGCTAATGTCGTTTTTCCTTTTGTTTTTTGTTAAAATGTGGCAAGTAGTTCTCTTCGTTGAACCAATTTTTATTCAATAGGAAGAGAACTTACACTAACGGTAAACTTAGAAAGGCACACAGATTTTTGGTAACATTTATACAAAAGCATTGGAGCAAAGTATTTCGTAAATAAGACACAGGACTACATACATACATGCATTCATACATAATTGGCCATTACAAGTCTACAGTCAGGATTGTAACCTACTTACAGTCTAAAGTCGACTACGAAGGACATATTTTCGAGAAACTTGACAATTTTATCTACTCGAGAGTACAGAGTTTTTTCCAGAGATCTTCTGAGAGGCAGTCGCTGAAGAAATATGTTTTTATATTTCGTTTCGTTCGAGATGTCTGACTTGGGGCTTGAACCGTGGCCTCACATTTAATCAGCCAACAGAATGCCTACTAGACTACGACGACTATTCATAGAAATTACAATACAGTACGTAATTACTTTTTATTTCTTGTAAAGATCAACATTACACACTTACATACTAGATTGGTCATTACAATCCTTTATTCGGGACTACAACCTGGCATATCACACCACACATGTTGTAAGTGACAATTTTATTCATGAGCGTCGATACCTATAGCTTAATATCGACTCCTAATGAAAGATTCTTAAGAAACTTTTCATAACCATTCTCTTCACTTCCGAATTGGTTCACTACAGTATCCAGCAGGTCCCACTTGAGTGCGACAAGCAAACGGTTCGCAGTCTAACAGGAATTCTAATGGAACACACAGCACTATTGACAATTTTGCTGACATTCCCTCTCAATCCCACCCGGATTACCATAGATGCTGTCATGTTGTAAAAGAATTGGTATCGATACAACACCTTATACGTGAGTGCCGTGTACTTCAAAACAAACGTCATCGCTTTTTGGGTGACAAAACATTTGAAAATCTGAGCATGGTGGCGAACGTGCCACTACGAACCTCGGGGTGGTTCAAGCCCTCCACTAACAGAACATGACAAGGGGTCTTACCTCACACAGGACAACACAATGGCCTATGCGAGCCTCCTAGTGAAGTTGTCTGTAAACGGCATGCTAATCGCTTACCTAACCTAACCCAGAGTTTTACCAGAAAATTATTGAGTAGTAGTAGACGGAAGAAATATATGTGACTTGAACCACAGGCTCTAACAAGTAAACAGACTATCTACAACACTACGGTGACAACACGAATAATGCCTTGTGCTGAAACACAAGTGAATAGTACACTGAAATTACGGTTCCTTTCTTCCCTTTTCATTTCAAAAAAATATAAGGGATTAGTCGGTCACTTTTGTTAAGCTTTGAGGCTTGACTGGTATTTTTTTTTTGGCAATTTTGTGGCATGAAGCAATATTTTTGCTGGAGATGTTCAACGTAGCCTCACTCTGTAGTTCGTTACGCATTTCTCGCTTTTACCTGTGACTTAAAAACACCCCACAGGAGAAAGTCCAAACTGGTTAAATCGGTGACGAATTCATATTACCTCTACGTGAGATGACCATGCCCTCAAATCACTCCTGCAGAATATTCCAGGCGGCATAAGTATTGAGGCCCACAGGCAATATTTTTGGAAAAATGGGAGTGCCGGAGGCTGTCGAAAAAATCTGTGAAACTGTGCCAATGAATACACATAACATGGTTGGTGTGAGAAACTAGTTCGTAATGCTGACTTGTGTTTCGCAGTTCTATGGCTACTACTCTGTATTATGCTCTAAAGAGATAAAGGAACTTGTTTCCGAAAACTGTGTAGTCTTAGGTATCACTCGTCTTTCTCGCAGAGGCATATCCGTTTGTGGTCGATTGTTCAGTGGATCGTATACTGCACTACAGACAGCATTCGTTCTTTATCCTTATGTGGAACCCACTACATGTAGCGGTCTTTCCTGAAACTTATAATATAAAAATATTAACAAATTAAATCTGTACCCCATGAGTAGGGGGCATTCCCTGTAGTCTTAAATCTAATTGTTGCTTGCGCTTTGACAATAGAAGTTTTTTCCCACTTGTAGATTTATACTCTAACAAGTTGAATGTTGTTCTTCTGAAACAAAGGGTTGTAACGATCTCCTAAGTAAGTAAGGTTTCTATAGTTATCATCAATAACAGAGTTTTCAGTAAGAGTGCTTTGGCACTTATTCATCGATTATAATGCTGCATCCGTATGACTTCTGCAGTAGCTGAGTCTGAGGAGGATAAGTCAATGCGATTGCCATAAAGAAGCAGAGGCAGTAATAACAACATTTATTTGAAAGACAGGGCTAGTAGTGACTGAATCCCTACTATTAGCGCTGTGTTCTAAGACATTGCGACAAGATGACTACCTATTCTCGAAGGATTATATATTTAGCCAATTCCAGATAACTTCTGCCATATTTCGAATCAAACTAAGTGTTCAAAGCTCCAAGATCCTAATAAAAAATGCATTGGATTGTTGTGTGTTATCTTACTAAACGTGAGGCCACGGTTCAAACCCCAGGGCAGACATTTTCAACAAACCGAAGTATGAACAAAAATATTTCTTCGGCGGCTGCCTCCCACCAGATTTCTGGCAAACACTCTGAGAATATTGCCATGAAAAGTTTCTCAAAAATCTGCGGTTCGAAGTCGACTTTAAACTGTAAGCACCGGGACTCATTTATAAAATGAACACACACAACATAAGTGGTGTGAGAGGCTAGGTCGTAATCTTGACTGATGGGTTGTGGTGACCAATTGTGTACGTATGCTTATAAATAACAAATTTTGTCCTCTTTCTGTTGATTCCAAGGACAGATATTGAAAGTTTTTTTGTTTTCCCTCAGCTTTAAACCGTTTAAACATTCTACATTTACCAGAACCAGAAAATATTTTTCAAATCTGTTGATCCTAAAGAAGATTTCAAACAGTTTTTTCCTGTTTTTTATTATCGCAAACCACTGTTTGTTCATTCATTTGTGATGGCGTTTATCAAATTACCGCAAAAATAAATTGAAAAAAGATTTCGTTTTTTTTTTATAAATTTCACTCATCATTTGCTTTATTAATTAATGACAATAAACGAAATTTGTTTAATAAAATGATAAAAAGCTTTGCAAAATATTTGTTATAGTGGTTTGAACGACACCCATTAGAAAATGTAGGAATCAATTTATGTTAACCAGTAGTCAGAGTTCTAAAAGGCACAATGGTGCAATGGTATCTTTTAAAGGACTCAAGTACTATGCCTAATGTAAGTTATATGAAGTTAGTTTGTCTTCAGGTCTAAGGGCCACAATGGCCAGTTCACATCATTTCTAAGTGGAATGAACTATTCATTCAGCAACGAAGAAAATTCAAGTCAACTAGCAACTGCTCCAGAAGCCTTTCAGCGAAAGTAACACATTCTTGTGGTGTTAAATGCTATATTCGTCCATGGTTTATGACATTGATTAAATGACATCTAACTTGACAGATATAGGTTTAATTTTGACTGCCGCAACACATCCTTCCAGGTGCCTTTGCTTCTTCCGCGCCTACGCCAATTGGTCACACCAATCGATGACGGGGCTTCCTCGATGTGATCCTTCCAAAGCATACAAGGTCGTCTTCTTCGCCGACTTTCGCAGATGCCTGCATCAAATACCCGTCTCGCCGGAGCATCAAACGACATGGCCGAGCCAGCGCAGTCGCTGGATGTTAATACGCTGCACAACGTCTATATCGGTGAGGAGCTCATACACCTCACTGTTGGATCGGATGCGGAAATCATTGCCAAATCGCACTGGTCCGAAGATCTTACGTAGGACTTTTCTCTCGAATACTCTCAAGGGAGGGCTGGAATGCATGTAAACAAGGTAAAGTTTCTGACTAGGGTCAACATGGCGACCACCAGAACGATCCTTGTCTTGCTGTATTCAATTTGACACTCAGCCTCCTCGTGACCCCTCCTGGATGGCATTATAGCACCCGCTAGATGTTAACTAATGCGTGCAGTGAAGTCCAATCTCCTGGACGTTAAATTTGGGTTTTGCGTAGGGTTGGAACCCATCACGTAAAAATTGTCTCCAATGAAATCCAAAGCATCTTTAATTTTTAATTTCACTAATTCTTGCAGATGGAAACATTATTTGGATAGGATGTTGGCTTACTGGACGAAAATTGGAGAGTTTGGAAAAAACTAAAATAAAATCTCTGAAATCTGACTCTCACATGTAACTTGACAGATGTACCTTTAACAAGATGGCTGCTATCAACTGTCAAAGTTCGAAACTCCTTGAGAGCAGACTCTATAGTTTCTTTAACTCAATATTTTATAGAGTTCCATCCTTAAATCAAGCCCTTTATGTAAGCTTTTAAGCACTCTCAAAATTAAAGTCTTCTCCAATATATTATCAATCGTAAGCCTTTTTTTCTGGCCTATATTACGCATACTTTAAAAAACAATTGGTAGCCAATTTCCTACTTGGCTACCAAACCGTAACCGGTTTTAATACTTAACAGTGTATCCGCATTAAAAAAATAAAAAACAGGCCTCAATAGCGCCTAATGGCATTTTGCTTTTGAAGTGTCTTGCTGACAGTTTTGTCATCAACACTTTTTTGTTGTTGTTGTTGTCATTTCACTGCGGCAGCAGCAATGTATTCTGTTGCATGATGTCAACAGCAGCCAATTGAACGTGTTTAAAGAAAATTACGCGGTGCATTAATAACATGGCGTAAATAAAAAATAAAAGCTTGAAAATTCGTTAATACCGGCTGACCGAACAAAGTTTGTTAAAATTTATAAAAACAACAACAACAAAAACAATGAAATTTACCAAGAAAAAAAACATCATCAATATCATCAACTTTGGTTGGTTGGCTCAAAACTACAAATGAGACAACCAACAACAGCTTGTCAACGATAATACGAAAATAATGGAAAAAATAAAAAATAAAAATAAAATGTTGACAGTCATTCAAACTCGACTATTGAACGGTCTTTATCCTGTGACACACATCACTTACATACTTGATCATTACGACTCTTCAATCAGGATTACGGCCTTGCTTCTCATAACACTTACGTTGTGTGTATTAATTTTATCCATGAGCGGTGGGATCTACAGTTTAAGGTCGATTTCGAATGATTGATTTTTGAGAAACTTTTTATGGCAATTTTTTATTTGCTTCTAGAGTTTTGCTAGAAATCCGCTGAGAGGAAGAAGCCGAAGAAATATTTTTCCATATTTCGTTTTGTTCAAGATGTCTAAGCTCGGGTTTGAACATTTAACAAAATAACACTCTATTACTACCGTACAGCGACTTCAAAACAAAAGAATAACAATTATAAATCAACAGTAGTATTCTAGAAGTTGCCACGTGCAAATAAGTACTGCAATATCTCCATAGAAGAGTAAAACACTGTTGTATAATACGGGATGAAAACGTAACAATAGCTTATTCAGAAAACATCTTGAACAACATTAAGGAGTAATACTAACAAATACTACCCAAGTAGCTCACGACGAACAGTTTGAATAATGCTGCAAAACCAGTGTATTTTGTATTAGGATTTTGGAGTTTTGAAGACTTCGCCTGGTGGGAAATATGGCAGAGGTTATCTGGAATTGGCTAAATATATCAGCCTTCGGGAATAGGTCGTGTTGTCGTAATGTCTTAGAGCACAGTAGTGACTGAACTACTAGATTTGTCTTCCAAATAAATGTTGTTATTGCTGCCTCTGCTTCTTCATGGCAAGGGCACTGGCTTATTCTCCTCAGATTCAGCTACTGCAGAAGTTATTTGCGTGGTTAGTCAGCCTATAGGAAATACTAATGTTTGAATCGTTATATACTGTTACGTTTTTATCTTTTAAAAAACGTTTAAAATATGAGCGTGTAGATTGTAAATAAAACAAAAATAAATTTGTGTATAGTTTTAATTGAAATTCTTTATTATTCGCACAATTCAGTTTGACACTGTTCACAACTTTATGTAAACAACAACAATTGCTTTGTTATTCCTCTGTTTACACCCTTTGCATAAACAATTACTACTTGTTCGACAAATCATTGTGACGGAGATCTTCAAACCACGATTACTCTCTTCAAACACACCGCGTCTTCACACAAGACTGACTGAACTTCACTAACTCCGTCGTCTGCTTTGCATTGCCTTTTATATTGCAAAGTAAACAGTATGATGAATGTTCTTGAAGGCGAATTTTCGTGGTTTCGCCTTCTCGGGGTCTCTATAAATGTAAACATCGTTGTATTCGTTCATTATTGTTATTTGTGTATTGTGTTTACATTTATTCTGTTAGTGTTTGTTTTTGTATTTCTATTTACTCGTTTACCATTATTTATGGTGGTGTTGGTTGTTGTATTTTTGTTTACTTGTTTACCATTTTGTTTGATGGTGTTTGTTGTTATATTAAGCAGTGCGATAATTTGTAAACATGGTTCTGTTTTTTGTAGCTTTTGTTTATATTTTTAATGTCAAACGATCTAAAAGCAAATCACCAGCATCTAGATTTTTAATTTTCGTAACAATATTGTAAGGATTCCATCAGGCGGATAATCAAACTGGAGGCCTATTTATGGATTTCTGAAATAAAATCTCCTATCTCAGCATATAAATAATTCAAGTTGAGCCAGGATTCTACATTATATTCCTGTAATCTTAAATCTAATTGTTGCTTGCGCTTTGACACAAGGTTTTTCCTACTTGTAGATTTATACTCTAACAAGTTGAGGTTATACGGTTATATTCACTGAGGTTATATTCACTGGCTTTAAGGCTTACCTTAAGCTTCATCTGTCCACTTCTTTAATATAAGGTCAGATCGAAGTTATTTGCGCAAAAAATGCATTAGCATTTTTTGTCTATCAGTCGGCAGTGGTATTGGTATTTGCACACCATTTTCCAAACGTAAACAGTAAAGCCAGTATGTGATAGTAGATCTAAGTTTCCAAATCTTGCTCATGGGTCTTTTGGAGGTATAAGCTTCCTTCATCCTCTCTATTATACTATCGCTCTAGAATAGTTTTTGTTTTTTGTTTCCTAACTGTTGAAGTCAAGACCAATCAATACCAATCGAAACTTCTAAACCATTTGAGTGTAGCGATTATTTCAAAAACAAAAATTGAAAAAAATGCGTGAAAAAGAAACAAACTAGCGAGCAAATGTTTAAAAATTAAAATGAACAACAACAAGCATGATTATGGCAATGACTATGACAGCTACAACACAGAAAATTGGTTAAATGATAACGTAGGTTTCCAAACCAATACCTGTGTGTTATAAGGCAACAGACAAAATAACCACGCGTAGATGCAAAAACATTGTAAAAAAGAACAAAAAGTAATACAACAAAAATGCCAAGGCAATATAAACAAAATGCTTTAAGAGCGAAAGAGAGAGAGAGTATAACGAACTGCATCCTTTTTATTATAATTTACTACACTTGCAAATTGTTGTGGTCAATTAATGTCAGCATGTTACCATAAAACATACCAAACTCGACTATAAAAACTTTTAGTCCACTCAAACCGATCGCCTGCCGCCTGCTTAGTTGGTTGTTTGCCCTGGTAATATGTTGCAACTACAACAATGCTGTCAATGTAAATATTAATAAATAATGTTTTCCATACATTTTATTCGTATTTTATTTAAAACGTAAGGATATTTGTGGTAAATGTTTCTGGGCTTTCTTGTAACGATAAAAAAAAACAGAACTTCAATTTCCTGTTGGCCCCACTTTGGTTTCGGGTGCCCCAGGTTGGTTTTTCGGGCCCCACTTTGGGCTCCATTTTTATTTGTGATAATGGTTAACTCTGCTTTTATTGTACTTCAAAAATATAGAAAGTTTTTCGTCAGTTTCCCAAACAGGAACCTGATTTTTCCAATGGACTAACTTGGAACGTTACGCACGTACTTGATAGCTAGCTAGTTCGGGAGATGTGGGAGGGGATCTTGTTCCGCGCGTCCAATTTCGTACAACGAAACCACAAAAATAAAAAAAATTACGTGCGAGTCAAATGCCTCATTATGGTCAACAAAAAAAAAAAATAAAACAATACACACGACTCGTCCTTGCTTGTTTTCAGAGTAGCGTTGTTGTTATGCTACGTCCCTGAACCCACCCTACCATGGTTTTCGATTTAGGGATAATATGTTACGAAAACCCCTAAAAGGACTAAACCTTACCTACGCCTATGAAGTTCTACATAACAGAAAAAAAATTTACGTTTCAATCATATTCGGAACATAGTTATATTGAAATAATTATAACAAAAAAAAATAATAATTCTCATAGTCTTAAAATATCTAAGGGATTAATAGAAATTATATACAGAAAAAAACAAATTATCATGACATTAACATAGTTACATTTTATCATTACAAATGATCAGTGATGACTAAATTAATTATTACAAAAGAGAACTTGAAGATAAAGAAAAACAAAAGCAAGTATAACAGTTAAGAATTCAATGAGAGTATCATCTTCAATTGCCCTTTTGCAAACATATGAGAGAATAAAAAAAAAATACGTAATAAATTATATCAGTGATGGGACAAATGTTATAGTACTTCATTTGGTACTTTTTTCATAATTATTTCTTCACATGTAATGTTAAGCTTTTTAAAAATGCCGTCACTGGTATATTTATGAAACAAATACTTAAATAATAAATGCATGTGTATTAATCAAAAGTAATATAATTTTTTTTTTAACTTACAGTAGGGTCTCGATTCCAACGATGCGGAAGGCCTTCAGCTTCATTTGATGGAGTCGTTTTACAATCAATATGGTTTTTATAGGTTTTAATATTTAAATATTTAGATAATTTATAAATAATTCATTTTTATAAGAAATAAATGGTTAGATATAGAAATAGGTTATATAAAAAAAAAAGTTAATACAAAAATAGAAAATTTTATCATGATAGATTGAATTATAATTTAATTGTATTTTATAGGTACAATAAGTGCATATTGTTAGAATTTTTAAATGATTTAATAGAACTTATGTATTTAGATAAATGAATTCATTGTATTTAAAATTTAAACATTTGAGTTTTAAAGGTTAGAATATTTAATTTGTGATTTAGAATTTAGTTAATAATTTTAATAATGTTATAGTGAAAGTATGGTTAGTTTTAGGTTTTTATTTGGTTTTTAGCAAAAAGAAACATATTTTATGTTAAAATTTTAGACTTTTATGACTGGATATAAGTAAGTTCGCCTGGCCTTTCAAAGATTTTTAAGTGAAGAGTTCAATTCGATCTTGATCTGTTTCCAAATATTTTCATTTGAAGAATTTTCCCAAAAATTGCCAAATTTCCCTCGAGTGAATTGACGCTGTGTCTGCTCCAAATTGGCAAAATGGTGATTCACTCGAGGTACTGGTGGTATATAAATTTAACTATATGAAAATACAACACTTTATTAATATGATAAAAAAAAATACCTTCAAATGAATTTACCTTTTTCCCAAGAAACAAACTATATTAAACGGATTCACTAAAATGTTTTAGATTTCTTTAGCAAATAACTGCTTTTTATATATTTTAAAAACTTAATAATTTACTAATTTTCTTTTCTTTTTTTTTTTAATAAAAAAACCACTTTCTTCACTACAAGCATAGCACTTTACTTCAATTTTCCTTCGAGTTGTTGAAGGTCTCACAGATCAAGTTAAAAAGACCTTATGCAAATATGTAGCTTTCGATCAAACCTCAGTTTTGTCTTGAATAAAGAAAGTGATGTTAATTTTTGTTGCTGTATATAATCTATCACGTGATACTATATATCACAGATATGTTCTCTTTAACTGTGTAATACTGGTTTTTTCCTTCGTTAAGTTGAGAGTATAAAAGTATAGAAGTGGAAGAATGTAAAAATAGAGAAGTAATAATACATGTGATGCTAAAAAAATACTGTTGTAAGACCTTGAAAAATTAAGTATAAGGGAAGGTATGCCAACTAACATTATTGAAGCTTTTATGACTAATTAAAATACTGTTTTTTGGATAAGAGCTGAGTAATTATTAAAATGATGTATTACAAAACAGCTTTTGAAGAATTATATTTATAATGAAGCAAACGCTGAAGACTTATTTATTTGGTTTTATGTACTTTTACAATCAAATATCTGAATTATGAATTTAATAAATTTGTGTCTTATGATCGGATATATTTTGCATGAAATGTTCCCAATGATTTACCTGACATATCTTCTAGTTCATAATAACAAGATCCATGTTTAGCTCTAACTTTAGCTTTCTCAAACTGATTCGCAAATTTACTATTAAAATGCTCTGCTGGTTTCGATTGAGCAAAATTTCTTCTGTATACAATTTGACCAACATCAAAATTTACAGGACGTGACCTGAGATTATAATATTTTACATTCCTTTCAAATGATTTACGAATTCTTTCTCTAGCTTTTTCTCGTAAAAATTCCATTTTTTCATTATTTGTCAAATCTACATCAGACGTTTCTAAAATCTTCAAATTTCTTAACAGTTTATAAGATTTACCATTTGTTAGCATATTTTGACCAAACACTAGGAAGTAAGGTGAAAATCCTGTGCTAATATGAACAGAACTTCTAAGAGCACAACTAATTGCTGAAAGTTTTTCATCCCAATCCTTTTGATTTGGCTCTACATAAGCTCTAATTGCAGCTAATACTGATCGATTCATTCGTTCACTAGCATTTGCTTGTGGTGAATAAAGAGCAGTTAAATTATGAAACACTCCATATGTCTCCAAAAAATCTTTGAACAATTTAGACTTAAACTGTACGCCATTATCAGTAGTAATTGTTTCAGGTACCCCAAATACATGAAATATACGTTTCTCCAGAAATTCAATTATGCTATTGGACGTAAATTTTCTTATTGGTTCAAGAAAATTAAATTTAGATAAATGATCTAAAACTATAATTATTCCTATGTTTCCAGAAGAAGATCTAGGATAAGGACCTAATAAATCTAAATATAACTTTTGAAAAATACGTACAGATGTGGAAGGTTGCCCCATGGGAGGTTTTAAACATTTATTCGAAGCTTTCGTCTGTTTGCATATCTCACAAGATGAAATATAATCAGCTGTCTGTTTTGCCATTTTGGGCCAAAAATAAAATGTCTTAAGACGATGTAATGTCTTACCAACACCACCATGAGCACATAAGGGATGATCATGAGCCCTTTTTATAAGATCTTTCGTCATTGAAGAAGGTACCCACAGTTTCCATGATAATTGCTCCTGTAAATTATCACCAGAGGAATAATTACACTTTCTATAAATAAATCCATCAACAATTTTAAAATCAGGAAGGTAATTGATTTTAGATTTAAGTTTCTCTATTAACGAAAGATATTCTGTAGATTTAAATTAATTTCAACTGAATTTTCAATTTCTGATATAAAAATGTTGTCTAAGTTATGACATTCAACTTCCTCATTGTTTTCTGAAAACATTCGAGATAACGAATCTGGAACTATATTTTGGTTTCCTTTTCTATGCCGAATTGTGAAATTAAATCCTTGTAATTTTAAAGCCCATCTTGCTAAACGTCCATGTAAATCTGTCTGATTCATAAGCCATTTCAGAGACGCATGGTCTGTAATAACTTCAAATTCGTGTCCTTCTATATACGCACGAAACTTCTTAATAGCTTTAACAGCTGCAAGACATTCTTGTTCCGACACCGTATAATTTCTTTGAGCCGCTGTTAACTTCAGACTCATATAAGCAATTGGTACTTCTTCCATTTCATCATTTTTCTGTGCAAGAACTGCACCTATTCCCTATTGACTCGCATCGCATTGGATCGAAAACGGACGGGTAAAGTCTGGATTATGAAGCACTGGTGCTGAGCACAAAGAGTTTTTAAGCTCGCTAAACGAACATTTTGCTTCGTCAGACCACAAAAATTTTCGACTCTTCTTTAACATGTCTGTTAGCGGTATCGTCAAAGTTGCAAAATTGCGAATAAAACGTCGGTACCATCCACACATACCTAAGAATCTTCTTAGTTGTCGTACGGAGGTCGGTAAAGGAAAATCCTGAATAGATTTCCCTTTGTCGGGATCAGTTTTGATCTGTCCATAACCTATGATATGCCCTAAATATTTCACTTCCTTAAGAAGAAATTTACTCTTCTCAATATTAATTGTCAAATTTGCTTTTCTGATACAAAGTGCTATCTCATGCAATAATAAGATGTGTTCATCAAAAGATTCTGTAATAAGAAGTAAGTCATCTAAATAAACAAAAACTTTTGTACGCAAATGAGCTGGTATAACTTTATCCATAAGACGCGACATTGTCTGTGGAGCATTGCACAATCCAAATGGCATTGTAACGAATTGATATAGAGGTCGACCAGGTACAGTAAAAGCTGTCTTCTCCTTTGACTTTTCGTCCAATGGAATTTGCCAGAAGGCGTCTTTTAGGTCTAAACTCGTAATGAATTTAGCCTTTGGGAGCCTGCTGAGAATACCATCGATAAGAGGTAATGGATAAGCATCCTTAAGAGTAACACTGTTAAGTTTTCTGGCATCTAAACAGAGCCTCACCTTTCCAGGTTTTTGCACTAGTGCCACAGGTGATGACCATGGGCTTTGAGATTCTTCAATCACACCTAATCGCAACATGCGATCAATTTCCTCGAACATTAGCTTTTCAATCGCAGGTGAAACGGAAAAATGCCTTTGTTTAATTGGTTGGTTATCTGCTGTATCTATAACATGCGTAATGAGCGATGTTCTACCAAGACCTTCTATTGCGTATGATGGAAAAGCATTAATCGCAATATTTAGTCGTCTCCTATCATCTGCGTTTATAATATGAAAATTACTATCTACAGGCAAGTTAACTTCATTCAGATTATTGTTATAATGAGTACTTGAACTTTCTAAAAACAAATCTTTCGCTAGACCAAAGCTTTTAACAAAATCTACACCTAAATATAAATTTTGTGTCAAGTGAGGAATTATTAAAAATGTGATGGGTTTCGTCTCTCCGCGAAATATCACTAACGTTGTTACACTACCTACTGCTGAATGATCCGTTCCATCGGCCGTTTTCAGTCTGATCTTAAACTTGTTGTATTTATGTTTTCTGTTCTCCAAAAACTTTCGAGCATAATCAGCCGCAAAACAAGAAACTGTTGCACCAGTGTCAATTAGGCCTACTACATCCTCACCAAAAACTTGCACAGTAGCAAATGGTCTGATATCCAACTGGTTAACATTAGATATAATAGCTGAACAGAAATGTTTGCGGTTTTTAATTAATTTCTTCCAGTAATCTCTTAATCTCCTAGTATTTCTTTTGATTCGTTTAGTAATTCTAACTTCACTTATGTCCTTTTCAAAAATTCTTGAGTTGGTCTCTTTATATTCTCTAAGTCTGACATGATATGGTTTTAAATGTCTTGGAACGTGGTCTATAACTAAAGATCTAATGGTGTTATTTAAATTCAAATCAGTTTGACATCCAAACGATCTCAAATTTGTGTCGCTTTGGACTGAAATTGTTTCGGTTTGCTTTTCGCTTGATAGTTTTTTTGGAAACTTATTACAGTTGGTACAGTTGGGTTTGAAAATGTTAGGCGCACCGCATCCGTAACAAAAAATATTTCTTTCCTGTAAGCAATCATCATAACGATGACCTTTTTCCGAACAATTCCAGCATGTAATTTCTTTAACTTCTTCTTCTTCAACTATGCCTTCTCCTATATTATCGTCTACAATTTCCGATACAGTTTTGCGAGAAGTAAAAGTTTTATTGGTTCGACGGAACTCAAGTTCTTCTTCTAGTATCTCATGCTTCCGAACAAATTCTCTCAAATGAGCAATGGAATTGATACTAAAATGTAAAAGGTCTTTCCGGATTTCCGGTTTCAAATTACGCTTAATTATTTCTAGTAATTCAAATTCACTAATTGGAGTTTGAAAACGATCGGTAATTTGCAATATTGAATCATAATATGAATCATACTTTTCACCTATTCTTTGTTTTCTCCATCTAATTTGTTCCCTTAAGTCAAAATCTGTACGACGATCACGAAACTGGTTTTTCAATTCATAACAAAGAGTTTCCCAATCAAATCGTGTACATGTAGGATGAAATCTCCAGAACCAATCTAACGCTTTCCCAGTAAAAAGTAAATGAATATGTCTACACAGAATTTCAAAATCACCACGCAAACTTTGAACAGTAAGAGCGTGCACTCGATAAATAAAGTTATCAACGGACAATCCATCTTCTCCTTCGCCACTGAATTTTAAATGCCATCCTGACATGATATTTGTAACTTTATCAGTAGAAAGGTCTAGGTGTATTGTTCTTCTAGCGTTCTGTCGATTTGAACTATTTCTATTTGTATTATAATTGAAATTTCGATTTTGTCTTATATTATGAGCATTAGTTCTATTTGCATCATCGTTTCGGGTTTGTATGTTCTGATTTAGATTACCTTGATTACCAAGACTGGGTCTAAAAATAGTATCTGGATTCAGGTTTAGTGTGGCTAACTGATTTCTAACAGCTTCATTTATCAAAATTTGAAGTGCTTTATCACTAATATTATGGGTATCTACATGTGATGGTACGTTTTGCGAATTGAATGTATTCTGCGAAATATTGAGTAAATTACTCGTATCGGAAGGTTGGTTACTAACACGATGAAAGACAGGTGTCTGTTCTACGTTCTCGGTTAATAAATTTCTTCTAGTTTTCACATTTCCAGATGGGACTTTACGTATTGCACCAGTGGATGTGTTTTGATTACTACTGCCAGGTATTTGAGTATCAGCAGTCTGCTTTTCAGTATCTGCTAAAATATTATGTGATTTTAATTTCGTTTGTCTACAGGCCTTTCCACATATAGGACAACTCTGAGTCTGTCTAAGTAAATTAACTATGCAGTTCTTGTGGAATATATGATTACATGGTGTGGAAACTATAATATCATCAATTTCATAATCTTTCCTACAAATTGAGCATTGTCTTGAATCATCTTGTTCTACTAGAGAAACAAGATTTTCATTGCTATGAGCAATGGACATATTCTAATCAAAAATAAATTTGTATATATTTTCTGTAAAACTTCACTTGGACTTATAGGTATGGTTGAAAAAAAAAACAAAAACAAGAATTTCGAGCTTTGGTGGATCTAACTAATAAGCTAATTGAAATATAAAATCAATTAAGAATGACAAGTGGACGATTTGTGCAAATTATTATAGCTTCAAAATCGTATTTCCAAAGCTTATCTTTCATAAATTGAATTTTATATCTGCAAGTAACACATTGGAAATTCCTAAGATATATTTTTACAAGCTATGTTCACTAACAAAAAGGAATGAATATGCATTATGTAATAAGGGATTGAACTAAACTAAGTATCAGTTTACGTCCAATATTTCCACTTATACAATAACGAAATTACATTCTTGGCTAAACCAAATATAGGGACAAACACAATGTGAGACATTAGCAAGAAAAATAATATCCATAATGTAATATTGTATTATTTATGTGTGACTAAAATAATAAATATAAGTGTAGAGCCTCAAACAATAAAGTTAATTATGATAGGTGTAATAGAAATCAACATACTTCTAACTCCTTTTGTTTCGTGGGCCCCACGTTGGGCGCCATTTTTATTTGTGGTAAATGTTTCTGGGCTTTCTTGTAACGATAAAAAAAAACAGAACTTCAATTTCCTGTTGGCCCCACTTTGGTTTCGGGTGCCCCAGGTTGGTTTTTCGGGCCCCACTTTGGGCTCCATTTTTATTTGTGATAATGGTTAACTCTGCTTTTATTGTACTTCAAAAATATAGAAAGTTTTTCGTCAGTTTCCCAAACAGGAACCTGATTTTTCCAATGGACTAACTTGGAACGTTACGCACGTACTTGATAGCTAGCTAGTTCGGGAGATGTGGGAGGGGATCTTGTTCCGCGCGTCCAATTTCGTACAACGAAACCACAAAAATAAAAAAAATTACGTGCGAGTCAAATGCCTCATTATGGTCAACAAAAAAAAAAATAAAACAATACACACGACTCGTCCTTGCTTGTTTTCAGAGTAGCGTTGTTGTTATGCTACGTCCCGGAACCCACCCTACCATGGTTTTCGATTTAGGGATAATATGTTACGAAAACCCCTAAAAGGACTAAACCTTACCTACGCCTATGAAGTTCTACATAACAGAAAAAAAATTTACGTTTCAATCATATTCGGAACATAGTTATATTGAAATAATTATAACAAAAAAAAATAATAATTCTCATAGTCTTAAAATATCTAAGGGATTAATAGAAATTATATACAGAAAAAAACAAATTATCATGACATTAACATAGTTACATTTTATCATTACAAATGATCAGTGATGACTAAATTCATTATTACAAAAGAGAACTTGAAGATAAAGAAAAACAAAAGCAAGTATAACAGTTAAGAATTCAATGAGAGTATCATCTTCAATTGCCCTTTTGCAAACATATGAGAGAATAAAAAAAAATACGTAATAAATTATATCAGTGATGGGACAAATGTTATAGTACTTCATTTGGTACTTTTTTCATAATTATTTCTTCACATGTAATGTTAAGCTTTTTAAAAATGCCGTCACTGGTATATTTATGAAACAAATACTTAAATAATAAATGCATGTGTATTAATCAAAAGTAATATAATTTTTTTTTTAACTTACAGTAGGGTCTCGATTCCAACGATGCGGAAGGCCTTCAGCTTCATTTGATGGAGTCGTTTTACAATCAATATGGTTTTTATAGGTTTTAATATTTAAATATTTAGATAATTTATAAATAATTCATTTTTATAAGAAATAAATGGTTAGATATAGAAATAGGTTATATAAAAAAAAAAGTTAATACAAAAATAGAAAATTTTAACATGATAGATTGAATTATAATTTAATTGTATTTTATAGGTACAATAAGTGCATATTGTTAGAATTTTTAAATGATTTAATAGAACTTATGTATTTAGATAAATGAATTCATTGTATTTAAAATTTAAACATTTGAGTTTTAAAGGTTAGAATATTTAATTTGTGATTTAGAATTTAGTTAATAATTTTAATAATGTTATAGTGAAAGTATGGTTAGTTTTAGGTTTTTATTTGGTTTTTAGCAAAAAGAAACATATTTTATGTTAAAATTTTAGACTTTTATGACTGGATATAAGTAAGTTCGCCTGGCCTTTCAAAGATTTTTAAGTGAAGAGTTCAATTCGATCTTGATCTGTTTCCAAATATTTTCATTTGAAGAATTTTCCCAAAAATTGCCAAATTTCCCTCGAGTGAATTGACGCTGTGTCTGCTCCAAATTGGCAAAATGGTGATTCACTCGAGGTACTGGTGGTATATCAATTTAACTATATGAAAATACAACACTTTATTAATATGATAAAAAAAAATACCTTCAAATGAATTTACCTTTTTCCCAAGAAACAAACTATATTAAACGGATTCACTAAAATGTTTTAGATTTCTTTAGCAAATAACTGCTTTTTATATATTTTAAAAACTTAATAATTTACTAATTTTCTTTTCTTTTTTTTTAATAAAAAAACCACTTTCTTCACTACAAGCATAGCACTTTACTTCAATTTTCCTTCGAGTTGTTGAAGGTCTCACAGATCAAGTTAAAAAGACCTTATGCAAATATGTAGCTTTCGATCAAACCTCAGTTTTGTCTTGAATAAAGAAAGTGATGTTAATTTTTGTTGCTGTATATAATCTATCACGTGATACTATATATCACAGATATGTTCTCTTTAACTGTGTAATACTGGTTTTTTCCTTCGTTAAGTTGAGAGTATAAAAGTATAGAAGTGGAAGAATGTAAAAATAGAGAAGTAATAATACATGTGATGCTAAAAAAATACTGTTGTAAGACCTTGAAAAATTAAGTATAAGGGAAGGTATGCCAACTAACATTATTGAAGCTTTTATGACTAATTAAAATACTGTTTTTTGGATAAGAGCTGAGTAATTATTAAAATGATGTATTACATATTGCATCAGGAAATTTATTACAGAACATGGAGAGAATTGGCAAGAGAAAGGAAGGAAGGGGAGGTAGTTTGGAAACAAATTATTTTTTGTTTTAAATTACAAGTAGAAATTTATACAAAAAATGTATTTAAAAAAATTTTTTTTCACGTGTTTTACTTTTTATAAAGCTAAGCTAAGCCTTAAGCATTGCAAGCTAGATTTTTTTGGAAAAAATATTAAAATATTAATCGTGTGGACCATATATAACACGTTTACACTTTGAAAATCATATTTAAAAATAACTACCATTAAATTATACATTTAGTCCGGATTACAACCTAGCTTCTCACATCACTTATGTTGTGTGTGTTAATTTTATCCACTAGTGACTGGACCCACAGTTTGAAGTTGAGTTCGAACGATAAATTTTCCAGAAACTTTTCAAGGCAATTTGATTTACTCTTGGACCTTTTGCCATAATACTGCTGAAAGGCAGTCGCAGTCTCTTGTCTAATATGCCAACATATCTACCGACTAAACTAATGCCTCTTCGAAGACGATCAAGATTCACAGTGTAAAAGAAAGTTACTGCATTACAAATTTCGATACTAAAGAGCCAACATTAAAGGGACACACAAACAAGCGACAAAAGGAGGATAATATGGTCACAGCATCACAACAGCCAACAAATTGTGTAACAGCCCACCAACTAGCAAATGGCATTGATTGTGGCAGAGAACCAATGATTTGTAGAGTCGTAAGAGAAATTTACAAACTACTCATCGTTTAAAAGATATGAAGAACGAACTCTTGTTGGCGACTTTCAATACCTTCAACTGAAGTCAGTCATAAAGTCATTATACAGCAGACATGTTATCAGTATGAACCTACCTTAGATCCCACACCTACAGTACTGCGTCTCTTATGCACACTTTAAAGTCGCCTGCGTATGACAGGTTTTTTAGATACTTGCCAATATTTTTTGCTGGTTGGAAATGTCTGAGTCAGGAGTTAAATCTCTGCCTCATGACGAATAAGCCAACGCACTATCTACTAGACTACGGTGCTTTCAATCGATACATTCTTTTAAGATAGTAGTTCGAACTACTGTCAAATCCACACTACACGACAAAGTCGAATGCAGAATTTTTTTAAAAGTGGTTTCGTTTCGAATTCGAAAATTTTTTGTTTGTTTACGTATCTATTCAAACAGAAAAAAATCTCTTCTCTGAAGATGATTTTTCGATGAACAGCGCGAGTTGTTCTGTATATACATAAACGACCTACCTGGTGTTTTGGATAATTGTAGCGTACATATGTACGCTGATTACGTTCAGCTTTATAGGAGCATTTGTATTGATAATATCGGACTATGTATAGACACGATCAACGATGATTTACGGAAGATTGACAACTGGGCTAGTGCTAATGGACTTTTTATAAATCCCTCTAAATCTAAATGTTTATTGCTCTCCAGAACTAAGAGAGCATTTGTTGTGCCGGATATTATTATCAGGGGGAATAAAATTCATTTTGTTGAATCGGCATCCAATCTGGGTGTTATCTTTAATGGTCGCCTAACGTGGTCTAACCACATTAACGTCATCGTTGGTAAAGTTTACGGTATGCTTAGGACTTATGGGTTGTTATAGATTCGACTCCTTTAATCATACGCCTGCAACTAGCTAAAACGTTTTTGATTCCTGTTCTTTTATACGGATCGGAAATTTTCGCAAACTGGCTTATAATAACGTAGCCAAATATGTATTTAGTAGGGGACATCGACACCATATATCACAATTTTCTTACCAGATATATGGTATTAATTTTGATAATCTATTAAATATTAAATGCCTAATTCTCCTCCATAAGATTATTACTTTGAAACAGCCAATATAAGTACTTATTTAGCAGGATTAGATTTTCTAGATCCAACCGCGGTAGGAAAATTATCAAATTAAGGCATTGGACTCTTTTGTCGAAACGACAGTTCTTTATACACTCCATCAGTCTTTGGAATATACTACCTAATTATATTCAGAACATAGGCAATGCAACTAAGTTCAAAAAGGAGCTATACATTCTGTTTAAGTAGTGTTTAACATATTTTGATTGTTTTATACATTTTTACTCTGTATTTTTATTAGTGATTAATTTTCATTTTTCTAACTTATTATTTAAATTTCATTGTATCTCATTGTTTGTATATATTTTTCTTTGTTTGTACTTTTCTTTATATTTGTATTTTTCCTAATTTATTTTTTTTTTCATAAAATCATTTTTTTATACTAATTTTTTTGTATCGATTGCTATTTCCTGAGTTTAAAACATGTTCTTATTCATTTTTATTTCTACTGTACTTCAAACAATTCATTACTCATATAATCAATGATTTGTTATTACTTTTTCCTCTTTGATGTACTCCCATAGCACTTTCATTTGTAAGATTATTATCTTGTTGTGCCATGATTAATAATAAATAAATAAACAAATAAAAATAAAAATAAAAATTTTACATTTAACTGAATAAATGATAACTGTTTTGACAAATCTAGCTGCATTATCAGCATTATCGCATTATAGCATTATCGGCTGTCTAATTTCAAAAGTCCCTGTTGGAAGACACTTAACAATCTTCAAAATTTTGTTAAAATAAATTAACGTTGAATTCGCCGTAATCTAGTAGGTAGTGTGTTGGCTTATTAGACCTGAGGCCACGCTTCAAACCTCAGGTCAGACATCCCTAACACAACAAAATATGAAAAAAAATATATCTTAGGCAACTTCCTCTCAGCAGATTTCTGGCAAAAACTCTGAAAAATTTCTCAAAATTCCATCGTTTGGAATCGACTTCAAACTGGTCGTTTAATTGGTTCAAATACTAACGCAGTAGCCGTTTTAAATTCTTTATAGCTAAAAAAAAATAGAACGCCCACTTTTTTCCAGGCATAAATCAATAGTTGACAATAAATAACACCGGCTGCCATTTACACTCTTAATAAGTTTATCGCAAAATTAGATTAAATACCGCGACTGTTTTTTTTTTCTTTTGTACAGAAGATTCATTTTAATTGGTTATTAAAGTTTAAACTTTTAAACCTAATGAGATAAAGAATTAAATCCCTAAGGCTGTTTAAATACAATTTAAATCGAAAAGCATAAGAGGACAACAGGGTTTATGGATTCGCAGTTTTTTTCTTCAAGAAAAAATCTTCAAATAAGAATTGCAAGAGAAATTGTGGTGGATGTGCTTAAATTCCCAGGCCAGACATCAAAACAATATACAAAAAGTATTTTTTCGGCGAATTTTCTCTCAGCAGATTTCTGCACAAAAACTCTGAGAGTAAATAAAATTGCCATGAAAAGTTTCGTTCGGAATCGACTTTAAACTGGAGGTCCCGCTACTCACGTATAAAATTAACACACACAACATAAATGGTGTGAGAAACTAGGTCGTAATCCTGACTGCAGGGTTGTAATGACCAATTATGTTATGTATGTGTGTGCTTAAATTTCTTGTAAGTCGATTAATTGCTTCAAATATTGGCCCCAGTAGCAGATTGTGCATAGAATTTATCAAGAAGACAGAACCAAATTCTGTCTATAGGGTTTGAGTTCCCAAGAGCGCTTCATCTCAGATACCCAATTAGTTCGCAGTTGCAACTTCTGCAGAAGTCCCCGCGTATGCTTTCAAATTGATCAGGTTTCATTCAAATTTTGTTCTATAGTCGCCGTAGTAGGCAATGTGTTGGCTTATTAGACATGAGGCCTCGGTTCTGAGGTTTGACATCTCCAACAAAACGACATATAAAAAAATATTTCTTCGACGACTTTCTCTCAGCAGTCTTCTGCAAGAAAATCTGAAAGTAAACGAAATTGCCATGATAAGCTTCTCACTAAGGTTCAAACCTTAGCTCAGAAATCAACAACATGAAATATGAGAAAAATACTTCCTATCAGTAATCTTCCTTCAAAAACTCTGCTAGTAAATCAAATTGCCATGAAAAGTTTCTCAATCTGCCGTTTGGAGTTGAATTTAAACTGTAAGTTCCACCACTTATGAATAAAATTAACACACACAACATAAGCTGGTGTGAGAAGCTAGATCGTAATCCTACAGACGGGTTGTAATTACCAATTACACCATGCGACAAAATGCAAAAAATTAAATACACCCGAGTAACTAACTAGTCTAAGTCATTTAGTTATCTGAGTAGAACTCAAAAATATTTTTTTTATTTTTCTCCAAGCCTGTTTTATTTGACATACTTATTATTGATATAATAATATTTGCGAAAAATTAAAATATTAGACTACTTTTGGTAGTCGTTAAAACGTGCAAAGAGTAAATTGTCAGATAAACAATCAAGATCCATCAGAAATTTTGAAAATTTTTGAAATGAAAGTTCATTTCATGAGACAGCATATATAAAAACTATGACTAAGCTGTTACATTCCTTAAATAATAACTACGATAATTTTTGTGCAATTTTATCAAACGAAGTGTCAAACTCTTGACAAGTGAATGCACTTTAAGAACGTCTCCACTCATTTCGTATTTTTTAATTAAATTTTGCAATTAAGAAAAACTTGAAAAAATAAGAAAAAAATAATATTTTCCAAGTTTACCCCATCAAATATCATAACAATAAGTTTGAACAAACTGTTTATGTATACCGTTTAAAAGGTTAATCTCGTCCCTTTATAAAAATCTTTGGATTTTTAAAATAGGTTTAAACATATTTGCGTAAACAATAATTTTGTGTGAAAAGTTCAAAAAAATCGTTTTTGTCAAATAAAACGAGTTTGGAGGGTTCGAAAAAAATAAAAACAATTATTTTTGAGTTCTACTCAACCTAGTGAAGAACTTAAACTATGTAATTACTCAGGTGTATTTTCACTGTCGCATATACGTTTAATCGCCTTACAATTCGTTGATTAAAATTGGAATTGGAGATCAAAAGAATTAATTTTTAAAATAATCTGTAGAAAATAAACAAACGCTTACAGTGTTTTATTTTTTTCTTCTTTAAAACTTTTGAATACAATGAAAAAATGTATACACTCCACGAAGCACGCTCCAATGAATGAAACGTCACACCCTTTTGCTGTGTATCAGTTGTTAAAAAATACTCCACCTAAAATAATGGAAATGATAGTAAAACCAAATAGAACCAAAACATAAAATAAAAATAAAACAAAAATAGCAAAAACATAGATTAAAAGTAAACAAACAATTCAAGAAAAAAGTAAAGAAAATAAAAATAAAACGAATAAATATTGTCTAGCAAATAGGCTTCTCTAATCCCTCCTTGGTTTCTGCTCTTTCAACAGCGAAGAGCACTCAATTATAATCCAAAAACCATCAGATAGACGTCAAATTGTTAAAACAAATGGCTTATAACTTGTAACTGCGTTAAAAATTTTATTCCAACGGCTATGATGGTTGGGAAATCATCAGCATATCTGTCCTTATGCAATCAAAACAATGGAGACAGTATAATGATGTTGGCTAGTATTTACCAAGTATTTGTATTATTTTCAAAAGTATTTATTTTAACACGTGATTAAACATGACAATTACACGCATTTAGAGATTCATACTGAAAGATAATTAACTCCAGCACAGGTGTAAGAGCAAATCATTTGAAGGGAATTTATTAAATATTCGGAAAATAAATGAAGGCTCATTAGTTCAGAGCAGATTTTTGCTTTGGGCCCCATAACATAATTGGTTATTACAATCCTTTATTACTACCTAGGTTTTCACGCCACCCATGGGGTGTGTGTTATTTTTATACATGAGTGGCGGGACCTACAGTTTAAAGTAGACTTTGAACAGCAGATTTTTTAAAAAACATTTCATGGCAATTTTTATTAATTCTCAGAGTTTTCGACAGAATCCTGTAGAGAGGAAGTCGCTGAAAAAATATTTTTTAAAGATTTCGTTTTTTTCGAAATGCCTGACCTGGGGTTTGTACAAGAGATCAGCAATGAATCGTTTTTTCACTACTTATAAGCTCTCATGAAATTTTGAATATAAGTGAGTCAACACTATTGAAATTTAACTACTTTGATTAATTCGTACGCACTACCACATTGATTTATAAATACTGGTTGCAATGAGTATGCGTACAACGTGACATCGAACTCATACCATTCGAAATATGTTTGATTCATAAGCCTACTCACTTCGATTTATAACTTTTGAAAAATACTCTTATAATACTTGTAAATGATTCGAGTGACTCGAATCATTCATCAAAATGCGTACAATCTTAGTTGTTGTTGCATTTACAAAAAAAAAAGACACATGAGCAAAAAAGACAGAGCAGCAAGCAAAGCAAACACACAACCTTCTAATGAGCATTTTAGTGTTCATACGCGAATCATACCTATTTTGTGATTCTTATAAATGTTGAGTCAACGAGAGTCGAAATCAGCAACATCATATGTGTTGTTAAGTATGAACATCATGAGTACTTCAAACTTTGAATATGAGTTTTGAATTTAGTGTTCATACGCGAATCATACTTATTTTGTGATTCTTATAAATGTTGAGTCAACGAGAGTCGAAATCAGCAACATCATATGTGTTGTTAAGTATGAACATCATGAATACTGCAAACTTTGAATATGAGTAGAGGTGCCATGATATTAAAATAAGTATGAATGCTTATAAGTATCAGAAATTATGAGTATGATTCGATTCTACTCATCTTCTTGAATACTCATTGCAGATCTCTGGTTTGTACCGTGGCCACACTTCTAATAAGCGGGTTGAAGTTACATCTGTCAAATTAGATGTCATTTATTCCCAAATCACCATGAACTGTAGGCAGACGATCATAGACGGCGACGGGTGTGAGCTTAACGGACTCTAGGGCATTTTCCTACTGACTCTAGTTTTCGTAAAACAATTATCTTCACTCATGAAGCCTAATGCTGGTTAAAGGGCTACGTGAACATGCTTTCGAATTTGAGATGAGGTTTAAGAACATCGAATACGTCACCGGTCTATATTTCTTTGAGAACGACATTGACTAGGCCATCACGGATGACGACGAGGATTATAGTTCGATCACTATCAACTTCTCTTAGCCTGAATTGAAAGGTCTCAATGCCAACAACATGCAGTTTAAACAGAACAGCGCTACATACCACATAGCTCATGTCACATTGGATATTCGGCACGAGTGATTTTAGGTCATGGTTATTTCACGTGGAAGCGATTTCAACTGGCCACCGACATAGTGCTGTTTGACATTGTTAGTTTTATTTTTTCGACTAAGCCATAAACCACAATGGTTCTCAAAGCCAACATAACTCATGTCATCGCACAAATTCAGCCTCATTTATGTGCCAGAATCATGGAAAATTTAACTTTGAAAATGCCATTCATCCTGAGAATTCGTCGAAGACTTTATAGTCGCTGTAGTATAGTAGGTAGTGTGTTGCCTTATTACACGTGACGCCAAATAATTCTTCGGCAACTTCGTCTCAGCAGATTCCTGGCATATAATTGGTCATTACAACCCTTCAGTCAGGATTACGACCTAGTTTCTCACACCACTTATGTTGTGTGTGTTAATTTTATACATGAGTGGTACGACAGATTTTTGAGAAACATTTCATGGCAATTTTATTTTCATTTTCGGATTTTTGCCAGAAAGCTGCTGAGAGGAAGTCGCCGAAGAAATACTTTTTGTATTTTGTTTTGATGTCTCGCCTGGGGCTCGAACCCTGGTTTTACGTCTAATAAGCCAACACACTACCAATTAGACTACAGCGACTACTGATAATAAAAAATTTCATGAAAAGATTTCCAAAAATCTGTGGTTCGGAATCGACTTGAAATTTTAGGTCCCGCCATTCATGTATAAAGTTAAGACACACACAAATGACCAATTATGTATGTATGTTATGAGATCAGCATAAGCACTCATGAAATTTTGAATATAAGTAAGTCAACAATATTGGAATTTAACTACTTTGATTCGTTTGTACTCACTACAACGTTGAGTTATAAGTACAGATTATAATGAGTATGCATACAACGATAATATCAAACTCATACCATGCGAACTATATTTGATTCATAAGCCTACTCGTTCAGATTCATAACTTTAGAAAATACTTATAATACTTATAAATGATTCGAGTCACTCGAATTCATCATCAACATTTATTTACAGTCTTAGTTGTTGTTGCATTTATAAAAAAAGAAAAAGGACACACAAGCAAAAAAGCCAGAGCAGCAACCAAAGCAAACACATAACCAAACTTTGAATATGATTAGAGGTTCCATGATATTAAAATAAGTATACATGCGTATAACTAATAGAAACTATGAGTATGATTCGATTCTACTCATATTTTTGAATACTCATTGCTGATCTCTGATAGCCATACTCATTTCATACACAAGGCTGTAAAGAACTTTCATAGGAAACATTGGAAACTTTTTGAAAGCAAACCTTTAATTCACTGCAACTCATTTAGCCCAATAAACTTCCACCGTTTCGTTCACTCAAAGTTGCCGTGGTCTAGTAGGTCGTGTGTTGGCTTATTAAATGCGAGACTCTGGTTTAACTCCTAGTTCAGCTGACGAAATATGAAAAATATTTCCCCGGCGAGTTCCTCTCAGCAGTCGTCTGGCCAAAAACTGTAGGAGTAAAAAATAAAATGGAAATGAAATGTTTTTCAAAAATCTGTTATTCGAGGTCGGCTTTAAACTGTAGATTACACCTCTTATGAATAAAGTTAACAAACACAACATCAGTGGTAGGAGAAAAGAGGTCGTAAGTTTGACTTAGAGATTGGTTTACAATCCCTAAGTAAGTAAATTAAGTAAATCAGTGTTGTTTGAGTGAACTCAAAATGATTTTGATTACACAAACCGCCATTGTGAGAATCCGGTATCAGAGTACATCGAATGGTATGTACATACAATTCAGCGACTATTAGATCCCTAGACTTCGTGTTCACCACATCTAAGATTGTCCAATAAAGATGACCGTCTGTGAAGTAGAAACGAAATATTTTGCGCTGGCACTCATATTGGTTCCTGAATATGGCAACATCAATGGTAAGAACGAAACTGACCCACTTGCAAAGGCTGGTTAGATTAAATTCATACGTGTGATTGGCATTCCTTTGCTGAGGAGCAAATTTCACTCATTTCTTAAAGAAAGATGAAGTAATGAACTCACTTGTAAAGGGACCCTTTAGATCTGCAACTATATGAACTTGGGCTGAACAAAACTTGTGTTAAACCAGACCAGAGTTCCTCGTAGGAACCCCAAAGTTATTGTAACATCATACTGGCTTCTGAAAACACATTGCGAGAGACTGGAAATAACTCACAAGTACTTCTGCAGAAATTGTAATGGTAAGAAACAAGAGGAGACAATAGAACATATTTTCTCTCATTGTTCAGTACTTGGGAACCTGAGATGAAGGATCCTTTTGAGCTCTAAACCTAATGATAGAATGTGTCGGCCAAAGGTAATTTTAATAGAATCTACATACATACATACATATACAATTGGTCATTGCAATCCTATAGTCACGATTACAATATAGCTTCTCACACCACTTGTGTGTGTTAATTTCATTCATGAGTGATGGAACCAACAGTTTAAGACCAACTTCAAACGATATGGCAATTTTATTTACTCGCACAGTTTTTGAAAGAAATTTACTGAGATGAAGTTGCCGGAGCAATATTTTTTTCATATTTCGTTTTTTTGATATCTGAGCTAAGGTTTGAACCTAAGGGAACCAAACGACAGATTTTTGAGAAGCTTTTCATAGCAATTTCATTTACTTTCAGAGTTTTTAGCAAAAGACTACATACATGCATACATAATTGGACATTACAACCCTTCAGTCAGGAATACTACCTAGTTTCTCACACCACCTATGTTGTGTGCGTTAATTTTTATACATGAGTGGCGGGACCTACAGTTCACAGTCGACTCCAAACGACAGATTTTTGAGAAACTTTTTATAGCAATTTTATTTTACTCTCAGAATTTTTACCAGAAATCTGCTGAGAGGAAGCCGCAGGAAGGCAGAAGAAGCCGAAGAAATACTTTTTGTATTTGTTTTGATGTCTGTCCAGGGGTTTGAACCCTGTCTTTTCGTCTAATAAGCCAATACACTACCTACTAGACTACGGCGACAATAGAACAAAATTTGTGTTAAACCTGATCAGAGTTTATCTTTGGAATGGAATACATTCATTTGAAAGCATATGCGAGGACTTGTGAATCCAAAACCAAATTTTTTAATATGGATCTGTCTTCTTGGTAAATGCTATGCACAATCTGCTACTGGGGCCAGTATTTGAAGCAATTATTTCACTTGCAAGGAATTTAAACACATCAAACACACTTTCTCTTTCAATTCTTATTTGACAATTTTTTCTTGATGAAAAAAACTGCGAATCCATAAACGGCGTTGTCCTCTTATGCTTTTCGATCTAAATTGTATTTAAACAGCCTTAGGGCTCTAAATTCTTTACCTCTTTAGGTTTAAAAGATTAAACTTTAATAACCAATTAAAATGAATCTTCTGTACAAAAAAAAAGAAAAAAAAATATACGCGGTATTTAATCTATTTTTGCGGTAAACTTATTTAAGAGTGTAAACGACAGCCGGTGTTATTTACTGTCAACTATTGATTTATGCCTATTGATTTATGGAAAAAATGGGCGTTTTTAATTATTTTCGGCTATAAAGAATTTAAAACGGCTAAGAAAGGATGCCAGACCATAAAAATTGTTAATTTTTATTGAACCATTTAAAGCGAATTCATTTGCATTGAAACAATTTTAAACATTCTGGATAAATTTTAAAAAACAAACCCCAAGTTCATAATTGCAAGGAGAAATAAAATGGAACGAGAGATTAAATATTTATGCTGCCATATACTGGGTTTTGTTACTTCTTTGTTTTTGCTTTTGTTTTTTGTTAAAACCACATTTAAAGTGATTTGTTGGTATGGCAAGTATTTTAACAGAGCGGACGTGCAATGCAACACCAAGAAAAAATCATGATAAAATGAAAACAATAACAAAAAAAATTTTGCATTAAATAGTATTGTTTACTATACAAATAAATAATAAATATATGTATGTGTATATAAAAAACGAAAAGTGTTTACACTGGCAATGTAATTCGTTCACTGTTGCAAGAGCATCATTTCCGTACACAAATTTCAGTTTTAGGTGTATGAAGGCATAGGGACTCGATTTGAATGTTGTAATAATACGATTTAAAGTCTACCTACTACGAAGTAGTGTGTTGGCTATGCTTCAAACCCCAGGTCAGACATTTCATCATCATCAGAAATGCTCTGTGAAAATCTTTTGCATCAAAATGTCCGGTAAGGATACTCAGTTACTATCATTCTATGATGAGAACATTGTTAGTATATGGGGGACTAAGACCAGCAGTCACTTCGTTAGCCTGTTGAAAAAAATAATCAATAAATTTATATCAGATTAACGTAGAAAACAATAAGGAAACGTGACGTAAATTCTCCTCGATTCATTTGGAGTGTTTAAACTTGATGTAAGTAATCGTACTCTAGTAAAGAGTGTGTTGGGGCTCAATTCCCAAGTCCGATTAACAATAAAATTATTTCTTCAACGTCTGCCTTGATGACGGAGAATATTTTATATGGTCTCCTCTTCCTCCTTATTGTTGTAGATTCTGCAAAAGGCGTTATGGGGTATTCCCAATCTCCAGGCGTAAACACCCCCCGTTACCGCTGCTATAAAGTTCCTTAGATGTAATCTTGTCAGGTTCAATGCAAATTCTCTTCAACATATATCTATTTTAGGCCAGATCTATCTGGTGCCTCTGCAAGTAAACTTGCTTTTGCCAATGATGGAGTTCTTGTGAGCAGATTTGTTTGCCTCTCTGCAGAGGATCACCAATATCATATTCATTCATAGGAATTCATTTGAATTTTCCGTGAAGCAAGCTATTGCAAGTGTATTGGCCTTGTTGTCACTTGGAACGCCCCTGTGACCATAAAACCAAATGAGGTAAGCGCCAAAACGTGAAAAGAGGCAATAGTTAGCTGGTAAGTATGATTGTTTTAAAATAGGCAAGGGTCAATATTCATCCACTGTCTTGTAAGCTTTTTTATGCTAGTCAACGAACTCTTCTACTCAACTGTGAGGTTAAAAATATTGATTTTTTTTCAATAAGAGAAATATATTGCCATCCTTAGTCTAGTAGGTAGTGTGTTGACTTATTAGCCATTAGGCCACGGTTCATAACCCAGGTCAGAAAACTGTAAAAAAAAATACATCTTCAACGTCTTCCGTTCCGAAGATTTCTTGCAAAAACTCTAGGAGTAAATAAAAAATTGCCATAAAAAGTTTCTCAAAAATCTGTCGTTCGGAGTCGACTTTAAACTGTAGGTTCCACCACTCACGTATAAAATTAACACACACAACATGAGTGGTATAAGGAACTAGGTCGTGATCCTGACTGAAGGGTTGTAATGATCAATCATGTGTGGTCAATTAAAGTTGATATATTCCTTAACATCACAAAACAAAAATGACAATAAAATTATGCAGGTTGAGTCATTCAAATATAAAAATTCTTCTTCCAGAGGCATCTTTTACCACCAGTATTTCCCTAATTATTTTTAAATACGAGTGTGTACATGTGTGCGTTGATTGACTCCCCCAGATTTCAATTTCATTTCAATGTGCCACAATCTACACCTACAAGTGTCTTAAATGTTCATCATTATTCTTCTTTGTTGGCGACTTTTTAACACACGTTCCTGTTGGGAATTTTTGATTTGATTTGCTGCTGATGTTTGAATGTGTCTCTACTCCTAAATGCATTGATAGTTGCGACAATAGGCAACCAGTAAATCCACTTGTTTGTATTCTCCTTTAATGGTTTTGTTGATTTTAAGTGTTTATAGTTGTTATTATTATTCTCTTTTAATTATTTATTAATAGGGCTTTAACATGGTTTTGTTAAAAGACGTTCATTGAATATTAATTATACACCTACGCCTTTAATTATACACTTACGCGTTTAGAATAAGAGTTCGTAGATTGCAAATAAAATAAAAATTAATTTGTTTTTAGTTTTAATTAAAATTCTTTATTGTTCGCACAATTCTGTGTGCCACTGTTCACAACTTGATGTAAACAACAACAATTGCTTTGTTTGTTATTATTCTTTACACTCTTTTGCGTAAACACTAATAACTGTTCGGTAGATCTTTATAACGGAGATATTCAAACCACCATTACCATTTTCAAACGCAACTCGCCCTCACACAAAACTGACTGAAGTTTTACTGACTCGTTGCCTGCTTTTCCTTGCCTTTTATATGCCAAGGTAAACAGTCTGATGAATGTTCTTGAAGGCGAATGTTAGCGGCTTCGCCTTCTCGAGATCTCTATAAAGGTAAACACCGTTGTTTCATTATTGTTGTTTGTGTATTTTTGTTTACATTTGTTCTTGCAGTGTTGTTGCATTGTTGGCTACATGTTTATCACTTTTTTATACTGGTGTTTGTTGCTATATTTTTGTTTACTTGTTTATCATGTAAAAGAGTTCATTGTTTTTGTAGCTTTTGTTTATAATTTTAATGTTAAACGATATAAAAGCAAAACACCATATCCATTTTCGTAACAATATAAACAGGAAGAGCGCCGACTCAGGTCTCTCTTTGAATCGCATGGACATCCATGAAACAAAAGCGATTCATCCGCGTTCAAGTATTTTCACACTAAAATTGAATGAAAGCGTAAAATAAATCAGGAAAATAGAGGTAGAAACCTATTGAAAGTATTCTGAAAAACGATTATTTGCCGTGATATAAAAATAAATGAATCAAATCCTCTATAAAATTGTACTCTTTTAAGGCGTGAGTGACCGTCTATTTATTTAAAACAAAAAGAAAATTACATTTCAATAGTTGCTGAATTTGTGGTTACATTGCGCCACTAACACTTTCAATAAAAATTAAAAAAGAAGAGTTTCCCCCATTTGTCTGCAAATGCCACAGCATGTCTGACTAAACTTACTAGAGAGTGCTAACGTATAAAGTATTCAATTATTCTTTATTATACATGCCGGTTGGCTATTATTTGTCAGCTAGACTGGACTAGTGTTTTAAAGAACCTAATGGCTAATGGCTTTATTCTATATAAACTTGTTTGTATATGATGTTAATTATTTCACATATTAGAGCCTGTTTAAGTAGATTTTTGTGTGAACATGTTCTAGTTTTCTGTGAAATACAAATACTTCGTTTTCAAATACCTTTTATATGTAGTTTTTGCTAAATATTTTGAGCCGTTTAAATCATAAGTTATTGCGTTTAAAATAATTCTCGTACATGAAAAATATTTTCATTGTAACCCTAACCCTTAAACAACACGCTAATGGTGGAATATTTACATGCAAAAAATGGTTTGCACTGCAATGGTTAAGATTTTTTGACTTCCTTCCTAACAAAACTAAACTAAAGCTCATATACAGTAAAGAGAATCCAATTTAAATACAAGTAGAGCAAGAAAGCAGGGACATGCAGCGTATTGGATACCGGATTCCGGCTGATAATGAATTAATTTATGTTGGCTCCGCCGTTACCAGCAAAAATATTGTCAGCGTGGGGATCAAACATAGCATCCCTCTTGTCAACAGATGTTACGATGGTCTCCATAGGCAATTGAGTAGCAGAGTCCTCCCTGGTACGATGAAACTTATACACTACAAGTCGCTTATCCTTTCCTATCTTTATGACGCAAAAGCATGGACGCTATTAAGCACTGATGCAGCAGCCTTGAGAGTATTCGAGAGAAATATCCACCGTAGTCTAGTAGTTAGTGTGTTGGCTTATTAAGCGTGAGGCGACGTTTTAAGCCCCAGGTCAGATATCTCCAACAAAAATATTTTTCTTCGACGGATTCCTTTTAGTAGATTTTTGGCAAAAAATCTGAGAATAAGTAAAATTGCCAAGAAAAGTTTCTCAAAAAATCTGCCCATCTGAGTCGACTTTAAACTGTAGGTCCCGCCACTTGTGTATAAAATTAACCCACACTACATAAGTGGTGTGAGAAGCTAGATCGTAATCCTGATTGAAGGATTGTAATGGCCAATTATGTATGTTATGTATTATTTTTTGACCATTACGAGTTGGCGATGATTTCCACATCCGCTCCAACATTGAGCTGTATTTGCTCCTGAACGACATGCGCGATGTGCAGCGCATTAACATACAGCAACTGTGCTGGCTTGACCATGCTGTTCGGATGAAAGAGGATAACCCGGTGAGGCGTGTATTTAATGTGGAGATTTTCAAAAGTCGGCGGAGAAGCCTAACATGTCAACGTTGAATGGACCAAATTGAGAACGCTCTGGCGAAGGCGCACAAAGAGCTAAAGCGCCTGGGAGGATGTGCTAAAGTAGGCCGAAATCCAATAATCGGGTGGTTAATGGCCAATTAACAACAAATGATTACAACATAAAGAGGATTCGTACCTACATCGCTTAAATCGTACCATATACATACATACACACATATTTGGTCATTACAACTCATCAGTCAGGATTACGACCTAGCTTCTCACACCACTAAAGGTGTGTGTGTTAATTTTATAAATGAATGGCGGGACCCACAGTTTAAAGTCGACTGCGAACGACAGATGGCAAATTTATTTTATTCTTAGAGTTTTTGTCAGAAAACTGCTGAGAGGAATTCGACGAAGAAGCATTTTTTCACGTTTCGTTTTGTTCGTGATGTCTGACCTGGCGCTTAAGTCATGGCCTCACGTCTAATAAGCCAACATAAGATGCGCTGCTCGAAATTTAAGGTGTCTTTCGTGACGATAAGCACAGTTGTTCCATCTTGAAGAAGTTTATCTACTCGTGCTGAATGAGTACCCCAGATTAAGTTATTGGTAGCCAAATGGATTCGAGTTGAGCTTAATTTCTCGCTGGAAAGTGAGATTATTTCTGAACAATTCATTTTAATTATCAAACGATTTAAACATTATCAGACGATCTAGAGACTTAACTCGTAGTTAATGTAGTCACCATAGTCTAGTAGGTAGTGAATTGTTTATTAGACGTGAGACCACGATTCAAACCCCAGGTCGAGCATCTCAAACAAAACGACATATGAAAAAATATTTCTTCAGCGCCTACCCTTCAGTAGATTTCCGGCAATAACTCTGAGAGTAAATCAAATTGCTATGAAAAGTTCCACAAAAAATCTGTCCTTCGGAATCGACTTAAAACTGTAACTTAAAACTGTAATCCTGACTGAAGGCTTGTAATGATCAATTGTGTTTGTATGTATGTGTGATGTAAAAGTTCTAAGTGACTAGCATTGTTCGTTAGCTAAAAAGCTAGTCTTACGACGGATTTTATTCAATCTATTGTCTTAAATTTGTATGGGTGAGTGTGTGTGCTCTATTATGAATGTTCTTGCAGACTCTACAGATTCGAAATATGTTTTCATTTGCTTACTTCACATGAATACATCAGTCCTGACTTATAACTGAATAAAAACTTTAGTTTTTTTGTGTTCAGTCATGCAATATGTAAGCCTGCCTGCTGTTTTATTACACCCATGCATTGTTTAATCAGTCGGTCCATCTTATTTATTTAAATTCATCTTTTTTCTTCTTTTTTAAGCATGAAACTTTTTTCTTTTCCATTCTTCTTTCGTTGGGGTTCTTTCGTATTTTTTTTTTTATTTCTTAAATATGATGTGTGTGACATTTACATTCAAAATGGTTTTCAAAAGAGCCATGAAAAATTTCTCAAAAGTTTTTTTCATATTTTACATGGATTTTAACAATTTTATTTCGATTTTCCTCAATTCATCAACAGTTCATCATTTATCAGAAAAAGAAATAAATACAAAAAAAAAAATTCAATTGATGTTGCCATGTTATCCAGTCGTATCAGAGTTTAATGAAAAATCTTCATTAATTTTTATTTAAAAAATAAGTTTCCCTGGAAAAGCAAATCAAATTAGAAAATTCATGGTTACACACACATACTCATTTCTATGCATGCCATTTCAAGTATTTTGTACGGCAAGAGTTGAGAGACAATAAATCTTTTGCTTTTCGTTGTCTTTAAATTGTTTGAAAAAAAGTCTTTATTCTTCTTCTTCTCTCTTTTGTTTTGTTCATCTTCTATTGTTTTTTCACTTATTAATTCTGTCTGCTGTTCTGCTTTTAATTTTGAATCGATAAAAAACATTTTTTTTTCAAATAATAACGATTGTCTGTCATGTACGGCTGCATGATTGTATCACTATTTGCCATACGTATACATCATCATCATCATATTCTAGCAACGTAGGATGAACTTTTATCTTGAAACTCATTAAAGCGTTCAACATCATTCAAAATTGTGTTTTCAGACAAATATTCCTGTGGTCTAGTATGGTGTCAGACTGTTAGATTCATTTTTGCATTCCACTTCATGCGCCACTAAAATGCACATTGGACTCTGACTATAACTTGTATAAGGCAAAGGTTGATTTTCCAAGTTCATTACCATGATAATATCCACTCTTTTACATACTTTACTTACCATTATTGGAAGTTAAGTTGAAGTGGTAGCTTTGAATCCAAAGCTCACTTGAGCACGCATAGGGGCCTGTTTTAACGCCATAGGTAAGCGCATTCCCTGTACTGAACGAATTTCACAAAACTCATTGAAAAAATTTATCGTCGCGATATTTAATGTCGGTTAAATATTTTTCAACTGCCGAATATCGCGTAAAAGCTTATTACAATAGAGGTGACTGAAAACGGCCGCTTGTTAGGCATTACGGGATAATTATGGTCATCATAATTGGATTCTTACGATGTAATTCGTACTATTACAATGAAATTTCAAGAAACTGACTGTTCGAATGTACATACGTAAATTGTTATTACAACACAGGATCAGGATTACAATCTATCATCCATGTTGTATTTGTTAATTTTATTCAAGAATAGCGGGACCTACTTTTCATGGTAATTTGATTAACTCTCAAAAAGTTTTGCCGGAAGAATGCTGAGGGAGGAATTCGCCAGATATAATTTTTTAAATTTCGTTTAGTTTCCATGGTCTGGGATGGAGTTTGTTTCCAACAGGGACTTCCGAACTTTGGCACTTGATAACGGCTATCTTGTTGAAACTAACATCTATCAAATTGGTTGTCATTTATTCAGTCTGCTTTACCGTTATGGCTGACCCTACGCAGTGAATGGCTCTGAAGCAGTTTCATATTCATATGAATCATATTCCATTTCTGAATGAATGAGTAGGTGAAGACTGCAGGACTGTCCAAGGCATCTCCAAAAAGTTTCTGTTTGCTGTAGAAGTTGCGGCATCATAGGTGTAGTTTACTTTGAGAACGAGCTATAAGAGACCAGGACACTAAAGACATGTGGTTTTAACAGAACGAAGCTTTGCCACATTGGATACTCTACAAAAGCGATCAAATGGTGGTGATATAAACTGGCGACCAAAAATATGTGATTTGGCCTCGTCTGACTTTTCCTTGTGGTGTTTTCAAAAGTAGCAATGATATGCGGTCACAAGCCACGGAGGTACTCAAAGCCATAATATCCCATGCCATTGATAAATCTCAACTTGATTTATGTACCATCTGAATGTATCTGTGTAATTTCCTTTCCTATTTCCTCTCCTTTTTCCCTATCTCCTCTATTATCCTCTCCCCTTTAGGACGTTGTACAATGGGTCAACTGGACTTCCGGGTATTATACTTGTCTCAATTTTCAAGTACACTTTCTCTAACCTAAAGCTAAACCTACGTACCAGAGCCATGGAAAATTTAACATTTCGGATGCGCTCCACCCAGGGAATCGGTGGTGCAACTATCAAACAAATAAAAAATTTTGATGATGTCTTCTACACACACTTTATGGCTACTTCAGTGACATCGAATGATTATGCAAGCTCTTCTTGCATCTGCCAGGAATCAAAATTCCCATTTTTGAACTGGACAAACCACTCGATACACTATATTTTTGATAAAATATGCCAACCGAAGTCGTCGTAGTCACGTGGGTAGTGTGTTAGCTTAGTAGACGTAAGGCCACGGTTCAAACCCTAGGTCAGACATTAGGCGATTTCCTCTCAGTAGATATCTGGCAAAAGCTTTGGGAGTAAATATTAAATTGCCAAGGAAAGTTTCTCAAACAAATCTGTCATTCGGAGTCGACTTTAAACTGTAGGTCACTCCACTCATATATGAAATTAACACACACAACATTAGTGGTGTGAGAGGCTAGCTCATAGTGCTGACTTAAGGGTTGTAATGACCATATATGTATGTATTTATACCGACCGTATAATTCCAAACAAACAAAGGTTGACCCGCACGTTCAGTTTTTTGTGTAAAGAAATGGCTCAAGAAACCTTCTGTAAAATGAAAGATTATAAATCGTTAAAAAAATGATAATGTGAGTAACCAAAGTAAATAACAGGAACTGATTTCGACAGTTCTAGAATTAAGCCCCGGTTAGTCAAACGTCAGTGGAATGTAACGGAAAGTACGTTCGTTTTTAGAATACCAAAAGCAATGAGAGTAATTACCGTACGGTGATTTAATTTAAGTATTGATACCGCTCTTCATATTGTTACGAAAATGGAAATGGTGTTTTGCTTTTACATCATTTAACATTAAAATTATAAATAAAAGCTACAAAAAACAAAAACAATGAACTTGTTTACATGGTAAACAAGTAAACAAAAATGCAATAACAAACACTGCAAGTATAAACGTAAAGAAAAATACACAAACAACAATAATGAAACAACGATGTTTACATTCATAGACATTTCGAAAAGGCGAAGCTACGAACATTCATGAGGCTATATACGTTGTCATATAAAAGGCAAAGACAAGCACGCAACGGAGTTATTAAAAGTACAGTTAAGCCCCTGTTATGCTACTGGAACGTAATGTAACGCAATGTAACAGTAATGTGCCTGGAACGTAACAATGTAAGAGGAATTATAGAAGGTAAACACGTAATCATATGTTTTTAGCTAAACAAAACAATAAAAGAAATAAACAAAAACAAATAAAGAAATAAAAATTGCAAAAACTAAAAGACAAAAATTATTTTTGGGTTTGAGTTTTTATTTTATTATATTTATTATTGCTTTTTAAACAAACTTAATATTATTTTTAGATTTTAAAAACTTCGTTTTCACTCTTTTTATCACTTTTAATATGGTGGCTTTTGTTTTACTTTAATTCAGCTGTTAACCAGTGTTATCACTACAGAGTTTTTTGATTAATTTCAACGATTTTATATTTATTTAAAGCTACTTATTAAAAGTTTTATGTACTGTTTCTGTAAGACAAACAATTTCACTTTCTCTCAAACAAAAACACACAATTTAGTTTGTGTTGAGGAAAACAGACACAAAATTGATTGCCTTTGATTGTATTTTCCATATAAATAGACAAACAAGTGAAATCGTTTATTTTACAGAAACAGGTCAGGTATTTCGGAAACCAAATTTGAACGAACGTTAAAACGTAGTTATATTCTCTAATAAAAGTAAAGTGAAATGCTTTTCGAACGCTTTATAAAACAGAAATAAACACTACTTACATAATGTAATAGTAAAATAGTGTTTATTTTTATTTTAAATTATAAAAGTTAATAATGAAATAAATTATAATTTGGGTTTTTAAAATATGTGAAGTTTTATTTAAAGAGTGAATACTGTTCATAATTTCAATTTTCAGTCTTGATGGTTTTTAATATTGACATGTTGTGAACACTGCTAAACAGATGTCACGTAAATATGTAAGAAAATTCTATTTTTTACAGATTCTTACGTTCCGGTTACGTTACATTACATTTCTATAACCATTCGTATTGCTTTATACATAATAAAAACGACCAGCTGTTTCTTACTGTTGCGGTTACATTCCGTTACGGTAGCATAACTAGGGCTTAAGACGCGGTGTGTTTTAAGAGAATAATCGTGGTTTGAAGATCTCCGTTACAAAGGTCTGTCGAACAGTTGTTGTTGTGTACTCAAAACAGTGCAAGAAGAAATAACAAATAAAGCAATAGTTGTTGTTTACATCAAGTTGTGAACAGTGGCACACAGAATTGGGCGAACAACAAAAAAATTTAATTAAAACTAAACACAAATTTATTTTTATTTTTATTTGCAATCTACGAGGTCATATTTTAAACGTTTTTAAAAGATAAATACGTAGCAATATGTTCAAAACAAACGTACGTTCCGTGGACGTGTGGCTAACCGGGGCTTTACTCCTAGAAATGCTGTGTTGTTTATTGGAGCTATCTATTGGATTGGACTGACAGACGTAAAGAAATATTTTCGAAGAAATCTTAAAAACAAGATTAAGAGCCAAAAGATGGAAGGCAAATAATTTTCAATTCAAATATATTGGCTTTCTATAGCGTACTGTTGAAAGAAACTACTGGAAACTGTTAAAAATAATGTTAACAATTGCTTTGAACCATCAATCACAAATCTAAGATGAAAATGGACGGACATAAACGTCCATCCGTTTTTTGTTGAGCAGATTTTTTGGAAGCTTAGCTACTGTTTGAACGCTATTTACCACAATGTAAACTCCTCTGTAGATTTTAAGCTTTTTTCTTATCCGTTACAACAGAAAAGGAAAAAAGGAGTTGCATTGTTATTATACAAAAATGAGTACCAAAGCAAACCATTAAACAGCAAAAGAATAGAAATAAACCGTTTGTCAGACAAGACAGAAGAAGAGAAACAAGTAGTCAAGTTTCTTGGATTAAACAAACCATACTACGGGTACTGCTTCTAAGAGTATGTTGCTGTGCAATGCCTACTTATGTTTGATTCGTATTTAAGATACCAGAGATGGAGATAAAGTAGCAGTCGGCTCTTTGTCTAAATACAGTTGCATGTAATTTGTATGTGTTACAGTATTTCATGCATGCTGTGTCACAATTTAAATGTCCAGCAAATGTGTGTGTGGGTTGTTTTATTTAAATATTTTTCTTCAAATATTTAATGTGATTTTTTATGTTTTTTTTGTGCTGCACTGTTGTTGTGTAATGTAAGTTTTTTGTACATTTGTTGTTGTTGTTGTCTTGTGTACTTGTCATTTCAATTGTCTGTCCCTTCGCCTGTCGTTTAACTATTTTGCTTTATGTTGCATTACCTTGTTTCCTCTAGAATTTCTGGAAAACAAAATGACATTCAGAATACAATTTTACGTATCAACCAGAGCCACATACCGTGTTATCGCAGAAAATTTAGGATATTCGATGGCTACTCACTTAATGCATAATTATTCGACAGTATACGCTTGCGGGCAATTGCATCACCTTGATGCCTGATCGACAGTCTTGGCCAAATGGATGTATTGTGCAGACACTCATGGGTACTTGTTGCTTTATAAGGATCTGCAATCAAACCGAGTCTCCGCCTACTGAACCACAAAATACGATGTTTCAAGCAAGAGTATGTACGATTAGGGAATGTTTATTTGGGTCAAGGATAATCTGGAAAGCTTGATTGAAATGTGGAAGCGAATCAGCTTGGATAATCTCATGCCATGGTAGACAAAGCTAAGAAATTGAGAGGATACGTAACATCGACTATGAGGCAGTACAACGAGGCAGAAGGGAAGGATTACAAAAAGATACTCGGGGCCAATTACGACAAAGAGAAAACCATGAGTATTTTAACAAACTGATGAGCACACTCATGGTACACTCGTGATACCACGCACTGTATTAGTGAGGTGGAAAGTTATGAAAACAATGAATCAAAAAGATGAGTAGAATCGAATCATACTCATAATTTCTGATACTTATACGCATTCATACTTATTTTAATATTATACTCATACTACTTATATTCAAAGTTTGAAGTACTCATCATACTCATACTTAACAACACGTATGATGTTGTTGATTTCGACTTTCCATGACTCAACATTTACAAGAATCATAAAATAAGTATGAATCGCGTACGAACACTACAATACTCACTAGAAGGTTGTGTGATTGTGTTGCTTGTTGTCTTTGTCTTATTCTTTTTTTGTAAATGTAACAACAATTTTGATGAATGATTCGAGTCACTCGAATCATTTATAAGTATTATAAGTTTTTTTCTAAAATTATGAATCTGAATGAGTAGGCTTATGAGTCAAACATATTTGGAACGGTATGAGTTTGATGTCAATGTTGTACTCATACTCATTGTACTCATACTTATAAATCAAAGTAGTTAAATTTCAATATTGTTGACTCACTTATATTCAAAATTTCATGAGTGCTTATGAGTAGCGAAAAAACGATTCATTGCTGATCTCTGGTATATACGTGAGCGACAAAATAAAGTAAACACCACATAATCTTGAGATAATGATAGAGTTTAAAAAAATATGTTACATAATTCATTCATAATATCATCACTGATGAAAGCAAGTTTGAGATATTTTGTATAAAAAAACCACCTAAAATATGGCGAAATAAAAACGAAGCAATAAACATGTCACAAAGACGGTAAAGCACGGCGGAGGATCAGTAATGGCCTGGGGATCTATGGCGGCATCAGGGGTTGGTAATCTGGTATTTATAGAATCTACAATGAAAAAGGAAGATTATCTAGATATTTTGAAGCAAAATGTAGTCCCTAGTCTAGAGAAATTAGAACTACCACAAAACTGGATGTTTCAATAGGACAATGATCCTAAGCATACCTCCAAAATTGTGAAAGAGTGGTTGCTTCATCACTGTCTAAAAACTCTGGATCATTCACCTCAATCCCCAGACCTTAATCCCATCGAGCACCTTTGGGAATATCTAGACAAGAAAATTAGAGATAAAAATATTTCCTGAAGGCAGTTTTACAGGACAAATGGAACAAAATTCCACCTGATTTTACGAAAAAACTTGTTGATTCATTGCCTAGAAGATTATCAGCTGTGATAAAGTCAAAAGGATTACAAACAAAATATTAAATACAATTTTTTAGACAATTTTAATATATCTGTTTACTTTATTTAGATGCGAAAAATATGGTACATTTCCGCTAAAAGTGAATTAATTTGTTAAGTTTCTTAGTTTTTCAATTTCTCGTTAATGAATTTTAATTCTCTTAAGTTATTTATGAATTATGTAAATTTTTTTCCAAAACTTTGTCATCAAAGTAAATATAATAAAATTGTTTTTACAAGATTTTAAGGTGTTTAGGTTATTTTGACGATCACTGTATATCGAAACGATGGAGCACTTTTTATGCAATTGCCAAAACTTTTCCAAAATTTTAGGAACTGAAAGTTTGTTTTAAACTTTAGTTGGAGTCCCTTAATGGTTAACGTACAGTAAGCCTACCAAGACTTAGGTGTATGAATATAGGCATGACATTCTTGCTTGGTCTCCTCTGTTGCAACCTACATACGTTCACACATACATGCGTAATCATAATTGGTCATTACAACCCTTCAGTCAGAGTTACGAAGTAGCTTCTCCCACCACTTATGCTGTATGGGTTAATTTTATACTTGAATGGCGAGAGCTAAAATTTAAAGTCGATTTCGAACGACAGATTTTTTTTCATGGCAATTTTTTATTTATTTGCAGAGTCTTTGCCAGAAATCTGTTGAGAGGCGGTTGTCGAAGAAATATTTGTTCATATTCCGTTTCGTTGTTATAAATATCTGAACTGGTGCTTAAATCGTGGCCTCACGTATAATAAGTTAACATACCAGACTACGGCGACTAATATACGTACCTATCTACATTGTGACCTAGAATTATGCTGAAAAATTGAATGAGCCTACATGACTCATTGCTCTACTGGTTTCAAGTGAGTATAGATTTATTTTTATATTAAAAAGAGTCACCTAATAGTGTCCTAATTCCCTATCTGCACTTGGGTTATTAGATCCACAAAATTGGGGCACGGTTTATACAAAAATTCCGATGACTATTGAGACCAGCACAGTTTCAGGACCGTTTGTTTGTACTGGTATAAATATGGTATAAATAAATGCTTCAGTCAGGATTACAACCTAGCTGCTCACAGCACCCATGTTGTGTATGCTGATGTTAAAGATGAGTAGCAGTACCTACAGTTGTACGTTGACCCCGAACGATAAAACGATTTAAGGAACTTTCCATGGCAGTTTTATTTAGTCTCACATAAATAGCCAGAAGACTGCTGAGTTTCTTTTACCGAAAGTAATATTTCTTCTTAAAAATGGCTTGTATTTGTGCTTTATTACATGACAAAATGTCAAAAATCCATTAAATTCGCATTTGTAAAAAGTTTTTGCTGTTTTGGCATTAATTTTTTATGATCCTAAGGGATCAAAAAAGTTAATAACAATGGGTGGCCAGCATAAAAGAAAAACAACCCAGGAAAACTAATCACACAAGTCCTTCATATATTCATTAGAGACGACATTGATAACAATGCTTGAAAATGTTAGTAAACATGGGAAACAGCACGACATTGTCATCATTCTTGTTGACTTCTTCTATCAACACAAATTCATCTCTGAAGGCGGTTGACTGTGGCAAAGATCTTTTAGAAATAATTCTTCTCTTCTATTTTCATTACCGTACCAATTTTTTTTATTTTTTTTTTTCGTTTGCAACATCTACTGTGTCACAATGTCAGTGGCATAGCCATGCGTTTGACATTGTTTTACTGGCAATACAGAAAAAAACTTGAAAGTGGGAGTTACCGACCAAGTCAAATGAATTTGGTTTATATGGCAACATTTTTGAGGGACTGTTTTTCATGTATGGTATGTGATTTTTATATATCAACCAATGCACCCAGCATTATTATTCTTGATTAGAATGGAGCAGCATTTTTCTATTTTTCTGATTTATAATTTTGTAGGAGTGTCATTGCGTTGGCGACCATATGACATTTGACAAATTAAATACCAAAAAAAAATTTACAAGCAAAACAAATTTATATTCATTATATATATTATTTATATTTCATGACGTCATGTAGAGGCGAAATTAAAGTCAATATTTTAACCTAAGATTAGTTGTCATGGCCTTCATGATTATGCATTTGGTTGGCTGCTTAAGTGGACTGTATGATGTGTTTGAAGCATCATTGCTTTGTGTTAAAAGCAAATTTTTTAACCGTATGTATACTTTAGTAACTGTGTGTAAAAAAATGTTATTCTCAAAATTTTAAAGTAAAATTATTACATATATCATCCATATATTTGTATTCTTGTTTGTACTTATTAATATTTTGATATTGTTTTTGTACCTTATTTTGTTGTATAATATCTTTTCTATTTTTTGTAATCATTATATAATCACATACTGTAATTTAAAAGATTAATTTCTTGTTGTATGTGACATCCTATAAAATAAATAAAAAAATACCCTTTGCATAAACAATAACAATCACTAAACAATTGTTCGACTGATCTTTCTAACGGACATCTTCAAACGCATCGCGTCTTCACAGAAGACTTGCTTTGCCTTGCCTTTTATATGGCAGGAGAAACAGTCTGATGAATGCTCTTAATGGTGAATGACTTTGTCTTAACGAAATCTCTATAAATGTAAACATGTTGTTTACATAATTGTTGTTTGTGTATTTTGTTTACTTTTGTTTTTGTAGTGTCGGTTGTTGCATCTTTGTTTACTTGTTTATCATTGTTTTATGCTGATGTATGTTGCTGTATTTTTGTTTACTTATTATCTTTTTTTATACTGTGGTTTTGTTGGTATATTTTTGTTTACTTGTTTATCATGTAAACAACTTCATTGTTTTTGTTAGCTTTTTGTTTACAATTTTAATATTAAACGAGGTAAAAGCAAAACACCATTTCCATTTTATTAACAATATTTAAACGATACTAACATTTCGTGATGACCAACATCTTCGATGAGTTTTGTGGAACTCATACAATACAGGGAATGCGCTTACCTGTGGCGTTAAAACAGGCCCCTATGAGTGCTCAACTGAGCTTTGGTATTTAAAGCTACCACTCCAATGTATTGCCAATAACGGGAAAATGATTATCACCCTATTGTTTATTTATGTACATCACAGTATTCAATGCCTACGAGAGAGAGAGCTTTAATGGTATGCCATTTTGAAATTTATGACATTTGCATGTCAATTGTTAATGTGGCGCCAATGTGTCATCTTTATTTGTACGTTCATTTATTTATTCATTCATTGATTCATAATTCATTGAATATACACGCATATGTTTAAATCAATCATACAGAATATTTTTTAAAGTAAAAGTTGGCTGGAGAATGAATTTACATGTCATTTTTAAAACCAATTATGTGTGTTTAACAGTTTTCAAATCTTACAGATTCAATTAAATTCCTTTAAATAACCACATGCGTATGGCATTTGCTGCAAATAACTTGCCAGTAAGTTTCTTTGTCACACTGTTAAGACACTCTTATTTGTTTGCCCAGCAGCTGCTAACACAACAGCACCGAAGTACACAAAGTTACAGTTTAACGAGAAACAAATTGCAAAACCTTTTACGAAAAATTGAAAAATTGGAGAGAAAGTGTTGACATTTGGTCGACGTAAATAAGCGTGAGTGCGTACGTATTGACCCGAAACTAAATTCATTTAAAATATGCCACCCACCACCTACGAAATGCAAAGCCAAGCAAAACAACTGCATTTGCTGTTAAAAATTTATGGGGCCGTATGCAATTATTGAAACGCAAATATGTTGCTCATATAAAACCCACAATGATACATGTATGCATGCGTACATGGTCAAATAACATAGTACCGTACCTTCAAATTTGGTGGCACAATTGGTCAGTAATTTAAAATGTACTGTGGAAGATTATTGCGAGTTGCAATTTGGAATAGAAGACGTTAAATTTGTTAAAAACAAGCAAATGCTCTGTAAGAATTATTACAGGTAATAATTGTAAAAGTCGCCGTGGTCTAGAAGGTAGTGTGTTGGCTTATTAGACGAAAAACCAGGGTTCGAGCACCAGGCCAGACATCAAAATAAAATACAATAAGTATTTCTTCGGCGACTTCCTCTCAGCAGATTTCTGGCAAAAACTCTGAGAGTAAATAAAATTGCCATGGAAAATTTCTCAAAAATCTGTCGTTCGGATTCGCCTTGAAATGCCTCCTCCAAGCCTAATAAAGGCTCCTCCAAGGCTTAAAATTTCAGGCTGCAGTTCCGTGACAACAATGGCAATTTACTTCTCTGCAATGGAAAGTATTTCCCCCCCGGAATGTATTAATGTCCCACAGGTCCAAAGATTGTGTTCTGATCCTTATCATGACAGAATCTACATATTGAGTTCGAAATGATTCCCATTCTAAATAAATCTCATTTAAGTATACAGTGCTCACTAAAAATATACATATATGTTAGCAAAAAATAGTCTTGTAAATCATTTCATAGCCTTTACAATCCTACCTACTCATTATGCGTTTCTATTTCTGTTAATTTTCAACGTTCATATTTCACTTCATATTTTCCCTAAGCCACCGCCTTCCAACGGCAAACAATACCACTCGGTAAACAGGCAAGATTTTATGATCTTGAAACATTTATTGACGACACCTAATTGTAAAATTTTGTCGTGACGACGGACGTAAAGCGTTATGGTTAAGGCAACAAAGGCTTGTTTTGGCGATTGCTTTCAAAAACAGCAGAAAAACAATAACAATGCCATACGACCATGAAAGGGTGGACCCAATTGTATTGCAACTGTTTCGTAGAATGCATTCAATTGTGTTCATTTTTAGTTTTCAATTTCATTGTGTCACACAATACAGTTGCTGGCAAAAAACATGGTACATTGAAATAAACAAACAGTAAAGGGAAATGCATCACTAAAAGATTGCCATGATATAAGTGCAGAATCAGTAACTGTAAGCCCGATTTTTCAATACAATAGCGGGCCACATGCACAATGTTTTTTGTTTTACTATTTGCAACAACAAAGTATTTTTGTTGTAATTTTTTTACAATGCTTCTGTTGTTATTCTTTCATTTGTTTGTTGCCTGGACTAGTCCGTTAAAGGACGAAATTTTATTGATTTTGACAGTGAATGCGTGTTTTTTTCCAGGAGGTATGACTAGTTTTCTGTAGTTTTTATTGTTGTACGTAAACGTTCACTGCTAATATTTGCACCTCTTATTACACCGCAACCACAGCAACAACAACAATAACGGAAGGCATAGGTAAAGAAAAAACTGAATAGACTTAGAAGAAAAACGTTTCATTTTTAAACACTGAAATGGACAAACCGCTATTGTTTTGACATGCATTGCCGGCAAGAGATGCTACACTGTTTCCTAAAATTAGAAATTGAAGTACGGACTTTCTAAGGGAAAGTCACCATCAAAAATATGTTCGAGGTACATATGTATGTTGGGAGGATTCATGTGATCGTGTTCCTTTCTTTTTGAGTTTCTTATCAAAAATATGTTCGAGGTACATATGTATGTATGTTGAGAGGATTCATGTGGTCGGGTTCCTTTCATTTTGTGTTTCTTAAGTAATTGGTCATTACCACCATTCAGTCAGGATTACAACCTAGCTTCTCACGCCACATATGGTGTGTGTTAATTTTTAAAAAAATTTTCTCTATTATCACGATGCAATTAAAATAATTTCCAAACATTTTTTCACATAAAATTAAATTAAAATCGAAACTAAAATACATATTTTTTTGGCCTGTAATTACAATTCCAATGAATTTTTGATCATTTTAAACGAAATACTTTTTCAATGTTTACTACGCATTAGGGAATATGCTTGCTTGGCCCAATGGTGCTAATTTTAAACACATTTTTAATGAAATTATTTTCGTGGCACAAATATTGTTTTATAATATTGAAATGTGTTGTTGTTTTGTATAAAAGTGTAAATTCAGTGTGATGATCGCTGTTCTTAATAGAGTGCAAGAAATACTTCACTTCATCTGATCTCCTCACATATTAATGCCACTCATATCCGTGAGAGTGGAATAGAAAACTAATGTATCGACCAGTACCTCGAAATCTATTTTGAGGCTTCTCGACGGCATACAGTAGCAGGGCGAAGGTGCTCATTAATGACGGCAGGGCATACAACTCTATTGATTCATTGGATAATCGTCGTAATATGGCATGTGTTTCACTGTTCTTGGACTTTGTTCGAAATAAATAAGAGAACTTGTTTTCGAGTATCATGTAACGTAACATATGCCACTCATGTATAAAATTAACACACACAACACAAGTGATGTGAGAAACTAGGTCGTAATCCTGACTAGAAGGGTTGTAATGACCAATTATGTACGTTATGTGTCGCACACTGCCTTACAGACAAAATTCATTCTTTAGTCGGGATATTCGTATGTAGAACTCCCTTACTGTTGATCATAATATACTGTTGCTGTCATAATATACTGCATGCGTATGTTGGTCGTACAAAAACAAAAATTTGCATCACAATATGAGTCAATATTGCCTGTGTGATTTTGTCGGCACTAAACATAACTTAGATTGCTTCCCTAACGGGTTGAGTAATCGTTCTTTCTCTTTTATGCTGAAAAATGTCACATTATCCTAGAAAGACTTCGACTAATATTAGTATTCAAGCTTTTATTAAGGAGACTCCTCAGTAAGATATCAGCATTAACTCTCCATATTCCTGGCTATGAATGTCGTCGTTGTCTAGGAGTTAGTGCCTTGGCTTATTAGACCAGAGCTCGTAGTTCATACCCACGCTGAGACATCTCGATTTTTTTTAACGTCTTCCTCTCTTTAGTATCCGCATGTCCCTCGGGGTTTATCTTACGTTGATCTGATGTGAACTGGCAATCGTGTTCGTCTGTTTAACACAGTGAATGCAGTCATAGTCATTACAACCCTTTAGCCGTGATTAGAATCTTGCTTCTCGCCCCACTTATGTTTTGTGCGTTAATTTTATGCATGAGCAGCGGAACCTACAGTTTAAGGTAGACTCGTAACGACATATTTTTTTGAGAAACTTTTCATGACAATTTTTTATTTACTCCCTCAGAGTTTTTGGCTGAAATTTGCTGAAAGGAAGTCGCCGAAGAGATATTTTTTTATATTTCGTTGAGATGTCTGTCCTGGGGTTTGTACCGTAGCCTTACGTATAATAAGCTAACACACTACCTACTAGACCACGGTGACTACCTAATTAGTTGCCATTTATTCAGTCTGTAGGTGGATACAGCATCCAGCAATACTTGTGCAAATAATAAAATTATTTTATCAACCTGAAGTGCTTTGTACATGCAATGTACCGCTATTAGCTTATTTTAACCCGGGACCCATTTCCGTATGAATAGGTACGTGGACAAATAAAATTGTCAACAACTAGGGCCATTCTATTGAAACCACATGTCTTTGGTGTCTAGATGATCCAATTCTTGGTAAAAGAAGTTGGTAATCATCTACTTACAGTACTCGCTGTAAACATTCATGAACTGGCCAGCGTCCTTCTCAAAGAAGTATTGAACCGATGAATACCAGCCAAAAATCCACACCCAACAGTGGAATGCATTGGACGCTCTTGGATCTCATGTTGATAGATATCGACCCAGTAGTTGGTGATCAGTTTTCAATGAAAATTAGTGACAGTTGCTGACTGCTTCAGGGCTCATTACGTGAATATACTTCGTTGCTAATGGTCGTTTAACTTCAGTTCTTAGGGTAGTTCTTGTGCGAGTGCGGGCCCAAACTAAGACAAAATTCCCCAAGTTGCAGTCGGCGACAGGCTGAGTTCTAGTGAGAGGCGTGAAGTCGACGGCTTCTCATTCTTTCGATAGATTTTGCATTCCGTTGACATACTTAATGAAGAAGAAAACTCTGAGAGTGAAATAAAATTGCCATGAAAAATTTCTCAAAAAGTCTGTCGTTCGGAGTCGACTGTAGGTCTCGCCACTCATGTATAAAATTAGCACGTACACAACATGAGTGGTGTGAGAAACAAAGTCGTAATCCTGATCAATTATGGCTGTAAGTAGGTATGTATTAAGTAACAAAATTGCCGCTTTTTACTCGCCGCCTTACATTTACAGCTCAGTAATGCATTGGCAATCAATGAATTTTAAATAAAACTAAAAATATTTCGTTGAAATTTCTCTTCTAAAATTAAATGCCACACATGTGCCTACAATTTGCCATATCAGCTAAAAAATTTAAACAAAACGTTTAACACTTGCAATGGTCTGCTCAGTTTGTCGTCTCCCTTCTTGCTATTGCAACATTTGTTCGATCATACTTGCATTCATTCAGTCATTCGCATGAAAAACAACAAGTAATTGTGCGTAAAATACAAGAGTCACGTTCTGTCGCCGTGATATCTGTTGTGTAGCAACCGTTGCTGGCCATTTAGTAAGAATCTACGCGATTATTTTCTGTTTTATTTTCTGACTCTAGTTTAGACAAGTCTTGAACAAACTCTGCATTTAACATGTGGAATAGAAACATAAGAAACGAAATGAACTAAATGAAATGTAATGCAAATAATTTTTATAATCGATTTGCAAGGATTAAAGTTGTTTGTGTTTAACGGTTAATAAATATTTACAACCAGACGAGCGCTTCATCATGCCCATGAGAAAGACAAATGCAATTCGCTTATAAGGCAAACAAACAATTCTTTTGCTACAGATGGACAATCAAAATTCTTAAAATGAGTTTTTCTAACATTTCAAGGGACTATCTTTCGAGTGAAGTGTCTAACAAGCGCTTAAGAACTTATGTGCTGCAATAAACTTAAGTACTTCTACTCAAAAGAGAAAAAAATACACAATAATTGTGAGCACTTGAAACTGTAATTATCAAAACAATGTGTGTGACGGGAAAACGCTTGTGCCCCACCATAACGAAATAGAAAAATAAAAATTCCAGAAAAATCTGTGGGAAAATTAAAAGGTGAAGATGCAGTGGCAACCATTTAAAAAGAGATAAACAAATGCAAACACAGCTAAATGTTAGAAAAAAGTATGATTGTTGTGAAAAACTCTTCCAAAAAATTTTTTTGTGTGCGCCACTTATCGTACATTTGATTTAATTAGTCTTTTTTCCCTAAAGACCCTTGGATCTGAGAACGTCAGTTTAGGGTCCAATCGAATGCCAAGGTAATTGACGACTTTCTGCGTCTTTAAAGTGGTACCCTTCAGTCAGGATTACGACCCAGCTTCTCGCACCACTTATGTTGTGTTGTTAAAACTACATGTCATTCTTGTCCATATTGTCTAACTCATTGTGTTGTCTCACTAATGTACCCAGCTCCAGAGCCTATTCAGCAAACATTCACTGAAGTTTACCTTATGTTTCTGGGTCAATTGGGTTTTGTGAAGAACGCTGAATCACCGGCCTCTGATTTTCCTGCAAATTTTAATGGACAGCGACTATGTTTTCGGTATTGTTTGCATTTCGTCGAAACACGGGTATTGGTCGATCGGTTACTGTACTGGTAGACACGAATTTAACCACTGCATTGTAAATAGCCTTCCCGGCAGAACGATTATGACTATTGTAAAGTGGGCCAAGCGTTTGGTACGTTACTTGAACAGAACATCAATTCTTATAAAACAAATTTATTATTTGCATATGTTGTTAAATAATATGGCAATTTCACCTGATTCGATAATATGTTAGCCTGCATTGACAACTTCTCCTACTTGAGCGGTGTGGTGCAAATGTTTGCTGCAATAGAAAAGCAGACTGTATGGAGCACAAAAAAAATATGACTTAACTTTGAGAAAAAAATTCTGCTGCTGCAAAAATCGTTAATAAATTCAAAAATGTCACGTACTACTTCAAAATATATTCCCTAGATACCATATATACTACTGCTGCGGGTTATGTATGATGATGATGATCTTTGGCATGACGTTGCAATAAAGTCATGGTATTATTTCTGCTTCTGTAAATTATTTTTAGAATTTTTAGAATGTATTTATAATGTGCTACCATGATTGATAGAAGAAATACGAGTTTGATGAAGTAAAATATTTTACAGGAATTTTGATGACTTTAAAACCAAAAAATTCTTTGCATTATGTGAGGACTATTAAAAGTACATTACATTCCATATAAATAGGAGAGCAATATTTGTCATTCCTATTCTTTTAACTGTAGGACATGAATGACATCTCATCCGACATACGGTCAATCTCCAAATGGATTCGAATGAATAGGGTCGTTTTCAAATACGAAAAAGAGCCCAGCAATAATTTTGCATCATCTGTATCTATAAGAGTCAGCAGGTCTTGATGTTTTGGTCATGAGAATTCAGTGTAATGTTCGCTAGAACCACCACAAGTATTGAAAGAAGCATTCAAGTATCTTGGTTTTTTAAGATGGTGCAAGAAATACTTCACTTCATCAGATCATACATATTTACGGCACTTATATCACTGCGAGAATGGAATACAACTCTCATGCATGAGGATTTTCAACCCCATATAAGAGGGTGCTCTTTAATGGCGTTATGGGATCCAACTCTATTGATTAATTGGAGCATCGTCGCAATGTGGCTTGTGTTTCAATGTTCTATCGCTAATACAACGGATTTTGCTCGAGCGCAATAAGGGAACTTGTTTCCGTGAATCCTGTATACCCACGTAACACTTGAGCACTTTCGTTGGTTGTCGATTCGCCAGTGGATTGCACACTGCATTACAGACAAAATTCGTTCTTTAGCCGGACTATTCGTATGTGGAACTCCCTTGCTGTAGAGGACTTCCCTGTCACTTATGATACAAAGGGATTCAAATCTAGTGTCCACAAATAGTACTCGCTTTTTCCTCCTTCCTATAACACATTTTCCTATTTCCAATACAATTCACTGCATATGTAGGGGCCATCCCCTGAGTGTTGGTTGTACAAAAAAAAAAGAATTCAAATCTAATGACAGAGTCTTTATCATACACCAGCTTTTACAAATAAATGTAATCAAATAAAATTGTCATCATTTGACAGACGAACAAAGTAAACAGAAAACTAATTTGAAAAACAAATTTCTGAGACAGGTAAAGAAAGAAGCAAACAATATCATGGTACAATAAAATCCATTTAAAAACGTACAATATCATCGCATTGCTTTTATTTGTTCCTGTCTTTGACTGCTTATTGGTCTTCCCGAAAGTGCAATGAACTGATGGCCACAAAAAGAAACAAAACTTTTTATTTGTGTTTCGAAAAAAAAGTGTAAAAAAGAACTTCTGAACACAAAAACATCGAAGCAGTGAAATTAAATTAAAAAAAATCTGCCAAACCACAACGATTGGAACAAATTGATAACAATTGTTATCAGTTATTGGAAATCAGTTTTATTTCAGTTTTTAATTTTAATCTCTGAGCATTTAAAGTGGATTTTTGGTCGTTTAAAGTGAAGCATTTGCCATGATTGTTTACATACGAACTCACAAATAAAGGCAGTGACAGAAGCCAGTAACGCGCTAAAAAGCGCTAAAAATTATATTCAAATACAAAAACACAAATATTGGTATTAAAAACATTTTTTATTAAACATTACTACATATTTGGTATTACAATTCAGGTACAAATAGTAGATTTTACATTAAATTTTGTTTAAGCTTTACTACTTACATTTACGTAGTAATTTTTAAATTCAAATACAATATGTTTTACAAATGTTTTACAAATTTAGATAAATCATAAATCAAATATTATTTTAAAATAAAAAAATGGTTTGAAATCAGAGAAGACTAACATTACTATTGCTGATCAAAACATTACTTGTTCATCTTCCAAAAAAAAAAATCTTCTACCTCATTATTATGCTCAACTTCTGGCATTAATAACGTTTTTATATAATATTTTGATTTTCTATATGTAATATTTGAATTTATTTTTGATGAAACATTTGATGGTATCAAATAGTCTTCACAACATGAATTTTTCATTTTGATGCCATATTTTATATGAATTAATGAATTTACTGTCTTGAGTGACATTCTAGTTCTTATTTTTGTTTTGAAATAATTCATTACACGAAAAGATCTTTCCACTTCTACATTAGAATATGGAAAGCTTAATAAATTAATAACAAATTTTGAAAGTTTAAGAAAACGATTTTTATTTAATGAATTTTTATAACAGTTACTTTTATCCAAAATGATTCAGTTTTATCTTTATTTTTCCACTCGCATAATTTTAAATTACTAAGGCAATTTTCCATTTCTTCGATTTAATTTTTACAATCAATAAATTCTTTTATAAATTCTATTACATTTGTGAGAAAAAATATTGTCTATACTGAACAAAGATAATTTTTTTAAAATTTTAAAATTAGTTGGCAATTTTGCTCTGATTTTAAGGATTAGTGCTTTGGTAAATATTATTAAATTCTGTTTTACTAATTTTTTTCACAATTTTCAATATTGCACTCATGACAAACTTTTTCAAAATTATATCCTAAATAGCAATATTCAATATCACCTTCCATATAATATAAATCTTCCATAGGCATTATAATTTTGTTGGTTAAAACTTGCAACAATCTGAATAAATCATTAAAAAGTTTAGTTTGATCTGCACTTTGAGATTCAAAAGCTAAATTTACTTTTTGAACTGCACCTAAAACTGCTGCTAAATAAGTTATGTAAACTAAATTTTTTGAATCATTATACATATCTTTAAGATGAGATGTCTCAAATAAATTATCATTAACAATATTGAAGTGTGTTTTTAATTCTAACTATCAACGAGTTGATATTAAGCGCATTTCTTATTAGTTAAAAACAAAGTAGGAAACATATTGCTAATCTGAAAATCAAAAACCAAATAAATAAAAACGCGCTAATTTAGCGCCTTTTTTAAAAAAAGCGCTAAGAAGAAAAAATGCGACTTTTGGGTTGTTAAAAGGCGCTAAATCTAGCGCGAAAAGAGCTAAATTGGCAACGCTGAAAAGATACGTCAATAAACAAATAAATGCACAACAAAAAGCATTCAATATTTAAAGGCAGTAAATTGACTGCATATAGTCGACTATATTATGCTCTACTCGAAATAAATATCTCTGAAGAAGACAAATATTCCACTAAACCCCTGTCCTCATTACCTTGAAAATATAAACATTCAACGAAGTATTTAATTGGAGCCTCAAGCTGCACAGTCAAATTATTTTCATTTTTATAGTCCTGGTGTAAGGTCTTAGAACTTCACATTTTTGGAAAGGTCAGGTTCAGCAGTGTCAACATATTGTTATGAAAATGGAAATAGAGTTTTGCTTTCACATCGTTTAAATTGTAACCAAAAGCTACAAAAACAAAAACAATGAATTTGTTTACATACCAACAAAAAAAAAAACAGTATAAAAAAGGGATAAACAAGTAAACAAAAAGGCAACAAAAACACTGAAAGGACAAACGTAAACAAAATATACAAACAACAATAACGTAAATAACTTGTTTACATTTACAGAGATTTCGAGTCAGTCTTGTGTGAAGACGCAGTGTTTGAAGGAAGTAATCGTGGTTTGAAGAGTTTCGTTATAAAGATCTATCGAACAAATTGACTAGTAATTGTTATTGTATACGCAAAAGAGTGCAAAGAGTAATAACCAAACAAAGCAATTGTTACATCAATTTGTGAACAGTGGCACGCAGAAATGTGCGAACAATGAAGAATTCTAATTAAAGTTAAACACAAATTTATTTTTATATTATTTGCAATCTACGACCTCGTATTTCAAACGTTTTTAAAAGGTAAACACGTAAAAGTATGTACATAATTGGTCATTGCAAACCTTCAGTCAGGATTACGATCTAGCCTCTCATACCACTTATATTGTGTGTGTTAATTTGATGCATGGGTGGTGGGACCTACAGTTTATTGTTGAGAAATATTTCATGGCAATTTTTTATTTACAGAGTTTTTGACAGAAATCTGCTGAGAAGAAGTCGCCGAACAAAATTTTTTTCATTTTTCGTTTTGTTAGAGATGTCTGACCTGGAGTTTGAACCGTGGTCTCACGCCTAATAAGCTAACACACTAACTACCAGACTACGGCGACTTCAAAAGAATGTCAAACGATTTAACAAATATGGTCCTTGTTAGACATACATACATATATACATGCATACATACATAATTGGTCATTACATCCCTTCTCACACAACTTACGTTGTGTGTTAATTTGATACATGTGTGGTGGCTCCTACGTTCAAAGACGACAGATTTCTTTGATGGCAATTTTATTTGACTTTCAGAATTTTTACCAGAAGACTGCTTGATAGAGAGTTCAGGTTGCAACAGAGAGAAATATTGGATCCTCGTTGATTTTTTCAAATATTCCACATTACTCTGTGTGTAAAATAAAATTTCCATGAAATAGTTCCTTAAAAATCTGTCGTTCAAAGTCGAGATAGAGAGTTCAGGTTGCAACAGAGAGAAATATCGGATCCTCGTTGATTTTTTCAAATATTCCACATTACTGTGCAACACGTTTTGAACAAACAGAACCAATTTGATTGATTGACGTAGTAGACAGTAGGTTTATTGGGCGGAATCAAAAAAATATTTCTTTCGACAATTTCCTCTCAAATGCCTTCTGGTAAAAACTCTGTGTGTAAAATAAAATTTCCACGAAATAGTTCCTTAAAAATCTGTCGTTCAAAGTCGACATTATACTGTAGGTCCTGCCACTCTTGTATAAAATTAATGCACACAACATAAGTAGTAATGAGAAGCTAGGTTATATTCCCTGATACCTGTGTTTCCTTGAGCTTGTCAACATCTAGAAAGGTTTACAATGATTTTCACAATTACGTTGACGTCTGAATAAATCTCTAAAAATAATTTATTTGTAAAAAGTTTAAGTTCAAGGTAAAAGTTTAAAGTTTTTTTAAAACATTTCCTGTAATTTGTTTGGTGTCACAGATAACGTATAAAAAAGAAAAGAAACTGTTGCCTTGATTTTATATTTCTTATCTTTAATCTTGACTACTGTCTGTAATTATCACAGAAAATTAACTTTGAAATCTTTCTTTGCAAGTTAACAACAACGGTCTGTAAAAAGAAAAACTCGTTTTCGTTATTTAACACCCTTTTTCGCAGCTTAATGACGTCTTTATAGTTTTAATTAATTTTTGTTTGTTTCACATTTCGAAATGCTTAAGAACGTCAATTAATCTGGTGTATAATATAAACTCAACACCCCATATCAGTTTACACTCTATGCCTTTAAACATGGTATTAATCTTGACCGTAAAAACAAAAGAAAAATAAAAAATTCATTCACTGAAGACAATTTTAAAGGCATTTAAAGGCACTGTTTATTTGAAAGAAGCGTAGACAAAAACAAAAAGAAGTAACTTTGAAAAATTAAAATGATTATCTTAAACAGCAGAGTAAGAGAGCTGACCAAACAGCTTTAAATACAAGCGAACTGGACAGTTTAAGCAAAAATATTTCGGAACAATTTTCAAAGCCAAAAAAGCATTCTCTTTAGTAAAACGAAGATTATTTATCTTCTTAAAAAGTTGCCTTTTTGTAGTGGGTCATGCAACAAAGATTTCTGTACTTTGACAGTTGATAAAGGCCATACTGTTAAAGCTACATCTGTCGAATTAGTTGTCACATATTCAATCGGTCTTACCAAATCACTATGGACTGAAGAGAAACGATCATAGACCATGGAATGTAGTCACTGAATGGGGTTTTAAAGCAGCTGACAATTGACCCTAATTTTCATCGAAATGTCATCTTCAGCCATGAGGCAATTTCTAGATAAATGAGTATGTAAACAAACAAAATTGTCGAATTAGGGACGATATCAATACACATGAGATCCAAGACTGTCAGATGTATCACAAAGAAGTTCTTGTTTTTGGGTGTGGATTTTCGATTGGGGACGTCGCTCGTTAGAAAAATCTTTGCAGCGAAATAATACCATAGGCGAATGTACGCCCTAGAATCGTCTCTCTTTAGTCAAATGTCATCTTTTAAGCAGAATTTGTTGCCGTAGTCTAATAGGTAGTGTGTTAGCTTATTAGACGTGAGGTCGCGGTTAAAACCCCAGGTCAGACATCTTGAACAAAACGAAATATGAAGGAAATATTTCTGTCGGCGACTTCCTCGCAGCAGATTTCTGGCAAAAACTCTAAGGGTAAATAAAAATTGCCATGGAAAAGTTTCTGAAAAATCTGTCTTTCGGAGTCGACATTAAACTATAGATCCCCTGCCATTCATGTATAAGATTATTGTACACATTATAAGTGGTGCGGCGAAACTAGATCGTAATCCTGACTGAAAGGTTGTAATAACCAATTATGTATGTACTTAACTCATTCGCTGCCAAGCCTAAATTATATGAAGTCATTCCCATTGCCCTTTATATTTTGAGTGTTATTGTTTACCAAAACCCTGTTATTTCTTGATAAGAGCAAGAGAAGGAACTTTGTTTAGTTGCTATAAAATTTTGTTATAAATACACGATGAAGTTGATTTTTGCGTGAAAGATCATTCTCTATAAGAAATAAAGTATTAGCTTTGTAAAAAATTTTATTTGTAGTATTTTTCAAGTTTTTTACATATTTATATTATGTATGCGGCAAAAAAAATTTGCTAATTCAAAAGCCTGCATGTTATAATATATTCAAAGTAGGACGAGTACACTCGTCTTGGCAATGCGGGATGCCCTGTAAAAGACGAGTATACTCGTGCTTGTCAGCGAATGTGTTAAAAATTGCAATTCTCTTCTCTTTTCAACTGACAATAAATGCTCATCCTCACAGTGCCTTAATTTAAAAACAATTATTTTTACTGATAGTCTGTGTACCATTTAATGTTTTAATAAATAACGTGTGTATCATATAATCTACATACCCTCGTACTGCATACTGGTCTACATATTTAAGTGCATAAAAATTATTTAAACCTTCAATATTTTTTTATTTTTAAATAAATATTAAACCAAAAAGAGGAATTAAATCCTAAGGCTACGGTGACTTCAGTTGGAATATGGAAACGTATACGTAGTAGAACGAATAGTTTTGATTATTCAAGAGAATATGAACACTTTGTCAATGGTAAGTGTGTACCTAGATTCTCTTGACACATTAGGGAAATTTAAGATTGTTATATTGGGCTGAGTTCCTAGATATGAGGGTAATCCGTTGGCTAACTATGCGACGAAACGAGATGAAAATTTTGAAAATTTAAGAACAAATGTAATCTGAAGTATAATTTGAGAATAAAAATTGTCTCTTTAAAGCCAGCCTCTGTGAAAGTGAAACTTTGCAATTTAAGGCGCATTTTCCTTCACTTAGAGGATAAAGACTTTACCGCCTTGGTTAGTACAACCCTTTAGTCACGATTACAATCTAGCTTCTCACACCACCTTATGTTGTGTGTGGTAATTTTGTCCATGACTGACAAGGCCTACGATTGAACGACGACTTGGAATTACAGATTTTTAAGAAACTTTTCATGGCAATTTTATTTTCACTCAGAGTTATTGCCAGAAGACTGCGGAGAGAAGGTCGCCGATAGAAATATTTTTTCATATTTCGTATTGGGTTTTGAACCACAGACTTTTGTACGGCCGGCCGATCGCTGTCAACGACAAGCACCATAGGTCTACGAACATCAAATTCTTTTGACCAGAATTGATAATCGATGATCCGGCCACTAAAAATAAGTATGTGGTTTTAACAGGACAACGCCACGTGTCACACCGCTCATGCTGCATTGGATATTTTGCAGCAGCGTTTTGAGGGTTTAGTAGGTGGTGTGTTGGCTTATCAGACGTAAAGCCACAGTTCAAACCCCAGGTCATACATCATTTCTAGCAAAAACTCTGAGAGTTAATAAAATTGCAATGAAAAGTTCCTCAAAATTTGTCGTTCGGAGTCGACTTTAAACTGTAGGTCCCGCCACTCATGGCTAAAATTAACACACACAACATAAGTGGTGTGAGAAGATAGGCCGTAATCTTGACTGAAAGGCTGTAATGGCCAATTATGTATGATTTGAGGGCATATTCATCTGGTGTAAAGGTGATGTGAACTAAACATCGAGATCGTGCGATTTGCCTTCAGTTAGACTTTACCTTGTAGGGTTTTCTTAAGTCGCGGATTTATTTGAATAACTCACAAACCACAACGGTTCTCAAAGATAACAAAGACAACAAATCATAGACGATTAATGCACCAGGTTATGAAAGATTGAACATTTTGGATGCGATACACGCAGAAAAGTCCTGGCGGACGTCTTTCAAAACATAATAGCATCAGTAGAGCTTTTAAAATAAAAAATCGATGATATCTCCTTACATAATCGGTCATTACAATCTTTCAGTCGGGATTGACACCTAACTTACACCATTTATGTTGTGTGTGTTAATTTCATGTATGAGTGGAGGGACCTACAGTTTAAAGTCGACACCGAATGACAGATATTTTTGAGAAACTTTTCATGGCAATTTTTATTTACTTTCGCAGAGTTTTTGCCAAAAATATGCTGAGAGGAAGTTGCTGAAGAATTTTGTTTTAATATTTCGATTTGATCGAACCCCTGGTCATGGTTTGAAGCCTGGCCTCACGTCTAATAAACCAACGCACTGTCAGCTAGACTATGGCAACTTATCTCCCATCTGTCATTTACTTTGTTTTATTTAAATTCAAAGATAGAAAGCGCTTACTGAAGGATCGTATATAATATTTAACTCAAATAATACATGTTCTATTCAATTTGTTTCTTGCAATCAGTTTTACCAATGCCTGCATTGGCCTAAAGTAGAAATCAGTTACGATTATTGCGCAGAACTCTTTCACCCACTAACAGATTCACTTGTATTTTACAAATTATGTTCATGTCTACACATGTAAAACGTTTATCTGTTTATGTACATCACATACAAAAAAAAACATATTTTTTTATATGTTTTGTAGGACATAAATGCTTACATACGTACAACTTGTTGTATGTGTTGTAGTTGTAACATATTTTCGTTGCTCATATACCCAACCCAGCAATGTTGGAAAAAATCCCATTTAATTTTATTAAAAACATAAATAAAATTACAACAACAACAGTAACTGCATCTATGTAGTCTGTCAGTCTTAAACTCTGTAAATGCAAATGCAAAAAATGTGAAAATTTAATGAAATTGTTTATGAAATACATGAAAAATTTATGAACGAAGTTAGTTATAGCTAATCGGTGAGATGAACCAACCTTTCTTACTTCGAATAGAAGGGAAGTGTTGGTCGTCACCCTGGTCAGCTCCGATTTCTCTGAATACCTTAGGGACTGGTTTGTATCTCAGGAATGCTCCTCTTCGGATCATAGATACATTAGCTTTAATATTGACATGGTAGAGTCTCCACGTAGGATGATCCTTCCGATAAAATGGAAAAACTCCATTTGAACCATTTTCAGGAAAAAATTTTGTAACTGCCTTCCTATGACTCCTCCAACTATTGTAACCCGTTTTAATATAGGAATGCGGACACACTATTTACGGTAGGTCGCGCCACTCATGTATAAAATTAACACACACAACATAAGAGCTCATGTCTGTTCTCACATGAAGGCGATCGATCGCGATCATGTGTTTGAACTTAAAGTCAAAGCGTGTACTTGTTCACCAGTACTTAATGATGATCATCTGCTCAGGGAATATTAACATTAACAATCCTGTAATGAAATTTAAGATCGATTAAAGTAGACTGTTAAAGTCCCTGCTATTATTATTACCATGACCTGATTGAGGAACTATAAACTGCGGTAATTTTTGTTCGATTTAATCAAACGTAGTGTCGAACTTTTTACAAGAGAATTCACTTTATAAATGTCATCACTTAATGCATATTTTTTAATTAAAGTTTGCTACTATGAATGGACAAACTTGAAAAATATTTGCCAAGTTCACCTCATCAAAACTCATAGAATATTCAGTTTGAATAATATATACATGTATACCATTTATGGGCCCATCTCTCCCCTTTCTAAGAAAGTTTAAATTTTTTACATCGGATCAGAAATGTTTGTGTAATCAATAAAGCGTAAAGTCCAAAAAAAAAAACATTTTTTGTCAAATAAAACAAGTTTGGAGGGTTTGAGAAATACAAAAAAAAATATTTTTAAGATCTACTCGACAAAACTGACAACCTAAACTACGTATGTCATTAGCTGGGTGTATTAATTTTTTTTATTTTTTATTGTGTAATGGGCCATGCATTCGGTCATTAATAATGAATAGGAATTCCTATCTCTCTGCCCCTCATAAAGTTCAGGAAAGTCTCATGCATCCTAATATATAGCGAATCAAGTTGTTATTTGCAGCACAGTTGATTTTGATTTCGGGGTTTTTTTTAAAACTAAGTTCAACAAGCATTGTGATATAAATTCCAGGCCTCCCGGTATATCTCACCAATGACGAGCTTTCATAAAATCACAGTAAAAAGGCCGCAGTTAAGAAAACGCCGTAGTCTAGTAGATAGTTTGTTGGCTTATTAGACGTGAGGCTAGGGTTCAAACTCCAGGTCACAAATGAATATATGAAAATAGTTTTTCGTCGGCAACTGCCTATCAGCAGATTTCCGGCAAAATCTCTAAGTGCAAAATGAAATTGCCATGACAAGTTTCTCTAAAATCTGTCGTTCGGAATCGACTTTAAACGGTAGGTCGTGCCACTCGTGTATCAAATTAATAGACACAACATAAGTGGTCTGAGAAGCTAGGTTGTAATCCTGGTTGAAGAGTTGTAATGACCGGTAATAAAATTTGGCATAAATTTACAAAAAGTGTTAAGTAGTGTGTTGGCTTATTAGACGTAAAGCCAGAGTTCGAACCCCAAGCCAGACATCAAAACAAAATACAAAAAGTATTTCTTCGGCAAATTTCTGGCAAAAACTCTGAGAGTAAATAAAAATTGCCATGAAAAGTTTCTCAAAAATCTGGCGTTCGGAGTCGACTTTAAACTGTAGGTCCCGCCACTCATCTATAAAATTAACACGTACAACATATGTGGTGTGAGAAACTAGGTGGTAATCCTGACTGAAGGGTTGTAATGACGAATTATGTATGTTATGTATGTATGTATTAGGGCTTCCATTAAATGCTTACATATTCAAATTTAAAAGAAACAAAATAATGTGTGATATATCATCGAAATTTTTTTATTCGTTTGCAAGATCTACTGATGCAATAATGTGTGGAATACAACAGCGTTTAAATATCCACCACGGCATATCTGTTTAGAACGCATTCGAAATGTGGAATTTTCAAAATGAATTCGTATTTGCATATATCTGCGACTTATGAAAACCCCGCAAGAAAAGGTCTAACGACATCAATTGCACAATCTCCATGGCGAGTTCACATCACCTTCACGTGAGATGATCATGCCTTCAATTCGCATGTACAGCATATCCACAGCCATTGGAATCCCATTCACTGCGAAGGAAGTTGGTAATCATCCACCTATAGTGCTCGCCCTTGTCTGTGACGGCGTGGTGTTCTTAAAGGAATATGGTCGGATGACGCTGCTGGACGAAAATATACCCAAAACAGTGACTTCGCCCGTATGCCTAGGCCGCTCAGGTGAATTAGTATCATCCCATTTATCCAGAATTGAGCCTCATAGTTGCAGATGATTTTCAAAGAAAATAAAGCCCCAGAGCCTATTCAACAACAACACTTCGTTGTCTATGATTGTTTGCCTTTAGTTCCTGGGTTATTTGGATTTTGTAAGCATGTGGACTCAATTCATGTCAAATTCACCAAATTGTGGTCTGCGAAAGGTTGAAATGGGCTGCCTCAGATTCTCCTGCACACTTTTATGGACAGCAGCGATGATTTTGGCAGATCGAATAATTCATTTTTTCTTTGGCAAAACATTCAGTAGCGGCCGTAATTACCTGCCAAAGTTCGGAACTGCCTGTTGGACGATCCGATATATATTAAGGAAGCTGAAGCATTAATTTTGAGCGCACTTAAGGTATCTATACGTAGGCGGTTAGCTTTTAAAGACCTTTCTCACTGACTAGAAGACATACTCATGCATAGACTACATCACCAAATGCCATGCCACAGAATTGAAGATAGACAAATGAGTTCGTATGTCAATTTATTAATACAGGCGCTACGTTATTTTTTCTTTCTGGCAGCACTTATATTGAATAACACAAATAAAACTTAACCAACGGCAGCCTCTTTGAAATCCAATAAAATACAATTTGACGCTGTTTGCCGAATTTAAGTAAAATTAAGTCGGGTTTTTTTTCTGGTACTATACTCAAAAAGGAAATTCAAAATGTTTTCCTTTTTTTCGATTAATGGGCAACATTTTGCTTGGCTTTTAGAGTATGTTGCTGTCAAGTTTCCATACAAAAACTATTCGTTCCAATTTAAAGAAAACTTTTGCCAAACTATGCCACTTTATCGATAATTAATAACGTGTGTGATAACAAATTTCATGATAAGACTTGTGTAGCACACTGTTTCTAGTTCCTTCCTTCAAATTATTCAACGGAGGACTAATTGGATTTCTATACGCAACGCATAGACACACACACACTTACTGTTCACGTAATAAATAAATAAAAATTCGCTCTCTTTATGTACACAATTGCGCTCATGGTAATTGGTTTAGTTTAGTGGTACTACTTCCAAGCTATAAACTATAGGAGACAGACACAAACACAAATTTTGCATATCTACTCGTCAATGTCTGATAAAAAAATATATATACTACTGCTGTACCATTTTTATGCCCTACACCATTAGAGATGATGTATATTATTCTTTCATTTTAACATTTTAACCACATGGTGTTGCTGTAAAAAATATCACATGTGATAAAATTTATTCTTTAAAGGGTTGCAAGATAAAAAGTACTCGACCTTATCAAACCGTAAATTCCTTCATATGCACATGTTTACCACATCACGCTGCTGTAAAAAAATATCGCATGCGATATAATTTAATCCATAATTGACTGTAAAATAAACTTTTTAGATAACTAAACTTCAAGATAAAGTAGAAGTCGAACTTAACCGTGTATTCTTTCATGCGCACATGGTAATCATATCATACCGCTGTAAAATAAATATCGCATGCGATAAAATTTAATTCATAATTGGTTGTAAAATAAACCTTTTATATAACTAAACCGCAAGATAAAGAATTTATCTAACCTAACCGCTTGTGTTAATCACATCATGCCGCATCTAATAAATATCGCATGTGATAAAATTTATTCCATAATTGGTCATAAAATGATTTCTATGCAACTGTATATTCTTTCATATCATGCAGCTGTAATAAAAATATCGCACAAGATAAAATGTATTCCATAATAGGTTGTAAAATAGCTTTTTTATGTAACTATGCCACAAGATAAAGGAGTCGAACTTCCTTTATACGCAAAAAAATATCCCATGCGATAAAATCTAATCCATAATTGGCGGTAAAATAAACTTTTTATGCAACTAAACTGCAAGATAAAAAAGAAGTCGAACTTAATTGCCTGCTGCTTCGATGTGTTGGCTTATCGTAACATGAAAAAAGGCACACTAAGTATTCCATGCAATTCATTGCAACTCGTTTGCCAATACAGTTTAGCTAGTTAGAGGTGGAGCATATGCGGTGTTAATTATTACAGAGTCGACTTAAAAGAAAGCACACTAAAAAACCGTAGCTTAAGCTTTGCAAGATGTTTTAGCTGCTGAATTAGTTTGAAAGGTTATAAAACAGAGATGGTATTGAAAAGATTTTACCTACAATGCCGCTGATATTTATTTGGCAGTGAGTTTAACAAATTATGCTGAACATGAACTTGTATGAGAATAAAACATAAATGTTCTTACAAGCAACAAAGACGAACAACTGAGAATTTTACGACAAACTTAATTCATTACATTGTATCAGGCAGTTTAAGTTCAAGTATTATTTTCTTTGCCCAGATGAAATATACAAAAAGCAAAGAAGCGCTCTTAACATTTCTTGACTTATATTTCAAGGACTTCAAACAACATTTCACCTGAAACCCAAACTATACATTTATGTAGTGATAACCGCAGTAAGAAAAATTTGTTTTATTTGGTCCTTAAAATACCAGCTGGAATACCGGTAAGTTTTATGGTACCAGAGACTATTTTCAAATGAACATACAAAACTCACATTCCGGCAGGGGAAGAATGGGTTACTGAAGCTGTCATCGGTGGCAATAATCTAAAGATCTTCAGCGATGGCTCAAAAATAGAATATGGAACTGGATCTTGGTTCTATTCCGATAAGCTGGCACTAACCGTGGTCATAGAGATTCCTAACCAGACCAGCGTATTTCAGGCGGAGAGTTTTGCTATCAAACAGGTTGCACGTATGAACGAAATCAGGAACCTACTTCCTTCGAACTTAATCATATATGTGGACAGTCAAGTAGCAACCAAAGCGTTGGATCCTCTTCAAATCAAAGAATGTCAAGAGTTGCATAGACTCTCTTCGTTGTAAACGTCGCTTCTACTGGGTTCCGGGCCACAGTGGCATAGAGCGGACGAACCAGCGCTCCTGCAAAAATATACGTTTTTACCTTTTAAAAACGTTTAAAATATTAGTTCGTAGATTGCAAATAAAATAAAAACAAGTTTGTGTTTAGTTTTAATTGACATTCTTTCTTATTCGCACAATTCTATGTGCCACTGTTCACAACTTGATGTAAACAACAAAAATTGCTTTGTTTGTTATTCTTCTGTTTACACCCTTTGCATAAACAATAACAATTACTAGGCAATTGCTCGACAGATCTTTGTAACGGAGGTCTTCAAACCACGATTACTCTCTTCAAACACAAGACTGACTGATTGACTTTTACTAACTCACTCGCCTGATTAGCTTAGTCAACAGTCTGATGAATGTTCTTCAAGGCGAACGTTTCTAGTTTATGTTTATTATTGTAGTGTTGTTGGTACATTTTTGTTTACTTGTTTACTATTATTTTATTGCTGGTGTTTGTTGTTACCAGTATCTAGATTTTTTCGTTGTCGTAACAATATAAAACGTCCAGGAATAGTTTGTTCTAACTATGCGTCGTCTTTAAGTGCCAGATTGGGGTCAGAAAAACTTATTTTTTTTTTTTGTTAAAGTGATCAGTATTCACGCAGTGCATTGTGTTGGAATACAGGAAATATAGTTTATATGATGTATACACCTATCACCCGTCTTATACTGTATTCGTTTTACACGTTTTCGATCTTACACGGTTTTTGAAAATAAAATTTTTTTTAACGCAATTTATTAATTTTGCAATGGCAATGGCCTACTATAGTATAGAAGGCTTCGTAGATATGACAAAAGAAGATATTTCCGAAATAATTAATGATCATGAATTACATGACGATGACCTATAGAAATGGTAGAAAAAAAATACTGGTAATGAAATTGATAGTCTATCTGATATCGATGAAAACGAACCTAGTGCATTTACAGCAAAGATCGTACGTGAGGGTCTTGCAATAGGAAGGAGTGTAGGCAACTATTTTCAAAAACACGATAAGAATGTTGAACGAGCTCTTAAATTTCAACGAGATGTTAACCAACTTTTATCTCAATACGAAGAGGTATGCGAAGATATGACTGAAAATAAATCGCAATTGCTCATATCAGATTTTTTTACTGCAAAATCTCACGGAAGTTGAAATTCTGTGGAGAAAGAATCTAATGAAATTGTGTGGTCTAGCGATGGAAGTAATATTGTACAAATTTCTAAAAAAGGCGGATTATTGAAAGCGAAAGTGACAGCAATTAAATTTGAACGAAAATAGATTGTTAAGTCTTATTTATCGCAATCAACTTAAATAAATTTCTAATTTTAATTTTTATCTATAAAGAAAATGCAATATTTAAAATAGGTTTTTTATATTTGTTTTATTATTGAAATAAATTAATATTCTTATAATTTATTAAAAATGTTTAATATTAAATATATTAATATTTATTTTTCATTCAATGTGTTTGTTATTCATCATATTAAAAACTGACAAAAAAGGCTTTTTATAATGATTTTCGTTTAGCACGGTTTCTCCATATAAGGGTGAATTTTTCGAGTTACACGGTTTTTTTATGGAACCTATCTTCCGTGTAAAGCGGGGGATAGTTAACGCTACTTCAGAAAAATAGCCCATTCTTTCAAAAAGTTTATTGTCATGAATGACATAATATTATCGAACTTAAACAAGTTTTTAAATATACCTTCCTATCTTTCACTCTCATTTTTCAACCAACGTTGCAACGGAGCATTAAACAACCTAAACTCAATAGAAATTTTCCAAGTGAAGTTATTTTAATTACACTATGACCCTAAAATCTAAATTCAACGCATATTTAGTTATAATGGTTGGCACGTACTAAACGTAACACAATTAAAACGCTAGTGTGACTGACCACCACCACCCTAAGAGCGAAGATGGAACCTATTGTGAAAAAACCCATTTTCCTTCCTATATTATCAATTTTTAGAATGAAAACAATTATGTAATTAAAAAATCGAGTATAATAAATATCTTTTTCGTTTTATTGTTATTTAAATTTATTCAAGGGACTGACAGAATGTGGTTTTGGAGCTATTTGGATACAGCTGACGGCATCTGCTGACTACTTGCAGAACGTAAAATCATAAAAGCAAGAACCACCTAGCTATGCTTTTCTTTTTTTAATAACAGACTCTGAACCCCTGGACTTCTACTTAAAATATAACAATACATTTTTAAACTAGTTTGGTTTTATCTGCTTGGGGTCGCCATTGATACCGTATGTGGGTCTAAAATTAACGGCATACCATAGCAAACATATATAAATGAAATGAGATTCCAAAGTACAAGTATTTGTCCATAATAACCAATAATAATACAAATAACGCCTCTTCGCTCTCAGGGGTACCTAGTCACGGTTTTAGGGACATTGGCTCTATTTTTTCAGTCTCAGTACTAGTTGCGTATTTATTGTGTAGAATATAAAATATTATAAACTGTATGGCCTTTAATTTGATGTATGAAACGGGCAAATAGCTTTAGTCGTTCCAGAGATATGGATCGCCGAAGTCACAAAACTACCAAAAAATCGAGATTTTTAAAATTTTGAGGCCCCAGTGGCACGGCTTAACATCTTCCAATTGTGCTCAAACTTTGGCAATCCTAAAATCTGATAGAAAGTAACATTTTAGGGGGGTGCCCCCAAAAAAATTCTGAAATTTTTTTTTTACCCTATGAGATAAAACCACCCTAGTCCACACATATGATCGAGCTCAAGGGAGGTAGGTTCAATGGTTTCAATCATATGTGTAGCTTGTTCGATAGCAAAAATCTCCGCCTGAAATAAGTAACCTGTGTGTCCCGTTCAGTGCCAGCTTATCGGAATAAACCCCAAATTCAGTTCCACATCTCAATTTCTAAGCCATCGGTAAAGATCGTCATATCACCGTCAGCGATGACAGCTTCTACTAACCATTCTTGCCGTATGGGAGTGCGAGTGTGAGTAACTCTGTAAGGGCCAGATAGGGTACAGTGGCCTTAAAAGACGTCAACATTCCTTAATGCTGTTCAAAATGTATCACTTTTTAGCAACAAGCGCCCACATTCTACACGTTTATTTTTAAAGTTTTAAAGCAAACACTAAACATTCCTTTTTAGTTTATTTTCTCTGGCCTTGTAATCACATTTAATTAATGAACATCAAACCAATTTACCTTTCAATTGACTGTCCAGCATTCTAGGATTGGTAAACAACGTTTAACGAACGAATGAACAAATGTATTCAAACAAAAACAACAGAAAAAATTGGATGAAGTGAATACAGAACATGATATTGCCACCCAAGTCCAAATCCGCCAATACCATGTACTGTGCATGCACAAACACATTTGATTCCAACGGACAACAGCCACAAGTACACTTTTGCAGTCAAATCCAAAACAATTCATTAAGTCGTTGAGGAGAAAAAGTTGAATGCTTTCTTTGCCTTGTTCACTTGGTCAGCGCAAAAGAAAACAAAAAATAGAGTAGAAGACCCTGTAATTATTTGCATCACAAAAGAAAGGCAGCAGCTATTTTCGTATTCTAAAAACGTTAGAATTCCTTTAAAATATTTTCATTTTTTGGTTTGGTTGGTTTGGCACGTTGTTTAGAACACAAATCATTTTTTGTTAAAAAACTTTGGATGTAAAAATTGTAATGAATTGAATGGACTTAGACGCAAGTGTTTACCTAAGTTACAGAAGTTTGCTATGCAAAATATTGGCAATCAGTGATTCGAGACTTTATGCGGCTTTCAACGGATTTCATAACTTACGCAGCACTTTGTTTTGTTACTAGAAAAATGGCTTGGGGAGTGATAACTTGTATGAACGGTTGATTATTCGCATACATCTGCGACCTTAGAACCCCCCTCCCCTCCCACAAGAAAAATTCGATCGTGTTTAAATCGCACGATCTCGATGGTTTGAGATGATCATGCTCTCGATTCTATCGTGCATCGTATCCAATGTGGCGTGAGCTATCTGCTTCATATTGCTGTCCTGTTGAAATTACATATCGTTGGTGTCCAAATTATCCAATTCATCAACCTCTGGTACTCACCGTTGATAGAGGTGCCTTGGCCAATGTCGTTGTCAAAAAAGTATGAAGCGATTACATCGGCAGCATAGTCTTGTAGGTAGTGTGTTGGCTTATTAGACGTGAGGCCACGGTCAAACCACAGGTCAGACATCGATACGAAATACGAAAAAATATTTCTTCGGCGATTACACGTACAGCGTAATCTTGTAGGTAATGTGTTGGATTATTAGACGTGGGGCCACAGTTTAAACTCCAAGTCAGTCATTAAAACGAAATACGAAAAAACATTTCTTCGGCGACTTCCTCTCAGCACATTTCTGGTAAAAACTTTGAAGGCCTAAATAAACTTGCTATGAAAAGTTTCTCGAAAATCTATGGTTCGGAGTCGATTTTAAACTGTAGGTCCCGCCACTCATGGATAAAATTAACATACACACCATATGTGGCGTGAGAACCTAGGGTTGTAATGACCAATTATGAATGAACACCGTCAGCCCAAAATATTTAGGTTAGGTTAGGTTAGGTTAGGTTAGGTCAGAGTGGTAGCTTTGATACCAAGAGCTCACTTGAGCACGCATATCGGCCCGTTGTGACGTCACAGGTGAACACAGTCCCTGTACTGACTAAGTTCCTGCAAATCCGGAAGAAACTGGTACCCGTAAGGGCTGCACAAGCCCAAAGTATTTAGTTTTAATTCATTGCCTATGCTTTGCCGAATGCGGGATCCAACGTTAACTCAATTATTAAAATGATATCAGACTTATGAGGCGATACCTTCACTGAATTTTCATCCGAAAATCATCTTCAGATGAATGGGTACATGTACAAAAAAATTTTTGAATTTGCGATGACACCAATTCGCTTGAGATCTAAAAGCGTCCAACGCATCTTGTGGAGTTAATTTTGGCTTGGCGACCGCATTGGTCGATGTTTCTTTGAGAACGAAATTTGGTGGGGTCATCACTGTCAATGGCAAGCACTATAAATCGATTATTACGAACTTATTTTGGTCTTTAATTCGATAATCTGGATACCAACGTTATTAGGATTCAATAGGGCGACGCTTCGAGACACAAATCTCATGGTACATTAGATATTCTGCATTAGAGATTGAAGGGCATTGTCATCTCACATGGGAGTGATGTGAACTGGCCACCGCTATCTTTCATGGAGTGTCCCTAAGTTAGAAGTCGCCATAGTCTATGTAATAGGTAGTGTGTTAACTTATTAGACGTAAAGCCAGTGTTCGAGCCCCAGGCCAGACATCAAAACAAAATACTAAAAGTATTTCTTCGGTGACTTAATCTTAGCAGATTTCTGGCAAAAGCTCTGAGAGTAAATAAAAATTACCATGAAAAGTTTCTCAAAAATTTGTCGTTCGGAGTCGACTTTAAACTGTAGGTCCCACCACTCATGTATAATATTAACACACACACATTTAGTGGTGGGAGAAACTAGGCTGTAATCCTGACTGAAGGGTTGTAATGACCAATTATGTATGTATGTTCCCTAAGTGGCAGGGTGTATAAGAATAAGCCACAAACCACAACGGTCCTCAAAGCAAACATACCCATGCCATCGCTCAATTTCTGCGTGGTTTATGCACCAGAACCATTCTAATTCCGCTACCGCAATAAACAACTCAAATTTATCTTCAAATTGTGCAATGTTTTACAGCACAATGCCTCCTTTTCTCGCCTAATTTATGTACTGGCATCAAAATTTAAAAGTTTTATTTTTTTTGTGTCCCCAATTACTGTCATAAAGTGCCAGTTTTGCATCTTTCCTCCTCAAAAACTTAATGCCATTTAATGATTTTTTATTTCGCGTAGACAATTTAATTCTTACATTATTTACGTGTAATAAAATCGCCTATAAAATGTTAAAAAACGAATTGAATATGCTTCAATAATATCCACCATCTGTCTGCTGCTGTTATTAAATCCATACTTAGGCCATAGAAATGTTGCAATAAAAATAAATATTTGAAAATGAAAACCATCGGTTCTATTGAAGATTCTCTATGTCTAGTCATTGTAAAAGTAAAATCTTCGATGCGCACTAAATAACGCCTTAAGACGTCTTTAATTCTTTCAATTCATTTTCTTTACATTCTTGATTTCCAAGCTCTCCACTGTGGTCGCATTATCAACACCGTGGTGCATCGTTATGTCGATTTTTCTTGTTGTTGCTATTACTCGTTTACAATCCATTGATTGGTTCGGCGAACAAATAAATTACGTCGTATACGAATCAGTAAAATTGTTAATTCAATATCCACGTTCTCATAAAAAAATCTGTATTTTTGGTTTTGATCCTCTGGTCCTATAGTTGGCTGGTGTGTGCGGCCTTATTTAATAGGCCTTTTAGCAGACAACATATATGCAGTAACAGGTACTTAAACACTCAATCGTATTAGAAGCAAAAAACACCTTCCGGTATATGTTTTGAAGCTAAGGGAGACAATATCATGGTGGATACAAACAAAATTACGTGGGATGATTATCAAATACACAAAAGCTTTTGGATTTCTAGGTCGCTTTATTTAGTTTTGCCAAAAAAAGAGCTAAAATATGAACTCACAAAGCTCCTTGTGTTATTTGTTCCCACCTTAGTAGACTCCTGTTCAATAGCGCTAAAGGCAGCAGTAACATCTTGCTGGGTACGCCCTACGATGTCATTGTCGTCAGCATACGCAAGATCTTGTCTGAAATCTTGCATGGCATCAAAAGGTTCGGAGAGGTCCATTCCTACCTTGACGGAAGCTACAGGAATTGCTCAAAGTCATTCTGCATAGCCTTATCAGCTTCACAGGTATACCGAGTTCAGACATTGCAGCAAAAATACGATCCCTTATAGGGCTATCGAAGGCAGCCTTATAGTCGACAAAAAGATGGTGTGTGTCGACTTGTTTTTCGTGGGTCTTTTCCAGGCTTTGGCGTAATGTGAAGATCGATGCTGGACTTGCCAGGTCTGAAGCCGCAGTGATAAGGTCCAATTAGTGTTTTGACGAGTGGCTTCAGTCGTTCACACAATACTCCAAATATTTAGTTGGGCTTTTCAAATCAAGCAGGTAAGTTATTTGTGATAATTAAGGACTCTATAGGTTGTTAGAAACTCCGCGTAAACAATTGGAATTTGTGATGGAACAATCTCGCCTATGTATCGCCCCACGACTACTTAAAAATAAGCTACTAAACAGCATTCAATGCAAAATGTCTCAGTTGCAGATAATTTATATAAAATCACCAACAGAAATTGCTCTGAGATGTCAACAACTTTCTCGTCACAACAGCTTTAACAGTAAGCAATAAGCACGACTCTCATAGAACTAAATTTTTTAGACAACGATAGGTTAGGGTGGGTTAAAAGGCTAGTTCACTCGGTGCCCATATGGCCCATTGTGTGAGGTAAGTTTCCTTGTCTTGATTCTTTAGTGGTAGGTATGAACCACACCGAACTTCCGATAAAACCAGCCAGTTCCCTAAGTTGCACGTTCGCCACCATGGCCAGATGTTCAAACGTTCTTTCACCCAAAAACCGATGGCATCTGTTCTAAAGTGCAGGGTAGTCGCATTGTACATTATGACAGCTTCTGCAATAATCCGGGGCAGACCAAGCTTGTCAGCGAAATTGCCCATATCGTAGTGTCGCTTTAGAATTTCTGTTAGAGTAGTGAACTGTTCTTTTGTCGAACCGAAGTAGTTTCTTGGCAACCAGTTATGTTGGACTACTAACGGTTTTGTTGAATTCCATGCTGCTTTTTACAATTTCCTGTATTCCTGTAGAGCCATAAATATCCCCTCTATCGTCTCTTCCTCAGACATTTCCGATCCCTTCCGTGCCAGTTTGATCGCCTTTTCTATACCCTGCCTATGCCACAGTGGCCCGGAACTCAGTAGAGGTGGAAGTTGTGTGAACTTATACGGTGTAGAGAGTCTATGCAACTCCTGACGCCCTTTGATTTAACGAGGTGGTTTTCTAGCGTTTTGATTGCTGCTTGACACATATATGAACAAGATGGAAGGAAGTAGGTTCGTGGCTTCAATCCCAAGTGTAACTTATTCAATAGCAAAGATCTCCGCCTGAAATACGCTGGCCTGGTTAAGCAACCTGTATGTCCCGTTCAGTATCAGCTTATTGGAATAGAAACCAAATTCAGTTGCACATTCCAATTTTTGATCCATCGGTAAACATCGTCATATCACCGTCACCGATGACAGCTTCAACTAACCAGTCTTGACGCAAGGGAGTGTGAGTGCGAGTGTGAGCAACACTGTGAGAGCAAGATAGGTCACAGTGCCCTTGAAAGAAATCAACATTACTCCTCAATGCTGTTCAAAATGTATCACTTTTTAGCAACAAGCGCCCACATTTTACACGTTTATCCTTCAAATCCTTCAAGCGTGTTCAGGTCCAGCTTATCGGAATAAACCCCAGATCCAGTTCCACATTCCTTGATCAGAATAACTGTGTCAATTAATGTAATGTCCTACATCCTAAAGAAAGAGGTACTCTTTGAAGAATATTTTAATTATTTTCCAGCAGAGGCTTACATTTCAATCTTAAAAATACTGCTGAAATTAAACACTTTTTAGTGACTTTAAAATCTACCCGCATGTGCACCGGAAGCATAAAAATAGCAACGCGTACAACAACAAAAATAAGTACTTATTAATGGTTAAGTTCAATTATTGTAATCTTCTTAGAAGCGGAATTATACGACTGCGCTCATACATAAAGTCGTATTTGTGTATGCATATGTATTATTGGTTGTGTTGTTGTAGTTGTTGTTGTTATACATTTACTAAGAACATAAGATACGAGGATACAATGCAGATGCTGCTCTGCTTAGCTCATAAAAATATTGAAATTATTGAAAACTTAACAGGAAATTTATGATGTATTGTATTGATTTGATCTTTGCATTGATCATTCCTTATAGTGGCTTTTTTTAAACTTGGAAGATAAAATGTAAAAATTTCAATAACATAATACCCAGGATAGAAACCTCTGAGTGGTACACATGAGAGATACTGTGCTGACTATTTTGGCACTCATTTTAGTTCTTTTTTTTTAAGCAAGTGAATCTAAAAATTCCGACAACTAAATATGGACGCAGAGAAACAGTTTTAAAACTATTTTAGTTGCCATATCATAGGAAAAGGCGTGATGCCTGCCTTTTAACCATGATGAGCGAATCAAAATGATCTAATCAGCATGTTTTCTGTTATAAAAATACTAGAAATGCGATTAAAAAAATTACCTGGACAAGAAAAAAAATACGCGAAGCACATGCCTTTTTCGCAGAGGAGTCAAAACAGCAGGGGTTCCCCAAGCACGCCATTAAATTGAACTAATCGAGAACCACGATTAATACAACTTTATGGCGTACTTGGTTCGATGTAGTTTTACTACCAAAGTAATTATAAAACTTGTTACTTGCAAACCAGAGCTTACCGCTACTCGTAAGCGACATATACCGAGGTTTTAAAAACGTTCAATAAAAATCGACGTTCTATACGATGCATTGAAGTTAAAGACTTAATACAAATACTTATGCAATTACAATAACAAAATTCAATACATAATCAACCCATAAGCGTACCTTTTTTGAAAAGAGCTCAGGTGGATATTGATAATATATAGAGACGTGCTTGCGTTCATATAACCGTGGCAATGTGCCTCTATTCCATAAAGGCGCCACAGGCTTTATTGAATTTCAGTCAGTTATATGATTCAAGCAGCTTACATACTGTAGAAAGAACCAGAGCCATTGAAATTTTGGTTAAATTATTGTGAGACAAATCTAATGCGAGATTTATCGGGAGGCATTGTATGGGTGGCATTTCCCTGCTTATCTGTCTCCCAGATAGTCATACTAAGCTGATGATTGAGTATGGTTAAGAAAGGAACAGTTCTATGATATAACAATTGGTCAAGTACCTTCAGACGGCCAGAAATATTGGGAGCTTCCAATCCAATCGAAACGTTAAGCCCACAAAAGCTGTGCTCAATTCAACTTGAACAACGAATATAAAAGATGTAACACGATACCATCTGACAGTCAGATCGCTATTCAGCCACTCAACTCCTATAAGTTTGATTAGAATGGAAGTTGCTTTAATAAGCAGGCATATGAACTTGAAAAGAAGTTGCAGCTTCGAAGCCACTGAAGAGACCAGAACCGTTCTGTGGAGTAGAAAGAAGAAAAGAACAGACACTCTTCTCAAGTTAAACGAGTTTAATTTGGCTAATTACACTTAGAATTGATTTGAGTTACGTATGACACTATTGGATAGTCGATAGTCGCCGTAGTCTAGAAGGTAGTGTGTTGGCTTATTAGACGGCAGGCCACGGTTCAAACCTAAGGTCAGACATCTCAAATAAAATAAAATATGAAAAAATATTTCTCCAACAACTTCCTCTCAGTAGATTTCTAGCAAAACCTCTCAGAGGAAATAAAATTCCCAATGAAAAGTTTCTCGAAAAAAATGTATCATTCGAAGTCAACTGTAAACTGTAGGTCCCGCCATTCTTGGATAAAATTGTCGAACATAACGTAAGTGGTGTGAGAAGCTGGGTCGTAATACTGGTTATAATAACCAATTGTATAAGACTTTTGAGAAGTAGCCCAGGGATAGTAACCGGGTTTGTTTGGGTAATTACAATGGGAAGGGATTTGTGTTACTCATGAGAGGAGAGCAACCGGCATTTAAAGAACCGTAGTTCCATATCTTAAGGATTGATACAAGCCTTATATGTAGAACCAGAACTCATACTTGTAACGTGAAGTTTGCCAAGGCAACAAGAGTGTGAGTGGCATTACAGGGATGTCATATACAGTGGACAGCAAAAGTCTTAGTACAGCAATATATTTTGACAAAAAGTAATGCCCACATGCTTAATACTCTTGCACAAAGTCCCGATATGACTTCAATAAAGTATTTAAGAGATCATTTGAAAGAGCGGTTACATAATCGTTAAACCTCAAACAAAAGTCAACCGAAAAACTTGCTCATGGTGACACCAGAAAACACTAAACAAAACTTATACATTCAATTCCAAATGGGTTAAATGAAGTGCTTGACATTAAGGGATATTCTACTAAATACAAGTAATATCATTTTCATATGTTAGGCCCTTGAATTTTAAATTTACTCAAAGTTCTCCTTGGGGTCCCTATGGACTCATCTGAAACTTTTCCTTATTTTTCTTTTGTTTTATGAAAAACATTAAAAAATTCTTTGTTTTACCATAAAACAGAAATAAATTAATAAAATAAATATAAAAACCTTAATTTTTTTATACAAACTGTTGGTTAAAATTCATGAAATTGCTAAAATATATTACCGCACTAAGACTTTTGCTGTCCACTGTATAGGTTGAGGGCAGTACAACAAATCGTTTAGTCGCTGTATTCCAACACCTTATTAGCATCACTTCTGTTACATTCTGTTTTCTTTAATTCCACATTTTTTTAATAAATCGATAAAACATCGATTATTAAATTATAATTTCTATCACTACTTAAGAGCATTTAGGCAAGGGTTAGAGAGTCAATAAGCTTCTGGAACTTTATTTCGGTCTACTCAATTGAGCATCCATTCATGTTGGAAGGTTCTGTGAGTTATTGAAAATCTTTTCATGGATTTACACGATAAATCTACTAACATTCTACCGTAAAAACCATCGAGGTACAGTAGTGAATTTGTAAATCCAATGTATACTTTGCAAGAAATGTTTTAAGTGTTTAGATCTACAAATTTGTTCACCTGTGCGTTAACTTTTATTTTGTAATGTAAACTTTTTATAGCAATTTCATTTATTTAATGACTACTCATGTACATTCTGGAGCTAATTGTATTATTTTATGCTCATGTGCTTGTTTTCAGCCGTTTGGTATTCACAAAATTTTCCAATAAATTTCCAAACAATTTTAATCACATTCAACAATAAACGTATGTGTACATACTAGAGAGTTTATGATTTAATTTAAAAAAGAAATTTATTAACATAACAGTACATTAGCTGTGTTAATATTCTTGATGATTATAAAAATCATTTTCATTTTGCATAATTTTGCATGTGAAATAATTTCTAAAATCGAAAAAAATTCAATATATACGGCAACACAATACATTTCACACACACACATTTCCTATAATGATGGCGGTGACGATAATGCCCTCAATTTGTTTCTAGTCGCTGATATGGAAAGTCATGAAAATATTTCGCAACAAAGTAACGATCAGTGAAATCGAGTTTGGCCATTAAAAATATTTGAAAGATTTTATTTCATTGTAACGAAAAAGGCTTGAAAATAAAATTGCAACTTATGCCAGAGCAACAGTGAATCGAAAAGTATTTCGCAGCAATAAACTTGTAAAATAACATGAAATTGGAGTAAATGTTTTTGATAGTTAAAAATGTGAAATATATCGGGTCTTTTAGTAAGCGCTTTCTATATTTAAAAGCAAATAACAAAGTATATGTGAAATATTGCAGTCGCCGTAGTCTAGTAGGTAGTTAGCTTATTAGACGTAAAGCCACGGTTCAAACCCCATCAAAACGAAATATGAAAAAATATTTCTTCGGCGACTTCCTCGCAACAGATTTCTGGCAAAAACTCTGAGAGTAAATAAAATTGCCATGGAATATTTCTCAAAAATCTGTCGTTCGGAGTCGACTTTAAACTGCAGGTCCCGCCACTCATGTATACAATTAACACAGACAACATAAGTGGTATGATTATATAGGCCGTAATCCTGACTGAAAGGTTGTAATGGCCAATTATGTATGTATGTATGTATGTGTGAGATATCATCGAAATTTCTTATTCGTTTGAAAACCCTGTGATTACATCCGTCGTCTGTGGATATAACATCTTTCAAATGTCCGCCATGGCTTCTTTGGGTGGAGCACACGAAGTGTTAAATTTTACATGGCCCTGGCGCATAAATCGTGCTGAATTTGACCGATTCGAGCGGCTTTTGCTAGTTTTGAGGAACACTGTGAACTGTGACTTATTTTTATACACCCGCGACTTAATCAACCCCTTGCCACTTAAGAAACCCCCCCACAAGAAGAAGTATAACCGCTTCAAATTGTATGATTTCGGCAGCAAGTTTACATCACCACCACGCTAGGCAAATCTTTCATACAGAATATCCAATGTAACATAAGCTGTGTATCATATATCGCCCACTTGCTGAAACTACACGTCGTTGGTCTGAAGGCCACCAAATTTAAGCCAAAAGAGTATGTAATCATTGACCTATGGAGTTCACAAAGAAATGTGGAAATATGACGCCACAAAGCTGTGACTTTATCGTATTGAATTGGGCGCTCTGGGACCCTGTGTATAAATTTTGTTCGTTCACGTATCCAACCATTCTGAAATGGGTCTCATCCCTGAAGATGTTTTCTCGATGCAAATTATTAATTAAATGACCATTAACAACCCGTTTAACGGATTTCGGCCTGCCGCAACACGCCACTTGGTCACGCCAATCGATGACAGGGCTTCCTCGATTTGGTTCTTCCTACGGATACAAGGTCGTCCTCTTCGCTGACTTCCGCAAATACCCGCATCAAATACCCGGATGTTCGCTAGAACATCCTCCTCCATTCGAACGGCATGGCCGAGCTAGCGCAGCCGCTGGATATTACTACGCTGTACAATGTCCATATCGTTGAGGTGCTCATACAGCTCACTGTTAGAGCTGTAGGGAGGGATGGAATGCATGCAAACGACCACCAGGACGATCCTTGTCTTGTTGTATTCAAGTTATCACGCAGCCTTCTCGTGGCCCCTCCTTGATGGCATTCTAGCACCCGATAGATGTTAACTAATGCTACCAATTGCTACCAATCCTCTGGATATTAAATTTGGTTTGTGCGTAGGGCTTGGAACCCATCACGTAAAACCAAAAATCCAATGAAAACCAAAGGGGCCAAGTCACAACACAAAATTCGCCAAATTGTGGCCTGCGAAAGGCCAAGTTCTTCTGAGCAACGCCAAATCATCTGACTCGGATACTCCTGCGTACTTTTCGTTAGATCTTATGTTTCGTCAACGTATGGATTTTGGTCGATCGTTTACTGAACCCGTGGTATTGAATTTTTCCACCACAATATATACTCCTTAAAATCTATTCAGAATTTAAGCATCTTTGCTGACGATAACTTAAAATTCATGAAATAAAATGCCAATAAAACAACGAAATGTAAAATTTTCGATGCCTATGGAGCTTAAATCAGACTGAATTTGATCTATGACTTAAGGAAACCCATCAAGAAACATTTAACGGCGTCAAATCGCATGATTTGGTTGGTTAGTTCACATAACGTGTACATGGGGTGATGTACAAATGGAGCTCTTAACCCTTCATTGCATGATTTTTTATTTTTTCGTGAAATAAATTACACTGCTATAATTCAGGCTCTATATTAAGGAAAAAGTATTAAAAAAATATTTAGTTCAAGTAATTAGCAGAAAATTAGTAAAAACTCATATGAAGGAAATTTCCATCAACATGCAAATCTACATGTTTAGCTCAGTACAAAGAAGACACAAAATAAAATATAGCTTTTTATATTATTTTTATACCACATGATAATTGAAAAAATTGCAATTTGGATATTTACATCTGAGTGATCCTCGTACTTTTGGCCAATGTTCAAAACCATATTTTCTAATATCTTTTGGGGGCGCAGGAGTTGTAGAACCTCTTTTCCTCTTTGAACACAGTTCTTGCTCAATTGAACTGCTTAGACGCCAGCGCTTGGAATTCGTCCCTTTATTGCATAAAACACAGACCAACTCATTTCTAAATAGACTCAAAGTTAGTATATCCTTTTGAGGCAAATTTCTTTTCCCAGCATTTTTTTATAAATTATCCAAGAATTTATAACTGCAAGATCAAATAAATGAAAAAAATTCGCAAGTACCACTTTTTTGACCTTAATGTAATGTGGTTTCTTCCCAGAAAGCTGTCCATAAGATCTACGCCTCCCATGTGTTAATTGTATTCTTGGACAACAAATGGACAGGTTATGCTAATTTTTTCTTATTTGGTTTTATCAAATCTAGTAGCTTGAGATAAAGGCAATGCTTCAGCTGTTCGAGAGGGTTCCTGATCATCTATAGCATCGTCTTCTTCGACTTCGTCCTCTACATTATCCTGGATGTTTTCCTCTTGCAACACTTTTGCAATTTCAACAGCGTCTTGGTCCTCTTCATCAGAATTTTCAACATCAAGACCATCTTCTGATAACAAACCGTCTTCAACCTGAGCCAAAAACGTTTCAATATCTCCTTCATTTAAATATCTCTAAAAAACAGTATTTTGTAGTTTATAACAAATAAGTTTTTGCAATACATTATAAATGCAGATAGTGCATAATGATGTAAATTTCCATCATATAGTTTTTTGAAATAATAATAGGTATTTAAAAAAAATTTTAAAAAATGTTACTAAAACATTTAGAACTAACCTTTTTTCCACTCAGTTTCGATTTTTATTTTAAAAAATTTCGTCCGACCTTCTTTAAAAAACACCAAAAGTACTTAAGTTTTTGCACACTTTACCAAATAGCAGTGGGATAAAACAAAACCAACGTATTTGTGGGGAATTCGCTTTTTTTACTTAACAATACAATTCAGTGTGTGAACTACTTATGTGAGATGTTGCCGACATCAAGCAATTTTTACCACACTGTTTCCATTCTTTTCTTTCTTGAAAAAAACGTTATGATGGAAATTTCCATCATGATGCAATGAAGGGTTAAATTGCTCATGCAGTATATCAAATGTGGCATGAGTTTTGAGCCACTCACGGCCATTCTCTCTTGAAATCATATGTCGTTGGTATCTACACTGTCGGACAAAATAAAGGGCGGTTAGAAATATTTTTTGTTTTTTGATTAAAGCATATGTTTATTGCTTTCAAATGTTTATAAATTATAGTTTCATTTTTAATTCGGTTAATATTTTATCTAAAAAGTATCTTAACATTGAATTCTTTCTTTCTTTCTATTTATAATAGAAACTATATGGCACATAAGGAATTTCAAGTGACAAAATAAAGTAACACTTCACTAGAAAATATTATAAATAATTAAATAACTTAAAAATTTAATACGAAGTTGTTCCTCCTTTGTTATTTATGACTTCTCTTAATCTTTTCGGCATACTTAGCGCAAGATTTTTCAAAGTATTTGAAGGAATTGCCCTCCATTCATTTTGCAGTTTTTCCCAAAATGTTTGAATATTTTTTCTGGACTCCATCGGGTTTTTGTCATCTGAGATAGCCCAAAGATGCTCTATGAGGTTTAAATATGGGCTTTGAGCGGGCCATTCAAATTGTTCAACATTATTTTCTTCAAAATATGTTTTACCGACCTTACTCGTGTGCTTGGGTTCGTTGTTTTGTTGAAAGATAAACTCCCCCAAGCCCATTTCCTCCTCACTGCTGTAAAGATTTTCTTCCAAAATATTTATATAGTACTCTCCAGTCATATTGGAATCAATTTAAACGAGTCTACCTACTCCTGAAGAGGAAAAACATCCCCACACCATGAGGCTGCCTCCACCATGTTTTCCAGTATGGATAAGGTTTTTCGATTTAAGCCTTTGTGTTGGTTCACAGCACACTCTTCTCCGAGTTTTGCAATTTTTTAGTTCATATTTTGACTCGTCTGTTCAAATAATTTTGTTCCAAAATGATTCAGACATATTTATGTAAATATTTATTTATGTAAATATTTAAGGTGGAGGCAGCCTCATGGTGTGGGGATGTTTTTCCTCTTCAGTGAGGAGGAAATGGGCTTGGGGGAGTTTATCTTCCAACAAGACAACGAACCCAAGCACATGAGTAAGGTCGCTAAAACATATTTTGAAGAAAATAATGTTGAAAAATTTGATTGGCCTGCTCAAAGCCCAGATTTAAACCTCATAGAGCATCTTTGGGCTATCTCAGATGACAAAAACCCGATGGTTTGTCTTCTCATAACATCACAGCCAACGAGACCTTGTTTTATAGATTTGGCTTCAATTTTTATTCGTGATACGCATTTCCCGTGTTGTTTCAATATTTTTATACTGTGTGTGCGTTTTCGCATATATTTACATTTCGCACTTAATTGTAACTTGTTCTCATCTCTAGCAAATAAAGAGTTTGCTGTTGATGAAGTGCGAAATTAAAATCTGAAAAGTTTTTTGTTTGACTTTTAAGAATTTTTTTTCTTTTTATTTCAGTAAAACAAAGTGCTTTTGTTGTTGAGATAATAATGAGTAGAAAAGTATGTCCTGCCACATGTTGCATTATTAAATTCTGAAAAAGTTTTTCGCACCCCAAATGAAATATACACGGCAAAAAAAAAAAAAAACACAAACGAAATACTGTCAGTAAACATACTCATGTCTAACAGTCTTCACAATTGGAATGGCCTGTAAAAAAAATTGTGGAAAAGTACTTTCAGCTCAAATACGATTTGTCCTTGGCACATGTTAAAGTCGCCGTAGTCTAGTAGGTAGTGTGTTGGCTTATTACACATAAGCCCACGGTTCAAACCCCATTTCAGACATCAAAACGAAAATATGAAAAAAAAAATTTCTTCGTCGACTTTCTCTCAGCAGATTTCTGGCAAGATCTCTGAGAGTAAATAAAATTGCCATGAAAAGTTTCTCAAAAATTTGTCGTTCGAAATCGACTTTAAACTGTAGGTCCCGCCACTAATGTATCAAATTAACGGACACGACATAAGTGGTGTGAGAAGGTAGGTCGTAATCCTGACTGAAAGGTTGTAACGACCAATTATGTATGTATGTGTGTACATGTTAAATATAAAACCAAGTAAGGCTGTTAGTAAAAGTTCAGTCAGTATTGTGTGAAGACCCGGTGTTTTTGAAGAGAGTAATCGTGTTTTGTAGATCTCCGTTACAAAGATCTGTCGATCAATTGCCTAGTAATTGTTATTGTTTACGCAAAGGGTGTAAACAGAGGAATTTCTTTGTTATTTACATCAAGTTGTGAACAATGGCACTTGGAATTGTGCAAGTAATAAAGAATTTTAATTAAAACTAAACACAAATTTATTTTTATTTTTTTTGCAATCTGCGTGTTCATATTTTAAACGTTTTTGAAAGGTAAGTTTATAACGCATCATGTTGCACATTTTGTCTCAGACAGCGGAAGTCGTTCTATCAAAGTTCAAGTGGAATGATGTCTACAGTCTTAGTGCAGAACTAATGCTATTCATTATCTCTACATTTATATTTCCAACGTGTACTAGTATATACAATAGACGGAAACCTGATAACCACCCCAAAGGCCAGAGCTTACTTGAGTCCTATGACATCTCCTTGTAACACCGATAGTACTTATTCCGTCATTGGTGTTGGCCTTTTAAACGTGAGACCATGGTTCAAACGCCAGATCAGACATCTTGAACAAAACGAAATATAAAAACAAAAAAATTTCTTCGGCGATTTCATGTCAGCAGATTTTTGGCAAGAGCTCTGAAAGTAAATAAAAATTACGATGAAAAGTTTCTCAAAAAAAATCTGTCGCTTGGAGTTGGTCTCGCCATTCGTGTATAAAAATTGAGACACAGAAAAATTGTAAGAAGCTACGTTGTAATCCAAACAAAAACACGTATATATGTATATATATGTACATCTCAAAATATTAATTTCTTTACAACAATAAATTGAAATTGAAAATGAAATGAAATTCTCTTTTGCTTGCCAAAGGACATTTTTCTTTTGCAAAGGAGGTACAAAATCACTGATAAATTCATAGTAACTGTATGCATACAATTACACAAGAACAGGCACTCATGAACACATCACAAAATAGTGTTAAACGTGAATAGATAGAATTGGCAGAACTAAGGAATGTATTACGAAATGAATGCTTGTTGCAATGGTGCACGATGTAATCAACAAAATAGTCAACGGCAATGTACAAAGACGAGTGTACGTTTCGGCAACTCTCTATCAGTTTGTCGTTAAGTAACTGAACTTCGCTTGTTGTGTCCTTCATTACAGAGATGCATCGTGAAATGGTAGAAGATAAACGAAAAAAGATGCGGTATTGTTCATGGTATGTAAGATTTATATGGCAGCAGTGCTGCTGAATGTTGTATTCATCCACTCTCACAATTAAATTACTTGTAGCTACTCTGAGATTCGAAATAAATAAAAAAAGCTGTTGGAAGCTCTCAGTAAAAAAAAACTATTTGTCTGAGCAAATATGTTGTTAACAGAAAACGACTGTCACCATGGAGCATGTTGTGTGTATTAATTTTATCCATAAGTGGTGGGAGCTACAGTTTAAAGTTGAATTCGAACGACAGATTTTTTGAAAAATTTTTCATGGCAATTTTATTTTCTCTCAGCATTTTTGCCAGTGGACTGCTAAGAGGAGGTCGCCGACAAAATATTATGTTCATACTTCGTTCTGTTGAAGATGTCCGACCGGGTGTTTAAACCGTGGGCTCCGCTCTAATAAGTCAACACACTACCTACCAGACCACGACGACTACTTTCGACGACTGCAATAAATAAACACACTGTCAGCCAGACAGTTGCCGTAGTCTAGTAGGTAGTATGTTGGCTTATTAGACGTAAGGCCACGGTTCAAACCCCAGGTCGGACATTAAAACGAAAATATGAAAAAAAAAATTCTTCGGCGACTTCCACTCAGAAGATTTCTGGCAAGTTCTCTGAGAGTAAATAAAATTGCAATAAAAAGTTTCTCAAAAATCTGTCGTCCCGAGTAGACTTTAAATTGTAGGTTCCGCAACTCATGTATAAAATTAACACACACAACATAAGTGGTGTGAGAAGCTAGGTCGTAATCCTGACTGAAATAATGACCAATTATATATGTATATATGTATGTCAGCTAGACTACGGTGACTTGAATCCGATACCTATTCTAAAAACGTGTTCTTTAAGTTCACTATGATCGGTAAAACCCCAGTTACAATCCTCAGTCTACTTCTCGATAGTTTGATGCATAACTCAAATCACTTCTCATTATAATTACCCATCAAAAGTTGAGATTATTTAAAATCCGAACAAGTGGAAATAGTGTTCGCTTCCCTTTTTTATCCTTTTAAACAAGCAGACCCTTAAAAAACCCTCTTTATATTCTATAGAATAATGCTGGTCTTATCAGCGGCTTGACTGCTACCCTCCCCGCAAGCTAATCTCCCTGCTTACATACATACACAATTGGCAATTACAACGCTTCAGTCAGGATTACGACCTAGTTTCTCACACCACTTATGTTGTGTGTGTTAATTTTATACATGAGGGGCGGGAGATACAGTTGAAAATAGACTCCGAACCACAGACTTTTGCCAGAAATCTGCTGAGAGGATTTCGCTGAAGATGTATTTTTTTTGTATTTTCGTTTTAATGTCTGATCTGGGGTTTGAACCGCGGCCTTTACGTCTAATAAGCCTATACACGACCTACTAGACTACGGCAACTTCCTGCTTATTGCTGCAAATTCCTACGTGACTGGGGATTTAATCCTGACTAGCTTATTCAGCTTTCCATTCTAATCTTAAAGCAACCTCATATCGGCTGAGAGCGCGGAGGGCGGCCTGATTGCCATATGGTGTTGCTATGTCTCGTTCAACTTCCTGTCCAAGTGGAGTAAAGAAAATCTTTCGATAGAGTAAACTTTCACTTTCAAGCAACTCGAAAGTTGTCCCCATGTATTCGTGAATTGTAACACTATATGTACTTCAGCCATGCGTATACCACAGCAGGTTCTTTCTCTTAAAAGACTATATAGGAGCCAAGCTATTCCCTCCAGTGATATTGTATAGTCTCGTTGCAAGGTATTTCGCAATTTCATAGTTTTTACAGGTACTGTCTAGAGGACAGTTAAGTATCTAACTGTCTGGCTGGTCATGATGCCTCCTTATCACAGTCTAGATGACAGTACAAACTGGTAACCATTCTGTTTGTCAGGACATGATGCCTCCTGATTAATACGGCGCTAATCCTGTGCTTACTACCTATCCAATGAGTTTAAATCCAACAGTGTGTTACGAGCAATTATCACTGTGTATACCCAAAATATGAGAGCTTCGACAATCAAAACAAAAACATTTCATTGAACATTTTCATGGCATTACAAGAAATAATTTCTCAAAATTTTAATTCAACTCTGGCAGACATTATAGAAAACCGTATAAAATTTCCTTTTTCTCAGAAAAAAAAATAACACCCAACAAATAACAATTTTCCCAAGACCTCTTCGTCTTTTTGGGTAATAAATTAAGAAACTTTCTTCAATGCATTCAGTGCCACATTAAAGGCTGAAATGAATATTTCATTACAAGGCATTAAGGAGTACACAGTAACGCACCTCCTTGATGACGACTTTTTTTGCAACGATTAGCAGTTACGAGTTTGAAAAATTATTGATGACTTGTACGGTTGACTTCACCGTTTAACACTTGCCATCAGTAAAAACAAATGAAGTGACTTTACAATTGTGTGAAGCGAAGAAAAAAGTAATTTCAATAATAATAAGAAATGAAAATGAAGTTCAAAAGCTATAGGCGGTTAAAAACGACAATGAGGTAAGCTACAGCAATGAGACTTAGGGGTCCACTAGAGTAGTGTGATTTAAATTTGTGATCAAAATTTACTTAAGGAAAGTAGCAATCTCTACTCGATTTGGCAGTCCATGTGTCATATTTAATACTTGGCGTATAAAAAACTATTCGAAATAGCTTCCAACAATGCCAGATAATAGGAGTAAAGGGAATAACTTGGCTCATACATACTATTTTAAGAGAACAAGCGTTCTTTGGTATACTCATGGTTCAAGTACGTACAATGTTACAATTCAAAAAATAAATATTCAGAATACATTGGAAAAACTTTCCAGTTACTTGAAAGCCAAAGTTTACCCTATCGAAAGATGTGCTGTATTCAACTTGTAGAGGAAGTTAGACGGGATATAGCAATACTATCTGAGAGTTAGGTTGCTCTCCGTGCTCTCAGCTGCTATAAGGTTGACTCAATTTTAGAATGAAAAGCTGAATCACCTAGTCAGGATTAAATCTCCAGTCACATAGGAATTTGCAGCAAAAAGTAGGAAGATCACCTTGTGGACAAGGTAGCTTCCACACTGATGATGACAGCAGAATCATTCTATAGAGCCAGAAGAGAGTTTTGAAAGGTTATGGTCGATTAAAAGAAACTTGAAGGAAAACGCACGCTTATCTCGACTTGAAAGGATTTTAAACAATCTTAACTTTTGTTGGGTAATTACACTGAGACGTGATTGGAATTAGGCATCAAACAATCGAGAAGCACTCTGAGGATTGTAACTGGCATTTTAACGGTCATGGTGGACTTAAAGAACACGTTTTTAGAATAGGTATGGGATTCAAGTTACACCGTAGACTAGTAGATAGTTTGACAGCTTATTAGACGCGAGGATCAAAACGAAATATGAAAAAATATTTGTTCAGCGACATTCTCTCAGCAGTCTTTTCGTAAAATCTCTGAAAGTAAATAAACTGCGATTAAAATGTTCTCAAAAATCTGCTGTTCGTAGTTTTTAAATCGTTGAAGTCGTTGTAGTTTAGTAGGTAGTGTGTTGGCTTATTAGACCTGAGGCCACGGTTCAAACCGCAGTTCAGACATCTTCAACAAGACGAAGTATGAAAACATAATTCTTCTGCAACTTCCTCTCAGCAGATTTCTGGCAACAATTCTGAGCATCAAATAAAATTGCCATGAAAATGTTTCTCTAAAAATCTGTCGTTCGGGTCTATTTTCAATTGTAGGTCCCACCACTGATGGATAAAATTAACGCATACAACAAAGGTAATGCGAGAAAGCTAGGTCATAATCCTGACTAAAATGTTGTAATGACCAATTATGTATGTTTGTATGTATGCAGGGTACAACAAAAACATAATAAAACACTTCATCTTCCAAAAAAAAATAAGCAGAAAAAAGTCCTTCATTTAGTCAAGCCTCACACCATACCACTGACGTTAATTACCAATATTACAACAAATATTCGATAATTTCCTATTTTACAATAAACAAAATTCAAAATAATGGAAATGGAAAATTAATGGCTTTTTTTCTCCCTCTCTTTCATATCTCTTGCCTTCTTGCCATTGAGAACATGTCATGGAGAAATTATGTGTCTGGAGACTTTTCGTTTTTCACAATCTTGTTGTGTCTTCAGGATACTCCCACAACTGCTGTAGATATCTATATAGAAAACAATTGCTTGACAAAAAAATAAAAAGAAAGGAAAACAAAACTTATTATTGAATGGTAATAAACTGTTGCTTTTACTTCATTTATCATTCGTTATGTTATGCTACGAAGTTGTTTGGAAATAAAGTGTGACCAACTGTTTAAATTACGGGAGACTGATAAAAATCAAGTGGAGTATAGAAAATACAATACATGCTTGCACAATCGTGCATTACAACCCTTTATTCAGCATTACGACCTAGCTTCTCACGCCACAATTTTATACATGAGTGGCGGGGCCTACAGTTTAAAGTCGACTCCGAACGACAGATTTTTGAGAAACTTTTCATGGCAATTTTATTTACTCTCTGAGTTCTTGCCAGAAATCTTTTGAGAGACAGTTGCCGAAGAAATATTTTTTTATATATTGTTTCGACCTGGGGTTTGAACCGTGGCCTCACGTTTAAAAAGCCAACAGACTACCTACTAGACTACGGCGACTATTCATAGACATTACAATACAGTACGTAATTACTTTTTATTTCTTGTGAAGAGAAACATTACATACTTACATACTAGATTGGTCATTACAATACTTTAGTTGGGATTACAACCTGGCTTATCACACCACCCACGTTGTAAGCGACAATTTTATTAATGAATGGTGATACTTAGAGCTTAACATTTGTAACGACACGTTTCCGCTTGAGTGCTGTGGTAGATCAGCGGCGTCCAGTGGTTCCATAAAACAAAATTGTTTTTCGAAGAAATTTTAAATCTATTTATTTATAAATCCAGAAATAACTTACGTGTTACCTTAAGCTAACTAGATATAAAAGAAAAATTAAATTTAAAATTAATTAAAGAAGAAAAAAAATAAATAACTAGGCCGTCCACACTACTGTCCGTCAAGTGACAGTGCTGAGTGTGTCAAAGGGTGGTCAGAACAACAGTCAAACGGCCTACGCACAGGATGACTGCGATTCCTACTGTCCCGATGATCTTTCCTCGGCACCCTATATCCCAGCACAACAATTGCACGGCCTACGCACAGAACAAGTATTGTACAGGCTTCCTCGTCAGTTGCTAATGTTTGGCTGTGAATAAATCTCTCACCAGTGTGGTCAACCACACCACTAATGAGTTAATTTATTTTTACCAAGCGAGGGCCAATGTTAATAAATATAATTGACACTTACCACTTACCAGCCACTCATCACCAACTAACTCTACTGCTCAAATCATGCCCGCTTTTATTCCCAAAACTAACGAGTGACAGATCAAAGATGATCGCACAATTAGCAACATCAAACATGTTGCGTCATATTCTACACATTACGAATGGGAGAACAAGCGACAGTGGAATTTAACAGAGAGTACAAGTACACTGTATATATGTAATATGTACGTCGTACAACTACCGTTATAAAAAAGAATACAATTTTGCTAAAAATATATCACAAAATCTGCACAGCGATTTTATGAAATATTTTAGGCATTATTATTAAACTTAAATACTAAAATATTTTAAGAAATACAAATTGTGTTTTAAATAATCCATGTATGCAAACAATTATAAGTATATAATATTGAGGAAATGATGGGTGGAAATATGGTGTGGGCAAAAACAAGGTCTCCGCCTTTTGTCGTCACACATTGACTCCTAATGAAAGAAAGTTTTGATGACAATTCTCTTCATTTTTAGAGTTTTTGCGTCCAACATACCTGGTTGCCGAATTACAAAACTACTGTGTCTAGCAGGATCGACTTGAGGTCGATAAGAGAACGATAATGGAACATACGGCGCTATTGGCAATCTCGCTTACAACGTCGGTCTACCCCCACCAGGGTTACTGCTCAAGCTGCCATGATGATGAAACGGAATCGATACAACACCTTATACGTGAGTGCCCTGTACTTCAAAACAAACGTCATCAGTTTTTGGGTGACAAAACATTTGAAAATCTCGGCATGCTGAAGAACGTGCCACTGAGGGAACTGGCCAGTTTCATCTGAACCTCGGGGTAGTTCAAACCCAGCACTAACAGATCATGACAAGTGGGCCTACGTCACACATTATAACACAATGGGACATATGGGCCACCGAGTGAAGTTGTGTATAGACGGCAAGCTAACCGCTTCTTAAACTAACCTAAAGGCCAGATCGGGAAAGAACATGTCTAGTACAGCTGATAACGAGACGTACTAAACGCTCTATTGGTACATAATGTAGTCTGTGATACACGAACAAATACGATTACATATACAGTGCAGCTTTTTTACAACAGATTTTTGTGCTTTAACACGGCTATGTTTTCTGGTTCTCGTCTAATAAGCAAACACACTATCTACCACACAACGGCGTCTACATCAATAATGACTTCCATTTCCTTCTATTTTCATTTTATTTCAAACAATTTTAAGAAAATAGTTGGTCCCATTTGTTAAACTATGAGGCTTTTCTGTGGCGTCTGCGTTAATTGCTTAGCTGGTATTTTTTGCCCTTTTGTGGCAAGAATAAATGTAAGGAGATGGTAAATAATTGCGTTGCGGACTATGATGTCAGCTTAGCGTACTTCTATGTTAGTTTGAAAGAGTTTGACTTAAGCATACTACTTCCTTAGTGTTCCCTAGTTTTGTTGTAATTTATGTCATTGTAGTCATTAGCTTATGCGTGTTTTTTTTTCCTTTTTTTTATTATCTTTTCAATACACTTTCCTTTATCTACGCTTACTACTATATTTGCAGAGTTTATGCGTATAAAAAAACAACAAAATTTGTAATGCAAAACTGTCAATAATTTGATAAACGATGTACCACCTCTAACCACTCTCTTCGTTCGTGACGGTACATATATAGTAAGTATTGTACGCCAGTTGTCGGATAATTGGGTTCGTGTTGATTTTGGTGTGTAGAGTAATGGTAGCCTATTTAGAATCAATTCTTCTTGTAATAGTTGTCCTTGCAATACTTCTATGAAAGTTTAAAGGACTTCTCAAAATCAAATACACGACCTAACTTTACCTTAGAACTTATATAGGTCGCGTCTTTCCTTCTTCGTGGAGCTGTATTTGATATCACTTAAGAAGGCATTCTATATAAAGTCAAAGTCAGTAGCTTTTATTGTTTTCTAGAATAAAAAGTTCATAACTGCGTGAGAATGACGTTGGCCAGTCCATAATTACCAACGACGACAAAAGACATTCGGTTTCAATAGGACGGCGATATCGTCAAGTCAGGATTATCGTTCAGTCGGGATTACGGCCTAGCTTCTCACACCCCTCATGTTGTGTGTATTAATTTTATACATGAGTGGCGGGAAATACAAGTCAAATTCGAACGACAGATTTTTGAGAAATTTTTCATGGCAATTTTATTTACTCTCAGAATTTTTGCCAGAGGAAGTCGTCGAAGAAATATTTTTTCGTATTTCGTTTTGATGTCTGAACCGGGGGTTTGAACCGTGACCTTACGTCTAATAAGCCAACACACTACCTACTAGACTACGGCGATTTCATTGAGACAATCCACATGAGAAAAAGTCACTTCTTGGTATGAATTATCTTCGATTACATTTAACGATGAGCACTAGAGGGCGCTTATTACTATCATTTTTGGATCTGAATTCTATAATTTACAACAACATATTGTTTCAACAAGAGCATGATCATCTCACGTAATGGTGATATCATGATGGCCACCGACATCGTGCGATTTTACCCCATTAGCTTATATAACCCATAGTTTAAATTTAGTTTGATTTATGCGTCAGATTCACAGAAAATTGAACATTTTGGATGCGCCACACTCAGGAAAACAGTGGCATACATTTCAACCTACCTTCACACACCACTTGTGTTGTGTGTGTACATTTTGCACATGAGAGGCGGAACATACAGTTTAATGTCGACTCCAAATGCCAGATTTCTGGACAAACGATTAAGCGAGTGCTGCCTTCAAATTCTGCTGACCTTGCTCTCTCAGCCAATCTTTGCTGCGTCAACACTTTCCTTGCGAAAACACATACTGCGTTCCAATTGTCACATGAGGTTAACATCAGGTTAACTATGTTATCGGGCGTTACCTGGAATCCTACTGTCCTCTCCAGGAAATTTCGTCGAACAATCGCGGGCAAGTAAAGAAAACGTGCTCCGCCGTCTCCCTTTCATTGGGGCATTCTGGGCATGCCTCGTCTACATCATGACCATACTTATAGAGATATGCTCTATAACATCCATGGCCGGTTAGTAACTGTGTCAGGTAGAAATTCACCTGACCGTGTCTCCTTTTGGTCCATTCGCCTATGCTCGGTATGAGTCTTTGGGTCCACCTTCCCTTGGTTGAATTGACTCAGTCATGCTGCCATCTATGCATAGCGTCATCCACTAACTGAACAGGACTGGGGAGATCCATTCCCCTCCTTGTGTCATGTTTCCTCCGCTCTACATCCACTACTAGCCTCAGGGGCATCGTCCCCGCAATCACCAATGCTGCATCAGTAGACACCGTGCGGAAGGCAGAAATCACCCTGAGAGCTGATCTCCTGTAGGCCGTTTCTATACCTGCTCTATAGGTCTTCTTATCCATGGCCCCGGCCCATATAGGGGCCGCATATATAGCGATCGAAGTCACTACCTTCATCAGTAACCGCCTCCTCTCCTGTTTTGGGCCTCCAAGGTTAGGCATTAATCGGGCAAGTGCACACGATGTCGCCGCACACTTTCCACCGACGTACGTCAGGTGTTCCCTAAACGTGAGCCTGTTATCAATCATTACTCCCAGATATTTAATCGCCTGCTTTGATGTTATGCGTTGGTCGCCTACTGTTATTGTAATAAATTCTATCTTCTTCCTACTGCTTACAAGTAGTACATCCGTCTTGTGATCAGCAAGTTTGAGACCTATGCCCGTGATCCAGTTCCTGACCATACCAACCGCAGTGTTACATGTTCTCACTAATTCATCTACATGTTTTCCCCTTATCAACAGGGCAATATCGTCCGCAAAACCAATGATCTGTGTACCTCTAGGGAATCTAAGCCCCAGTACACCATCATACATGACATTCCATAGTATTGGGCCCAGCACGGAATCTTGCGGGACCCCCGCCGATACCGCATATGTCTTCCTGCCATCATCTGTGTCATATAAGAGCACTCTATCCTTAAAGTAGTCCTTAATAAGTTCCAACAAGTAGTTCGGTACATCCTTTCCATCTAGGGCTGTTAAAGTGGCATCCCAATCCGCAGAGTTGAATGCTTTCTTGACGTCCAGGGTGATGATAGCGCAGTACTCCTTATCGCCCTCCAGCCAGCGCTCACCACTGATAGCATCCTTTGCTATTGTCATAGCCATCTCTATTGCATCTATTGTGGAACGGGCTTTTCGGAAACCAAATTGGCGATCCGACAAGCCTTCTGCCCCCAGGAATGCTTCCAGTCTCCTACAAATTATCCTCTCCAAAAGTTTTCCAGCTGTGTCGATCATACAGAGCGGGCGGTAGCCCGATGCATCCTGCGCGTTGTTACCCTTCGGAATTAGAACCAGTCTCTGTCTCTTCCATATCCTAGGGAACGTCCTCTCCTGAATACAAGCATTAAAAACTTGTCTAAACAGCTCAGTATTACTTTCAATGGCCGCCTTAAGCGCAATGTTTGGGATCCCGTCGATCCCCGGTGCTTTGTTAAGTTTCATTTCCCCACAGACTGATTCCAATTCTTGCCTGCTGACTTCTGGGATTTCCTCCGGTGACCGTATATCCCGAACGCAGTATGTAATTTCGGCTTTGCGCGGAAAAAGGTCCGCAACGATTGATTGCAGCTTAGCTGCACATGACGTTGCTGGTGGTCGGAAGCAGTTCAGCTTTCTCATCACCACATTATATCCAGTTCCCCAGGGATTCTCGTCCACATCGGCGCACATTTCCCTGTAGCATCTTCTCTTGCTGAGCGCAATGGCCCCATTAAGGCTGGTCCTACACCTTCTATATCTTTCACGCAGTTCTGCAAATTCATCCCGGCCTCTGGCCCTTTGGAATAGCCGCCGTGCGCGGTTGCATTTACGCCTCAGATCCGCTATATCCGCGTTCCACCAGTAGACGTGTTTCTTCCCACACATATTACGCCTCCTTGCCATAGAAACGTTGCAAGCCTCCGTTATGGAGCGCATAAGTTCCGTCGCCTTGTCATTCGCGTTCCCGAATAACCGAATATCCTCCAATGCGAGGACAAAGGTTTCCCTGTCAAAGGTGGAGTCCTTCCAAAGAGGGTTCGGCGGTGCGGCAGGAACGTTGTGTCCCGTAGAGCGTTCCCGGATCTCAAAAATGATAGCCTGATGATCGCTATGTGTGTAGATGTCAGACACCAACCAGGTAGATGAGGTCGCCAGTGAGTCGCTGACGAATGTCAGGTCAATTTTAGAGCAGCGTCCATTTCTCGAGAATGTATCCCTATCACCACTATTAAGTAAAACTACCTCCAATGTTGCAAGTGCGTCGAGTAGGCATTCTCCTCTTGGATTAGTGAATGCCGAGCCCCATTCAACAGCCCAAGCATTGAAATCCCCGGCAATTACCACAGGTCTCACGTTCCTTGCTTCCTTAACGATGTCATATATTCTGCGTCTATAGTCTTCTATTGATAGGCTAGGGGGAAGATAACAGCTGAAGAAATGTACCCCATTAACGGTGCATTTCACAAAGCTCTCCCACCTGTCGTCGACATTTCCCATTGGGAATTTACCACAGGACCACATCGAAGCCCTATTGCATTTGCTGGCTATCCAACGTTGGTTTTCAGGTGCTCTGTAGTGCTCGCTCATTACTGCCAAGTCTATTCTCTGCTCCCGCACCGTCTGTTTAAGTAGCTCCTGCGCCGCTTCGCAATGGTTCAAGTTCAACTGCAGGACTCTCATTTACCTGAGTATGTCAACTTCCGTCGTGCCGCTAGATAGTGTGCGCACTTATGTCCTCCCGTGATATGCTTCGCGTCCGCATCCGGATCGCCTCTACAAAGAAGGCAGTGAGGGTCACGGTCGCAAGCCTTGGCAATGTGACCTTGCCCTCCGCATTTGAAGCAGTGTTTGGACCAGTCACTATTACTGCTACACTTCCCTGCTACATGCCCGAACTGCAAGCACTTGTAACATCTCCTTGGGGTTACCTTTCTCAGTAAGCGGCAAACTGTCCACCCTACACGCAGTTTACCAACTTCCTCTGCCCTGCCTGCCAGCTTCATAGGGATTGCGATTACCGCCGTCCTAGTACCTCCTGGAACGTTCCTGATCGTCTTGAGAGCCGACGGTTGTATTTCCCCGATTTGGTCCCTCCATGCGGCGATTATTTCCTCCTCAGTTGTTACTTCATCCAGGTATCTTAGTTCGAATGTAGCCTCCTCAGTTATCGTTCTGACCTCTATCTCTTCGGCCAATAAGCTCCTTAGCTTAGAACGGTGCATCTCCGTAGCCACCTCTGCCGATCTTCTAAACTCCAGAAGGATTTCGCCCCTTTGTGTCTTCTTCACAAGCTGGACATCCTCGCCAACTGATTTAAGCTCCGGGGCATTCCTTACCTTCCTTAGAATGTCCGCAAACGATAGTTTCTCGGTTGGCTTTATTATCACTGCGTCTGGTCTTGGAGGTTTTCTGCGCTTCCTGGTTTTCACGATCCAATCATTGTGCTCCTGGGTGTTTTCCACTGTTGCTGCGGGCACTACCACAGTCTGGTTCGTAGCAGTTGCTGGTCTCCCAGGCGAGTCACTATTCCTAACCTCAGCGGCAGGCTTGACTAGTCCACGAGGACGGGTTGTCCTGGTCTTCTTTGGAGGTGTTCTCCTTGGTTTTTCCAATTCATCCCTTTGCCTTTTGGAAGCACAAGGTGTCCCTTGTTGCATGATCGTCTGTGTGCTTCTGTCATTGGTTCTGACCTTTACCTCCTGTTCCGCAACTTTATCCTTAGCGGCTTGCTGGTATAGTGACGATATAGAAGCTACTAGATCGCGCATCGCTTGGTGGATGGACCTCCTTCCTCCGCCCATCATCTCCACGAGTTCCGAGATTCTGTCGCCTAGCTTGGTGAAATCATCCACCTCCTTTTCAGGAGCTTTGCTCCTCTGTAACTCCGGTGGTGACGAGCGAGATCTCTCGCCGTTCTGCTTCAGCGGTGGTGAGTGGAGTAACCTCGAAGCCCTCCGGAAAGGATTCAGGAAAGGGCTGTCCTGCTGGGTCTCCTTTGCACCCTCGGTGCCGGCTGGAGAAGTAGCGCCTGTAAAGTTATATAGATTGTTGTTAAATTCCATTTTATTGGGTCCCAACTTGGAGCCGTTATCTTGGATTCGTTGTGTAGTTACCCTTATTGTGGTCCCATGGTTATCTTTGCAATGCAGGGAGGCCATGCGAGGGTTGACACAAGTCCTCATGAGAGCTTGTGTTCAGAGCCAGACCGGGAGCTAAACAGAAGAAATTCTTAACTGCCCCTACACCCCAACTCAACGGGACGAGTCCAAGATCGTTCTCCAAGGCTTGCCAGGTTTTAACGGGACGGAGACAGATGGTGTATTAGCCTGAAAGCCGTCTGTACCAGATTTCACTCCAGCGCATATTGGTAACAGAATACCCCATCCGCCAGCTCATGTCATCAAACCCAAATAGTAGTGTAGTCCAGTATACCATAATCAGAATCTTACTGGAATCAATTCTGATGCCTATACGACTAGGCTTCGATCGTCCACATCCGTTGGGTGCGTGCTTGCACGCATGCTGGTATGTGATTCCCACGGTGCTATCGTGATACCACGGTAGGTGGAATCCTACTGTCCTCTCCAGGAAATTTCGTCGAACAATCGCGGGCAAGTAAAGAAAACGTGCTCCGCCGTCTCCCTTTCATTGGGGCATTCTGGGCATGCCTCGTCTACATCATGACCATACTTATAGAGATATGCTCTATAACATCCATGGCCGGTTAGTAACTGTGTCAGGTAGAAATTCACCTGACCGTGTCTCCTTTTGGTCCATTCGCCTATGCTCGGTATGAGTCTTTGGGTCCACCTTCCCTTGGTTGAATTGACTCAGTCATGCTGCCATCTATGCATAGCGTCATCCACTAACTGAACAGGACTGGGGAGATCCATTCCCCTCCTTGTGTCATGTTTCCTCCGCTCTACATCCACTACTAGCCTCAGGGGCATCGTCCCCGCAATCACCAATGCTGCATCAGTAGACACCGTGCGGAAGGCAGAAATCACCCTGAGAGCTGATCTCCTGTAGGCCGTTTCTATACCTGCTCTATAGGTCTTCTTATCCATGGCCCCGGCCCATATAGGGGCCGCATATATAGCGATCGAAGTCACTACCTTCATCAGTAACCGCCTCCTCTCCTGTTTTGGGCCTCCAAGGTTAGGCATTAATCGGGCAAGTGCACACGATGTCGCCGCACACTTTCCACCGACGTACGTCAGGTGTTCCCTAAACGTGAGCCTGTTATCAATCATTACTCCCAGATATTTAATCGCCTGCTTTGATGTTATGCGTTGGTCGCCTACTGTTATTGTAATAAATTCTATCTTCTTCCTACTGCTTACAAGTAGTACATCCGTCTTGTGATCAGCAAGTTTGAGACCTATGCCCGTGATCCAGTTCCTGACCATACCAACCGCAGTGTTACATGTTCTCACTAATTCATCTACATGTTTTCCCCTTATCACCAGGGCAATATCGTCCGCAAAACCAATGATCTGTGTACCTCTAGGGAATCTAAGCCCCAGTACACCATCATACATGACATTCCATAGTATTGGGCCCAGCACGGAATCTTGCGGGACCCCCGCCGATACCGCATATGTCTTCCTGCCATCATCTGTGTCATATAAGAGCACTCTATCCTTAAAGTAGTCCTTAATAAGTTCCAACAAGTAGTTCGGTACATCCTTTCCATCTAGGGCTGTTAAAGTGGCATCCCAATCCGCAGAGTTGAATGCTTTCTTGACGTCCAGGGTGATGATAGCGCAGTACTCCTTATCGCCCTCCAGCCAGCGCTCACCACTGATAGCATCCTTTGCTATTGTCATAGCCATCTCTATTGCATCTATTGTGGAACGGGCTTTTCGGAAACCAAATTGGCGATCCGACAAGCCTTCTGCCCCCAGGAATGCTTCCAGTCTCCTACAAATTATCCTCTCCAAAAGTTTTCCAGCTGTGTCGATCATACAGAGCGGGCGGTAGCCCGATGCATCCTGCGCGTTGTTACCCTTCGGAATTAGAACCAGTCTCTGTCTCTTCCATATCCTAGGGAACGTCCTCTCCTGAATACAAGCATTAAAAACTTGTCTAAACAGCTCAGTATTACTTTCAATGGCCGCCTTAAGCGCAATGTTTGGGATCCCGTCGATCCCCGGTGCTTTGTTAAGTTTCATTTCCCCACAGACTGATTCCAATTCTTGCCTGCTGACTTCTGGGATTTCCTCCGGTGACCGTATATCCCGAACGCAGTATGTAATTTCGGCTTTGCGCGGAAAAAGGTCCGCAACGATTGATTGCAGCTTAGCTGCACATGACGTTGCTGGTGGTCGGAAGCAGTTCAGCTTTCTCATCACCACATTATATCCAGTTCCCCAGGGATTCTCGTCCACATCGGCGCACATTTCCCTGTAGCATCTTCTCTTGCTGAGCGCAATGGCCCCATTAAGGCTGGTCCTACACCTTCTATATCTTTCACGCAGTTCTGCAAATTCATCCCGGCCTCTGGCCCTTTGGAATAGCCGCCGTGCGCGGTTGCATTTACGCCTCAGATCCGCTATATCCGCGTTCCACCAGTAGACGTGTTTCTTCCCACACATATTACGCCTCCTTGCCATAGAAACGTTGCAAGCCTCCGTTATGGAGCGCATAAGTTCCGTCGCCTTGTCATTCGCGTTCCCGAATAACCGAATATCCTCCAATGCGAGGACAAAGGTTTCCCTGTCAAAGGTGGAGTCCTTCCAAAGAGGGTTCGGCGGTGCGGCAGGAACGTTGTGTCCCGTAGAGCGTTCCCGGATCTCAAAAATGATAGCCTGATGATCGCTATGTGTGTAGATGTCAGACACCAACCAGGTAGATGAGGTCGCCAGTGAGTCGCTGACGAATGTCAGGTCAATTTTAGAGCAGCGTCCATTTCTCGAGAATGTATCCCTATCACCACTATTAAGTAAAACTACCTCCAATGTTGCAAGTGCGTCGAGTAGGCATTCTCCTCTTGGATTAGTGAATGCCGAGCCCCATTCAACAGCCCAAGCATTGAAATCCCCGGCAATTACCACAGGTCTCACGTTCCTTGCTTCCTTAACGATGTCATATATTCTGCGTCTATAGTCTTCTATTGATAGGCTAGGGGGAAGATAACAGCTGAAGAAATGTACCCCATTAACGGTGCATTTCACAAAGCTCTCCCACCTGTCGTCGACATTTCCCATTGGGAATTTACCACAGGACCACATCGAAGCCCTATTGCATTTGCTGGCTATCCAACGTTGGTTTTCAGGTGCTCTGTAGTGCTCGCTCATTACTGCCAAGTCTATTCTCTGCTCCCGCACCGTCTGTTTAAGTAGCTCCTGCGCCGCTTCGCAATGGTTCAAGTTCAACTGCAGGACTCTCATTTACCTGAGTATGTCAACTTCCGTCGTGCCGCTAGATAGTGTGCGCACTTATGTCCTCCCGTGATATGCTTCGCGTCCGCATCCGGATCGCCTCTACAAAGAAGGCAGTGAGGGTCACGGTCGCAAGCCTTGGCAATGTGACCTTGCCCTCCGCATTTGAAGCAGTGTTTGGACCAGTCACTATTACTGCTACACTTCCCTGCTACATGCCCGAACTGCAAGCACTTGTAACATCTCCTTGGGGTTACCTTTCTCAGTAAGCGGCAAACTGTCCACCCTACACGCAGTTTACCAACTTCCTCTGCCCTGCCTGCCAGCTTCATAGGGATTGCGATTACCGCCGTCCTAGTACCTCCTGGAACGTTCCTGATCGTCTTGAGAGCCGACGGTTGTATTTCCCCGATTTGGTCCCTCCATGCGGCGATTATTTCCTCCTCAGTTGTTACTTCATCCAGGTATCTTAGTTCGAATGTAGCCTCCTCAGTTATCGTTCTGACCTCTATCTCTTCGGCCAATAAGCTCCTTAGCTTAGAACGGTGCATCTCCGTAGCCACCTCTGCCGATCTTCTAAACTCCAGAAGGATTTCGCCCCTTTGTGTCTTCTTCACAAGCTGGACATCCTCGCCAACTGATTTAAGCTCCGGGGCATTCCTTACCTTCCTTAGAATGTCCGCAAACGATAGTTTCTCGGTTGGCTTTATTATCACTGCGTCTGGTCTTGGAGGTTTTCTGCGCTTCCTGGTTTTCACGATCCAATCATTGTGCTCCTGGGTGTTTTCCACTGTTGCTGCGGGCACTACCACAGTCTGGTTCGTAGCAGTTGCTGGTCTCCCAGGCGAGTCACTATTCCTAACCTCAGCGGCAGGCTTGACTAGTCCACGAGGACGGGTTGTCCTGGTCTTCTTTGGAGGTGTTCTCCTTGGTTTTTCCAATTCATCCCTTTGCCTTTTGGAAGCACAAGGTGTCCCTTGTTGCATGATCGTCTGTGTGCTTCTGTCATTGGTTCTGACCTTTACCTCCTGTTCCGCAACTTTATCCTTAGCGGCTTGCTGGTATAGTGACGATATAGAAGCTACTAGATCGCGCATCGCTTGGTGGATGGACCTCCTTCCTCCGCCCATCATCTCCACGAGTTCCGAGATTCTGTCGCCTAGCTTGGTGAAATCATCCACCTCCTTTTCAGGAGCTTTGCTCCTCTGTAACTCCGGTGGTGACGAGCGAGATCTCTCGCCGTTCTGCTTCAGCGGTGGTGAGTGGAGTAACCTCGAAGCCCTCCGGAAAGGATTCAGGAAAGGGCTGTCCTGCTGGGTCTCCTTTGCACCCTCGGTGCCGGCTGGAGAAGTAGCGCCTGTAAAGTTATATAGATTGTTGTTAAATTCCATTTTATTGGGTCCCAACTTGGAGCCGTTATCTTGGATTCGTTGTGTAGTTACCCTTATTGTGGTCCCATGGTTATCTTTGCAATGCAGGGAGGCCATGCGAGGGTTGACACAAGTCCTCATGAGAGCTTGTGTTCAGAGCCAGACCGGGAGCTAAACAGAAGAAATTCTTAACTGCCCCTACACCCCAACTCAACGGGACGAGTCCAAGATCGTTCTCCAAGGCTTGCCAGGTTTTAACGGGACGGAGACAGATGGTGTATTAGCCTGAAAGCCGTCTGTACCAGATTTCACTCCAGCGCATATTGGTAACAGAATACCCCATCCGCCAGCCCATGTCATCAAACCCAAATAGTAGTGTAGTCCAGTATACCATAATCAGAATCTTACTGGAATCAATTCTGATGCCTATACGACTAGGCTTCGATCGTCCACATCCGTTGGGTGCGTGCTTGCACGCATGCTGGTATGTGATTCCCACGGTGCTATCGTGATACCACGGTAGTTCAATACTTTGAGCGGCATTGTTTCGCTTTAAAGCATCAGTGTCATTGGGTATATGCCAGACTTTTCATCCGCACCCTCTACCTTTGCCCTCCCATTTAGTCGCCTTTTACGACAAGCAGGGAACCACTATGGTAGTATTCTAATCCGCTACCACACGGGCGAAAATTATTTATTGTTCGCACAATTCTGTGTGCCACTGTTCACATCTTGCTGTAAACAACAACAGTTTGCTTTCTTTGCTATTCTTCTCTACACTCTTTTGCGTGAACACTAACAATTGTCCGGCAGATCTTTATAGCGGTGAACTTCAAACCACGATTATTCTCTTCACACGCAATGCGTCTTTACACAAGACTGACTGAATTTTTACTGACTCCGTTGCCTGCTTTGTCTTGCCCTTTATATCGCGGGGTAAACAGTCTGATGAATGCTCTTAAAAGAGAATGACTTCGTCTTCGAGGAATCTCCAGAAATGTAAACGTAAACGTTATTGTTGTCTGTGTATTTTGTTTACATTTGTCCTTTTAGTGTTGTTGTTGCCTGTTTGTTTACTTGTTTATCTCTTTTTTACTGATGTTGTTGCTATATTTTTGTTTATTTGTCGATCATGTAAACAAGTCCATTGTTTTTGTGTTTGTAGCTTTTGTTTAGCATTTTAATGTTAAACGATGTATCACCATTTCCACTTTCGGAACAATATGATTAGTCCTACGACTGTGCATATAAAAATTGAAGTTGTTCTACAAATTATGTTTTTAATAACTACTACGCATCACTGTCACCATCACCATCACCACCACTATCTATCACCACATTGTTGTAATGTCGACACATTGATGAGAACTTGTAGCACAAGACGTTGTCGTGGAAATAATTTCCATGTCATATGACAACTTGACTTGCGACTGTTAAATGTTGCATGGTTTTCCCCATTTGAATAATGTATTCATGTGTAAATTTTCCAAAAACGTCTGTCCTAACTGTCTATCCACATTTATTCAAGTATGTATGTGTCACTGAGTAAATAAACGAACACATGAGTGAGTGAGTAAGTGAGTGAGTGAATATACATGATGAATGTACGTGATGTTCACACTTGAAAAAGATGTCTTTAAGGCACTGGCTGTCACAATATTTTTGTCATCAATTTAATGTCAATTTCAGCGATGTATGGACGCTTTTTTAAATTTTTTTGTTTTAATAATTAATAACACTGTTCATGGTATTGGTTTAAATAATAATTAAGTAAGGATTTTTAAAGTTGTATTGAAAAAAAGTAAGCTAGGCAGTATAAGAGTATATTGTTTTTAGGTCTGGACAGAGACTTAAGAAGCCAATTCGGCCATGAGATGAAATATCACAGACCCCATTACATATAAGGTGCAATGAAAAACACAAAAGACACCTACATTCGATGATTACATCAATGGACAACTGTCTAGGGGTTAACATTTCAGGTTTTTTACAATGAATTGAATTTCCACAGTGGTCTTGTATAGCTGATGCTCAGTAAAAAGGTTCCGATATTAAACTTTCTTTTAGGCTGCCTAACCACTACAGTGTTTTCCAAGCAGAGGTCATGGCAATTTTGTAAGCGGCGCAATGCATGTTGAGTGACAGAAATTTCCCTGAAGTCTCTTGACAGCCAGGCTGCCATTAAGACCCGAGAGTACTTTTAACATCCATTCTTGTCCATGAATGCTGAGGATTTCTTAGAGAAATTTTGAATCATTCAAGAGGTAATACTCCTTATTCTCCCTTTCCTACTTCCTCTCCTTTTTTCCATTCCCTTCTTTATCCTCTCACTTAAAGGGCGTTCTGTACAGTGGGTCAACTTGACCTCCGGGTACTGTACTTGTCTCATTTGACAAGTACATGTCCTCCAACCTAAACCTAAACCTAAGAGGTAACTCTTATGTGGTTACCAAAACACAGAGATATCGTTGGAATTGCATTGCTGGCGAGTTGGCCAAGAACAGAACCTGCAATTTTCGTTAAGTTGCAGGGTATACGTATTCCGATTGTGTTCTCCAGATATATGTATGTCTAGCTCGTTTTCTATACCCCTTTGGCTTCAGTCATTTGCTACATTACATTACAACCCTTCAGTCAGGATTACGACCTAGTTTTTCACACCACTTATGTGGTTTGCATTAATTTTTATACATGAGTGGCGGGACCTATAGTTTAAAGTCGATTGCGAAAGACAGATTTATTTTTTGAAAAACTTTTGCACGGCAATTTTATTTACTTTCAGAGTTTGTGGCAAAAATCTGGAGGTCGACGAAGAAATATTTTTTCATATTTCGTTTTGTTGCAGATATCGCGTTTTGAACCGTGACTTCACGTCTAATAAGCCAACACACTACCTACAGGTATAAGAACGCATGATTGTTGAGATTTTTTTGTTTGTTTTTTTCTTTGCCTTTCCTTTACCTACTGTATTGGTCATTACACCCTTTTGCCAGATTTTCTACTTTGCTTCTCACACCACTTATGTTGTGTATGTTAACTTGTATACATGAGTGGCGGTACCTGCTGTTTAAAATCGGCTCCGAATTATAGATTTTTGAGAAGTTTTTCATTGCAATTTGATTTACTTTCACAGTTTTTGCCAGAAGACTGCTACGGGGAAGTCGGCGAACAAATATTTTTTAAATTTCATCTTGTTTGAGAAGTCTGAGCTGAGGTTTGAAAGACGGGCTCTTGTATAAGAAGCTAAGTCTCAGCTAATATATCGTTTTTTCGCTACTCATAAGCATTAATGAAATTTTGAATATAAGTGTGTCAACAATATTGAAATTTAACTCTGATTCATTCGTGCTCAATACATACATACATAATTGGTCATTACAACCCTTCAGTCAAGATTACGACCTAGTTTCTCACATCACTTATGTTGTGTGTGTTAATTTTATACATGAGTGGTGGGACCTACAGTTTAAAGTCGACTCCGAACGACCGATTTTTGAGAAACTTTTCATGGCAATTTTATTTACCCGCAGAGTTTTTGCCAGAAATCTGCTGAGAGGAAGTCGCCGAAGAAATACTTTTTGTATTTTGTTTTGATGTCTGGCCTGGGATTTGAACCCTGGCTTTTGGCTTAATAACCCAACACACTACCTACTAAACTACGGCGACTTCGTACTGGTGATGTTGATTTATAAGCACAGATTGCAATGAGTATGCGTACAACGTTGACATCAAACTCATACCATTCGAAATATGTTTGATTCATAAGCCTACTCATTTAGATTCATAACTTTAGAAAAATACTTATAAATGATTCCAGTGACTCGAATCATTCATTAAAATTTTCAGTCTTAGCTGTTGTTGCATTTACAAACAAAGAAAAAGACAAAGGCAACAACTAGTGAGTATTGTAGTGTTTGTACACGAATCATACTTATTATGTGATTCTTGTAAATGCTGAGTCATTGAGAGTCGAAATCAGCAACATCATACGTGTTGTTAAGTGCGAATATGATGAGTACTTCAAACTTTGAATATGAGTAGAGGTTCCATGACGCATAGTAAAATCAGTATGAATGCGTATAAGTTTCAGAAAGTATGGGCATAATTCGATTCCACTCATGTTTTTAATACTTATTGCTGACTGCAAATTTGCCAGGTTTAGAACTACATTTGAAAATCGCCTTAAAGACTGTTTCTTTAGGTAAAAAATTCCTGAGAAAACTTTCCATTAACTTTACAAAAATTATAATTTAACCGCTTACGCTGGTAGATATTTACAAAATTCCAATGAAATAAATGAAATATTTGTGTGAGCAAAAAGTTTTTGGTGTCCCTTTGGCATTCTTTATGGGTACTCACTATTATTTACTACCCAACATACAGATTATTATGCCCTCATGCAATATATTCCCTTTGCTTGTTAGCATTTACTTTGTTTCTCTATTAAAACGATTCCTATTTCCAACTCTCTTTTATTCTACAATTTTCCTCTTTGTCTTCTTGCAGATTTGCTTTTCTTTAAATCTTTTCATTTAGCATTTCTTTCTCTTCTGCAGTTTGCCAAAAAAAGAAACACTTTCACAGCTTTTTCCCCTGAGTGACTCTAATTCTAATAGTCCGTGAAATTCTTGGTGAAATTATTTCTCTATGCAGTAGTCTTTTCATTCGTTGCAGTTCAGTTTCCTTTTTGGCAAATTATTTGTCTTGATTTCAATCGCTTGTCCCTAAAGAAGACTTATCAGCTTGATTTTAAAGGAATTTTTTTTTTGGTTGCTCAATGGAAGGGTACAAGGAGAAATATATTAGTTACAAAGTGTTAAAGCATTAGGGATTAGTTTATAAAATGATAGCGAAATCAATTGCAGGCGTTAATTAGAATATAAGGAAAGGATACAGGGAATTTATCACCGTGATTAGACGTGACGCCATGGTCAAACTCCAACTCAGACATCTTCAACAAAACGAAATTTGAAAAATATTTCTTCAGCTACTGTCTCTCAGCAGATTTCTGACAACAACTCTGAGCATCAAATAAAATTGCCATGAGGAAGTTTCTCAAAAATATGTCATCCGGAGTCAACTTCAAACTGCAAATCCCGCCACTCATGTATAAAATTAACTTGCAGAACATAAGTGGTATGCGATGTTAGGTTGTAATCCTGACTAAAGGATTATAATATAAACGAAAGAAACGTGTGATTATTAGTCACCAAAAAAAAAAAAATTCCATAATTTTTTTCAATAATTTTAGCCACGAAAAAATACGCAGCACAACCCCATTCTATTGGCAGCGTACCAATTAAACACCTTCTACCCGAGCATCACAAAATTAAAAAAAATTTTCCTCTGTTATCATGTTGCAATTAAAATAATTCCCAACATTATTTCACATAAAATTAAATTAAAATCGTAACCAAAATACATATTTTTTGGCCTGTAATTATAATTCCATTGAATTTATAAGTTTTTGTTCATTTTAAACGAAATATTTTTTCAATGTTTACTACGCTTTGGGGAATACGCTTGCTTGGCCAAATGGTGCTAATTTAAACACACATTTTTAATGAAATTATTTTCGTGGCACAAATATGATTTTAAATTATTGAAATGTGTTGTTGTTGTGCATAAGAAAGTTTCATTATGATTGAACAAAAATTTTTTTTTTCCAATAGATGTAGCAGTCAGAAGCTCTTGATGTTCTGGGCATGAAAATTCAGTGTGATGTTCTGTTCTTAAGACAGTGCAAGAAATAATTCACTTCATTTGATCTCCTTACTTATTCACGCCACTCATATCCGTACGAGAGTGGAATACAACACTTATGTATGGACCGGTGCCTCGAAGTCATACAGGAACAGGGCGAAGGTGCTCATTAATAACGGCAGATTATCCAACTCATTCTTGGATTGTCGTCGCAGTAGGGCTTGTGTTTCACTGTTCTATCGCTGCCACAACGGATTTTGTTCGAACGAAATAAGGGAACTTGTTCTCGAGTATCATGTATTCATACGTAACAATTATCCTTCTCGCCGTATCCATCCGTTTGTGGTGTGTTTGGCCAGTGCATCGCCAGTGCATCGCACACAGCATTACGGACTAATTTCGTTCTTTAAACGGGATCAGAGATCAGCAATGAGTATTCAAAAAGATGAGTAAAATCGAATCATACTCATAATTTCTGATACTTATACGCATTCATACTTATTTTAATATCATGGAACCTCTACTTATATTGAAAGTTTGAAGTACTCATCATATTCATACTTAACAACTCGTATGATGTTGTTGATTTCAACTCTCCATGACTCAATATTTACAAGAATCACAAAATAAGTGTGATTCATGTACGTACACAAAAATACTCACTAAATGGCTGTGTGTTTGCTCTGCTTGCTGCTCTGTCTTTTTTTCTTGGTTATGAGTCTTTTTCGTTTTTTTTTTTGCAAATGCAACAACATCTAAGACTGTAAATTTTTATGAATGATTCGAGTCACTCGAATCATTTATAAGTATTATAAGTATTTTTTTAAAGTTATGAATCTAAATGAGTAGGCTTATGAATCAAACATATTTCGATTGGTATGAGTTTGATATCAACGCTGTACTTATACTCATTGCAACCTGTACTTGTAAATCAACGTTGTAGCGAGTACGAAAGAATCAGAGTAGTTAGATTTCAATATTGTTGAATGCTTATGAATAGCGAAAACACGATTCATTGCTGATCTCTGGTCGGGATATTCGTATGTCGAACTCCCTTCCTGTAGAGGTCTTTTCTATCACTTATTATATAAAGAGATTGAAATCTAGTGTCCACAAACACTACTCCCTCTTTCCTCTTTCCCATATCGTATTTTTCTGGTTCCAACACAATGTACTTTATGAGTAGGGTTTTGGTCGTAATAAGAAATTTTTTTTTTCACAATATGAGTAAATATTGCCTGAGTAATTTTATCGGCACTAAATAAAACTTAGATTGCTTCCCTAAATAATCGTGGAGCCCCTTGTATGACGCAAAAAGTCACTTGGTTAGTATCCAAGCTCTTATTAAGAAGATGTAACATTTCACTCCTCAGTAAGATATCAGCATTATCTCTTCATATTCCTGGTTATGAAAGTCGTCGTAGTCAAGTAGTTAGTGTCTTGGCTTATTATATGAGAGCTCGTGATTCAAACCCATGCTGAGACATTTCGATTTCCTTAGGCGTCTTCCTCTCTTCAGTATTCCGCCAAAAACAAAAATTTACGTGGATCTTATGTGACCTAGCCATAGTGTTTGTGCTGTTTGACACAGTGAATGTAGTCTGAGACAGTCTGGATTACAATCAAGCTTCTCTCACCAGTTATGTTGTGTGTGTTAATTTTATACATGAGTTACGGCAGGACCTACAGTTTAAAGTCGACTTCGTACAACAAATTGTTTGAGTAACTTTTCATGGCAATTTTATTTTGATCTCAGAGTACGTACACAGCATCATCCTTTTGAAACCACATGTCGCTAAGTCACCAGTTGGCCTCCTTTATCGTAAGTTTTGATATCATAACCTTGGCACTAATCATTCAAGTAGAAATCCTTACAATTGAAATAAATTTTTAGTGAAATATGTTCTCCTAACTAGCAACCTGTTACCAGTGTCTTGAAATATGTTGCTCAGTTTCTTTTCATTTTGTTAAGAAGTTTTTGCTGTGCTTACTCATGAGAATCTTGAAACCTTAAATTTGGATTGAATAACTGCAAGATATGATAGACTAAGGCGGCTTGGAGAGTGATATGTTAGGCCATACTGACATACTTATGAAATTTTCAATTTCTCTTTCTTATCATATTTGCACTTTAAATTTATAAAATTTTCCATATTCGCTGATTGATTTGTGTTGAATAGTAATTGAATTTATTTACTTGACCGCCTCCGCATATAGACTTTCTACGTCCATCTTTATTATGCGTATTAAAAAATTTCGAATTTATGGGATGGTATCCCATGTTAAGCATCGAACAAATCATATTGAATTATTAGAGTTTATTTACAATTTATTTCGTCTTTTATAGGCTTGAAGTAGACAACTGTTGACAACATTTTTATCGATAATAACATGTAAATACCAGCCGCAAATTCAAGTAATAACCACAATAATCGTTTACAAAGGATACTGTCCCCTCTTTTATTTTCGAAATGGACAAGTTTTATGTCGTAAAGCTTAGTGCAATTGCCTATAAAAGTGGTGCTAAAATTGAAGAGTGAAATATTGTTTGCCATTAAAGAAATAAATTGAATTGTCAGCTCCCGCTAGCCAAGGCGTTAAGGCATTAATTAAAAATTGTCTTCTCCTATTACAGGTTTTGTGTTGAAAACCCAAATGCTAGACACCAGCTAATTTACAAAGATTTACAAGTCTTTGGACATTATTTACAGCGACAACAACTGTGTGAAGTTAGCACACAGGAAACGTGTGCTATGTGGATGACAGTTCATGTCTGATGTAGATTAAAAAGGTGTGAACGTAATTTAAATGAATTTTTTATATGCAAAATAATGGACAAAACAATTACCCAAGATCTCAACAAACCTGTATGTATGTTATACAAGGAAAAAACTCTGAAAGTAAAATAAAATTTTCATGAAAACTTTCTCAAAAATCTGTCCTTCAGCGGCGAAAATAAACTGTAGGTCTCACTGCTTATAAGTAAAATGAATATACACAACATAAGTGGCGTGAGAAACTAGGTCGTAGTCAATTAAATAAGTAAGTAAACTAATAGGTTCACACTGACGCGTTTTTGCCTATTTAAAAACGTTTAAAATATGAGTTCGTTGATTGCAAACAAAATAAAAATAAATTTGTGTTTAGTTTTAATTAAAATTCTTTATTATTCCCACTATTTTATATGACACTGTTCACAACTTTATGTTACAACAACAATATGCTTAGTTCGTTATTCTTCTGTACACTTCTGCTTGCGTAAGCACTAACAACTGTTCGGTAGAACTTTACAACGGCGATCCTCAAATCACGACTTGTTCTTTTCACACGCAACGCGTCCTCACACAAGATTGACTGAATTTTACTACTCGTTGCCTGCTTTGTCTTGCCTTTTTATATGCCCACGTAAACAGGCTGATGAAGGTTCTTGAAGTTGAACGTTCGTGATTTCGCTTTCTCGAGAACTCTATCGCAACTTCACTGTTGTTTATGTATTTTGTACAAATTGCTTGTTGTTGCGTTCTCATTTACATGTCTATCGCCTTTTCTTTCATACTGATGTTGTTGATTGACTTGTAACAAGTTCGTTGTATTTGTTTGTGTAGCTTTTGCTCATTTTAATGTTAAACGATGCTACACCGTTTCCATTTTCGTAACAATGTTCTTTGCGAGCAATATTTGCCAGGTTATAACTTTCACGGCAAGCACTATAAATGTATGATTATTTACTTCTTTTGGTCTGCATGGTATGACCTGGACAACAAACACATGTGGGTGCAACAACACATGTCGTATGATATATTCGGCAAAAAGCAAGGTAATGTGAACTGGCCACCAACATCATGCCATATGACCTCGTTTGAAAGTTTTCTCGTGGAGTTTTCTTATGTCGCATATGTATTCAAATAAGTCGCAAACCAGGCAGGTCCTTAGAGCAAACATAACCAATGCCATCGGTCAAATTCAGAGTGATTTATGCGCCACAGTCATGGAAAATTTGACATTTTTAATGCGCTCCACCTAGAGGCTGTGAAAGCTATAATATTCCTCACACAATGGCATCAATAGGTTTTACAAACGCATAAAATATTCTTATGATATCTCACAACATATTGTTTGTAATTATAATTTCTGCAAGTATTTTATTTTGTTTTTATTTTCGATATTATTAAAATTGTAATTCGCTCTACCGCAATGCAGATATGAGAACACCTACCCAGTATCCATACATACTCAAAAATGTGGCAGTACTGCAGCCAGTCTAAATAAAACACAGAAAAAAACCTTTTCAGCTGTCAGTTAAAACGTTCCATTTGCAAAGCCTTGCCTTGCCTGCGGTTGATTATTGTTGCACAAAAAATTGCAATGCGTATGTGCATATGATTTCATGCAAATTTTGTTTGTTAGTTTATTGGGGTTTGTTTGCTAGCATTTAACATTTCATCGCTTATAACAGTTTCTGTCATTCAAGCAAACATTTTCAAGTCAATTACAATTTCATATCAAAAGAGAAAAATTAAAATATTTTAACACAAAATTATTCGAATTTATGTATATAAAGCCACAGAATTATAATAAAAAAAAATAATTTTTAAAACAAAAAAATTGTTTCTCACACCTCCACTGTAGTTGTGCTGCTTAAGAGCCAGACCAACAAGGCCTTCAAAGTTGATTTTTTAAACTTCAACAACGAATCTCATTTTTTACACAGTCGTTACGTAGAAATCCAAAGTGACTGCGTATGGAGTTCGAAGATCTAAGCCGTGATTTTGGAAACGCTATTGTTACGAAAATGAAAAATCGAGTTACTGGCGTTTTACATTCACATCGCTTACCATTAAAATTATAAACAAAAGCTACAAAAACAAAACAATACAGTAAACAAAACTGTTTACATATTATTGTATTGCTTAATATGACAACAAACGCCAGCATAAAAAAATGGTAAACAAGTAAACAAAAATCCACAAACAACATTACAAGAATAAATGTAAACAAAATTCACAAACAACAATAACGAATGTAAACAACGATGTTTACATTTATAGAAATTTCGAGCAGGCGAAGACGTCACAAAAGGCAAAGCAAAGCAGGCGAGTAAGTTTATGAAGTTCAGTCAGTCTTGTGTAAAGACGCGGTGCGTTTGAAGATAGTAATCGTGGTTTGAAGATCTCCGTTACAAAAAAAAGCAATTGTTGTTGTTTACATCAAGTTGTGAACAGTTGCACACAGAATACATACATACATAATACTTAATTGAGCATTAAAACTTTTTAGTCAGGATTACGACATAGTTTCTCACACCAATTGTGTTGTGTGCGTTAATTTTTATACATGAGTGGCAGGACCTACAGTTTAAAGTCGACTCCGAACCACAGATTTTTGAGAAACTTTTCATGGCAATTTTATTTAATGTCAGGGTTTTTGCCAGAAATCTGCTGAGAGGAAGTCGCCGAAAAAATATTTTTTCATACTTCCTTCAGTTGGAAATGCCTGAGCTGGGGTTTGAACCGAGGCCTCGCGTCTTATAAGCCAACACCCTACCTACTAGACCACGGCACACAGACTTGTGCGAATAATTAAGAATTCTAATTAAAACTAAACAAAAAATTTATTTTTATTTTATTTGCAATACATACATACATTTTTGGTCATTACGACCCTTCAGTCAGAATTACAACCTAGCTTCTCACACCACTTATGTCGAGTGTTTTAATTTTATCAATGAGTGGCGGTGCCTACCGGTTAAAGTTAATTCCGTATGACAGATTTTTGTTTTGAGAAACTTTTCATGGCAATTTTATTTGACTCTCAGAGTTTTTGCCAGAAGAATGTTGAGTGGAAATCGCCGTAGAAAAAATTTCTCATATTTCGGTTTGTTGGAGATGTCTGACCTGGGGTTTGAACCGTAGCTTCACATCTAATATGCCAGCACAATATTTATTAGACTAAGGCGACCATCGCTCGTACAGCGGATTAAAAGTGCCATAAACCATGTGGCACGCACCGAAACCACACAATAGTTACATACTAGACTACGACGACTATTGCCTGTACAAAGCATCCAAAGTGGCATTGTATCACGTAGCAGTAGCTGTTTGAAACCACATGCTGCCAAATCACATGCTTGCCTCCTTCATTGTATTATTTACTATCGTAACATTGTCACTAACCAAACCAAAGAGCACTCATTACAATTGCAATAAATTTTTTAAGCAGCAATGTTCTCCTAACCTGGAACTTGTAAGCATTGCCCTGAAATATATTGCTCAGTTGATTTCCATTTCCTTAAGAAGCTTTTGTTGTGCTCCGATATAAGAATCTGGAAATCTTAAATTGGTTTGGATGACTACAAAATTTTACTTAGAAGTGCCTCGTAACTACCGCAATACCCTACAAGGCTTTACAATAACCTTAAGGCAGACCGAATTGGGTTCTATAGGACTAAGAGCTGTAGTAACTAGAGTGACAGTCCTTGAGGACAGTAATGTATTTGGAAAGGATTGCTTTTCAGCAATTAAAAAACTTGGGTTGCCACTTAGGGGTAGATTTCTTTTTCCTGTCGTACTCCTTCGATTTCATCACTTTACATTGCATACAAAAACAGACATCAGCATTATGGTCTTCACTTCAACTTCAACTCTCAGGAATTTATGTAAATGAAATGGCAGTCGACTATTTGAAACATGAGCGTTTTAATATTCACGAATACTAAGTTGGTTTTCTCTCATTTAAATTAATTATGGTTGTTGTTGTTGCTAGCTAACGCTGCTCCAGCGGCGTTTCTTTAGGTTTTAGGTTACTTTGCGTAGAAGAACTTCACTGACTGACAGACACGTAGGAGAAGTTTGTTGCATACGTCACATACCAGCAATGGAAGCAAGCAGTAGCTGCAATTTTTAACAATTTCTCTATAATTATCATGTACGACAACAACAAAGTGTGAATTTTTAAAACAGTTGCGCTGCAATTTAAACCAATCGTTGGAGTATAATTTTCTAATAGACGCTCTACTGTAATATGGTTTAGTTGAACAGCATAATCTAGTTTTTAATGTATAAAGGAAGCATGTAGAATTGAAATCGCCAACAAGTGCACTAAATTTAGATGTCCTGGATGATCTGAAATGCATGAGCCTGAATAAAATTCACACACGCACTTTATCACACTTCTACCAAAGCAAACTGCTCTATGGACTAGCTGCTCTTCAAGGAAGACATAAACACATCCACGTCGATGTTTTGGTTGCTAATAACTTTTAACAATAGAACATATGAGTTTAGAATTCCAACTAAAGGTTTCTATCCCAAAGAGTTCGGCAATGGAAAGATTGACGCTCATACTGCATGGAAGGGTTGGCTATGGTATAAATATTAAGGGTTCTGATATTAAAATTTCTTATATGTTGTCGGCAATGTTTTCCAGATCATAGCCAGCGTTGCAATGCTGGTTGGGTGGCGGCAGTTTCAAGTCCCTGCTGCTTTCAAGTTTCCAAAAAACTTGAATTTCTCTAGGATATGTCGAATCAGTCAAAGGTAAGTCCTATATGGGTTCCCGATCAGAATAATATCGTTGGATATTGCATTGTTGATGAGCTGGCCAGGACAGGTACTAATCTCCGATACTACCACCACCTCCTGCATAACTTAAAGATCTTATGCTCTAAGACGATATTAGAATGACGATAAAATGCCTTAAATGCCATGACTTGATAACAGAGAAGGGACTTTGAAACACATTCTATGAGACCTTTCTGCTTTGTATGAACTCATATGGAAATTCTGAGGTGATGTTATTAATTCTAGTCGCCATAGTCTAGTAGGTAGAGTGTTGGCTAATTAAACGTGAGGCCACGATTCAGACATCTCCAACAAACCAAAATATGAAAAAATATTTCTTCGGCAACTTCGACTCAATAGGCTTCTGGCAAAAAATTTGAATGCGAAATAAAATTGCCATGAAAAAGATTCTCAAAAATCTGGCGTTCAGAGTCGACTTTAAACTGTTGGTACCACCCGTTAATAAAATTAACAATGAAATGAATGAATTAACTGAAGGATTGTAATGACCAATTATGTCTATATACATGAGTGATTTGAAATCATGGGCATCATACGTAGCCGACTTGCCCCTTTACACATTTTCTTGTGGAGGTTTCTTAAATCGCTGGTGTATCAAATAGGCTACAAATAACAAGCTCTTAAAGTCAATATAACACTTGCCATCGTACAAATTCAGTCTGATTTATATGCCAGGAAAATTGGACCTTAGAGAAGCCATGGCGGCAACTGTACGATGTTATCATATTCCACACATAACGGCATCAGTAGGTCTTACAAACAAGTAAAAACTTTCGATTCTACCACACACACTTAGTTTCATTTACAGTAAAATATGGTAAGCCCTTTATAAAAGACCCAGTACAATTTATTTGATACAATTTTCATTCTTTTGTGTTGGTCTTATTGGTAAATCACAAGAGCAAAATAATTAAACTGTCGATGGCAATTAAGGGTTGTTTTTAGCCGTTAACTTTAGTTGTCATCATTGTACTACAACAATAATTGCTTGTCATGGAAACCATTTTCAACGCCAAAAAAATTTCAACTGAAACAGTCAATGTCAGTCAATCAATAACAGCAGTTTCCTGGAAGAAATACATAAAGTCCTGTACATAAGAAATAAAATGTCAAGACTAATATTTAATGCTTATGTTGTAGTTTCGTAGTGACGTTTTTAGCTTAAAAAAGTTTTTATCATTTCTCGATGAGCAGCAGTTGTAAAAATTGACTGATAAGTAGCCAAATTAAGCTGACACTATAAAAAATTGAAGTCAATTACTCCAGATTTTTAGCAAACACTTGTTAGTTGCTCATGTTTGATGAAACTGCTTAGTGTAGGGGAGTGTTAAAAAAATAAAAATTTAACTTGAAAAATATTGTGATACGGTTTAGCACTGTAAATAATAATAGCAGATGGTGAATGCCTTTCAACGCGACATATAAGGCCATTTGAATGATGATAAGCAACAAGAGTATATTCAGCAAAGGCTTTAAGAGTTACAAGAAGGTAACAGTTATGATGAAACAATTTTCATTCAAAAGTATTACAGAGATATGCGAAGCTTACATAACTCCAGATTATTGCGAAGTCGAGGAAATCCATTTACCAGAATATTACTTGAAAGAAGAAACGGAAGAGGAATAAAAACTCGCTCAAATTTCCTATGAAAGTGGAACAGGCTAAATAGCGTCTCTGCTAAAATTAGCAGAGACGGAACAATTTAGCCCATTTTAACACTCTGCTAGGATCCGTGTTCATAATATTGTTACGTTTTTGCCATTTAAAACGTTTGAAATATGACCTCGTACATTGCAAATAAAAACAAATATAAATTTATGTTCAGTTTTAATTAAATTCTTTATTGTTCGCACAATTCTGTGTGCCACTGTTCACAACTTTATGTAAACAACCACAATTGTTTTGTTTGTTATTCCTCTGTTTACACACTTTGCATAAACAATAACAACTACTAGGCAATTGTTCGATAAATCTTTATAACAGAGATCTTCAAAACAAAATTACTACCGCGTCTTTACACAAGACTGACTGAATTTTTACTGACACCGTAGCCTGCTTTGTCTTGCCTTTTATACCGCAGGAGCATGACTTCGCCTTCTCGAAATCTCTATAAATGTAAACATGTTGCTTACGTTATTGTTGTTTCTGTATTTTGTTTACGTTTGTCCTTGCAGTGTTGTTGTTACCTTTTGGTTTACTTTTTTACTTGTTTATCCCCTTTTTTATACTGGTTTGGTATATTTTTGTTTCCTTGTATATCATGTAAACAAGTTCATTGTTTTTATTTTTGTAGCTTTTGTTTACAATTCAGCGACACACCATTTCCATTTGCGTAACAATATTTTAATTTATATAAAATCCTTAAATCTTATGGATCAGAAAACCCCCGGTCCCATATCTGCAACTAAACGAAATACGAAAAATATTTCTTTAGCAACTTCTTTCAGCAATTTTCTGTCATTCAGAATCGACTTTAAACTCTAGGTCCTGCCGCTCATAAATCAAATTAATACACAAAATATAAGTGGTTTGCAGCCCGTGCTCTAGCTAACTTACCCGATGAGTTTGATGGAATTCAGTCAGTATAGGGACTGCGCTTACTTGTGCTTTGGTAGTTAAAGCTACCACTCTAACCTAACCTAACCTAACATAACTGATGTGAAAAGCTAGATGTATGTGTTACGCATGTATAATTTTATAGTTATTTGTTTGCAAATACATACCAGGTATGCAGCTGTTAACGTAAAGGGTAGATCTGAGAAAATGATTTGACAAATTTTCTTCAAACTTCAATATGTTCACAGAAATTTTAGAAAAATTTGAAATCCTCTTTCGGAGTTGCAGAGTTCTTAAAATTCAAAACATAACCAGGTTAAATGAATTTAATTTTCTCTGGCTGTCACCCCTAAAGCGTATGAGTAATATTCATTGAATGCAACACATGGTGTGTAACTCATACGTTTGGGCTGTCAAAAATTAAATTTTTTCCTTCGATTTTTAAATTTCAATGCAACAAATATTTTAATTGAAACATATTAACTACAATCCCTAGAGCATATTGGGAAATTTAAAAGTTCAAATTTGAAAATGCAATAAAACAAAAACGCTTACAAGAAAACGTTGCAGTCAGCCGCTACGCGGGTCATTGTCGAGAACTATAGAGAAAAGAGAAGGGATGAGAGAAGCCTTTTCAAACGCAAGAAGAGGGAGCAGGAAAGGCGTGAGCGTGAGGAAGTCGAGATGCATAGCTGTAGGAATGACGCTCGAAAATTCTATCAAAAGGTTAAGCGTCTAACCGAGGGTTATAAACCCGGAGCGTCTGCAAAGATGAGAATGGAAACTTGGTAACAGATACGCAGAGAGTGCTGATGTTATGGAGGAAAAAGCTGCTAAAAGGCGATGACGACACCAATATCGCCTTTATACAGGATGTTCCGAACCCGATCGATGATGAAGACCGGATATAATGAGTCGGTAGGGCGCATGCACCAGCTTATTTACAAAATATTGCTAGAGGAAAGTATGCCCATTGCGATTGGAACCTCAGTGTCCTCTGTGCTGTCCTGAAGAAGGGAGACCCTGCTATAAGCGTCAACTATAATCTATCGCATATAAGGTTCGTAGAGGCGTATTGTGTGAACGACTGAAGCCACTCGTCGAAACACTGATTGGACCTTATCAGTGCGGCTTCAGACCTGGCAAGTCCACCATCGACCAGATCTTCACACTATGCCAAATCCTGGAAAAGACCCACGAAAAACAAGTCGACACACACCATCTTTTTGTCAACTATAAGGCAGCCTTCGATAGCCCCATAAGGAGAAGGGTTTTTGGTGCAATATCTGAGCTCGGTATCCCTGCGAAGCTGATAAGGTTATGCAGAATTCCTCCAGCTCCGTCAAGGTAGGCACGGACCTCTCCGAACTTTTTGATACCGTGCGAGGTTTCAGACAAGGCGATCCCTTATCATGTAACTTCTTCAACTTCGTCATGCGGAAGACGGGAGTGCATCGCAATGGCACTATTTTTCAAAAAAGCATTCAGCTGCTTGCGTACGCTGACGACATTGACATCATAGGGCGTACCAAGCGAGAGGTTACTTCTGCCTTTAGTGCTATTGGATGGGAGTCTACTAAGATGGGTCTGACAGTAAATGAGGGCAAAACAAAGTATATGTTGGTTATCGACAAGTAGAGACCTGCGGCGTTCTGATTCTCAGATTACGGCCGATAACTATACAATTTTCGTGCACTTTTTCGAGTGTATGGGTCATATTTCGGTATAACATAACACTTTTCGATAACGGTGCCCCACAGAAAATAGTCCAACGGTGTCAAAACGGACCTTTTTGTCGACCAATTTACATCGCCATTTCGACTAATTAAACGGCTATCCAACATTTGACGCAATAAATCGATTGTGGCATAAGATGTGCGGCAAGTTGCTTCATACTGTTGAAACCAAACATCGTTGGCATCAATACAATGAAGGGCAGGTATAAAAAAACTCGGTTATCATGGTGCGATAGGTGTCCCATTGACCTTAATAATTGCGACGTCTTCATTCTCAAAGAAATATGGGCCAATGATGCCTCCGCTCCATAAGTCGCACTAAACAGTCACTTTTAATGGCTGCATTAGTTTCTGTAAAACCGTGTGGGTAGTTCCTAAGCCCAAAACACAGCATGCTTATTAACGTACCCACCAAGATGCAAATGAGTTTCATCCAAAAAGATGGTTTTTTTTTTTGGCAAAATCGACAATATTGTGCGGTTTCTCGTTGGTCCAATAAATCCAAACGTTGCTCAAGGGTAAATCGATTCATTATGTTCAGTGGAGATAATATACTGAATTTTGTGACAGAAATGACATAAGTATTGTCAGATTAGAAATAACCGATGGTTCAAATTTAAACCGATAAGTGACCCACCCGATATATCAAGTATTTCCTTCCAATTTTTAAAAAATTATCCCATCAATTTTTAAATAACACAGCCCTGCAAATTTTGACTTTTTTGTGCAAATAAGATGGCTTCAGGTGTTTTCGAAGGCATTTGGCGTGCTAAAGACGAATCTGGTTTCAAAAATTTTCCATCACGTCAGGTTTTCGAGAAAAAGGGGGTTGAAAACCCTAAAAATAGCGTTTTTGGCCATTTTTGAAACATTGTAGAGCTCAAAATTCAGAATGGCGGCTCCAATATGGCGGTCAAGTAAATCTGATTAATTTTTATAAACCTCGACCACCATATTGGATCCGCCATTTTGAATTTTTTAAATCTGAATGAAGATCTGTAATCAGCGACCCCAAAAACCCCTGAGTAACAATTTTCAAGTAAATCTGATTAATTTTTAATGACATCCGTAACATGTTTCTTTTTCTTTTGCACCGCTTGACATAAACCACCTCCTACTTTTAGGGTGTATGCAAACAATTTGGGCTTATGCCCACAATAGGTAGAGTGCATTACGTTTTTTGTAAATAATGAAACACTCAAAATATCTCTTTACTTTGATAAACCCACAACTTGGAGCAAAATTATAACGTTTTAAAACTCGTTAACCCAGTCTTTTAATGCTCATTCATTTACATCAAACTTATATTCATTGCTTTTGCTTTTTTGACATTCGCAGACTTATGCAGGCTAATTTAGCTTTTCAGGCAGTAGTGTCGACAATACAGGCTGAAAGTTTTTAGGGACGAAGATATAGACAAAATAACAAGTGACGATAATCAGACAGGACACGTGATGAACTCCTGGAAGGAGTTATCTATAAGAAGTAGCAGATCACATTATGTCCATATCATATCGGTACTAGGACACAATTTGATATACCTGGTAACTGCAGAGCAGATGTGAACCTATGTATGTCTATCCTAAGTGTGTATACCTACCTAACTAGTAAGTTCAAAGTCAACAAGCAGTAATTTTTTACATATATTTAGGTCGAAACCACTGAGTTTAGGGAACATTTTGTTGAACACTTATCCAAAGAAGCATAAGATTAAGCCAAAACGTATTGTTACGAAAAAGAATAATCTAGATAGTGGTGTTTTGCTTTTATATCGTTTAACATTAAAATTATAAACAAAAGCTACAAAAATAAAACAATGCAGTAAACAAACCTGTTTAGAAATTATCGCACTGCTTAATATAACAACAAACACCAGCATAAAATGGTAAACAAAAATACACCAACAACACTACAATAATAAATGTAAACAACGATGTTTACATTTTTAGAGATTTCGAGAAGACAAAGTCATGAACATTAGCCTTCAAGAATATTTATCAGACTGTTGACTTTGCCATATAAAAGGCAAGGCAAAGCAGGCGACAGAGTTAGTGAAGTCCAGTTAGTCTTGTGTGAAGACGCGGTGTATTTGAAGAGAGCAATCGTGGTATGAAGATCTCCGAATAATTGTCTAGTAATTGTTATTATTTATGCAAAAGGTATAAACAGAGGAATAACAAAGGAAAGCAAGTGTTGTTGTTTACATTAAGTTGTGAACAGCGGCACACAGAATTGTGCGAATAATAAAGAGTTTTAATTAAAACTAAACATTAATTTATTTTGCAAAAATGTAACAGTATTATTTCTGATGGCGAAGATTCGTTCTTGACCAATCTATACGCAACGAAATAGTTCCCCTTTTAATGTAGTATGCAGTTTTCAGATTACTCCATTACATTTTGTCACTAAGTCTCGTTATGAAACACTTTCCAAAATCACTTCACCAACTAGTTGTGTTCAGGGGGCAGTTAAATCAGAGAGAGTCCCCATTAACCTGAACATAATCTCAAAAACTTTGTTCTTCAGTTAGCTTCCGCTGTGGCATAGGTCCCCTTGGCTTTATTATAGCAACATGTTTTAGTTTCTGTTTATTATTCACCTTCGTTTTGTTTAACAATTTCGGTTAATTTAATATTTTTGGATAGAAAAACATGACATGAGTACAAAAATGATTTTGCAACAGAACTCTTGTCATAAAAACGACATAAAATCCTGAAAGATGACAAGAGAAAAATTGTCTTGAAAATATTTTTTTAAATGGCAGAAAATGCCAGAAAAAATGACAACACAAGGAACAATTTTGAGATACAAACCACACATATGCATGCCCATATTACAAACATATGTACCTACAACTATAATAATAAAAAATAATAATAACAGAAGAGGGAAATGCTACCGTATTTGAAAAGTAAATTTCATTTTTAAAATTCAATATTTCATAAGGAAATAAAAAATATTCTTGCATACATAGGGTATTTAGAAATGCATGACTTTAATATTAATTTGAATACTTGAATGCTATTTCTTTATTACTCTGTAAAGTAATAAGAAAACTGTTTAAAAATTTTAGTTTGCAGCACAAATTTATGCAGTAAAGCTGTCTTCTAATCCACAAAAAATGCAAATATGTATGCACACCTTTCAGACATAAATACATACATATGTACATACATTTTACATTTGCATTAATACTTTATAAATATTATTTGAAAATACATTTATACATGTGTATTTAACATATGTATTTTACATATGTATTTTACATATGTATTTAACATATGTATTGTTCACATGTATTTTACGTATGTATTTTATTTTTAACTAAACTAATTTCAATTTAAATATCGAAAGAAATACCCTTAAGGTTCCCGGAACCCATAGTGAAGATCCTCAAGGTCAGCAACACCGCGCTACCCACTGACAACTGGAGAGTTGCCAAAGTTGCTGATCAGTGGGGTGACTACAGCGAGGCGGTGATCATCCCAAATGAGGAATCACTACCGCTTATCAATGCCCTCGGGGGCGTGATAAACTTTGGCTTTAGCTCAATTGAGCTAAGAGTCTATAAGTGGGATCCCCGCGCTGCCTTACATCCCTCATCAGACCCCGTCTCGGTAGATGTAATCCCTTCAGACCCCACCCCAAAGGACCCCGCCTCATCTAACCCCATCCCAGAACCTCTCGGTTCGAAACCTACCGCCGAGGGTATCAAATGCGAAAGCGTGTGCAGTCACTCTTCGCGACGTTCGTCGGCCAGCAAGAAATCCAATTCTGAGCTGGTTGGAGAATTGGTATTGATATTGACGCGGGCGTAACCTATCCGTTATCGGACGTAGAGGACGCTGAAGTGACAATGGTTGATTCTCATGCCGGTGCTGAGAGTCATCCAAATTAACCTCCAACACAACAAAACTGCTTCCGCCGCTCTACTCCTCCGTCTGGGCAGTAGAGGATGTAGAGTTCATTCTGATCTATATCCCAGGGTTCGTGGACTCAAGATCAATGGATATAGCATTGCGCACATACAAAATACAGGGAAGCTTAAAACTTGTGAAATGGTTAAGACTGCCCTTCTTCTCCACAGATTTAGCGATAAGGACACCGTCAACATGGTCATCGAGATAAACTCGAAGACCCTCTGGATCAGGTTATCTTACTTGGCGCATGATTATGGGCTCTCCCTCCTCAAGAACGACTGGTAGCGGACTACGTAGGATTCCGATTATTATCGGAATCGATGCCAACTCCAACCATAAGATGTGGGGCAGTTCCGGTACCGATGTACGTAGTGAGAGTAATAGCTAATCAGGGAAAATAACCAAACTTCCTTATTTCGAATAGAAGGGAAGTGCTGTGCATCACACTGATCAGCTCCGATTTCTCTGAATACCTTAGGGACTAGTTTGTATGAGTTTGATACATTACCTTTAATATTGGCATGGCAGAGTCTCCACATAGGATGATCCTTCCGATCAATAGGAAAAATTCCAATTGGACTATTTTCACGGAAAGATTGCGTTACTGCTTTCTCATGACTCCCACAACTATTGTAACCAGCAGCCATATCTTCCGTCAAACTCTCTACCCATAGGAGCAAGCCTAAACCGCCCTGGTGGAACCAAGAGATCGGTGATCTCCATCGATCCAATGGCAGGTTCTTTAATAGCGCAAAAACCCCTGGTGAATAATCAATCTACAAGGCCAAAAAGAGAGGACTTTAATGCGCTGTAAGGTGGGCGAACTAATGCGCGAATATTCTGCCGAAACCAGCAATCTTCGCAAAATTCTAAGTTCCACACTTAAATCTCTCGACTGCATCCAAAGGCCTGACGGCTGTTTAGAAACGCTTGACACTCAGTTTCCGGGGAGTGTCACATTTGGAAGTTAAACCATCTATCAGGTTAATGAAGCACCACCTGAAAATTACTTCCTCCTAACTCTTACTCCAAGCCAAGTGCAGTCGGCTGTTAGATCCTTTGAACCATTCAAGTTAACTTGTGGTACAAAAATTCCTTTTTGCATATCATTTCTCGAACCAATTTAGCGTACCACACTTAAGCTAAGGAAAATCCACTGAGCGCAGTAAATAAAATTGACTTGAAAAGTTTCAAAAAAATCTTTCGTTCGGAATCGACTTTAAAATGGTGTGAAAAACTACGTCGTAATTCTGACTGAAGGGTTGCAATAACCAATTGTGTATGTATGTCGCATTAGTGGCTGCCGAGACAATCCCCATTGTTAACTCAATTTCTCTATGAAATGCCATTATTTCTCAGGGTGTGGTAACTCACTTTCCTGATCTTACTTTCGTTACAGGCTTCATGATTGTGGTGTTCTAAGCTTCTTGAGAAGCTGTAGGTTTTATGATTGTACTTCGTTAAAGGATATCGTTAGATTTTTTCTTTTTAAAAACGTTTAACATATGAGGTCGTAGATTGCAAATAAAATAAAAATAAATTTGTGTTTAGATTCAATTAAATGCCACTGTTCACAACTTGATGTAAACACCAACAATTGCTTTGGTTGTTATTCCTCTTTTCACTCTTTTGCATAAACAATAACAATTATTAGACAATTGTTCGACTGATCTTTGTAACGGAGATATTCAAACCACGATTACTCTCTGCAAACGCAGCGCGTCTTCACACAAGACCGACTAAACTCTTACTAACTCAGTTGCCTGCTTTGACTTGCCTTTTATATGGCAACGTAAACAGTCTGATGAATGTTCTCGAGATCTCTATAAATTTAAACATCGTTGTTTCATTATTGTTGTTTGTTTATTTTGTTTACATTTATTCTTGCTGGTGTTTGTTGGTATATTTTTGTTTACTTGTTTATAATTTTTTGTTGTTATTTTACGCTATGCGATAATTTGGAGACATGTTTATTGTTTTGTAGCTTTTGTTTATAATTTTAATGTTAAACGATGTAAAAGCAAAACACCAGTATCTTGATTTTTCCATTTTCGTAACAATATTTTGAACCATTTTATATGGCTCCAGTCTTCTTCATACTATCAAGACTTTTAAGACATTTTTTACGAATAAATTGCGCTTTAACTCTCTAGATATGTTGTCTTCTGTGTCGAATCTAAACATGTTGTTTTCTGTCTTAACTACTAGACTAGACACCTCGGTGAGTCATCGTTTCGGAATCTGTACAGGCATCTTCTGTATCCTGCATTAGTTCGGTGACAACTGAACTCTGTTTGCTTGCGACTTACCTATCCCTCGATATACGGAATTAATTTGTCTGTCATTCTTCCTGTTTTACACCTCGTAGCCTTGCTTTGAAAATTCATCATATCTTTCCTTGATGTCCTTAACGACACAGTCCATTATGAATAAAGTGTAGGGTGTGTTAAATTCTTAATAGAAAACATATTCAACACGGTTACCATATCTATAAGGAGGCCAGTGCTATTATAAATTCAATGCCAAACCGTTTAAATCTTTTGCCTCATAATTATTAATTACTCACTTGCATCGCTTTTCCAATGAATAATCAATAACAAAAAAAAAAAAAAAAAAAAAAAAAAAAAAAAAAAAAAAAAAACTACCTCAACTCATAATAGTTCAACTGTGTGGCCATAAAAGAAAGAAATGTTTTTTCTAATAAATGTACAAAACTCCTCTATTTCAAGATTAAACAACTTAACGTGAACAACAAGCAAAAGAGTAGCAAAATTGGTAATTGTTTCTAAAAAGCTGTTATTTTCAACGCCAGTCGTAGAATATGATTTATGATCACCATTCCGATAGATTACTAGGCAGTGCAGCTCTAGTCGAAACTATAAAATGCAATCCTATAATGATAGACTAAATGCAAGAAGCTTGTTGGTATGAATAACTCGCCAGGCTTACAATACAGCAACAACAACAAAAAATAATATTTAAAAATACATGATAACTTTCCCACAACATTCATCAATCATTTCTAGAAAACAAAAAAAAAACAAAAAAAAAACTACAACAACAAATGAAATTTATTACATTAGAGTACATAAATACCCGGTCTCCTCGAAATAATGGAAAGAAAATTCAAAACTGTTGTACTCCCACACACTTCGTATGTAAACGTTAAAGGGTATTATTCACAGTGTGGACAAGAAAAATAGCAAGAAAGGAGAGAAGAAGTCTAGGAGGGTTTAGTTACACAATGTCGATGTCCAGTTTACATCAGCTTCGAGTGAGATAAACATGCCTACAAATTTCTTATGCGGAATATCCAGTTTATCATTAGCTGTGTGCCACGTAGCACCATGGTGTTCAAATCATGCAATTCAGGCCAAAAGAAGTTGGTAATCAGGTCGGCGGTTATAATGATGGCCTAGCAAAATTCGTTGTCAAAGAGATAATGACGCCATCAGCTGAAAATCCACTTTTTCGTATGTAATCGCCGTAGTCTAGTAGGTAGTGCGTCGGCTTATTAGAACCGAAGGCCAGGGTTCAAATCCCAGGTCAGACATCAAAACGAAAATATGAAAAAAATATTTCTTCGGTAACTGCCTCTCAGCAGATTTCTGACAAAAACTCTGAGAGTAAATAAAATTGCCATTAAAAGTTTTTCAAAAATCTGTCGTTCGGGGAGGACGCTAAACTGTAGGTCCCGCCACTCATGTATAAAATTAACGCACACCACATAAGTGGAGTGAGAAGCTAGATCGTAATCCTGACTGCAGGGTTGTAATGACCAAATTATGTATGTATATGCGAAGCTTTAGAATCTGTTTGTGGATTAGAAACGTACCAAAATCTGATTGTTCATGTATACTGTTAAGAAAATGGACATCCTTTAAGATTAAAATGACAAACAAAAGCTACAAAAACAAAAACTATGGACTTGTTTACACGATTAATAAATAAACAAAAATATAGCAAAGAACATCAGTATAAAAACAACGACACTGCAAGGACAAACGTAAATAAATACACAAACAACAATAACGTAAACAACATGTTTACATATATAGAGATTTCGCGAAGGCGAAGTCAGTCTCCTTCAAGAGCATTCATCAGACTGTTTACCCTGCGATATAAAAGGCATGGCAAAGCAGGCAACGGAGTCCGAAAGAATTCAGTCAGTCTTGTGTGAAAATGCATTGCGTGTGAAGAGAATAATCGTGTTTTGAAGATCTCCATTATAGAGATCTGTTGAACAATTGTTATTGTTTACGCAAAAGAGTGAAAAGAAAAATAACCAATAAAGCAATTGTTGTTGCTTATATCAAGTTGTGAATAGTGGCATACAGAATTGTGCGAACAATAAAGGATTTATTTAAAACTGAACATAATATATACGAGCTCATATTTCAATCGTTTTAAAAAGTAAAAACGTAATAATAGATTTATCCAGAAATAGGCCTCGTCATTAAAGTTGGTTTTTGATGAAAATTAGTGTCCGTAGCCCCAAACCCCGTTCAGTGCATACTCGTCAATATATGTGGTCATCTACCTTTAAGTCCTGAATCAGTTGGATTTTGTACAGGTGCAGGTCCAAGTCACGACGCAAATTCGCCAAATTGTTGCCTACTTATGGCTTAGTAAGATCGTCCTGCTGTACTTATTTGGCAACATATTAATACAAGAGCTTGCTTGTTTAAGTGTCACATTTAGATTGCTGAACATAGTGCGCATATGGTAAACTCACGCCACTGCTTAGTACAAATATTTGCTTGCCTTTCTAACCTTCGATAAACCGCCTTCTTGTATCAATAAGAGGTCTTTGTGTAATTGTTACGAGCTGTGAGATTCTAGGTATTCCACAGAACATGTGTGTAAGTGTTCCTAATTATACCCCCAGGCTATGAAGTCTAAAACAACCTTCCCCCACCCTATGCTTTCAATTAAAAACCAATGCTATTATTTCACCACAACTGTTTAAGAAACCCAATTGTTTTTTTCATATCAGTGTTAAAATCTATTGAAAATTCAAACAAATTTATCAACAATTTTGACGTGATAGTCTTATGGGATTCCACTTACAAAAATATAACTTAACAAGGATATGAATGCAAAAATCTTTTTGGCCAACAGCCAAAGCAATTTTCTAAGAAAAAATTGATTGAACCAAAATGATTTCGAAAAGAAAAAGGAAATTTTGGGAACATTTTTATGAACATGCAATGATAAGAGCTTAGGGATAAGATTAACACACATACAACATGTGGTGGTGTGAGAAGCTAGGTTGTAATGCTGATAAAGGGTTGGAATGACTAATTAAGTATGTGAAATGGCATATCATAATACATATTGAAGTCGCCGTAGCCTGTGAGGCCACGGTTCAACCCCCAGGTCAGACGTCTCGACTGAAACGAAATATGATGGTCAGGTCAGGTTAGAGTGGTAACCTTGATGAGAACAGTTCACTTAAGCACGCGTAGCGACCCGTTATAACGCCACAGGTGAACGCAGTCCCTGTACTGACAAAGTTCTCCAAATCAGGGGAGAAGAAATTGATCAGCGCAAGGGCTGCACATTAAAAGCACGACTACGCTGGAAAACTAGTCCGAAGATTTGATAAACGAAGCTATATCCTTGACATCATTGATGGATGATAGCTCCGTCAAGCTGACAAGGGTTGGAGAGCCAAATAACCTCTATCTGCACCTCGCAAGAGATAGGCAAAAAAAGCGGACAACAGTCTCCTCTCCCTCAGCAGGTCTGCACCCGCGGCAGAAGTCGTTAGATGGGAGCTGCATTCTCTCCACGTGTCTTCCCATAACAAAATGGCCCGTAAGCAAGGCCACAGTGATTGAGATGATGTCACGACCAAGTCCGAGTAACTGGTTGGTGCGCCTTCTAGCCTAGCGGTGGAGCAGGACTCCTCATTAGTTGGTCTCTCGAAAGAATATCCATGCGAATGGCCAGCTTGACCGAGGTAAGTAGCATCCCCAAGTCGACTGAAGAGGATTCCGGAAGTAGTGCATCAGCCCTGGCGACCTCGTCGGTGTTACAGTTTGCCGGAATATTGCTGTGCCCGGGGACCCTGATAAGTGTCACACTGAAGCGCCCAGAAAGAACGTCGAGACAATGGCGACATTCTTTGACAACCCTGGAGTTATTCACAATGTTCTACAAGCGAGATATCAAAAAATATTTCTTAGGCAACTGCCTCTCACCACATTTCTGGCAAAAACTCTGAGAGTCAAATAAAATTGCCATGAAAACTTTCACAAAATTTCTGTCGTTCGAAGCGGACTTTAAACTGTGCTTCCGTCACTTATGAATAAAATTAACAGACACAACATAAGTGGTGTGAGAAGATTGGTTGTATTCCTGACTAAAGGGATATCAATGATCAATTAAGGAACCAAGTAGGAAGAGGATTTTCGAAGGGAATGTCCAACAAAGTGGATTAAGGGCAATCGAAACTTTTGTTGCTAAATTCGATCCTAGTTATGCTTCAAACTATCCTGGAATAACTTAAGATTGGTAATCATCGGGTCGTCGTAGTCTAGTTGGTAGTGTGTTGGCTTATTAGAGGTGAGGCTACGATTCACACACCAGGTCAGACATATCCAACAAAGAACGAAAGTATTTCTTCGGCTACTGCCACTCAGCCATTTGCTGAGCCATGCCTCGTGCATAAAATTAACACACTCAACATAAGTGGTGTGAGAAACTAGGTCGTAATCCTGACTAAAGGGTTGTAGTGACCAATGATGTATGTATGTATGTTTTGTACACTCGGAGTGCATTTATTCAAAATGGGGGTTATTTTGAGCCCAACACAGTGGGATAATTGATGACTGAAGACTGGATTTTGTTAATGTAGGTTAGACTGATACTCTTAGTGATCTTTAATGTGTCAGTAATTGAATGCAGAAATTAAAAAGAGTGATTGAATTTATTGGATTTCCATTTCCCTCCGGCTGCTGGATTATTGTAGCGTATTTCAGGCGGAAGTAATGGTTATCTACAGGGCAGCTCAATGGATCCCCGTCAAAGGTGTTCTTTTCACCCGCATCTTGATTTTTTCTGATAGTCAGGCTGCCATAAGATCTCTGTCTCTGAATGTGGTGAATAACTCCAGGATCGTCATTAAATGTCGCCGCTATCACGACCTTCTGGGCTCTTCAGTGTCAAATTTATCTGGGTCTCCGATCACAGTAATATTCCGGGCTGGTGCACTATTTCCGGAATCTTCCTCAAGCGAATTGGGAATGCCGCTTGCCTCGGTCGAGCGGGTCATAGCGCTGAAATTCTTTCGAGACGCCAACTTATCCTGTGTCAATGAGAAGCCTTGCTCCACCACTAGGCTCACTTGGCCCTCAATGGATAGAAGGCGCATCAACCAGTTACTTGGACTAGGTCGTAACGTCATCTCGATCACAGGCCATTGTGTAATGGGAAGGCACGCAAAAATAATGCAGCTCCCACCCAACGACTTCTGCCTTGGGTACAGATTCGGTGAAGAAGAGCAGACTGTTATCCATTTTCTTTGTCAATGTCCATCTCTTGCTAGGTGCAGATTTATGTTATTTTGGCTCTCCTACCCTTGCATGCTTGATGGAGCTATCGTCCATCAATGATGTCAAGGATATAGCTTCGTTTATCAAACTTTCGGGCTGGTTTTCCAGCATGAGCTAGTCGTGCTTTAAATGTTCAGCCCTTGCGCTGACCAACTTCTTCTTCTTCCCTGATTTGGAGGAACTCGGTCAGTACAGAGACTGCGTTCGCCTGTGGTGTCACAACATGCCGCTATACGTGCTTAAGTGAGCTTTTGGTATCAAAGCTACCACTACAACCTAACCTAACCTATTGGATTTCAACTGGTTTATCACTTTATATTGCACACGGAATTAAAAGTCATCGTCATCATCTTGACTTACAGCTTCATTTTTAAGAAATTTATGCAAATGCCGTGGCAGTTACTTACCACCTTCGTATTCACGAATTTTAAGTCAATTTTTTCCCACTTAAGTTAATGCTGCTGTTGCCATTACTGCTGCTGTACTTCTGGTTTCAGATTACTTTGTATAGAAGAAGCACACTGACAGGCACGTACGAAAATTTTTGTTGTTTAGATCATGGTCATGCCACAAATGAAAACAACCAGTAACTGGAGTAAAAGAAACGACTGAAACACATCTCAACAATTTCTTTATAATTTTCACTAACAATAACGAACACAAAGTGTGATGACGAAAAAATAGATGCTGCGCTGCAATTTAAACCAATCATTGGTTTATAATTTTCTAATTCATATACTAGAGTAACATGTTTCAGTATTCGAACTGAAAGCATATTTTAGACGATTAACATTTTTTTTATAATTATTTACACTTGGCAAGTTTTTAATTACAGCCGAAATTATTTCCAAGTTTTTAAACTGATTTTATATAGATTTTGATTAAACATTGCAGTTACAATTTTAATACCAATAACAATAATACAATTATAATACAATAAAATAAATCAGTCATGCCGAAAACTATTAAACTATTATGAACATGTTTTACTCTGTATAGGGTTTTTCATTAAGTGCTTCCTGTATTTAAATTCAAAGAAAACAAAGTGTGTGAAGAATATTGTCGTGAAAATCGAAATGGTGTTACATCGTTTAACATTGAAATGATAAACAAAAGCTAAAAAAACAAAAACAATGGACTTGTATACACATACATAATTGGTCATTACAACTCTTCAGTTAGGATTACGGCCTAGTTTCTCACATCATTCATGTTGTGTGTGTTAATTTTATACACGAGTTGTGGGGCCTGCAATTTAAAGTCGACTCCGAAGGACAGATTTTTGAGAAACTTTTCATGCCAATTTTATTTACTCAGAGTTTTTGTCAGAAATCTGATGAGAGGAAGTCGCCGAAGAAATATTTTTTTCATATTTCGTTCAGTTGGAAATGCCTGACCTGCTGTTTGAACCGAGGCGTTACGTCTAATAAGCCAACACACTACCTACTAGACCACGGCGACTTCCGGCGAAATATGGCAACAACATCAGTATAAAAAAAGGGATAAACAAGTAAACAAAAAGTAACAACAAACATTACCAGAATAAATGTAAGCAAAATACACAAACAACAATGAAACAACGATGTTTACATTTATGGAGATCTCGAGAAGACGAAGCCATAAACATTCGACTTCAAGATCATTCATCAGACTGTTTACATCGCCATATCAAAAAAAATATAAAATATAAAAAATTCTGAAAAAATTCAGTCAGTCTTATGTGAAGAGAATAATTGTGGTTTGAAGATCTCCCTTATAAAGATCCATCGAACAATTGTTATTATTTATGCAAAAGAATATAAAGCAGAATAAGAAACAAATCAATTGTTGTTGTTTACATCAAGTTGTGAACAGTGGCATACAGAATTGTGCGAACAATGAAGAAATGAATTAAAACTGAACACAAATTTATTTTTTTTCTTTGCAATCTACGACCTCATATTTCAAACGTTTTTGAAAAGTAAAAACTTAACAATATAATCGAAATTTTTTTATACATTTGAAAGACTTATTGATGTCAATATGTATGGAATATAATATCGTTCAAATGTCCGCAATGGGGGTCTCTCTGTGCATACAAAATATCCAATTTTCGTTCAATTACTCATGCATTTATCAGGCATAATTTGACTTATGAAATGGTTTATCTTGGATTTGAAGACCACTGTGGTTTATAGATTATTCGAATACACCTGCGACTTAAGAAAACACCACATCCTTACTGGAAGGTTGTAATGACCAATTATGTATGTATGTATATATGTACGCAAGTATGTGAGAAGTCATTGAAATGTTGATAACAACGTTAAAGTGTCAGCCACAGGTCTTTTGTGTGAATCGCATTCGAAATGTTAAGTTTTGCATGACTCTGGCATAAAAACCAAACTGAATTTGATCGATGTAATGGGTTATGTTGGTTATGTTACAGTTGTAGTTTAAAGTTTGATCCCCATAAGAAAAAGTCTAGCGTAATCACGTGATCTCCACGTGAGATGAAAACGCCCAGTTAGGCATCAATTGTGTGACACGTTGCGCCATGAATCACGCAATTCAGGCCAAAAGAAGTTGGTAATCATAGACCTAAAGAGGCTGCTAAGGACAGTAGTAGTCTAACCAAATTCGTCCTCAAAGAAATATGACATGGTAACCCCACCAGATTTTAATCCACACCAAATAGTGACTTTTTCGCCATGCATTGCATGTTTTTGAATCTCTTGTGAATTGGTATCGAACCGAAATATGAAAATTTTAATTGCTCTCGTACCCATTTATTCAGAAATGGGTCTCATCATACTCAACTATTACTCTAGCGTCCATTCAGCGAATATTCGTTGTTGCCTTAAGTCGTCTACTTTCAGGTCCTGGGCAGGTTGAATTTTGTAAGTGTGAAAGCCTATGCCGCCGTAGTCTAGTAGGCAGTGTATTGGCTTATTAGACGTAAGGCCATGTTTCAAACCCCAGGTCAGACATCTCAAACGAAATATAAAAAAAAAAATGTTTATTTGGCTGCTGTCCCTCAACAGATTTCTGGCAATAAAATTGTCATGAAAACTTTCTCAAAAATCTGTCGTTCGGGGTCGACTTTAAACTGTAGTTCCTGTATAAAATTAACACACATAACATAGGTGGTGTAAGAAACTAAGTTGTGATCCTGACTGAAGGGTAGTAATGACCAATCAAGTATCAGGAGTCATAACAAACGTTTCGGGACCTCTGACAAGTGAATCTCGGATAAGCTGACTTGATTATTAGTGGAAAAATATTAGATATCTTAACTGGGTTGAAGCCGAATTTATCACTTAACAATTGCCTCTGAGACTAGAACATATTTTTTGGCAATTGCATTCAGCAAACGGAGATAGTGTGACTGTGCAGTGAGTGTTACTGTGTTATAAATTTCTATCAGTGTTTCATTTACGCTAACCATTACGAACAATTAAACAATTTATCACTGAAATCTCTAAAACAATTTGGTTTTCAATTACTGTCTGGTTTCTAATTACAAGCCGCAATAGTTTCGTACAAACCTTAAAACAGAAGAGAATGTTTTTTAAAATTTTAAATATTTTTATCACTTTGTATTTCCTCTTGATGACATGTCAGGTAAAAAATTGTATACCTTAAAATGCAATTTTAAACACTAAAACAGTGTCATATGATTTATTTCTTAATTACTTAGGCAGCCAAACGCCAATTTAGTATGGAGTTTTATAATTTCACTTGCCAAGCCTTTGGCAAACGCCTTAAGCTTTTCGATTGCAGCTACTTGAAGGTAAACAATGAACACTACATCTTCAATCAAACAATGAAATACGATAGGGATATGGGTACAGAGTTCAAAGTGCGCGTTTGGATCGATGCTAGACCGACGTTTGCTAAGAAGTCTTTTCGTTTTGCTGATGTGAAATTTGAGACGTGCAGTTTTTTCGAACACAAATTTGATTTACAATTTCTGCGTTTGGTTATGCAGGAATTCAAAAACTCCAACAATTTACCACAACAGTGTCCTTTTAAGGGTGTAAGTATCAAGTGGTGGTTACTGATCGTAAAATTCTTACATTTGATGTTTTTTTTTTATAAAAAAATTTTTTAGAATGTTGTGTATAAAGTGAATAACTTTTCAATGAAAACCCAATATATACCAGTTTACTCACCAGCATGCAATTTTACTTTTGGTGTCGATTATTATGATTCCAATAATTTATTTGGCAGCGCAAAAGTAATTGGAGCCTTAACTATGTGATCTTGTTAGTTTAACTGTTTCAATTTGGATTCTGACATTCAGCATGAGATATATGATCAATATGATCAGAACTATCTTGCAAATATTTTCATTATCCTACAACATGTACGAGAGCAAAGACAATGGAAGCTCAAAGAAACAAATCGAACTTGTTGGAAAGCTGTCGACTACAGCACAAATTGGAAAGATCAGCAATTTATACCTTTGACCCTGCATACATATTTAAAAGAGACTAGCTCGCATCCTATAAATGTGGTCCCCTCCTCTTCCATCATTCCACTTGATAATCACCTGGAAGTTCCTGAAAAAAAGAATTAAATTTGAAAAACCATGCTCAGAGAGGTGTCCCGAAAACAATAACCACATAGACATAACAAATCTCCTTAGAACAGGCTGGCAAATAACTGGTGTGTTCATGACGAAAGGCTATCAGTTCCGTAGTACTTTATGTGCCCATTATATTAGACATGTTCTTCTTACCGCGAGGAATGCTTCCTGACCGTCCTCTGGTTCAGTTAACGATTAATAAAGCTGTACGTCGAAAAAACGCAAGAGAAACCGAGGCAATTGATTTTATGTTGCTTACTAGATCTCAGCCTTTTGCAGACAGCAATTTTGAAAATTTTGCTTCGTGACATGGACCTTCATACAAACATAATTGGCCATTACAACCCTTCAGTCACGATTACAACCTAGTTTCTCACAACACTTATGTTGTGTGTGTTAATTTTTTCCATGAGTGTGGCGGGACTAACAATTTAAAGTCGCTTCCGAGCGACAGATTTTCGAGAAAATTTTAATGGCAATTTTATTGATTCTCAGAATTTATACCAGAAATCTGCAGGTTTTGCAGTGCTCTGTATTCTCTTTCGGCCGACATTTCTTTTGTCACTCGATTTGCATAAAATTAAACTTTCAACAGTCGGTTCGCAGCCATAAAACCTCCTCTAATGCACGACGTTCTTGCATGTACCTGTCGCACTTGAAATTATGCGATCCGCTGTTTCGAGTAAGGCTGTCTGAAAGTGTAAATCACTGCAGGTATTGTCGGAATTACCAGTGATACCGGGCAGGATGCGTATGACATAATAATCCTGTTCTCCGGGTGGTTTTGTAATACATATTTTAACACAATGTATGAGAGCGCCCATGCTCATCTACCATTGTAATGCGTCTTCTCTGCCATACTCAAGATAAAGTATGAACGTTGTTGCTGCATCAAAGTCGGTGTGGTTCACTCTGATGGCTGTCTATTTATATATTCCTAGATATCACAGCAATTACCTCTGTGGAGGAGACTTTTAACGCACCTGAACCTGAATTATTTGGCACAAAGAGTAATTTGTAAGCCGCCATAGTCTAGTTGGTAGTGCGTTGGCTCACTAGGCATGGTTCAAATTCTAGGTCAGACATCTCGAACAATAACGAAATATGAAAAAACAGTTCTTCGGCGACTGCCTCTCAGCAGATTTCTGGTAAAAACTGTGAGAGCAAATAAAATTGCCATGAAAAGTTTATCAAAAATCAATTTTAAGCTATAGGTTCCACCACTCATGTATAAAATTAACACACACAACATATATGGTATGAGAATCTAGGTTGCAATCCTAAGTGAAGGGTTGTAATGAATGAATAGCTTTTGTCCCCTTGGACCTCTCTGATTCTACTGACTGTTGATAGAGCATTTATGTGTTCTTACCAGCAGGGTTTCACGATATTTGTGACATTACTTGCTGACCAAGTAGTATCAAGTGCCACAACAAGAAGTGATATGTCACAAAAAAAGGAATACCAAAATACTTGTAGAAAAACGATTCGATTGTAAGTTTAAAGGCCATTATTACAACTTGCCGTTAACTAAAGGGAGGACTTTAATGGGTACATAAATTGTTTTTCAGTATTATAAGTTAGTTAGTTATAAGTTAGAAGTGAGCGTTAAGCTAAAGGTAAGATCACCCTACTGGTAACTTTCAAAGTTAAGTTTATGTATAAAATTGCCATATTACTATATTATTTTCAATATGGCAACTTCAAATATAAACAAACAAAAAAAGAAGCCCATCGTTGCCACTGCGTTTAAATAAAACTTGTTTAATTTGAGCAGTATTATCGACATTGCTCCGCGACTGCCCTACTTTTGCAAAAGTTAACTTTATTTTATCATTAGGTTGTAATAACAAAAAGAAGTTAAAGGTGACTTTAAAGTTCACATTATCTAAAGTTAACTTTAACTAAACCCAACTTTAACGGCAGTTGTAATAATGGCAATAAGTATGAAAACTTCAAAATTATCCTACTTTTTTAATATTGTGTACAAAACTTATTGCAAAAATTTTGATATTGCAACACCATTGACACCTAATTCTAATACATGAGAAAGTAAAACAACACGTTCGCACTTGTACTCAAACTAGCAAATTAATACCTGTACAGTAATCCTTCGATTTACGTCGCCTCGATTAACGTTGTTTCGATTTACGTCGTCAATTTTTTTGTTCCCTCTAACTTCAATTTACGTCGTCATTCGATTTACGTCGCCTTTTTTGGAAGGTGAATTCTGGACTTGAAACTACATTTTCTGAAGTTAACAAAACTGACAGTGAGTACGTACTTCAAACGATGTTGCAAGAAGATACTTTTTTCAACGATTTTGCTTTGGTTTCGAGTTTTGGAAATTGAAGTAGCAGAGGTCAACGGGGAAAAATAAAAGAAAAAAAATTGATGGCGATTAAGACCGCCTAAATAGTACCGCATATTCTAAACTGAATATAGGATACAATATAGGTATCTTTTAAGGACTATCTGCTGCCAACACAAATTAATTTTCTTACTTATTTACTTAAAAAGTTAAACACATTGGACCTTAGGTGGCATAAGTGTGTCCATCCAACTTTCATAGATTTTTCTCCAACAACCATAATAACACAACAGAATTGGTCATTACAACACCTCAGACAGGATTACGTCCTAGCTTCTCACACCACTTGTTGTGTGTGTCTTAATTTTATACATAAGTGGCGGAGGACCTACAGTTTAAAAGTAGCCAGAAATCTGCTGAGAGGAAGTCGCCGAAGAAATATTTTTCATATTTTCGTTTTATGTCTGACCTGTGGTTTGAACCCTGGCCTTACGTCTAATAAGCCAACACACTAGCTACTAGACTACGGCGACTTCACTACCTTCCTACTTAATCGGCTTTAACAATTCGTTCGATTATATTACATGATTTCCTCGACTTGGCCTTTCTAAACATCCTCTTGTCGTCATTTGCTGAGACCTCTAGACCTAGCCGCTTGGATGTCAACACGCTGAAAATGTTGCATATCGTTGACAAGTTCATACAACTCATTATCCATTCGAATGTGAACATCACGGTCAATCCTTATAGGACCGAAGATTGTTCCAATATCCGCTACGGCTTTTCTAGGTGGAGCTCAACTGAAATATTTAATTTTCAATGGCAATGGTGCCCAAATCAGGCTGAAGTTGATCGGTAACATAGGCTTTAAGGGCCGTTGCGTTCAAATCGCTCGATCCCGGTGGCCAGCTCGTTTCACCTCCACGTGACATGACCATGCTCTCAAATTGCGCGTGCTGAATATCTAATGTTGCATGAACTGCGAGGCCCATAGTGCCGTTCACATATCCTTGGCATCAAGATTATGAAAATAAACGCGGAGTTTGAAGAACTGAACCCATCATCATGATTGTAAAGGGTCTTTCTTCTTTTCCTGAAATTCAAAAATGTTTGTTCTTTCGGTTGCACAGGACACAAAATACTTTCCTAGTACAGTGAACTTTATGGCCAAATTGCATTTTCTCTTGTCTGTTGGCGTTCCCATACACGTTGGATTTTACTGTCATTTCATTTGTTTTCATTGCAATCTTTTCTCTTTTTTTCAACTCCTTCATTCACTTACCCATCAAATTTTCCACCATTCCTTGCAGTTGTTTGTTTGTTGGTATTCTCTTTTTTTGTGGGTTTTCTTCTTAATTCAAGTAAAAATGTGTGTGTATGTTGTATCAGCGGTTGCTTGTTTTTCCTTCTGAAAACTGTTTGAAATCAAATAAAAATGGCAGGAAATTTTAACGCATCCATCCTGTACTCAGTTGTTTGCAACGTTGAAATAATATGTTTATGTTTCGTTTACCAATGCTTGCTACTTGCCCCATCTTGTTGAGTCATGCAACAATTTGCAAGAGTGCAGTGTATGCAATTCTTTTATAGTGTTTTTGTTTGTTTGTTTGTTTTATTGCTCCTTATCCAGTGATGCTCTCACTTACTTTGTTGTTTTTGGTTGTTTGTTGTTTTTTCCGCTAAAAACGCTTGCCTAACCAGCCCGATAGAAGAGCACACTTTTGGTAAAAAATAGTGCACAATGGAATTTCATTTTGATCAGGTGGTGCCTATGTAGCCAGTTATGAAGCTTGATACTCATATTCTTGGCAAAAATTGCAAAATTCTTATCATTTCTGATGCATTTTCTGAGACTGAGTCATTTTCTGATTTGTGATACATTTCCTGCTGAAATCGCTGTAGTCTAGTAGGTAGTGTGTTGGCTTACTAGACGTAAGGCCACGCTTCAAACTCAGCAAAAACTCTACCATGAAAAGTCTATAAAAAATCTGTTGTTCGGAGTTGACTTTAAGGTGTAGGTCCCGCCACTCATATATAAAATAAACATACTCAACATATGTGGTATGGGAAACTAGGTCGGAATTCTGATTGAAGGCTCGTAGAGGCATGTTTTGGTACCTTTAAAAAAGAGAGAAAAGTAGTTGTGTTTATGCAACTCCAAGCCATAGTGAATCCTGTCTTTAACTTTTAAACCCAATCAGGTGAAGCATTTCTTCTTTGTTATGCTATAGTGATGGCACGAAAAGGAAGAAAAAGGAATGAAAGAAACCGTTGATGCTTTGAACAACAATATTCCATTTTTAGAAAATTGTTTACGTAGGTTAAAAATAGCATACGTAGCACCTATCAGTGCAGCAATAAGATTGGAAATGTAGAAACCAGGGTCATAGTTGAGACATACATTCGCTTTTGATCCTGATTATGAACTCAAAATCTCCCATAGATTTCAACAGGAACTTTGAAAATTTGACGCTTAATAACGGCTATCTTGTTGAAGCCTACATCTGTCAAATTTGTTGTCATTTATTCAATCGGTTCTGCCAAATCATTATGAATGACCATGATCGCTAATGGTGTTCGCTGAATGCATTCTGGAATAGTTGGCAACTGATCCTGATTTTAATCTTTAGCGGTATGGTACAGTTCTGGATAAATGGCTACGTGAATAAGCAAAATCCAAAATGATATCCAAGAGTATCCAATGCATTGCGGAAAAGCCACTTTGTCAATATAGATCGATGATTATCTACTTTTTTTGACCTGAATTGATTGATCTGGATAACAATGACATGTGGTTTCGACAGAATTGCGCTACGTGATACGCAGCTCTTGCCACATTGGGTAATCTGCTCGTGCGATTTGACAGTAATGTCACCCAGTCCTTGAGATATTTAGATTTGACTTCTTAGGCCTTTTCTCGTGGGGTATTCTTAAGTCACAGGTGTATTCGAAAAAGCCACAGACTACGGCTATGATCAAAGATAACATAATCCATGCCATCGATCAAATTCAAGCAGATTTAAGCGCTATAAATTAAAAAAAAATTGGTATTTCGAATGCGAACCATTCAGAGAAGCCATGTTATATACCACAAGCAATTTAAGGCTTAATTATGATAAATTTTTTGGAGGCGCAAATGATCTTCAATTCTGTTTAACCGTAGATCGAGCCTTAAAAAAACTTTATAATTCTAAGTTCGATACAAGTTTGCAGTGCATAGAATTGTCGCGATTGTTAATAGATTTTGTTGAAAAATTTAAATGTTTTTATTTATTTTAAATCATAAAACCATTTTATATTATTACATCTTATTATCACTTTTATGAAATTTACGCCAAAATTGTATGTATATTGATATGATATGCATTGCAGCATGGTTTTTTACGTAAAAATCAAACACTTCATGCCAGCTTGGTTTATTTTTTTTTTCTAAATGGTAATATTTTGACATTTAGAACTCTTTCCTTGTGGCGATTTATGAGTTCTCAATTGTTTAGATGAGTCAGCTTAGTATCACTCGCATCAGTAACGCTCTTAATAGAGGTCCAGCTGAAACCTGATGGCACAAACCATTGTCATATTTCGTTATAAAAATTTCTTGTCAACGTCATGTGAGGTAAAAATGTTTTCCTATGCAATAGAACATCGGCTCTGTCAATAGCAATGTTCTTACCTTGATTCCCTCTGATTCCCCGGATACAGGTTTCCTCAAGTGTAATTGTAAGTACTTGCTACAGACGTAGCATGTACTTGAATCTGAAACTGCCAATTCGATTTCTGTGAACCACGATATTTATAACGATCAGAAAATTCTACAGCTATAAACTTATTGGGATTATTAATAGTTGAAAGGCTTTCAGCTCATTTTTCGACTAGCCTCATCATTTCCGAGTAGTACAAGACCAAAGCGAATGATTCTGTTATCTCATACGTACGTAGTTGACCGATATATTATCATCTGTAATATCCAAATTATATGTAAATACAACATTTCAAGTAACATCCGCTACCAATCTCCTCGTAAACTGTCAGACCTGAGGTTTGAACCTTGGTCTGACGTCTAATAAGCTAACAAGCTACATACTAGACTACGACTACTTCAATCAATATCCAGAACAGAAAATTCAACCTCTTCACTTTCGTCCAACACTTAACCATCAATTCCTCCTCAACTACCATAAATAATTTATTATTTACGATAAAATTTCACAAAATCTTTGAAAACTTAATAAAATTACATACACATTACAAAGAATCAAGAAAGAAAGAATCCAAAGTCAGAATTATGAAATTCTTGAATTTTTTAAGTCCTGTTTGAAATTATTTATTCTTTATTATTATTCTTATTTTTTATTTTAAAATAATGGTGATAACAATACTAAAGAAATAAAAAAATATCGGGCATCTAACTTTTTCTGAATTAAAGTTATATCGTCTCAAAAATTGAAATGTATCATTTTTGATACAAAGCTCGATCTACGTTTAAACAGCTACGAATAACGTTGATATCTCGTCCACAATATATTCTGTGGATTACAGAACAAATGTCATTGTCCTCTTGGGATAGCTCAAATGTTTCTTTTTCACCATAAGGGCTGGTGATTTTATATGGACTTGGGTATTAGGGCATGAAGCACGATTATGTGACCATTTATATAAGCAACAAGGGTTTATTATCATCATATCAATAATCTTCATCTGGCCTTTCCAATTTATGAAAAAAAAAGAAAGGAATGCTCTCTTCAAATTACTGTTTAAACACATCCATTAAGAATGTTGCATAATATACATATTCCTTATGTTAATACATATACTTCAAAATAATTTATTTTTATTTATTTAATACGTAATTGATTTATTTTTTTAAAATTACCATCAACAGAATTGGGTTAAAGTGTCACTGACATTTAAACCAAAAGCCACAATTCAATTGAAAAAGAGTTTAAAGAACTCTAACAAACAACTTATCGAGTGCACTTAACCAACAACAAGTGGCTTTTAATCAATTTTGAGGTACTTTAACACTAAACGATATTGGATTATGTACAATATATATACATATTGTTACGAAAATGGAGTTTTGCTTTTACATAGTTTAACATTAAAATTATAAACAAAAGCTACAAAAACAAAAAAACAATGAACTTGTTTACATGATAAACAAGTAACCAAAAATATAACAGTAAAAAAGTGATAAACAAGTAAACAAAAGTGCAACAACAAAAACTGCAAGAATAAATGTAGACAGAAATACAACAACAAACAAGAATAAATGTAAACAACATATTTACATTTACAGAGATTTCGAGTAGGCGAAGTCATTTTCCTTCAAGAGCACTCATCACGCTGTTTATCCTGCGATGAAGATCTTCGTTATAAAGATCTGTCGAAAATTTTTTATTGTTTACGCAAAAGAGTGTAAAGAAGAATAACAAACAAAGCAACTGTCGTTGTTTACATCAAGTTGTAAACAGTGGCACACAGAATTGTTCGAAAAATAAAGAATTTAATTAAAACCAAACTCAATTTTCTTATTTTTTTGCAATCTACGAACTCATATAACAACAACATATAACAACAATATAATCCGTTAATAGGGATTACAGTCCTACATTCACACCACCAATGTTGTGAGCGTTTATTTCATAAATGAGTGAAGGGGTTCCACAGTTTAATGTCTAATCGGAATGATAGATTTGAAAAATGTTTTCATTTCAAGTAGCTTAGCCCATAAGCTTTTGCTAAAATACTGGTTAGAGGGAGTTTTTCGGCGACTTGATACTGTTTTTATATATTTTTTTTACAATATTCAGAAATTTTAACTCTTGACTCCTTATCTAGCAAGTCAACACAATACGTATTAGACTACACTGATCACAACATTCATATTAACATGGAATTATTTTTAAAGACGAAGAAAAAGAAACATCTTTAAGCCCATGATGCCTGTGGGTAGAGGATACCTTGCCGCTCGCAGGCAAGTTCAGACATTGGCCCACAGGCTACAGAGATCAGGAATGAATGGGTTTTTCGCTACTCATGAGCACTCATGAAATTTTGAATATAAGTGAGTCAACAATATTGAAATTTAACTACTCTGATTCATTCGTACTCACTACAAAGTTGATTTATAAGTATGAGTACAACGTTGACATCGAACTCATACAATTCGAAATATGTTTAATTCATAAGTCTACTCATTCAGATTCATAACTTTAGAAAAATACTTATAACAATTATAAATGACTGGAGTGACTGAAATCATTCATTAAAATTTACAGTCTTAGTTGTTGTTGCATTTAAAAAATAAAAGAAAAAAACACATAAACAAAAAAGGCAAAAGCAGCAAGCAGAGCAAACACAACCTTTTAGTGAGTATTTTAGTGTTCGCCCACGTATCACACTTATTTTGTAATTCTTGTAAATATGGGTCATTTTACTTACTTAATTGGCCATAACAACCCGTTTAACGGATTTCGGCCTGCCGCAACACATCCTTCCAGGCCCCTCTGCTTCTTGCGCGACTACGCCAGTTGGTCACACCAATCGATGACAGGGCTTCCTCGAATTGGTCCTTCCAACGTATACAAGGCCGTCCTCTTCGCCGACTTCCGCAGATTCCCGCATCAAATACCCGTCTCGCCTGAGCATCCTCCTCCATTCGAACAACGTGGTCGAGCCAGCGCAGCCGCTGTACAACATCTACGTTGAGGAGCTCATACAGCTCACTGTTTGATCGAACACGGACATCACTACCAACTCGCAATGGACCGAAGATCTTACGTGGGACTTTTCTGTCGAATACTCTCAAGGCTGCAGCATCAGTGCTTAATAGGGTCCAGCCTCTGCGCCATAAAGAAGCACGGGGAGGATGAGCGTCTTGTAGAGCATTGGTTTTATCGTTCGAGAGATGTCTCTGCTACTCAATTGCCTATTGGGACCATAGTAGTACCTGTTGGCAAGAGTGATCCTGCGCTCGATCTCCAGACTGACATCATTTTTGGTTGTAACGGCGGAGCCAAGTAAATAAATTCCTTGACTGTTTCAAAAGTATAGTTATCGTGAATCAATACGCCGCACGTCTCTACTTGTCGATAAATATGGGTCATGGTGAGTCAAAATCAATAACATCATACGTATTGTTAAGTAGGAATATGATGAGTACTTCATACTTTGAATATGAGAAGTATGAGTATAATATTAATAATATTAATAAATAAGTATATATATTAAAATAAGTATATAAGTACGATTCGATTCTACTCATCTTTTTGAATACTCATTGCCGATCTCGATAGGGTCCATTGTGTCACACAGTGTAAAATAAGCCACCTTATCATGATCTGTTAGTGGTGGCTTTTAACCACACCGAGATACGGATGAATCCGGCCTCAAACGTTCTGTCACCCAAAAACCGATGACATCTGTTTTCAAGTGCAAGTCACTTACATAAAAGGTGTTGTACCGATTACGTTTCTTCCACACCCTGGCAGCTTCTGAAATAATTCTGATGGTGCAGACAGAGACTGTCAGCGAAACTGCCAAATTCTCAGTGTCTCATTAGAATTCCTGTTGGAGTGTGAACTGTTCTCTTGTCGAAGTTAAGAATCCGATCCATTATGTGCCAGTTCGTCCGACTTTTCGTTCTCCTCTATACCGCAGTGGCGCTCTATGCCACAGTAGAGACGGCTATTGTATCGACATATGTATACTGTGTAGACAGTCTATGCAACTCTTGACTTCATGTTGCCTTATTTAAATTGCAAAGAGTGCAGAATATTTATTTTTTTTTGTTTTTTTTTTTGGAATATTGCAACAGTAGCAAGCATGACTGACGGTAACAAATTATTCCATGCAAACATTATCTATAACGTCAGATCAATTTCTAACAGGTTGAAAAAAGAAAAAAGAAAAATACAGAAAGATTTCATTTTATTGTGGAATTTGTGGAATATCTGTGTTTGTCAGGGGAATAATGGTATAAAATTTACGAAAAAAAATAAGATGATAAGAATATAAATTTTTTAATAGGAGTAGAATATGAGTTTCTCTTATTATAGCCTATAAATCTAATTTTATTACAATCTTTAGGTCAGGACTACAACCAACATGTTCGGAGTAATAATTTTATGTATGAGTGGCCGGACCTATACTAGCACTAGCACTATTAGTCTCTTATTTGCGGAAAAACCATTTGTTTTCAAGGCTTATAAACGAATAGTTTTTCTAAATCTGTTATTAGCGGCTATAAATTGAAAATATTTCATACCAACGCTGTCATACGCTGTCACAACTGGTTGCTGATACTCATTAGAAATCTACAAGCATTGTCATGAAAAATATTTCTATTCCTTCCAACCATTGCTGCGCGATAATCATGGCATGGAAATCAAGTAGAGAACTAAAACAAAACTACTGCAGTATTGTAATACAGTGTAATAGAGACATGCATGCAAATCACCTTATTGACTGGTTACTCTGTGTGTGGTATCTGCACTAACCACAACGCTAACAATGTAATGATTTACGTTGCAATACGATGAAGAGAAAAAATCATTTCTTATGCGAAATTTAAAAGTTTTAGAAGCTATTATTTCAAAAATCTTAGAAGGAGATTGAGATTGATGACTGGAAACCACCAACACACATTCGACTGACAACACTGGCACTACGCTTTATTTATACTCTCTTATTTTATGGCTGGCAGCTTCGCGAAAATCGCATCGTAAATAGACATTGTCAACTGAAACTAATTTTCATCGAAAAATCATGTTCAGTGATGAGGAATATTTCTCGATGAATAAGCACGTGGGGTACAAACAAAATTGGCGAATTCGAACCACAGCAATCCATGTCATTGCTAGGAAAATGAAAAATTTAGATTTTGGTGTTTTGTTTTTACATCGCTTAACATTAAAATTATAAACAAAAGCTACAAAAACAAAACAATGAAGTAAACAAATCTGTTTACAAATTATCGTATTACTTAATATAACAACAAACACCAGCACACAAAAATGGTAAACGAGTAAACAAAAATACCAAAAAACACTACAAGAATAAATGTAAACAAAATAAACAAACAACACTACAATAACAAATGTAAACAACGATTTTTACATTTATAGAGATTTCGAAATGACAAAGTCATGAACATTCGTTTTCAAGAACATTCATCAGACTGTTTACTCTGCCAATGTAAAACAGGCGACTGAGTTAGTAAAGTTCAGTCTGTGTTGTGTGAAGACGCCGTTGTGTTCGAAGAGAGTAATCGTGATTTGAAGATATCCGTTACAAAGATCTGTCGAATAATTGCCTAGTAATTTTTGTTGTTTAATTATAGGGTATAAACAGAGGAATAACAAAGGAACGCAATTGTTGTTGTTAACATCAAGTTGTGAACAGTAGCACACAGAATTGTGCGAATAATAAAGGATTTTAATTAAAACTAAAAACAAATTTATTTTTATTTTATTTGCAATCTACGAGCTCATATTTTAAACGTTTTTAAAAGGAAAAAAAATTAGCAATACGTACACACATAATTGGTAATTACAACCTAGTTTCTCACACCATTTGTGTAGTGTGTGTTCATTTTATACATGATTGGCGGGACCTACAACTAAAAGTTAACTCCCAACAACAGATTTTTGAGAAATTTTTCATGGCTGAGTTTTTGCTGAGAGAAAGTCATCTTAGAAATATTTTTTTATTTCGTTTCATTGCATATGGAGTTTAAACCGCGGCCTCACGTCTAATAACACACAACACACTACCTACTAGACTACGGCGACTTCTGTAGGAAATGTATCAGAAATCAGAAAATGACTCAGCCTGAGAAACTGCACCAGAAATGACAAGAATTTTAAATTTTTGCCAAAAATTTTAGTGTCAAGCTTCTTAGCTGGCTACATAGCCACCAACTGAACAAAATTAATTTCTATTGTGTACTATTTTTTGACTGACATTCAGCTCTTCTACCGGGCTGGTTAGGCAAGCGTTTTTAGCAGAAAAAACAACAAAAACGTAACATTATATTCTAAAAAAATCAATGAATCTCGAAAGAGTCTAAATTTGGCATATATATGGGCTGACGGCGTCATCGGTTCATACTTCTTTGGGAATGGCAACCCATTTCATGTGGTTTCAACAAAATTGCATTACTTGTCATACAGCTTGTGGCACATCGAGATATTCTGCAGGTATGCAGAATGATCAACTATGTGGATGTACGTTTCGTACGATTTGAACCCGATTCACTTTTCTTAAATCGAAGGTGTACGCAAATTATCTAGAAGCCATAGTTATCCTCAAAGCCAATATAACCTCTGCCTTTGGTTAAATGCAGCTTGATTTGTGCTTCAGAGTCATAGGAAATTGAACAGTTGGGATGCGTCCCATCCAGAGAAAAGGGATCAGAACACATCTTTGCCCATGTTTGTTTTAATCTTTTCTGTGTGATATTTGGAGGTGAGTGAAGGAAGAAACTCTACCTATTTCTCAATCGAAACAAATTCAAGAAAACAGTCTAAACGGCATCTAAAAAAAGTGATTTCCGTAACCAGTTATTTCCATTTAAGTTTCTTAATCTCAGTTTGTTTAGCGTAAATCACGAAATTACTTTTTCCCCTAACCAATCAATTTCAAGTATGTATTTAGTTTTGCATTTTCACTTCGATATATATTTTGCTTACCTATCGTATGGACGTGTTTTCGTGGTGCTCCGCAAATATCATCGCAAAACAGTGGAAATACGGTGTAAATCCAAACTTTATAGACAGAGGCTATATACTGAATGTGTGCGTTTCGATGCCTCTTGGAGGTAAAACGATTTGCGCGTGTATATCCCCACAATTTGTGTTTAAAAATTTGAAAATTTTATTATTTTAATTAATTTTTTTAATAATTTATAATTTGCACTCAAATTGCAAGAATAGGACAGTAAAACAAACAGTAAATAAACAAACATCAGCTGTGTTACTCCAACAAAATACTGGTAGTTAACAGTTCCTGGTGAATTGCAATTTGTAGAGTTCGTTAAGCTGGGTGGTGGTTGTATTAGCTAAACATTTATTGTTTCAGCTAATTCACCACAACACAAAATACCCAATAGGCAATGGAGACGACAGATCAAGATAAAGGCGATACACCTCGCAACAGCCTCAGTACTTTCAGGATTACCAAGGTGAAAGAGTTGGAAAAGAGCAACAATGAACTAAATCAACGTGTCAAGCAATTGGAACAAGTGTGTATACAATTGCAAGAGGAAAATATAAAACTGAGAAAAATTTTAGAAAATAATTCTGAGAAGGTTAATTCAGATGCAGGAAAATCCGCCCCAAATCCAAATGATATAGTCTTCGAAACGGATGAAGAAGAGATTATCAGGGAAACAGACTGGATACTTCAAAAGAACAAGAAGAAAAAGCAAACTAAGAAAAGGAAAGCTGAATCATCACCTGAATGCTCTGGAACTAACATCAAACGGACAGATGCAGATGTAAACCTACATCAACAATCAAAAACGCAACGTACGGTTGTATCTTTCGAGAGTCGAGGTACACCTCAAGGCAACAACGTTCGGAACACTGCTAAAAATGATAAGGAAAATATAGAATTAAGACCACCTCCAATTGTGGTTTCAAATGTAGACAATTTCCAGGAGTTCCATAGTTATCTAAGCAGAAAAATAAATAATAAATTCCTGATAAAATTGTTAACTAAGGGATCATATAAGATAAGTACTTTCCATTTGGATGATTATAGGAACATTACAAGGTCATTAAATTCGGAAAAAGTGATTGGTATAGTTTTGAAAACAAACAGACAAGACCAATAAAAGTTATGATCAAGAACTTACATTATTCGCATACATCTGATACGATTGTTGCCGACTTGCGATCGCAGGGGCTTATGGCCATTGAAGCCGTGAACAAATTTCAGTGGAAATCAAAAGAACCTCTGAATTTGTTCAGAGTATCATTTGAATCCACAGAAGATGTCAAAAAGATATACGGAATAAAGCATATTCTTAATACAATTGTACAAGTAGAACCAGTGAAGCAACAAAGATTAGTTCCACAATGCAGAAATTGTCAATCGTTTGGACATACGAAAAATTATTGTAATAAACAACCGCGTTGTGTAAAATGTGCTGGGAAACATAGCACCCTTGAATGTAATCGCGAAATTAGTCAACCGAAATGCTCCAATTGCGATGGTCCACACCCGGCAACATATCGGGGTTGCATTGTAGCTAAGGAGCTTCAAAAAAGGCGAAATAATAATTTGAAATCCCGTACAACACCAGGTAAGGGAATGTATGAAAATTTTAATTCAAATCGGTTAATTGATGGTAACGACCAACAAGCAAATAAAAGTAGAGAACCACAAAACTTGAGAGGATTGAACAATCCATTTAAACAAACTGGTCAACAGAACAAAGCGGATCAACATTTATCTTATGCATCTGTTCTGAAAAATCGAAATAGTGAACCGACAAGTAACGGGGCGTTGTCACAAATTTTAAGTAAATTAAGTAGACAGGAAGAGTATTTCAAAATTATAGAATATCGTTTAAATGTTCTGGAACAGATAACGCAACAAGATTGAAAATTTAATGGAGTTAAAAATTATGTTATGGAATTCTAATGGCCTAATGAAGAACCAAAGAGAGCTAGAACTAGTTCTGAATAATGAAAAAATTGATGTGTGCCTTATCTCCGAAACCCATTTTACTAGAGAATCTTTTATAAGATTCAGAAATTATGAAGTATATCACACAATTCATCCCCAAAATACAGCTAGAGGAGGAAGTGCGGTTATAATAAGGAAAAACATAAAACATTACGAAGAAGAAAAACTAAGTACTGAAGAATTTCAAGCAACCACAGTTCGATTAACAACAAACTCACAGAAACTGCTGATAACGTCAGTATACAGCCCTCCGCGTCACTCAATAAAGTCAATTGATTATAAAAATCTTATAGCAAGACATGATTCGAGGTTCATCATGGGCGGAGACTTTAATGCTAAGAATACTTACTGGGGATCCCGTTTGAACACCCCCAAGGGAAATGAACTATATAAGGCAATTTTGGAAACCGGATGTGAAGTTGTGTCAACAGGTAAACCAACGTATTGGCCAACAGACAGTAGTAAAATACCTGATCTTATAGATTTCTTTTTAATAAATAAGATATCAAAGTCGTGTATCAAGTTGGAAAATGGATTTGATCTTAATTCTGACCATTCTCCGATATATATGACTGTTTATGAAAAAGCTGTCCGTAGGGCAAAATCTCCTTTTTTGGCGAATAAATTTACCGATTGTCAATATTTTCAGACTGTGCTGCAAAATTCAAACATACCCCTTAATGAACCAGAAACAATTGACGAAATTGAGGAAGACGTTGAGTTTGTTACAAACCTCATTCAAAGTACTGCTTGGGAAAGCACTCCGAACCCTCCTGATAAACAACACGTTGTTTCATACCCTGCTTATATAAGGGAGATGATAAAAAATAAAAGAAGGTTGAGAAAGATATGGCAACGATCTAGATTTCCAGCTGACAAGGCAAGGCTTAATAGAATGACACACGAACTTAGCTTAGAAATCAAAAAGTATAAGAACTCACGTTTCAATAACTATTTACAAGGGTTGAGTAATGAAAAAACATCAGACTACTCATTGTGGAAATCAACAAAAAACTTAAATAGACCCACAGCACAAATTCCTCCCATTCACATGACAGACGGAAATTGGGCCAGAACAAATAGCCAAAAGGCAGAATTGTTTTCTAACCATCTCGCTGGTGTGTTCTCTCTTGATACTGATCCACCATCTATTACGCAGGAAGTCAGTAGTCCTGATGATGATGGTCGAGATGATTACACAATACCTGAGGTAACACCAATTGAAGTTTTTAAACAAATCCATCTTAATTTGAAATTAAAGAAATGTCCTGGATTCGACTTAATAACAACGGAAGTTCTTAGACATCTGCCAAATAACATAATTCTAAAACTAACACAAATTTTCAATGCTTCATTTAGACTACTTCATGTACCATCGTTTTGAAAAGTCGCCGAAGTGGTAATGATACCAAAACCTGGAAAACCTCCAACTGAAGTTAAATCATATAGGCCTATTTCGCTTCTGCCCATATTATCGAAATTATATGAGAAAATTTTACAAGATCGCATTAAACAGATAATTGAACAAAGAAACTTAGTTCCTAAACATCAATTTGGTTTTAGAAATGCGCATTCAACAATTGACCAAGTTCACCGCGTTACTGATGTAATAGAAAGAGCTTTAGAGGAAAAAGATGTTTGTACCGCTGTATTCTTGGACGTTTCACAAGCATTCGACAAAGTCAGTCATAAGGGTTTACTCACGAAACTAAACACGCAATTGCCAAGGGCGTACTGTACTTTATTTAAATCGTACCTGAAGGATAGGTTGTTTCGCGTTAAATATGAGGACGAATATTCCCAATTAAGGGAAATACAAGCAGGAGTACCTCAAGGAAGCATTCTGGGTCCACTTTTGTATGTTTTATACACCAGTGATATACCAGAAGTTGCTGGAACGACTATGGCTACATTTGCCGATGACACGGCTATTTTGTCAGTTGCCAGAACTGAAAATGAGGCGAAACACAAGTTACAAAACGCACTTACCTCGGTCTTAGAATGGACTAGAAAGTGGTGCATAAAATTAAATAGTTCTAAGTCAACACATGTTGACTTTACAAATAAATCAACTTTAGGTACCCCTATATTCATGGACGGTATACGAATACCGTATTCCAATACGGCAAAATATCTTGGTATGACACTGGATGCAAAGTTACGTTGGAATGAGCATGTTAAAATTAAAATTATGGAACTACAACTAAAATGGAAGAAGCTAAACTGGCTAATCGGGAGGAAATCCAAACTGTCTATTGAAAATAAATTGTTCATATATAATCAAATATTAAAACCTATTTGGACTTATGGAGCACAATTGTGGGGATGCACAAGCGAGCACAATATAACTATTATTCAACGTTTTCAGAACAAAGTACTCAGATGCATCGTAAACGCACCATGGTATATACGCACAAGTGATTTACATCGTGACCTTGGTGTAAATACTGTTAAAAAAGAGATTGAAAACATTGCAACAAAACATAACATCCGACTCAGAGACCACGTAAATTCAGAAGCATCATCTCTTGCTGATCCCATTGGTTTGGAACGCAGACTTAAAAGAAGGAAGCCATCCGACCTAATTAGAAGCTCTCTTTTGGCTTGATGATCATCATAATATCATTATAAATATATATTAAATTAAAGTTTATGTTTATTTAAATGTTGGAAGTAAATTACTTGTTAGTTATAATAACTAGTTGTAATAATTAATAAATGAGAATTTAATGAGAAAAAAAAAAAAAAAAAAAAAAAATTTTCACTTCGAAGTAAGTTGAGGTTTCTGATTTAAAACTTGCTGTGTAATCGCCGGCGGTAAGATAATTTCTTGTAGACAAGTGCTGTTGTGGGTTGCATGCTATTTGGGAGGCATGCAAACACATGCGTGTGGTTTTCTTTGTGTTCTCTTCTATTTTACAAACTGTTTTTGCAAACGTTGTAAAGCTGGCATATTGGTGCTACAAAATATTTCTTTTTTCGTTTTAATGATTTCCCAAACATTTAAAAGATTTCCATTTTCACAAAGCAAAACATACAATCCTTTTGGCATAAGAGTGTCAGCCAGCAGTGGGAGCGCTAAGGTGCAATTGTTAGTCATTTAACCCCAAAACGTTGGGGTCCTTCAATCAAAAACTTCAGTTCACTTATTCATTTCGTTAGTCAGCAGAATTTCATTGAATTTTGTTTTTGTTTTTGTGTTTTTTAGATCTTTGAAGTCTTAAGATGAGTATGCATAGTTTTCTCGCTTTTTTCCTTTTTTTTTTTTTGTTGTCTGCATTTCTTCATTTTTTTCAAACTTTATTTCTTTGTCCAAATGGCGAATGTTTGCTGCTTTCAGTCTAAGCTGACTTGTTACTTGCAAGCCATTATTAAAAAAAAAAGAAAAAAACATGACGCTTTTGCCTTTAATGTTTAGAAATCCATGTTTCTATTCCCTTTTGATTTTTATCATGGCTTTTCATTTCGCTTTTGGAAAGGTTCTTTAGCACTTCGTCGTGTAAATAATGTAAATTGTTAACAGAGGCTTTTAATTTATGCTAATGGTTTATTGTGGCAACAACAACAAAAACAATAAAGTGTAATTTTCTTAAAAAACTATGACAATGTGTCAGACAAACATTGTATGTTTTAGTACGTGTCAAGTGAAATTACTTGACTACTTGAAGAACTTTTAAAAGCATTCGGGTTGACGAGAACTACGTACGCAAATTGAAATGAATAATATCCATGTTGCAAAATTGTTACAAGTGTTGTTAAGAAAATTAAACAAGATTTTAACAAAGTTTTGTAATAAAAACATAAAAAACTTGCATATGGACGGATCTTATAATACTTCAATGGGTGGAGCGCATTCAAGCGAATTTTACAGAGGCCATTGGCTTTGTTATGTTATGTTGGCTGTTGGATTCGCTTTGTTTGCAACCCACAAGAACACAACTGCCACTTAAGAAAACCTCAAAAGAAAAAGTATCAAGCGGTCAAATCGCATGAACTCGGTGGTCAGTTTAAATCTTCTCTACGTGATATAAACATGCTATCAAATCGCTCGTTTTTTACAGTTTAAAAACGTTTAAAATATAGCCGTAGATTGCAAATAAAATAAAAATAAATTTGTGTTTTAGGTTAGGCTAGGTCTGAGTGGTAGCTCTGATTTCACAAAGTTCAATTCAAAGCATAAAGCAGCCCGTTGTGATGCCACGGATGAATGCAGTCCCTGTACTGACCAAGTTCCACCAAAATCAGGGAAGAGGAAGAAGTTGGTCAGCGCAAGGGCTGCACATCAAAAGCACGACTACCCCATACTGGAAAACCAGCCAGAAGTTTGATGAACGAAGCTATATCCTTGATATCAATATCCAATGATAGCTCCGTCAAGCTGACAAGAAATGGAGAGCCAAATAGCCTATATCTACACCTAGCAAGAGACGGGCACTGACAAAGAAAGTGCATAACAGTCTCCTCTTCCTCAGCGGATCTGCATCCACGGCAGAAGTCGTTAAATGGGAGCCTCATTCTCTCCGCGTCTCTACCCATAACGCAATGACCTGTAAGCACGGCCACTGTGGTTGAGATGACGTCACGACCAAGACCAAGTAATTGGTTGGTACGCCTTCTATCCATCAAGGGCCAGGTAAGTCTAGCGGTGGAGTAGGACTCCTCATTGACCCAGGATAGGTTGGCGTCCCGAAAGAATTTCCACGCAATGTCCAACTTGACCGAGGCAAGTGGCATACACAGTTCAATTGAAGAGGATTCCGGAAGAAGCGCACCAGCTCTGGCGAGCTCGTCGGCCCTACAGTTTCCCGGACTGCTGCTGTGCCCGGGGATCCACACCAGGGAGACTCTGGTGAAGCGCCCAGAAAGAAGGTCGAGACAGCGGCGACATTCCCTAACGATCCTAGAGTTATTCACGAAACACGATAGAGATCTTATCGCGGCCTGACTATCAGAAATGCCGAGACGCGAGTGAAAGTTAACGAGGATCCATTGAGCGGCCCGGTACATTGCCGTCACCTCCGCCTGAAACACGCTACAGTAGTCCGGCAAACGGAGAGAAATGTTCAGGTTCAGTTTCCCAGAGTAGACACCGCTTCCAACCCCATTATCGAGTTTAGAGCCGTTTGTGTTTAGGTTTAATTAAAATTCTTTATTATTCGCACAATTCTGTGTGTTACTGTTCACAACTTTGTGTAAAGAACAACAATTGCTTTGTTTGTTATTCCTCTACTTACACACTTTGCATAAACAATAACAATTACTAGACAATTGTTCGACTGATTTTTGTAACGGAGATCTTTCAACCACGTTTACTCTCTTCAAACGCACCGCGTCTTCACACAAGACTGACCGAACTCTTACTAACACAGTCTGATGAATGTTCTTGAAAGCGAATGTTCGTGACTTCGCCTTCTCAAGATCTCTATAAATGTAAACATCGTTGTTTGTTTATTGTTGCCTGTGTATTTTGTTTACATTTATTCTTGTAGTGTTTGTTGTTGTAATTTTGTTTACTTGTTTACCATTTTTATGCTGGTGTTTGTTGGTATATTTTGTTTACTTGTTTATGATGTAAACAAGTTCCTTTTTTGTAGCTTTTGTTTATCATTTTAATGTTAAACGATGTAACACCATTTCTATTTTCGTAACAATAAGTTGGTAGTCAACGACCTACAGTGCTCGCCATTGACACTAATGGGATGGCCAACGTCGTCCTCATAGAAATATGAACTTATGATACCGCCAGCCGAAAATTCACACCGAACAGTGACTTTTTCAGTATACATTCGGCTGTTTTGAATCTCATGTGGATTAACATCATCAAATATTCGATAATTTTTATCCAAAAATGGTCGCTGAAGACGATTTTCTTATGAAATTGGGGTTGATTTCCCAACTGCTATGTCTATGGTGATTTGGTGAAGCAGACTGAATAAGTAACAACTAGTGCAACCCTTTGCAGACTAACTTATTCGATGTGGAATTCTATGTGGAATTCGGTTGTGAAATTCGGTCAGAGACTGTCCTTACCCGTGGGGCCACAATGGGCCGTTCTGCATGCTCAAGTTAGTTTTGATAATCAAAACAACCACTCAGTTACTAAATTATACATACGGTTAAAAAATTGCCGGAATTTTTTAACTAATCCGTTTTAGTTGAATATCTTTATAGTTTTCTTGATGTTAAGACGGTCTTTTGCATTGGTTAAAAAATTTCTGAAATTGAACTGAATTGTGGCCCTGTACAGGTCCACAAAGGTATGCATCCGAATTAAAAATTTCTGAACCAATGCAAAAGACCGTCTTAAAATCGAAGAAAGATGTCAGACAATTATAAATATTTTCAACGAAAACGGATTGGTTAAAAAATTTCTGAAATATGTTAACTTTTGTGGGTCTGTGCAGGCCCACAAAAGTGTACATCAGGCCCACAAAAGTTAACAAATTTCAGAAATTTTTTAACCACGACCGTCTTAAAATCGAGGAAAGTTGTCGTACAATTACAAAGATTTTCAACGAAAATGGATTAGTTAAAAAATTTCTGAAATTTATTATCCGTATGTATACTTTTGTGGCTGAGTGTATCATCAACAAGAGATCCGTTATAAACTGTCAAATTTCAAAAGTCCCTGTTGGAAGACCGAATAGTTTAATTCTTCTTCTCTTTCATCTTTTGTTTAAATGCTCGCGATGTAGAGAGTTACTTTTTACAGAAGAACCAATTCTGAATCTGTGTAGAAGTTTTTTAGAGAATCACAATACCGAAACTGTTTTTATGCACAGGTTTATTCAACACGTATTTTGTGTCATACTTAGCTGCTAATCAGTCAAAAAATGAGCGTAGGCCTTTACAATTGTTATTACTTCAAAAGCAGTCCTACGAAATGGATTGGCAGCTAACATGTAGGAAACACACTACTTTACTTCTTCTCTTTATAATCGAACTTTTCAAAGCCTTTGCCATTAATTTTAAGCACTTTAGCGACTGTCATGTCTTAAACGGCCTCCTGATATCAAGCACAAAAAAAATGGAAAGAAAAACGCAATAACAAGGAATTGAAAATGAACTTTACGCCATTGTCTTAACCAAACCAAGTGTATTTCGCCATCATCTTAAGCAGTATCTGTTTCAATAAACGCGCCTCCATATGCAATCTTCTCGGCAAACATTCATTTTAATGTGTACACGATGACAGAACATATTAACATAATTGAGCGTCGCAAAAATGAAATAAGAAGCAAACACTTTCCGACACTATACATTCTCTATACATTCGCACGTTCAACATCGTTCGTATAAGGATTTGAATCTCATCTTATGACTGTGCGGTTTGCTACGTGAATGACAATCGATATTATTTTACGAGCGTAAGCCATGTAAAGTTGAAGTTCGCTAGCTTGCTTATCTATTGACCCATTATTGAGTTGATACATACAATTCTACTGACATTGCTGCAAGCAATTCTCAATTCACTGGTAATAATGATAACAACTGTGGCAGACAAAAACCAAAACAAAAACATTCATCTGAAGGAGGTGTGCAGGCAGTGCTATTCAATAATCATTCAGTCATCATCATCATCTGGTATGTAGGTTTTTGTAGCAATTGCAGTCTTTTTCCTCATCTGCAACATTAAGCATTGGGATCATTGAGCATTCAATAATGCATCAATTTTCCTTTCTTTGTGGTTTCTACTTATCATCCGATAAGAGAATAATAAAACAGCAACGGAAACTCTAGGCAAATGTTGTCGAATGGTGCAAAACTCAAAGGAAGGAAAACAACTAAGATAATGCTGCAGTCTGTATCATAAATGCATCATGGCAGCTGCAAGGTTTAAGGTATCTTGAATACTGCCGTAATAAACTCTTATGATTAAACTGTTGAAACTCAGAATCGTATTGTTACGAAAATAAAAAATTGATACTATTGCTTTGCTTTTACATTGTTTAACATTAAAATTATAAACAACAGCATAAAAAATTGTAACTAATTTGAGCATGCAGAACGGCCCATTGGAGCTCCACTGGTTAGCACAGTCTCTGACCGAATTCCACGGCCGAATTTCACATCGAATCCACATCGAAGAAGTTAGTCTGCGAAGGGACTCCACTAATTGTTACATATTCAGTCTGCTTTACCAAATCACGATATACCACTACAGACATTGACAGAATGTTCGCTGAATATACTCTGGAGCAGTTGGCAACTCAACCTCAATTTCATGGAAAAATCATCTTCAGCAATTAGGACCACTTTTGGATAAAAATTATAAAATCTTTGATGATGTCAACCCACATGAGATTCAAAACAGTCGAATGTATACCAAAAAAGTCACTTTTGGTGTGAATTTTAGGCTGGCGGTTCTTCGGTTCATATTTCTATGAGAACGACGTTATCCAGCCCATCACTGTCAATGGCGAGCACTGTATGTCGTTGACTACCAACTTATTGTTACGAAATGGAAATGGTGTTACCTCGTTTAACATTAAAATGATAAACAGAAGCTACAAAAAATGAACTTGTATGCATCATAAACAAGTAAACAAAATATACCAGCAAACACCAGCATAGAAAATGGCAAGCAAAAATACAACAACAAACATTACAAGAATAAATGTAAACAAAATACACAAACAACAATTATGAAACAGCGATGCTTGCATTTATATAGATCGCGAGAAAGCGAAGCCACGAATAAAACACAAGGCAAAGCAGGCGACTGAATTAGTAAAAGTTCAGTCAGTCTTGTGTGAAGACGCGGTGTATTTGAAGAGAGTAATCGTGGTTTGAGAATCACCGTTACAAAGATCAGTCGAACAATTGTCTAGTAATTGTTATTGTTTATGCAAAGGTTATAAACAGAGGAATAACAAAAAAGGCAATTGTTGTTGTTTACATAAAGTTGTGAACAATAATAGGGAATATTAATTAAAACTAAACAAAAACTTATTTTTATTTTATTTGCACTCTACGAACTCATAATTTAAGCGTTTTTAAAAGGTAAAAACGTAATAGTATTTTTAACCCATAGTGTTTATAGAGGAACTTACTCATATCAATACAAGGTTTAGGACGAGATGACTTACGATCATCAAGCACTGAACAGCTTTTACAAATCAAGCACTATCTGTCAGAGACAGAAGAAATGAAAGATCTGCCAAAAATATAGCCGTTGTTTATAAGGGTTTTTAGTAGACTCCCACGCAGTCGATTTCGATGATCTACTGAAAACTTCACTGTTGCCGAAAGACTGTGCAAAATAGTCACAGACATTCGATTTTGTGGTGCTTATAAAAATTCGGCCTTTCGCTGGCCACAGTTTAGAGAATTATGCGTTGTGTCTTCGGCTTGTAGCCGTTCAAAATTCAATTGACTCTGAAACTAACGGTAAACGGTCATAAAAAACTATATGTGTTCGCTGAATTGGCATGCAGAGCAGTTGGTAACACATCAATATTTTCATTGAAAAATCGTTCTCAGCGAGTTTGCCCATTTCTAGATGAGTGAGCCGATAAAATGATCAAATTTGAGAACATGTCCCCTGTGATCTGAAAGCATACAATGCATCCTGAATAACTCAATATTTAGTGTGCATTTTGGGCTGGCGGAGTCATCGGTTCGTAGTTCTATGTGAACGACTTTTTCTTTTCTTTTTCTCCAACTTAACATTATCAGTGGCGAGCATTGGCCTTTGAGAAAGATGTTGGCCAAACGACGCCAGGAGTGATTTAAGGACATGTTCATCTCAAATGTAAGTGAAGTGAATTGGCGACCCATAACGTACAATTTGACCTTGTTAGACCTTATCGTGTTTGGTTTTCTTAAGTCGCAGGTATGTGCGAATAAGCCACAAACCACAATGGTCTTTAAAACTGACATAACCTATGCCATTCAAGCAAATTCAGCCTGATTTATGGAATGGACATTTGGAATGCTTTTCACACACACACTCGGTTTTATTTAAGGAGGCGATTATATTAAGACCTCATGCTACTGTTAGAAGAAATGGTGCAAATTTGCTTTTGATAGTGCAAAGCGACTAAAAAGGGTTACAATTATTAGATAACCTTAGCTTAATTGAAGCGTATAAGTTGCCCCATAAAACTATTCATACATACATACATAATTGGTCATTACAACCCTTCAGTCAAGATTACGACCTAGTTTCTCACACCACTTATGTTGTGTGCATTAATTGTATACATGAGTGGCGGGACCTACAGTTTATGGTCGACCCCGAACGACAGGTGTTTGAGAAACTTTTCTTGGGAATTTTATTTATTTTCAGAGTTTTTGCCAGAAATCTGCTGAGAGGAAGTCGCCGAAGAAATATTTTTTTCTCTATTTTCGTTTTGATGTCGGACCTGGACAAAAAATAACCCCAGTAGCACTATTTAAATATTTATAACATATTTAAGATGTTTGGTTGTATGTTCATTACCTTTTAATCGTAATCTGTAAGAGCATATGCACAACAAAAGCAATTCCATTCAAATTAATTACGCTTCATTCACTTCATTTTACATTTTTATTGTATAATTGTCGACAATAAAATAGTCGCTTATACGAGTATTGTGAGACTGAGCGCTATGTACCATCTTACCTTTTGACAGTTTTCCTTTCCTTCTTTCCTTCTGTATCTCTATACATTTCATTTCGTTTTGCAGAAATTGTAAAATGACCACCAAATAAATTATGCAAATTATCAACCGTTTCTATCTGCTTCTGCATGTCATTTGCATGCATAGGCATACATATATACCTAAATACATACGTACATCCTTTGCCAGAGCAGCAGCTATTTCTTGTTAATTAATGATATTCTGTATAAAATTTGAATCTGTATAATCATACATCATATATGTAGGTAGGCATTCACACAACCCATCTTTGTGTTTAAATGCTTATAAATTATAATAAACTAGCTAGCGTGTTGCTGCGTCACCAACTAAAATAAATTTGAAGTAAAGACATTACACAAATGTCCAATTAGTAGTACGCATTCGATCAGTTTCTAATCTCACTTCTCGTTGTTCAAGTGGTTCAAGCGAACGGGTCTCAGCGGCATGTACTCGAAGACTTTCCAGTCTCAATGCTCGTCTGTTTCTGAGGCTCGAATGCTCTTTTCTTCCGTGCTTGAGGTCTAGGTCGACCATTTGCTTGTCATTCATTTTGAATAATTTTCAGTGACGCCATCCATCGGAAGTTAATCGCACCAACCTCCGTCGACTCATGAGCAATAACTTTGTTAAAGAATGCACAGTTTACGATTTAATTCATTTTGAGTAATTTTCAGTGGCACCACCTATCGGATATTGGTCATGCCAACTTAGAAACCTTCCACGGCTCATGCGCAACAACTTTGCTAAAGATCATAACATGATCAAATGCATAGTTTACGATTCTATAAGGTACATACAAACAAACATTCATTTTTATATATGTAGACTATGGGAGGTGATACGCTGACTATAGCCAATCCGCCCATTTTGTTCATATATACGTCAGAGTTGTCCATACAAAATTTGAGGACTCTAGCTGTTGCAGTTTATAAGATATACGACATTATATACTTATTGGGTATGTGGGCGTGGCACCTCGCCTACTTGAAATTTTTAAAGAAAAAGTAGTAGTTTCTTCCAGACATACAGGGAGGTACTGTTAAAATTTCAAGAAAATCGGTCCAGCCGTTTAGCCGTCTATAGACTTCAAAGAAACAAACAAACAAACCCACAAACAAATAAACAAATTAATTTTTATATATAAGATAAGCTTTAAATGCGTAAATGCACACACATACATGCTCATGAAATGTCCGGGCTTTCATTAAAATTTTTTTGTATGGAATACATTTAAGAAGAAAAGATTCAAGAAAAACCGCCAATAAAGAGGCGGCATCATGCCAAATGGTGGGGTTTTATTCAAATTAATAGCAACTTAATTGGAAGGAAGATTTCAACTAAAGACACACAATTGTTTCAAGATTAATTATTAAGAGGGCAATAACAGTGAAATAAAAGAAGAAATAAATACGTATGTATGGGTATAAATATACAAAAAAAACAAAATTTGGAAATGTTCCATTTATTTTAATGTTTAAAACTTTGTACTCAAATGATGCACTATTTTAAATACTTTACTGGTATAGGGGCAGGAAACCTATCTTCAGTCACCGCTATTAGTGAGAAGAGTTCCTGCAATAAACAGCTTTACACACCACTCATGTTGTGTGCGTTAAATTTGTACAAGACAGGAGAGACCTGCAGCTTAAAGTCGACTTCGAACAACAGATTTTCAGAAACTTTTCATTACAATTTTATCAGAGTTTTTGCCCGGATATTGCTGGAAGGAAGTCGCCGATAGAAATATTTTTTTATTTCGTTTCATTGATGTCTGAGCTGGGATTTGAACCTCGACGTTGCAACTAATAAGTCAACACACTTCCTAACACACTACGACGACTTTAATAGGAAAGTAAAAAAAAGTTTGAATGCAAATATTGGCCATTCGGGGCGGCTATACATTTTGTTTACATTTTTCTGGCAATTTGTGAATTCCACGCCAATAAAACCGCTCGTGTTGTGAAGCAAACCATTGAGTCAACATATTTTCAATTCCCTCCAAGGAATGTTTAGCTAATGCGTGTCCCATTAATGGTAACAAATAGTAGTCGATAGGAGCCAAGTCTAGTGAATACGACGGATGGTGTAGCAGCTCCCAGCCTAATGCTATGATTGTATCCTGAAGCAGTTTTGCTTTGTGTACAGATGGAGGATCACTTTGCTAAACCACCTTACCATGCCATGCTTCCCAATCTGGTCGTTTTTCAATCACAATGACCCTTTAATGACAACAGGAACACATGTTTCCCAGCCTAATGTTTTGATTGTATTCTGAAGCGATTATACTTTGTGTGCAGGTGCATCGTTATGATGAAAAATTAGCTTACCATGCCATGCGGTCATTTGTCATTTGATCATTTGTTGCCTCAAGCGATGTGTATTAAAGGTGTCACTAGGTTTAAGGAGCTCGTGGTACAACACATCTTTCTGATTCAACCAGACACACTGCATTGATTTCTTGGCAAGTTGATCTGTCTTTGCAGTCGAAGTTGATGGTTATCCCCAAAGTCTAGAATGTAGTGTGTTGGCTTATTGGAAATGAGGCCTCGGTTCAAGCCCCAGATCAGACATCTCCAAAAAAGCGAAATAATGAAAAATATATCTTTCGGCAATTTCCTCTTAGCAGACTTCTGGCAAAAACTCTTGAGAGAAAACAAAACATCGTTGTTTTATTATTGTTGGTTGTTATTTTCTTTACATTTATTCTTGTAATGTTTATTGTTGCATTTTTGTTTACTTGTTTATCCCTTTTTTATATTAGTGTTTGTTGGTATATTTTTGTTTACTTGTTTATCATGTAAACAACTTTATTGTTTTTGTTTTTGTTGCTTCTGCTAATAATTTTAATATTAAATGATGATAGAAGCAAAACACCATTTCCATTTTCCTAAGAGTATTCTGAAAAATATTTCATCTCGGTTCGGTACTGAATAAGGATCTTTTAGAAGGATGTGCTAGTTATATAACCATCACTGTACGTTTCATGAATATAGACGTCTATTGTTACATAGTTGTGGACGACTGTCGAAATAGTTCAACGATTACATACCAATTCGTATAATTATTGTTAATGACTACTTCTGTTTTCTTTCTCCGCCAAGTATCAACGTTACAGGCTTGATTTGTTTTAAAATTATGAAGTCTGGCGAATAAGTTAAATGCCTCCTTCAAATACTTATAATTGATGTTAGAACATCCCTGTACAGTGAGGTAAATAATTGAATCACATAAATTATTTCGTAATCTTGCAAATGTTGTAATAATTGAATTTTAAGTCACAAACTAACAATTATAGACTGAATGAAAAACGTTCAGTAATCCTACGCAAAAGAGAAAAAATATTCTGTTTTCATAACAGAGTAATTTTACTTAAGTTTGTCTAACCATTACAACATGAGTTAAAATTACAAGCTTTAATGTTCTTAATGTTCTTTCCGGAGTTTTTTTTATTATTTTGCAACATTTGTTAATGACATAAAACACAAAAAAAAAGGAAAATTGTGGCATGTATTTACAACGAACTTTTCGATGTCTGTTGTCCTGGTAAAACATGTAAAAGCATACGAGTTTCCATCTTTTTTCCATTTCGAGTTGATTTATTTCCAAAAACAACTTTCAAGGCGTGTCGGTAAGAAGTCTACTGATATCCATTGCGTGTGCACCCAAGGAAATTCGTTTCATATGAGCCTAATTCTGCGGTGTAATGTGAGTCTAATTAATTAAATTTGTTTGGAGTCTATTGCCTTGTGGTAACCACTTACATGCATATGTACAGTGCGCGTCAAAAGGAACTGTACATTAAAAAATGTATACATTAATAAATTACCGTTATTTTTAATATAAAATTCTTTCACTGTCAGTTTTTACAATTGAAACAAAAAAATTACAAAAAATTTCGAAATATTGTAAAATTTTTTCGGGCACTCTCCTTAAGTGGTAAAAGTTGAATTTGGTGATTGTTAGAATTTTATTCAGATCTTCTTCCTGGAAAATACCCATGAGAAACAAGTCGACACACATCATCTTTTTGTCGACTATAAGGCAGTCTTCGATAGCCCCATAAGGGATTCGTGTTTTTGCCGCAACGTCTGAGCTCGGTATACCTGCGAAGCAGTTAAGGCTATGCAGAATGACGTTGAGTAATTCCTGCAGCTCCGCCAAGGTAGGAATGGACCTCTTTTAATACCGTAAGAGGTTTCAGACAAAGCGATGCCTTATCATGCGACCTCTTCAACTTCGTCATGGACAGTGTTCTGCGGAAGTGCATCGAAATGGCACTATCTTTCAAAAAAGATTCCAGTTGCTTGCATACGCTAACGACGCGTGCCAAGCGAGATGTTATTGCTGTCTTTAGTGCTATTGCACGGGAGTCTACTAAGATGGGTCTGGTAGTACATGAGGGCAACAAGTAGAGACGTGTGGCGTAATAGATCTCGGATTACAACCGATAACTATACTTTCGAAATAGTCAAGGATTTTATTTATCTTGGCTCCGCCGTTACCACCAAAAATGATGGCAGTCTGGAGATTAAAAGCAGGATCATTCTTGTCAACAGATGCTACTATGGTTTCAATAGGCAATTGAGTAGCAGAGACCTCTCTCGTATGACAAAACTAATACAAGAGGCTCATCCTTCCCGTCCTTCTTTATGGCGCCGAGGCATGGATACTATTAAGCAATGATACAGCAGCCTTAAGAATATTCGAGAGATAAGTCCTACGCAAGATCTTCGGTCCAGTGCGTGTTGGCGATGATTTCCGCATCCGATCCAACAGCGAGCTGTATGAGCTCCTGAACGACATGGACGTTGTGCAGCGTATTAACATCCATCAGCTGCTAGATGAGGATGCTCCGTCGAGACGGGTATTTAATGCGAGGATCTGCGGAAGTCGGCGAAGAGGACGACCTTGTTTGCGTTGGAAGGACCAAATCGAGTTTGCCTTGTCATCGATTAGTGTGACCAACTGACGTAGGCGCGCAAGAAGCAGAGGTAGCAAAGGATGTGTTAAGGCAGGCCGAAATCCGTTAATCAATTAAGAAGTCGCCGTAGTCTAGTAGGTAGTGTGTTGGCTTATTAGACGTAAAGCCAGGGTTCGAGCCCCAAGCCAGACATCAAAACAAAATACAAAAAGTATTTCTTCGGCGATTTCCTCTCAGCAGATTTGTGGCAAAAACTCTGAGAGTAAATGAAATTGCCATGAAAACACACACAACATAAGTTGTGTGAGAAACTAGGACGTTGTACAGTGGGTCAATTCGACCTCCGGGTACTGTACTTATCTTAATTGATTGACAAGTACACGTCCTCTAACCTAACCTAACCTAAGTAAGCATGTACGTAGAATTTAATCCATAGTGTACAGTTTCTTTTGACGCCCACTGTATGAGGAAACAAGTCCTGAAAATAAAGAAATTTAATGATCACATATCATAATTCATATTAAAAAGAGTTTTTTTTATCAGACAGAAACATACATTCAAATCATAAACGTAACATGAGCATGTAGTGAATCAAAAAAAGGAAAAAAAACTTGAATTGGATGGCATGGTAGTCTAGTGCTTAGTGAGCTATGGGTTGAATTCGTTTCTTTGTTTAAATAATGAAACAAATAATGATTCACAGGAAATAATTTATTTTATTTCAATTGCAATTAAAAAATAAAAAATATTACACGTTGAAATAACTTTTATGTACATAAATATACATGTAGACCAAAATGCAGTACGAGTGCATATAGATTATATGAGACACACATTATTTATTAAAACAATAAATGGTACACAGACTATCAGTAGAAATATTCTGCGAATATGCAAAAAAAAAATTATTTTATTTGTTGCCGTTTAAATTTGATATTCACACTGCAATTTATAGACAATAAAACCCATGAACGTATTCATTTTTTATTTTTTATTTTTTATTTTTTTCAAAATGTTTACTGATAATCATTTCATTTAATTGGAAATAATTTTTATTGTTGTTGGTTGACTATTGACATCTGACAGTGTCTCAGTACTGCTTTAAACTCCACTAAGCCAATGTAATCTGGTGTAATGGCTGTAGCAGACAGCCTGGCAACAATTGGCTGCTCTATGCCAGCATATCCAGACTGAATTTGGTATTGAATTTTTCGGTTAGTCATGCTTATTTGATAACAAAAAACAAAATTTTGAAATGCTAGGTCGCATATGGTTAGCAATAGATGGTATGTGCATAAATACTACAGCTGGCTATGACCCACCTTTGCCGCATTTCACACTCTTGTGAAATAAACCTTTTTCCACCATTTGTATACCAATTAAAGTATATTAGTTTGATGATGACTAATGTAACACTTTAAGAAACGATTTGAAAGAGGAGAAAATGACCAAAAGGACTCGTAAGGATAAAGGAATAGTTTTTGAAACATTTTTATTTTGATAGAATTTTTTTTTTTCAAAAGTGCTTTACAGGAGTTCTGGATGAAAATCGCTGTATAACTGACTTTAATTATTGTAACTACGGCATCAAACTCATGGAATTTTCTTCGTATTGCTTAGGCTACATTTAGCTTATATTAGCTGGAGATCGTTAAGTATTAGATTTTGATCGGTAGTAGTCTAGTAGGTAGTGTGTTGGCTTATTAGATGTGAGGCCGCGGTTCAAACCCCTGGTCAGACATCAAAACGAAATATGAAAAATATTTCTTCGACGACTTCCGCCGATTGCGAAAGTAAATAAAAATGCCATGAAAAGCGTCTCAATAATATGTCCTTCTGAGTCGATTTTAAGCTGTAGGTCCACGCCACTAATGTATAAAAGTAACACACACAACGTAGATGGATTGAGAAGCTAGGTTGTAATACTGACTAAGAGGTTATAATGACCAAATTATGTATGTATGAATAAGTTCTAGGAGTCTATAATTACTGTGACCACGATATCAAACTCATGGAATTTTCTTTGTAGTGCCTAGGCTAAGTTAATCTTATATTAGCTGGAAATCGTTAAAAATGTATTTCTGATTTTTTACCCAAGCACAATTTTCTGCTTTAAATTCATTAGTTTAGAACCGCTAATTATCTACTTTTCAGAGAAATCGGTGCGACCATCTGACATCAAATAGATTCCGCATCACTATGTTAAGAATTGTTGGCAGCAATGAGAATACCTAGTAATTTTACTCATAATAATACCACTTCAAGTAATCCAGTCGTAAGTGAAGTCTAGTAGATAATCAGTGGTTCGCATCCCATCTAAGGCATCTTAAACCTAAGAAAATATGAAAAATTATTTCTTTTGGAGACATCCGTTCAGGGGTTTTCTGGCAAAAAAACACTCAAAGTAAATTAAATTGCTGTAAACTGTAGGTCCAGCCGCTTATGAATAAAATTAAGCATACAACAGAGGTGGTGCGAGAAGCTAGGTTGTAATTCTAACTAAAGGGTTGTAATGACCATAAACATATCTGGCTTAATCCTACGATATTTTCTGCCTATCTAGTAGGTTTACGGGCAATATAAACGGTTGGATCATATTCTAACCAGAGATCAGCAATGAATCGTATTTTCGCTACTCATAAGTACTCTTGAAATTTTGAGTATGAGTGAGTCAACAGGATTGATTTTCAACTACACTGATTCATTCGTAGTCGGTACAACATTGATTTATAAGTACAGGTTGTAATGAATATGAGTACAACGTTGACATCAAACTCATACCATTCGAAATATGTTTGATTCATACGCCTGCTCATTCAGATTCGTAAATTTAGAAAAATACTTATAATACTCATAAATGATTCATTCATCAAAATGCGTACAGTCTTAGTTGTTGTTGTTGTTGCAATTACAAAAAAAGAAGAAAGAAAAAGACCAAGACAGCAAGAAAAGCAAACACACAACCTCCTAGTGAGTATTGTAGTGTTCGTACGCGAATCATACTTATTTTGTGATTCTTGTAAATGTTGAGTCATGGAGAATCGAAATCAATAACATCATACATATTGTTAGATATGAATACGATGAGTACTTCAAAGTTTGAATACGAGTAGTACGCGTATGATATTAAAATAAGTATGAATGCGTAAAAGTATTAGAAATTATGAGTATAATTCGAATCTACTCATCTTTTTGAATACTCATTGCTGATGTCTGATTCTAACCTACCTAATCTAAATAACCCATCATTTTCTGGTTTTCCTTCCTCTGGTTGTTATAAAATACGTTATCTTTTTCAAAAATAATAAAATATTGAATCAAATACGCATTCATTTACATTTTTCACCACCCATGCTGTGCTATGTGGTTATTTTGCACATTTTGTCTGTGTTTCCTTAATAAAATCATAAAAATTCTCATTTTTCTCGTTAATTCCGCCAATTATTCATCAGTTTTATGTATATTTCGCTTGAAATCGTAAAATAACTCTTAACATTCAGACCCATTAGTGGTGGGTAATTAAATCTTTTGCTTTATTTTACTTCATGTTGACAATTATCTCTTCTCTTACCGCCCCCACACATACACGTGCGTTGTCACATTGGAAATAATTTGCATTCTTAGTGTTTGAAAAGACTTAACAAGTTTATAGGGGGATCTTAATGTAATAAATTCTTATAAAGAAACTTTGCAATTTGCAATCATAAAAATGTCCAAATTTATGTGTACTTATATTCATAAAAATAATGTTTTTCGCTTTTCTTTTTATTTTTTATTTGTTTGCTAAAAAAGGGCATAAAAAATATGTTCAGCGCAAAAACAAAAACAGCATAGTGCAACACATACAAATTGTAGAAATCTGTTTGATATGGGTGGCAATAATAAAAATAAATTATTTTTTCTATAAAAACAATGTAGGAAAATATACAAAAATGTCATTAAAAGTTTGCGAAAAAATGTCAGATAAAAACTAATAAAGAAAATATGCTACATTTAAAATATGTTGCACTTAAAATATGTTACGCTTTAAATATGCTACACCCAAATACGAAAGCTACAAAAACATTGTATTGTTGGAAGAACATACAACGGTGTACGATTGTTGTTGATATTTTTCATATAAAAATCCGATACACTTATACACATTTTTTCCATATGTTTTTAAAAGTTGTATTGATTTTGTGCTCTCAAATTTTGGGAATGAAAAAATTATATGTATTCATATGTTTTTAAAGAGTGGTGTTGGTTTCGGGCTATCAAATTGTTTGAATGCCACGAAATAAACAATACAACATAGCATTGAGCGTTCACAAACAAACAATTTTATTCAATACAACATACACGATACAAAGTCGTGTGAATTGCCCAATTGTTTGTATGTATTGTTGCCGACTTATTTGGTTTCCTGACTTTGATGTCCTCTAGATGGTATTCTGTTGGCTTATTAAGCGAGATTGAATAACAAAACGAAATGGGAAAAATATTACCTCGGCTACTTCACCTCAGCAGATTTCTATCAAAAAACCCTGAGAGTAGATTAGAAGTGCCATGAAACGTTTTTCTGTCGTTCGGAGCCTATTGTTACGCAAATGAAAATGGTGTTACATAAAATGATAAACAAAAACTACAAAAACAAAAACAATGGACTTGTTTACATGATCAACAAATAAACAAAAATATACTAACAACATCGGTATAAATAAGGGATAAACAAGTAAACAAAAAGCAACAACAAACATTACCAGAATAAATATAAACAAAATACACAAACAACAGTAATGAAATAACGATGTTTCCATTTACAGAGATCTGGAGAAGGCGAAGCCATGAACATTCGACAGCAAGATCATTCATCAGACTGATAACGTCGCAATATAAAAGGCAAGGCAAAGCAGGTAACAAAGTCAGTAAAAATTCTGTCAGTCTTGTGTGCAGACACGTTACATGCGAAGAGAATAATCGTGGTTTGAAGATCTCCGTTATAAAGATCTGTCGAAAAATTGTTAGTGTTTACGCAGAAGAGTGTAAGGAAGAATATCAAACAAAGCAAATTGTTTTTGTTTTTGTAGATTTTGTTTATCATTTTAACGATGTAATACTATTTCCATTTTCGTAACAATGCCGCCCAATTAGGTTTGGATTGTAGGTTTGGGCAATAATTAAAGCACACAACGTTAGTGGTGTAAGAAACTAAGTTGTAATCCTAACTAAAATGTTGTAATGACCAATTAATTAAGTACGAAGAAATTTCTCTAACTGCAGCCTAAGTAAATAAGCAGCCTTCGTGTACACTAATGGCTAGTTGGCAGGCTACACATACTAACCGAAGTCATGGTGCCCATTGTATTGCTTTTTAATTATCCTGATCGCTTTTCAAGAACCTGCAGCAAACTAATTCGATTTGTTTTAAAGTTTTAGGAGAGTTCGTCCATTCACAAATTATCTGCCATACAGATCCAATCCTTTCAAAGACGCTTGACTATCAACGAAAATTACATAAGAACTGGAACACTGGAAGGACCGAGGTTAAGTGCCTTGCACAAGGCAAACAACGCCACCTGAAATACAATACTTTGCTCTATAATAAAACTAAAACCTGAACCCCTTAGTTTTAGTCTGCCATTTATTTTCAATCCATCCCTACCGAGGGGTGTACCACGGCAATTTCAAAATCCAATTCCATCTGCATAATGCTGCACTTTACATCCATTTTATAATGAAGCTCCTACCTTATATACTTACAAAAGTTATTAGTTCTAGGTGACTGCATTCATTGAACAAAGGCTCATAGTTATTTATTTTATTTTATTTTTAATCTTACAACGTGTCTTTCAACAGGACGTTCAGAAATTGCACGATCATCTCGTTGAATGTACACTGAGCGCCAAAAGTGAGTAAACACCACTGAAATAATTCATTTTTTAGGATAGCGAGAAAAGTAAATGAGAATAGCCGAATAAATTTCCAAAAATTAAAACATTTATTTATTACTTATAAAATGTTAGAACAAAAACAACAATTCATGATAAAGGAACTTTTTTATACTTAAGAACAAAACTGTTTTTTACTTAAGAACAAAAGTGTTGACTCACTTATGGCGCTCACTACACATACATACATAATTGGTCATTACAACCCTTGGGTCAGGATTACGACCTAGTTTCTCATACCATTTATGTTGTGTGTGTTAATTTTTATACATGAGTGGCGGGACCTATAGTTTAAAGTTGACTTCGAACTACAGATTTTAGAGAAATTTTTATGGCAATTTTTTGTTTACTCTCAGAGTTTTTGCCAGAAATTTGCTGAGAGGAAGTCGCCGAATAAATATTTCTTCATATTTCGTTCAATTGGAGATGCCTGACCTAGGGTTTGAACCGAGCCCTCACGTCTAATAAGACAACTAGACTACCTACTAGACCACGGCAACTTCTTGTTGAAGGTACATCTGTTAAATTAGTTGTCATTTATTGAGTCTGTTTTGCTTATACGCAATATCATCAATAAATTATAATCCATTGGTTCAGTAAACTATCGAACAACATTCACAGCCCGTTAAATGGAGACTCCGAGGCAATTGATTCCATGTCGCTCACAAGAACTCGACTACAACTTGGAGAACCTGGCGCCATGACTTGTGCTATGTGTTCTTTGATTTGGGTCTGGTGCATTCAGCAACTGACCCTAATTTTTATCGAAAAATTGTCTTTAGCAACGAGTCCCATTTCTGTAAGAATGGGTATATTCGCCTCAATTTGCTTAAAATTGATAAAAAAAAATTGAATTTTCTTACATTTTTATTGGAATAAAACTAAGGTATTTTAGTTTCACAATGTCGGAGTTTTTAAATTGTTTTCTTGCATTAAACACAACAACACAAGCACAATATACACAGTGTGTTCATTGTTAATGGTAAACATTTCGTTGGCCTTGCATGAATGCATGCAGCTGTCAAGTTTCCACATCAAAAACTATTCGTTACACAATTTATAGAAGAAATGTTGCTGAAATAAATAAAATGTGGCCACTTCATCGACAATTAATAACGCGTAATAAGAAATTCAATGATAAAACTCTATAGCACACCGTTTCTATTTCCTGTTTTAAATTATTCAGTGGACTAATTGGATTCCGAAAACAACGCATAGACACATACATACATTCACCACTGCTAACTCCTAATATAGAAAGAAATATTCCGCCATTATATGCGCAATTTCATTCAGCGTTATTGCTCTAGTTTTTGGATGATGCCTTAAACTATAAACTGCAAAAGGACAGACACACAAAATTTGCATATCGACTTGTCAATGTCCGTCCGTCCGCTGTAGTTTTTCTCCTACCCTACACCACACATTCCTTACACATACTAAAAAACTTATCCCGCGTTACAAAATATATTGCATGCGATAAAATTTGTAAATGATAAATTTTGTTTGTATTTGAACTCGAATAGAAAAAAGAGAGTCTACTTAAACCTCCTGCAATTATTTGGTACTTTTTCATTTAATATTACCGTGAACTGTTAAAAGTTGTTGACGTATTGTTGGATATTAAACAGCACACACTGTACAATTCCAGACAATGTTAATTGCAATACATTTGCTAATACGGCTTACCAAGTTAGAGGAGTAGCTCATGTGGTATTAAATAATACAGTAGAAGCCATAATTTAAGCTTTGTAAGCGACTGAAGCTGAAGAAGTTGTTTAAATGATTTTAAAAACAATTTTGTTGGAAATATGTTGGCTGTGCCCCTGATATTTATGGGTTATGGAACACATTCATAAAGGCTCCTTAAAAATTAATGCCTATCGAAATTACATATTGTTATGGTTTTACACTTTTAAAAACGTTTAAACTATAAGTTCGTAGATTGCAAATAAAATAAAAATAAATCTGTGTTTAGTTTTAAATAAATTCTTTATTGCTCGCACAATTCTGTGTGCCACTGTTCACAACTTGATGTAAACAACAACAATTTAATTTGTTTGTTATTCTTCTTTACACTCTTTTGCGTAACCTCTAACAATTGTTCGGCAGATCTTTATAACGGAGATCTTCAAACCACGATTATTATCTTCACCCGCAATCCATCTTCACACAAGACTGACAAAATTTTTACTAACATCGTTGCCTGCTTTGTCTTGCCTTGTATGTGCGAACGCAAACAGTCTGATGAATGATCTTAAAGTCGAATGTTCGTGGCTTCGCCTTCTCGAGATCTCCATAAATGTAAATATCGTTGTTTCATTGTTCTTTGCGCATTTTTCTTACATTGTTTGTTGTTGCAATTTTTGTTTACTTGTTTATCTCTCATCAGCATAAAAGATGTTGTTGGTATATTTTTTGTTTACTTGTTTATCATGTAAACAAGTTCATTGATTTTGTAGCTTTTGTTTGTCATTTTCATGTTAAACGATGTAACACCATTTTCGAAACGTAGTCTAGTGTATTGGCTTATTAGACCTGAGGCCGCGGTTCAAACCCCATCCCAGACATCTCCAACAAAACCAAGTATTACAAAATATTTCTTTCGGCAACTTCCTCTCAGCAGATTTCTGGCAAAAACTCTGAGAGTAAAAAGAAATTGTATTGAAAAGTTTCTCAAAAAAAATCTATCGTTCAGAGTCGGCTTTAAACTGTAGGTCTCGCCATGCATGTATAAAAAATAACGTACACAACATAAGTGGTGCGATAAGCTAGGTCGGTATCCGGACTAAACGGTTGTGATGACCAATTAAGTATGTATGAAGGTAAATGGTTCTTGAAGTCGCCATAGTCTTGTAGTTAGTGTGTTGGCTTATTAGACATGAGGCTGTGGTTTAAACCTCCATACTCTCTTATAGAATTTTGAGTCGCGACTCAGGCCAGCTTATTAGACGGTTCGAGCCCCAGGCCAGACATCAAAGACAAAATACAAAAAATATTTCTTCGGCGACTTCCTCTCAGCAGATTTCTGGCAAAAGCTCTGAGAGTAAAAAAATTTGCCATGAAAAAAGTTTCTCAAAAATCTGTCGTTCGGAATCGACTTTAAACTGTAGGTCCCACCACTCATGATAAAATTAACACACTCAATATAAGTGGTGTGAGAAGTCAGGCCGTAATCCTGAATGAAAAGTTGTAATGTAATGTATGTATAACAGGGAGGTAAATGTATGGTCATTTCACGTGGGGATGATGTGAATCTTCTACCGAGATTATGAGATTTGGCCCAACAAAACTTTTTATTTTCTGCACGAGCAAATATCTTGGTTATACCACGTGAAGTTGATGTCAGCTGGCCATCAAGATTATACGATTTAACCCCGACAGATTTTTCCTTGTAGATTGTTTTTAAGTCACAGGTGTATGCCACAGCGGTGTTCTTAGTCAACACAACCCATCCCATCGATCAAACTTAGTCCGATTTACGTGTCAGAGTCTTGGAAAATTGTTTATTTGGAGTGGGCTCTAGTCAGAGAAGCCGTTTCGGACCTTTGAATGATGTTTTTTCCCTCACATAGTGGTATCAATAAGTCTTCGAACAAATAGAAAATGTTCTTCGATATCTCAAACACACTTTGTTTTATTGTTTGATTTCAATTTAAAACTAGAAAACACTAAAGAAAAGATCCTATAAATTTTTAAAATATTATGTTATGAAGTAAAATTCTTCCTGTTCTCTACTAATTTATATGCCGGCATCATATTTTAAGCAGCTTTATGTCTTATGTGTGCATAATTAGTACCATAAAGTGTCATTTTTATGCCACTAAACTACACATTATATTCTCATTCTCATATAATTTACACTTTTCCTTGGAAATGATACAAAATGTAACACATTTACTGGCTATTTATGCTTCTATTTATTTCCCATCAACGTGAATTTAATTCTTACTTTACGTTCATGTAATAAAATCTTATACGTAATGTAAATTAAAAACAGATTGGAAATGCTTGCACATACATATAATGACAACCATTTCTGTCTTCTCCATGTGTCTGCTGATGTTATAAAATCCATACTTATGTCATGCAAATATTGCCAATAAAAGTAAGTCCATGAAATTGAAAACCATAGTAGAACTATAATTTCCCTGTCGTACACTCAGTTAACTTTAAATTAACTTAAAACCAACTATTTCTCAAGCAGTGGTGGTTGACACTTGGATTACTTTTATATGGAAATGACTAACTATTTTAACATTGCGATGTCCTAGGAAGTAGTAGTTAATTTAAAGTTAGTTACTTAGCAGTTAACTTAAAGTAAACCTATTTGTAGCTAACTATAAACTTACTACTTTTAATTGACTAAATTTCAGTGAATGAAAAGTCAGTTCTTTACACGTTGGCTTTAAACTCACAATAATAAGCTATAATATTAATTATTCGAAATGAAACAGTTCGATTTCGGCGATTGACCGACAGGCATCTGTTTAAAAAATATGTATATAAATTTTTACATGTTTTAAGACTTGGTTAAAACTTATATTTTCAAATTAGCACTTACCTGCTAAGGCGTCATAAAAAGCAGCAAAGTCTTTTAAACGCTTTTTACCATGAACACCATCCAAGTTTATGTCCATGCACAAATTTGGTGACAATTTCCGTAAGCTTTTTGGCAAGCGGCCCTTTAATATTGTTTCACTTCACTTCAAATAAAAACACTTCAAACCTTTCAAATTTATATATTTTTTAATTTAGTGTATTTTTTTTAATTATTTTACGCAAACAATAAATTTTTAACCAAAAATATAAAGCGAAAAGATGACACGCGGTTTTGTTTATTAATCAAACGTCTAAGACGTTAGTTATCTATATCCAACGGCGTCAAGAATTGGAGTGTTTGTATACACTTTGGTTAATGTAAATTTTGCATTGCGTAGTAGTTAGCTTTAAGTTAGTCTATACAAGCAAACTTAAAGTTAGTTTTTTTGTAGTTACCCTGCCGTCAAATGAGTAGCTAACTACAAAAAAAGCTAACTTTAAGTTTGCTTGTATAGACTATATAGACTATGATGTATTGAACTGAAATTATTTTATTTAAACTGAACTGAATTTATTTTAATTTAATTAATTTTTTTTATTTATTTATTTTGTTTTTACATGAATAAACTTTTGTTTTCTATTAAAATATAAATTTTAAAAAACTGTTTCATTTCGAATAATTAATATGATAGCTTATTATTGTGAGTTTAAAGCCAACGTGTAAAGAACTGACTTTTAATTCAATGTAATTTAGCTAACTTATAGTCAGTTAAAAAAAACTAGCTTAAAGCTAATTAAAAGTAGTAAGTTTATAGCTAGCTACAAATAGGTTTACTTTAAGTTAACTGCTAAGTAACTAACTTTAAATTAATTTAAAAGTAATGCAGAGTCGGACAATTGACTACTTCCTAGGACATCGCAATGTTAAAATAGTCAGTCATTTTCATATAAAAATAATCCAAGTGTCAACCACCACTGCTTGAGAAATAGTTGGTTTTAAGTTAATTTAAAGTCAACTGAGTGTACGACAGGGTAGCTACTCATTTGACGGCAGGGTTGCTACTCAGACACACACATACATCCAACTTCAATTTTTTTTCCTTTGAATTCTTGTGATTCCACGTTTACCAGTGTTGGGCATCAATAACATAATCATTGCAAGCATCATTATTTTCGCCACTCGATTTTCATGTTTTTTCTCCTGTTGATATTACTTTTTAACAACCTATCGATTGCTTTGGTGGACCAATAAATTACGTCGAATATAGTAAGTATGTGTAAAATTGTTAATACAATATGCACGTATCTATTAAAGAAACCGTGATCTCCACTCTCTGTTTCATTTTTGGTTTTGATCTGTTGGCCGCATGACTGCTGGTTGGTTGGTAGTTTTGCTGTGCATATTATTTGTTTGTCTGATTGGCTTAGTAGTAAGTGAGGTCTCATTTAAGCAACAACAAACACTTTAAAACTCTATTTGTGATTCAAAGATGTGCAATTATGTTGCACATTCAAGCTTACACATGGACTGGCACTATAGTTCTGATATATATTGGACGACTACAGATGTTGTAGAAGGTAAGGGAGACAATATTTTGGTGTATGCGATTAGAATTACGAGGAGTGATTGTCAAGTTATTATAACACATGTCTTATAAAATGTTTACAGGTCTTTTCTAGACCCTTTTCTAACTAAGCCATTACAGACAGATATGGAATTTTCTTCCACAATGTGAGTGTGAGGTAAGGAGACCAACAAAGGGTTCCATACTTATCCAAATACACCTCAGCCATCGCCTATAACTTGTACAAACTTCCTTAACTTCTTGCAGTCCATTCCTCTTGAAGATACCGTAGTCTAGTAGGTAGTGTGTTGTCTCATCAGACATGAGACCACCAAATATGAAAAATATTTATTTTTCGACTTCCTCTCAGCAGATTTCTGGCAAAAAATCTGTGTGCAAAATAAAAAATTGCCATGAAAAGTTTCTCAAATATCTATCATTCGGAGTCCACTTTAAATTGTAGGTTCCGGCACTCATGTATAAAATTAACACACACAACATAAGTGGTGTGAGAAACTAGGTCGTAATCCTGACTGAAGGGTTGTAATTACCAATTATGTATGTATGTATGTATTCCACTCCTCTGAAATGAATTACATCCAATATAGTGTCACCGCTAAAATACTGGGATCTTGAGCTTACGGAAGCCTGCCAATAAAACATAAGTAAAACGTAAGTAATATTCCATCGTTTTCTTGTCTTCACCTCATTCATAATTTTCCGCTGCTACAATACCGCGCAGAGTCGACTTCAAACTTTAAGTCGCGCCATTGATATATAAAAACAACGCACACAACATAAATAGTGTGAGAAACTAGGTCGTAATTCTGACTGAAGTGTTGTATAATGATCAATTATTTACGTATGATTTTCAAGTCAAAATTATAAGTTTTTAAATTATACTGCCATTAATAGTACACCATATAAGTATAACACACAATGAATTTTATAGTATTCACATGAAACACACTTTGGTTCACTGCTAAGCTATTTTATTGCCAAAACTATTATGAGAGATAATAAAGAAAAAAATATTTTTTTGCCAAATATTTTCCATTTCAACAACAGCATCATCATTATAAGCATAAGCAGAACAACGAAGCGAAATGCGTTTATTGGCAATAAATATTGAATTTTTATAAAATTTTAGAAATTATTTGACATGCAAATTGTAAAAAAACAATAAAAAAAACATATAATGGTAGACAATTTGAAAATATCTAATGTATCGTAAATACAATCAATACATAATCAATTCTTTTGCTAATACATTTTTTTTTAAATTTAAATCGCAAGCGCTCCAAAAGATACATGGCCAAATATTTATTGGGTGTACTTGTAGTTTATTGAATATTTGAAAGGAAATGAAGTAAAATTGAAATTTTTAACATTAAAATTGGAAAATTGTTGCAAATTGCTTCTAAAGAGTTGAAAAAATTGTGGAAAAACGTTAAATTTATTGCCCATGAATTTAATGTAATAATCTCCAGCATATCCACGATGTAATCATTAAATAAATTTGTTTACATTGACTAGAAATTAGCATACAAAAGAAAAGCGCCGCTAAGGCACAGGTGAACAAACCATAGTCCCCCTTGTAGAACCGCAAGTATAATGATTACGACAATGTATATATTGGAATCTTTAATTCCCTGTTATTCCCTTTTTTTAATAAGTCAAGATCGATACAAATTTTAATTTAATTACGTACCGTTAAGATTGTACGCTAGAATTTTTAAAGATCAGACAGGTTAAAGTCTAGTTAAAATCCCTGGCCTCTCCATAAGGCTCCAAGAAAAAAATTCCAGCACCTTATAAAAAAGTCTAGAAAGAAATAACACGAGTTGGAATAGCCAAAGAACAATTAAGTTTCCACCTCCCCCCGCATACTAGACGGCACATATGGCTATCATGATCAACGCACCAAATCTTAAATTTTTAATAGCATAAACACAGTCCAAATAGCTGGTGGCTACAGTTCTGAAGCAAATGTTTTCTCAACGTGCGTTGGCTGTCGTAATTCTACTGGCTTCATGAATCAGCCCTTGTAAACATTATTGTATTTTTCTGTGACCCCACTTTGTGGTTGACTTTAAACTTTAGGACTCACCACTCATGTATAAAATTAACACACACAACATAAGTGGTGTTAGAAGCCACGTAGTAATCCTGACTGAATGGTTGAAAAGACCAAATATTATAAAATTAAAATACATACCATGGGTGGTGGTGGAAGCTAGGTTGTAATCCTAATTAAAAGCTTGTAATGACCAATTATGTACATATGTATGTACATATGTATGTAATGAAGTCGCCGTAGTCTAGTAGTAGCCCCAGGCCAGACATTAATACTAAAATACAAAAAGTATTCCTTCGGCGATTTCTGGCAAAAACTCTGTGAGTAAATAGAATTGCCATGAAAAGATTCTCAAAAATCTGTCGTTCGGAGTCGACTCTAAACTGTAGGTCCCATCACTCATGTATAAAATTAACACATAAGTGATGTGAGAAACTAGACCGAAATCCTGACTGAAAGGTTGTAGTGTCCAATTATGTATGTATGTATGTATTGAATGTATTGCGTGTAGCTATTTTTTTTCGGTCAACTTTTTTCTTAGGAATCAGTTTTGTGAGAGTAAATAAAATTACCATCAAAAGCCAAAAGTCTAAGAAAAACGTAACCTAAGAATTGATTTACTGCATTCATGGATTGCATTTGTTGTAGTGATTACTCACGACTGGAATGTATGATCCCCATGAAAGTCATACCTACACAGTTTTAAAATGGCAGTAATCCGCGAAGTATGGGTTTGATTATTCGCATTAAATTTCATGTTAAAATATTGTTACGTATTTACCTATGAGCTCGTAGATTGCAAATAAAATAAAAATAAATTTGTTTCTTAAATTCTTAAAAAATTCTTATTCGCACAATTCTGTGTACTACTGTTCACAACTTGCTGTTACAAAAACAATTGCTTTGTTTGTTATTTCGCTGTTTACACTCTTTGCATAAATAATAACAATTACTAGTTAATTGTTCGACAGATCTTTATAACGGAGATCTTTAAACCTTGACTACTCTCTTCAAACGCACCGCGTCTTCACACAAGACTGACTGAACTTATACTAACTCAGTTGCCTGCTTTGCTTTGCCTTTTATATGGCAACGTAAACAGTCGGATGCATATTCTTGAAGGCGAATATTCGTGGCTTTGTCTTCTTGATATCTCTATATGTTTCATTATTGTTTTTGGTGTATTTTGTTTGAATTTATTCTTGTAGGGTTTGTGGTTGTAATTTTGTTTACTTGTTTACCATTTTTTATGCTGGTGTTTGTTGTTGTATTTTTTTTGTAATTTTAATGTTAAGCAATCTAAAAGCAAAACACCAGTATTTAGATTCTTCATTTTCATAACAATATCCAAGTGTCACCTAAGAATTGATTTTCTGCAGGCATAGGTTGCACTTGTTATAGTGACTACTCTTGACTGGAATGTATGACCCCCATGAAAGTATTATACAAACAGTTTTAAAAAGGGCGCAATCCGTGAAGTATGGGTTTGAATATTCGGATTAAATTTCATGCTAAAATATATAAAAAATTATACATTGAATTATGTATGTGTGTATGCTTATTTCATTAATTTTTTTTGTTGTTTTTATAATTATTCAAAACTGTGTATTAAGCAAAAAATTTTTCATCAATTTTTTCAGCTTTCTGTTGTCTGATAACAATTGTAATAGATGTCCCCATATTGTATGCATATATAGTTAAACATCATTATCCTTGAATTTCAGAATTGGGATTGATGATGTCAGTGTCTGTTTTTCATGCCATTATTTATTTTCATCCTTTATTCCTTATTTCCTTTTTTATGTATTTAACAAGCCATAAGTCAATGCAAAAAATGGATGAATTTACAATGAAAAATAATAATAATGAATGATGTTGCATTCATTCATTCCATGATATTATTATTATTTTCCTTTTTTATTTTCTTTTTTATTCTTCTAAAAGTTCTTTTTATTACACCTAATTCTGTTTTTACACGGTTTTGATATAACACGGTTTGAAAATAAAATATTTTTAATTTTTGTTACATGATTTTATTCCATTTAGCACGATTTAAAATTTTTTGTGCTTAAATTTTTTTTTCAAATTTAATTTTTGCAAAGTATATTCATATCACAAATTTAAGGGAATTCCCTTTTTGCGCGACAAGCAAATTTACTGGTCAAATCAAATGTAAACTGCAAGACTGCTTACACATTCTGCATATCTTCGGTGGGCACATATAACATCTACGTCGCATATCTGTCTGCCTTGGCTGGTTTGAGAATTAATCCTCGTGTTGTATGGACCGAACATTGGACAAATTATTTTTATTTAATTTTAGAAGACTACGGCAAATAATGGGTGCCAGAACTCTTCGTAACTCATTATACCTCATTAAAACTCATTATTATATTTAATTTTGTTGTTCACCAACAATAGAAGTAATAGTTAACGTTCCCATATGTGCCTCATAGACACATTTTGACATGATTAAGAACATTTTTGATTGAAACAAATTAAAAAATAAAAAGAAATTAATTTATTACTTGAAAATTGTAAATTCTAAATAAAACAACTGAAAGTACTTGACTTGATTAGGGTTAAATTGAAATGCCATTTTTTTCCTGCTCAGCGTTGTATTTTTACGTACTATTTGGCAAAACACATAGTTGCATTTCTATTTTTACTAGATTTTGAGTAGATTTTGCCGAAATCTACTAAATAAGTAGATTTTGTTTTGTATGGGAAATCTAGTTAAAATCAACTAGATTTGGCTCGAAATCTCGTAAGTACTAGATTTCGCTGTAGTGTAAATGGCCTATAAAGAAATTTTTTATTGGCAAATTTGTTTTTCTATCGTTACATTAAATTTAACGCATTAAGATGAAAGGTAAGCCAAAAAATATTTTATATTTATTAAGTTATTTATATTTTTAATTTTGTTAAATATTTTATGAATCCCTAAAAAAAAATGTCAAATACAAAACTTCTTAAAAAATCGTTGTTTTTCACTAATTTTAATAGGTTTTAGAGATTAGGAACTAATCACCTATTTTTGCATACGATCAGTGTCTTTTTTTACACGGTTTTTTTTCACACGGTTTTTTCTGGAACCAATCTACCGTGTAAAAACAGAATTAGGTGTATTTGTTGTTGATGGTTTTATATTTTTTATGTGCTTTCTTCCAATAATTTTGCTTTTTATAGGTTTGCAGTGTTTCACTTTCCTTGGAATTTTTAATAGCAAATGAAATGCATTTTGTGGGTGTTTTTGTGTTCGAAAATATTCAACACTTCCACAGAAATGGTTTGAGGCCAAACAGGAATGGAAAGTATTCTTATAATTAAAATAATTTTAAAATTAAGAAAAAGCTTTTACATTTTGGTTTATGCGTTTTCATAGGCTTTTCAAACTGAGGCCTTTTAATTATGATGGCCATCTGTCAAATTAGTTGTCATTTATTCGGTCAGTTTTGCCAAAGCCATGTGAATGGTCACGGCATTCAACAACACCTACACAATGGATATTCTGTTCGGGCAACATACTATGAGTTTTGCCCATTTTAATACCAACACAAACGTCCTATCGAAAAGTAAATTCTCAGAATGTGGTCTATCGATAAATATCTGTAGGTCGGTAGACCACAATTTTGCGAATTCTGCTTAGTGATTTGTTCCTACACCAGTAGAAAATTTCAATGGCGCAGGAACTGAAGGTAAGCTTCCAAAGTCAACTACACGTTTTTTCTGAATAAGGTCTGAAATTGTTAACAACTAACGAGGCTTATTTCTGGAGGAAAGTATACGTGAACACATAAAATTAGAAAATTTGTGATGATCCAAGAGATACCGAAAAAATTCACTCTTTGATGATCATCAATATGTATTCAAAAAAATGAGTAGAATCGAATCATACTCATAATTTCTGATACATATGTATATGCAAACGGAAAATGGATTCCTGGCTACTCTGTTTTAGTGAACAAGGAAAATATCAAAGCTCTGATTAAATAAATAAAATAAAGTATTTTAAAAATAAATAGTGACTATTAAAAACATAAAATATATATGATTTTATCATAAAAATATAAAACACTTAATAAAAAGTGTTTTTTTATTCAAACTTAAAAAAGAAATAAAAAGTAATATGGCTGAATGCAGTAAATGCAAGTCAGCAATAAGTGGCATTCGTTGCAATGGTGTATGTGGAAAAATATATCACTATACAAAAAATGTGCTGGTATTGACCAATACTCGGCAGATATTATAGATGAGGACAATTTTGTGAGGTACATTTGTAATGACTGTATGCTATATATTCAAAATGTAGATCTTGTTATAAGAGAAATACAAGAAAGTGTTGATAAAAACAAACAATCATTATTAGACTACAAGCATGAATTCGAAAGATCACTGAAACAAAATGAATATGAAATTAAGGCCTTATTGGAAGCTATAGAAAAACGTTACGATGAAAGATTCCAGAAAATAGATATTATACAAAAACTTTGTGAGAAAAATATACAAGAAGTGAAAAATTTGTATGGAAACATTAACCAAATTGAGAGCAAAAACAAAGATATCTGTGATACAATTGAAAAGAGCAATGTTAAAGTATGTGATGAAATAAGAAAGGTTATAAAAAAGACAAACGAAAAAACAACAAAAATTTCATATGCACAAACCTTAAAAAATAATGTGATACCAGATCTTTCAAAAAATGTCCCCTTAATTATTAAACCCAGGGAGAGACAAAGTGTAGAAAAAACCAAAGCTGATTTAAATAAAAAAGTCGATCCAATTAATTTTAAGATTACTAATGTTGAAAATAGAAAAAATGGTACACTTGTGATTCAGAGTGAAAATGTTAAGGAACGCGAAAAAATAAAAGATGCAATTCAAAGTGAAATTAGTAATGAATATGAAGTAAAAATTCCTAAGGATATAAATATGCACATTTTGATAACTGATATGAGCTTCAAAGTAACTAATAAAGAACTGGTTGAAAAATTACAGAAACAAAATGAAATATGAAAAAACATTGATATAGATGTTGTGAACATTTTTGAAACGAAAAGAAATAATAGATCAATTTTTAATGCAAATTTGAAAATAGACTTTGAGTCCTACACAAAAGTGTTAACAGGACAGAAACTTAATGTAGGGTGGGAGAGATGTAGGGTCTTTGACGGTACATATATTACGCAATGTTTTAAATGTCGAGGTTACAATCATAAATCGTCTGAATGCAAGAATGAAAGAGTGTGCTTCAAATGTAATGGAAATGTAAAGAAAGAAAGAATGAATAAAGAAAGAATGAATGAATGAATGAATGAATAAAAGAATGTAATAAAGAAATCTTGTTGAAATGTGTTAATTGTGTAAAGGAAAATAAAAGACTAAATTAAGGACTAGATGAAAATCACGTAACTAATAGTCGTGCATGTCCGGTGTATCAGAACAAATTAAATCTTAAAAAGAGAAGAATAGGTCTATCAACCTAACAACCATCGCAACTACGTGGAATATATACCAACATACAAGGCTTAATAAATAACTTCAATTAACTAGAAATTATGGCAGAAATTGATAAACCTGAGTTCATAATACTATCTGAAACGCATCAAACGGAAGAAATAGATGAAAGTGAAATTCAAATAGAAAAATATGACCACTATTATTCTTTGTCAAATTCCTCTAGGACTGGAGGTGTAATAATTTATTTTAAAAAACATTGGAGTGTGAAAAAAATTAAAGAAAATATTAAAGACAATAAACATTGGATTTGTGTATATATATGCGAAATTTGAAAAAACATCTCTTATAATTATGGCAGTATATAGATCACCAAGTGGTTCAAAATCTGAATTTTGTGATAATTTTCAAGATATTATAGAAGAAATTTGTGAAAGGAATAGTGATATTTTAATTGTTGGAGATTTTAATATTGACCGGAAAAACGACTTCTACGCCAGTAAACTGGAAAGTGTAATTAACGATAATGGACTAAAACATATAATGAATGAATACAGAAGAATAACACAAAACTCAAAAACTTCAATAGACTATATAATAACAAATAATAGAACGATTACGGCGAAAAATAATATAAATAATAAAATTTCTGATCATGAAGCTATAGACATTTTTATTGAGAATATTTGTGATGCTAAAGAAAGTCGTATTAAGGAAAAGGACATTTTTATATATAATAAAAACAGCTTCAAAAATGAAATAAGTGCAATATTAAATAATAGTGAAACAGATGATCTCAATTTGGATGTGTTAAATTTTGACCGATGCTTAGAAAGCGTGTTAGAGAAATTCACATTCATAAAGAAAATAAATGAAAGAAAATATAAACTATGGTTCAATAATGAACTCAGATTATTAAAAAGAGAAAAAGTTTATAGATATCAAAGTGCAATAAATGAGAACACGAATGAAGCATGGAATAATTATAAGGCAATAAGAAATATATATAAAGTTAAAATTGAACGTGAAAAAAATAGATACATTAATAATAAAATAAATAATGCATATAACCAGAAGGAAATGTGGTACAAGATCAAGGAACTATTCTTAAGGAAACCAAAAAATGTGATAAAAACTGTGATACATGAAAATATAGAATATAAAGAAAATGCGCAAATAGCCATTATTTTTAACAAGTATTTTGTAAATAGTATTAAGGAAATTAGATCTTCCATTGATGATGTGCAATATGAAAATCAAATATCAGTGATAAATTCTAATTTTAAATTTCGTGCAATAACTTTACAAGAGCTGAAAACTGTTTTTAAAAGAATTAAGAAGAAACCAGATTATACAAAAACATCAAGCAGCATACTTCTTGACAATTGGTGTACACTAGGCAATATTTTATTAAGATACATAAACAAATCATTAATGACTGGAGTATTTCCAAGTAATTGGAAAGAGTCGATGATAATCCCAATCGAAAAGGTAAAAAATACGGTGAAATGTGAGGAGTACCGACCGATTAATACTTTGAAAACATGTGAGAAAGTCTTTGAAATTATAGTGAAAAATCAACTTGAAGATTATATAGAACAACATGGCTTCCTATCTAAATATCAATCAGGGTTCAGAAAGCGCTTTTCATGCGAAACTGCTGTAAATTACGTTGCAAATAAATTTAATAGTAGACAAAAGAATAACAAAGTATTGGCGATTTTCCTCGATTTCAAAAGAACTTTTGAAACTATAGACAGAGATATATTGTTAAAAAAACTATATAAATATGGAATTAAAGATACGGAGCTCAAATGGTTTAAATCATATCTAACGAATCGCAGACAATATACTAATGTCAACAATATAATATCTGATCCAATTGAAAACGATTTCGGAGTACCACAGGGATTTGTATTGGAAGCTCTAATTTTTATAATATATATTAATGACATTGAAAGAGTCTTGGAGAATTGTGAGGTAGTCCTATATGCTGATGATACCTTCATTTTTACTGAAGAGGCGACAGAAGAATTGTGTTATGAAAACTTAGATAAAAATATCGATAATAGAAATAAATGTCTAAAAATTAACAAATTAAAATTGAATGAAAGCAAGACAAAATTAATGGAAATTAATATGAAGACTGACAAATTAATCAAGATAAATAACGTTATTATAGAGAAAGTAAATACAATTAAATATCTGGGTTTCTTAATAGATAAATGTTTAAATTTTAAGGAACACATTGAATATATTTGCAGAAAAATTGGTAAAAAAATTGGGTTTTTTAAAAGAATAAGAAATAAAGTATCAATATTAACTGCAATTAACATTTACAACACAATGATAAAACCACACTTTGAATATGGTTCAACTATATTATTCACCTGCTGTTCAGACCATCAAATAAATAGGCTACAAAAATTACAAAATAAGGCTATGCGCTCAATTTTAAAATGTAACCGGTTTACATCGATTAAATATATGTTAGACACATTGAAATGGTTAAATGTAAAACAAAGATTGCAGCTAAACACAATATTTTTTATTCAGAAAATGAAAATGGGATGTGCGCCAGAATATCTGACGGAGCAAATAAGATATGTTGGAGAAGTTCAACCCTACAACCTACGGAATGCTTTAGATTTTAGACCACCAAGAGCAGACACAAGTGTAATGCAGCGATCGTTATTCTGTAAAGGATTGAATCTATATAACATGATGCCGACTGATGTGAAAAATTAAGCAAACATGAATATTTTTAGAAAGAGAATAGTAAATTTTATAAAACATGTTTATTTTGATCAGGGTTTACCTAATTGATGTATGTAATTAAAATGAATTGTATTTAAAAGTATTCTAAATACTCTCTAATAAAGACAATAATATTATATGCATTCATGCTTATTTTAATATCATGGAACCTCTACTCATATTCAAAGTTTGAAGTACTCATCACATTCATACCTAACAACACATATGATGTTGTTGATTTCGACTCTCCATGACTCAACATTTACAAGAATCACAAAATAATTATGATTTGCGTACGAACACTAAAATACTCACTAGAAACTTGTATTTTTGCTTATGTGTCTTTTTTTGTAAATGCAACTAAAACTGTAATTTTTAGTGAAGGATGCGAGCCACTCGAATAATTCATGAGTATTATAAGTATTTTTCTTAAGTTATGAATCTGAATGAGTAGGCTTATGAATCAGACATATTTTGAATGGTATGAGTTTGATGTCAACGTGATGCGAATCTTTTAATTTCGTATAAAACAATGGTTCGTAGTATATTTAATAGTCTCCTCTGTATCTTATTTATTCCGATTACACACACAGTTTTCCCAAAGCTGGATGCTGATTATCCACATTGGATTCAATACTGTTCCTAAGCTTGGAAATACGACTTTGCTATCGAATACGACTGAGTGAAATGTTGTTGTATATATATGGAGTGGCCGTAGGCTTATGAGACGTGAGGCCGTGGTTCAAACCCGAAGCCAGACATGCCGAACTAAACGAAATAAGTATGAAACATATTTCTTGGCGACTTTCTCTCAGCAGTCTTCTAGCAGAAACCCTGAGTGTAAATAAAATTGCTATGAAAGGTTTCTCAAAAAATTTGTCATTCGTAGTTGAATTTAAACTGCAGGTGCCGAAACTCATGCATAACATTAACACACACAACATAAGTAGTGCGTGAAGCTCGGTCGTAATACTGATTGAAGGGTTGTTTTGATCAATTATGTATGTTATGTGCATTGTTACGAAAATGGAAAAATTTAGATACTGGTTTTGCTTTTACATCGTTTAACATTAAAATTAAAAACAAAACAGTGAACTTGTTTACAAATTATCGCACTGCGTAATATAACAACAAACACCAGGCGAAGTTACTAACATTCGCCTTAAGGAACATTCATCAGGACTGGCAACGGAGTCTGTAAAATCTCATTCAGTCTTGTGTGAACACGCAGTGTGTTTGAAGAGAGTAATCGTGGTTTGAAGATCTCCGTTTCAAAGATCAGTCGAAAAATTGTTTAGTATTTGTTATTGAAAATAACAAGAAAATGAGTAGATTTTCTCGCTTTGACTAGCTAGCTAGCTAGTTGATATTTGACTGTATTTGATGGGAAGCAGTAGCGCAATTGTAATGCAACTGAAAAAGGCTAAACCGTAAGAAAAATATTACGTATGTAGGAAAGAGAATCTATAAACGCAACACTTGTACCTACAGACTCTTCTGAGAGATCAGCAATAAGTATTCTAAAAATGAGTAGAATCGAATCATAGTTATAATTTCATTCTTATTTTAATATCATATCCGTACTACTCATATTCAAAGTTTGAAGTACTCAACATATTCATACTTATCAACACGTATGATGTGTTGATTTCGACTCTCCATAACTCAAAATTTACAAGAATCACAAAATAAGTATGATTGGCTTACGAACACTAAAATGCTCACTAGAAGATTGTGTGTTTGCTCTGCTTGCTGCTCTGTCTTTTTTCTTTTTTTTTTTTGTAAATGCAACAATAACTAAGATTGTAAATTTCGGTGAATGAATCGAGTCACTCGGATCATTTATAAGTATTATAAGTATTTTTCTAAAGTTATGAATGTGAATCAAACATATTTGGAATGGTATGAATTTGCTGTCAACGTTGTACGCATACTCATTGCAACCTGTACTTTTTAATTAACGTTGTAGTGAGTACGTATGAATCAGAGTAGTTAAATTTGATTATTGTTGAGTCACTTATATTCGAAATTTCATGAGTGCTTATGAGTGGCAAAAAACGATTCATTGCTGATCTCTGGTATGTAGCTCTATTGTATGGAGGATGCATGCTGATATACGTGTATCTGATGGGAGAATTGCACCTAGGATAGGATATTGAATTAAAAATTATTTGGTCTATATTTTTATGATAAATTAAGTTTAAAAGTTTTAAAAAGTATAAAGACAATAATTACTTAAAATAAAAAAATATATGAAACTTGCCAAATTGATTCATGTTATTCTTTTACAAAAAATGTGAATTTTTTTTCTTTAAACTGCCTTCAAAGTGCCACAACAATAATGCGTATACCGATATACGAGTGCATATATAGAGAGAGAGAGTTGAGATAAAAATTTGCTTTCAAATAAACGAATAAGCAAACTTTCTTGTTTGTGCTCAGGACGGAAGTCCAATGAATGTCTACATTTTTCTGAAGACTTATATTATTCAGCATTTTTATTTTTCCATTTCTTATTACATCTACTTTTTCTTCTCCTTTTGTATGATGTTAAAACAATATTTGTTTTGTTCAAATTATAGTTGAAAATGCAATAAAAATTCATTTATCATGCTCAGCATTACACTTGTAATAATATTTGCACGTGAATAATATTCAAAAATGGCAAGAATGGTATATAGTTAAAAAAAAACCTGCAGTTGAGAGTGACAGGAAGTGCTGGAATTATCTGGGCTTTGAAATCATTAGTAAAATATAACAAAATGATTATGAAGAACACTAAAAACAATGAACCAATAGAAGTGGAAGTGTAGGGAGGAAGTGGCATAAAAAGAGACTTTAATGCAACGGCAGTAAATTGAAGACGAAAGGGAATACAATAAGGAAACGTTTTTTGTTTTTCTTCTTCAAATTGAATTGGTCAGACATTATTTGAAGCTATTATAATACCAGCATTATTTTACCAACAAAGAGTATTTCGATTTATTGGAATATAGGGGCGGACGAGAAACTGCTGCTGCTATTTGTTACGTTTTTACCTTTTACAAACGTTTGAAATATGAGCTCTTAGACTGATAAAATTAAATTTGTATTTAGTGTTAATTAAAATTCTTTATTGTTCGCACAATTCTGTGTGCCACTGTTTACAACTTGATGTAAACAACAACAATTGTTTTGTTTGTAATTTTTCTTTGCACTCTTTTGCGTAAAGAATAACAATTGTTCGACAGATCTTTATAACGGAGATCTTCAAACTACGATTCTCTTCAAACACTGCGCGTCTTCACACAAGAATGACTGAATTTTTACTGATGTCAACTTTGCCAAAAAAAAATCTTTTCTGTTAAAGCTCATTTTCATCTTGGTGGATACGTTAATAATCCACACGTGATCTTACAGAAGCCATTGCTCCCATTACGAGTGAATGTTTGATGCAGCTTGTGGAACGTATACATAATTGAGCTATATTTCTTTGAAAATGAGGAGTGCACAAACATAACTGTCAAGGTAAAATCGACAAATACGAATTTTTTCCATATTTTTTCAAGTTTGTCCGTTCATAGTACCAAACTTTAATTAAAATAGATAAAATAAGTGGTGACATTCTGAAAGTGCATTATCTTGTGAAGAGCTTGACACTTCGTTTGATCAAATGCCACAAAAAACTACCGTAGTTAAACTTAAAGAGTCTAACAGTCGAGTTATATATAGCTTTTAGTTCAAAACTTTTCAGAATTTTTGCTGGATCATGATTGTTTATCGGTGTCAATTTTACGTTTCAGCGACCACCAGAAGTTGGCCAATGTTTGCGTAAAAAGAAATAATAATATTTGCACAAAACGCAAATATTAGCCGACATCTGGTAGTGGTGCAAACGTGAAGTTGACACATTTTCCAATAAACAACCAAGATCCATCAAAGCTTTTGAAAATTTTTTAACTGAAAGTTCATTTGATACATTTGAGACATACACATATAAAAAATATAACACGACTGTTATACTATTTAAATAACAACTACGATAATTTTTGTCGTTGATCAAACGAAGTTTGAAGCTCTTCACAAGATAATGCACTTTCAGAATGTCTTCACTCATTTTATATTTATTAATTAAAGCTTGTTACTATGAACGGACAAACTTGAAAAATATGAAAAAAATTCGCATTTGTCAAGTTTGCCTCATCAAACGTCATATGATACATAATAAAGGCCCATCCCTCCCTTTCTAAAAAAGTTTAAATTTGTGAGATTGGTTCAGAAATATTTGTGTAATCCATAATTTTGTGTTTAAAGTCCAAAAAAACAGTTTTTGTGACATAAAACAAGTTTGGAAGGTTGAACAAATATGAAAAAAAATTTTGAGTTCTACACAGCAAAACTCACAATATATACTATGTCATTAGCTGGGTATATTTAATTTTTTTTTTATTTTGTCGCATTTTTTATATTTAGTGCAGTGAAGCCCTTCAGTTATCTGAAGGTTTAAAGTGTGGTTTGCTCTTTGGCCTACACTGTTTGTTAGTATTTGCAAAAAAAGATGACAATAAACGTTCATTATACAATATTCATGCATGTTATTGGTCTTTTCTGATGCTCATCTGTAATTATTCTACACTTTTTCTTACTCTTCTGGTTGGTCAGTCAGGCAATAATTTTTATTTTAATTTACAATTGAATTCATCACCCATACAGTCCACAGTCGAACAACATTTGAGTTGTCAAATACCAACAGAAAGTGTTCTGATAACTGTAATATGCGTACTGAACGTACGTATGACAGTGCTGCATTTTAATTTTTACTCAATATTATAACAATTTGCGTATTTATTGCGCAATAATTAATTGAAACTTTGTACGAAATATTTATCTCAATAATGGCGTTTATTGCGATTTACGCAATAAAGGTGCATATCTGAACACCGTATTAAGTTGAATTTGAGAAATGCTGTGGTTTACGATTTATCTGCTTACACTTGCGAAACTTGCATATTTAATTAGTTCACAGTTAAATGCGCATAGAGTCACCTAACTTTTGTCTGCTCGCTGTACGCAATATTTTGCTTCATACTATTTGCGTAGCTACAGCACACTAAACCAAACATTCTGAACCTCTTTTTTTAAATATAAAATTTAACAGCTTAAATACCCTAAAGGTCTTAATTTAACAAAAAAAAAAAATTATATCAAGCCAATGTATGTATGTATGTTCAAGAATTACAGTCTAAAAACTAAGTTAAATCAGTTTCTTCTACTCTACAATATTAAAACTTTTATTAAAATACTAGTAGCCAAGCAATAGCACCGTATTTTTACTTTAAACAACTCAACACAAAAAAGCCTTATTATGCAGCAATATAGGCAGTAACCAACACCACAACTGGGCTGGATGTACGGCAGTCAAACAGGCTGGGCAGTAAATTGCCTCCAACACGCAAACAATAGCGTTAATAATCGTTTTTAATAAATTATTGATTCTTACGCGCTGTGGCAGAAACAACAAAAGCAACAGCATCAGATTAAAAAACAAAGAAAATTATTACAAGTTGCTGGAACGTAATAGCAACTGCAGGAGCACTCTAAGCATTTAGCCATCGACTAGTGACAAGGGTTTGCGAGTCTAGAAATCTGTACAAATTATTGTACAAACCATTCTTAAGTTAGGCAAGGTTAGGAGAAACAAAAGAAGGATCCTAATACTCATACTACGGTTACTTAAATGCATGATTATCAGTGCATATGCTTGAAGGCTAACCGTTATGTTGGATTAAGATTTTATTTCTGTTTGAAATTCATTACAAACTGTAGCGCTCTTACAAACAATAAAATACCAGTTAATATCGCTATAGCTACACCAAGTAAAAAGGGTTATACGAAATCGTTTTTCCTCTCTCTCTTTCGCTCTCAGCCTATAAGACAGCCTGTAAAACATTGGCTAAACGATGGTTTTGATTGTTGCTGTTTGTTGCTACCATCGGGTAATTGTTGTGTACTGTACAGTGATTATTTACAAATGAAAACAAACGAAGGATGAGAAAATTTTAACAACAGAAACAAGGCAAAAATGCCTCAAGAATGTAAGAGAAACGTTAAATGGTGTTAAAATAAATTGCTGGCACTCAGCCCGGACACTCTTTGCAATACAATTGCAATTTAACGAATTTCTTTTGTTTTTTTACGAAGCAAAAGCGTTGATTTTAATTGAGAAAAAAAATTTCTTTTATTGTGACGTGATTTTTACACAAGTTAAGGATTTAATTAAAGGGGGTGTAGTACATAGCAGAATTAGTAAGTACAACTACCAGTGAATTTCAATAAAATTTTTAATTACTATCTGAACTTGTTTATTGTACAACAGAGCTATGTTTTAAAGGGAGACATTACCTAAAAAAGCCACGTCACTAAGAACCTGTCGGAATATGCATACGTACCAGAGATCAGCATAAACACTCATGAAATTTCAAATTTAAGTGAGTCAGCAATATTGAGATTTAATTGATTCATTCGTAGTCACTACAACGTTGATTTATAAGTACAGGTTGCAATGAGTAGGCATACAACGTTGACATCAAACTCATACCATTCGAAATATGTTTGATTCATAAGCCTACTCACTTAGATTCATAACTTTAGAAAAATACTTATAATACTTATAAATGATTCGAGTGACCCGATTCATTCATCAAAATTTACAGTCTTAGTTGTTAGTGCATTTAAAAAAAGGAAAAAAAGACACATAAGCAAAAGAGTCAGAGCAGTAAGCAGAGCACACACAATCTTCTAGTGTTCGTACGCGAATCATACTCATTTTGTGATTCGTGTACGTGTTGAGTCATGGAGAATAGAAATCAACAATCATAGGTGCTGCTAAATATGAGTATGATGAGTACTTCAAACTTTGAATATGAGTAGAGCTTCCATGACATTAAAATAAGTATGAATGCGTATAATAATTATCAGAAATTATGAGTATGATTCGATTCTACTCATCTTTTTGAATACTCATCGCTGATCTCTGATAGGTACATGCATAATTTGGTTATTACAATTTAGTCAGGATTACGACCTAGTTTCTGACACGGCGTATGAGTGCCAAGAGCTATAGTTTAAAGCCGACTCCGGACGACAGATTTTGTAAGAGAATTTTCATGGCAATTTTTTTATTTACTTTCAGAGTTTTTGTCAGAAAACTACATACATACATACATACATAATTGGTCATTACAACCCTTCAGTCAGGATTACGACCTAGTTTCTCACCACTTATGTTGTGTGTGTTAATTTTATACATGAGTGGTGGGACCTACAGTTTAAAGTTGACTCCGAACGACAGATTTCTGAGAAACTTTTCATGGCAATTTTATTTACTCTCAGAGTTTTTGCCAGAAATTTGCTGAGAGAAAGTCGCCGTTTTGATGTTTTGATGTCTGGCCTGGGCCTCGAACCCTGGCTTTACGTCTAATAAGCCAAAACACTACCTACTAGACTACGACGACTTCAGAAAACTGCTGAGAATAAATCGCCGCAGAAATATTTTTTCATATTTCGTTTAGTTGGAGCTGTCTGACCTTGGTTTGAACCGCGGCCTCATGTCTAATAAGCCAACACACTACCTACTAGACTATGTCAACTGCCTATCAGAACACCTGACATAATTTCATTTACAACTACAAGTCATAGCCATCAGATGTCTGGAAAATCAGTCATTGTTTCATTGCCCTTTGAAACTCTTCTGTAGTGAGCAAAACAAATTATTAAAACTAAATCTGTCCAATTTAGTTGTCATTTATTCAGTCTGTTTTTCCATATCACCATGGGTGGATGTTGCATTCAAAAACTTATTAATTGGTCATTACAAGCCTTCATTTAGGACTACAACCTAGCTTCTCACATCATCCGTGTTGCATATGTTCGTTTTATACATGCGTGATGGGATCTCCGAACAATATATTGTTTGATAAATTTTTCATGGGAATTTTATTTACGGCGAGACAAGATTGTGTACTACCAGCTGGTAAGGGCATCATAATTCTCTCGTAAAAATAGATTCACTACACAGTTCGCAGTGTGATTGACAGCAGTCCGAACAAATGGATTTTAGTCCCTGGCTTGATAGCATCTTCATCATATGCATGGAAAAAATTACTTAAAGATGGTCAACATACCACCTACATAATAGGGACAACAAGCTAACTATGACAATATAATAGGAATCTACATATACATATAATCCATACACATAGTTTTTCTAAAGAGTTCAGTTGTCACAAAAAAAAAAAAACAAGGAATGCTTGGCATACCTATATAGGAAGTAAATAGTTGCCAAACTTCATTTCTATTCTCCGTTTTGGAATCCTAATGTATGATTTTACGATAGGTTTACTTACTCTACGATCTACAGATTTCGTTTGAAACGATTTCCTCTTCAAAGAAGCCCACATCGGATGTACGTTTTATTTTCTTCATCTTTAACTCTGTGTTACGAATAGGCTAATTTCCTGCAACTAGGAAATTATCTGATTTAGTGATGATACCCAAACCCGACAAGGACATCACGCAAGTATAATCATATCATCTAATAAGTTTACTGCCAATACTTTCTAAAATGTTCGAAAAAATGCTGCTTAATAGTTTAATACAGCATATGGATGCAAACGTCATAGTTCCAGTCAGTTTGGCTTTAGGCAAAAACATTGCACGATTCAGCAAGTGCACAGAATTACCAATTTAATTAGACGTGCTTTTGAGAACAAGCAGTATTGCTCTGCGCTATTTATTGATCTATCTCAGGCCTTTGATAAGGTCTGGCACGAAGGACTTCTATTTAAAATCACGCAGTTTTTACCAACGATTGCTAAAGAGTTATTTATGGGATAGATTTTTCCAAATAAAATCAAAAGATGTCACCTCTTCCACCAGAAAGATATCTGCTGGCGTACCTCAAGGAAGTATTCTAGGGCCATTCCTATACTTATTGTTCACTGCATATATGCGTATAAGTGTAGTGGCTCACACGTCTACTTTGGCGGATGATATGGCGTTTTTAAATACTCATAGGGATTCTACAGTTGCGTCACAAAGACTTCAATCTCACGTTAGTGAAAATTGTCCGCCATTCGAGATTAATGGTGTAGTACCATTACCAGAACATAGTAGCGTAAAATATCTGGGCATCCATCTCGACCGTCGCCTTACCTGGGCTTGCCATATAGAGCTGTCAAAATTACCCAGATCAAACTCAGAACAACACAGCTTTACTGGCTTATTGGACCTAAGTCAACCTAGAACTAAAACTGCTTTTGTATAAGTCAGTATTGAAACCTATTTGGGTTTATGGTATCCAACTGTGGGGGACAGCTTCACCATCCAATGTAGAGAAGCTTCAAAGGCGGCAATCTAGACTTCTTAGAATAATGACAGGTGCTCCTTGGTATATGAGAAACAGTAACATCCACAAAGATCTGAAGGTGCCCTTAGTTCGAGAGGAAATAAAAATAGCAAGTGTCAATTACATCTCTAGGATTACAGAACATCCCAACCGTCTAGTAAGAGACTTACTTGTATTCGAGGGTCACAGACGTCTCAAAAGGGTTCAAACAAATGATCTGATCAAATAAATTTACTTTTGATGAGCACTTTTAGTTGTACGTTGTTGTGGTAATAACAACTTTTATTTTTGTATTACTTTAGGTTAAGATTTGAATAGTTATTGTAAATTCCGAAAGGAATGATTCAATAAATAATATATGAAAAAAATTTGAAATAGGGACACATCCGATATGTTTGGAGCTTCCACAAAAATATGTACTTATTTTCAATAATTAAACTTTCGTTCGTTCTCTCTGTCATTACTTAGCACTGTATAAAGGCTAAAAAGAGTTATACTCTTCCATTGCACAGTAGCTTAGCCGCAAAGCTTGAGCTTCAAATATTTTATTCGGTACCCAAAATCAAACTATTTTATCCAACCAACTTTCAGTTTTAAAAATCCACATCTTTAGCATGTTGCCTGTAGGTCAAGCTTATTATTGCCTGACAGCTTCCTGACATAGCGATCATGTTTTGATCAGTTTGCTTAAAACCTTTAAAATTGATTTTTTTCAAGACATTTTTTGTTTAATTTTTTTATATTTTTTATCAATTTCTGTTGAATGCCATTTTATTTAATCTTGTTTTTGGCTGGTATTTTTTGGCCAAATGCCTAAAACCTAAAACAAATCAAAACAATTGTATGCTTTTTGCAACATCAACTGCAAAAATCATACACGAGTCAAAAGCAGTTACGGTTTGCCGTCAGTTGACTTCTCTTTGTCCTGTTGGCATATTTTCTTCCAATTTTTTTTTGTCTTCGATGTTCTGTTGCTGTTGTCTCACATTGACAATACGATTGTTGCTGTTGCAATTTTTAATTTCTGTATTCTGTGCCGTTCTTCTTTTTATTTTTAGTTTTTTATTTCAACATTTTTTCTTATGGTGCTTTTAACATTATCATGTTGCATGCGACCATTCAAGTTATCAAATGCATGAAAATACTTTTATTTGCTGGTACTTTTTTGTATGAAATTTTTGTTACATTTTTGTCTTCCATATTCCTATGTGAGTTGACAACAAAATTGATTTAATGTCTTTGCTTTTTTAACGTTTAAAATTATGTTTTCTTTGGAGATTTTTTGTGTTTGTCGTCGATTATTTATCAATGACGGCATTTGTTGCATTCACTTGTGTAACATTCCAGGTGGTGCTTAACATCTTAATTGACAGTTTAAATAAATGATAACAAAAAGGCGTTTTGCTACCTTTCTGAAAGTAACTTCAACATGTCACAAGTAGAACAAACTTTACGGACACCTTACCGCCTCTTAATGATCAAGTTGTTGGACTTTAGATTTTTACAAGTTTGTTCCTTATCATCAATTACGTAAACTTGGAAAGTGACGAACATATTGCTATTGAAAGGTAGTTCACAAATTGTTTTTTGATGATTGGCGTTACATTATCATTCCAGCTATCGGCATGATATGCCTTCCTTGCGGAAACACATACTGCGTTCCAATTGTCATATGAGGTTAACATCAGGTTAACCACGTTATCGCTTTTATTATCTGATATTCTATTGCCCTCTCCAGGCAATTTCGTTGATCATCTTATCGCGGGCAAGTAAAGAAAACATGCTCCGCCGTTTCCCTTTCATTTCGGCATTCAGGGCATGCTTCATCCATGTCGTGACCATACTTATAGAGATATGCTCTATAACATCCATGGCCGGTAAGCAACTGTGTCAGGTGGAAGTTCACCCGGCTGTGTTTCCTTTTGGTCCATTCGCCTATACTCCTTATGAGTCTGTAGGTCCATCTTCCCTTGGTGGAATTGGACCAGTCTTGCTGCCATCTATCCATATCATCATCCACTAATTGAATAGGGTTCAAAATATCTGTTCCCATTCCTGTGTCATGTTTCCTCCTCTCTACGTCCACTACTAGCTTCAGGGGCATTATCCCCGCAATCACCAATGCTGCATCAGTAGCCACCGTGTGAAAGACAAAAATTACCCTGAGAGCGGATCTCCTGCAGGCCGCTTCTCTATATGTCCTCTTATCCATAGCCTCTGCCAATATAGGGGCTGCATATATAGTGATCGATGTCACTACCTTCATCAATATCCGTCTCTTATTCTGTTTTGGGCCTCCTAGATTAGGCATTATTCGGGCAAGTGCACATGTCGTCGCCGCACATTTTCCACCAATGTACGACAGGTGTTCCCTAAAAGTGAGCCTATTGTTAATCAACACTCCCAGATACTTAATGGCCTGCTTTGATGTTATGTGCTGGGCCCTATTCCACGAAACAACTTATCAACTTTTCACTTTGCACTTATCAAATTTTTCGACAATTTGCAAAACTTTATGTTCCTCAGAACTATAAAATTTGATAAGTGATAAGTTAAAACTGATAAGTATAATTTGCAAAGTCTTTGCAATTTTTTTATTCTCTTTGCAATTTCTGTTCCATGTACGTTCTCTTTTGCAAAGGGCAAAGCTAAAATTGAAAAGTGTAATTTGCAAAGACTTTGCAAATAATTATGCTGTTTCGTTCCACAAAAACTGTAAATTCTATTTTTGCAAAGCAAGTTTCGATAAGTTTTTAAAAAATTTGCAAGGTAAACGATCTCTTTGCAAATTCATATTGTTATAACTAGTGAAACTTTCAAAATAATAAGAGGTGAGTTTTTGATCGACGATCGTGAAGAAGTTATTATAAGAAGAAATTATAAAGACAGAATTAATTTTTCGGGACTACAAAACTTTAATTTTAAAGAGTGTTTTAGATTAAATCAAATCCAAGTTGATTTTATTTTAAGTGTAATTAAAGAAAAATTAGAGCACAAAACACAACGCAATCATGCGTTATCTGCTGAAAATCAACTGCTACTGTGCCTGCATTGGCTTGGAAATGGTTGCCAGTACCATGGAGTTTCAGCTATGCATGGTGTTGCAAAATCAATGGTTTGCAGAACCATCCATAGAGTTGTCGACATTTTAATAGACGTTTTATTTCAAAACACAGTGCGGCCCGATGACGTTAGTGGTATTGCTGTAAAGTTTTTTGAGATGGGTGGATTCCCCTGTGTATGTGGTTGTGTGGATGGCACAATCGTTAAAATTGGTGCGCCTTCATTACACGAGGAAGCATATTTGGATCGGCATGATAACCACTCGTTAAATGTATTGATATGCGGGCCAGACTACACATTTTACAGTGTAAATGCAAGTTGGCCGGGTAATGTTCATGATTCAAGAGTTTTACGGAATTCGGCTATAAGCCAAAGATTTGACAATGGATGGAGATCATTTCCGGATGCTGTTGTTTTGGGTGATAGTTGTTACGGATTGAAAAATTGGTTGATACCACCATTACGCCGACATCCTGATAACCTTCCTGAAGAGGCTTTCAACCGTTGCCACAAAAAACACGGCGCATAATTGAAAATAATTTTGGCATTCTTAAAGAAAGATTTCCGTGCCTAAATTACCTGCGACTAAGGCCTGAGTTTGCAGGAAAGGTAGTTATTGTTTGTGCCATCTTACACAATATTGCCTGTAGCATTGGAAGAAGTAGTGAAAACATGCCATCCACTGAAGACACTGACGGTGAATTCGATGAATTAGATCTAGAAAATTAATTAATATGGATCATGCGAGAGGAATGGAAAGGCTTACTTCTCTCCTGCAATACTTTTCCTAATGCTATCTATTATAACATTGCTTTGGAATAAAATTGTTTTTTTACCTACGAACTTTTCTACTGCAAAATCGTTGTTTCTTTTGGGATTTTTTGAGGTTTTAAATTAAGTTCTCAGAGAATTAATAATATAAGAAGAAACAATATAAAATTCACTTAAGGTATGATCACATTAGGAAAATATTTGACGAAAAATGCGTGGCCACATATTTTATTTAAAGGAAAAATTAAAGGCTAAAAGAAAAATTTTTCTAAAAATTATTGGTTACGCTTTTATTTGGAAAATATTTTCATAATGTGATCATACCTTTTTTGTTTATTTAAAAATAAAAAACAATTCATAAATAATGCTAAGTAGGAAAATATTAAAAAAAAAATAAAAATAAATAAAATTAGTAAGGCATAAAAAAACTTAATACTCATCAATTTGCAAAATGTTTGCGGTCATTGCCGTTGCAATTTCCCGAGTTATCGGAAGCTGGTAGTTGGAGCTCTCTCTTCAATTTCAGGCATTCAAGTTTCCTGTAGTAAATTTCAACCTGCATAAGCTCCAGGCGACATTTCTTCTCATTATCCAAAGTTTCACTTAGAAACTTGGTAGAGCTCTTTCTCTTCCTTGGGTTTGGAAGTGTGTGGGATAGTGGTGCCTCTGTCGTCGATATTATGGAATCACGGTCTGCTGATGGTAGATTTTCTGAATTTCCATAGCTTTCAGGCAAATTCAGTCTATCCACCACAGCTGAATCTGATTCCAGAATATCAAGTATGGCCAAGTCAACTTCATCCATAAGGCTGTCCTTACCGCCTGCGGATCCAGTTTTTCGGGCGTTATCCCTTTTATTCTGCAAATTAAAAAACTCCATTATTTCAGACATTACAATGTTACATTGCGATCGTATGTAGATATGTATGTATTTAAAAAAAAAAATTATTTGAGCTTTAAATTTATACCCCAATTCACATTCCATTTTTAAATACATTTGTTTTGTTTTCAAATTTTTAATTTGAAAAGTATTTTTGATTTACAATATACAACTTTATGACAGCGTTTGTGAATTGGGCAAGTATCATAATTATTAAAAAATTATATACACTAATGTTTTAAGTTTTCTTATATGTATGTATATTCCTTTACAGCAAAAACAAAGCAAGAGTAACACATTGAAACCGTTACGTTCAAAATTTAAGAATGAAATATAAACAATTTTTTCTGCCATTGTTGTAGGATTATGACGATAATTTGATAAGGTTCTTGTTTATTATTAGAATTACACAATATTACAATTAATAAAAATTCGAACAAAAACATATCATGTAAATATAAATGTCCGACTCTTCCAGAGTCCAAAGACACTGTCCCTCATTAGTCCATGTTTTTTGGGCCGACGCCAGTTGCAGTGATTGGGCTTTTTTCAAAACTTCCTCCCAGGCAGCCTGTTTATCTAATTTATTAACCTTCAAAACGTAATGTAAACTTGAGTATTTTCTAAATAGTTACAATAATTTTATTCAAAATAGTACTTACTTTATTGTTTTGAAAACTAGCAAATAAAATATCCCTTTTTTTAATAAAGTGTAGCAATGCAAGTTTTTTTCAATTTGTATCTTGCGGCTCATTTTGGCAATTAGTCTTATAATATCTTATAAGTAGGTTAAATCAGGGATGGGAAATTGATCTTAACAAATTGTACTAACTTTCACAAAAAATTGTACTTTTTTCAGCGCGATTGTACTAAACTCACTTTTTTTCTTTTTTAAACTTTTTTTTATTAAAAATTAAATAAAAATATAAATGACAACTCATTTTACATATATTTATGTACATATACATATGTGTAAAAAAAACATAAAAATTAACAAAAAGATACATTGCAGTTTCTTTGTGCTAAGTACTTGTATATATCGGGTCCGCCATCTAACGTTTTTTTTCCAACTTATTTCGTGAATGGTAACACTTAGCTCCTGTCTGATTTGACAGATAATTAGTTTTATCCTTCCGCTGAACGAATATGGTTGTGTATAAGCTTGAACAACGCTGGGAAATATTGCGACATTACTTTGAAAATCATGGTAATGTTGCAGAATGTGTGCGAAAATTGCGTACGGATTTTGGAGGAAGAGAAGCACCGTCAGCTCCGTATGTTCGTTATCTTGTGAAGAAAGTGAAAGAAACTGGCATCCTCATTGATAAAATACACTCGATGTTTTGCGCCCTGTTTTTGAAGATCGCATTATCAGCCGTAGAACTGATGTCGTTTGGCCACCTCTGAGCTGCGATTTGACACCGTTGGACTATTATTTGTAGGGTGCCGTCAAAGATAAGTGTTACGCCGACAAGCCAGAGACAATTGACGCTTTAAAGGACAATATTCGTGAAGCCATCGGTGAAATACAGCTGTGTGCTTAAAAATTGAACCGATCGTGTAGGCTACTGCATGGCCAGCCGAGGCAGCCACTTGAATGAAATTATTTTCCATTATTAACCGGAAGGATTGTACTTTCAAATAAAAAAAAATTGAGAAAATATTCAGTAGTTTTTTTTAAAGCATTTTCAAAAAAAAAAGTTATTTGACGGACCCTTTATAATAGGTAAACTTAACAACTTATTTTAATACTTAACTATAAAGGAATACAAAAGTTTATGAGATCTGAATTTTAAATCACTATTTACGATACATTTTTTGCTAGCAAACTATTTGTTATTTCAAAATTGTAGCAACACGAATTAAATGACTTCAATAAATCCCTTGTTTGGATTAAATTGAAGACAGTCGAAGCCGACAGACTATTTCTCCCTTTGTAGGGAGGGATTAGGGAAAATTTTTAAATAGTGCTAAATTAGTCATTGAGGTGCTATGGTGTTTTTGACTTCCAAATAGTGCTAAAAAAAGTACAATTGTACCAACTTTTCCATCCCTGGGTTAAATGCTTTGTGGAACACTTTTCACATTCACTTTTCAAGAGAGCGCAAAAACTTTGCAAGAGCGCGCAAAGACTTTGCAAAGAGAGCAAAAATTTTATTGGCACTAAGAGAGATTTGCAAAGTATTTTGTGGAACAGAAACAGTTATCACTTTGCCAAAAAATACAATTAGATAAGTGCAAAGTGAAAAGTTGATAAGTTGTTTCGTGGAATAGGGCCCTGGTCGCCCACTGTTATGGTAATAAATTCCATCCTCTTCCTACTACTCACAAGTGATTAGCAAGTTTGAGACCTATTCCCATTATCCAGCTTCTGGCCATGCCAACCGAAGTGTTACACGTTCTCACCAATTCATCCATACCTTTTCCCTTATCACCAGGGCAATATCGTCCGCAAATCTAATGATCTAAGTACCTCTAGGGAGTGTAATACAGAACGTAGAAATGCACGTATGTATGCACTAAAACTGCGGCTTTTTAATTTATTTCGCTTTTAAATATTTTGAACTGAATTTTGAATTTTCGTATGTTAATGTTAATTAATTTCTACATAAAATTTTTTAATTATTAAAACGTACATATATAGTCTGCTAGAAAATAAACACAAAGTCTGTGAATTTTATTTTATTTGAATTAAAGTTTAGTGCTGTTAGTGCAATAGAATATCGTGTGTTCGGCTCAGAAGTTTTGGGGCAGTTGATGTGTTGCAAAAAATTTTAAAATTTATTGTTTTCTTCTTCATATATATACATTAGGGTGGCCCCAAAATAAAAGTTGCCAATGTTACCGACTAAAATGAAAGTTTGATTCATTCTAAGACTACGTTTCTCAATTTTTTCGTCCTGGGGTCAATATTTGGTGAGCTGGATCAAAGGATAAGAAGGTCCTTTTTTGAGGTTTTTTGGATTTTTTTCATATTTCTTCCAAAGGAACTATATATAAATTTGGTATCATATGAAAGGTCTTTAAGAGGCGGTTTTAATAGGTTATCAGAAATTTAAAAAAAAAATTTGAAAATTCAAACATTTTTGAAATTTCTGACAAAATTTTTGTTTTTTTTTAATATTTTCATAGAATTTACTTAACTGAATTGTTGAAATTTCTTGATTATAAAGACCATGTAATTTAACCAAAACGTGTTTTCCGTTTTTCAAAATTCAATCTAGTTCAATTTTTATTAAAATTTTTTTAAACCTATCTGACAACCTCTGTTAACTCAATTCATATATGAATCAAACTTTCATTTTAGTTGGGAACATCTATACCTTATTTTTTTCTCCATGCGAACGGGGCCACCCTAATGTACATACATACATAATTGGTCAGTACGGCCCTTCAGTCAGGATTACAACCTAGTTTCTCACATCACTTATGTTGTGAGTGCTAATTTTATACATGATTGGCGGGACCTACAGTCTAAAGTCGACACTGAACTTACAGATTTTTGAGATACTTTTTGCCAGAAATCCACTAAGAGACAGTCGCTGAAAAATATATTTTTTCGTATTTCGTTCGGGTTTGAACCGAGGCCTCATGTCTAATATGCCAAAACACTACGTATGAGACAACGGCGACTATATTCTTCTTTTCCATTTATTTAACCTTATATCTATTTCTCTTAATCAAGAGTTATGGATTTTTTACTTAAAATCTTGTCAAGTGTAGGAAAGTGTTTTTGCCTTTTATGTCTTAAAGATGCCTATGAGGTATCATCTTCAATATATCTCTATATGTGATCTATTTAGCTACAGTTAGCATTTATAATGTCTTATTATGCACTTGTTTGGCACATGTTTTCCACCACTTTTCGTACGAAATATTTTTAATTCTTTTTCCTTCTATTATTAATCATATTAAAATATGAGCTCTTAGATTGCAAATAAAATAAAAATAAATCTATGTTTAGTTTTATTTAAAATTCTTTATTATTCGCACAATTCTGTGTACCACTGTTCACAACTTTATGTATGCAACAACAATTACTTTGTTTGCTATTACTCTGTTTACACGCTTTGCATAAACAATAACAATTATGAGACAATTGTTCGACTGATCTTTGTCACGGAGATCTTCTGACTGAACTTTTACTGACTCCGTAGCCTGCTTTGCCTTGCCTTTTATATGGAAACGTAAACAGTCTGATAAATGTTCTTGAAGGCGAATGTTCGGGGCTTCGCCTTCTTGAGACCTATATAAATGTAGACATCGTTGTTTCATTATTGTTGTTTGTGTATTTTGTTTAAGTTTATTCTTATAGTGTGTGTTGTTGTATTTTTGTTTACTTATCATTTTTATGCTGGTGTTTTGTTGGTATATTTTTGTTTACTTGTTTATCATGTAAACAAGTTCATTGTTTTTGTAGCTTTTGTTTATAATTTTAATGTTAAACGATGTAAAAGCAAAAGATTTTTCCATTTTCGCAACAATATTTTGAAATTCTGTAATGAATTCTATAATGAAGATAATTGAGATAGAAAGCAAGGAAACAACATGAAATATATGGTAGAACATGACACTTAAATACAAAAAAGACGTATAAAATGTAATGCAAACGGAGTTCTTCTATAGGGTGTTTTGGTAACTGTGACGCTAAATCTACATTGGGTGATATGAGCAACCTGTACGTTCTGTAATTAATGTTACTTATACGAGGTTTATAACTGTACATGCTTGCACAATGTAAATGTGTGTACATACATTTTTTAAAAGTTAGTTAGTTGGTGCTCTTCGTTGACAATAATGTTTTGACCAAAGAAATATGAACCGATGACGCCGATAGCATAAAATCTATACCAAACAGTGACTTTTTCGGGATGCATTAGATGCTCTTGGATTTCAAGTGCATTGGTATCGATACGAATTCGACAATTTAGTGGAATTTTTCGAATTACAATATCAAATTAGCGGCCTGGTAGTCTAGACGATAGTGTGCTAGAGTAGCTATTAGTGAAGCCTTTAGCTAGCAGAGACTGTTGTCTTTTACACTGTAACGACTATGTGTTCCCTACGCCCGTAATAATTTATAGATATAATATGTTGTTGTGACCGTTGTCTGGTAGATAATGTGCTGACGTCTTAGATGTGAGGCCTTTGTTCAAACCCCAGTTCAGTTATCTTCAACATAAGGAAGAGGAAAAAATATTCCTTTACCGACTTTCAGATTCCTGGCAAATATTCGGAAAGATTTGCCACGAAATGTTTCTCAAAAATCTGCCGTTCGAAGTCGAATTTAGACTGTAGGTTCCGCCACTCATGTATAAAATAAACACACACAACATAAGTGGTGTGAGAAAGTTAGGCCGTAATCCTGGCATCGAGAAGATGTGTACATATACTACCGTTTTAAGATAACCTCACAAGAAAAAGTTTAACGGATCAATTCACATCATCTCGCCGGCCAGTACACATCACCTCTACGTGAGATGATCATACACTCAAATCGCTCCTGTAGAATGTCCAATGTGGTATAAGCTGAGTGATACCATTCACCATTCTGTTGAAACCACATATTATCAAATCATTCAACAAAGAAAGTTGGTAATCATAGTCTTGTTCGCTGTTAATAGTGATGGCCTGGCCAACGTTGTTCTTAACCCTTTCATGCCCGAATTTTTTGGGCCAGAGTTTACACGTTTTTAACCAAGCTTGTTTGCAAAAAAAAATCTTTTAAAAAAATTAAAAAGTACGGAATTTATGAACAAAAATGTACAATGTTGCCTATAGGCAACATCGGGCATGAAAGGGTTAAAGAAATATGAATCGATGACACCCCTGGCCTAAAACCCACTCCTAACAATGACTTTTTGGTAATGTATTGGACGCTCTTAGATATCATGTGAATGAGAATGGACGTAAATTCTAAAATTTTGTTTATTAGCCGTCCCATTTATTCAAATTCGGCTTAACCGCTGCAGATGGTCTTTCGATGAAAATTAGGAGAACGCATGTAGTAGTCTGTGGTTCATGTCTGTGCTTATTTAGTGATTTGGCGCAGCTGATTTCCTAAATGGCAATTAATTTGACACATGGGCCTTCAGAATGACTGTCCAAATTCGAAAGTCTTTGTTGGGAGACCCTAAGCCTTTCTGTCATGAGCGACCCAATGTACATAGGAATACAACTTTTGAAAGTAAATCATTCGATTACGAAACCATGCATCGTCACCCTGGAATTTTCCAAAGAAGCGACAATTGATTGATTACTTTGACTTCAAGCGGAAGCAAATGGCCACAATAAACTCTTCTATCTATCTTGAACAATTAAATTCACTTCTTAACAAACTGTTCCAATTTGTATCTTATCCAAGTATAAGCTGGTTTAGACCTTTACTATCATCTTCGAAATGTCTTGGGGTCTTCTCAAATCCAGCTTATCATCGTAAAAACCCAATATCCGTTTTGAATTCGATGTTACCCTAGTCGCTGTAGTCTAGTAGGTAGTATGTTGGCTTATGAGACCTGAGGTCACGGTTAAAACTCCAGATCAGACATCCCCAACAAAATTAAATAAAAGAAAAAATTTCATTCGGCGACTTCCTCTTAGTGGATTTTTGGCAAAAACTCTGATAAAATTGCCATGAAAAGTTTCTTAAAAATCTGCCGTTCTAAGGCGACATTATACTATAGGTCTGGCCGCAAGTGTATAAAGTTAGCACACACAACATAAGTGGCGTGAGAAAGTTAGGTCGTAATCTGAGGGGCTGTAATGATCAATTATTTGTAACTGTAACGTAATTAAAATTTCCATTTGAATTTTGCATGCATTATCTGAAATTTGTTGCACATTCATATGCTTTATGTTGTAATAAATTTGCGAAGGATGGTTTTCTAGTGGCCTATTGGCAATTCATAGGTTTTATTTAAATGCGTATGGTTTTGTAATAAATTATTATGCCTGTTCATAAAATACATTTGAGCCTATATTTGTTATTTATATTTGAACTCGTAAATATTGTTATTGAAATGAATGTAAAGATTTATTCCATTTAGAATACGAAACTATCATATTTAGACTCCTTTCAAAATATTACTTTCCATTTCTATTTTATAAATTTAATAACATAACGAACAAAGTTGAAGCATTATTTTTATTAAAATATTTTGAAAAATAAAACATTTTTCTTTCATTCATTTTTATATCATTTTATTTATTCATACATACATATGTATGTTCATACATTTCGTATTGTTCATATGATTGTGGATTATTATTTCCAGAGGAATATGGTACATGAATAAAACTTAAAAAAAATCATTTTTATTTTCGACTTTTATATTTATTTAAATAATAAATAATGAATGTAGCAACAAATAGTCATAAAATCCAAATAACCAACATGGTTGGCCTGGTTGTAAAAATTAAACAACAGCAAATAAAACACACGGGAGAAACGACGCTACAGCATCTTTCACTCCTAATAAATGAAGGTTTAATGCATGATGCCTTGTCCAAAGTTGCTGTAGTCTAGTAGGTATTGTGTTGAGTTATTAGGCATGAACCCACGGTCCAAACCCGAAGTCCAACTCCAACAAAAAATATGACAAAAATTTTATTCAGTGACTTTTCAGCAATTTCCTGGCAAAAGCTCCGGAGTTAATAAAAATTGCCATGCAATGTTTCTCAAAAATCGTCTTTAAAACTATAGGTACCGCCACTTATGGAAAAAAATTCACACACATAACGTAATTGGGGTGTTTTCTTACGAAAATGGAAATGATGTTTTGCTTTCGTATCGTTTATATTGTAAACAAAAGCTACAAAAACAAAAACAATGAACTTGTTTATACGATAATCAAGTAAACAAAAATATACCAACAAAACAATGCAAGAATAAATATAAACAAAAATATACAACCTACAATAATGAGACAACGATGGTTACATTTATAGAGATTTCGAGAAGGCGAAGCCATGAACATTCGACTTCATGATCATTGATAAGACTGTTTATGTTAGCATATAAAAACCAATACAAAGCAGTCAACTGCGTCAGTAAAAATTCGGTCAGTCTTGCGTGAAGACTCGGGTGTGTTTGAAGAGAATAATCGTGGTTTAAAGATCTCCGTTATAAAGATTTGTCGAACAATTGTTATTGTTTACGCAAAAGAGTGCAAAAAGGAATAAGAAACAAAGCAATTGTTGTTGTTTACATGAAGTTGTGAACAGTGGTACACAGAATTGAGCGGACAATAAAGAATTTTAATTAAAACTAAACAAAAATTTATTTTTATTTTTATGTGCAATCTAAGAGCTCATTTTTCAAACGTTTTTAAAAGGTAAAAACGTAACAGTATATTATGTATTTGTATGCAAAATAGAATACACCAGCAATGCCATAATGACCACAATGTCCTTGTAAGAAAGACAGAGTGGTACAAATGCAGCTACACAAAGTAATATAGCACCGGGAGTCCAAAAGAAATTTTTGAACTTTGATAACAGCCAACTTATTGTCTGTTTATTCAGTCTGTTTCAAACATACATTGTTTTCTACGGCAGTTAGCCTTCAGTTGCTGGGTCAATTGAATTTTCTACAGCCCAATTCACTGGAGGTAGTACGATTATGGTGATCGTGGTATGGGCAAAGTGCCCTGTACGTTACCCGAACAGAACAGAAATTTTGATGAAACAATTCAATTTTTGCAGGGTATTGTTGAATGATATAACCGTCCATGGAAGTTTGTGTGAAACTGCTGAGTAAATGACACAAATGGTATGACACATTTGGTTTGAAATATTTGGTTTCAACAAGATAGTCGTCATCAATCAGAGATCAGCAATGAGTATTCAAAAAGATGAGTAGAATCGAATCATACATACATATTTTAATATCATACTCATACTATTCATATTCAAACTTTGAAGTGCTCATCATATTCATACTTAACAATACGTATGATCAGTGGTGTTGTCGAGCTTGAACGCTCCGGAACGTCGTTCCGGTAATTCCTTTTTGGACAGGAACGCGTTCCGGAACTAAAGATAATTTCTGATAACGAGAATTGGCTGACATTCTGAAAAAAAAAATTAAAAAGAATTGCTGATTTTTTTTTCTAATTTTTGACGAATTTTTATATGTATTTTTATAAACAAGGGTTTCAACCGAAGCCGAACCGGAACAAAAACCGGAACGAACCGACTTGTTTTTCCGAACCGTGAACCGGAGACCGGAACGCGTTCCGGTAAAAAAATTAGCACAACACCACTGCGTATGATGTTGTTGATTTCGGCTCTCCATAACTCAACATAAATATACACGAATCACAATCTAAGTATGATTCGATTACGCACACTAAAATACTCACGAGAAGATTGTGAGTTTGCTCTGCTTGCTGCTCAGTCTTTTTTGCTTATGTGTCTTTTTTCTATTTTTGTAAATGCAACAACAATTAAGACTGTAAATTTTGATGAATGATTCGAGTCATTTAATGCTAGTTACTCGAATCATTTATAAGTATCTTAAGTTTTTTCTTAAATTATGAATCTGAATGAGTAGGCTTATGAATCAAACATATTGCGAATGGTATGAGTTTTATGTCAACGTTATACTCATACTCATTGCAACCTGTACTAATAAACAAACGTTGTAGTGAGTATGCATCTGAGGAATTAAATGTCAATATTAATGACTCTCTTATATTTAAAATTTCTTGAGTGCTTATGAGTAGCGATAAAACGATTCATTGCTGATCTCTGTTATCAACTGACAAATATCGGATATCATTTTCGGTAGACTTCATATATTATGTGGGAATCTGTTGGTTTTTATTTTTAAATATTATTCTGTGTGCTCTTGGTGATCTGCAGAAGATAGATATTGGAAGTTTATACCCAGTACAATACAGCTCCTCAAATACTATCTTAGAAAACATTAGCAGCGTGATCCTTAGGGTTTAAATCAATCTTCTTGGCTAATATTTAGACTATTAAGGCTTAGCGAAATGGATTCTTTGAGATTCAAGAGTGACAAGCGAACTCTGTTAGTTGATTAATACGTCGTCAATGTATTTTCCAATAGAACAACGAACAGGTTACTTAACGTGTACTTCAGATCAGTTAGAGTTTAGCTGAGAGACCTAATAATAATTAAAAAAATTTTTGACACGCTTAAAGAATACTTTAAATGAGGACTTCTTAGGAATTTTTATGTCTGAAATTTTCTCCTGTAGTCTCTTTTCAGACAAAAAAATATATTTTCCACATTTGACAAATCCTGGACATGTAGTCACCGTAGTCTAGTAGGTAGTGTGTCGGCTTATTAAATGTGAAACCACGGTTCAATCCCCAGGTTAGTTAACTGCAACTAAACCAAATATGAATATGTATTCTACGGTGACTACCTCTCAGCAGATTTCTAACAAAAAATCTGAGAGTAAGTAAAAAATTGCCATGAAAAAGTTTCTCAAAAATCTGTCATTCGGAGTCGACTATAACCACTCGTGTTTAAAATTAAGATACACACAACATTATTGGTATGAGAAGCTAGGTCGTAATCCTGACGGAAGCGTTATAATGACCAATTATGTATGTATGTATGTAAGTACTTAAATAAAGTTTCATTTGATTTTGATTTTCTTGAAGTCATCAGTCTGCAACGCTTGGTTTTGCTTCTGAAAAGTTTCATAAAATAATAAATTTTGAATATGTGATCACATGTAAAACTATTTTTTCTTTTTTTTTTTTTGAAAAATATAATTATTTATGTTACTGAAGAAAACTGTACCATATACTCGTACATAAATATTGGTTTCAAATAATATTCTTTTCATTTACTACGATGGATTTCATACTTTCCAAAGGTTTTCGTTTTCAACTTTTAGAAAAATTTCCAAATCTTTAGGGATCAATATGTTTGAAAAATTTATGTTTTTTTTTATAGATTTTGTTGCTTTTTTTTTCTAAATTTTTGCAGTATGATTATTTGAGAAAGTTTTAAATATTTTTTATACAAAATTTAATTTTTAAAACTTTTATCAGCCTGTAATACTCGTACTAGTAAAAAATAATTTTGTTTTAATTTGTTTTGTTTTTATTCATGAACTTTATTTGGACTTGAGAATAAGAAGAGAAAAAATTTGATAATAAATTCTCATAAAACTTGAAGAGGTTTTTCGTCAAACCCCCCATAATATTCATGAGTAGATATTTATGCAGGAATCGGAAACCTAATATAGTGTCTTGCAATAGGGACTTACGAACATTGACGGTTGATAGAGCCCTTCTCATTGAGGCTACATTCATAAATACATAACACGGTGTGACAGTCAAAATACACCCAGCTAATGACATAATGTAGGTTGTGAGCTTTCTTGAGTAGAAACCAAAAATATTTTTTTATACTTCTTGAAACCTCCAAACCTGTTTTATTTGACAAAAACAGTATCTTTGATCTGTTCACACAAAAATTTTTGATTACCCCAACAATTTTTAACCGATTTTCAAAATTGAAAGATTTTTGAAAAGGGGACGGATGAGCCTTTAAAATGGTATACATACACCTACTGTTCAAGCTTACATGTTATGAACGAACATTATAGGTCGATTATTACCAAATTTTTGTGGCCTGAACTCGATGATCTGAACACCAACGATATGCGACTTGTGCTATATGCCACTTATCTCATGCCACATTGAATATTCTGCACGAGCGATTTGAGAGCATTAGAATCTCGCGTGAAGGTGAAGTAACTTGTCAACAGATTTCGAGCGCTTTAACCACGTTCGACTATCTTTTGTGGGGTTTTCTTAAGTTGCAGGTCCTCAAACCATAGTTGTTTTCAAAGCCAGCCAACATAAACTATGCCATCGGTCTTACCCAGCTTAATGTATGAGTCAGTGCAATGGAAAATTATATAGAGCAGCCACCCAGAGAAGCCATTGCGATAGTTTATAAACCTTGTAATCCACATAAAGAAGTCTTTCAAACGAATGTGTTATCACACATGTTTAGTTTTATTTAAATTTAAAGATAAAAAGTGCTTTAAGAAGTAAAAACACTGATTGGACCTTGTCAGCGCTGTTTCAGACCTGACAAATCCACCATCGATCAGATCTTCACCCTAGGTCAAATCCTGGAAAAGACCCACGAAAAACAAGTCGACACATACCATGTTTTTGTCGACTATAAGGCAGCCTTTGATAGCCCCATAAGGACCGTGCTTTTGCCGCAATGTCTGAGCTCGGTATATCTGCGAGGCTGGTAAGGCTACTCAGAATGACGTTGAGCAATTCCAGAAGCTCCGTCAAGGTAGGACCTCTCCGAACCTATTTATACCGTGCGAGGTTTCAGACAAGGCAATGCCTCTTCAACTTCGTCATCGAGAGTGTTCAGCGGAAGGCGGGAGTACATTGCAATGGTACTATTTTTCAAAATGCGTCCAGCTACTTGCGTACGCTGACGACATTAACATCATAGGCTGTACCAAGCGAGATGTTACTGCTGCTTTTAGTGCTATTGAACGGCAGTATACTAAGATGGGTCTGGCAGTAAACGAGGGCAAAACAAAGTATATGTTATCGCCAAGTAGAAACGTGCGGTGTATTGATTCTCAGATTACGCCCGAAAACTATACTTTTGATACAGTAAAGGAATTTATTTATCTTGGCTCCGCCGTTAACACCAAAAGTTTTCAGTCTGGAGATCAAGCGCAGAATCACTCTTGGCAACAGGTGCTACTATGGACTCAATAGGCAATTGAGTAGCAAAGATTTCTCTTGTACGACAAAACTAATACTCCACAAGACGCTCATCCTACCCGTGCTTTCTATGTCGCAGAGGCATTTACCCTATTAGCACTGATCCAGCAGCCTTTAGAGTATTCGAGAGAAAAGTCCTACGTATGATCCAGTGCGAGTTGGCGATGATATCCGCATCCGATCTAACAGTGAGCTCCTCAACGACATAGATGTTGTGCAGCGTATTAATATCCAGTGGCTGCGCTGGCGCGGCCATATCGTTCGAATGGAGGAGGATGCTCCGGCGAGACGAGCATCTGCGGAAGTCGGCGAAGAGGGCAACCTTGTATGCGTTGAAAGGAGTAAATCGAGGAAGCCCTGTGATTGGTGTGGCGCGCAGGAAGCAGAGGCGCCTGGAACGATATGTTGCGGCAAACCGAAATCCGTTAATCGGGTTGTTATTGGCCAATTAAGTAAGTAAGTAAGCGCTTTATGAAAGACGCGACAAGCGATCGATATGAATTTGGAATGTGTGTACTTCACAAGAAGTCGCCGTAGTCTAGTAGGTAGTGTGTTGGCTTATTAGACGTAAAGCCAGAGTTCGAGCCCCAAACCAGACATCAAAACAAAATACAAAAAGTATTTTTTCGGCGACTTTCTCTCAGCAGATTTCTGGCAAAAACTCTGAGATTAAATAAAATTGCCATGAAAAAGTTTCACAAAAATCTGTCGTTCTGTCGTTATAAAATTAACACACACGACGTTGAACAATGGGTCAATTCGACCTCCTGGTAGTGTACTTGTCTTAATTGATAATACACGTCCTCTATGCTAACCTAACCTAAATCTCACGATCTTGGTGGCGAGTTCACATTAGTTCTACGTGAGATTACTATGCCTTCAAATCCCTCGAGCAGAATATTCTTTGTGGCGTGAGTTATCCGGGACTGTGTGCCGGCCTGTTGAAACCACAAGTCATTGGTATCCAGATCACTTAAATTGGACCAAAAGAAGTAGACAATCATTGAACGTCTTTTTCAGTCACTCTACTGAATAATTTATTTACATACAGACGTTTATTATCGGCCGGAACTAGCCTTTAGTCAAGAATACGTCCTGGCTTCTCACACCAAACATGATGTGTGTATTAATTTTATCCATGAATGGTGAGATCGACAGTTTACATTCGAATTTTAAATACAGATTTGAGAATCCTTTTCATGGCAATAGCTTTACTACCAGAGCTTTTGCAAGAAAGCTGTTACTCTAGCAAGTCTTCACACTTTTTATTACACTACGACGACTATAATGAGGTACTTTGTTCCCATAAATGTTTGTTTTTGCGAGAGTTGCTAGAAATAGTGTAATAAACGTGTTGATTTGTCATTAATGTCAGTGCGGGTTATAAAAATCTAATTTCGCCTCACCATATTGAGCATGTTGCAACATGTCCGTTTATTTACTGTTTTTAAGGCAATCATGCTGATAACACTCGTGTTAAATGTAATGAAAATTGCATTGATTGTATGGATTGTGAAAGGAACCGGCATGCAATGCATTCACAACAAAAATACATTTGAATTTAGAACAGGAATTATCGATAAATATGCGCGAATATGCGTGCCTTTTCGTTATAGATTTACAAACAAATTCATGAATCATTTTGTGTGTATTCAATGCAATGGACCGACGGACCAATTGAAATATATTTTGATGAGATGAGCGTGCATGAACTACCAGGCTTGGAAAGTTTTCGATTTTCGAAAAGAAAATTTTTAAATGCGTTTTCAAGTTATGCATACACAGAAATTTTCTGTTGTTTGGTGTAAATAAACCACGAGAATTTATTCTTAATGGATTGCTGCTGTCATACAAACTGTAGAGTATTTTGTAGATTCCAGAATGCATGTATCTTTCGGGCTGGCGTTGTTATTTATCCATGTTTTGTTTATACATGTACACCCAATAATTGTGTTGATTTCTTATAAATCTATTTGCCGCAATATCATCAATTTTATGGAACGAACTCATTTATCACTTTCTACTAAATTATAAATGGTATCATATGCTGTCTTTTTGTTTTTGGGTTTTCGTTATATTCCATGACGTGATTTGAAAAAAAATCAAAACATAATAAATGTTACAATATGGTATATTATTGGTGCATTATATTATATATTTATTCGCATGTACCCGCGGCTTAAGAAAATGCCACAGGGAAAGTTCAACGGGCTCAAATCGCAGTCAATTCATATCACCTTCAAGTAAGGTGCCCATGCCCTTAAATAGCTGGTGCAGAATACCTAATGCATTGTCCTGTTGAAACCATATATCGTTCGTGTCCATATTGTTGCGAAAATGGAAAAATCTAGATACTGGTGTTTTGCTTTTACATCATTTAACATTAAAATTATAAACAAAGTCTACAAAAACTGAAACAATGAAGTTTTTTACAAATTACCGCACTGCGCAGTATAACAACAAACACCAGCATAAAAATAGTAAACAAGTACACAAAAATACAACAACAAACACTACAAGAATAAATGTAAACAAAATACACAAACAACAGTAATTAAACAACGATGTTTACATCTATATAGATCTCGAGATGGCAAAGCCACGAACATTCGCCTTCAAGAACATTCATCAGTCTATTTACCATGCCATATAAAAGGCAAGGCAAGGCAGGCAACTGAGTTAGCAAAAGTTCAGTCTTGTGTAAAGACAAGGTGCATTTTAAAAGAGTAATCGTGGTTTGAAGATCTCATTTACAAAGATCTGTTGAACAATTGTCTAGTCATTGTTATATTTTATGCAAACTGTGTAAACAGAGGAATAACAAACAAAGCAATTGTTGTTGTTTAAATAAAGTTGTGAACAGTGGCACACTGAATTGTGGGAATTATAAAGAATTTGAATTAAACCTAAACACGAATTTATTTTTATTTTATTTGCAATCTACGCGCTCATATTTTCATTCCTTTCAGGCCAAAAAAAGTTAGTAATCATTGACCCAGAGTGATTGCTATTGAGAGTAATGCCCTTACTAATGTGGTTTTCACTAAACTATGCACTGCTGACTCGAACAGTTTAAAATCCACACGAAATCGTGACTTTTTCGGCATGCATTGGACACTCCTACATCTTATATGGGTGTGTATCGTTCCAAATTCGAGAATTGTTTTGTTTACGTATCCATTATGCCGAAATAGGGCTCATTGATAAAGATGATTTTGTAAGGAAAATTAATCTCAGTTGCCTACTGCCTCAGAGCTTATTTTCGAACGCATGCCATTGTCTACGATCATTTATCTTCAGTTTCTAGGTCACTTGAATTTTGTATTGATGCCGACCCAAGCCACATAGCAAAATTGGCCAAGTTGTGGTTTGCGAAAAGCGGAGGTTTTGTGAGTGATTTCAAAGAGTTTACCTCGGATTCTTTTGTACACTCCCACGGACAAAGACGGATGATGCTTACGGCAGATCTTCCATTTCATCGGCGAACGGGTGTTGGTCGATCTTCTATTGACCAAGTGGACTCGAAATTATCCACCACATTGAGAATAGACTTCGCGGTTCGACGATTTTGTAAAAACTATAAAAATATTAAAAGAAGCGCATAACACTTTGTCTGAACAAAATACCCCCATTGATAAAACAATTTCATTATGCAAGTGCACGTGTTGCTGATTTAACAAAAGTAGACTGAATAAATAACAGCTAGCGCGACAGCTGATACTTCAAGAAGGTGGTAGTTATCACATACATACTTACATATGTACATAATTGGTCATTACAACTCTTCAGCCAGGCTTACAATCTAGCTTATGTTATGTATGTTAATTTTATACATTAGTGGCAAAACAACTCCGAACGACATATTTTTAAGAAATTTTATTTGACTCTCAGAGTATTGCCTGAAATCTGTTGAGAGGAAGTCGCCGAAGAAATATTTTTTCGTATTTTATTTTGTTGGAGATGTGTGACCTGGGGTTTGATATGTGGCCTCAGGTCTAATAAGCCAACACACTACCTACTAGACTACGGCGACTTCTTTAGTATGGCCGTTATAATCTCGCAAAATTCGAAAGGGCCTATTGGAAGGCCCAAAATGAATTTTTTTCATAATTATGATACATAATTGTAGCCTGTGTGTGTGTGTGCATTAAATAACGCTGCTAATATTGTTGTTATTATGATTATTTTATTCAATTTAAATACCGAAAACAAAACCTTATGCAATTTAATTTAATTAATTTGGAATGTTAATTAAAATTTTTAAATTAGTCTCCTTAATTTCATATTATAATCCTATGTATGCATGTATATGCAATTACAACTGTAGTACTGCAGCGGGAAAAAGCGTAAATATAATTAAAATTTCTTCAAACTCCTTCATAAAACTGATTTATTTTATAATAATGAATTATTTCATAGAAAATATTTTAATTGATTATATTTTATTAACACTTTTCTGTATTGTATTGGGGGCATATTATTTATTATGTTTTTTTTTTTGTTTATTTTATATTTGTCTAGTATTGAGAGGGGAAAAAAGTATGAATAAATAAATGTTATTATACGATTTAAATTAAATTCCAATTATACACATGCTTACTGGTGGTCAATGGCCAATGCAAATATATTCATTCACATATTAAAAGTTAATGAAGTTAGTATTTGTAATAGAGAATAGACTGTGAAATTAAAAGTTAATAAAAAAAGACTTTTAATAGAGGTACTTACTCCATATCTATTGTTTGCGAATTTTAAGTTAAAAAAATCTACATATTTATTTGGATTTACTGCTGCTGTTAAGACCCCTATTTCATAAAATATATTGTTACGTTTTTAACTTTTAAAAGCGTTTCAAATATGAGCTCATAGATTGCAAATAAAATAAAAATAAATTTGTGTTAAGTTTTAATTAAAATTCTTTATTATTTGCACAATTCTGTATGCCATTTTTCACAACATGTATCACAACAACAATTACTTTGTTTGTTATTCCTTTGCTTACACACTTTTCATAAACAACAGCAATTACTAGACAATTTTCTACAGATCTTTGTAACAGATTATTCTCTTCAAACACACGGCGTCTTCACACAAGACTGACTGAACTTTTACTAACTCCAGCGCCTGCTTTACATTACCTTTTATATGGCAAAGTAAACAGTCTGATGAATGTTCTTGAAGGTGAATGTTCGTGGCTTCACCTTCTCGAGATTTCTATAAGTGTAAACATCGTTGTTTCATTATTGTTTTTTGTGTATTTTGTTTACATTTATACTTGTAGTGTTTGTTGTTGTATTTTTGTTTACTTGTTTATTATTTTTTTTTGCTGGTGTTTGTTGTTATATTTTTGTTTACTTGCTTATTATTTTTTTATGCTGGAGTTTATTGTTATATTACGCAGTGCGAAAATTTGTAAATAAGTTCATTGTTTTGTTTTGTAGCTTACGTTTATAATTTTAATGTTAAACGACGTAAAAGCAAAACACCAGTATCCAACTCACATACGGTTCAATAGCATCGAACGCATACTGAAACAATCATTATTTGGCCTGGCGGCTTTCGGTTCCTATTTCTTTAAATGCAAGATTCTCAACGCAAGCACTTCTTTTTGGCCTAAATTGGTTGATATGGACACCAGGTTAGGTTAGGTCGGAATGGTAGCTCTGAGCTCACTTCAGCACGCATAGCGGCCCGTTGTGATGCCACGAGTGAACGCAGTCCCTGTACTAACCAAGTCCCACCAAAATCGGGGAAAAGGAAGAAGTTAGTCAGCGCAAGGGCTGCACAATATGGACACCAACGACTAATGGTTTCAACAGACCGGCGCTAAGTATCACACAGTTTATGCTATATTGAATATTCTACACGAGCGATTTGACTTCGTTATACTTTTTCTTGTGGAGATTTCTTTTCTGTACCCTAGTCTAGTAGGTAGTGTTTTGGCTTATTAGACGTGAGACCAAGTATCAGACCCCAGGTCAGACATCAGTAACGAAATGAAATACGAAAAAAAATATTTCAGACAAAAGCTCTGAGAATCAAATAAAATTTCTTAAAAATATGTCGTTCGGAGTTGTTCCGCCACTCATGTATAAAATTAACATACACAAAATAAATAGTGTGAGAAGCTAGGTTGTAAACCTCACTAAAATGTTGTAACGACCAATTATGTTTGTTTTTTAAGTCGAAGATGAATTCAAATAAATCGCAAACCACTGCAGTCCTCAAAGCCAACATAATACATGCCATTAGTCAAATTCAGTATGATTTATGAGACAGATTTCACAACGAACACTTTAAGTCATTATTACAACATTGCCCTGGAAATCCTTTCACAAAGTGAATTAAGTTTTCCTTACAGTTACACGAGCGAGTTTCCCTGAAAACTGAAATCAAATTTTCCAATCCATAATTTTATATCAAAAAGGAAGGAGGAACAGCCAACTCCAACTACTTAGTTGGGCATTGCAACGCTTTAGTCAAGATTACAACCACACACCGCGCATGAACAAAAAAAAAAACGAATACGTTAACTCCAAGCAGGAATCAAATGCCTATTGTTACTCTTCATGGAAGACATTCAGAGTTTACCCTGAGCCATTTACCAACCAACCTTTGGTACTTATTATGTTTATATGAATTTACTTCAGTCTATAAATCATTTCGAACATCACAGACACAATCAATACTGACAAGCGAATAGACAAGCTGTTATAAAGGCGAACACGCACCCCATGTTGTATCGCCTTCATAAAAGTATAGTCTTTTGACAGAAAAGTTCTCAACATGCATATTTATTGAAATCATTTGGACAATTATGTAGACCTTGTTAATACCAATAAAAATGTTGTTGTTATTTTTATTGTTTTTTATTATTTAAATAAATAAAAAAATATAATACCAATCAAATTATCCATTAAAAATCAATCATAATTAGAATTTTAATGATAATGAAACGTATATACCACACATATGTTTGAACATACATACATCTGATTTCAATGTTGTTAAATTTACATGTTTATTTAGGTTCATTGCAAAGAAGCACACTATGTACTCGTACTTATGCAAGGGTATTCACAGTTTATTCACAATTATCAGAACAGCGATGGAAAATTGCTTATCCGTGCCAATAATTTATATTGTTATGAATATGCAAATGGTGTTTTGCTTTTAACATTAAAATTGTAAACAAAAGCTACAAAAACAAAAACAATGACCATGTTTACATGATAATCAAGTAAACAAAAGTATAATAACAAAACACCAGCATAAAAAAGTGATAAACAAGTAAACAAACACTGCAAGCATAAATGTAAACGAAATACACAAACAACAATAACGAAAACAACATGTTTCCATTTATAAAGATTTCGCGAAAGCAAAGTCATTATCCTTCATGAGCATCTATTAGACTATTTACCTTGAGACATAAAAAGCAAGACAAAGCAATCAACGGATCAGAATGAATTCAGTCAGTCTTGTATGATGAAGCTTTGCGTGTAAATAGAATAATTGTGGTTTGAAGAACTCCGTGTGTAAAGATGTAACGAACAATTGTCTAGTAATTGTAATCGTTTATGCAAAGTGTATAACAGGAGAGGAATAAAAAAGAAAAGCAATTGTTGTTGTTTACATCAAGTTGTGAACAGTGGCACAAAGAATTGTGCGAATAATAAAGAATTTTAATTAAGATTAAACACATACATATTTATTTTTATTTTATTTGCAATCTACGAACTCATATTTTAAACATTTTTAAAAGGGTAAAAACGTTACAATATTATTGGGTCATAATACTTCGAATCTATTCAATCAAAGAAATGTTAGAAATCGCCGTAGTCTAGTACGTAATGTGTTGACTTGTTAGACGTGAGGCCACGGTTCAAATCACCAACAAAACGAAATAAAATAATAACTTCCTCTAGGCAGATTTCTTTCAAAATCTCAGAGAAAAAAAATTATAGTGTTGACAAGGTTTCTCAAAAATCTTTCGTTCGGAATAGATTTTAAACTGTAGGTCACTTTGAATGTTTCGCTCTGGTATTGTGTTACTATTATTACGTTTTTATCTTTTAAAAACGTTTAAAATATGATCTCATAGATTGCAAGTGAAAATAAAATTAAATTTGTGTTTATTTTTGATTTGTACAGAACTTGATTTAAACAACAACAACAATTGCTTTGTTTGTTATTCCTCTTTGCACTCTATTGCATGAACATTAACAATTACTAGTCACTTGTTTGACAGAGCATTATAACGGATATCTTCAAACCACGCGTCTTCACATAAGACTGACTGAAGTTTTACTAACTCCGTTGCCGGGTTTGTCTTGCCTTTTATATCGCAGAGTGAAGAGTCTGATGAATGCTTTTGAAGGCAAATGAGTTCACGTTCTCGAAATCTCTATAAATGTAAACATGTTGTAAACATGTTGCTTACATTATTGTTTGTTGTTGTGTTTCTGTTTACATTTATTCTTGCAGTTTTTTGTTGTTGCAGTTTTGTTTACTCCTTTATCATCTTTTTTATACCGGTGTTTTGTTGGTATATTTTTGTTTACTTGCTTATCATGTAAACAAGTTCATTGTTTTTGTTTTTGTAGCTTTTGTACCTCTTGTACAAATTAATTTTTGATAAAATACGTATTTTGTTGGGCTTCTGGTTTATAAATTATTTATTTTACCTGATGTGTTGTTTTAAAGTTTTCATATTATTTATTCTATTTTAATACGTTAATTGTGATTTTAGTTTTAATGTTAATTTAATTTCGTATTAATTTTAATTTTCACTTAAACTTTATCCAATATGTGGAACTTTTTAAAAAATTAAAATTTATTTTAATTTTATTTCAAATTATTTTACAAAATTCTTAACTTATAAGTATTTTAGTTCTTATCGATTTAAAGGGTTTCACTTAAACGTGGAATTTTTAAATAAGTTAAATTAATTTTTATTTCTTTATATTTTCAACTGTTGTTTTTAATTTTATTTGAAATTATTTTTTCAAAATTCATATTTTAGTTTATCAATTTTTAAAGTAGTTTAGTTTTATCATATAAATAGTTTCACTTTAAATAATTTTATTACTTTAATTCTAGCAGGTATTTTATTTTAATTTTATTTTAAATTATTTTATGAAATTCTTAACTTATAAGTATTTTTGTTCTTATCGGTTTAAAGGGTTTCACTTAAACTTTATCCACTATGTGGAATTTTTAATAAGTTAAATTAATTTTTATTTCTTTCTATTTTCAACTGTTGTTTTTAATTTTTATTTGAAATTATTTTTTCAAAATTCATATAAGTAAAGGTTTCACTGAAAGCAATTAATATTCTTAATGTTAATGGCACTTTCACAAAACCGTCCTCACTGGACCGAAGCGTAAGTTAATACTGAAACTCAGCTTTCAATGAAATATGTTAAAATAGCAAAGGATAATAGAATGAAAAAAATATCAATGAAACTCTTCCGCATAGCAACAGTTAAGAATAATAATTAAGAAAGCATCAAAATAATTTTTATTTTACTAAGCAACAAAGAAGCAATAACAAAAATATCAATGAAAAGAAGAGTAGCAAAAATGTAGTAAAACAATTCTTTAACATATTAACTTGCGTAGTAACATACATACATACATAATTGGTCATTACAACCCTTCAGTCAGGATTTCGACCTAGTTTCTCACACCACTTATGTTGTGTGTGTTAATTTTATACATGAGTGGTGGGACCTACAGTTTAAAGTTTGCGTAGTAACAATTAAGAATATTAATTGAAAACATAAATATAATTTTTACAAAAAGGCAATAACAAAAAATATGAATGAAGAGAAGAGTAGTAAAAAGCAATAACAAAAAATATGAATGAAAAGGAGAGAAGTAACAATGTAATAGAGTAGAACAATTAATTAGCCCATTGTTAACTGCTCCCCCTTTTAAGATTCAGAGGTCCTCGTCTGAAACACTAGAAAAATAATGAGAAATAACCTATTTTAGAGTTCATATAAAAATAGTGAAATAGGATTTTAAAATCCATTTACAAATTTCTTTAACATAAAATAAGTATTACAAAGTAAATAAATCTACAAGTTTGTCTGTCGTTGCTACTGGATTTATTGCCAACTAGAAAATTTTTAGATTGCGGTGAGAAATTTAATATTGTCCTTATGAACAATTCTGTCGTCAATTCTAAGTGTTGTTCCTAAGTCTTGCTGAACTATTTTCTCATTAAAGACTTTGCTAAATTTGTTACCTAAACGCTTATTTATCCTTACATAGACCATATCGCCTGGCCTATATGTTCTCGTGATTGCATTCCTATTATGGTAGTGTAAGTCGGCTTTCTGTTTAGCTACAATTCTTGAGTGGATCGTTACTCTTAAGTCGTCTGGTATAGCCTGAACTATATCGACTGGTCTCATACCAACAGTGGAGTGAATTGTTCTATTATATTTCGATGTGGCAAGGAGAATAAGTTCCAGTGGATCAGTTGAGATGCCATCTAATCGAAGACATCTGGCGATTTCTGTTAACGTACTGTGGAAACGTTCAACTTGCCCATTGGATGTGCTGTGAAGTGGTGGAATTGTATAGATGTCAGCACCAAAGTTATTTTTTACAAGTGTTTTAACTGTCTCGGAATTAAAAGACTTTTCGTTATAATATTTAAGACTTCCAGAAGTGCGGGTTTTACATCAATGATAGCCCTTGAAGCAATTGGCCTAACAACAGCAAATTTCGAAAATTTATCTAAGCAGGTAAGAAAGAAAAGTTTGTTTGTATTGTAAATATCAATGTGAAGTACTTCCCCCATACAAGATGGTATTGGAGTTTCAGCCATTTGCTGTTTTCGTGGGTGCCTGGAGTATTTTCCTTCTTGACATCTTCTACAAGTGCTTATGATATGTTTTAACTGCTTTCTCATATTGGGAAAATAATAATCTTTAAGAATTTGGCTAACATTTTCTCTAAGGGATCGATGAGCTCTATTGTGTTCACTGTTAAGTATTTCCAATTGATCACTCGGGTTAAAAACATCGGTAACGAATTTTTTGGCATAGCGGAATTTAACTGAAGGGTAATTGGATATTAGAAAATGTTGTATTTGTGCTAAACAATGTAAGTCGCAATGTATTGCATTTACAACGCGGGGGTTTATTGAGGTATGAATCAATTCTAGAAGTTCTTCAGCAGTTCTATATGAAATCCGATAGCGGATACGGTCCCTAAATATTATTTTTGTTTCCTTCTTCAGAAAATTTTCCCGGACAAGGATAATTTGGTTTTTGAAGCAATTAATGGGGTTTTCAACGGAGGGTATAACTTCGGTGGACGAAATCTCACTAGCGCAGGCCTGAATGGAATCCAATGATGTTGAGTCTGTTGCCATACTCAAAAATTGCCGAGATAAAGCGTCTGCAACTATGTTATCCCTGCCTGGCTTGTAAAAGAATGTTGGAGCATACTCCTCTATAAATGCTTTCCAACGCTTTATTTTCGAATTCGGGTTCCTGTCGGAAACGGAAAAAGTAAATGGCTGATGATCCGTAAATATGTTTAGGTTTTTTACACCATAGAGATAATGCCTAAGTGACTTAAGTGCCCACACGATGGCCAACAATTCCCTATCATTGGTAGCGTAATTCTCCTCTGCTGGAGATAAGGTCCTTGAAATCATGGTAATTGGACGTCCGCCTTGTGAAAGCACTGCACCAATTGCGTGGGAGGATGCGTCCGTCGTAAGATCAAACAGCCTTTCGAAGTTTGGGTATAGAAGCAAAACGTCCTCAGACGCAAGCAATTTCTTCAACCTTTCGAAGGCGGTCAAAGCTTCGTTATCCAATTCAATCCTAACTAACTTGGATTGACGAGCGCCTACATGCCCATTCTCCCCTCGTAAGTACTTAGTTAATAGCTTTGCAATAGAAGCGTAATCTTTTACGAAACGCCTGCGAGCCCCAAGAATGACCTAAGGCCTCTCAAAGTAGAGGGAGTTTCATAGTTAACTATAGCCTCAATCTTACTTGGACACGTTTTAATGCCCTTAGTAGATACGACAAAGCCGAGGTATTCTACGGAAGTTTGAAAAAACTTGGACTTTTCGAACGACACGCGCATGTTAGCATTAAGAAGTTTCTTAAAAATTTTGTCAATATCATTCATATGGCTCCGTTCAGAGTCGGAGAATATAATGATGTCATCAATATAGACGTGACAACACTTTCCTATATCCTCCCGCAAAATGTCATCGATAGCGCGTTGAAAAATGCTTGGTGCATTTTTTAGCCCAAACGGCAAGCGACAAAACTCGTACTTGCCATTATTCACGCTGAAAGCTGTTTTTTCCCTATTACGCTCAACCAAGTTAATTTGGTGAAAACCACTTTTCAAATCTAGGGTTGTGAAAAACTTAGCTTTCTCGAGATTTGCAATAATGACAGAGGGATCAGGGATAGGATATTTATCGCATATAGTCTTTGAGTTCAATTTCGTAAAATCGAATACAAGACGTTTATTAGGTCTGCCACATTCGTCGAGTCCCTTTTTGTCCACTACCCAAATAGGGCTATTATAGGGAGAACGTGATGGTCGTATTATGCCATCTCTTAAAAGTTGTTCTACTTCCCTGTTGACAAAGTCGATCATTGAGATTGGGTATGACTGGTACCTGGAATAAATGGGTTCCTCGTCTCTCGTCCTAATTGTAGCGGAGATATTGGTATTATATGGTAGGGCTTCATTTGGTTTAGCGAATACTTCTGCATTTTCCTGGATCAGATCGTACAACTCAGCCTCAATATTCCCTGGAATTCCTTCTAGTACTAAGATATTGATTACATCTAAATTCAAATACTTCAGCCTTTCATATCCCCCTTCGAAAAACATAACATTATTACCCGTATCTATTACACCATTTATTCGCTTAATGAAGTTAAAACCTAGTATACCATCGAATAATGGCAAATTTTCCAGTAGATAAAAAGTTTCGGTCCTGTTAAATACATTCACTAAAGTCGCCTAATCGATTCTACTAGCGCCATGAACAGACCTGACAAAGAAAGGCCTAGAAAGTTTTTTTATACCCTTTAGATTCCGCGAATTTTTTATATAGCTTTTCGTAGATCCAGTGTCAACTAAAAGCTTAACAGTACTGTCCCCTATCCTTCTCTCGAAGTAGGGGAGAATTGACTTTCCCCTAAAAAATTAATCTCATCTTCAAAGGACAAATTCTCTAGGTTTGCTGGTGTTGAATCTCCCTCCCATGGGTGCTGCTGTTGGCTTTCGTGACCTAAATGATTTATACTTTGCCTATTCTGAAAATTTGGACGACTAGTAGATCTAACAGTGCGCATACTCACATCAGTATCGATTTCCTGTGAATGGGGTTGTAAATTAGGACCCCGGGTATTTGGTGGTCCAATATCTGCTCGAGAATTTTGTGGAAACTGAGAGCAAGATGGTTTTGGCAGACTATGGGGTTGCCCCATTTGACCACTAAAAGGCAAGTTTCTAATTGGAGCTTTCGAATAAAAATGAAATGGCGGTTGTTGCGGTTGTTGTTGGACTTGTCTATGTAAAGTTGAGTTTCCCGTTGGTTGTCCTAAAAAATTACCAGTTGACCGGTTACCGGAAATGGAAGCATTAAAGTAATTGGATCTAGGGTTTGTATGGGGAAAATATGCCTGTTGAACGTTACCAAGCCCGTTATTATAAATTATGGCAAATCGGTATCTGTTTTGATTTGTCTCTAACTCCTGTGCCATTGCCAAAGCAGTAGGCAGATCCGCTGGCTTACATGCAAATAAGGTATCACATAGGGGTTTATTGAGACCCGAAATAAAAACTCGCAGTGCATCTATCCTATATTTCTGGTTAAGTGACTGGATCAATGAAGAATTTCCATCATAGGACATTATAACCTTGTTGATTATGGAGGTCAATCTACTTTCAATATCATTATAAAAATTAATGATAGGTCTTTGGCCTTGTCTTAAGGTAGAAAGCTCCTGCTCTAATGTGTAAATAGAAGTCTTATCAGAATACGCAAAATCCAATCTATCAAGTATAGCATGAAAGTTTAAAACTGTGTTGTAGCTACTTAGAACAGAGTCTGCCCTCCCTACAATTTTATTCCTTAATATGGCAACTGCCTGGTAGTACTTAGAACTACCTTTATAACGTTCGAACAACTTGTGAGCCGTAACCGCCGCTTGACGCCAAGAGACGTACCTAAAGGATTCACCTCTAAACTCAGGGACAGACTTCATATATCAAGTGACTCGTCGCAATCCACTCCCTCAACGATTTCGATATCTCTGTACTCTTGCACAGCAGATGCCTGCCTAACGGCTGCATTGAGAACTGCACTTAGAGCTGCCTCATCCATAGTTTTCTGTGTTGTATTTCTATCACTAATAGTAAAGTCTCGAAGTAGTCTTAAGGTTTCGTCGACGTCGTCAATTATTTCCTCAATAGAATTCATGAAACGCGTTATTTTCGTATAATAATAATAAAAATATGTATATCGTTTTCAATCGATAAAAGAAAATCACACCCGAAAATGAAAACGTGATTTTTTATAAATATTGGAATATTTTTCGTCCAAAACTCTTTTTTTTAATTTACATCAATAGCAAAAACAGACAACCTTTTGACAAATAGGTAGAAAATAGCTTCTTAACATACGCTATAATAGGTTTTTTTACAATGGATTCTTTTGATTTTGTGATAGAGGTTACTATAATTTTGATTTTTAATTTTTTTTTTTGTAGTCAATCTATTTAACATTCAATTTTTCTCTACAAAGTTTTAAACAATTTAACAACCATAGATGTTTTTTTAATAATTTAATTTATATTATAGAAAATTACGCTTATCATAAAATATAAAATTAATTTTACTTAAATATTATAATAGTTACGTGACCGCTAATACTGCCTCCTGATGAGTGTCCTCTTCATTAATGATATTTCTAAATGGCTTCAGCTTTTCTTCTTATTTCTTCAGGAAAAGGGTTCTTAATGCAATGTTGGGCTCCAATTAATTTTTGATAAAATACGTATTTTGTTGGGCTTCTGGTTTATAAATTATTTATTTTACCTGATGTGTTGTTTTAAAGTTTTCATATTATTTATTCTATTTTAATACGTTAGTTGTGATTTTAGTTTTAATGTTAATTTAATTTCGTATTAATTTTAATTTTTACTTAAACTTTATCCACTATGTGGAACTTTTTAAAAAATTAAAATAATTTTATTACTTTCAACTATTAACAGGTATTTAATTTATTTTAATTTTATTTCAAATTATTTTACAAAATTCTTAACTTATAAGTATTTTAGTTCTTATCTTATCTAAAAATTAATTTTTATTTCTTTCTATTTTCAACTGTTGTTTTTAATTTTTATTTGAAATTATTTTTTCAAAATTCATATAAGTAAAGGTTTCACTGAAAGCAATTAATATTGTTAATGTTAATGGCACTTTCACAAAACCGTCCTCACTGGACCGAAGCGTAAGTTAATACTGAAACTCAGCTTTCAATGAAATATGTTAAAATAGCAAAGGATAATAGAATGAAAAAGAAGATCAATGAAAAAAATATCAATGAAACTCTTCCGCATAGCAACAGTTAAGAATAATAATTAAGAAAGCATCAAAATAATTTTTACTTTACTAAGCAACAAAGAAGCAATAACAAAAATATCAATGAAAAGAAGAGTAGCAAAAATGTAGTAAAACAATTCTTTAACATATTAACTTGCGTAGTAACAATTAAGAATATTAATTGAAAACATAAATATAATTTTTACAAAAAGGCAATAACAAAAAATATGAATGAAGAGAAGAGTAGTAAAAAGCAATAACAAAAAATATGAATGAAAAGGAGAGAAGTAACAATGTAATAGAGTAGAGCAATTAATTAACCCATTGTTAACTTACATTCCACAGAATGGTTATTCTTGTAACGAAGTATTTCTCAAAGTCATAGAGTATACTGGTACTATCTAGGGCACCGTTAAGGGAGGAGCTGACAGTCATTGAATTTGCCATGGCGGCTGCTAATTTATATCGTGTTAGACTTGTATCCATAACTGCAAGATTTGACGATTTATTGTCATTTTGACGATTTTGAACTCCAAAAATATCACATTGACGATGTGACGATTTATGCCCTTATATTGACGATTTTTGGAAATTAAAAATTTACATACTTTTCTTTACTTTAGTACATTAAAAGCCACTTTATTTGTATTTGCTTTTCAATTGTTACTATTGCAAATTAAGGTGAAAGGAGTGAAATATTATATTTTTAAGATATTTGCGAAAACCTGTGATGATTTTTCTGTATTTTATGCCTTTTTAATCCCTTAAAAGTCAAAAATTTACAACCTCTACATGAAAGGAGTTGCACAAATGAATAGTCCGGCTAAAGAACGAATTTAATCTGTAATGCATTGTGCGATCCACTGGCCAATCGCCTACATACGGAAGTGTTCGCCGAGAAAGACGAATGTTACGTAGGAATACATGATTCTCGGGAACAAGTCCTCTTATTTTGCGCAAGCAAAATCCATTGAAATTGCGATAGAACATTGAAACACAAGCCACGTTGCAACGATGCTCCAATGAATCAACAGAGTTCGATACCCTACAGTCATTAACAAGCGACTTCACCCTCTCCCGTACGCGGTCCAGAAGTCTCAAAATAAACGTTGAAGCACCGGCCTATACATGAGAGTTGTATTCCATTCTCTTTCGGATATAAGTGGTGTAAATATTAAGAAGATCAGATGAAGTGAAGTATTTCTTGCATTGCCTTAAGAAGCTAAGACACGGAAAAATGTGTCGATTTCAGCGAACATCAAACAGAATTTTCATGCTTAGAAAGAGCTTCTGACTCCTTAATATTTATACCACCCATATATTTAGATCATGCAATATTATTACTACGCTTATGTGTCAATAAACAACACTGGGAGAGACTGTTTGAACCATAAACAATTTTGTCCTGAAAATGATATAAAACTTTTCGATTTTTGAAAAAAAAATTAGAAATGAAAATGAGGGATGGTAGCTTTAAATTTCCTTGACCAAATTTAATAAAAAAATATTAGTATTATCACTAAAGTAGAGAGAGTATTAAGCCAAGTTAATTTATATTAAACTAAATTCCTAAATTTATACGTAAACTGTTTGCCTTAATTGTCATCATTAATAATGAATATTAATTACATGCAATCCATCTACAGAACTATTTATTTACGTTTTCACTTTCTTGCATTACCAAGTATATGTACACAGATTTGCTTCCATTTTTCTTATCGCCGTCGTTAAATATTAAAACAAAATGATTTATTGATTAATGATGCAAAAATATTTGCGTTAATCTTCTGTCGACATATGAAACTACTAAAGGAGGTATGTACATATGTATGTATATGAATATTGTATAGTATATGCGTGTAATTATAAAACATTAACACAACTAGAGAAATCAGCACAAAAATGTTATATTTTAATAAACACAGACAGAAGGCACATAAAATTTATAATTACTCAGAAGAAAATAGAGTTGCCAGTGAATTAAATAAAGTAAGGGACCCGTAAAATCCATAATATATATATATATATATATATATATATATATACAAAATAGCACAAAAGCGATTTCTTTTTTAAAAGATGCTAGAAATTTTGTAAATGTCAGTTCTGCTTTAACATATGTTATGATGCCAATGTCGTCATCGTACGCAAGCAGCTGGAGGCTTTTTTGAAAAATAGTGCCATTGCGATGCACTCCTGCCTTTCGCAGAACACTCTCCATGACGAAGTTGAAGTTGAAGAGCTCACATGATAAGCGATCGCCTTGTCTGAAACCTCGCACGGTATCAAAAGGTTCGGAGAGATCCATTCCTAACTTGACGGAGCTGCAGGAATTGCTCAACGCCGCCCTCAAATCGCTCGTGCAAAATATTCAATGTGACATGAGATAAGTGACATATAGCACAAACCGAATATCGTGTCGATGTCCAGATCATCGAGTTCAGGCCACAAGAATTTAATAATAATCGACCTATAATGTTTGCCGTTGACACTGATAGACTGGCTAACGTGGTGTGAACGAAATATGAACCAATGGCTCAAAATCCACACCAAACTGATTTTTTCGGTATTGGATGCTCTTAAACCTTATTTGAATTGGCAACGCATATAATTCTATAAATTTGTACGTTCACGTAGCCATTTATTTAGAAATAGGCCTCATCGCTGAAAATGATATTTTGATGAAAATTAGGATCAATTGTCCACTACTCCAGAGCCCTATCATCGAGCACACGTCGTTGTTTTTGGTTGTTTACCCTCATTTATGGTGTCAGTTGAATTTTGTACGCTTACAGGCTTAAGTCGATCGCTTATTGAATCAGTGGCCTCGAATTTATTCAGCGCATTGCCACTCATAGTCCACTCAGTAAGATGGCGACTGTAAAATAGCAAAAACGAGCGGTAAGTTGCTCGAATAAACAAAATGAGAATATACAACAAAAAAAAAACGAAGCCCGTCGTTACCACTGCGTTTAAAAAAAATTGTTTAATTAAGCAGTTTTATCGACATTTCTCCAGGATTGCCATATTTTTGAAAATGTTTACTTTATTTTATCATTAGGTTGTAATAACAAAAAGAAGTTAAAGGTGACTTTAAAGTTCTCTTTAACTAAAGTTACCTTCCCAACATTAACGGGAAGTTTTAATAATAGCTCTTAAAATTCCGAAGAGCTGATGGAGACACAATGTGAATCGCTAAACTTTCCCATAAAAAAATTTTAACAAGTAAACAAAGATACAACAACAAACACTACAAGAAAAAACGTAAACAAAATACACAAACAACAATAATGAAACAACGATGTTTACATTTATCGAGATCTCGAGAAGGCGTAGCCACGAACATTCGCCTTCAAGAACATTCATCAGACTATTTACTCTGTCATATAAAAGGCAAGGCAAAGCAGGCGACTGAGTTAGTAAAGTTCAGTCAGTCTTGTGTGAAGACGCGGTGTGTTTGAAGAGAGTAATCGTGGTTTGAAGATCACCGTTACAAAGATTGTCTAGTAATTGTTAAGGCGAATTCATATAAGGTGGGACTAATATTACAATAAGTATAGCAATACAAAAACAACAGTGATTTTTTGTTGTTGAGAAGTGGTCATCTTGTCAAAAACAGCTGACTAAAAAATGACGATGGGAAGAAAAATGTTAAAGAAAATTTATAAAAATGATTAAAGAATGGCGATAGGAAGATAAATGTTGATTAAAGAATGAAGAAGAATGAAGAAAAATGTTAAAAGAAAAAGAAGAAAAATATACCAACTTCTGACACAATAAGAAAAAACGAAATTGATTATCAAAACAAAATACACCAAAAACAAAAATTTTTTGAATTATCAGCTGGTCTTTCGCTCCCACCTTCTATGAATTCGCCTTTAAATAGAGGAATAACAAACAAAAGCAATTGTTGTTGTTTACATCAAGTTGTGAATTGTGCGAATAATAAAGTATTTTAACTAAAACTTAACACAAATTTATTTTTATTTTATTTGGAATCAACAGAGCACATTTTAAAAAATTTTAAAAACGTAACAATATATTATTTGCGCAAGTTTTGAAATTAAATGACACAATTTTTTAAATATTTATTTAATAAATTTTAAAAAATTATTGTATTTCTCTGTATATTTTTCTGTTCACAAATTTTCATTATGTTTTGCATACTTTGTAAATGAAACATTGCAACAAGAAAAGAGGATTAACAGAGGAGAACAAAAAAGTTAAAAAAATGTAATAAAACGTAAATGGAGGGAAAAAAGCATTAAAATTACAACAGAATATCAGGCATGCATGGTACAGAATATGAGGAATAAAATTAATAAGGAAATCATAATGAAAAGTAAATGAAATCAAAATATCATCAAGAGCTTCGTACTTTTTCAGCTTACCAGCAACATGCGTGTGTACTCATACAGTAAAGCAACACTCGACCAACAATATGTACGTATGCAAGTATATCAGATAAGTTTACCTTGGCTTAGACACAGAAATTATGATAAAAATATCTTCAGAATAAAATAAAAAGGAAAAATGACGAGCATAAGCTTGATGACGGCACCCAAATGCAAAGCAAAAAGAAAAAATCATAGAGTTTTTGGCGCCGTCATCAACGTTTATGCCTGATGAACAGCCTTAACTGGGTAGCCTGCTGTGACTGGAAATTCAAAAGTAGGATTTATTACACTGAAAGGACCAGTACCAAATGATGTTTAAAGTTCAATTTAAATAAAATCAACATTCACTCATAACACTCATTTCATTTTTGGCAATCGTATTCGAATTGCGAATTGTGTCCTGTCCTGTTCGTTGCTGTTGTATTATGTGTGGTCCCAAATATCCAACACAGGTTATCTCTGTGCGTCATTGTATTGATAGTGCTTTCACTCTTTGATTTCATTTGAGTTTTTTTGTTTTAATTAAACTTGGGCAGTTTGAATTCACAGTCAAAAAAGTTTACATACTGTTACGCGCCGGTTATACCCGAATAAAATATCAAGGTTAAGGGCATGCAAAGATCTCCCCGGTAGCTCAGACTAAAGTGGTTCTCAACCCGTCTTTTACGACGCGCAAGCATATAAACACAGCCTGCATGCCATCAAGATAAAAAAACCTAGACTGTGCGAATATAAAGAAAACATACAACAATGTCGAAACGCGAAAGTATCCGGAAACAAAAAAAAAAACCGAGTCAAAACGATTTAACGGTTAGGTGTTATCCCGCCTAGGGCATGAGTTCCCTCCCAGTGACAAAGTCACACGCCATGACAGACGGACGCCCTAATCAAATACTACATCTGTCCCTAATATAACCACGTGCTTCTTACCCTACCATGCTCCCAGCGTTTTCCTCCCTCCGAAATAGCAGATTAAAAGATCATGTTTCCTTAAACCTCACCAAGGAATGATATTATATATATATATGTATATTTTACAAAATATTCAAATTTATTGAATTAAATATTGTGGGAAGAAAAAAAAGGCAATAAAATATTAATAGTAACGCTAATAACAATTATATATAATAATAATGTCCAATAATAGAAATATTATTCATAATAATAATAATAATATACAAAAATAAATGTGTTGGTCGACTTATCTGGAACCTCTGCGGTGCACCGCTCCCACGACGATGGCTTCTGAATTTGTTGGGGTTGTAGTTGGTGGTGTCTACGTTGATAATGGTTGGTTGTGGTGTTGTTGCTCTTGTTGATGGGTCTGGGCTTCAGATTTTGGTTTTATTTATTGGTTGTATAATCAGGTATGTAAGTCTTTTGTTTTTATTTTTTTTTTGTAGTACTATTACAATTATTAAACATTTAAGCAATATTTTTTTGTTTATTAATCTCTTTTTTCTTTTTTTTTAACGTTATTTTTTTGTGTCAGTATTTAACTTCTTTTTATTTTTAAAATTTATTTATTTATTGGTTTCAGTTGGTTAACATTTTATAATTTTTGTATATATAGACAACGTTTAATTTTAACTGATCTGAACTTATTACACCTTTTTTATTAAAAGGAGAAAAAAAAAAACTTCGAACCGTTCGGTTCGAGTACCACACGTGAACTGACTGTCCATCTCAACATTCCTCTTTTTTATTTCATTTTTTTTTCTTTTGGAATGTTCTTTTCTCCCGCCAAAACGCATTATCTTCCTCTACCTATATCCCTCATCCTTGTTTCTGACAAATGGCACATTCTGATTGGTTAAACTGTCTAACGGTAAAATTTTTAACGAAACAGTCGCCAGGTGTCAAAATCTAATTGGTCGATCAGGACGCGCAAAAAAAAATATAACGAAGTACATACATAGCAAAAGGGATAAAGATAATGGAAGAGTTGCAATTGCATCAATAAAAAAGGGTTGCAATAAAGTGCATTATTGCCAACCATACATGCAAATAAAAGGGTGGGAGTAAAAGTTGCAATTCTAACCTCGACAATCCGTAACAAACCTGCTTCATCTGTAGGTCTATGATCGACAAGTGAACAGGCAGGATTGGAAGAGCCAATCTAAACTACACAGGCTGAGAAAAGAAGGGGGGAAAGAAAAAACGTTTGGCTCGACCCACGACCCTAGGAAAAGAGGTCTCATGTTCTACTTACTAAATTAGCCGGGCTTCAGTCAGTGTAATCTCCATAGCTTAGGGCCTTATGTCTGAAGCGTGATACTTCCCTATGTAGTTTCCCCTCAGATCTTCGAGTGTATACAGCGAATTTCCTAACTTTTCTCTAATCCTGCATTTTATATATTTGGGGAGGAATTTCGCGTTAATAGCCGATTTAAAATCACTCTGTGCATGGTTTTTTCTAAAGACTTCCTGTCCTACGACAAAATTCGCGGATTTACACCTCGTGTTGTAAGTTCTGCTTCCTTTTTCGTAGAACCAATGTATCGTCGATGAGAATGTTAAGTCGGTTCAATACATCGTAACTCGTTCCGCTCGTCATCATGTTCTGCCCGAAAAGTGCAAAATATGGAGAACACCTGATCGCCGAATGATAGTCACTGCGGAGAATCTGTAATATTTGAGGTATTTTTCTGTCCCAGGCTGTATGGTTAGGATGATCCTTAAGAAAATATCGTATCTTAGAGATCACTTCTCGATTAGCCCTTTCAGAGGCATTCGCCTGTGGCGAATAAAATCCTGTTGTTATGTGAGTTATGCCGTGCGCTAAGAAAAAGTCTTCTATTTCTTTTGAAGTAAATTGCTTGGCGTTGTCGGTGTGAATGACTTGTGGTACTCCAAAAGTGCAGAATATGTCATCCTGAAGAAATTCCATTACCTTTACAGAGGTTGCCGACTTCATGGGTTTCAAAAACAAAAATTTGGTAAAATGGTCGACCACAATCAAAAGTTGAGTATTTTTCGACTTACTACACGGGTATGGACCTAGAAAATCACAGAAAAGTCGTTGAAACGGCCGATTTGTCTGAAACTGCTTACCCATGGGAGGGCGTAATACCTGGTTGGTCGGTTTAATTTCCTTACAAATATCGCATTGCTTAATGTATGCCCTCACGTCCTGTGTCATCCTTGGCCAGAAGTATTTTTGCCTGATTCTAAAAAGCGTTTTCTCGGATCCCCCGTGGCATCCTTCTCTATGCGCGTTTTTAATCACGTTTCCAGTTAGGGATCCGGGTAACCATAACCTCCAGGTGTCTTCCGGGTTATCTGATCCGCTCTGGATGTTTTCGCGTTTATAAATCAAGTTCCCCGATATACATAGGTTGGGGAGTACCCGGGAGTTTTCCTTACATGGTCTCTTATTTTGTTATATTCTGGACTTTCAAATTCCGGTGAGGACAAGTCGACTTCAGGTGGATTATTGCACATTTCAAGTTCATCGGTATCGAATCTGGAGAGCGCGTCGGGAACCACGTTCAATGCACCCTTTCGGTGTTCCATAGTGAAGTTAAAAGCCTGGAGTTTCAGGCTCCACCGGGCCAATCTGCCATTCAAATCTTTTTGGCTCATAAGCCAACGAAGGCTCGAGTGGTCCGTAATAATTCTGAAAGGAAGTCCCTCAATATATTGTCTGAAGCGCTTTACACTCACAATGGCCGCTAAACACTCCAGCTCCGTAACTGTGTAGTTCCTTTGCGCCTTGTTTAACTTCTGGGATACAAATGCTCCTTCGCTCCTTCGCATCATTATCCATTTGATATAAAACACCCCCTACACCAGTTCGGGATGCATCACATTGGATTATAAATTCCCTATTGAAATCTGGTTCGGCGAGAACAGGTCCCTTTGACAATGCTATCTTTAATTTTTCGAATGATTCGACAGCCTGAGGTGATAGATGAAAAGGCTTGTTTGTCTTTCTCAGACAATCCGTTAGTGGGCCTGCAAGATCTGAAAAGCAACCTATGAATGAGCGATACCAATTTGCCATCCCGATGAATCGCCTAACCTGACGCGGTGTTTTAGGAATCGGGAACTGAGATATGGCCTCGACCTTTTCAGGATCGACTTTCAAATGTCCGCCACCTATAAGGTAACCTAGGTATCTGATCTCGCGCTGACAAAACTTGCTGTTGCCTACATTAATTGTCAAGCCTGCATATTTAAGACATTTCGCGACTTCGAGGAGTAATTCCAGGTGCGTGTCGAAATTATGACTGCACACTAGTAGGTCATCCAAGTAGACGAATACGTTCTCTCTCAATTTCGCCGGAATTACTTTATCCATCAGACGGCTCATTGTTTGTGGTCCATTACACACACCAAATGGCATTACTGTGTACTGGTATAAGGACCTACCGGGTACTGCAAATGCTGTCTTCTCCTTGGATGTGTTTGACAATTTGATCTGGAAAAAGGCGTCTTTTAGATCTATGCCACTGATGAAGTAGGTGTCTTTTAGTCGGCTAAGAAGTCCATTAATGTGGGGCAAGGGGTACGAGTCCTTTTTTGTTAGAGAATTTAGTTTTCTGCAGTCCAGTCAGAGTCTGATTTTTCCGGGTTTTCGAACTGTCATGATAGGGCTGCACCAGGGGGAATTCGATTCTTCTATAACACCGAGAGCTAATAATCTATCTAACTCTTCGTAGACCTCTGCTTGTCTGGGTGGCGAGAGAGGATAGTACCTTTGCTTTACCGGTGTAGCATCACCTGTATCTATATGGTGTTCCAGTAGGTGTGTACGCCCTAACCCTAACTTTTCGTAAGATTGAAAATTCGCCACAACCTTTTCCAGGCGCAATTTTTGTTCCGGAGATAATTGGTGAAAATTAGATCCAGTCTCCTTGACAAGCTCCGAACAGGACAAATCTGAAAAAATCTGAGGAGCAATGTCGTAGGCTTTCCAAAAATCCACACCAAGGTATCCGAACTGAGAGAGGTTCGGTGCTACATAAAAAATTATCGACTTTTCTACTCCCTTATACGTCACTGGCAATTTACAATACCCCACCACATCATTTCTGGAACCATTTGCGGTAAAAATACTAGATCTAAATCTTTCCAATCGTATATTGTTCCTATTGACAAAATCAAGACTTCCCTTTCCTAATACAGACACGTTTGCACCGGAGTCCAATAGATACAGCAACTCCTCGTTCAAAATTCTAATCTTTACAAAAGGCCTCCCATCATCGTTGTCTGGCAAGCGTGAAGATTCTGTTACTTTTCTAAATTTCCTTCTCATACGGTATCTTTGCCTGCACTTGTAAATTCGTTGCGAAATTCTATGACCAACTGCCTTGCGTCCACAGCGCTTAGGTTTATTTTCATGTTCTAGCTGAGTATATGTTTGTATATCCGGTAAATATTTTGTCCTATCAGGTAGTATGTCCTTCTGTGAAGGCTTTGCTCCTGTGTTGTGTAACTCGGGATTTATTTTGAGGAACGAGCATCCCCGGTCGCCCACTCGCTCCGACGAAAGTTTCCCCCATGAGGTTTATCGCACTTGACTGTAGTTACTCCTTGTTGGCCGCATTTATAACAGAAAACGTTTCGCTTCTCGGCAGGACAATAAATGTAACTATGACCGAGCTCTAGGCAATTCCAGCACCTGATTTTTGAATAATCGCCTGCTACCCAAGTTTTATTCACCTTTAGCGCCTCCACTTGAGGGTCAAAATCCGTGTCCGTATCTCCTGGTGTGGTTTCGACAGAGATCTCATTCACCTGACGTCGACTAAAGCCAGTATTCTTGTTTTCCAGGAGAATTTTCTCTGCTTTCTATCTAAATCATTTGGATTAGCTATGAAGAGCATCACTTTTAGTTCTGCGTGTACGTTCTTCTTTATTATATCAATTAAAGCTGCATCAGACAAAGGGTTTGTTAGACGTAAATTTAAACGAGTTACAAATGAATGGTAGTCATCATAACACTCCCTCGGTGACTGTCTACGTGTCGAGAGCTTAAGCAGAATTTCATGGTCACTTTCACTTGAGCCGAATTCCTTAGATAGTGCAGTTTTCAGCATTTGGTACGTTTCCCTCTGGCAATGCTTAATATAATCCCAATAGAATGTTTCAGCTTTACCTGTCAGGAAAATGTGGAAATTCGACATAACATGGTCCTGTGAGCATTGCGAGCGCGCAACAAAAGTATCTAATTTGAAGAGAAAATTCGAGACACTGCCTTCTCCGCTGAAAGAAATCTTCCAGTCCTTTAGCTCTATATTCATGATAGAAGTAGCGTACGACGGAGAATATTCCTGAGATCCAGACGGTTGAACATTCAGTCCGGGTGTAGCAGAATTGGGTCTGGTGTCAGCTGTACTCCCTATTGATTCTCTAAGAGCTGTTAGTTCTCTCCTAAATTCCTCCTGAGTCTTACGCATGGCCTCCTGGAAGTAGTCCAATAAGCTTTCCATTGTGTTGCCACCTGAAGCCTGGTTGTCCCCTTCTTTATCTCCTTCCCCTGGCGCCATTTCCACTGAAGCTTGGTTGCCCGATGTTGAGTTCCCTGAAAAGCTCGTTCCTAGCGCTGCTAAAGATCCAGTTAACGACTCGTGACCAAGATTGTCTCCCTCTATTTCGCCAGATGGGTTTGATTCCAGTAAACGGGAAGCAGATGATCCTCTTAATGCCCTAATACTCGAATCTGACTGTGGACTAAGCGCAGGTCTCTTTGACACCGGAGTTGTGCCCCTACCTCTACCCTGCGCTGATACTGAACTACGAGATGCAACTCTTACTTTTCCTGGTACGTTAGCTAAATTTGACCTTGTGGCTGTTTCGCATGAGGAAGCCCCAGTAGTGCTACTCGCCCGAGTGTTAGGCTTGGACATAATGCGCCATTGAACGCATGAAAGAAATAAATTAAACCCAAATAAAAGAAAATCGACACCGATCAAAAAAAACAATTTGAAATTATCAGCTGGAAAAGTAATAAGAATAATTATGTATAATGAAAAAGGTTATCCCTTCCCAAGGAAGAGGGGTGATAGGCAAAGGAAGAAAACGTTCGTTTCCCAAAAAATTTAGGGAAAGGAAAGAAGGAAAACAAATACTTTTACCTGTAACTAAGATAAGCGCAAGCAAAAGAAAATTCCAGATTAGCAATTAAAATTTAAATCCGGCAATAGAATAAAATAAAATTTCACAATTTCAATGAAGCAGTTCACATGTGTTCTCAAGGAGGACTGCTGGCAAACATGGTAAAATAGGCACGTGGTTTATAAAAAAAATTCATATATCAAAAAAAAAATCTCATCATAGATTCACACGTGATACGACTAACCTCAACCTGCACATTACTAAAACCTTCCAATTACCGCATCATGGTGCAACTCGTCATTCAACACTACGGACAAGGACTCCCGCGAGCAAAAACACTGCGCGATACCTGATAAGATCCCGGGATCCTATCGCAACGAAAACTTTCGACCCTATGTCGCCAGTTCGGACTTATAGTTCCCTGAATCTAGAGCAAATATCGCAAGAATGCTGACAGAGTTTCGGTCAAGACCAACTTGAGGGTGACCCTCCCTCGACGTCGCAAATGAAACCTCCAGACTTGTCCAGATGGCATGACTTACGCCGATTTATGAAGGAAACCAACAAAGGCATGTAAAATCAGATAAAATTAAACGTTTTCCCCATTTGATGTCGCAAATGAAACATCCAGAGCAATCAAATCCAGATGTCATGACTTACACCAAACACATGAAAACAAGTAATAATTCTAACCGAAACCTGTCCAGTAATGTGCACTAAAATTATTTTAACTGTACTATCCGATAATGTCGATCACGTGTAACCATCGTCAACTCGAAACCCGTTACATAGCACGTGCCAGTGGCTCGGTCGCCACGTGGTGCGAATCACCGTTATACGTCATTTAGAACACGTGCTCTATCACGCTACATTGTTTCGTTGGGCGCCATCTATGTTACGCGCCGGTTATACCCGAATAAAATATCAAGGTTAAGGGCATGCAAAGATCTCCCCGGTAGCTCAGACTAAAGTGGTTCTCAACCCGTATTTTACGACGCGCAAGCATATAAACACAGCCTGCATGCCATCAAGATAAAAAACCTAGACTGTGCGAATATAAAGAAAACATACAACAATGTCGAAACGCGAAAGTATCCGGAAACAAAAAAAAACCGAGTCAAAACGATTTAACGGTTAGGTGTTATCCCGCCTAGGGCATGAGTTCCCTCCCAGTGACAAAGTCACACGCCATGACAGACGGACGCCCTAATCAAATACTACATCTGTCCCTAATATAACCACGTGCCTCTTACCCTACCATGCTCCCAGCGTTTTCCTCCCTCCGAAATAGCAGATTAAAGGATCATGTTTCCTTAAACCTCACCAAGGAATGATATTATATATATATATGTATATTTTACAAAATATTCAAATTTATTGAATTAAATATTGTGGGAAGAAAAAAAAGGCAATAAAATATTAATAGTAACGCTAATAACAATTATATATAATAATAATGTCCAATAATAGAAATATTATTCATAATAATAATAATAATATACAAAAATAAATGTGTTGGTCGACTTATCTGGAACCTCTGCGGTGCACCGCTCCCACGACGATGGCTTCTGAATTTGTTGGGGTTGTAGTTGGTGGTGTCTACGTTGATAATGGTTGGTTGTGGTGTTGTTGCTCTTGTTGATGGGTCTGGGCTTCAGATTTTGGTTTTATTTATTGGTTGTATAATCAGGTAAGTAAGTCTTTTGTTTTTATTTTTTTTTTGTAGTACTATTACAATTATTAAACATTTAAGCAATATTTTTTTGTTTATTAATCTCTTTTCTTTTTTTTAACGTTATTTTTTTGTGTCAGTATTTAACTTATTTTTATTTTTAAAATTTATTTATTTATTGGTTTCAGTTGGTTAACATTTTATAATTTTTGTCATTTTGTTTTTGTATATATAGACAACGTTTAATTTTAACTGATCTGAGCTTATTACACCTTTTTTATTAAAAGGAGAAAAAAAAACTTCGAACCGTTCGGTTCGAGTACCACACGTGAACTGACTGTCCATCTCAACATTCCTCTTTTTTATTTCATTTTTTTTCTTCTGGAATGTTCTTTTCTCCCGCCAAAACGCATTATCTTCCTCTACCTATATCCCTCATCCTTGTTTCTGACAAATGGCACATTCTGATTGGTTAAACTGTCTAACGGTAAAATTTTTAACGAAACAGACGCCAGGTGTCAAAATCTAATTGGTCGATCAGGACGCGCAAAAAAATATAACGAAGTACATACATAGCAAAAGGGATAAAGATAATGGAAGAGTTGCAATTGCATCAATAAAAAAGGGTTGCAATAAAGTGCATTATTGCCAACCATACATGCAAATAAAAGGGTGGGAGTAAAAGTTGCAATTCTAACTTCGACAATCCGTAACACCACTATATGTAGACCCTTTACCCGCTGATTTTTTTTTATTAAATTGAAAAAGGTGTTACAGCGTCGTTAAGGGCATTTATAATTAAGAATGCTTGAAGAAAACTTAATATGAAAAAACAGAAAAATTAGTATACATCGTTGTATGTGTTTCTTTGTCTGTAAATTTGCAAAAATTGATCTGAAAATGTCATGATATCTTTCAAGGTTAAAAAATATTTCCAATAAAAAAATGTAAAAAATTAAGAATGATTCCGAATTATGAATAAAATTTAATTGAATTTATTTTTAGTTTACGAAATTGTCATTTTTCTTTCTTTTTAGTTCTCAGAACACAGGAGCACTTGATGTAATGCACAGAATGCTGGCCATTGTATAATTGTGCTGTTTATTTGGTAGAAAAATTAGAGACAAGCAATGATGAGTTGCTTTTTGGCAGTAAAGTATTGTTACGAAAATGGAAATGGTGTTTTGCTTTCACATCGTCTACGTTGTAAACAAAAGCTACAAAAACAAAAACAATGAACTTGTTTACATGATAAGCAAGTAAACCACAATATACCAACAAAAACCATTACAAAAAAGAGATAAACAAACGTAAACAAAATATACAAACAACAATAATGTAAACCAAATGTTTACATATATAGAGATTTCGCGAAGGCAAAGTCATTCGCCTTCAAGAGCATTCATCAGGCTGTTTACCCTGTGATATAAAAGGCAAGACAAAGCAGGCAACTGAGTCAGTAAAAATTCAGTCAGTCTTGTGTGAAGAAGGTGTGTGTGTAGAAGAGTAATCGTGGTTTGAAGATCTCCGTTACAAAGGTCTGTCGAACAATTGTTATTGGTTACACAAAAGAATGCAAAGAGGAATAAAAAACAAAACATTTGTTGTTGTTCACATCAAGTTGTGAACAGTGGCACACAAAATTGTCTAAACAATAAAGAATTTAATTAAAACTAAACACAAATTTATTTTTATTTTTATTTGCAATCTACGAGCTCATATTTTAAACGTTTTTAAAAGGTAAACACGTAACAGTATACTTATATATAAAATTTACCCAAAAACTGAACTTACAGCCCAACCTAAATTACGGCGTAAAGCGCAAAATAAATGTCATGCCCATATAAAATGTATGAGACCAACCATAATTGCGCGGCGTTAACGCTTTGCAATTGGGAAATCCAATTTTTAAAGAGCGTAAGGAAGTGAAGTTTGTTGTAAAACAAGTGATTTCTTTATTTGTTTACTTTTATATTTCATTTGTCATTGTTAAGTAATGACATGTTAGCTGCTTTCAGTCCAATTTTGCGATTTTATCTCTATTTTTTTTTTCATTTGGCGATTTTTATTTGACATGGTAAGTTAACATTACTGTCCTTGGCACAACGTTGACGCTTTTATTTAGGTTGCTCATTACAGCGTAAAAGCTGCCCACTAAATTATGTTGCGCATTACGCCGTAATTTAGGTTGGGCTGTTAACAATATGACCTAGCGTCTTCTAAGAAGAACTTGCGAACTATTTAACGGCCATCCTATCATTATCATTTATTCCGGCTGTTTTGCCAAATCTCTATAGACGACCATAGATGACTATAGACAATCACGTAAGTTCGCTGAATAAGCTTTGGAGAAGTTGAAAACTGACCATAAATTTCGTCGACAAATCATCTTCATTGGTAAACAAATAAAAATCGGGAGTTTGAAACGATACCAATTCACATAAAGTCCAAGATTGTTCAATGCTTTTCGAAAAAATTACTATTTGGAGTAGATTTTGGACTTGTGGTGTCATCAGTCAATGTGGGCTTGAGAACGATAACGTGCATTATAGATAAATGATTACCAAACTCTTTTGGCCAACGACAAGTGATATTTTAAAAAGGCACCATTACGTGCAACACTATAATGCCATATTTGATATTCCGTATGTTTGAGAACTTTGATTTTTTTTAAGTAGCCTATGTTTGGCCCCAATGGCGTACTAATAATTAATGATTTCAACGTCCCAAAATAGTCCCATCAGTGTAGAGGGTTAAACTTTAACAACAAAAGTTTCTAAGAAAAAATATGTTTATATTATGTATGTTGTTGTATGGAAGCTTAAAACATGCCATTCAACTGGAATTTTATTGCCCTCATACCCATAATTATTTAAAGACTGTGAAATTAGTTTTGGTCAACCGTTTTCTTTCTTTAAAGCGTCTTCTGTTTTGACTTGTCTTTTATAATATTTTGATCGTTTAGACCACACACATGCCGTTATTATTACTCATTTGCATAAGACAACTGAGTGAAAAGGAAAAAAAAATCCGAAAACAAGCAACAAACATGTCATCATGTGTCAGAAATTATGGAAAACATATTTTGATGTGACATCAAAAGCAAGTGGAAGAACCATTAAGATATTATCAGGCACAAAAAACAACAGAAACAAACTTGAGATACAACACCTTTAAACCAAATTACTCAAACGTAAAGGTGAGAAAAGAGCGCTTCTTAGGGATACAAGTTTTTAGTTTCACAATTAGTGGATTGTTGTGTTATTAATACGAACAAATTGGTTGATTTGTTTCGATTTTCTGTTTTAAATCGATATTTTATGTGGGGTTTTTTTTATTTATTTGTATTGGATTTTTCATAGAATTTCGGGATGATGGGAAAACAAAAATCAAATTTGTAAAATGAACGGAATTAAGTAAAATTAATAGATTGTCACTAAATAACAATGTTATCGATAATTAATAAAGAAAGAAAATCTCTATGTCGCATAGAACTCTCAAATTTCAATTTATTAATACAATGACTGGTATTTATTGATAACGGAAAAAGAGGCCAAATTGTGTCAGGTGAAGCATTCATAAATTATTTTCAGAAGCCAGAGTATTATATACTCGGGTAATAATATCGAATATTAACATCCATTTATTTTGATAGTAATTTATGATATAATTCCAAATATCGATTGTATAACTTTAAAACCTGCCAGCTTTATTGGAAATAAATCCGTAATTAAAATAATTTTATTTGAAAAAAATTTGTTCATTCCGTAATTCAAAGTATTGTCCCTCAGATGCTGCGACTGTTTTTCACCATTTTGGCAATTTTTCCATTCCGACCAGAGATCAGCAATGAATCGTTTTTTCTCTACTCATAAGCACTCATCAAATTTTGAATTTCGTACCATTAATCGGAATAAATTGTAGTTAGAAGGAGTTAGAAGTTCGTCTAAACCTGTTTTGCAAAAGCTTTTTGGCTCTCTCGGCAATATGGGAGTATTGTCATGATAAAAAATGTAGTAGTTTTAGTTTAGCAGTATTAGGGGAACTTTCAACGTATTCTCGCTTTGAACAAAATAATTGCTGCATGTTCGGGTATCAGGGGATGGTCTGACCTGCTTTTAGAAGCTCACGCCCTTCTAATAACGCCAAATACAGAGCGTTACCTTGGCACAATATATATTCTGCTTGGCTGTAAACTTTACTCATTTTCCGCACTCCACATATGGGTGAATTTGACGTTGTCAGTGATAATTTAAAGCGTAAATGATTTCGTTTTATTGGTTAAACATCTGCAACCTGCAAAATTGTCTTTCAACGTCTCAAACCCTCACTTCATATTGCATTAAATTTCAATGCTTTCTAGTGAATACTGCTGTTTTCAACCACTTTCAAATAGCTGCTCTTTTTGCATCTGATAGGAATCTTGATCAAGCAATGAAAATTTGGTTTTCAACCCTTTTCAGCTGTACGGAATGCTCTTTGCCATGCTCTTTGCAGCAAATGACACGATACTCTGAGTTTTTGATAGGGCGTACATACATATATAATTGACCATTACAACCCTTCAGTCAAGATTACGGCCTAGCTTTTCACACCACTCATGTTGTGTGTGTTAATTTTATACATGAATGGCGGGACCTAAAGTTTAAAGTCTACTCCGAGCGACAGATATTTGAGAAACTTTTCATGGCAATTTTATTTACTCTCTGAGTTTTTGCAAGAAATCTGCAGAGAGAAAGTCACCGAATAAATATTTTTTTCATATTTTCGTTTTGATGTCTGACCTGGGGTTTGAACCGTGGCCTTGCGTCTTATAAGCCAACACACTACCTACTAGACTAAGGCGACTCCATAGGGCACGCTTAGTGTATATGTAATTCCATAAGGAAACAATAGCTCACACGTTTAGTTTTCTTCGCAAAGGCATCGGAACTTTAGCTTTAACTACAGCCACTCTGAAATACATAAATTAAGACGAAGACCAATTAAAAGTGACAAAGAGGAAAACTTGTATCATATGCTAGTGTCTCGACAATTAGAGGCCAAATGAATTTAACTGGGAACTAATTGTGGACAAATTTCAGGCCGTAGTAGGTCACATGTGGCATCATAACGGTCCGCTATGCGTGCTCAAGTGAGTTTTGATATCGAAACTACCACTTCTACCTACCTACCTATAGTTTTGAATCGAAAGACCATCTCTAAATGCTATTTTATTTTGCAGGTTTTCAGAATAGTCTACGTACACATGACCTTGTTAAAGAAAGTAATTGTGAGTCGTCGACTAGTGAGTTTTTTTTCTTAGAGAATATTTGTTAAACATCATTAACTTGTGCTTCATCTCTGCACATGAGGTTATAATTTAACCACACATAGGACATACAACTAATGGCAGCTTTTCATTGCAGTATTAAAACGTATTTTTTTCCTTTATTTAAAAACGTTAAGATCTGTCCATAATGTTAACAAGACTGTCATTATGATAATTGCCAGTCATAAACAATCTAAAGCCCGCTAAAAGAATAATATTAACGTTCGGTTTGTTAAAACCGGAATTTATTTTAAAGTGAACTTTTTTTTTGCCGTACTTTATAATAAATTATTGCACGAACATGTATGCCCAGGTACATATATGGCCCATAAATGTATATAATTTTATAGTGTTTGTAATTATTGTTTATTTTTTTATTAATTTTTCTTATTTTATTTCATTTTTTGTTTTTCTTCACAGTTCACATACTTTTTTCGCATTTAATCACCTTCTTGTCTTGTCCACAGTAATTATTTTAGGCTTCTGTGGTATAAAAAGTTTTGCAGTTTTAAGGATATATTGGGTGTTGATTTTATCAGGGTGAGTAGTATGTTTATGGGGTTTTGGGGTCACTTATTCCATACAAAATTTGGCTCATGCATAGCTGTAAAAGAGTAAGAACATTGTAGAATTGTGAAATGAATTGTGTGCGATCGGTCTTTAGGTTTGTAACATGTATTATGAAAAGGTAATGCTTTTTAATGTGTATATGTGTGTTTGTGTATGTTAAAATTTGGGAGAATGCATATCTGGAAAAGAATTAAATCATTATAATTTTCAATTTTTCCCTACAAATTTGGGATCATACCTGCCTTTTGTTGGTCCTTTCATTTGTATTGCTTTGCAAACGAATGACTGGACGGACAGAATGAGTGCGTGCACGTTTCCTCATTTACATCCCAGAGTATAAGTAGACTGTGAAAATGTATATACGTATGTATGAATGTTTGGACGGACAGAATGAGTGTGTGCGTAACATGTAATGTGTATGATCGTTTTTTAATAGTAAATTCTTGGCACGTATTATCATACTCAATGCTGAAAAAATAGAAAAGGGATCTGCACCAATATAGTTGTTGTGTGTTTTTTATTTTTTTGTATATTTAATTAGAAGGATCTGTAATTTTAAGATGATAACAAATTCTTGACACGCACTGCTCATGATCACAGGTAGAAGAAATAGAAATATAAACTATTAAGAAAGGGTAGGTTGGTTGTGCGGTTGTTTTTAATTTGATGAGAAAGAAATGTATAGTTGTGCCTGTGGGTTTTTTTTTTTTTCACGCATAAGTATAAGTAATATCTGTTTTCACATAATTGAATTTACTGATTGATCTACAACACCCCAGAGTATAAATAGACTTGCTTTTAAGGATTTAGAATTTTTTAGTTTTACTGTTTTAAATAAATGAAATTATAGAATAAAGGGATTATAAAACAAATTAGTTTTTTTATTTTTTGAAATTTTATTACATATTTCTTTTTTCAGATTTTTACAGATTCGAATTTAAAAATACGTTTATACAGATTAAATAACTTAATTGTTAACAAATATTGTGTATAGAATGTTTGACATCGACAAATGTTGAAAGATTGTGAATAAGTATTTTCACAATAATACAAACGTATGACATATTAATACATACAAATGGATTACTTATTTTACTAATGTTACATATTCTTAGTTCATTTATATTTCATAAATAAATCTATATGCTCTTTATCAATCTGATTACTATGTTTTGTTAATAAATAGTTCTTCCAATTCAGCTGATGTTACCATTTTTGTTCCCCTTCTTTAAAAATTTAATAGTAGGTTGTGTTAGTGCGGGACGATGTACTCTGCATTATTTCATTTTAATTTATATTTATTGAATAAAAATTTTAAACACAAGTGCCCACAATTAAATGTATTAAATTTTTGTTTTCGTTCATAATTATATTCAATAGGAAATTTTAAGTAGTTGACAATCTCAAGTGGTGGTTGTAACTTTCCAAAGCTATCAAAGTATTCCTTATAGTTGTGGTTTTTATAATATGCTACCCAATGTGTTCCCATACCATTTGTATTATCTAAATTAACAATACCGCATTCTTGTTTGAATGGTTTTTCAGGTAAAGAATCACGCATGAAAACACCCCTAAAATGTTTGAGATGTCTTCCATATTTATTCAAATCCAAATCTGTTAATGGGCGATTGGGAAGGTTATCTAATAGTTTTTTGGAGCTGGACTATAATAGAGACCATATCCAGTTTTATATGGTTTGAGGTACAACCCTTTACCCATTGCAATTGATTCCATATATCTATTATGACGGTTAGCTTCAGCCAATTGTTCTTTTCCATTTTTGATAGCATTTACTGCTTTGACAATAGCGGATCCTCCACTTGCCAAACCACCAAGCGCTGACAATGCTGTTAGTACGGGAATAAGTGGAAGAAATCCTCCAATTTTCGGTACAGGTATAACTCTCGGTATTATAATGTCTGCTCGCTTTTTCCCTTTAAAATTTGAATGAATAGCCTTTTGAGCTATTTTAACAGCATCATTTATATCAAGGGGTTTCTGTTCTTTCAATTGTTTTAAAGTTTTTCTCACAGTAGCTGTGAATAATTTCTTATTACACTTATTCATTTTTCCTTTTCTTTTCTTATGTCTCTGATCCTTCAAACCTAATCCAAATTTCACTTTAGTTTTCATAGCGTTTGTCACAAACCACGCGTTAGCACGTTCTTTAATATCACTATCTTTAGATTTAACTCGTTGCCAGGCTTTTTCAGCTAATATTTGATCTGCTTGATGTCTTGTGTCTATATCTTTTGATTGTGAATATGCAATATCGTGCTCTCTACAAGCTGCGTCTAATAAATTTATACCCTTATCTCCTCTTGCTAAACGTTTTTCAAGTTTTGTACCAGGTCCACAAAACTGATAACCAGGTAGATGTAATTCAACAGGTACTTTATTTATTAAGTTGTTTACAAATCCTCTTCTCATCTTACACTGGCTGGGGTTTTGTTTTGACTGTAGATTATAACAAATTTTTTCGTTACTTTTATACCTCTTCGCAAAAATAGCTGAAATCAAGACGATCTCCTATATATACAGCAATTTATATGATTTCAGTATGTTAATTTTTTGATATTGATTTTGATCTGCTTTGTATCTGATCACGATCTACTTTACATCTGATCACGATCTGCTTTGTATCTGCTCACGATCTACTTTATATCTGATAACGATCTACTTTTTTGGTTTTGTCTATTTTATTTTAATTTTTTTTATTTTTTTTTGACATTACCATGTTTTAGGTATACATGTTCTACCTCAATGTTTAAATTGTTTATTTGATCAGCTAGATCATCATGTATTTGTGTTATATGTTTTTCGATTACGATATTTTTGTTTTTATGGTTATATTTATTAAAACCTTCTCCAAATTTATTAATATAAGACATTTCTTTCACTCTTCTAATAAATTATGTTAGCTTCTTTAAGTTCTTCGATAATAGAGATTATTTCGTTTTGATGATTGTTGTGACCAGAACCTTCCAATGAAAGAAGTAAACGTAGTCTGTCAACTAGTTCATTAGGATCATCCCAATGTATGTAATTTGATCTCAGATTATTTTGTAATTTTAGCATTAAACCACTGCCTTTTGTTAAAATGTTTGTTGTTGTTTCGAATAAACGTTTAATTATTCGTATATATTTGAAGGCTCGTGTTCCTTTCACTTGTTCATTAGGTTCATAGCGACGTTTATGTGCATTAGTATTAATTAAAATCTCTTTATATTTTTTCAAATCATTTTTAGAATAATGGAGAGGTTTTTTATGAAATACTAGTTCAAATAATCCAGGCGTCATTTTCAATTTCATATTCCCTATCTGCATAGTATTATCTCTATTAAATATTAATTTTTCCTTGCCATATCTCCAACTACCGTCTACATCTTGATTAAAACCATAAATTTTATCCAATTGCTTATTATTAATAAGTGTTTGTATATTTTCAAATAATGGAGAGCTTTTCGTCAGCTTTAAACATTGTTTTCTTTCCAAGTTCTTGATACATGTACTTGATACAGGTCTATTATGGTCATAGTTTTTTTCACCATCATTATCATCAGTTGAAATATTTTCATACTGAAAATCGTTATTATCACCGTTTACATCATCATAATCATCGCCATCATCAATAGTGTTGTCTATATCTTTATGCTTATCTTCAAGTTTTCCGATGATTTCATTATCACCATTTACATCATAATAATCATCATCATCATCAATAGTGTTGTCTGTATCCGTATGCTTATCTTCGAGTTTTCCAATGATTTCATTATCACCATTTACGTCATAATAATCTTCGTCATCATCTATAGTGTTGTCTACATCCTTATGCTTATATTCAAGTTTTGGGATGTTTTCATTATCATCATTTACATCATCATGATCATCGTCATCATTAATAGTGTTGTCTATATCCTTATATTTATCTTTAAGTTTTCCAATGATTTTTTTAAGTGGTTTTGTTATTGGTTGAAAGGTATCTTCTAATAAATTAACTCTATCTATTTGATTCAGTTTAATATTTTTTAACTTTTTCTTTAGAACAGCCCTTGTCTTTACAAGATCTTCCAACACTTTATTATGGTAATTTTTAGACATTATAATAATTTTTTTTATTGAATTTGATCTGGTTATGATCTGCTCGCTATCTGATTATGATCTGCTTTGTATCTGATTACGATCTGCTTTATATCTGATCACGAACTGCTTGCTATCTGGTCACGATCTGATTTATACCTGATCACGATCTGCTTGATGGTTTGTGTCTATATCCATTGATTTTGAGTACGCTATATCGTGCTTTCTACAATGTACATCCAATAAATTATTCCTTTATTTCCTTTATTCTTGCTATTCGTTTTGAAGTTTTGTATCAGGTCCACAAAACTGATAAACAGGTGGATGTAATTCAACATATAATTTGTTTATTAAGTTGTCTACAAATCTTCTTCCAATCTTACACTGATTAGGTGTTTTTCTTTTGACTGTAGTTTATAACCATTTTTTTCATTACTTTCATACCTCTTCGCATGAAACACTACACCAGCTATACCTGCTATACCAGCTGTACAATCTATACTAGCTATACTAGCAAGCTGTACAATCTATACTAGCTATACTAGCAAGCTGTACAATCTGTACTAGCTATACTAGCAAGCTGTACTAGCTATACTAGCAAGCTATACAATCTGTACTAGCTATACTAGCAAGCTGTACAATCTGTACTAGCTATACTAGCAAGCTGTACAATCTGTACTAGCTATACTAGCAAGCTGTACTAGCAATACTAGCAAGCTGTACAATCTGTACTAGCTATACTAGCAAGCTGTACTAGCTATACTAGCAAGCTATACAATCTGTACTAGCTATACTAGCAAGCTGTAGTAGCTATGTCAGCTATACCTGCTATACCAGCTATACCAGCTATACCAGCTATACCTGCTATACCTGCTATACCAGCTATGTCAGCTATACCTGCTATACCAGCTATACCAGCTATACCTGCTATACCTGCTATACCAGCTATATCAGCTATATCAGCTATACCAGCTATACCAGCTATATCAGCTATACCTGCTATACCAGCTATACCAGCTATGTCAGCTATACCTGCTATACCAGCTATACCAGCTATACCTGCTATACCTGCTATACCAGCTATATCAGCTATACCTGCTATACCAGCTATATCAGCTATACCTGCTATACCAGCTATACCAGCTATGTCAGCTATACCTGCTATACCAGCTATACCTATAGCTGCTATACCTATAGCTGCTATAGCTGATATAGCTGATATAGCAGGTATAGCTGGTATAGCTGGTATAGCTGGTATAGCTGGTATAGCAGGTATAGCTGATATAGCTGGTATAGCAGGTATAGCAGGTATCAGCTATAGCAGCTATAGGTATAGCTGGTATAGCAGGTATAGCTGACATAGCTGGTATAGCTGGTATAGCAGGTATAGCTGATATAGCTGGTATAGCTGGTATAGCAGGTATAGCTGACATAGCTGGTATAGCTGGTATAGCAGGTATAGCTGATATAGCTGGTATAGCTGGTATAGCTGATATAGCTGATATAGCTGGTATAGCAGGTATAGCTGGTATAGCTGGTATAGCAGGTATAGCTGACATAGCTGGTATAGCAGGTATAGCAGGTATAGCAGGTATAGCTGGTATAGCTGTATAGCAGGTATAGCAGGTATAGCAGGTATAGCTGGTATAGCTGGTATAGCAGGTATAGCTGACATAGCTGGTATAGCAGGTATAGCAGGTATAGCTGGTATAGCTGGTATAGCAGGTATAGCTGACATAGCTACTACAGCTTGCTAGTATAGCTAGTACAGCTTGCTAGTATAGCTAGTACAGATTGTACAGCTTGCTAGTATTGCTAGTACAGCTTGCTAGTATAGCTAGTACAGATTGTACAGCTTGCTAGTATAGCTAGTACAGATTGTACAGCTTGCTAGTATAGCTAGTACAGATTGTATAGCTTGCTAGTATAGCTAGTACAGCTTGCTAGTATAGCTAGTACAGATTGTACAGCTTGCTAGTATAGCTAGTATAGATTGTACAGCTTGCTAGTATAGCTAGTATAGATTGTACAGCTGGTATAGCAGGTATAGCTGGTGTAGTGTTTCATGCGAAGAGGTATGAAAGTAATGAAAAAAATGGTTATAAACTACAGTCAAAAGAAAAACACCTAATCAGTGTAAGATTGGAAGAAGATTTGTAGACAACTTAATAAACAAATTATATGTTGAATTACATCCACCTGTTTATCAGTTTTGTGGACCTGATACAAAACTTCAAAACGAATAGCAAGAATAAAGGAAATAAAGGAATAATTTATTGGATGTACATTGTAGAAAGCACGATATAGCGTACTCAAAATCAATGGATATAGACACAAGCCATCAAGCAGATCGTGATCAGGTATAAATCAGATCGTGACCAGATAGCAAGCAGTTCGTGATCAGATATAAAGCAGATCGTAATCAGATACAAAGCAGATCATAATCAGATAGCGAGCAGATCATAACCAGATCAAATTCAATAAAAAAAATTATTATAATGTCTAAAAATTACCATAATAAAGTGTTGGAAGATCTTGTAAAGACAAGGGCTGTTCTAAAGAAAAAGTTAAAAAATATTAAACTGAATCAAATAGATAGAGTTAATTTATTAGAAGATACCTTTCAACCAATAACAAAACCACTTAAAAAAATCATTGGAAAACTTAAAGATAAATATAAGGATATAGACAACACTATTAATGATGACGATGATCATGATGATGTAAATGATGATAATGAAAACATCCCAAAACTTGAATATAAGCATAAGGATGTAGACAACACTATAGATGATGACGAAGATTATTATGACGTAAATGGTGATAATGAAATCATTGGAAAACTCGAAGATAAGCATACGGATACAGACAACACTATTGATGATGATGATGATTATTATGATGTAAATGGTGATAATGAAATCATCGGAAAACTTGAAGATAAGCATAAAGATATAGACAACACTATTGATGATGGAGATGATTATGATGATGTAAACGGTGATAATAACGATTTTCAGTATGAAAATATTTCAACTGATGATAATGATGGTGAAAAAAACTATGACCATAATAGACCTGTATCAAGTACATGTATCAAGAACTTGGAAAGAAAACAATGTTTAAAGCTGACGAAAAGCTCTCCATTATTTGAAAATATACAAACACTTATTAATAATAAGCAATTGGATAAAATTTATGGTTTTAATCAAGATGTAGACGGTAGTTGGAGATATGGCAAGGAAAAATTAATATTTAATAGAGATAATACTATGCAGATAGGGAATATGAAATTGAAAATGACGCCTGGATTATTTGAACTAGTATTTCATAAAAAACCTCTCCATTATTCTAAAAATGATTTGAAAAAATATAAAGAGATTTTAATTAATACTAATGCACATAAACGTCGCTATGAACCTAATGAACAAGTGAAAGGAACACGAGCCTTCAAATATATACGAATAATTAAACGTTTATTCGAAACAACAACAAACATTTTAACAAAAGGCAGTGGTTTAATGCTAAAATTACAAAATAATCTGAGATCAAATTACATACATTGGGATGATCCTAATGAACTAGTTGACAGACTACGTTTACTTCTTTCATTGGAAGGTTCTGGTCACAACAATCATCAAAACGAAATAATCTCTATTATCGAAGAACTTAAAGAAGCTAACATAATTTATTAGAAGAGTGAAAGAAATGTCTTATATTAATAAATTTGGAGAAGGTTTTAATAAATATAACCATAAAAACAAAAATATCGTAATCGAAAAACATATAACACAAATACATGATGATCTAGCTGATCAAATAAACAATTTAAACATTGAGGTAGAACATGTATACCTAAAACATGGTAATGTCAAAAAAAAATAAAAAAAATTAAAATAAAATAGACAAAACCAAAAAAGTAGATCGTTATCAGATATAAAGTAGATCGTGAGCAGATACAAAGCAGATCGTGATCAGATGTAAAGTAGATCGTGATCAGATACAAAGCAGATCAAAATCAATATCAAAAAATTAACATACTGAAATCATATAAATTGCTGTATATATAGGAGATCGTCTTGATTTCAGCTATTTTTGCGAAGAGGTATAAAAGTAACGAAAAAATTTGTTATAATCTACAGTCAAAACAAAACCCCAGCCAGTGTAAGATGAGAAGAGGATTTGTAAACAACTTAATAAATAAAGTACCTGTTGAATTACATCTACCTGGTTATCAGTTTTGTGGACCTGGTACAAAACTTGAAAAACGTTTAGCAAGAGGAGATAAGGGTATAAATTTATTAGACGCAGCTTGTAGAGAGCACGATATTGCATATTCACAATCAAAAGATATAGACACAAGACATCAAGCAGATCAAATATTAGCTGAAAAAGCCTGGCAACGAGTTAAATCTAAAGATAGTGATATTAAAGAACGTGCTAACGCGTGGTTTGTGACAAACGCTATGAAAACTAAAGTGAAATTTGGATTAGGTTTGAAGGATCAGAGACATAAGAAAAGAAAAGGAAAAATGAATAAGTGTAATAAGAAATTATTCACAGCTACTGTGAGAAAAACTTTAAAACAATTGAAAGAACAGAAACCCCTTGATATAAATGATGCTGTTAAAATAGCTCAAAAGGCTATTCATTCAAATTTTAAAGGGAAAAAGCGAGCAGACATTATAATACCGAGAGTTATACCTGTACCGAAAATTGGAGGATTTCTTCCACTTATTCCCGTACTAACAGCATTGTCAGCGCTTGGTGGTTTGGCAAGTGGAGGATCCGCTATTGTCAAAGCAGTAAATGCTATCAAAAATGGAAAAGAACAATTGGCTGAAGCTAACCGTCATAATAGATATATGGAATCAATTGCAATGGGTAAAGGGTTGTACCTCAAACCATATAAAACTGGATATGGTCTCTATTATAGTCCAGCTCCAAAAAACTATTAGATAACCTTCCCAATCGCCCATTAACAGATTTGGATTTGAATAAATATGGAAGACATCTCAAACATTTTAGGGGTGTTTTCATGCGTGATTCTTTACCTGAAAAACCATTCAAACAAGAATGCGGTATTGTTAATTTAGATAATACAAATGGTATGGGAACACATTGGGTAGCATATTATAAAAACCACAACTATAAGGAATACTTTGATAGCTTTGGAAAGTTACAACCACCACTTGAGATTGTCAACTACTTAAAATTTCCTATTGAATATAATTATGAACGAAAACAAAAATTTAATACATTTAATTGTGGGCACTTGTGTTTAAAATTTTTATTCAATAAATATAAATTAAAATGAAATAATGCAGAGTACATCGTCCCGCACTAACACAACCTACTATTAAATTTTTAAAGAAGGGGAACAAAAATGGTAACATCAGCTGAATTGGAAGAACTATTTATTAACAAAACATAGTAATCAGATTGATAAAGAGCATATAGATTTATTTATGAAATATAAATGAACTAAGAATATGTAACATTAGTAAAATAAGTAATCCATTTGTATGTATTAATATGTCATACGTTTGTATTATTGTGCAAAATTTATTCAGAATCCTTCAACATTTGTCGATGTCAAACATTCTATACACAATATTTGTTAACACTTAAATTATTTAATCTGTATAAACGTATTTTTAAATTCGAATCTGTAAAAATCTGAAAAAAAGAAATATGTAATAAAATTTCAAAAAATAAAAAAACTAATTTGTTTTATAATCCCTTTATTCTATAATTTCATTTATTTAAAACAGTAAAACTAAAAAATTCTAAATCCTTAAAAGCAAGTCTATTTATACTCTGGGGTGTTGTAGATCAATCAGTAAATTCAATTATGTGAAAACAGATATTACTTATACTTATGCGTGAAAAAAAAAAAAAACCCACAGGCACAACTATACATTTCTTTCTCATCAAATTAAAAACAACCGCACAACCAACCTACCCTTTCTTAATAGTTTATATTTCTATTTCTTCTACCTGTGATCATGAGCAGTGCGTGTCAAGAATTTGTTATCATCTTAAAATTACAGATCCTTCTAATTAAATCACACAAAAAATAAAAACAACCGCACAACCAACCTACTCTTTCTTATCACATTTAAAATTAAAGATCCTTCTAATTAAATATACAAAAAAAAATAAAAAACACACAACAACTATATAGGTGTAGATCCCTTTTCTATTTCTTCAGCATTGAGTATGATAATACGTGCCAAGAATTTACTATTAAAAAACGATCATACGCATTACATGTTACGCACACACTCATTCTGTCCGTCCAAACATTCATACATACGTATATACATTTTCACAGTCTACTTATACTCTGGGATGTAAATGAGGAAACGTGCACGCACTCATTCTGTCCGTCCAGTCATTCGTTTGCAAAGCAATACAAATGAAAGGACCAACAAAAGGCAGGTATGATCCCAAATTTGTAGGGAAAAATTGAAAATTATAATGATTTAATTCTTTTCCAGATATGCATTCTCCCAAATTTTAACATACACAAACACACATATACACATTAAAAAGCATTACCTTTTCATAATACATGTTACAAACCTAAAGACCGATCGCACACAATTCATTTCACAATTCTACAATGTTCTTACTCTTTTACAGCTATGCATGAGCCAAATTTTGTATGGAATAAGTGACCCCAAAACCCCATAAACATACTACTAGGGTGAACTGAAATTGGTTGTTTTAAATTCATTGTTGAAAGCTGTCGTTGGTAATGTAATGAAGACTTGAATGGTACCCTATATTCAGGTATATACATACAGAATTTCCGGCATTGGATAAAATATTGTTACGAAAATGGAAACGGTGTACATCGTTTAATATTAAAATGAGCAAAAGCTACTCAAACAAATACAACGAACTTGTTACAAGTAAACCAACAACATCAATATGAAAGTGCGAACAAAATACGCAAACAACAATGAAGTCGCGATAGAGTTCTCGAGAAGGCGAAACCCTGAACGGTCGACTTCAAGAACCTTCATCAGACTGATTACGTGGGCATATAAAAAGGCAAGACAAAGCAGACAACGAGCAGTAAGAATTCAGTCAGTCTTGTGAGAAGACGCGTTGCTTGAGAAGAGAACAGTCGTGGTTTGAAGATCGCCGTTGAAAAGATCTGTGTTGTAAGCAAAGAAGAATAGCGAACAAGCAATTATGGTTGTATTCGTCAAGTTGTAAACGGTGGCACACAAAAGTAGTGCGAACATTAAAGAGTTTAATTGAAACTAAACATATTTGTTTTTATTTTGTTTGCAATCAACGAACTCATATTTTAAACGTTTTTAAAAAGGTAAAAACGTGCAATATTTTCAAGTTGTTGTAGCATACGAAGTTTAGGGCAGTATGAGATCAAAACAGTCTATAAAATTGAGCATATTTTGATGCAACCAATATAGGCAGATATTTTATTCCACACTTTGGGGTATTTAAAAGACAATATCTCTTATAGCTGATTAATGAATATCCAATAAACAATTGTCATCATGCTGTCCTACTTAGTTTTCGAAACACCACAATCATTTGCTTCTTTTGATTTAATAAGTTCCCCCGTAAATATAATTAAAATTATTCCTATCAGCCATGCCTATCCTAAATGGAATACTGCTCCTGCGAACTGCCATTTTTTTGTTATGAACTGGAGATGGGAATATTCACAGACACTAAGCCTCCCCCTATATCCTTCCACCACTCTACCTCTTATGGACTGTCTTTACGTTTTACTTCGCGGAGGTCTTTCTCACATCAAATGTTGCGTCTGTATTTCCAACATCCGGAGTTTCCGTAAAAGTTCAGCCAAGAGCTGACTGATCTCACAGTCTTTTGGAATTCAACAGCACACATATAGACAAATTTGATATGGAGCTCACATTTCCTTGGGCCATCTAAATCTTGGGCACTATAACAGAATATGTTCAGCATCTTCACCCTCATCGACACAGTTGGAGCTATCCAAAATATCCAAATCTGTTTGTGGTTTTTTCTAAAGTAACCACGGCCAGTCAAGAACTGGGTCACGTAGAAAATTAGTTCGCAATACACCATATCCACTGCTTGCCAAACTTTGCTCTTAATAGGTGGAATGGCATGCAGTATGGAATCTGGCATAGTCTCGTATTAGAGATAAGGTGACATGTCTTCGTTCTTTTCAAACTGTCCTCCAATCGTGAAATCCATTTTTGCATGGAAATCCATCGCTTTTCCGTTTTTATAGCCGCAGCTTGCCATAGGACCTCAAGACGCCTCATTTCATTCACCAATATGTCTATCGGGATGGTCTTTGCCGATAGTAATACCGCTTCTTCAGATATTGTCCTAAAGGCACTTATCAGTCTAATTGCGTTTAGGCGATACACTGAGAATAATTTCCTTTTTGTCGGCTTCATGGATGGAGTACTTCCTACAATTTTTGGTGAATAGTTATCAATGAGCACAGTGTTGCCATTTATTTGACCATTGATAGCAAACTAGCTCATGACTTAAATCGACAGCCATTATTGAGTTACCCACGTAGACAGACATATGTGGAATATAATTTTTATTGATATTTGATCTCGATTTTATGAAGTCTCGACATACGTGAATTTACTAACGGCGGCTAAAGCAGCAAATCATGTCATTCACGAATCAACGTGAACGAATGTCATTCATATCCCTAACTTTAGAGTGGTATCTTAGTGCGATAACCTCCAAGTAAATATTTAAAGAAAGATATGTACATTCAAAGGCTACTGGGATTAGTCAGATCATGTTCGGAATGTACTGTCAATAGCCGTTTTAAACGCTTGAATGCAGTTGATATCTCTAATAATTACTTTCCAATACCTGTTCGTGACAGTACATATTTCTTATGTTAAAAACCCTACCAAGTTTCTACAATTACGGCAATTGTCGCAAATAAATCGAGATGGATTGAGCATATTCTAAGAAAACACAACTCCGATCTTAAAGAGGAACCGACAAGAAAGCCGAAAACCAGTCTATACTTGAAAAAGATAATGAAGCAATGAGAATTTTTTTTCTGTCAGTTTAAATGATCGCAATTATCAATGACGCCACGCAATCGAAGTCCGTCGGGCTGCAATTCTTATAAGAGCTGAAGTTGTAGGCAAGAAGTTGTTAAGCCAAGATTCAAGACAAACGAGTTGAGGGTGACGAGAATTCAATATTTCAGTGTTGTCTTCAAGACTACGTGCCACAGCGTTTATAACGGGTGATTTTTTAGCTATTATCTTTTTGGCAACACTGGTTTAAACAGTTCACGCACGTTTCGTGTTTTGTTTCACTGTCAAACATCTTCAGTCTTGGTCTATAATTTAACCATGAATCGTCTTACAAACGAACAACGCTTGCAAATTATTGAATTTTATTATCAAAATGCGTGCTCTGTTAAGAAAGTTCATCGCGCGCTTCTTCCATTTTATGGTCAGTTTAATCGACCCACTGACGCGGCCCTTCGGGCTATTGTGACTACATTTCGCACCAAATTTACATTGTTGGACATTAAACCACCAACACGCTTACGTAGAGTGTGAACTGAAGAAAATATCGCAGCTGTATCGGACAGTGTTAATGATGACCATCAATTATCGATTCGTCGCGGTTCGCAGCTATTGGGCCTCTGTTACTCAACACCATGGACAATTTTAAGGGATTTTGCCTTTCAAAATACAGCTGGTGTAAGAATTGAAGCCGAACGACCTACCGCAACGCAGAATTTTTGGTGAATGGGCTCTTTGAAAGTTGGCCGAAGATCCACTTCTTTATCGAAAAATTGTGTTCAGCGACGAAGCACATTTTTGGCTTAATGGGTACGTAAATAAGCAGAATTGTCGATTTTGGAGTGAAGATCAGCCGGAAGCATTGCAAAAGCTACCAATGCATCCAGAAAAAGTCACAGTTTGGTGCGCTTTATGGGCTGGTGGCATCATTGGGCCGCGTACTTCTTCAGAGATGCTGCGAATCGTAACGTAACTGTGAATGGTGAGCGCTACCGTGAAATGATATCCAACTTGTTTTTGCCCAAAATGCAAGAGCTTGACTTGCATGACGTGTGGTTTCAACAAGACGGTGCCACATGCCACACAGCTCGCGTAACAATGGACTTATTGAGAGGCGAGTTCGGTGAACATTTTATTTGACATTTGGGACCGGTCAATTGGCGGCCTATATCGTGCGATTTAACGCCTTTAGACTATTTTTTGTGTCAACATTGAAGCATTTATTCGTGAGATACCGGCCGAAATGTTGGAAAAAGTATGCCAAAATTGGACCAAGCGGATGGACCATGCATAGTTCAATAATTGCACAATTTGCCTGTTCCCAAGGTTCCAGTATGTTGATCATAAAAGGGAATTTTCAAACAAAGTTACTTTTTCAAAGCGTCTACAGATAGTTTGGAAACTTTTTAGCTTTAAATGATTTATGATGGCTCTTTCACTTTACTGGGCTCAAATGCCAAAACAGTTTGGTATCCTCAATTGTATTTTCTGGTGTGGTTTCATAATCTATTAATTGTTTCTTGAGTTCAATTGTAGAGCCATGAAAAAATTGCAGATTTGCGTTCCAGTATTCCTCTTGAAGTCGCCGTAGTCTGGTAGTTAGTGTGTCGGCTTATTAGACGTAAGGCTCCGGTTCAAACCCCAGGTCAGAGATCAAAACGAAAATATTAAACCATTTCTTCGGCGACTTCCTCTCAGCAGATTTCTGGCAAAATCGCTGAGAGTAAATAAAATTGCCATTGAAAGGTTTCTAAAAAATCTGTCGTTCGGAGTAGACTTTAAACTGTAGGTCCCGCCACTCATGTATGAAATTAAAGCACACAACATAAGTGGTGTGAGAAGCTAGGTTGTAATCCTGACTGAAGGGTTGTAATGACCAATTATGTATGTATGTATGGTCCTCCTAACAAATGACATTGCGAACATATTGATGGAATTAGATTCTCCAGAGAAACGATTTTTAAAAGAGTAAAATTGAATCAAATGAAATCAGAATTCTCCACTCTAAATATTGCCGTTCCAAGAACTTTAAATGTTTAACTATGTTCCCATTATGCTTGTAATTTTAAATAAAAATATGTCCCGAATTATCATCTCTCCACTCCGCATTTATAAACATTTTTTCACATGTTGTATGTGAAGTTTCCTGACGCAGAATTCATGTGTTTTAAATAAAATTCAAGTAAAAATGTTGAAAATGTTGCAACATTATTTATTAATATTTACAATGTATTGGCAATATTGTTGTTGTATTACAACATGTTGTACGGCAAACAACATCAACCAAACATTAAAGGAATCGCTCTGAGGACACTAAAACTATTGGTAGTAGAGTTTGGGTATTTTGTTTTTCTTTTTTTTATGGTAACACGCTGACATTAATTGACCACAACAATTTACAAAGTGCAGTAAATTATAATGAAATGGATATGGTTTGGTAGTTTCGTTTATAAAGCATTTTGTATGCCGGCTTTCCCTTATTCTTGTTTTTTTATTTTTATTAATTTTGTTGTTTTTTTTTGTGTTGCAAAGTTTATTGCATCTACTCGTGGTTAGTTATTGTTGTTGTGTTGGTTGAAAACTTACAACGTACACGTGTACAATGTACGATTCGATGTCTACACCATTCACTAACCGATTTTCCTTGTTGTAGCTGTCATTGTCAACGCCATCATCATGGTTGATGATGTTTATTTTATTTTTTTTTTTAAATTTTTTATGGATATTGATGTGGCCGCTATACTAAGATCGTCAATATGTGTTGCAAGATTTGTTTGGTAAGAAACAGACATCTTATGTAAGCTTAATGCAATTGAATTGAGTTTTTGTTTTCGTTAGAGGCAGAACCATTGACTATGAGTCATTGTCCTAGAAAGATCACCGTTTAATAAAAGCGAAAGTTATGTTCTCCTCTTTGAAAGGACATGAAGGTAAAGAATAAGATTAATATAGTGAAGAAGTCGCCGTAGTCTAGTAGGTAGTGGCTTATTAGACGTAAAGCCAGGGTTCAGGCCCCTGGTCAGACTTAAAAACGAAATACAATAAATATTTCTTCGGCGAATCGTCTCAGTAGATTTCTGCCATAAACTCTGATAGTAAATAAAAAATTGCCATGAAAAGTTTCTCAAAAATCTGTCGTTCGGAGTAGAATTTAAGCAGTAGGTCCGCTATAAAAAGAACACACACAACATAAGTAGTGTGAGAAACAAGGTCGTAATCCTGACTGGAGGGTTGTAATGACCAATTATGTATTTATAGTCATGTTGATTAATATGGAAGGAGTAGTGGTTAGAAGTCGCCGTAGTCTAGTAGGTAGAGTTTGGTGTATTAGACGAGAGTCCACGGTTCATCCCCGGCTCAAATATCTCTTCTTAGCAATCAGCCATAATCGCGACCTAGTTTCTCAAACCACCCATGTTGTGTGTGTTAATTTTATACATGAGTGATGGGACTTACGGTTTAAAGTCGACTCCAGATGCCATTTTTTTTTGAGAAACTTTCCATGTCTATTTTCATTTACTCTCAGAGCTTTTGCCAGAAATCCGCTGAGAGGAAGTCGCCGCTGAATTATGTTTTCATATTTCGTTTTGCTGGAGATGTCTGACCTGGAGTTTGAACCGTGGCCTCACGTCTAATAAACCAACACATTATAGACTGCAGAAACCAAAGACTTCAGTGCTTTTGAAAGTACTTTTTGTTTTCGGTTGAAGGAGTCCTTTCTCTTGAAGCCAGTATAGTGCCGTTTAATAAAGGTGGAGGAAGGCTTCATTTCTTTGAACAGGCAAGAAGATTAAAAAGAAGGTTAGTAAAGTGATGTTAATTAATATGAAAGTAGTAATGCTTAGATGTCACTGTAGTCTAGTAGACCGTGTGTTGGCGTATTATACGGTAGTCCACAGTTCAACTCCCGGCTCAGGTCTCAAACAAATATGAAACATTTTCTGGAGACTTCTTCTTAGCAATATTCTAGGAAAAACTCTGGGAATTAATTAAAATTGCCATGAAATAATTATAAAATCTATCGTAAACTGTAGATGCGACCACTGACAAGTAATGAGCGGTGTAAGAAGCTATGTCGTAAGCTGACTAAGAGGGTGTAATGACTAATTAAGTAATGTTCTCTTATAAAAAGTTCGAATTAATATTGAAGTACTTCTATATCCATTCAAAAGACGGCCAGTGACGACCCTAATATCATGAGATATATTAGCATACTTTCGGAAAGCTAGGCAGCTGTAACAGCTCTTTGTTTCCATGAAATGATGTCTAGCTTGAGCAAAACAAATTTCAGCTGTCTCTGGTAATACGTACATTCCACAACTGAAGCGCATATGAACTAACCAGATATGACACAGCATGCAGAAAAACTTCCTACATTGGAATTGACTATGTTGACCATGCTAACGATTAAATATTAGCTTCGGGTACAAGCAAGATAACATAGAAATTGTGAACAAGAGTGAATAATGAGATGCACTGAAAGTCTGCTTACACTCCAAACGTTGTTAGCGTGTGAGATTGACACTCATGCGAAACGATATTATATAAAGTGTAAACCGCAGAGATTACGAAATTTTACCTAAAGGGAGACTATCATGCAGTTGAAGTCCCTATCAGGCGGTTGAAGTCACAATCATGCGGTCAAAGCCACAATCATGCAGTTCAAGTCATAATCATGTCGTTGAAGTCACAATCATGCAGTTGAAGTTAATATCATGCAGTTGAAGTCACCATCATGCAGTTAAAGTTATGCGCGTATTGCTATCATGCAGCTGGAGTCACTACCATGCAGTTGAAGTCCCTATCATGCAGTTGAAGTCACAAGCATGCAGTTGAAGACTCAATCATGCAGTTGAAGTCAAAATCATGCAGTTGAAGTCACTATCATGCATATAAATATCAAAATCAAGCAGTTGAAGTCACTAACATGCATTTGAAGTCACTATTATGCAGTTGACGTTACAATCATGCAGTTGAAGTCACTATAATGCAGTTGAAGTGGCTATCATGTAGTTGAAGTCGCTATCATGCATATAAATATCATAATCAAGCAGTTGAAGTCACTAACATGCAGTTGAAGTCACTATTATGCATATGAAGTCACTATCATGCAGTTGAAGTCACAATCCTGTAGTTGAAGTCACTATCATGTAGTTGAAATCACAATCATGTAATTGAAATCACAAGTATGCAGTTGAAGTCACAATCATGTAGTTGAAGTCACAATCATGTAGTTGAAGTCACTATCACGTAGTTGTAGTCGCTATCATGCATTTGAGGTCGCTATCATGCAGTTGAAGTCACAATTCTTTAGTTGAAGTCACAATCATGTAGTTGAAGTCGCTGTTATGCAGTTTAAGTCACAAGCATGCCGAAACAGACATTTGGACAGCCTAGGGCTTTATTGTGAGCTCTGGTTAGTTTCTTTATTAGGCCAAATATTCATTTTGGTAGACTAGACTGACTTCTATTTATCTACAGTCTTCGGGCATAATCCCGTCTACAATCGAGGACTTTGTCGTGTGTTGAAATTATGGGTCTGAACGTCTTTACTTTATTTTATTTTTTTAACTGCAATTTAATTGCAAGTACTTGAGACATTATGCTTGATATTGTGTTAGAGACCAGAATCTCTTGTGAGAATTGAAATTACGACTCTTGCCATATGCTTGGACACTACACACTAAGCTTCCTAGGCACCCTACCCTTTATTATTCCGCGGAGTTCAATGAAAATCAATTATAAGTGTTGTAAACTCACTTGTATACTAATGTAGGGTATTGCAGGGTCTTCAATAGTGAAGCACAACTAACTGTTCATTATTTTTATGTACTCGTTCCCTTTTCTTTATTGATCACCATTATTTTGCATTATCGTTGACATGCTGTTGCTGTATTTTTTTCGGTATTTTGAAGCAGAAAACCAAAGTTGATGATATTGATGACGTTATTTTTTTATTATTGATTAATTTTATCATTGTAGCTGCAGCTGGTGTTGTTGTTGTTGAACTTTAACATCCTTTGTTCGGTCAGCGCATATTAATGGTTTACCATTTTGTTATTATTCCCTCTCTCTCTCTTGTTTTATAAATACCATAACACAGCGTAATTTCTTCACACATTCTCACCTAGAAGTGTTCAATTGGCTGCCAGCGACAATCAACAACTTTTTCTTTTTTTATAGAATGCAACAGAGAATGCATTGTAGCTGCAGTTAAAAAAAACAGCAAAAGAGTGTTGATGACATTAACTGTCAACAAAATACTTCCTGCGTAAGCGTAATACCATTAGGCGCTACTGCGTCTGGTTTCGAGGACGGCATTAAGAGTAACAAGTTTGCATACGATTTGGTGAACCAACAGGAAATTGTTGTGTGTTGTCAGGGCAGACAAAATACTTAAGAAAGGCAATTATTTTGCAAAGAATTTAAATTTTAAATACTAGAAGGACTAAATGCACACAGTACTTGTAGGCTTACCCAGTTGTTTTTACTTAAAAGCGAAACCTTGGCTTCTCTGAGCGTAGCGCATTCGAAATTTTCAACTTTCCTGGTCTCTACGACATAACTTTGAATTTCTTTGATGGCTTTGGTTATAATGGCCTCAAGGGCCGCAGTGATTTATGGCTTATTCAGAAGTCGTCGTAGTGTGTTGGCTTATTAGACGGAAAGCCAGGGTTCGAGCCCCAGGCCAGACATCAAGACAAAATACAAAAAACATTTCTTCGGCGACTTCCTCTCAGCACATTTCTGGCAATAATTCTGAGAGTATATAAAATTGCCATAAAAAGTTTCTCAAAAAAATCTGTCGTTCGGAGTCGACTTTAAACTGTAGGTCCCACCACTCATGTATAAAATTAACACACACAACATAAGTGGTGTGAGAAACTAGGAAGTTGTACAATGGGCCAATTCGACCTCCGGGTACTGTACTTGTCTTAATTCATAAGTACACGTGCTCCAACCTAACCTAACCTAACCTACGGTTTAACTTAGTCTGAATTTCTCTGATGGCATAGGTTATAATGACTTCAAGGACCGCTGTGATTTATGGCTTATTCGCATACAAAATCTCAGTAGCCCGAATACATCACTAACACATGAAATGACTGTCGTCTATAGTGCTCGCCGTTGGCAGTGATTGATTGGTCAATATAGTCTTCACACAAATATGGACCGCCAGCCTAAAATGCACCCCAAACAGTGATTTTTCAGGATACATTGGATGCTCTGCAATCTGTTGCCGATTTGTATCGTCACAAATTGCACAATTTTGTACATACTATTCATGCAGAAATGGGTCTCATCGCTGAAAATAGCGCTTCACAGCTCCTTCAGTGGACACAGATTGTTGTCTATGGTAGCTTACCAGCATGGTTCATGCTTCAGTTGAATTATGTACGGCTTGGCAGACCCAAGTCACGATGTTAAATTCTACAAATTCTGATATGCAAAGGATCGTGTTCTTGAGATATCGACTGCCTCAGATGCTCCTACACATGCTCAGGGACAGCGGTAGCTTACCATCAGTTCATGCTTCAGATAAATTATGTACGGCTTGGCAGACCTAAGTCACGATGATAAATTCTTAAAATTGTGATATGCAAAAGACCGTGTTCTTGAGATATCGACTGCCTTAGATGCTCCTGCACATGCTCAGGGACAGCGGTAGCTTATCTGATGGTAAGCTTCAGTTGCATTATTTACGGCTTGGCAGACCCAAGTCACGACGTTAAATTCTTCAAATTCTGATATGCAAAGGATCATGTTCTTGAGATATCGACTTCCTCAGATTCGTTTGCACATGCTCAGGGACAGCGGTTCAATTAATTACGGCTTGGCAGACCCAAGTCTCGAAGTTAAATTCGTCAAATTGTGATCTGCAAAGGATCATGTTGTTGAGATATCGACTGCCTCAGATTCTTTTGCACACGCTGAAGGGCAGCGGCAATGTTTTAGGCAGATCTTGAATTTCTTCGGTGTACAGGTATTGGTCGATCGTTTACTGATCCAGTGGACTCAAATTTATACAGCGGTTTGCGCCACATTTCGCTCGTTAGGACAATTACGGCGATCATAAAATGGATCAAGCTTGCAGCTGCTTTCCAATAAAACAATCTTAATATTTGCACATACTGTGGAATGCATGTGCTATTCATTGTCGTTTTGTAAAAGAGTATTCGTGTACACTCTTTGCATATGAACCGTTAATGTTAGGTTAACAAAAAAAAAAAAAACTGAATAACTTACATTTTCTACACGTTTAAAGGAATACCCTTACCAAGTGAATAAACAAATATCACCACCGATAATGTAGGAGCGTTGATATAGAAAAAGAAAATAGAAAATAGAAAGAAAATGGAGCAAGTTCGATTGTGAACTACTTGCCACTAAGTAAAGGATACATGTAATACCAAAAGCAACAACTCAACTCCCTATTCATGCAGTTTAATATATGGGGTACACAATCAAACTTAATTTTTTCTTAAGAGATAAGGATCACAGCGCAACTAAAGAAATCTTCTTTTCCTTAAAAACTGCCACAACGAAAAAACTGCAACTCCGTCAGTGATAACTTTATTTAACGCCATTGTTTCGTGAAACAGAAAAAAAAACAAAAACTTATAAAGAAATAAACAGAATGCATTGAAGTGCGATAAGAACAGGCAGGCACCTTAAGACAACTACTTTACTGATGACAGAGATAACGTCATCCATGCCAGCCAGAGAAGCAAACAAATCGAATAACAAAATGAGGTGTCGGTCGACTGACGGCAATGTTGACTTTATAATGTCATCCATAACATGTAGTGGAATATTATTCATGATAAACATATTAAAATTCGTTGTCTTTTTACAGTTCTGGGTAACTTTTTATTGCAATTCATTCATACAATGTACAAGAGACTCAATGCTTAACTTACAACATAATTTATGAGTTTTTTTTTTTATACAAGGAAGGCCCTGTATACCTTAAGACTTGTGTGACTTCAAAACACAAAAAAATTTTTTTTTACGTGAACACTGATATGACTATTCAAGGAGCTAGACGCCAACATATTTAAGACAGATACTGAATTTTTTTCTTGTCGAGGGTAACTTAAATTCATATGAAATCCTAAAAAGAAACCCATATAAAACCTGAAAAGCTTAACAATAATTCATTTTTTTATTCGTTTCACAGATCTATTGATACCATTATGTCTGGACTACAAGATCGTTCAAATGTCCCTCATGGCATTTCTGGCTGGAGCACATTCGAAATATCGTATTTTTCAACCTCTCGGGAGAATAAATCAGACTGAATTTTTCTTTGGGGTTATTCCGATGGCCTTGCTGGTAGTGTGCTATACTTCAAGTGCCAAGGCCGTGAGTTCGATTTCCACCAGAGGCTCTGGGTGTTTGTGATGGTCTAATTGTTTTTCTTGTTACGTTTTTACCTTTTAAAAACGTTTAAAATATGAGCTCGTAGATTTCAAATAAAATAAAAATAAATTTGTGTTTAGTTTTAATTAAAACTCATTATTATTAGCACAATTCTGTGTGCCACTGTTCACAGCTTAATGTAAATGGCAACAATTGCTTTGTTGTACTAGACAATTGTTCGACTAATCTTTGTAACGGAGATCTTCAAACCAAGATTACTGTCTTCAAACACATCGCGTCTTCACACAAGACTGACTGAACCACAGCCATAGACTGAACTTCACTAACACAGTCGCCTGCTTTGCCTTGCCTTTTATATGGCAAAGTAAACAGTCTGATGAATGTTTTTGAAGACGAACGTTCATGACTTCGCCTTCTCGAAATTTCTACAAATGTAAACATCGTTCTTTACATTTATTATTGTAGTATTGTTGGTATATTTTTGTTTACTTGTTAACCATTTTTTATGCTAGTATTTGTTGTAACATTAAGCAGTGCGATAATTTGTAAACAAGTTCGTTGTTTTGTTTTTGTAGTTTTTGTTTTCTAATTTTAATGTTCAACAATATAAAAGCAAAACACCACTACCTAGATATGATTTCTTACAATAGAAAAAGAATGTGAGAACTATTACTACAAAAAACAATTCTCGTAAAAAAGGCCGAAGGTATTATACACTGGTAATTAAAAAAAAAATTGTCACACACTTTACTCGCTTTCCTTTTTCCTATAAACTATTTTCCTGTATTCACACTCAATTGACCACCATGAATAGGGGTCATCCCTCCATCCATCCCTGAGTGTTGGTTTAAAAAAAATAGCGCAAAAGCATGAATTTTGTTAGCTTTAAGGGCCCTCTGTGGTTTGTAAGGTAAGAAGTCCCTACAAAAAAATCTAAAGGTATTGAAACGCATGATGTCGGTGGAAATAAGGCTACACAAAATCAATCAAAATCACGACTTCAAGGATTTCAATACATGGGAAGAATGGTACCACCATTAGTTAGAAGTAGAAATTAATCGAAGTAGAAAAGAAAATTATAAAATCGATAAGAGCAATTACATACATTACAAACATAAATAAGTGGTCATTATTCAGTCAGTATCATTGCTCAGCTTCTCAAAGCACTTATGTTTTGTGCGTTAATTTTATACATAAGTGTACAGCCCTTGCGCTGACTAACTTCTTCCTCTTCCCTGATTTTGGTGGAACTTGTTCAGTACAGGGACTGCGTTTACCCGTGGCAACACAACGGGCCGCTATGCGTGCTCAAGTGAGCTTTGTGAAATCAGAGATACCACTCAGACCTAACTTATACATAAGTGCGGGACCTGCAGTTTTAAGTCGACTCCGCATGACAGATTTTTTGAGAAAGACTTCATTACAATTTTATTTACTCTCAGAGTATTAGTCAGAAAATTCGTTTTGTTGGAGATGTCTGACCTGGAGTTTCGAACCAAGGCATATTTTTTAATAAGCCTACACACTATCTGCTAGACTACGGCGACTTCATTAACACTTAAAAATGGGTGGGCGAAATAAAACACTGTATGTTCTGTTTGGGCAAACGATCGCTACGATCTTCATCCTCAGAAATGTGATCCATTGCTGGAAGACTCCTCAAATTTTGAACGATACAAATCCACATGAGATCCTAGAGTGTTCAATGCATCATGAAAAACTCAATGTTTGATGGGTATTTTAGGTTGGCGGCATTATCGTTCCATACTTCTTTGAGAATGACGTCACTGTCAATGATTAGCAACCAACTTTTGGCCTGAAATAGATGATCTAGACACCAACGACATGTAGTTTTAATAGAACGCCTCTGCGCGCTACACAACTCATGTCATATTTGGTATTCTGCACCATCATCTCACATTAATGTGAATACCATATAAACTGTATGAGAGTTTTCAGATGTCGTGTGCATGGTTTTGTGATTTTAGACATGCATTTAGGCTCTTTCTCTATTCTCTGAGGCTTGTTTTCAATGCATCTCCTTCATACATTCATACATAATTAGTCATTACAAACTTTCAGTCAGGATTTGGACCTAGTTTCTCACACCACTTATGTTGTGTGTGTTAATTTTATACATGCGTGGTGGGACCAACTCCGATCGACAGATTTTTAAGAAACTTTTCATGTCAATTTTATTTAACACTCAGAGTAATTGCATGAAGTCTGTTGAGAGCAAGTCGCTGAAAGAAATATTTTTTTCATTTCGTGCGAGATGTCTGAGTTGGAGGTTGAAACATGGGGTCTGGTCTGATGAATGATTAATTTTTCCCATAATCTGGTGAGTTCTGTTAAAATTAATTTCTTTTTGTATGTTCCTATAAATGTTTTAAACAACCTGATTTCCAGAAGTTTGTAGCCCTAAAACTTGTTACTAAAATTCAAAGAATTACTCACATAATTCATTTAGACTCCCCACGCTCTACGATTTGAATTTTTTATTTCATTTTATTTTATTTAATTTTTTTTTTTTTTGAGAAATTTGCCGCACAACGAGGCAAAAGCGTAAAATGTCACACTTTTTTGTTATCAGGTGTTAAAAAAAGATTGTGCACCTGGTAAAACAACAGAAGTGACAGTGAAATCAAATGGAAACAAAATATACAATAAAAATAAATAAAAAGAAAATAAAACCAAATAAAGATTAAAAATAAACACTCTTAAGAAAACTAACAAAAAAAAAAACAAAATATATTTAAAATGGGCTTTTCTAAAACGCCCCCGGATTTCTGTCATTCCATTAAGACTTAACCACTAGAAGTATGTAAATTTGTTGAAAACGATAAGAAAAATCAAGAAGAATGTGAAAGAATTTGTTTACTCAGTGGCTTATAACTTGCGTAACAAATCGTATTACAATAACAACATAATGGTTGGAAATTGTTTTTATCATCAGCTTTTCAGATGTTAAGATGTTTCATCCGGCAACGCAATTAAGACACTTAAAGATAAACAATGCTGGTGACAAGACCAAGTTTGAATTTTTGATTTCTTTTGACAAATATTTACCAACGATTTGGATTATTTTCACAACAATCTGAACACGTGGATAAACATAAGAATTAAACATTCAGTGAATGATTTAATTCCACTAAAGTTGTAAACCATTCGTTAACAATTGCTTTGGTTCTTAAAGAGAACAGTAACACTAACTACACTTTATAGAGTCTTTTGTAAAGCGTGTGATAAATAAAAGGAATGTTTTCTTCATTTGAAAGACCATTCTGTGTAGAATATACATACATACCTATGTATGTACATAAATGTGTATAACAACCTTTCAGTTAGGATTACAACCTAGTTTCTCATATCACTAATGTGTGTGTGTGTTAATTTTATATCCGAGTGGCGGGATCAACAGTTTAAAGTCGATACCAAGTAGATTCTTGGGAAAGAGTCACAGAAGAAATATTCTTTCCTATTTCGTTTTGTTGGACAAGAACTTTTGAACTGTGGTCTCATGCCAACACACTATCTACTAAACTCGGCAACTTCAAACATCGTTCAAACACCCGCCACGGCTTCTCTGTGCAGAACGCATTTAAAATGTTCAAATGAACTCATGACTCTGGGATATAAATAAGGCTGAATTGGATCGATTGCAGTGGGATACTAAGGCTATGAGTACCAATGTGACTTGCAGCTTATTCTCAAACAGTTGCGACTGAAGAAAACCCCACAAAAAAAGTTGAACATGAAATTGCACGATCTCTGTAACGAAATTTACATCAACTGCCCTTGAGATGACCAAGCTCTCAAATCTCTCGTGCAGAATGCCCCAAGTGGCTTGATTTGTGTGTTACACAGTGTCGTCTTGTAAGAACTACATATTTTAGGTTCAATAATCATCCAATAGTACTTGCCATTGACAGCGATGGCCGGGTCAACGTCGTTCTCCAAGCAATATGGACCAACGATGCCGCCAACACAAAATCCAAATGTTGGTCACACTTATCCACTGTTGTGTGTTGGTTACGTTTGTGCTACCTAAAAATGCATTTTGATACATTCCCCAATAATATAAACAAAACTGTCAATGACCAACGGCACGAGGTATCAAATTGCATTATAAAAATTTTCAGTACATAATAATTGTAAAGTAGCAAAATGCTGACCATGCACACTCTAAGTTAAGTAAAAACTAAATTAGGTCATAAGTATTAATATGTAAAGAAATTAGACTTAAGAAATTTATATAAAGCTGTAGGTTGGTTGATAGAATTAGAATAAAATTGATGATCATAACGGCTATTTAGCTGAAAAAGAATCTTTTTTATTCTCATTTAAACTGCGGCTTGTTACCCATAACTAAGCGGCGTGCTCGCCTTAATAATAAGCAAACCAGGACAGACAAAAAAACTGACCGACAATTCAAGTACACAAACATTACTTTCATTACAAGGGACTTTTTCGTGATTCATTGGATGTTCTTGGATTCCTTGCGATTTGGAATCGTGCCAAATTCAAGAATTTTGTTTACTCTCGTAAAAATTTTTCCAGAAATGGGCCTCATCTCTGAAGATGATTACTTAATGAAAATTAGAGTCGTTTGCCATCTGCTTCAGAGCCCATACAGCGAACGCACGACTTTGTTTATGATCGTCTACTTTCAGATTCTATGGAAGTTGAATTTGTCACGGGTGTATGCTCAAATCACGACCCAAAATTCGCCAAGTTGAGCCCAGTGAAAGGCCAAGTTGTTGTGAGCGATGTGAAATCGTTTGTAAACATAATTGTGTTAATTTTGCTAAATCCTATGCCTACTTACTTACGTGCTTATTAAAACCCTTTATTCAAGAATACAACCTATCTTCTCACACCACTCGTGTTGTGTGCGTTCATTTTATACATGAGTGGTGTGGGACCTACAGTTTTTAGTTGACTACGAAGGAAAAATTTCTGAGAATTTTTTCATAATAATCTTATTTGATCTTCACAGTTTTTGTCAGTACTCTGCTGTTCGAAATATCTAAGGTTAGGGTTGAATCACGGGCTCTTGTCTAGTAAGCCAAAACATACATACATAATTGGTTATTACAACCCTTTAGTGAGGATTACGACCTAGTTTCTCACACCACTTATGTTGTGTGCGTTAATTTTTATACATGAGTGGTGGGACCTACAGTTTAAAGTCGACTCCGAACGACAGATTTTTTAGGAACTTTTCATGGCCATCTTAGCAGATTTCTGTCAAAACTCTGAGAGAAAGTCGTCGAAGAAATATTTTATCCTATTTCGTTTATATGCCTGACCTGGGGTTTGAACCGAGGCCTTACGTCTAATAAGCCAATACACTACCTACTAGACCACGCCGACTTCACATTGCCTACAATAATACAACGAGTTATTTTCCTATTACCTGCTTCTTTGCTGATAGGGATGGAGAAAGTAGTGACATCCAACATCTGCTCTTTGTCCGGCTTTCGCTCGGACATTGGTCGATGGTTTCGTATTGAGAAAATTACAGTTCGAACATAGAATTTGAAAACATATGCTATCTGCGATTATTTCATTCTGCTGCTCCATGTCAAGACCAGGAAATCGAGTGGAAAGTAATACTAAGTACGACTATAACAGGAAGAGTTTACAAGGGCACTATAAAAATGTACATATAGCAGTAGTAGTCAGTATTACTTAGAATGGATGTATTGAGTTAACAACGAAAATGTTCAAATAATCAGACATCCTTCGTACTTTTTTTCCAGTGGTAATCGAAAAAAAAATTAATATTTGGCTGTACAAAACAGCAGGAGACACCTCATTGATTGGCTTTTAATTTAGGACTGCGGTTTTTTTGTTTGTTTTTAAGGAACAGTTCCTTGGCTGTTGAACTTCAAAAGTGTTCGCACGAAAACCTCTAAATCAAGTAAAAAGAGCAACCTTCATAAACGTATATTTGGTGTCGGTATAAATGTGGTGTTTGAACAAACTTTGATGGCGTTGGTGGTCATCATCATTGTCAGGCCTTTTTCGCACACAAAGTTTTGGTTGTAGAATTTTTAGTTTTCTTATTTTGTATAAGCGTATGCTAATCAGCTATGTTCACATTATTATGGAACAAATATAAACGTACGTATATTCGTATAACATACGGTGAGTGTCAAAAGATACTGTACACTACGGACAAGATTCTACTTATTTACTTACTTCATTGGCCATTAACAACCCGATTAACGGATTTCGGTCTGCCATAACACATCTTTCCAGCTGCCTTTGCTTCTTGCGCGCCTACTCCAGTTGGTCACACCAATCAATGACAGGGGTTCCTCGATTGGGTCCTTCCAACGCACACAAGGTCGTCCTTATCACTGGCTTCCAAAGATCCCCGCATCAGATACCTGTCTTGCCGGAGCATCCTCCTCCATTCGAACGACATGGCCGAGCAAGCACAGTCGCTGGATATTAATACGCTGCACAATGTCTATGTCTTTAAGGATCTCATACAGCTCACTGTTGGATCGGATGCGGAAATCATCGCCAACTCGCACTGGACCGAAGATCTTACGTAGGATTTTTCTCTCAAATACTCTCAAGGCTACTGCATCAGTGCTTAATAGGGTCCATGCCTCTACGCCAAAAAGAAGCACGGGTAAGCTGAGCGTCTTGTAGAGTATTAGTATTGTCGTACGAGAGAGGTCTCTCCTACTCACTACTCACTACTGTTGCCAAGAGTGTTCCTGCGCTTGATCGATAGACTGACATAATTTTTGGTGGTAAAGGCGGAACCAAGATAAATAAATTCCTTGACCTTAGCGAAAGTATAGTTATCGGCTGTAATCTGAGAATCAATACGCCGTACGTCTATACTTGTCGATAACATATACTTCGTTTTGCCCTCATTTACTGCCAGACCCATCTAAATAGACTCCTGTTCAATAGCACTAAAGGCAGCAGTAACATCTCGCTCGGTACGCCCTATGATGTGAATGTCGTCAGCGTATGCAAGCAACCTTACGGTTTTTTGAAAAATAGTGCCATTGCGATGCAGTCCCGTCACTCCATGTCGAAGTTGAAGAGGTCGCATGATAAGGGATCGTCTTGTCTGACACCTTGCACGGTATTAAAAAATTAGGAGTGGGAATGGCCCAGGTTGACGGAGCTGCAGGAATTGCTCAACGTCATTCTGCATAGCCTTATCAGCTTCGCAGGTATACCGAACTCAGACATTGCAGCAAAAACACGATCCCTCCCTTATGGGGCTATCGAAGGCTGCCTTATAGTCGACAAAAAGAGGGTGTGTGTCGACTTGTATTTCGTGGGTCTTTCCAAGATTTGATGTACTGTGAAGATATGGATAAAATTCTAACAATCACAAAACTCAACTTTTTTACCACTTAAGGAGAGTGCCCGAAAAAATTCCACAAAATTTCGAAATTTTTTTAAATTTTTTTGCTTTAATTTTAAAAATTGGCATTGAAACAATTTTAAAATAAAAATAACGGTAATTTATTAATGCATATACATATACATATATATTTTTTATGTACAATTTCTTTTGACGCTCACTCTAGTCAGGAGTATTCACTAACAAAAGGTGGGTATCAGTTTCCACAGAAATTGTTTATTGTTTCACGTGTGCGGGTGGCCTGCTGGGTAAACTCTGTCGTTTGTTATTGAAAATATTGTCGTTCAGTTTCAAATTTTATACACTTCATTATGATCCAATAATTTCAATTGACTTTCGGTCCGGCTTTCCTAAAAAGTGAAGGCAAATCTTGTTTATTTTTTACTTTCATTCCTTAAAACTTCATTGAATTGAAAATGGTTTTACAGAATTGATATTGAAAAGAACGTTCCCCGTTTCGTTCGAAATGCAAACTGGAATGACGTGTTGCGTGTGTAATTTTGCAACACTTCAACACATAGCGTTCAGATTCTTGGGACTTATTTATGAGACTCATACATTTTTTTTGAAAAATTTTCATTCATTTATGTGAACTGTCAGCACTGGCGCCGTATTTAAATTTTTTTGATTATCGAAATGCCTGCTGTTTGAAAAGGATTTGAGAATCAGGGCTTGGTTTTGAAAATATTTAAGCGCCTGGGAAATTTTATTTTAAAAAAGTTAAAATTTTCGTTAATGGTCAAGCCAAATCATTCTATATCCTATAACGTGATAATCATGACAAGTAATTCTTTAGACTGCCTCACAATGTGACTCACACCTTTATTTATATATATATTTATCCAAAAATACTAAACAGCATTAAATCCTACAATAACTGCATATGGTCTCGGTAGCGCTGTAACCCTTTGAAAGGAGGAAAATAAATATGAAAAGAGAAAAAAATACTGGATAGCTCACGGAGTTATAGTAAGAAAATTAGAGACGAATTTAAAAAATCCCTTATTTGACTTTCGAAGGAAATATGCCCTTGTAGGCAAGTGTTTCTCGATCTTTATGGGCTTTAAATGGTAGCAAGTGACAAATGTGCGAGAATTCTGAATATCTTAGTAATGGATTTGAAGACTTAGAACAGGTAACTATCGAATCTTCCAACAGGAACTACTAAACTTTGCTTGTTGATAACGCCTATTTTCAGAGAGATTTCCAAAGTCGAGAATTTATCGAAGAGTTCGATGGTTGTGCCACGCCTGGCCTGTTTAACCGCCGTGCTGTTAACAGGAATGTAACTGTGTTCTGGTACCCATATGGTATGAACATCATATCGTTCTGCTATATTGTTACGAAAATGGAAATGGTGCTTTGTTTTGACATTGTTTAACATTAAAATTGTAAACAAAAGTTACAAAATAAAAAAGTAAACAAAAATATAAAACACAAGCATAAAAAGTGACAACAAACACTGTAAGAATAAATGTAAACAAATATACAACAAAAAACGCTACAAGAATAATTGTAAACAAGATGTTTACATTTATAGAGACTTCGAGAACGAAGAAGGTCATTTGCCTTCAAGAGCATTCATCACACTGTTTACGTTGCCATATAAAAGGCAAAGCAAAGCAAATCTAGTGAAAGTCCAGTCAGTCTTGTGTGAAGACGCGGTGTGTTTGAAGAGAGTAATCGTGGTCTGAAGATTTCCGTTATTACTAGACAATTTTGTTTATGGGTGTAAACAGAGGAATAAGAAACAAAACAATTGTTGTTGTTTACATTAAGTTGTGAACAGTGCCGCACAGAATTGTGCGAACAATAAAGAATTTTAATTAAAACTAAACACAAATTTATTTTTATTTTTATTTGCAATCAACGAGCTTATATTTTAAACGTTTCCAAAAGCTAAAAGCGTAACAATATAATGGAGATATCTGCGACAGCTGTACACCGTCTTAGAGTTCGTCACGTTAGAATGTACTGCTTTGATATTTTCGTTTGCAATAATTTTCGCCGCTTTCTGTATTGACGGCATCTGCTGCAGAAAGACGCTGCAGTTATTCGAGTTATAGACCTGGACAACGCTTCCGTTTAATTTGAAGCCATCGATGTATATTTGTATGGACCATCATCGTATCGTAGAGTCATGTAACTTATGTCCAACGGAAGTTGAATTTATTGTTTGAAAAACATTTTCCAATAAACCCGAGATCAATAATTCTAAAACCTGTGCTTCCCGGCTATATTTTGTATCGATTCTGAGTAACAAAGAATTTTATTGCCATAGTTTTTATGGCTATTAAGGCTGAAATAATATTTTTCTGTTCTTGAATTAAGAATGTTTTGCTCCAAATACAGAATAGAATCATCAATGATGCATAAAGTGAGAACCTAGCCATCCTAACTTCTCATACTTGCTAAAAATAGCCAAGAAATTTGTGGTAAATTAATAAAGAAAAAAAAAATTTAAACGTAACTTTATGCTTTTCAAGAAAAAAAAACTTTTTTTTAAGTGATTTAAGACTTTAAGACTGAACTAAAAAAAAACGAGAAACTTAATCCCCTTTGCGGTGCGCTTATTTGAATGTGTAACTGGTATGTAACTGGTGGTATTTAATGCCATGCATTGATTTATGCTTGAAAAAAGTGGGCGTTTTTAAATTATTTTTCGGCTAAAATGAACTTAAAAAGGTCAAGAAGATTTCACTTTTTTAGCCATACTACTCACCATAAAAAATTAAAATTTTATTGGCAGCATTTAAATGAAATTTTTGTTTGTATTGGCATCTTTCGCATTGAATGTGAATAAAAAAAGCATGAACTTACAGTGAAAATAATATGCAAACAATTTCGGTAATTTAATATCAACTTTGTAACAAGTCCGGTAGACGATTGTACTTTCGGTTGATTTGTGTATGAGATGAATAGCCTCACTAATGGTAACACTAATGAAGTGTACACATTGCCTCTATTTCAAGAGGTACAACAGTGTTGTATGTATTCATCTATAGTTTCTAGTTGTTGTACTGGCACACGTTTATGATCGTGAATTATTCATTCATGTTACCAAAGACAACAACCATAAACATATCAAAACTTTGAAGCAATGACAGTAAGAGAGTGTACTACTACTTGATACTTCAAACAGTTTGTTGTTCTGGTACCATAATAATGATATTGAAAATGAAAATCTCTTGTGTCATTAGAGATAATAACAGCAACAACAACAACAACAATGATTTTGAATTATTTACAAGCCAGCAGTGAAATATAATCTACTCGTGTATCATATATAGCAAATACTTCTGCAGAAAGCAAGCTAAGACAGACAAGGCAACTTGAAGACCAACAAAGGCTAAGAAATTAACTCAATTGAAAGTATGCACAAGGGTTTCATATAGGGTTACCAAGTGCTTAACATACATACATGCTAAATTTAAAATGTGTTTGAAGATCTTGAATCATTTAAAGCTTCTTGTTTGCCTCTTAAAATCTGTCATGAACATTTTTTAATTGTTCCATACGACCGTTTAGTCAGGTTTACAACCTAGTTTCTCGCATCATGCATGTTGGGTGTGTTCATTTTGATCAATGGTTGGCGGGTCCTGCATTCCAACAGATTTTTGACAATCTTTTCATGGCAATTTTATTTTTCCCTCAGCGTGTTTGCCAGCTCCTGTCTGCTGAGAGAAAATCACCAAAAGAAATATTTTTCATATTTCGCTTAGTTCGACATGTCTAAGTTAGGGTTCTAACCACATAGAATTCATTGTGACACCCGCAACCACTCGGAGTTTCTAATGAAGAGTATTAGACTGCCAATCAAAATACGCGACAGTTCAGTCATATATCAGTACCGGGTATGTACATATTAAGTTCTCTCTTCTCATCTCTGCAGCTTCTACAGAAATCATTTGCGAAGTTTCCAAGATCAGTGCAACACGTATGTGTGTTCGTAGTGCAATGCCCTGTAATAACCATGGCAACCGTACTGAGCGTGCTTCTTTCTTTGGTTACTTCCTACCAGCAGATTTCTGGCAAAAACTCTGAGAGTCAAATAATATTGCAATGAAATGTTTCTCAAAAATCTATCGTTCGGATTCCACTTTAAATTAAGGGTCCCATCACTCAGGTATAAAATTAAGACACACACAACATAAGTGGTGTGAGAAGCAAAGGTCGTAAGCCTGGCTGATTGTAATTAGCAATCATGTATGTATGTATGCATGTATCTGCGAAAGCTATTCAATGTCTTAGAGTTCATCACGTCAGAATTCAGTGCTTTGATGGCTGCCTGACTATCCACTCTTGGGAATATTTTCGTTCTCAATAATTTTCGCTGGTTTCTGTATTACCGACACCACCGCCTGAAAAAATTACCTACCAACTGTAATTTGGCTGCTTTAGGGACCGGGATATTCCGATCGATTTCAAATCTTACGTCCAACTTAGAGCAATCAGTGCATGTTTGTATGGAGTCCTTTGCGACCTACCTTTCCGGAATACATACATACAATCCTTCAGTCAGGATTACGACTTAGATTCTCACATAACTTATGTTGCGTATGTTAAATTTAAACATGAGCGGCGTGACGTACAATTGAAAGGCATAATTATTACCAGAAATAAGCTCCGAGGAATTCGCCGAAGAAATATTTTTTCTTATTTTGCTTTTTTTTTGGAAATGACTCACCTGAGGTTTGAACCATGGCCTCACGTCTAATATGCCAACATATTTCCTGCAAAGATGAGAAACTTGGTAACAGATTCGCAGGGGGTGGAGGAAACACTTTTCTACTCTGCTACAAGGCGGTGACGAAAACAATATCGCCTTTAGAGATGATGTACCGAACCCGATCGATGATAACGGAGTTCAGATTCCGCCGCCTAGCCATGAAGAGGTCAAAGTCGCGATTATGTGTCTTAAAAACACTAAAGCTGCAGGTACTGATGGCCTCCTTGCTGAATTGTTTACGACCAGAAGTAATGAGTTGGTAGGGCGCGTGCACCAGCTTATTCACAAAATATGGCTAGAGGAAAGTGTGCACAGCGATTGGAACCTCAGTATCCTCTGTCCTGTCTCGAAAAAGGGAGACCCTACAATATGCGCCAACTACAGGGGTAATCCCATAGGGGTATCCCACATAAGGTTCTTACAGGCGTGAACGACTGAAGCCACTCGTCAACACTGATTGGACCTTATCAGTGCGGTTTTAGACCTGGCAAGTCCACCATCAACCAGATCTTCACATTACGCTAAATGCTGGAAAAGACCCACGAAATACAAGTCGACACACACCATCTTTTTGTCGACTATAAGGCAGCCTTCGATAGCCCCATAAGGGGTCGTGTTTTTGCCGCAATGTCTGAGCTCGGTATACCTGCGAAGCTGATAAGGCTATGCAGAATGACGTTGAGCAATTCCTGCAGCTCCGTCAAGGTAGGAAAGGACCTCTCCGAACCTTTTGGTACCGTGCGAGGTTTCAGACAAGGCGATCCTTTATCATGCGACCTCTTCAACTTCGTCATGGAGAGTGTTCTGCGGAAGGTAGGAGTGCATCGCAATGGTACTATATTTCAAAAAAGTGTTCACTTGCTTGCGTACGCTGACGACATTGACACCATAGGGCGTACTGCTGCCTTTAGTGCTATTGAACGGAAGTATACTAAGATAGGTCTGGCAGTAAATGAGGACATACCAAAGTATATTTTATCGACAAGTAGAAACATTCGACGTATTGGATCTCAGATCACGGCCGATAACTATACTTTCGGGACAGTCAAAGAATTTATTTATCTTGGCTTCTCCGCTAACACCAAAAATGATGTCAGTCTGGAGATCCAGCGCAGGATAACTCTTGCCAGCAAATGCTATTATGGTCTCAATAGACAATTGAGTAGCAGATACCTCTCTCGTAAGACAAAACTAATACTCTAGAAGACGCTCATCCTCCCCGTGCGTCTTTATGGCGCAGAGGCATGGAACCTATTAAGCACTGATGCAGCAGCCTTGAGAGTATTCGAAAGAAAAGTCCTACGTATGATATTTTGTCCATTGAGAGTTGACGATGATTTCCACATCCGAACAGTTAGCTGTATGAGCTCCTAAACGACATGGACGTTGTGCAGCGCATTAACATCCAGCGGCTGTGTAGGCTCGGCCACGTCGTTCGAATGGAGGAGGCGAGACGGGTATTTGATGCGGGAAATCGGCGAAGAGGACGACCTTGTTTGCGTTGGAAGGACCAAATCTGTTAAGCCCTGGGATTGGTGTGACAACTGTCGTAGGCGCGCAAGAAGCAGAGGCGCCTGGAAGGGTGTATTGTGGCAGGCCGAAATCCTACTAGACCACGGCGACTTTCGGAATGGAAGTCCTAAATGTCACGTATCGCAGTGTCATGTAGAATCATATCGTGTGTCTAACGGAAATTGAATTTTATGATTGAAAAACACTTGCCAATAAACCCGAAACCAATAATTCAAAAAAAAAATTTCTTTAGTTTCTGAGAAACCTTTTTTTTATTTGTCACAGTTTTCAAGGCTATTAAAACTAAAATAAGTGCTTATATAAAGAAACTGAATAAATCTTAAATGTTTTCAATGTTGAATTACGAATGACTTGTTCCAAATATAGAACAGGCTTTGAGTGAATACCTAGCAATCCTCCCTGCTCACACTTGCTGGTAATAACAAGGAAAGCAAAAATTTAAACGTGACGCACAGTAAATTCCATTTAAAAATTCCTGCATACAAATGTGAACACAATCATCGTTCACATTTTATAAATAACAACTGCAACAACAACCACATAATGATTAAGGATCATACAAAATCAGCAAGAACAATAAACGAAATCGATCTCAAATTACTAACAAAAACAGGGCATTTAATTTGCATAAAAGGTTTCAGGAAATACGGAATTTTATTGAATTTCAAAGGAAAAACAATACTCTTCGAATATTGATCGCCACCAACCTTTCGTGATGTACAACAATAAAGAATAAAAAAAATTCTGCTGGTTTGATAATGCTTCACGTCACTTCTTTAACACTTTAAAACATACAAATACGATAATGTGGCTTTCAGAGGCTTCTCCTACCACAGATACGTGTGTGTGTGAGCATTTGTGTACATTTATTCTCCCCCAGATTTCAATAACATTTCAAAGAGTGTTGAAACCTACACCTACAACTGTCTCGAACATATATCATTATTCTTGTTGGCGACCGTTTTACACGAACCTGTCTTGAATTTTTAATTTGCTGGCTGCTGATGTTTGATGCCTCACTCACACTCAAATGCATTGAAAGTCGATCGTATTACAGTGGATAAGTAAATTCAATTGTTTGTTTTCTCCTTTAATGGTTTTGTTTGAGTTTAATTTTTTGTTGTTGTTGTTATTTAATGGTTTATTAATATGCCTTCAACATGGTTTATTTCTACGACGTTTATTGAATTTCAATTCATGCAACCTACACCTGATTGAATGGAAGATTTCTGTACAGTGCAGAGTAGCAGGGTATTTGGTTGAGAGTCAAAAAATATTTGCTTTACTTTAAGTTATTACAACAACATGAAAAAATATAGGTTTTCTGCGTCTTTACACGATGTCGTAACCCTTAAACGCTTAATTCTTTACGTCCTCAAATAACACTGCAAAAGCTGTCGTAATGCCTTTCTATCTCCCTTTCTGTCACACCTTCCAAGAGGTGTCTTTCGAACTTCAACACTTGTTGTATGAGTACGTGAACAAACAAAATTTATGACGAATTTATTATACCGATCATATTTCCTTGAAAACGGCGTCATTCTGTCAATGGCGAGCGATCTCCACATGAGATCCCCGAGCGCCCAAAAAATTCCAAAGCAGTCGCTGTTTGATGTGGATTTTGAAAAGAGGATATCGGTTCATACTTCCTTGAAAATGGCGTCATCCTGTCAATGGCAAGAGCTATTGGTCAATGAATACCAATTTTTTTTTGGGCATGAATTGAATGATCTGGACAGCAACGACGTTTGATTTCAATAGAACGGTGCTACGTGCTCATGGCAATTTCTATATATTCTGCACGCATGAAGATCTTGGTCAGCTCACGAGCAACTGATTTGGACTGGCCACCAGGATTGAGCAATTTGACCTCGACAGGCCTTTTCTTGTGGGGTTTTCTTAAGTCGCAATTGTATATGAATAAGCCAAAAACCCGAGGCCTTCAAATCCAACATAATCTTACCATCGGCCAAATTCAGGCAAACAGTGTCTCCCGAACTTCAACAGTTGATAACGACCATATTGTTGAATTTACATCTGTTAGATTACATACCTACACATACACACAAAATTTACCATTACAACCTTTCAGTCGGGGTTACGACCTAGCTTCTCACACCACTTATATTGTGTATGTTCATTTTATAGATGGGTGGTGGGACCTACAGTCGACTGCGAACGAAAGATTGTTTAAGAAACTTTTCATGGCAATTTTCCAACCTCTGTCAGATTACTTTACATTTATTCAGTCTGTTTTGTCAAATCTCCCTCTACATCAATATACAACTGACTCTGATCTTCCTCGAAACTCATCTTCAGCCATGACGACCAATTCTGGATGAATGGATACGTGAACAAGCAGAATTGTTCAATTTTTCTGCATCTTTTAAAAGAGTGCCTCTTTGTGGATCCAGAACTGATCTTGTAGCAGCAGCAAGAGTTTTTGGTCGCAGAGTTAAAATATTTCAAGCTCATAGGGAAACTTCCAAGCAAAAGTCTGTGCCATCGAAATATGTGCACAATTCAAATTGACCAAGAGGAACAAAAGACAGGACTCAACAATGCTATCTGATAGTCAGGTGTCCATTCAATCCACATAAGATACGAGAACATCCAAGGCATTTCGAAAAACTACTCTTTTGTCTGGATTTTGCTTTGGATTTTCATTGACCAGTTCCTCCTAATAATATACCTTCTAAAGCAACATACACATAGAATGAAAAGTGATTGAACTTCGGTTATCACATGTCCATTGTAATGATTTGGTATTTCAAATAGCCATGAAAAGTTTCTCAAAAATCTGTCTCAAAAATCTGTGACGACGAAAGGCGGAGACCCTGTTTTTGCCCACACTATACCTACTTACGTATGTCCACCGGTTCGACCAATCCATCATTATATACTAATTACTAACTAACTATATTATATTAATATATATTACTATATTATATACTAACTCTATACTTGTAATTATGTATATATTTAATTATATCCCGCATTTATTATTAGAATGAATAGTATTACTACTAGGAGTAGGTCTTTTGTTATTATGTTCGCTGTGAATTATTGAAAATACTATTTCTTTTCTTAATATTTTAGTATTTAAGTTTATAATAGGCCCCATTGTGCCTAAAATACATACATACATACATACATACATAATTGGCAATTACAACCCTTCAGTTAGGATTACGACCTAGCTTCACACACCACTTATGTTATGTGCGTTAATTTCATACGTGAGTGGTGGGACCTACAGTTTAAAGTCGATTCCGAATAACAAATTTTTTTTGAGAAACTTTTCATGGCAATTTTATTAGACTCAGAAATTTTGCCAGAAATCTGCTGACAGGAATTCGCCGGAGAGATATTTTTTCAAATTTCGTTTTGATGTCTGACCTGGAGTTTGAAACTCGGCCTTGCATCTAATAAGCATCACACTACCTACTAGACTACGGCGACTGTTGCATCAAAAAATATTAAAGTTTGCTGTATTTTTATACTCTTCTGCCAATTATGTTTGTATTGATCATGCATTCAGAGTGCTTCGACATTTACAAACATTTTACAAATTTTTTTTTCGTTTATGATAAATATTTAGCACGTAATTATCATTATAAATGTATACAGTAAACATGCAATCATACTCTTATTATAGTTGCTGCAGAAATATAGGAGGGTTGAGGAAAAAGTAACAGAGAAATACTCTAAAAAATTTAAAATATGGGAAAATAATCCAGATTTCACGTATAAAGGAAACAGAATATAGAAACACTATTGAGTTTTACCTCTGCCTTACTGCTTGCAATTATGTTACTGATGTTTGAAACGATAAGGATGCACTGCCACTCTCGACACACTACCTCCGATGCCTGTTAACGATATTTTCTCTAACGGAAGGCACTAATTATGTCACACACAAATTGCTAATGGCACAAGCAAGCGAACAGCAGTTCCGTATGGCTGTGACATTTAATGCTGCATTAAATTGCACATTTTGCTTGTATTTTAAAATTGAGTTTTTCATTCAAACTTTTAAATTCTTAGAGGGCAACTTTGAATGTAAAACTAATTTGTTTAAATGTTTTAAGTTTAAAAAGAACTTTTATTAAACCGTTGTCAATAATTTATTTCTTATTCTGTGCATAATTGTTTCCATTGTAGTCGTCATAGTCTACGGGGTAGTGGGTTGGCTTATTAGACGCGAGGCCACGGTTCAGCAATAAATCTTTTTTTCGCTCCTCAAAAGTACTCATGAAATTTTAGGTATGAGTGAGTCAACAGTATTCAAATTAAACTACTCTTATTCATTTATACTCACTACAACGTTGATTTATAAGTACTTGTTGCAACGTTGACATCAAACTCATACCATTCGAAATATGTTTGATTCATACGCATACTCATTCAGATTAATAAAATTTTAAAAATGCTTATAAATGATTAGAGTGACTCGAATCATTCACCAAAATTTACAGGCTTATTTGTTGTTGCATTTACAAAAAAATAATAAGGAATAAGACAAAGACAGCAAGCTAAGCAAACACTCAACCTTCTAGTGAGTATTGTATTGTAGTGTCCGTACGCAAATCATAATTATTTTGTGATTCGTGTAAATGTTGAGAAAGGACAGTCGAAATCAATAACATCATTCGTATTGTTAAGTACGAGTACGATGAGTACTTTTAACTTTGAATATGAGTAGTATGAGTATGATATTAAAATAAGTATGAATGCGTATAAATATCAGTAATTATGAGTATAACTCCAATCTACTCATCTTTTTGAATACTCATTGCTGATCTCTGGTTCAGACCCCAGGTCAGACACCTCCAACTAAACGAAATATGAACAAATATTTCTTCGGCAACAGCCTCTCTGCAGATTTCCGGCAAAAACTCTAAAAGTAACTAAAAAATTGTTATGAAAAGTTTCTCAAAAATCTGTTGTACGGAGTCAACTTTAAACTGTAGGTCCCGCCACTCATATATAAAATTAAATCACAGAACATAAATGGTATGAGAAGCTATGTTGTAATCCTGACTGAAGGGTTGTAATGTCCAATTATTTATGTACAAGTATGTACGTATTTGTTTGTTTAATCTAAAAATTAAATTTTAAATTCCTCGTATGCCTTTAAAATACACGAAATATTATGCGACAATAAAGCCAATTAGAAAGTGTAATTATTCCCTTTTTTCATTTAATTGTTAACTTTTGTTGCAATTCTATACAGTTTCATTCCGTTGCGTTGAAAAGCCAACCATATAATTGGAAGTAATGGTTTAAAAGGAAATGAAAGAAATTTCGCTGAAATATTTCCAAAAAGAGTTGAATTTCGTTTTTTGCAATCTTCCATAAAATTGTAAAAAATTATTTTATAAGTATGTATCATGGAATATATAATGACTAACCAACAAACAGTAAAAGCTAACAATAAGGACATTTGAGAAATTTTTATGGTGGCCCTCTCTTAAAGGAAAAGGTTCTACTTCCACCACAATCTATTCTTCCTGGGAATCAAACATTCTCTAAACCATACAGGGTTCAAAATAAATGTTGATTTATATTACAGAGCGTGATCAAGGATCTTAGAAAATGAGAAATCAGAAACTTTCGTCTCTTAATGGCAAGAGTAGTTCACTGACACATGAGGTGAAAGACAGTCTCTACCTTTTCTTCAAAACCTCAACTCCTCCAGAAGTCATTCATCGGAATGACCAAACCTACCAAAAGAACAGTGGCCGGCTATTGTACGATGGACTTGAAGCAGAGTCCAGCACTCGTAACATGAGTGCACAAATTAAATTAATTGAATCGATCGGATACCTATGCCCTGTAACAATGTCGAAAATTGCGATTGATTGATTCGAAATTTCTCTAAGAAATCCGGTGCATTAACGGACATGGGCGGACATTGAAACTGCTTTCGTAGAAGACTTTAATCACAGCCTGGCTGTCTGAGAAAATCGATAGATTTTCAGGGAAAATCCCGCCACTGAACGAGCATTAACCCGCTTTCAAGTACTTACTGACTTAATTGGGCATTGCAACTATTTAGTCAGGATTACAACCTGTTATTACACACCATCCACGTTTTTCTTCAATAATAATTTTCATACCACTTTGACGAGTAATTCTTAGAAGTTTTATATGGATACTATATAGTAGTATTAGAACAGGACTTTTGCGTGCCAATGATCTTCAAATTATACCCTCGGGTCTTCTAAGAGATTTTGGAAGTTTGGCTGTTGAGGCTACAATCTGGTTAAAGCTACATCTGTCAAATTAGTTGTCATTTATTTAATCTGTTTTATCAAATCAAAAAAAAATTAGGTCCACTTCTGAATGACTGGGTACGTGAATAACACTAAAAAATTTGGAACAATAACAACTTTCATGAGCTCGAAGAGCATTTAATGCATCTTATAAAAGTCAATGTCTCAAGTGTATTTTGAACTGTCGGCTTCCATATTTCTTTGATAACGATGTCGATTTGGCCATTATTGTCACCGGCGAATACCCTAGATCCATGGTTAACAACTTCTTTTGACCTGAATTGGATGATCTTGACAGCAACAAGTGTTTTTAATAGAACGAAGCTATTCTGCTCATGACAAATTGAATAATCTGCACTAGCGATTTGAAGGCATGATCTTCTTACGTGGTGGGGATGTGAACGGTGACTAGTTCATTTTCTTGTGAGGTTTTCTTAAGTAGCAGTAGTATCCGACGGTGAAACAACTCACAGCGACCCTCAAAGCTAACATAAACCATGCCATCGGTCAAATTTAGCCGAATCTATGAGCCATAGTAATGGAAAATTCAATATTTCGGATGAGTTACAAACAAGTTATGGTTAGCACTTGAGCGATGTTGTATTCCACAATATAATGGCAACAATAGGCCTTTGAAGTGAATAAAAAATGTCGATAACATTGCCCCCTCACACATTATTTCCGTTCGTAGGTCAACGACTTTGATATGATTTATAGCATTGACAACGAATGATTGTCCTGTGTTACGGTACAGCGCACCTATTGACCTTCAGGACACTTGCAAGTTTAACCTTTCTTAGGTATCAAATGCAGGACTTAAATGCATTTGATTTACTCATAATCTCCAGATATCTACAGTCTAATATTTATATTAGGCATGCAAGTTATAGTAAAATATTTAATTCTTATTCTTATCCTTATCATTTGAAAGTTCATTACAGATTCCGGTATAGGTTAGGTTGTAGTGGTAGCTTTGATACCAAAAGCTCACCTGAGCACGCGTAGTGGCCCGTTGCGACACCACAGGTGAACGCAGTCTCTGTACTGGCAAAGTTTCTACAAACCAAGGAAGAAGAAGAAGTTGGTCAGCGCAAGGGCTGCACATTTAAAGCACGACTAGCCCAGACTGGAAAACCAGTTCAAAAGTTTGATAAACGAAGCTATATCCTTGACATCATTGATGGATGATATCTCCATCAAGCACATAATGGTTGGAGAGCCAAATAACATAAATCTGCACCTAGCAAGAGATGGGCATTGACAAAGAAGTGGATAACAGTCTCCTCTTCTTCAGCGGATCTGCACGTGTCTTCCCATTACATAATGACCTGTAAGCAAGGCCGCTGTGATCAAGATGACTTTACGACCAAGTCCAAGTAACTGGTTGGTGCGCCTTCTATCCATCGAGAGCCAAGTGAGGCTAGCGGGGGAGAGTGCTCCTCATTGGCCCAGGATAGGTTCGCGTCTCGAAAGAATTGCGGCACCATGGCCAGCTTGATCAAGGAAAGTGGAATCTCCAATTCGATTGAAGAGGATTGCAGAGGTAGTGCACCAGCCCTAGCGAGCTTGACGGCTTTGCAGAGTACCAGAATATTACTGTGCCCGAGGACCCAGATAAGTGTGCCACTGTAGCTCCCAGAAAGAAGGTCGAGATAGCGGCAGCATTTCCAGACGATCCTGAAGTTATTCACAACATTCGACAGGGATCTGTCTGACTATCAGAAAAGATCAAGCTTCTGGTATAGTATTTCCAAAATTATGTTTAAAAAAACGTTAAATGAGTATCAAACTGAGTTCCGCGCTGATTCAAGTCATAAATGCATCCACTGCTTTTACCTGATATTTTTTTCTTTCATAAAAAATGTTTGTGTGTGAGTTTACATTTACTCTGTAAAAGGAGTGTCTCTATGCATATGATGGGTCTGTGGTATACTAACGGTGGTAGTAATTTGTTTCTTGTGTCATAATTTTCCATGTAATACGAGAAAAAGAGAAAAACTATTACGCTGATGATGTATTTTTTCTATTTTTATTATAATTTACATTCATTACTACACACATAAATATTTATTTCACTTGGTTATACACACACAAAGATATCATTACACAGGACCTGTATAAATGTGATAATTTCATAAAACACCCGGCCATAGGAGAAATGGAGCCTGGAATACTGGCAATAGTGAAGAGAGATACGGAAGTAGTGTTGGTTTATAAAAATTGTTTATAACCGAAACAGTTTAATTTACTTAATTAGTCGTGGTTATATACACACATACATATACACAGAGTGATACAAAGAAGGATTCTTTCTATATTTACTTATGGTATACAGTCAGTGATAACTGCAAACGTATTTTTGTTTCAGAAACAACTGGTTTGCCTAAGTATGATGGAGAGTGGAGGAGACTTCATAACGGTACTAATTAAATTTATAATAATAATGCAAATAAATGTACAACTATTTGTAAATGTCCCCTAAAGCCACGTCTAGCAAAATGATTAGTAGAACCAAACAGTAACAGCAAAATTTTAAAGGATACTTGCCTTTGAAAGCCAATATAATATTTATAAAAATTGCAACAAAAATGTGAGTGAACATACATATTTACACAAACAAAATTATACATCTTTCTACAGAGAGGGCGCTATTGATATCGTGGTGGATAAAGTCGAGTCCATTGATTCAGTAAACGATTGCCTAATACAAGTACGTCAATGAAGTGCAAGATCTGCCAAAAACATTGCCACTGTCCGTGTGGGTATGCAGGAAGATCCAATGCAGTCGAATTTTGCGTATGTGATTTTGGCTTCCAATCATAAAATATTTAAGGACCGTACAAGCGACATGTGCAGTTGGCAAGTGATCTTTATTTTTATCGAAAAATCATCTCAAGCAATGAGGCTTATTTCTGAATGTATAGGTACGTGATGAAGCAAAACCAGTGTATCCACCAATTTGGTGAGAACAAAGTTGTGGTTATATTGTCTTAGCATTTAATAGGGTATGGCACACGGCATTTCTACCGTAACCTATTTCTTTATGTGTTGGTAGTCAATTCTCTCGATTTATAATGTGTTTTCTCAGGGATCGTAGTATACATACGGTACGGTATTAATACATTGGAGCATCATCGCATTGTGGTTTGCGTTTCACTGTTCTATCGCTTGAGCGAAATAAGGAGACTTGTTTCGAAAATCGTGTATTCTTATGTAGCACCCGTCTTTCCCGAAAACTGCAATTGTGTGCAGTTGATTGGTTAGTGGGTCGCACCCTGCATAACAGACAAAATTCGTTCTTTAGCCAGACAATCCCTATATGTGGAATTCCCTTCCTGCAAAGGTCTTTCTTATCACTTATAATAAAATATAATATAAAAAAATTAAAATCTAATGCCAACAAACTTTACTCCCTTTGCCTTCTTTCCCATAACCCATGTTCCTAATTCCAACACAATGCACTGCATGGGTTGGGGCCAACCAGTGTGTGTTACATACACAAATGTATAATTGGTCATTACAATGCTTCAGTCAGGGTTACGAGCTAGCTTCTCACATCACTTAAGTTGTGTGTTTGAATTTTATACATGCACGGCGGGACCTACAGTTTAAAGTCGACTACGAATGACAGATTTTTGAGAAACTTTTTCATGGCAATTTCATTTACTCTCATAGTTTTGCCAGAAATCTGCTAAGAGGAAGTCGTCGAAGAAATATTTATTCATATTTTCAGTTTGGTGTTTGACCTGGAATTTTAACCGAGGCCCCAACAACACACTAACTACTATACTACGGCGACTACAATATTACAAAACAAAATTATACATCTTTCTACAGAGAGTGCTATTGACATTGTGGTAAGATAAAGTCGAGTCACCGATCGCCCAACACAAGTATGTACGTCAATGAAGCGTAAAATCTGCCAAAAACATTGCCACTGACCATGTGAGTATGCAGGGAATTTTGCGCAAGTAATTTGTTGGCTTATTAGACATAAAGCCATGGTTCAAACCCCAGGTCTCCAACAAAAACGAAATTTGAAAAATATTTCTTAGGTGAATTCCTCTCAACATATTTCTGTCAAAAACTCTAAGAGTCAAATAAAATTGTCATGAAAAGTTTCTCAAAAATTTTTGGTTCGATGTAGACTTTAAACAGTAGGCCCCGCCATACATGTATAAAATAAACACAATCAACATAAGTGGTGTGAGAAGCTAGATCGTATCAAACGGAAGACGCGTTAAGAAATATTTCACTTCACATTCATATTTGCACCATTTTTATACGTGTAAGAATGGAATACAATTCCCATGTATGGACTGGTGCCTCAAAATCTATTTTGTACCGCTTACAGCTGAGGGCCAAGGTATTTATTTAAGATGGTAGAGTATACAACTATGTATATTGATTCATTAGATCATCGTTAAAATGTGGCTTGTGTTTTACTGTTCCATTGCAACTACAATGGATTTTGCTTAATTGAGATTAGAGAAATTGTTCCCGAAAATCATACATTCGTACGAAGCAACCCTCTTTCCAGCAGAGCACAATTGCTTGTGATTGTTTAGCCAGTGAATTGCACACTGCATTACTATCGTACTATCCGCATGTAGAACGCAATATCTGCAGGGGTTCTTTCTGTTACCTTTTTAAAAACGTTTAAAATATGAGTTCGTTGATTGGGAACAAAATAAAAAAATTGTTTTTAGATTCAATTAAATTATTAATTGTTCGCACAATTTTATGTGCCACTGTTCACAACTTGATGTTACAACAACAATTTGCTTAGTTCATTATTCTTTTTTACACTTCTACTTGCGAACGCATTAACAACTGTTCGGTAGAACTTTACAACGGCGATCTTCAAACTACGACTGTTCTTTCCATAGAAGCGATGTTATATAAAAAGATTATTTAAAATTTAGCAATCATAACAGCTTCTACTTTTGTGTACCACCGTATATAACTTGATGTTACAACAACAATAATTTGTTTAGTTCGTTATTCTTCTCTGCTCACACCCTTTTCGTAAGCAATACCACTTGTACGTTAGATCTGTATAGCGGAGATCTTCAAAAAACGACTGTTTACTTCGCACGCAAGGCGTCTTCACACAAGACTGACTTAATTCTTACTACTACTGGTTACCTGCTTTTCTTCCCTTTTTATATGCCCACATAAACAGTCTGATGTAGGTTCTTGAAGTTGTAAGTTGTTGGTTTCTCTTCCTCGAGAGCTCCATTGCGACTTCATTGTTGTTTGCGTATTTTGTTCACATTGCTCGCTCGCTTACTTGTTTATCCTGTTCTCTTTCATACTGATGTTGTTGGTTTACTTGTAATAAGTTCATTGTATTCGTTTGTGTAGCTTTTACTCATTTTGATGTTACACGATGTTACACCGTTTCCATTTTCGGAACACAGAAAAAAGGCTGAAAGCTAAAGTCCACAAACACTACTCTCTCTTCCAAAACATATTTTCCTATTTCAAAACATTGCACTGCATGAGTTGGGGCCATCGCCTAAATGTTGGTCTTATAAAAAGCGGTCGAATTTGGGACAATACTAATCCAAATGAGATTCAGAATGAAAAAGAGATTCCAATGCATCATGAAGAAGTCACTGTTTGGTGTGAATTTTTGGTGTGGCGGTAACATCACTCGATGTTTCTTTGAAAACGTTATTGGCCAGACCATTACTATCAACAGTGAGCTGTGTAGGTTGATGATTAGTAATTTATACGGGCTATGGTATGGTATGGTATGGTATGTATGACCGGCAGTCAATTTTTGTTTTTTTTTTCTTCACTCATATTGGGTATCCAATATGGGTTCTTATGTACTATTGCTGACCGGAAAAACTAAAAATATTTCTATTTGATTTCCTTTAAATTTTGCTGTCTCAAATTATGAAAAATTTGTTTAGCAAACTATTTTAATTGATGCTTTCAACAGACCGCCCCTAAGATGCAAGCCACTTATGTATGAAGGAAGTGTGATGAAATATCATCAATTTTAATTATGAAAATCAAATGCCAGCGATTGTCTTTTATCTTAACTAAAAACTGAAGACTAAACATTATTCAAATTTCAAACAAAAATTAAAATTAAAGTTAAAAATAAAAAATATTTCGTTGACATTAATTGATGGGCTGCATTTGAAAATGGCTAACGAAAAAAAATATTTAAATATTAATCAATATACATACGTATTAAAAATTTAATTAATTTATTTCAATAAATATTGTTTAATTATATGTTATGCAGTTGAATAAATACAAGAGAAAAATTTTTTAACAATTTATGTTCACTGAAGAAAAGAATTCTTAACACGAAATAACTACGTATTCTAGGCAGCACTTGCATATGTAAGTTTTTAATTCAAAAGGAACAAGAAGACCTATTGCTTTTATTTATTATTCTCCCCCCTTCTTCTAATATCATTTATTAATAATAAACACTCGTTCAAATACAAATAGACACTTACAAAAAAATATGGGTGGTCGTTGTAATACTCGCATGATACAAAAAATTAAAAAAAAAATAAAATGAAGTTAATGAATGGCTTTCTCAATAGGAACCATAATTCCCATTTTTATTTGAATAACAACAACAACAATATTGTTTGTTACTACAACAACTTGTATTCAAACTCTTGAATGAATTGATGGCCTTGAATAGCATTCAAACTCCACTGTGTGTGCTTTCCAACTGACTACATTAAACATATTCAACCGCTGACAGCCAACAATGGTTACAAAATAACACAACAAGACACATGCTCATGTGTCAATATCAATTGATAGTCTCTGTTAAAGATGTGTTTAACTTTGTTGTAGATCTGTTATACAGTAGGCGTCAAAAGAAACTGTACAATAAAAAATGTATACATTAATAAACTACCGTTATTTTTATTTTAAAATTAATAAAAAACGAAATTTAAAAAAAATTTCTTCTGCGATTTGCTCTCAGCACATTTCTGGTGAAAAGACTGAGAGTCAAATAAAATTGCCATGAAAAGTTTCGCAGAAGAAATCTGTTGTTTGGAGTTGATTTTAAACTGTGGGTACCGCCATAAGGTGGTGTGAGAAACCACCGCAACATAAGGTGGTGTGAGAAATTAGGTCGTAATCCTCACTGAATGGTTGCAATGGTTAATTATGTATGTAAAGTCAGTTGAACATATTTTTTTTTTAGTAAAAAGCATGCTGTCAGCGCCTATTTTCAATATCACAACAGTGTGATAATTTCAATCTGTAATGGGTTAAAGCTGTATTTGAGCATTGCAAAGGCCAAAGTGTTAGATTCGTTTACCAAAGTTCACTTGAACACGCATAGTGGCCCGTTGTGACGCCGGTATTTCCCGGGAAATTTTTGACGGGAATTCCCGGAATTTTTTTTAAATATTCCCGGGAAATACGGGAAATTTTAAATTAACGTATTCTTGTACACATTCTTGGAAAAAGTAGCGATTTTTAAATTTTCAACGATTTATAACAAAAAATAAATTGAAAGTGTTGCGATTTCATAATTTGTTAGCGATTTTAGACTGTTCTGAAAACTAGTAAATAGACTGGTCTGTAGACTAGTCTACAGGCTAATCACTGACTACTCTTTTGACTTGTTTATGGACTAAAATCATTTAAAAAAGTTGTATTGAAAAAATAAAGCAGAAAAATAATTCTTTGTATAAATTGAATTATTTTCTTTATTTCAGAGAATTATAATGAAGCTATTGACAACATAAGGAAAATCAAATAATCAAAATGTTCAAAAAAGCCCTTTATAAATGCTACTTTTCAAAAATATGTAAAGGAAGAATTCAATAAAGGGTATCATCTAATCCTAGATGTACGAACTAGGTGGAACAGCATGGTTGGAATGATACAATCATTTCCAAAAATTAAAAATGCAAGAAGATATTTCCGTTGCACAAGTATATCAATCAAGAAATGTGAAATTAAAAACAGACAACTTATTTAAAAGAGAGCTAGCTCTATTTGAAGCTAGTACAAACAGAACCAAAAATTTAGACATACTTTTTAATCCATTGTTAACCTAAAGCCCACTTCTGTAGAAAACGAACGTGTTTTTCGTGTTAGAATGTCTGATGAGTTATAAAATGCACTAATAATTTCAAAAACTCATTGTTTGAAAACTTAGTTGTTCGAAAATTTTTTAAATTTTTATTTTTAAATAATATTTTTAATTAATTCTAAATAATAACTGATCTCAAAATGTTATCATTAATCTATTGGCCTTTGTTTATACAGTATGAATTTAAATGTAATTTATTTAAGATTTCGAATATTTTATTCCCGTTTCCCGGGAAATGAAAAAGTCCGGGAATTCCCAAACTCTAGTGACGCCACAAGAAAGCATCGTCCCTTTACTGAATGAATTCCAATAAACTAGGGAAGAAGTTGGTCAGCGCAAGGGCTGCACATTAAAAGCACGACTACCCTACTCTGGAAAACCAGTCTAAAGGTTTAGTAAACGAAACTATATCCTTAACATCAGTGGATGATAACTCCGTGAAGCTGACAAAGAATAGATAGCCAAATAACCTAGGCACTTTGCAAGAGATGGGCATTGCCAAAGAAAGGGATAACAGTTTCCTCCTCTTCAGCAGATCTATACCCGCGGCAGAAATCGTCATATGGGAGATGTAGTCTTTCTGTGGGTCTTCACATAACGCAATGAACATGGCCACTGTGATCGAGATGACATTATGATCAAGTACGAGTAGTTGGTTGGAGGGCCAAGTGAGTTTGGCAGTGGAGCAAGATTCCTCATTGACATAGCATATGTTGGCATCCCGAAAGAATTTTCGCTCAATTGCTAATTTAACCGAGATAAGTGGCATACCCAAATGGATAGACGTAACGAAAGTTGGGCTACGAAAGGAGTGCACCAGTTCTGGCAATTTTGCTAAAAAAATTTTGGGCAATCTCCATAATTGATAAAACTTGAGTTTGGTAATTGTTAGAATTTTATCCACAGTGTACAGTTTCTTTTAACGCTCACTGTATGAATAGAAACAGAAAACAACACCCTACAACCTGTTTATTTTAAAACCTTTAAATTCATTCAGAGCAACAATAATCTTCTGTGCAAGATCACAACCTAACTTCATTAAGATTTAAAAAACAATTTGGCTTTTAATGTGTCAGAGATAAGCAACATAAATTTTATTAGAAGTGGAAATAGGAGTTAAAGTTAAGCTCCTTAATTAATTCAAATAAGTTTCATTATGTCAACAGATTACTGTGGGAGAAATCTATAAAATGCGATAATAATGCTACGTTTTACGGAATTAACAACACTATGCCCACCATGAAAATGTTTGTGTGGTCAGTCGACTCAGAATATCTTCTTAAAATACATGTGTAGTCCGGCAACTATGTACTTATGTATTCCAGGGCTTCATATATAATTTCTGATAAAAGTACAGGCCAGACATTCTATAATCCAGACTGTCAGAAAATCCTGTAGCATATGCTTTGTGCCCAGGCTTGGTATTACTCCATTTGTTTTTTTTCACACGGCAAATAAAGTTGTTGATCTTAAGATCGATAGACTAAAACTACAATCAGTTTCTTAGCACTTTTCTTGATGTCTTATCGTGAAATTTCGCAGCTGTTTCGACGTTCTCTCTGGGCGCTTTAATATCTCACTTGTTCAAGTCCCAGGGCACACACATTCCAGGCAACTCCAAGCTCGACGAACTTGCCATAACTGGTGCACTCTTTTCGTAACCCAGCTTTCGTTACATCTAACGATTTGGGTATGCCACTTACCTTGGGCGAAAATTCTTTTGGGACGCCAACTTATGCTGGGTCAATGAGGAATCTTGCTCAACTGCCAGTCGTACTTGGCCCTTGATGAATAGAAGGCGCACCAACCAACTACTCGGACTTAAAAGTAGCCATGGTCATTGCATTACGCGAAGCCCCACAGAAAGACTACAGCTCCCATCTAACGACTTCTGCCGTGTGTGCAGATCCGCTGAGGAAGAGGAATCTGTTATCCATTTTCTTTGTCAATGCCCATCTCTTGCGAAGTGCAGATTTTATCATCCATTGATGTCAAGCATATAATTTCGTTTATTAAACCTTCAGGCTGGTTTTCCAGCGTAGGACAATCGTGCTTTTAATGTGTAGCCCTTAAGCTGACCAACTTCTTCCTTAGTTTAGTGGAAGTACAGGGAATGAGCTTTTTTGTAGCATCGAAACTGGCCACTGTGCGACTTTGTGCAATGCACAAATACGCCCTTAATTCATTACAGTTTGCCATTCTCACACTGTTGTGATATTGAAAATAGCTGCTGACAGCATGCTTTTTATTAAAAAATATGTGCAACTGCCTTTACTTACATAATTGATCATTACAACACTTCAGTGAGTATTACGACCTAGTTTCTCACAACACCTTATGTTCCGTGTGTTAATTTTATAAATTCATGGTGGGACCTACAGTTTAAAATCGACTCCGAACGACAGATTTCTTCTGCGAAACTTTTCATCGCAATTTTATCTGACTCTCAGAGTTTTCGCCAGAAATGTGCGGAGAGCAAATCGCCGAAGAAAAATTTTTTAAAATTTAGTTTTTGGAGGAGATGTTTGACCTGTGGTTTGAAGCGTGGCCTCGCTTCTATTAAGCCACACACTAACTAGACTATGGAGACTACAAAACTATCATTTCCATCGGGCAACGTTTTTATCGTAAATTCATCTCCAGCGATGAGATCCCTTTCTAGATGTATGAGTACGTGAACAAACAAAATTTTCGAATTTGAGATGATACCAGTCCAAATGAGATCAATAAGCGTCTAATACATCGCATAAGAGTTACTGTTTGATACATTACTTTGAGGACGACGTTGATCAGACCATCACTGTCAATGGCGAGCACTATATATTCATGATTATTAAGTTCTTTCGGCCTGAATTGGATGATTTGGATACCAACAACCAGTAGATAGCACTAGGTGGAACTCCGATCATGCCACATTGTATAATCTGCACGAACAATTTGATGGAATGGATATCTCAATTGAAGGTGATATGAACTGACAACCGAGAACTTTCGATTTAACACTTTAAAATTTTTTCTTACGGTGTTTATGTTCCACACAAAATGACATACAAATTTTCGCTGATATCTCACACAGCAGCTGCCGCGCTGACCAATTTCCTCTATGTGTTCGGTGAAATTTGTTCAGTGCTGGAACTGAGCTTACTCGTGGGCCGTTATGCTTGCTCAAGTGAGCGTTTGGTATCAAAACTTCCACTCCAAACTACCTACGTACCCCACACATTTATTAAAATTTAAAGATAGGAAGCCTTTCAAGATCCGGTGCTTCCAAGTAATGTGTGTAAAATTATTTCATTCAATTTACTTTTCCTGTAATTATATTCAGAAAGCGACATAATTAATCTGAAATGAATGGTCTAAAGTCCTTAGAACCCCTGGTTGTAAGGAATTCTTTCTTTTTAAACTAAAACTAATGAATTCCAAGTGGAATTCGGAAGCTTAAAAAATTCTAAAAACTGTTATACGGCCTGATATTACATAAATAAGCGAAGAAAATACTCCTATAACTTCTAGTAATTTTTGCAAAAATGCTACACCCTTAAGTCGTTAATGACCGTCTGTTTTCATTACAAAACAACAAGAAGAAGAAAAAATTCCCTTTCATTTGTTGCACACTTTGTGGTCACATTTTATTACAAACGCTGTAAATGCAAATTAAAAAACAAAAAAAAAATGTTTTTCTTTGTCGACTTATGCCATTTCATGTCCGACTAAACATAGCAGGGAGTGAAGACGTATGCAGTATTCAACGATTCTTTGTTTTACCAGTCAGTTGGTCATTATTTGTCAAACAGACAAGACTAGACCAAACGATGCCACACACACACCGTATCACATCGCATTATAGTAAAGCAACGATCGCTTTCTTTTCGTTCTTTAGTTTTTAGCGGACCTTGGTTTTATTTTTTTGCGTTGCTAATGGCTTTATTCTATGCAAACTTGTTAGCATGGCGTCCGTGTTAATCATTTCAGATATTATGGAGCCTTCTTAAGATTGAATTTTGTGTGGAAATTAGAAAATGTTTTCACAGAAATAAAGTGAGGTTATTGTCACTATCATAACCACAGTGTTATTGAAATATTTTTCTATGTTTGGAAATTTTTTCATATATTGGTGACCTTAACATCAAAGAACGTACAGGATAGCTAGAAGAAGTTTGAACACAATAAATATGAAACATTACGCGATCAAATATCGTGTCAAATACAACAAAAGGTTGCACAATCATTCGAAGTGACTAAAGCTGACATTTCTAAGCGTTTAAAAGAACTAGGATTTGCTAAAAAGCAAGAAAACTGGATGTCACATGAACTAAAGCCGTGAGATGTTGAAAGATGATTGTGCATGTCTCAAATCCTGTTTGAACGCTTTAAAAAAATCATGTTTGCCTCGAATTATCACTGGTGATGACACATGGATTCATTACAACTGCAAGCGCAAGAAATTATATGTGAAGAGCACAAAACGAGCAAAGTCTATGGCCAAATAGAATATCCATTGCGCCAAGGCAATGCTTTGTATTTGGTGGAATCCCTTTAGTCTATTAAGTTGGCTGATTAGACGTGAGGCCTCGGTTCAAACCCCAGGTCAGACATCTCCAACAAAACGAAATATGACCGAATATTTCTACGGCGACTTCCTCTCAGCAGATTTCTGGCAAAAACTCTGAGTGTAAAATAAAAATGCCATGAAAAGTTTCTCAAAATCTGTTGTTCGGTGTCGACTTTAAACTGTAGATCCCTCCGCACATGGATACAATTAACACACACAACATCAGTGGTGTGAGAAGCTAGGTCGTAACTCTGACTAAAGGGTTATAATGACCAATTATGTGGGATTAAAAACGTGTGATCCATAATGAGTTTCTAAAACCGGATCTGACTACCACGGGAGGTCTATACAGACAACACTTTTATTTCGTTTGAAGCGACCATTTGCGGGGAAAACGAACTAAAATGTAATCAAACATGAGATTTTAATTATCACTTACGCTCTGCCACGTATAGCAACCTCTGTCGAAAACTATTTAGAAAATACTGGATGAACGTATTATCTCACCCGACATCCAGTACAAACCTTGGCCTTTATGGCCAACATTTGTTTACAGTATGTAGCGTTACTTTCTATAAAATTAAAAAATATTGCAGGTCACTCATGATGTAAAAGGACTAATTGAAGTAGCATTGTAAAGAGTGGGGCATTTAAAAGTTTAAATTTAAAAATTTAATAAAACGAAAACGGTTTGAAATTTGGCCAAATTTATTATTATTTTGTTGTGAAGTACAGTTGTTCCGGCTAGAAAGGAAATATTATTTCATTCATATGACCGCGGTTGCCCTCATGGTATCTCATTCGATCAGACCAATTTTCGTCCACTTTTTCGAGTGTATGGTGTAGTATCTCAGCAATGGCATTATTCAATTGTCTCTGGTTGGTCCGGCATAACACTTTTCTTTAACAGCGCCCAACAGAAAATAGCCCAACGGTGGCAAAGTGCAGCTTCTTGTCGACCAATTGACATCACCATTTCGACTAACTAAACAGCAACCAAACGTTTCACACAATAAATCGATTGTGGCTTGAAATATGTGGCAAGTTGTACTATCTTATTGAAAGCAAACAACGTTTACATCACTGCCATGAAGAACGGGTACAATCGGTTATCAGCGTGCGATAAGTGTCTCCATGGACAGTAATGGTTGCGACGTCCTCACTTTCAAAAAATATGGGCCAAAGACGATCGCTCCTCTAGCCGCACTAAGCAGTCACTCTTAATGGCTTGTCATTGGCTTCTGTAAGACCACGTGTGGGTTTTCTGAGCATCAAATACGGCAATATTGCTTATTAACGTATCCACCAAGATCAAAATGAGCTTCATCTGAAAAGATGATTTTTTTTTGGCAAAATCGACATCATCGTGCAGTTCCTCGTAGGCCCATTTATTCTAATAAATTCCAACGTTGCTCGTCTTGCTTAAAATATTAAAAAAAAGTTTGAATTTATTTCTGTTCAATCATGCAATGCAGGCCTGTTGCTTTATTACACCCATGCATGTTTTTTATCAGTCAGTTCATCCATTTATTTGTATTCATTTTTTTGTTGTTGTTCTCTCTAAGCATGCGCAACAGTTTTCCATGCTCTGTTTTTCTTTTCTTTCTTTTGAATTCTCGTCTCGTTAGTCTCTTTCGTCTTTTCATTTCTGATAAATGCCGTGTGACATTTGCATTATAAATGGTCTGTTAAAGAGCCGTAACCGAATTTAAATACTGTGTCTGATTTCTTTATGAATTTCTATCCAAATGTATTGCATGATATTTTACTTTATTTTTCTCAATTCATCAACACTTTATTTATCATAAATGACGGTTTTGATCAGAAAAAGAGAGAAAAAAACACGCAAGGCATACAGCTGTAACGAAGTTTAATAAAAAACTCACGTCTTTTTTATTTATAAGTTTCATTTTCCGAAGAATTGATGCATTTGGAATACAAGAATAGCTTTAAAACATAATGTTAGGAAAACAGAAGTACATTTTCCATACTTACTTAATTCGCCATTAACAACCCGATTAACGGATTTCGGCCTGCCGTAACACATCCTTCCAGGCGTCTCTGCTTCTTGCACGCCTACACCAATTAGTCAAACCAATCAATGGCAGGGCTTCCTCAATTTCCTCGTCCTCTTCGCCGATTTCTGCAGATCCCCACATCAAATACCCGTCTCGCCGGAGCATCCTTCTCCATTCGAACGCATGGCCGAGCCAGTGCAGCCGCTGGATGTTAATACGCTGCACAACGTCCATGTCGTTGAGGTGCTTATACAGTTCACTGTTGGATCGGATGCGGAAATCATAGCCAACCCTCACTGCATCTTACGTAGGACTTTTCTCTCGAACACTCTCAAGGCTGATGCATAAGTAGTTAATAGGGTCCACGGGTAGGATGAGCGTCTTGTAGAGTATTAGTTTTGTCATACGAGAGAGGTCTCTGCTACTCAATTGTCTATTGAGACCAGAGTAGCACCTGTTGGCAATAGTGATCCTGCGCTTGATCCCCAGACTGACATCATTTTTGGTGGTAATGGCGAAGACAAGATAAATAAATTCGTTGACTATATCGAAAGTATAGTTATCGGCCGTTATCTGAGATCCAATACGCCGCACGTCTCTACTTGTCGATAACATATACTTTGTTTTGCCCTCATTTACTGCCAGACCTATCTTAGTAGACTCTCGTTCAATAGCACTAAAGGCAGCAGTAACATCTCGCTTGGTACGCCCTATGATGTCAATGTCGTCAGCTTATGCAAGCAACTGGACGCTTTTTTGAAAAATAGTGCCATTGCAATGCACTCCCGCCTTCCGCAGAACACTCTCCCTGACGAAGTTGAAAAGGTCGCCTTTTAAGGGTTCGCCTTGTCTGAAACCTCACACGGTATTAATAGGTTCGGCTGCTGGAATTGGTCAACGTCATTCTGCATAGCCTTATCAGCTTAGCAGGTATGCCGAGGTCAGACATTGCGGCAAAAACACGATCTTATGGGGCTATCGATGGCTGTCTTATAATCGACAAAAAGATATTGTGTGTCGACTTATTTTTCGTGGGTCTTTTCCAGGATTTGCGTAGTGTGAATATCTGGTTTATGGTGGACTTGCCAGGTCTGAAGCCACACTGATAAGGTCCAATCAGTGTTTTGACGAATAGCTTCAGTCGTTCATTCAATACGCCCGTAAATACCTTTTCGATAGGAATTCCGTAAACAGGATATCTCACTTGGATGTTTAACAGTAACGCTCTAGCATTTTCCAGAAAGGCTGTTGCATGTAATCACAATGACCAGGCCAATTAATATAGAAGCTCTGAAAAGATAATTCAAATCCATATAAGACTAAACCTTACTTACTTGATTGGTCATTACCGCCATTTAGTCAAGATTACAACCTAGACTCTCACACCAACCACGTTGTGTGTATTAATTTTGTTCTTGTTTAATGTCGCCTATGAACGACAGATATGGAAAACTTTTTATGGAAATTTCATTTAGTCTCAGAGTGGTTGTCTTTTCCTTCAGAAATCTGCTGAGGGGAAGTCGCCGTTAATGTTAATGTGTGTGTTAATTTTATCTATGTGTGACGGTACAATGTGGCAATTTTATTTACTCTCAGAGTTTTAGCTCTCAAGTTTTTTGCAAGCTGAGGGGAAGTATCCTAAAGAGATATTTTTCTCATATTTTGTTTCAATCAAGCCAATACATTGCCTACCAAAATACGAGTGCCGCTTTCTTCAAAAATTCTCTTACAGTCCTTGAAAAGCCTTAACTCTTATTTATAATCTGGCTTCCCGATTAAAAACCACTGAATTAGTAACATTGTGGAGTACTACCAACTAGATTTAATCGTTCTAAAGTCCTTCAACTCACATATTTACGTGGTAGGCATCAATTCATTTGATTTCAGTAGTAATTTGCAGAGCATTCTTCTAGAATGACTTCTGAACTACTTGGAACAATAGAACTTACAGCTTTCGTGTTTCCTACCATTTTCTTTATACACGCTACCAAGATGTTGGTGTTTACAAGAGGGTCACACTCTACCTTGCCATCTAACTAAATTACAGGATATGGCTCATGACTAGCCACAAATGGTTTTAATTATAGAGGACAGAGAGAATGTCTAACCGATTTACCAAGCCCCTTAAAACAAGGTACGCAGCAGCGTTCTGCAGTACCACTGAGCGCTTGAGCGTCTTACTTGGCATGCCAACTGTATGGTCGATGAGCTCGGCAGAGCAGGTACACTTTTTCCTAAGCCTTCTCCAATCGAATTGGGTATGCCACTTACTTCGTTAAATTGGCCATTAGGCATCAGTTTTTTCGGGACACCAACCTATCCTGCTTCAGCGAGTAATCTTGCTCCACTGCCAGACTCAATTGGCCAAGAATGGACAGGAGGCGTACCAATCAACTACTTAAACTTGATTGCAGTGTTATCACGATCACAGTGGCCTTACTTACAAGCCATTGCGTTATGAGAAGACACGCGGAAAGATTGCAGTTCCTATCAAACGATTTTTGCCGAGGTTGTGGGTTTGCTGAAGAGGAGGACAACGTTGCCCACTTTCTTTGTCAATGCCAATCTCTTGCGTGGAGCAGCTAAACGGAGTTATCATGCATATGACCGTATGGATTTATCTTCGTTTATTAAACTTTCAGGTTGGTCTGCATAGGAGAGTCGTGCTATAGTATGCAGCTTATGCGCTGGCCAACTTTTTCGATGAGTTTGGTGGAATACGGTTAGTACAAGTACTGAGCTTATCTGTGGCATCACAATGGCCCACTATGTGAGCTCAAGTAAACTTTGGTATCAAATCTACCACTCCAACCTATGTATCTTGAAAAAATTATCAGCAAAAGAAGCCGACGAACTCAAGGCAGTTGCATTAATAGAAAGTCATGTCATGCAGTGTCATTTTTACAATTTTTTTTTGTTAACAATCAATGAAAACTTTCATATTTATTGTTACAATATTCAGAATAAATTTCGTTGAAAAAAACAAATAAAATTAGAAAATGCGTTGTCACATATTCGTTTCTATTCATGCCTTTGTACAGCGAGCAAGCATTTTGTAGAGCGAGAATTGAGACAATAAACCTTTGCTTTTCTGTGTCATTTTTATTCTTCTTTTTTCTTTTCTTTATATTGTGAGATATTCATCTTCCATTGTATTTCCACTTATTAATTTGAACTCTTATGCGGCATAAAAAATTCATGATTGATGGTCATGTATGCCTGCATGATGTGATTGCTATTTGCTGTACGTATACTTGCATTCTGTAACGATGTAGGAAGAAGGAATAGTTGTTATCGCATGAAGATCGTTTATTTCGGTACTCATTAAATCATTCATTTGTCAGTCAAAAATGAATTCTACTGTAGTCTAGTACAGAGGCTCACTGTTAGAATTTATACAATGTGGGCTGCATACATGCGAGAACTATCATTACGCGAGTAACGTACATATTAGACGCTGACTGCAGCTTAATTATTATGGTAATATGTGAATATGAATATGCTTTGCTTACCTTGGAATTCTTTCAATTTCAAATACATAACCCAAGAAAATAAATTTTTTAAATAAAATATCTTACCTTAATCTTATCTTAATAAATTACTTACTTACTTAATTTGCTATTACAACTCTTCAGTCAGGATTACAACCTAGTTTCTCGCACCACCTATGTTGTGTGTGTTAATTTGATCAATTAGCGACTGCAGTTTGAAGTCGACTCGGAACGACAGATTTTCGGAGAAACTTTTGTCAAATTTTGGGTCGATCTCAAGCCACATGCAATCCAAAAGTTATTGCTTAGTATGGATTTTTTACTAGCGGCGTCTTTGGTACATATTTCTTTGATAACGATCTGGACCAGGCTACTATCACTGTCAACGGTGAGCACTGTAGAACGTAATTTCTAACTTCGTTTGTATCTGAATACCAACTACAAGTGGTTTTAATACGACGGCGTTACATGCTACACAGCTAATGTCATTTTTTTTTACGCTGAGGAGGAGTAAATGTACTTAACCGCACCATAGGGGTAGTCGTCACTATCCCCCGTGTGTGGGGCCCTCACCCACTAAATCTCCTCCTCCTCTTTTGGACTCCATATGCCCACTCCGGAGCTACTGTGGTATCACTTCGAAGTGGAGTCCGTCTGGCCATTTGGCCCCTTCTTATCCATATCCGCGTCCGGATTGCGTAACGAATTCCATTCTACTTCTCTCATCCAAGTCAATTTTCTTAGATTTTAGTAAGACTTCAGCATATCTGACTATACTATTCTAATTCTCCTCACTGTTCAGAATGCCAAATTGGATATTGTGCACGAGCGGTTTGATGATTGAAGGCGATTTCATTCCGCAAGACTTACATATGTACTACACAGCTCGTGACACATTGGATATTCTGCTTGAGCGATTGGATGAGTGAATGTGATATGCAGTGGTCAGCGAGATCGTACGATTTGACTTGAGAATTTTTCTGTAGGATTTTTATTCCACACATAAGACATGAAAAGGTTTTTTATACGATTGCAAAATTTCGAAGATATCTCACGTATACATACATAAATTTTGTTATGAAAATGAAAAATCTTTTACATAGTTTAACATTAAAATTATAAACAAGAGCAAAAAAAATAAAACAATGTAGTAAACAAACCTGTTTACAAATTATCGTACTGCTTAATATAACAACAAACACGAGCATAATAAAAATGGTAAGCAAGTAAACAAAAATATGCTAACAACACTACAATAATAAATGTAAACAACCAGAAGGCGAAGCTATGAACGTTCGCCTTAACGAACATTCATCCGACCGTTTACTTTGTCATATAAAAGGCAAGGCAAAGCAGGCAACTGAATGAGTGAAGTTCAGTCAGTCTTGTGTGCAGACGCGGTGCGTTGGAAGAGAATAATCGTGGTTTGAAGAGGCTTCTGGGCATGTAGCGGAAGTTTCTGTGCCAGGGGAAACTGCGACAATCAATACATTGTCCACTGTTACTCCTATTGTGGACATTTGTCCATCTATTGCTGATAACCCAACTGGTAGTTCTATACTGAAGTCTGCAAATTTGGTTGAACTGAGTCCAAAGTGTACTCTATCTCCTTTACCTTTACCTCTAGGTGATGTCACTTCTCAAGCATCTTCTAAACCGTCTTCTGTTTCGTATTCATCTGTAGTGTCCGCTAGTTTAGATACTTCTGCTCCAAGGGAATTGGTTGTAGTTAAACCTAAAAGGACTATTTTTGTGTCTCGTCTTTCATGTGATACTTCGGTTGATGATATAAGCTGTTTCGTTAAATCAAAGATTAGGGAACCTTTTGAGTTTGGTTTCTATAAGATGAGGCCATCTTTGAATAGCAGTATTACTTCGTTTAAATTATATGTTGCCGATGAAAGATTTGGTGAAATTGTTAATCCTGCGTTTTGGCCGCAGGGTGTATTGGTACGGGAATTCGTATTCAGGCTGGGCCATCGAGGGAAAGGTGCTAATTTGCCTGGTCCTATTTCTCAAAAAAACTAACTTCGAAATCGTCTTTTAATTTCAAAATTGCTTATCAAAATGTTCGCGGTCTTAGGTCTAAACTTTCTTCGCTTTATAATAGTAGCTTTGATTTTGAATTTGATGGAATTGCTTTTATTGAAACTTGGCTGAATTGTTATATTTTTGATTCTGAGATTATGTCTGGTAATTTTAGTATTTATAGACGAGATAGGAGGTCTAAAAATGGTGGTGGTGTTCTAATTTCCATTTGCTCTAAATACACATCTGAATTGGTTGAATTGTGTTCTTCTGAGGATATTGAGTTTATTTGCGTTAAGGTCTATGATCGTGGAAAGTCTATATACATTACTTGCTCGTATATTCCTCCCTGGTCTGACATTCATATCTATAGGACTCAGTTCGATTTGATTTCTAGAGTAATTGATTCAATGGGGCAAGAGGGGATTATAGTAGTCCTTGGTGATTTTAATCTTCAGCATACATCTTGGAATTTTTCACCTGAGTCTGGCTCATTGGTGCCATGTTCTTCAGTTTCATTCTATGATGAAATTCTGTCCGCTATGTGTGATCTGGGTCTTTTCCAGGTGAATGGTGTATTGAATTCAATGGGTAGAATTTTGGATCTTGTATTTTTAGAAGATCAAAGTATTTATTCGTTATTTCGCATTGATCCTATATCTATTCCTGAGGATAGTTATCATCCTACGTTGTTACTTTCTGTTGAAGTTGATCTTTGTTTACCTCCTTTAATAAATCGCTCATTTAGTGATGAGGGGCGCTTTAATTTCCATCGTACGGATTTTAGTCGTTTGAATATACTACTAGCCTCTGTAGATTGGTCGCCTGTACTAATTTCACCACCATAAGATATCCGTTACAAGGATCTGTCGAATAATTGTCTAGCAATTGTTATTGTTTATGGAAAGGGTATAAACAGAGGTAAAACAAAGAAAAGCAATTGTTGTTGTTTATATCAAGTTGTGAATTGTGAGAATAATAAAGATTTTAATTGAAATTAAACACAAATTTATTTTTATATTATTCGCAATCCATGAGCTCATATTTGAAACGTTTTTAAAAAGGGCAAAAACGTAACAATATATACATGCATACATAATTGCTTATTACAACCCTGCTGTCAGGATTACAACCTTAGCTTCTTATGTTGTAAGTGTTAATTTTATACACGATTGCCGGGGACGTACAGTTCAAATTCAACTCCGAACGACATATTTTTTGAGGAACTTTTTTTATTTACTCATAGAACTTTTGCCATAAATTTGCTGAGAAGAAGTTGCCGAAGAAATATGTTTGACCTGCGGTTTGAACCGAGGCCTCATTGTAATGAGCCAACACACCCTCTAGACTACGGCGACTTCAACAGATATATCACATGCTTTCTTTTATTGCAATTTAAAGAATGAAAGCGCTTAATGAAATACCTGTTAATTCATGGATTCGTAGGTGCTGTTTTCATTTTTCTTAGTGACATCTTTTTCCAAACAATCTCATAATAATGGATGTATTGTGCATGCATACATAAATACATACATATGTAGGTACATAAACAGTTAGTTGACTGTCATGTTGACAGTTTGTTCGTTTTTTTTGTTAGTTTTGTTACATTTTTACTCTGTAATAAGCTTAAGGTTTCAGATTTTGTTGTTTGTCGTAAAGAAGAAGAAGAATAAACACAAATGCACTCAGGTACAGATGCAACAGCACCACCAACATTAGCAAATATATTTGTATGTACACAGTAACACAAGTAGAATAATGAATGACTGAAGCGAAGTAAGAAAAATGAGATGAAATGAGATGAATGGTTGGATGGATGTATGTTTGTTTGTTTATTTTGTTTGCCGTAGAGACCTGCAAGGTGTCTCTTAAATTTGTTTTTTCCTACCCTTCATGTCACTAAGCCTAAAACAACAGAAACAAAAATATATGCCCCGTGTAGTTTCAGTTGTGTAGTAAGAGATAAGTAGTCAAAAAGTAAATTTAGATTCTGGTAAATATTGGAACAAATTTAGGTTAAAAAGAATTTTAAAATTTAAAAAAAAGAGAAGAAAATTATGTGTCCTCTTCTAAAATAAAAAAGCTGACATTATGTAAACATATTTGTATGGTTTTTGAGCAAATGTTTGGATAGAATTTTTTTCTTTTTTGAAATATAAAGGGTGGACCACTTAAAAGTTTAAATTTCCAAATGTATTGAAACAAAAACTGTTTGAAATTTTGCCAAATTTATTTTTTGGTTGTGAAGTACAATTGTTCTGGTTAGAAAAGGAATATTATTTCATTCATATGGCTGCTGTGGCTGTCATCACAGTATCTTATTCGATCGGACCAATTATCGTGCACTCTTTCGTGTGTATGGCGTCGTATCTCGACAATGGCATCACGAATGTTGGCCTTCAAATGCTCAATTGTCGCTGGTTTGTCGGCATAACACGTTTCTTTCTCGTCGCCCCACAGGAAATAGTTCAACCGTGTCTAATCGCAGCTTCTTAGCGGCCAATTGACTTCACCATTTCGGCTAGTTAAACAACCGCCAAACGTTTGACGCAATAAATCGATTGTGGCATGAGATCGCCATAGTGACACGAAGTCGCCGTAGTCTTGTAGTTAGTGCGTTGGCTTATTAGATGTAAGGCCAGGGTTCAAACCACAGGTCAGGCATCGCCAACTAAACGAAATATGAAAAAATATTTCTTCGGCGACTTCATCTCAGCAGATTTCTGACAAAAATTCTGAGAAAATAAAATTGGCATGAAAAGATTCTCAAAAATCTGGCGTTTGGAGTCGACTCATATATAAAATTAACACACACAACATAAGTGGTGTGAGAAGCAAAGGTCGTAATCCTGGCTGAAGGGTTGTAATGACCAATTATGTATGTATGTATGTATGGCATGAAATGTGTGCCAAGTGGCACCATTCTGTTGAAATCAAACATCGTTCACACCAATGCCATGAAGAGCGGGTACAAAAGAGTTGGTTATCGTTCTGCGATAGGTGTCGCCATTGACAGTAATGGTTGCGCCGTCATCATTTTCAAAGAAATATGGGTCAATGATGCCTCCACTCCACAAGCCGCACCAAACAGTTACTCGTAATGAGTGCATTGCCTTCTGTAAGACCAAGTGTGGGTATGAACCCTAAATACGGCAGTTTTATTTATTAATGTACCCACCAAGATGAAAATGAAAAGATGATTTTTTTTGGCAAAATCGACATCATGGTGTATGTAGTCTCTCGTTGGCCCATCTATTCCAATAAATCCCAAAGTTGCTCAATCCTAAATCGATTCATTACGACAGAATATGAATATTTGGTGACAGAATAGAATGACATACATAAGTATTGTCAGGTTCGAAATAACCAATGCTTCAAATTTAAACCGATAGATGATACACCTGATAGTTTATATGGAAGGCGATGTTTATTCAATGATTTTTTTTTTTAAGTTTCTCTTTGGCTCAATAAATCCCAACGTTTTGCAAGCCTTAATCGATTCATTACGTTCAATGGAGATAATGTACTGAATTTTATGATAGAATAGAGGTATTGCCAGATTCGAAATAACCGGTGGTACAAATTTAAACCGAAAGAGGGTCCCCCCTTTATGTTTTCCTATAACTTCCTCTCTCTCTTTCTCTTCAAATTCAAAATTTATTAGAATATGTACTCTCCATAAACAATTTATTTTATTACCTCAAATGCTTCAATTGGCAATACTGATTTGAATGCTTTTGAACATAATATACACAAACAGTCGTACATGAGGGTATATGTGCATCATAAACAGCAAAAGAAGACAATATTTGTATTTACATATGTATTTGATGCATGTTTGATGACAATGAGATTGACTAGCTGAGTTCATTTCTTTAATATTATTTACCTGTAACTCTAGATATATTTACTTGCAATGTGTATGTACATGACAAGTAACTCTATAAGTAGTTGAAGTAAATCATTCACAACAGCTTCTAACAATAATAAATAAACAAGCAAATGTATATGATTACAGAAAATAGAACAGCAGCACACATATTTATGTACATGGAACGTTTGGAACTAAATAGATATTATCAGGAAGATGTGTAGGATTGCTACGTTCAAATGGTAATATGTTTTTACCTCCTAAAAGTAGAAACAATCCAGCATTCCGAATGATTAAGTACGTGGAGTATGAAAAACATGTCTTCGGCGACTTCCTCTCAGCAGATTTCTGGCAAAAAGTTTGCGGGTAAATAAAATAATCACAACAAGTTTTTCAAAAATCTGTCGTTCAAAGTATACTTTAAACTATAGGTCCCGGCAATCATTATATAAAATTAACACACACAACATAAGTAGTGTGAGAAGCTAGGTTGTCATTCTGAGTGAAGGATTGTAATGGCCAATTAAGTAAGTATGTATGTGGGAACGTGAACAAACAAAATTGTCGAATAGATGATGATATTAATCCATAGCAAGATTCCCCACCACTACAGCAAGTACTTGGAGGATGTTGTTTTTGGTCAACGATAGATGGCAGCCCAATTATTAATTATATTATAATCCTAACACTTGCCACAACAGACCAATCACCAGCTTAGCTGAAACAACAAAAGTCGATTAAAGAAATGGAAAAAAAATCGATCTATATGAGATCCAAAGGCGTTCAGTGCATACCGCACAAGTCTCTGTTTGGTATGGATCCTGGAAACGTTTAAGTGCAGTCAACAGGGAGTACTAAAGGTCTGAACTGGATGATCTGGACTCCCACAGCATGAGATTTTAACGTAACAGCGCACACAATGCATACCACATTGGATATTGAAGGCATATTCATGACAAGTTGTAAACCACCGCATCAAGATTGTGCAATTTGGCTCGATCAGATTTTGTCTTGTGGGGTTTTATTAAATCGCTATTGGGAGCAAATAAGTGTTCAATATATTCCGAAAAAGTCACTTTTTAATGTGGGTTTTGGGGTGGCGATATCATGGGTTCATATTTCCTTGAGAACTACGTTGGCCAGGTCGTCACTGTTAACAGTGATCACTATAGGTCGCTGATTACTAATTTCTTTTTGAATTGAATGATCTAGAGACTAACGAAATGTAGTTTTAAAGGCTGTCAACTGGATACCTAGAGTGTGCGATATAAACTCTTAAGACTTTCTTTTGTGCCACAAATCACAGCAGCCCTCAAAGTCAATATAACCCATGTGGGCAAGAGAACAATAATTCAAAAGATTACAAAATATCGATGATATCTGATACACACATTTAAATTTAAAGAGCATTTTATAAAAGACTTTTTGGACGTCCCAATAAATATGTAAGCTTGATTTATCTTTTGGAGACGCTTTGTCCTTATTTCTCCTCGGAATATTTCAAAGTATGTTTTTATACTGTGACATTTTTACCTTTTTAAACGTTTAAAATATGAGCTCTTAAATTGCAAATAAAATAAAAATAAATTTGTGTTTAGTTTTAATTTAAATTCTTTATTATTCGCACAATTCTGTGTAGCACTGATCACAACTTGATGTAACAACAACAATTACTTTGTTTGTTACTCCTCTATTTACTAGACAATTATTCGACAGATCTTTGCAAAGGAGATCTTCAAACCACGATTACTCTCTTCAAACTTACCGCGTCTTCACACAAGATTGACTGAAATTTTACTAACTCAGTTGCCTGCTTTGCTTTGCCTTTTATATGACGACGTAATCAGTCTGATGAATGTTCTTGTAGTCGAATGTTCATGGCGTCGCCTTCGCGAGCTCTCTATAAATGTAAATGCCGTTGTTTCATTATTGTTGTTTGTGTATGTTGGTTACATTTATTCTTGTAGTGTTTGTTGTTGTATTTTTGTTTACATATTTATTTATTTATTTATTATTACAATACAATTACGAATTATATTTAATAATATACGAGCTGAGTAACAGACCGGAGACACTGGTGGGAATAGAACCCACGACCCTCACGCTAATAGTCTAGCACACTAGCCACTACCAGGGCACAAATTTTGGTTTACTTGTTTATTATTTTTTATGCTGCTGTTTGTTGTTATATTACGCAGGACGATAATTTGTAAACAAGTTCATTGTTTTTGTTTATGTAGCTTTTGTTTATAATTTTAATGTTAAACGATGTAAAAGCAAAACACTAGTATCTAAACTCCTCCATTTTCGTAGCAATATGTTCAAAAACATACAAATATGAAGAACTGAACAACTACATACATATGTAAACTGACATATATGTGGGAATGAAGTAGCTAGAGAAGAGCAAGTATAGCTAGTTCGGAAGAAGACACCTGTATTGTATACGCCTATACTGTATTTTTTGTTTGAAAACTTTTTTATTTTAAATCAATTATTCATTGAACTTTATGTTAATAATAATTTCTATACGTTAATAATAATTTATTCATTCTAATAAATAATCTGAAATAAAATACCACAAAATTTGGGGGCTCAACCAGAATTGTTTGTAGTGAGTTTTTATTGTCAAGGAAATGTAAAGGAGAAAAATTAGAAAAAAGGAACGTAAAGAACGAGACTTCACAAACGAATAGAAAAGAAATATAAAGGAATACTGTAGCGGTCAAACGGAACAACAGCAACATGCATGGTCTAGGAGATTTCCCTATTGTACGAAAGAACTTGTCGACGGCTAAACGTGCGGTTGTTGTTGCTTTACACAAACTAGTGTTTGGAAATGATGGTGATCGCAAAAACAGACAAAGATTGAGAGAATTCCCTGGTTTTGACTACGATGAAGATGACGGGAAGTTTCAAGAAAAAGCAGAATACGTTAAGCAGAATTTGAGTACCGCTGATTTGGTTTCAATTTGCAACATTTTGTCTTTGAATTACGACGACGACGACTTGTTTTTACACATATTCAAGAACATGCGTAAGGGGAATTTGCTAAGTTCGAACGAGTTAAAAAATGACGATGATGATAAAGACGAGAGTGACTCCGAAGAGGAGGCTGACGACGACGGTGAACATACAATGGTAAACATCCGCAATGAGTTAGACGATGAAAGTAAAAGTGAAGGAGAAGTAGCATATAAACAGACAAATGGTAACAGCGGCGGCAATGTTTTTGGACAAATAGACAACAACAAATTTCATAATGCAAAACCATGCAAGAAAGAAGAAGTAAATAGACGCAATGGTGAACAGAACAATCAAGGCAGAACACATACCGCAGAACAGTGTAACGTATCATCTTTCAATATGCCAAGATTTTCAATTAATTTCCGTGATATTAAGGATTCAATTAAACCATTTGATGGAAGTGGCTCTATACCTGTTGATGTTTGGATTAATGATTTTGAGGAGACATCGGCTGTTACGTATTGGGATGAATTTCAAAAATTTATTTTTGCTAAGAAATCCATTAAGGGCTTGGCTAAATTATTTATTGCTACTGAAAGAGGTGTAACTACATGGATTAAATTGAGGCAAGCATTATTCGATGAATATAAATCTACAACCAACAGTGCACAATTACATAAAATGCTAACGGAACGGAAGATCAACAAAGATGAGAGTGTTCACGAATATTTTTTGAAAATGAAGGAAATAGCTTCGCGCGGCAATATAGAGGAAAGTGCTTTGATGCAATACGTTATTTATGGCATACGATATTTGCCAATTAATAAGACCATATTGTACGGTGCATGTAATTTGAAGGAATTTAAGGGGAAACTTAAATGTTATGAGGCAATGCAGGTAAGGTCTTCTAAACAGAAAGTAGATGTTAAATCAATAAAGGACAACAAGACTGGGGCTAAAAGTGAAAGGTCTATAATTTGCTATAACTGCGGTGATAAAGGTCATACATCTAGGAATTGCAGGGATAAGGAAAAGGGTATAAAATGCTTTGGCTGTAATAAATTTGGCCACATTTCAAAGGAATGCCCAAACAAAGTTGAGAAAGCGAATGTCAGGCAATTGGTAGCCGAAAATATTATGAAAGTGGATGTTAAATTCTCCGAACAGAGTTGGATGGCTTTATTTGATACAGGCAGCAAATTTAATGTCGTGACTGAAAAGGTATACAATTCGTTGAATAGACCAAAGCTTTCTAAATCAGATTTTTACCTGATTGGATTCGGTAATACTTCGAGCAGTGGGAAAATTAAACCGATTGGAAATTTTAAAACTAAAGTTGAAGTCGATGGTGAGGAATATAATTTAACTTTTCATGTAGTCCCATTCGCCTGTATTGATGTTGAAGTGATACTAGGAAACGAATTTTGTTTATTTGCTGAAATAAAAATTACACCAGATGGCTTAAAGATAAGAAAAATTAAGGACGAAATTGCTGAAGAAGTACATAGCATCATGGTGATGGATGTCTGTGCTGATAATAATGTAAGTACAATTGATATTGAGGAAACATGTAGTGATAACGCTAAGTGCGAGGTAATTGAAATGATACGCAATTATGTGCCAAATAAATGCAAAATAACTAATGTCGAAATGCGTATAATCCTGAAGGACGAGAAACCTATATTTTGTAATCCCAGAAGACTACCAATAAAAGAAAGATATATTGTTGACAATCAGATCGAAAAGTGGTTAGAAGAGGAAATTATAGAACCTTCGGAGTCAGAGTTTTGCAGTCCAGTTGTTTTGGTCAAGAAGAAGGATTCAACTCCAAGATTGTGTATTGATTTTAGAAGAATAAACAAGGTTATCGTAAAGGACCGTTACCCTCTACCTCTTATCGAAGATCAACTCGATCGATTGCAGAACGCATGCATTTTCAGTACAATTGATCTACGAAACGGATTCTTTCATGTTCCGGTGAACGAGGAAAGCCGAAAATATACATCTTTCGTCACACATAATGGACAATACCAGTTCCGGAGAGTTCCATTTGGTTTATCGAACTCGCCCGGGGTGTTTCAGCGACATGTCAATGCCATATTTCGTGATTTGATTCGTGAGGGAGTAGCTTTAGCATACATCGATGACATCATCATTCCTGCAATGGACGAAGAAGGGGCACTTGTGAATTTAAAGCGCGTATTAAATCTCAGTAGAGACTACGGCCTGGATATAAATATTAAGAAATGCAGTTTCTTGAAGAAGAGAATTCAATTCCTCGGTCATATTATTGAGAACCAGCATGTATCACCATCAGTTGAGAAGACAACAGCTATGGTTAATTATCCAGTACCTTTAAATGTCAAACAGTTGGAAAGATTCCTTGGCCTCGCAGGATATTTTAGAAAATTCATTCCTAATTTCTCAATTATTGCCAAACCACTTACCGACCTTAAGAAGCAGAATACAAAGTTTGCATTTGGACATGAACAAATGAAATCGTTTAATACTCTCAAGAACATTTTAAGTAATGGTCCGGTATTAAGCTTATTCAATCAAAATTATGAGACTGAGGTCCATACTGACGCATCCATTGATGGTTACGGTGCAGTACTGTTACAAAAATCGCCGAGCGACAACCTTTTGCATCCTGTATACTACATGAGTAAGAAGACTACTGAACCAGAACGCAAATATACGAGTTACGAGTTGGAGGTGTTGGCAGTCATTGAAACATTGAAAAAATTTCGAGTGTATCTGATTGGTTTGAAATTCAAATTGGTGACCGACTGCAATGCTTTCACGAAGACGTTGGACAAGAAAGATTTGTGTACGAGAGTTGCACGATGGATATTGTTTTTGCAAGAATATGATTATGTCGTAGAACATCGACCTGGAACACAGATGCGACATGTAGACGCCTTAAGCCGACATCCAATTATGGTCATAGCTGAGGATAACCTTATTTCCAAGATTAAACGATTACAGAATCAGGACGAGGATCTCAGGATCATTAGAGAAATCCTCAAGGACAGATCATCGTATAATGATTATTTCTTGAAGGGAGATGTCTTATATAAAATTGTAGATGATTATGAATTATTGGTGATTCCAAAGGGTATGTACACTGAAATTATAAAGACAGCACACGAAAAGGGACATTTCTCACTCAAGAAAACCAAGGAGCTTATATGTAAGGACTATTACATACCGAAATTAGAAGAGAAGATACATAAGCTCATCTCCAATTGTATCCCATGCATCATATCAAACAGAAAACGAGGAAAACAAGAAGGTGAATTGCATCCATTAAACAAAGAAGCGATGCCATTACACACATACCATATTGACTACCTTGGCCCTCTCGAATCTACGAATAAATTGTATAATCACATTTTTGCTGTAATTGACTCTTTTACCAAATTTTGTTGGTTATACCCAACGAAGACAACGTCAGCCAAGGATGCCGTATCTCGACTACAATCGCAGAGTACCATTTTTGGCAACCCATTGCAAATCATCTCGGATCGTGGCTCAGCCTTTACGAGTGAAGATTTCAAGACTTATTGCGCTGAAGAAAAGATAAATCACATCCTTATTACAACAGGTCTTCCTCGTGCAAATGGACAAGTCGAAAGGCTAAATAGCGTAATAGTTGCAGTTTTGTCGAAGCTTAGTATTGATGACCCCTCCAAATGGTACAAATTCGTTGGAAGAGTGCAGCAAATTATTAATTCAACATACCATAGAAGCATTGCCACTACCCCATTTGAGATGCTTGTTGGCACTAAAATGAAGACCAAAGACGATATCCAACTGAAGGAACTAGTAGAGCAAGAATTAGCAGCCAACTATGATGAACAGAGGAACGAACTTAGGCAAGCAGCGAAACAACAAATTCTAAAAGTTCAAGCCGAAAACAAAAGAAGATATGATCTCCGGCGTAAACCGCCCAGACAATACAATATAGACGACATCGTTGCCATTAAAAGGACTCAAATAGGAGCAGGCCTCAAACTCAAGCCGAAGTACTTGGGTCCATACCAAGTTGTTAGAGTAAAGCCGAACGATACCTACGATGTGATTAAATTCGGTGAGTGCGAAGGTCCTAGACGTACAACAACCTGTGCCGAATTCATGAAGCCATGGCCAGACGGAATTTATGAAGAGTCTGATGAAGTGAACCCGCAGGATGGCCGAGATGTGGGAATGAAGTAGCTAGAGAAGAGCAAGTATAGCTAGTTCGGAAGAAGACACCTGTACTGTATACGCCTATACTGTATTTTTTGTTTGAAAACTTTTTTATTTTAAATCAATTATTCATTGAACTTTATGTTAATAATAATTTCTATACGTTAATAATAATTTATTCATTCTAATAAATAATCTGAAATAAAATACCACATATATACACGCCATATATATGCATATAGGAGACGTGTTTATATAAATCTGATACCCTCCATCTGTATATCCCTATGATAAGCGTTCACATCCATCCATTTGATGTGAAACCCAGAAAATAACGTTTTTCTGTCACTTCGTCTTACTCTGTGTAGTTAGTTATTTTCGATTTCATAAGACATTTTTTTCTCTCTCTTCTCATAATGTTATTTCGCTAATTGCATTTAATTATTTAAAACTACCACTGCAGTAAAAAGTACCACGTCTCCATTTTATTTTTATTTCGATTTGCAAATTCAGTTCAAATTGGTTTTCTTTTATATCATGAGTGATGTGTTCATTTGACACAATTTACCAGGGTACAAGTATTATCTGAAATCATATGTTTGTACCTATACATACAGGTAAACGTTTGTTTTATCACTGGTTTGGTGTGGTAATAAATAAAAAAAATTTTTGATGATGATGTTGATGATGATGTTACGCTTGGTATTACAAATCATGTACCACATAAGCTTTATGTACCATATACGGTAGAAAAAGAAATTTAATTGTCTGCAGGCAGGCAACACCAATTTAACTTTGTATAGTTTTCTGTATTGGTTTATAGTTTTCGGGATGAATTCGGTGGAAGAACATTTTGCTATAAATAAAGGCGGTGGTCAGCTAAGGATGACTCCTGAATTTTGTCTATATTTGTAGCGCAATTTGAATTAAACTCTAAATTAAACTCTATTCAGTGTATTACGGTATTTAGTCAGAATTACAACCTAGCTTCTCACACCACCCATGTTGAGTGTCTTAATTTTATTCATAAGCGGCGCGACCTGCAGTTTAATGTCATCTCCGAACGATAGATTTTTTTTTGAGGAACTTTTCATGGCAATTTTTTTATTCTACTCTCGGAGTTTTTGCCAGAAATCTGCTGAGCAGAAGTAGCCTATTTCGCTTTGTTTAAGATGTCTAAGCTGGGATTTGAACCACATAGTACTTTCTAGACTACGACGAAATCGTGAGTCATTACACCGAAGTATTTTAAAGACTGTCAGGAATTAATTGGTCCTCATGAACTCGGAAGTCGCCGTAGTCTAGTAGGTAGTGTGAGGCCATGATTCAAACCTCAGCTCAGACATTTCCAGCAAAACGAAATATGAAAACAAAGGATTTTTTCGGCGTCTTTGTCTCAGTAGATTAATGGCAAAAACTCTGCGAGAAAAAAAAACATAGCCATGAAAAGTGTTTCAAAAAAATCTGTCGATCTCATGTCGTACTTATGTATAAAGTTTACACACACAATTGTCAGTTTCGCTGAAAGGCTCGACCTGTCCCTCCAGGATTATTACAGAAGGTGCCATGATGTGGAGGAAATGTAAGCAGTAAAACATCTTTAATACGAGTGCCTGCACTTCAGAACAGACTTCAACGGCTTTTGGATGACTTAACATTGAAAGACCTGGGTATTGTAGCGAACACGCCACATCATGACAAAAGGACATACCTCACACTGGTTGGCACCATTGGCCATATGGCCACCGAATGAAGTTTGCCTGTGAATAGCAAGCTAACCGCTAAACTAACCTAATACGCATAACATAAGTATTGTGAGTAGCTATTTGGTTATCCTGACTGAAGGGATTTAACAGTGCATCGAGCTTTGTATCAAAAATGGTACATTTCAAGGGAATACAACTTTAATTCAGAATAAGTTAGACGCCCGATATTTTTTAATTCGTTAGTATTGTTATCGCCATTATTTTGAACCAAATAAAAACAGAAAATTTTAAACAGGACTTAAAAATTCATTGTTCTGGTTTATGAATCATTTTTGATACATACGCCTTTCATGGGGATTCTTTGGTGTTGTGGACGTCAGACTAAGGTGCAAACCTCAGACCAGACATTTCCAATTTACACTGAAAGGCTGTAATGACCGATTATGTACGGAATATTCCTGTTGCTGAAGACTCTGAAGAAGAAGAAACCAGAAGCTCCTCTTATGAATTGACGAAATGGTACTACTTGGAACAGAGAACCGAATACCTTTAGTATTTTGGGGAGAGCAAATATTAGGAAAAAACTGTTTCGTCCTATGTTTTATTTCATAGATATTACAAATGATAATATTTCGGTCAACTATGTACGTATGAGATAACAGATTCATTCGCTATGATAACACGGTGCGATAGTTAGTTGAGTAGAACTCAAAAATACCATTTTTATATTTCTCGAAATTTTGATGGATCTTGATTGTATACCTGAGAAATTGCTCTTTGCACGTTTGAACGACTAAGTAGTCTAATATTTCCGTTTTTCACAAATATTATTATTTCGCTTTGCGCAAACATTAGCCAACTTCTGTTGGTTAGTCCGACGGAAAAAAGACTCATTTTTCAATAAACACTACAGATCCATCAAAAATTTTGAAAATCATTTGATGAGACAGCATATATAAAAATTATAAAAATAAAATAATAAAAAATAATAACTCTTGACAAGAGAATGCACTTTCAGAATGTCAACACTTTTTTATATTTTTTAATTAAATTTTGCAATTAAGAATGGCCAAATTTGAAAAAATAAAAAAATAATATTTTCCAAGTTTACCCCATCAAATCTCATAACATATAGTATATTTTTTTGGTACAATGGGTCAATTCGATTTCCGGGTACTGTACTTGTCTTAACCTAGTAAATTAGAACAAATTTTTTATGTATACCGTTTTAAAGGCTCATCTGTCCCCTTTTCAAAAAACTTTGGACTTTTAAAATAGGTTCAGAAATGTTTGTGTAATCAATAAACTTGTGCGTAAAGCCCAAAAAACAGTTTTTGTTAAATAAAACAAGTTTGGAGGGTTCCAGATGTATAAAAAAAGTATTTTTGAGTTCTCCTCAACTAACTGAATAACTTAGACTAGGTGTATTTAATTTTTTGTATGTTGTCGCATAGTGTAAATGGGCTTCCCGGAAATGATGACAAATTTACACCTATTACGCCATTTCGAAAAATGAGCTGAAGCTTTTTCAGCTTTTAATAATCCTAATTTTGTCGCTGTAGATTAGTATATGGACGTTATAAATTTCGTAGTCAACCGAAATCGAATTGGCAGTTTTAGATTCTGGTACAGGCTGCGTGCGTTGAAATTACTTACTGTCGTATTTGAGAAAACCTGTATCCGGGAAACCAGAGAGGAATCAAAGAGAGAGCATTGTTATTGACATAAGCGATGTCCTATTGCAACGGGAAAGTTTTTCGCCGTGGACAACAAATTTTTCTAACGAAATATAACAATTGTTTGTGCAATCAGCCTTCATCCATTACTCAACTGAGAGTGTTACTGATGCGAGTAACAATAAGTTGCCCATCTAAGCAATTGGAAACTTACAAATCGCCACAAAGCAAGGGTGCAGGATGTCAAATTATTACCATTTAGAAAAGAAAATAAAACCTAGCTGACACGAAGTGTTTGATTTTTACGTAAGAAACCATACTGCAATGTACATCATATTAAAAATTTTGGCGTGTATTTCATAAAAGTGATAATAAAATGCAAGAATATAAAATAGTTTTATTAAAATTATAAAAATATTTCAATTTTTTAACAAAATCTATCAATAATAGCGAAAATTCTTTGTTACTACAAGTATATAACAAAAGTGCTACATAAGCTAGAATTATGAGGTTTTTAAGGCTCGATCTAAGGTTAATGACCACTTATGTATGTATATATGTGCGGTCTAAAGTATGACTCAAGTCCTTTTATTTTAATGTCCCAACTAAAGTTTTGATTGATTTAAAAAGCAACTTTTCCGCTCTTTATTTTCCCTTTCCTTTAGATATATCAACGTCATGGAAGCCCCCTCTTTATAAGCTGGTCTGCTTGCTTAAAGACGAGAATGCCCATATGACTTGAGACCCAGCAGAGGTCCTACCTCTCTTCTATTTAACCTCATAAGAGCTGCGTGGCAGCTTGATTTCTGTAACAAAATTAAATTTTCAAACAATATGTCAAATTATCCAATTTGACCCCAACACGTGCTGTACATAAATTAGAGCCGGCATTAGAAAGAGAATTTCCAAAAAGGCAAAAAAAAATGTTTTTAAATGATAAATCGTTTGAATTTTTGACATTTAATTTCGTCATTGGCAAAGAAATTTGTTTAAATAAGTTCAGAATATGGTATGTTCCTATAAATGGTATGTTCCGAGAAACTGTGTTTGAATTAATTTTTCAACTGAATTGGTTTCATTTAATTAAAAATTAATTTCGGTTTTTTTCTTTTCTATGGAAACCTTTCTAACATATAAAATTAAAATATATGTTATTTTAATAACCTCTACCCACCTCTCGATTGTTATTTATTTGGTCTCATTTAATTAAACAGCATTTTTCTGCATTTCAAATATAAATTCAACATCAATCAATACACTCTTGTACATACTTTTGAGTTTTATGAAGTACTTGAGCTTTAAACATAAAAAATTTATTTGATTAACGCTTAACAATGATGTATTGAACATGAAAATACAACAACGGCAACAACAACAGCAACAGTCAAAATTAAAAATTTTTATGGTTTAAAATCTCTGCTACGATTGGCATTTAATGTTGAATTTTACACTGAAAGAAATTTATGATCAACATTAAAGGAAACTATAGTTTTCAACGAATCTTGTCTGTTTTACATGCAATAAAATGATGCAATCTCAAAAGATTCCCTTTGTAGAAGCTCATTCGAAAACTCGTGGGGTCTTAAAAAGGGATAGAAGGGCTATTGAACCTATAATATCCAGATGGATTGCGGAAACTTAGACAGCGAATGAGAGAATAAATGTTAAAAAACCTCAGCTAGATTCATATATAGTAGTCAGTCTTCCTTCCTTCAGTCTGGATTACAACCTAGTTTCTCACACCACTTATATTGTGTGTGTTCATTTTATGCATGACTGGCAACAGCTACAGTTTTTAAGTCGACTTCGAGCGGGAGATTTTTTGAGAACCTTTTCATAGCAATTTTATTTACTCTCAGAGTTTTTGACACAAAAATTGCTGAGAAGAAGTAGCTGGAGAAATATTTATTTCATATTTCGTTTTGTTTGAGATGTCTGAGCTGAGATTTGAACCACATACTACTTACTAGACTACGACGATTTCGCTGAGCTGAGAGAAAGCCGCCGTAGGAATATCTTTTCATATTTCGTTATGTTGAAGATGACTGACCTGGCGTTTGAATCATGGCCTCACGTACAAGAAGCCTACACACTACCCACCTACCTAGCTACGGAAGCTATATACTCTTGCAAAAGAAAGACAACATTTTGTTATGAATGGTTCAAGACCGGATCTTGGGACATCAGTAAGAGGTTTTAATCCTAGAATGTAATATTCAAAGTTCATAAGGAAACTCGGGTGTATTGCCAGCAGAAGTCAGTGACATCGAAAGATGTGCTCAATTCAATTTGGATAGAAGGTACAAAAGACAAGACATAGCAGTACTATTTGACATAGTTGTATAGATAGGTTTAATCTCTGCTTAGGTGATGTGGGAATTCATGGTAATGTGTAGGCAGATGAGCTTACACGCTGTTAATGCCACCAGAACTTTCCTATTAAGTGTGTCGAGCTATTTGGAATGTCATACTGAACAAAATAGAAGATACACATCGACGGAGACTTTTTCTCAACCCAAACGGGTTTATGGCAATTAAACCTTTTGTTGAGAATTATAATACAGAGAGATTTTAATCATTTAGCAGAACAGGAGTAACCTAATACTACATATGTTCAGATATGCATTTTTATTGAGTCAATATTCGGTTTATTGAGTACAATATTTTAAGTGTTCAGACATAATAATATACGCAGTTCAGCTACTTATTCAATATTCATTTGACAGCTGGTAAACAAAACAGCTGGTTGTTTAAACATTTTTTTTTGTTTATCGTTGTCGACATTTCAGTTGTCAAATATCAACAGAAAGTGTTCGATTAATTGTAATATGCTCACTAAACATATTTATGCAGTGCTGCATTTTAAGTTTTACTCAATATTAGAACAATTTGCTTATTTATTGTGCAATAATTAATTGAAACTTTATATGAAATATTGAGCTCAATAATGGCGTTTATTGCGATTTACGCAATAAAGGTGCATACCTGAACACCGTATAAAGTTAGTAACCGGTACTATAGACAGAATTTACGATTGTTCAGAGTGCTTTTAAAATGATGAGAATAAATCATCAAAAAGCATACTTTGAACCTAAGACAGATCAATAGATTGAACTGCCAAAAGTAATTGTGAATCTGAAGTGAGAGTAACCAGTATCCTTTTACAAGAAAGGAGAATAGCTACAGTAAGCCTCCTAAATAAAACTGACAGATTTTTTAAATAAAATGTTGAATACCTTGTAGTTGCCGCGGTCTATTAAAGTACCTTATTAGACGTGAGGTTCAAACTTTAGTTCAGACATCTCCAACAAAACGAAATAAAATAAAATATTTGAGATTTCTGGCAAAAACTCTGAGAGTCAAAAAAAAGCCATGACAAATTTCTCAAAAAATTCTGACGTTCGAAGTCGACTTTAAACTCTAGGTCCCGCCACTCATGTATAAAATTAACGCACACAATATAAGTGGTGTTTGAGAAGGTGAATCATAATCCTGTCTGAATGGCAATAATGGCCAATTATGTTACCTATGCATGTTGCATACCATAAACCGACTGTAAAACTTACTCTAGCCTCAGTTTCAATACTGAACTCCATTATTAATTAGCTGTAGCACCAACTAAATACGTATGCTTGCTGTTAATCATTAAATTATAACAAGTAAACTCGTCTTAATTGAAAATACAAACAAGAAATTCCCCAAAAGCACTGCAACATACAAGTATTCTCTCTGGAGTATAGGACAGGAATAATTTATGTGACACCAACTTGTAGCCATGCATGCGCATCGATGGAATTAATATATAATTGTTTTTTTTTTTTGCTGTAACATAGGCAGCACTAATTTAAACGCTTCTTCTTTGAATTTCTCTTCGTACCAAACATTTTTAATGCGTAGTGAGCGTTAAACAGAATCATGCTCGTTTTCTTCTTGACATACGATTTCATAATGTTTTTAACAAGATTCCTTTAAGTACCATATGAAGGCCACTTTTTTGCTGCATTTAAAATTTATTTTTTTTGCTTTTCTTCGTTGGTACGGTTTTGTTTCTTTTGAACATATTCCGCGAATATTCATATCGAGTGGTTCATAAAAATTATTATTTATGATCGAGAAACTGACATGCCTTGCAATGATTGAGTATGTAGGGACACACAGTGGTTTGCTTTACATTTTTTTGTTGTGGTGTGTTGCAGTATTGATCTTATAGGGAGAGGAAAGAGGAAAAAATTCTTTGAATTATGAAGAGAAATATGTTGTCAATATCTAGTTCGATATGCTATGATGCGAAGTCGAGAACAAACTATTTCACAGAAGCGCAAGTTCATTTCATGCTGTAGGTGTCAATGATCTTCCCTGCACAAAACAAATCCTGGTCGTGAATTTGATCATGAATTTTTCTAGTTAAGTGAAGTAAAAACTAGAGTGCAGAGATTAGTGGACACCCTTCGTTATTGGTTATTGTTTTTTTGCTACATTTTAATTTTAAAAATTCAAAATTATACGTGCAACATAAGAAATCATTTTAACAAGATGCTGGAGACAGTCAATATTTTCAACATTTTCTCGTTTATTATTTGCTGCATACAATATTGATACTTGCAGCATACATTACCGTATACAGACGCAAAACGAAATGTGCAACAGCACTAGTATTGTGGCACATAAATTTTCACATACACATTTTGTGCAACATGGGGGTGCAATTGTGTCCATACCTTGCTGCCTGTAAGTCAATGCCTTTTTTCCGTTTTTTTCCATTCACACTTCAAAAAAATAAAAAAAAAATAAAAATAAAAAATATTGAAAACAATTCTTAGAATTATTGTAGTGTAGTGCTGCAACAGCTCTGGCATTTGTTATTGTTGTTGTCGTAGTTGTTTTAAAGCTTAAGGCAATTTGAACAATATTTCAATTTATTTACTCAACCGTTTCTTAACAGTCATTGTCTTTATTTATTTCTTCCATACATTTTGCTTTTGTTTTAGTTTCTTTTTCTTCTTGTTTTTTTTTCTTTTTTTCTTGTCTTATACTTGTCGCCTTTCTTTGTTTTCCTTTTTCATACTCTACCCATTTCCATGCATATTAATGGCCACTTTAGTAGAGTAGCTGGTATAGAATGGAAGAAATCTGTGATATTTTGTAGAGAAGCAGCAGGTACTGCAAGATATCGCAGGCTCTTAACACTAGGGATGCCATTCTTCAAGAAAAAAAGGCTTTGGAAGGCAAAACTGCAAAAATTCTTTGGACCACAAAATGGTAAATTAATGGAAGTAAAAACTAGTCAAGGTGTTTCATGATGGTGGTCGTAGTTATGTTAAGAAAAATAAACCCTGCCACGCATGGTTAAAGGACTTCAATGTGTTCATAATTTTACTAACAGCTATAGGATGTACATATCATTGCTGCTCATTTAAGATTGACAGGTGTTACAAGCAACAGATATTGATCTCATTGTGGTTAGACAAGCATCAGTACTCTCAGTGAAGTCATTACAACAATGGAGGATAGTTTATGTAACTCTTCAGCCTTCGTTAGGTTAGGTTAGGTTAGCGGGTAGCTTGCCATTCACAGGCAAGTTCTGTTGAAAATTATTTGAGTATTCAAATCATATAAACACAGACAATAAATTCACAATTAGATTATTCTAGAACTCGTTGTGTTACACTTCAAATTATTTTTTCACTTTTGCCTTTTCTAATCAATTAATAAATTGTTAAATACAAATACGAGAAATAGTTTTATTTCTAATAGGTTATGGGCCTCCCCCTATTTTTTCATTTTGTGAAGAAAGATTAATTCCATTGTGTGCCTGCATTGTATTGTAAAAGGAAGGCGATTTTATTTCGTTTGTTCTATTGTCCAAATTGATTTTTTTTTTGTCATTGAAAATGGCTGATGCAAGACTTCTGATAACGAAGTTGAATCGGGACAATTACGAGCTGTGGAAATACAAGATGCAGTTGCTGTTGAAAAGAGAAAAGGTTTGGGACGTTATTGAAGATGAAACTCCCGTGAATCCTGATGTAAAGTGGAAAGAGCGTGACACTGATGCCTCTATATTGATTGGCTTGGCTGTAGAAGAGTCAGAAGTTTTCCACATTGCGAGTAGCAAGAATGCTAAAGATGCATGGAACATTTTAAAGGCCTACCATGAGAAATCAACTTTAAGTAACAAGGTAAAATTGATGAGAACTATATGTGAATTGAAACTTCAACCTGGTGGTGACATGGACAAACATATAAATGGGATGAAATTGTTGTTTTCAAAATTACAATCGCTTGGAGAAGTAATGTCTGAGTCATGGATGGTTTCAATGCTGTTGAGTAGTTTGCCGAAAACATACGACACCTTAATCACGGCCCTCGAGGTAAGGGATGAAAAGGATCTCACGATGACTTTGGTCGAAAATAAATTAATAGAAGAGGATGAGAAACAGAAAAGAAGACAACCTTGTGAAGATACCGTTTTGAAGACTACCCAAAAATCTAGACAAAATGTTGGTAGTTCCAAAAAGGTAATATGCCATTTTTGTCATGGTGTTGGCCATATTCGTAAAAACTGTTGGAAATATAAAAATGGAAAATCGAATAATAATATCCAGAATGCTAAAATTGCTGAAAGTGATGGAGATCGTGATAACTTTTGTTTCGTGTTGAATGCTGAACCTGGTATATGGGTTGTCGATTCTGGCGCTACTTGTCACATATGTAGTATTAAAGAAGAATTTGTAAATCTTGATTTGACTTGGTGTGAAAAGGTTACAGTAGCGAATGGTAATATCGTATATTCTGCCGGTATAGGTTCCTGTAAGATAAAATTTCTGAACGATAAGGGTGCTCAAACGGTTGTCACAGTTGATAACGTTTTGTATATTCCGTCATTTAAGGGAAATTTACTGTCCGTAAAAAGACTGTCTGCTGCTGGTTTCAAAATTTTGTTCTACGGCCCAAATTGCGAAATTCTTGATATGAATAATGATAAGATTGGCGTCGCGAAAAGTGTTAACAATTTGTATCACCTTGAAACGCAAAGAGGCGAGAATGCTATGGTTTCTGTTTGCAGTCTGAATCGGTGTCAACATTTTTACCATAAAATATTTGGCCACAGAGATATGAATGCAGTTAAGGCTATGCAATCTGGTAAGCTTGAAAATGATTTTAAAATTGTCGATTGTGGAATTCGCAATACCTGTGAAGTATGTACAAAATGTAAGCTAACACGGAAACCATTTCCTAAAAAGTCCGTTACTAAAACTGGGGAAGTGCTTGAATTAGTACATTCGGATATTTGCGGTCCAATGAAACATACCACCCCCAGCGGAAGAAGATATTTTCTAACCCTCATTGATGATTACAGTCGTTATACTGTGGTGTATTTACTAAGTGAAAAATCTGAAGTTTTCGAGAAGATGAAAATATATATTGAAATGGTGAAGAACAAATTTGGTATGGTTCCTAAGTGTATAAGATCAGATAACGGTGCCGAGTATAAATCGAAGAGGATGCAGAGTATTCTTCGGAATTATGGCATCAGATCTCAATTTTCTGTCCCTTATAACCCAGAACAGAATGGTATCGCTGAGAGGAAGAATAGATATCTTGTTGAGATGTCTCGTTGTCTTCTTGCGGAAGCTGGTTTATCTAATATATATTGGGGTGAAGCGGTTATGTGTTCGAATTATTTGCAAAATAGATTGGTTACCAGTTCTATACCCTGCACACCCTATGAAAGATGGGAAGGTAAAAAACCCGACATTTCTCATTTTGAAATTTTTGGTTCCAAGGCTTACGTGCTGACACCTAAAGTGAAGAGAACAAAATTTGATAATAAGGCTGAACTGCTAACTTTTATGGGATATGATGAGCAGTCCAAGGGATTACGTTTTGTGAATACTAACGATAACAAAGTTTATATAAGTAGAGATTATAAATTTGTTTCTATGAAAATTGCGATGAAGTTTAAAGATGATCGAAATTCGTTTGCGGACAACAATTTGGAAATTAATATTTCATCTAAACGAGCAAATAATAATGATTCTGATGGCGATTCCTTTTGTAGCGTGAGTACTGATCTTGAGTATTTCGGGGATAGTAGTGTGCTTGATGAACCAGTTGTTAGACGATCGGCTAGGGAAAATAAGGGTGTTCCGCCTGCGAAATATTCTAATCTGGTTGAGTCGGATGATATTATTGAACCTAAAACATATAAACAGGCTATCATGTCGGAACAGAAACTTCAATGGAAAGCTGCTATACAGGAGGAGATCAATTCTCTGAAAGAAAATCAAACTTGGGATTTGGTTCGTGCTCCCCCAAAAGTGAATATCGTTGGCTGCAAATGGACGTACAAGATTAAGCGTGATGTGAACGGTAAAGTCCATAGGTTTAAAGCTCGTTTGGTCGCCCAAGGCTTTAACCAAAAATACGGTTGTGATTACGACGAGGTGTTTGCACCAGTTGTGCGTCAACCAACTTTTCGTATTTTATTGTCTGTTGCTGCTGCCAGGAAAATGATTGTTGAACATATGGATATTAAATGCGCGTTTTTGAATGGCTGCTTGAAGGAGACTATTTTTATGAGACAACCGCCTGGTTTTATCGAAGGTGACGAAGAAATGGTATGCAAGCTTAATCGAAGCATTTATGGTTTAAAACAAGCTGCAAATGTCTGGAACAAAGCTCTTAACAACGTTTTGATTGATGGTGGTTTCATTCAGAGTAAGGCTGATCCATGTATGTACCACAAAGTCGTAAATGGGGAAGATGTTTACCTGTTGATCTATGTTGACGACTTGGTGGTTGCTGCTAAAAATGGTCAACAGATAAAAGGCGTTTACAGTATGTTAAATAAAAACTTTGAAGTGAACAATCTTGGAGCTATTTCTCAATATCTCGGTATAGAGATTATAAGAACCGATGACTTCAATTATAAGATGAGACAGAAACAATATATTGAGAATGTATTAATAAAATTCGGTTTGCAAGATGCAAAGCACTCCAAATATCCGTTGGAACCCTCTTACGGGAAAAACGAATCTGAATTGTTATCACGAAATGATGAATACCAAAGTTTACTGGGTTCTTTGTTATATATATCCGTAAATACACGTCCTGACATTTCTGCAAGTGTCTCCATATTGGCAAGAAAGACAAGTAACCCCTCCTATGAAGATTGGAATGAATTGAAGCGCATAGCGAAGTATCTAAAGGGGACATCTGATATGTATTTAAACCTCAACGGTGGCTCAGATAGTCGAAATCTGCTGATCGCCTATGCAGATGCCAACTGGGCGGAGAGCACAATTGACAGGAAGTCAAACTCTGGTTATATATTACTATTTAATGGTTGTGCAGTCAGCTGGGCTTGCAAGAAACAAACATGTGTATCTTTGTCAACAACAGAAGCGGAATTCATCGCACTCTCCGAAGCTGCAAAGGAAGTTATATGGACCCGAAATGTCCTTTCCGATTTGGGATGTCAGCAAACTCATCCAACCACAACATACGAAGACAACAGAAGCTGCCTGAATTTGATCAAACACGAGAAATTAAGCAATCGATCTAAACATATAGACACGAAATTCCATTTTGTAAAAGATTACGTCGACAAGGGGATAATTAGCTGTAACTACTGCCCTTCCGAGGAGATGATAGCAGACATGCTGACAAAAGCGTTGCCTACAACAAAACTGGAAACCTTCAGACTGAAATCTGGTGTTTACTAATTTGAGGAGGAGTGTTGAAAATTATTTGAGTATTCAAATCATATAAACACAGACAATAAATTCACAATTAGATTATTCTAGAACTCGTTGTGTTACACTTCAAATTATTTTTTCACTTTTGCCTTTTCTAATCAATTAATAAATTGTTAAATACAAATACGAGAAATAGTTTTATTTCTAATAAGTTCACTCGGTGGCCCATATGGCCCATTGTAGTACCCAGTGTACGGTAAGCTCCCTTGTCATAATCTGTTAGTGGTGGGTATGAACCACCCCGAGTTTCGGATTACACCGACCAGGTCCCCGAGTGGCACGTTTACTACCATGCCCAGATTTTATTGAAGTGCAGGACGCTCTCGTAAAAAGGTGTTGCGCCGAATCCATTTAATCCATATCATGGCAGCTTTTGCAGTAATCTTGGTGGTGGAGACAGAGCTAGTCAGCGAAACTGCCAGTAGCACTGTATAATTTTAGAATTCTTGCTAGAACGCGAACCGCGTTCTCTTGTCGAACTCAAGTAGTCCCCTGTTCTCTCGCAGTCCTCTGCTTGACACAGCAGTTTTGAAATTCAGCAACCAGGTATGTCGAATTCGATGCTGTTTTTTACAATTTGAAAAAATGGTTCTGTGGCAGCTTATATATCTCTTCTATTGTCTTCTCTTCCGATATCTCCGATATCTTCCGTGCCAGTTCGTCCGCCTTTTCGTTTCCTTCTATGCTACAGTGGCTTGGAACCCAGTAGAGGGGGGTATTGTGTCAACGTATACTGTCTAGAGAGTGCATTCAGCTCCTGACGCCCTTTGAATTGACGAGTTGGAATCCCAGCGCTTTGATTGCTACTTGACTTTCCACAAATATGATCAAGTTCGTAGGAGGTAGGTCCCGTTTTCAACTATAAGTGGAGCTTCAATAGCAAAAATCTCCGCCCGAAATACGATGGCCTAGTTAGGTAATCTATATGACCCGTTCAGTGCCAGTTTATCGGAATAGACACCAGATCAAAATCCGTGTTCCATTTTTGAGCCAACGGTTCTGAATGTTAATTACCAGACATAACTCATCTCAGAGAAGTGAACTCGAAACAGGGAACTAAATTTATATCGGGTCTTTCATTAAGCGCTTCCTTTCTTAAAAAAAGCATCTGAGATATTATCGAAATTTTTTATTCGTTTGAAAGACCTGCTGATGCCATTACGTTTGGATCATCGTTTAAATATCCGCCACAGCTTCTCTGGATATAGCGTATCTGCAATATTCAATTTCCGTAAAGCCTAGCTGGATCTGACCGATGGCATAGGTGAGGTTGGCTGTAGTTTGCACGATCTTGGTGGCCAGTTTATATCACATTCACGAGAGAGGTGGTCATGCCCTCCAATCGCTTGTGCAGAATATTCGATATTACAACACAGCGATATCATGTTGAAACTGCATGTGCTTAGTGTCCAGATCACTCAATTTAGGTCAAAAGAATTTCGTATTCGTAATCATTTTTGACCAACAGTTTGTTTATATATTTCACAAGGAATTTTTGCATTGCCTTTGTACTTTTTCCCTTCTTGTAGTGAAGTATTCTATGCCGTTTATATTTTATTTTTTATTTCCTTTATTTTCATGTGATCATAAGAAAACTAATTTAGTTTTCCAATGAAATGGAGACAGTTGTTGTCGTTGTATAAATGCTTGAATGCTTCAATGCCTGGAGTTTGTAGGAGTACTCCTTTAGCTGTGCTGCCTTTTGATTTAAACACTCTACACTATAACCCATAAGGAAAGGTTAAATTAAAACAAATTAGTTTTCGTTAAGGAAAACGAATTTAAAATGCAATTGTCGAGGATGATGATGATGATTGAAAATTGACTTGAGCATCAATAAATAAGTTACAAAATAATTTTTTATTCCTTATATTTATGCAAAGAAAAGAACTGGAATACATTGTAACACTTTGTATACAGGGGGATACAACCCAGAATATTGCATACAATTGAAGCACAATAAGTTCATTTATAATTTGTAAAAAAAGGGGAAAGAAAGAAAAAATATTTTGGGTTTTCTATGTCCTTAAGCGTCTTGTTCCTAAATATCTTCTTTTTTCTTATCCTCTATAGAATTAAAATCCTTACCGGCAATAAGGAGGCCATTCAGTATTTTTTACTGGGCTAAGTAAATATTTTGACCGCAAATATGCCCATCTGGCCTCTAGCCTTATGTAGTTTCTTGTATTGACCCAACTTTCAAGTGAACCTACCTTAACCTGGTTGATGTTGTTCATAATAGGTCTTTCATTAAGCGCGTGCAATATTTAAATTTAAATAAAACAAAGTGAGTGTGAGAAGTCGCCGTAGTCTAGTAGGTGTTGGGCACGGTTAAAATCCCAGGTCAGACATCGAAACGAAATATGAAAAAATATTTCTTCGGCGACTTCTTCTCAGTAGATTCCTATCAAATACTCGGGAGAGTGAAAACATTGCCATTTTCTCAAAAATCTGTTGTTCGGAGTCGACTTTACTGTAGGTCCCTCAACTTATGTATAAAATTAACACACACAACATCATTGGTGTGATAAACTAGGCCGTAATCCTGACTGAAGGGTTGTAATGGCCAATTATGTATGTGAGTGTGAGGTGTCATGGAATTTTTTTATTCGTTTGGAAGACCTATTGATGCCATTATGTGAGGAATATAACATCGTTCAAATGTCCACCATGGCTTTTCTGGGTAGAATGTCCTAATTGCCCATGATTCTGCCCCAAAAACCAATGTGGTCAATGATGACATATGTTAGCTTGCAGGCAGGGATTTTTCGATGAAAATTAGACTTCCGTTTTGGCGAACACACCTCTTTTTCTAAGTCAATTAGCTTCAGTAAAATTTATTACAGTTTCTGGTCTAAGTTACGAGACGAAATTCGCCAAGTTCTGGTCTGAGAAAAGTCGAATTCTGCAATCAATTGTTGCGAATGCTCCTACAAACACTTACTTGCATTTCATCAACGTATGCGTTGGTAGATTGTATAAAAAACCACTTGACTCGAATATTGGGAATAGACCTCTCGCTAGTACGATTATGACGATCGTAAAATGGGCGCACTATGCAGTACGTTGCCAGAACAGTACAATCTTTTTTACAAGTTGGTATACTTTGTTTTGAAGTTGCCGTAGTGTAGTAAGTAGGGTGTTGGCTCATTAGATGTGTGGCTACAGTTCAAACCCTAGGTCAAACATCTCGAACGAAATATGGAAAAAAAAATTCGTCGACGACAGCAGATTTCTGACAAAAACTCTGAGAGTAATCAAAAATTGCCATTAAAAATTTCTCAAAAAAATGTGTCGTTCGAAGTCGACTTTAAACTGTAGGTAGGTAAGTACTATTGGAGAACTGGCTGTCTATGTAATATGGTGTGATTGATGCATGATTTCCTGTGCTAGTTTAGCCTAACAAGTCAACAAAGACATGTAGGGACAAGTAGACAAGTATTCAACACAATTGCTTTACAAAAAAAAAAGTTGAAATAAAACTAACATTTCATAATAACAACATTGAATAGGAGAGCACAGAAAAACTAATACTCGTACAAATAATCAAATAAAATCACATGATGATCACACAAATAGGTGTATAAAACTAAAGTGAAGAAAGAATTTTAAAAATAAAAAACAACAACCTACACAATGTTGATGTACATATGTTTACATAGCCAAACTGCGAGCTGCCATGCAAATTCTATGCAACTCTACTTATATAAAAATACGACAGCTACCTCAACTCTACCACTGTTATCTTAAAATAAAAATTAAACGTAAATAAGCATTGCACAGTAGTACTATGCTCTTAACAGCACCACCACCAACTCACTCACTCGTACGGTGTGTGTTGTTAAATCAAAGAAACTTAACTTCACATGTTTTTCTGTTTGTATTTCAAACTGTTTTGTTTATGTTCCTTTGTTGTTTGATGGTTTGTTTGGTAGTCATTTCTCTAATAGTTTTGCTGTCATATTCATAATAATAAGCACAAAACAACTCTTTTTTTATTTTTTTTTTTGACAAGATAGTCTTAAAATATCCTGGAGAAGCTTATACACGTGTACTTGCGTGTGTGTAGAGTGAAAGGTAACCATTATGTGGGAAATGCTGTTGTCTGACAGTAGCTTAGCTTTCAAAAAATCTACTCAACAAATAAACATCAAAACATCAGACATTCAAGTCTGTCCATTTGTTTGTTTATAACCCAACTACACAAGTTTTCTATTCCGACTTCTTTTTTTTTTTTGTCTATAAGATTTACGAGTGATGGTTTAAAGCAATTGTTAACATTAATTTGAACAGTTTTTAGCGGTTTCTGTTAGCGGTACACTATAGAAGGTGTTCAACTGAACATATTTTTGCTGCTATCAGGATGTATTTACAGCAGTGGCGCTCAAACACATACTATCATAGTTTTGGTTGTGTTGGTAAAGCAGCGGAGAACAAAATTCAACTTAATTTTTGAGAATCGTACACTGGGAAAACAAAAAAAAAGAAAAAAAATTTGGTTTATTGTGTTGCTTGCATGTTATTACATAATGACCTTATGTATGTATGTATTGATGAATATATTGATGTATGTGTGTATGTATGTACATATGTATTGATGTATATATTGATGTATGTATGTATGTGTGTGTATGTATGTATTGATGAATATATTGATGTATGTATGTTTGTATTGATGAATATATTGATGTATGTATGTATGTATTGATGAATATATTAATGTATGTGTGTAAGTATGTATTGATAAAGATATTGATGTGTGTGTATGTATTGATGAATATATGAATATATTGATGTATGTATGTAATGTCTTTTTATAAAAAAAGAATTCGACATAAAGTGCGATAATACACAATACATTGTGCATTACCATCCATATTCTCTATAAAAAAGAAAGCATATTCCCAATTTTCATCAAACATTTTGCGTGTATTTGCAAAAACAAAAATTCATTCAAAAAAGTTGTGTAGCGGGGTCTTGCTTCATCAAGTGCTAAACATCAACTGAATTGATTTTGTTCTCTGAGTTCAACACAAAACAACAAACAAAGCAACAAACACACGATCATTATAAGAAACCACACAAGTGAGCTTATAGTGTAGGTGTGTCAACGCAGCGTCAGCAAAATTTTCTTTGCCAACACATGTGATAGGAAATTTGGATTTTGAGCATCACTGATTTACAGCGACCAGAGGTATTTTCTGATATTTGGTGCCTATGGATGTGGCCTTCTCGAAATTAAAATACTATCAGCCAGCAGTCGGGTATACAATTATCACTCACAACATGAGTGGTTTAAGAAGCTAGGCTATAATCCTGACTAAGCTGTTGTAATGACCAATTAAGTAAGTAAATCAAATGTTCGCTTTAGCTTCTCTGCCTGGAGTGTGTCCAAAATATCTGGCGCATAAATCTGGTAGGTTATGTTGGGTTTGAAAACCACTGTGATTTACTTACGACTTAAGACAAGAAAAAGTCTAACGTGGTCAAATTGAACGAATTCGTTTACAAGTTCACAACACCTACATGCCCTCGAATCGCTTGTTTAAAATATCCAACGTGGCATAAGTTGTCTGACGCGTAGAACTGTCCTATTGAATCCACATTTAATTCAAGCTAAAATAAGTTGTTCATGCATGATCGACCTGTATTGCTCGCCTTTGCCTGTGTCAACATCGTTCTCTAATAAATTTGGAAAGATGACGCTGCCAGCTAAAACTCCACATCTATTCAATTTATGTGGATTGCTTTTGTCCCAAATTGAATGATTTTGTTTGTGCTCGGTTCAGATATTTTTCGATGAAATCCATAGCCTGTCTAGTGAACACGTGTCATTGTTTATGGTCGTTGACCTTCAGTTCCTACTGTAGTTTAATCTTGTGCGATTGCAGACCTAAGTCATGAAGTAAAAATCATATAATTTTGGCCTGCTAAAGGCCGAGTATTTGTGTGTGACGCGAAATTGTTTGCCGCGAATTCTCCTGCACATTCCCATGGCCAGTGGTGATGTTTTCCACAGATCTTTCATTTCATCGACGTGTTGGTTGATCATTTACTGAACCCTATTTATTAAATTTATTCCCCGTATTGAGAACATTCTTCTTGGTAGGACGCTTATGGAAATAGTAGGAGGTACGGTTAGCGGGTAACTTGCCATTCACATGCAAGTTCAGTCGGTGGTCTATATGGCGTATTGTGTGTTAAACACCCTTTTGTTTGAAATTAAGTGTGAGTATTTCATGTCATATGCAATATTAATCCTCTGTAATCCATTTCTTGTGTGGTGATCAATAAAATTCTCTCATATGTTATGATACACAATACACTGCATAGGGTGTATCGACCATAACCTCACTGGTTATAATCTCTAAAAAGTTGACTTGCAAAAGAAGTTTATCTCATTAAAATCTGTTTTTTTTTTGTAAAATTTTTTATTTTCTTTGTAGACTCAAGTTGGTTGTTTACTTTTAAGCGTTTTAACGTTTGCCCATAATGGCTTATTCTCAAGCGTGTATTGTTGTCGTGGAAAACAACTTATTTAAAATCAAATTCAACTGCTCGTGACGTATTTTTTTTCGTTTTTTTTTTGTATTTAAATATTTGAACTCTTTTAGATAACACAGATAACAATGGTTTTTTAAATGAACAACTTAACTGGAGCAAAGTGGAGTTAAATTGGTAATCAAATGATTTTTATGGGAATTTAATTTGTATCGTGTTCAAACGATGGGAAATAAAACATTTGATACGAGGGGAAGATTGTGAAATCTACGGTAAGTTTACTCCAGCATAGAAGCTTATAAAGTTTGTTTGACCAACTTATATACATATATATATAGTATACATACATACATAAATGATCATTACAACCCTTCAGTCAGTATTTCGACCTATCTTCTCACACCACTGTTTTTTTTTTTTAAGTTCAAAAATATTTATTCAAGAAAAGTATTAAAATTCACAGTTTATGTTTGCCTCTGCGTCTTACGACATTATTGAGGCGAGTTGGCTTAGTATTCTTAAAATAAATTAACAAATTTTAAATAAATAGTATCTAGAATTAAAAAGAAAGAAATAATTATAATTAAATAAAAGTAATTACAAAATTATATACCCATGTATATAGAGTACATTAAAAGCATTTATAAATTATTTAAGAAATAAGTTTTAATGTTGGATTTAAAAGATGAAATTACATTGATATCTTTTAAGTTTTGTGGTAAGTTGTTATATTCCACACAACCAATAAATTCAATTCGTTGCTTGGTTTTTTCAAGTCTGCATCTCGCAATTTTTAAGTTTGAACTGCTTCTGGTAGCAAAAATTGATTGATTACGAGTGAAAGTTATTGTGCTATGGCCAATGTTATGTAGGGATTTAAATACAAAAAGAAGTACTTCCTTTTTATATATTCCGTTTATAGGTAATATATTCTTTGCAATTTCCTGGTAGAATCTTAAGGTAATTAATTGGAAGGTTGTAGACGTTCTTGAGTGCTTTATTTTGTGTTCTTTGAAGAGATTGCAGCTATTCTTATATGCATATATAGAAACCAAGTAATTCAAATGGCTCTGAATTAATGCCTCATATATAATTAGTTTTGTTTTATCATTAAATTTGTATTTAAATTTGTATAAGAGTCCAATTACTGGAGATATTTTTGATTTAATGTCTTTAATATGCAAGTTCCACGACAAATTGCTTTGCAAAGTCACGCCTAAATATTTTACTGCGTTTGTTTCAAAAATTTCTTCTCCATCTACAAAAACACTAAACTTTGGTGCATTAGTGTTTATGTAAAGTTTAAATCTTATAATTTTGGTTTTTGATGAATTAAGAATTAATTTGTTTAACCTCATATATTCAGAAATTAGGGCAGCATCTCTTTCCATATACACTTTTAAAATGGCTTCATGTTTGTATGGGTAAAATAGTGATATGTCATCGGCATACATATACAGTTTTCCGAAGAGCTCAAGGTTATTGATGTCATTAATGTAAATTGTAAATAAAAGTGGGCCCAATACACTGCCTTGTGGTACACCATGTTCCACATTTCCAAGACTACTCTTGCTATTGTTTAATACAACATATTGCTTTCTATTATTCAAATAACTTTTAAACAGGTTTAGTTCGACTCCTCTAACACCATAGAATTGAAGTTTGTCTAACATTATATCATGATCTACAAGATCAAAGGCTTTTGAAAGATCATAGAAAACACCACCAACAGCATTATATCCTTCCTCCAGTCCTCGACATATGAAATTTAATACATTAATTACAGCATCTTCAGTACCGCTACCCTTTCTAAACCCAAACTGGCAATCATACAGTAAATTATTATTTTCTAGATATGTTGTGAATTGTTGATGAATTAGTTTCTCAAAAATTTTATCCATTATAGGCAATAGATCAATAGGTCTATACATATCTACTTTATGTGCATTAACAGTTTTTGGTATTGGAACAATTTTCGATATTTTTAAAATGTTTGGATATTGCGCTGTTAAAATAACATTATTGAATATGTGTAATGATAATGGTGTGATTTCATTATTTAAATTTATGAAAATTCTTGGCGACAAGTTATCATGTCCAGGGGACTTATTATATGTAAGGTTATGTATGATTTCAGATATTTCTTTATTTGTTGTGCTTCTGAAATTAAAAGTCTTATTACAGTTCCTTAGAGTTCGTAGTCCATTACATGAATCGGCGGGAGAATAATTAATTTGTTCTTTCATGGTTTTGGGAATTTGTAAAAAGTATTTGTTTAAGAGCTCACATTTTATCGCATCCTCCATTATTAGTTCGCCATTTGAATTTTTCAAATTTACTTTGGTTTTAACACTCCTTCCCAGACTTTCATTTAAAAATCTCCAACACTTTTTAGGATCTTGCTGAATGCTGTGTAAGTTATCATGATAATATCTGTTCATTGATTCCTTATAGGCAACTTTAATAACTTTACTTATTCTTTTTAGGCTGTTTAGTACAGTTGCATCATTTGGATTTCTTCTTCTCTGTTTTAGGATTCTTCTCTTAAGAATAAATAAGTTGCGCAAGTTTTCATTAATCCATGATGTTATTTGTTCTTTTAATAATTTTTTTCTTGTTAGCTCAGACGTAGAGTTTTTATTTGCATCTGACAGACATTTGATCAAACTAGACGCATCAATTGATGAATTTCCACTCAAGAAATTCGAACTATAATTTAAAAAACATTCCTTAAGTTTGTTATAGTCACATTTCTTTTGTACAAATTCAGTATAGTCACAATTTTGTATTTTCTTCTTAACTTTACAAGAGATCATATTGTGATCAGAAAATTCACATTCAATAGCATCTATAAATAAGGAATGGGAGAGGTTTGTGAAAGTGTTGTCTATAGATGTGGCAGATATTGGACGTGTAATTAAAGTATAACAATTTTTGAAGTCATAACTTTCAAGCAAATTCAGCAAAGTATTCGACACTTCATTCAAAAAGTCAATATTTGAATCCCCAACAAAAATGCAGTAGTTTCTAACATATAACTCCATTAAGTTTTCTACAAGATTGTAAAAATCATTAACATTACATTTTGGAGATCGATAAAATGATACAATTTTCAGTGGTTTTCCATTAATTTTAAAGTTCTCCAGAGTTAAGACAATCAGGTCACAAAAGCTTTTGTTTTCACATACTTGTACATTATATTGTAAGTTATTTTTAACATATACAGATGTTCCTCCGAAACCATCCGCCCTACAACAGTGAATATAATTATATCCAGGTATATTATAAATTGATGATAGCGTTGAATGAAGCCATGTTTTCTGAATTGCAATTATATTTGGTAATTGTGGAAAATTTGAAATTAATGTTTTAAATTGATTAAATTTTTCAATTGACGAAATGCTTCTAACGTTTACAGATATAATATTTAGATATGAGTAATTTATTTGTTTTAAATATTCGATGAAATTTTCAAATTCAGAAAAATATTGATTATGTATCATTTAAATTGAAAAAGGGGTTTATTAAAACAAAGCACAAAAAGCAAAAACAAATAATATATATATATAAATAATAGTTTATAAAAATCTCTAATAATAAGATTAATGAGATCAAAAATGAAAATAAAATATTCTTAAGAGGGAGATACGTAGGACGCGTTATCTTCACCATCATCACTAGAATCAACCTTCTCAACTTCTTTAGCTTGTACCATGGACCTTCTCTTCCAGTGCTTGTTTGTTGATGCAACTAGGAGCATTTGGTCTACATCATCTTCACATCTTATGAGTTGCTGTTTATTTGAATCATTCTTCTTAACAAAAACATTTCCATTTCTCACATAAACGTATTGATATCCTATGCTTCTTAGTGTCTTCGCATGATACCAAAGATTATAAGTGTATAAATTTTATAAATGAGGACCTATGTACATTTTAAAGACGACTCCTAACGACACATTTTTTTGGGAGACTTTTCATTGCAATTTCTTATTTGATCTAAGAGTTTCCGCCAGAAATTTGCTCGTTTTGTTCGTGATGTTTGACCTATGGTTTGAACCGGAGCCACACATCTAATCAGCCATTATTACCATAATTAGCCATCATTACTACACTACGGCAACTTCAAAACAAAGTATACGAACTTGTTACGATCGTCATAATCGTACTAGCGAGAGGACTATTCCCAATATTCGAGTCCAGTGGTTTTGTATACAATCTACCAACGAGTACGTTGACTAAATGCAATAAAGTGTTTGGAGGAGAATTCGCAACAATTGATTGCGTGTGGCTCATAAGAACTCGACTTTTCCTAGACCAGAACTTGGCGAACTTTGTGTAGTAACTTACAGCAGCAACTAAACTGAGGTGGTACTCTTCGTTAGGAATTATAGGTCACAGCCGATTCGTCCACTGAGAATGCGTGGGACAGAACTAGTACTCAAGAATGAGGCGAATTTTCTAGGGCTGGTTCTAGATAAGAAATTGACTTGGAAGTCGAACATAAATAATAGACTAAAGCACGGCTCCATTACTCTCTCCACATGCAACCAGGTGTTGAGGAAAAAATGGGACTTGGAACCTAGGATGACTCACTGGATTTATACAGCAGTGGTCCGACCTATCTTGACCGATTGATGCCTAGTGTAGAATCACTTCGTAGTGCTACACACTTAATTCTAGTAGGGCGGCTGCAACGACCTGCCTGCGTGATAATTAGTGGTGCCTTGCACACTGTACGGTGGCACTGGAAATAATTTTGGGCCTCCCACCGCTTGGCCTATATTGTAGGGCGTCTCTGGGCGACTTTACAGTGACGTGGATCAGATACTGGTCACTCGAGTATTCTGGAGAACTTTGAGGCTGATTATATAATATTGCGATATGACTTCTCAATGAAAACCTACCGAATTTTATATCATAACTTTGACTAAGAACTGTAAAAAATTCTGCTGAGGCTAACTGACTTAGAAAAAAATGTGTGTTCGCCAAAACGGACTTCTCTTTTCATCAAAAAATCCTCTTCAGCCTTGAGGCCTTAATGAATGGGTACGCGAACAAATTTGGTATGATTCCAATTCACTTATCATTTTTATTTTTTGTTATCATTCATAGATGTCTATCTAATCTAAGGATTACAATGGAATTGGCTTTCCAATAAATTAATTACAATGGGGGAGAGTAACATAAAAGAAACACAACACAGAAAAACTACTTATAGAAGTCCATACAACAACATATCGGAAAAAAGTAGAAAATATGTTTCATTCCAAAACCCTATGTTGAGATGCTTGAAATTAGCAGTGAGCATGGAAACAGCATGACATTTTCATCATTGTTAGTGACTTCTATCAACACAAATACTTCTCTAAAAAGTCAAAATTTCTTAGGAATAGTACTGGTTTTTTTGCTACTCATAACAATCCATTCTACATTTTTTTCAACATCTGCTGTGCCATAATGTCAGTGACATAGCCACGTATTTGACATGGTTTTCCTACAAAAAAAAAAATAAAAGTGGGTGTCACCAAACAAAATGAATTTTGTTCTGTGTGGTATAACAGAGTTGAGGGACTTTTTTATCATGTATAGAATTTTTAATTTATCCTACAAATAGTAACTGGAGTAACGTACACATCACAGTTATTATTCGCGATGACATTTGACAAATTGATAAAATATTTTCAAATAAAACAAAAGAAACCAAACCTTTAAAAAAAATATTTTAATAAGGAATTTTAGGCCACCTTAATTTCGTTAAACAAACTCAAACGTGTTCGAAAATCTTCCATAAAATGCCATCTCTGCAAAACTTATGTTAGCATCTGTACTGCTGTAAGTACTTCTATAATTCAAATAATTTAATTGTATTTGATATCGTTTAAATGTAAAGAAGCCGTGGTTGTGTCTGAATGCCAATGTTCAACTTGAAATCAGACTGAATTTGATTGAAGGCATGGGCTATGAGGACAACTATAGTTTGTAATTTTTTCACATACTTGTGCTGCTTAAGGAAACTGCACAAGAAAATATCAATCGGGGTCAAATGGCTCGATATCGATTAATAGTCCACAACACTTCTGCGTAAGATGACCACGAATATCCAATTTGACAGAATATCCAATGTGGAATAAGCAAGGTGTATATTGTGCCGTAGTCTAGTAGGTAGTGTGTTGGCTTATTAGATGTAAAGCCAGGGTTCCAGCCCCAGGCCAGACATCAAAATAAAATACAAATTCTATTTCTTCGGCGACTTCCTCTCAGCAGATTTCTGGCAAAAACTTTGAGAGTAAATAAAATTGCCATGAAAAGTTTCTCAAAAATCTGTCGTTCGGAGTCGACTTTAAACCGTAGGTCCCGCCACTCGTTATTAAAATTAACACACACAACATAAGTGGTGTGAGAAACTAGGTCGTAATCCTGACTGAAGGGTTGTAATGACCAATATGTAAAGAGTTTCCACTAAATTTATAAGAGCTGTCGCATTAGATCATGGCACTCAGATCTAATCCAGATCCAATCAGATCCAATATCCCTCACCTTATATAGTTTTGCCCACAACATCATCAAGTTAAATAAAATTTTAACTGTTTTATGTACCAGTTCAACCAGTTAAAAGGCCACCATAAGGGCTATCATAATTAATACATGAAAAAATTCATCATTTTGCAAAACAACCATACAACGTATAATTTTCGTTGGTTTCTAAACCCTACAGTATCTGTGGATCATTATTGATTCGTTTTATTAATTCATAATACAGTCCTGTGGTTAAATGTTACCACTAATTCGCCAACATTACAAGCATTTAGCTTAACTTGGCTAATGACACTGGCAAACAAGTTGTTGGCCATTTATTTTACATGCCACAGGCAAACAGAAATAACAATTGAGACGATATCAAGCAGTAGTCATACAACATGCCATGTATGAGCGAAATATGAGAGGCGTTAGCGAAATGCAAATGTTGGATTAACAATTCTCAAACGGTTGTAATCCGCTCTATTCGCGATGCCGGAAAATGTTAAATGATGACTCTCAGAGTTTTTGCCAGAAATCTGCTGAGAGGAAGTCGCCGAAGAAATATTTTTGTATTTTGTTTTGATGTCTGGCCTGGGACTCGAACACTGGCTTTTCGTTTAAGACCACGGCGACTTCAACTCATCTCTCACCACGTATGTTGTGTGTAATATTTTCATACTTAAGTGGCGGGACCTACAGTTTAAAGTCGACAGATTTTTTTAGAGAAACTTTTCACGTCAATTTCCTATTTGCTTCTTAGAGCTTTTGCCAGAGGACTGTAGCCGTAGAAGTAGCTGTAGAAGTAGCCGAAGAATTATTTTCACATATTTCGTTTAGGGTTTGAATCTTGGTCTTTTTTATTTTCCTCTCAGAGTTTTTGCCAGAAATTTAGTGAGAGAAAGTTGCCAAAGAATTTTTTTATTTTGTTTTGTTGGAGATGTTTGAACTGGGGTTTGGCGTGGCCAAACGTCTAATAAGCCAACACACAACCCACTTGACTACAGCGTCTTATTAGGCTATTACTAGACTTCGTATGGTGTGAAGTCATAAATAGGGTGTTTTATACAACGCCCTGAATGGTAGAGATCTTATGCCGGCAATGTTCGAAAACATACGCAAGTAGCGTGATAACAAGGATCTACACAATCACAGGATGCTCTTAGGGTGGTGGCATATAAAAACAGCTCCAATGAAATCGTACAAGACAAACAAATAATCTGGCTAGTATAACAGCGGCAATGAAAACCTGTGCTACAGCGCCCCAGGAAGCTCTGTTTGATTTAATTCTGCTACACATGGTAGTGAAGACCAAAGCTTTGGAACATGTGGATCGAATAATGAGAGACAAATTTAACATGATATTCATTAGGGTATTTCGTGGCTTTATGGAGCGAATGTTTGTCAGCTTCCTCCTTAACTATCCTCTGAACAGAACCAGTAGACAACGAGACAAAGTAATAAAAATGAATGGAGTACAGAAATTCCTTACATTTTTTTAAAAGGGACACATTTTGTGGTATACAGGCAGACCTGTGTTAGAAGCGGTGGTTTTTGATCCCTGAATAAAATATTCTGAAGCTATGGGAAAACTTGCTGATATATTCCAAGTAGATATCGAAAGATGTGTTCAATTCAACTGGGATAGAAGGAACAAAGAACGGTACATAACAATACTATCCGACAGTCAGGATGGCCTCCAAGCACTTCGCTCCCTTTGAGGGTAAAACGAAAATAGTGTAGCATTATTTGGGGAAAATGAATCGACTGAGACAATAAGCTCTTAAAACCTGGTGGAACCATTAATATAGATCGCTTACAATTTGAAGCATACATTGAACGAGAAACGAGCAGAATGGATCACAAGACAAGGTAATTTTGCAATACGACAGCGCAACTTCACACAAAGCAAAACCGGTCCAAGAGATAATCAAAGCATTAGGCTGGGAGCTACTAGGCTTGACTACTTCCGACTTTTGCTTGTTTTCATCGATGTAAAGCAAATTAGCTGAGCAGTACTACGATTCCTAAGAAGAAGTTGAAAATGGTGTGACTAATTGCTTTGCTTTAAAAGACGACCAGTTTTATTGCCTTGGAATTCACAAATTGCATGAAAGATTGAACAAATATGTGCCAGCAAATGGTCAACTTTTTTTCTTAATTGGCCATTATAACCCTTCAGTCAGGATTTCGACCTATACATAAATGTCGGGGCCTACAGTTTAAAGTCGACTCCAAACGATAGATGTTTAAGAAACTTTTCGTGGCAATTTTATCTGACTCTCTGAGTTCTTGCCAGAAATCTGCTGAGAGGTAGTCGCCGAAGAAATATTTTCGTTTCCAGCGAGATGTATGACCTGGGGTTTGAACCGCGGCCTTACGTCTAATAAGTCAACACATTACCTACTAGACGACGACGACTTCGTTGTATACAGTTAGGTTAAAGGTGTATCTGAGGACAGATCCGAAATCATTGGGAAACTTGCAGGTATTCTCCAAGCGGATATGGAATGATACATGTGTTTCGTTCAACTTGAATAGAAGATACAAAGGATGGTACATAGCAATAATATCTAACAGTCAGGATGCCATTCGCGCACTGAGTTGTTATGATGCTAAATTGAAGATAGTGTGGAATTAATTGGGAAAGCTTAATCGACTATGTAGGTGAGTAAAAAAATTCGTCATTTGAAAATGCATGGCTATAAAAGGGCACGCGAGGAGGAGAGCTTTCTTGCCACTAGGTTAGAATATTTCTGCGGAGTGAGGGCAAACATTTTAAGAGAGGAGATGTCCCTGTTGATACCGAAATTTCTCAGAACAATAGGCTTGCAGCAGATATTATAGGGACACTTTAAAAAGTTTGAGTAGCTTTCTATAGATCGTATGAACATTGGAACTTAACCCATGCATGGATAGACGCATTAAATACTTATCGAAGTATATGCTGATCATGTTCTATCAGAAGTCAAATGCAGAAGATGGTTTCGACGGTTCAGAGATATCGAATTTGATGTGAGAAATTAAGAACGTTGAAGACTACAAAAAAGGTTATACATACATACATACATAATTGGTCATTACAACCCTTTAGTCAAGGTGGCCAGTTCACAGCCTTTAAAAATATATGTCGTTAGTCTCTAGATCATCCAATTCAAGCCAAAAGAAATCAGTAGTCAGCGACCTATAGTTATGATCGTTAACAATGAAGACCTGGCCAAAGTAGTCCTCAAGGGAATATGGACACATGACGTTACCAACACAAAACTCACATCAAAGAGTGACTTTTTCGGAATATATTGGACACTATTCGTTCGCACTAGCTATTTAATAAAACCCCCACAAGACAAAATCTGATCGAGCCAAATTGCCCGATCTTGATGCGTTGGTTCACATACTTTCCACCTGTCTCGAGCGCACAATATCCAATATGGTATGCATTGTGTGCCAACTAGTGCTGTTCCGTTGAAATCTCTATGAGAGTCCAGATCATCCAATCCAGGCCTTTAGTGCTCCCTGTTGTCTGTACTTAAACGTTCCCAAAATCCATTTCAAACAGAGACTTTTTCGGTATGGATCACATGTTGATCGATTTTTTTCTTGCCATTGAAAGCGTATGGCTTCCTCGAAGCATTTTTACCTTGTTTCCATTTCTTTAATCTATTTTTGTTATTTCAGCTAAGCTGGTGATTGGTCAATTTTATTAAGTATTAAGAGACAAAACAATATTTAAAACATAAAAATGTGTCTGAAATGATTGGTATTGTGACTTTCCATAAAACATAAAATTTTTAAACATCAATTGGTTTAGAATACAGCAATACAAGGGGGAGTCTTTGATTTTTCGTTTGGCCTTCTAATGATTTACACTGTTCAAGTAGTTTTGTAATGAGCAGACTGTTTGTGTGTAGTATTCTACTGTGTTCTTGTAGTCAATTTTTTTTTTAATTTATTGTCATTGTTTGATAATTTATGTTGAATATTAAATTTGTTTAATACAGCGCATAAGGCATATGTCGCATACACCATACATAGTCAGTTAAACGCCTGTTTTAAAAATTATACTCGTATGTAATAAATAGCGTCGTGTAATAACGCTGATGGATTAATAAGGTGGCATGAAATTCTTGAATAGAATTTTTAGGATAGATTTGCTAGGATAAATGACTAGATTAAGTCAAAGCTAAAGAAACAAGTTAAGGGATAAGCACTACTACACTACACTAACTACCAAACTGCAAACATGAAAATTATTACCACCCTAATATTTATTTATATTTCACTGTTCAATGCCTTAGAGAGCATGGGTTTTTAAAAAATGTATGACATTGTCATGTCAATTGTTAATGTGGCGCCAATGTGTCATCCTTACTTACTTGTACGTTCATACATTTATATGTACGTTCAAAAACTTATTCATTGATTTGTAGCCCTTTAAACATTTAAACAATAATTTTTAAATCTCTCATTTCCAATTCCCTTTCAAACTTATACATGATTTTTCTAAAATTCTTTACGTGAAGCAACTTTTAAGTATTTGGAAATCAATTTCATTCATGTCAACTGCAACTTCCTTTCAAGCTCTGTTAAGACATCGTATTTGTACACCCCAACAGTTGCTCAATACAATGAAGTACACAAAGTTAGATTTTAGCAACAAATAAATTGAAAACCTTTTAACGATATTTGCAAAAACAGGAGAGAGAAAGTGTTGACATTTGGTGAATGTATACGAGCAGAGAGAACATGTATGTGTATATATTGACTTGAAACTAAAGTCGTTTAGGATCTGTCGCCACCGACAGAATGCAGGCCACGCAAACAACTGCATTTGCAGTTAAAAATTTATGGGGGGCTTATGCATGTATTGCAAGGCAAATATGTTGCACAAAAACCTCCAATGCAATAGGTATTCTGCATGTATGGTCAAACAAAATAGTTCATCATGTCTGCAAAATAAGTGGCACAATTCATCAGTAACAAAAAAATTGAACAAGAATCCATCACACCACATACTAGACTACGGCCACTATTTGCGCTGATGACTGGTGTCAAAAAGTTAAAGAGCACAACTTCTACGAACCTGTTACTTACATTTCTGATTGGTCATTACAAACCCTTAGTCAGTTTAAAATCGATTCCGAACGGAATTTTGCTTGTAATGTGCTGAGAGAAAGTCGCCGAAAAAAACTTTTTTTTTGTAGGACATATCTCGTGTTTGAACTGTGGCCTCACGTCTTCTACACCAACACACGGCCACTATCTGGGCTGATTACCAGTAGCTAAAAATTAAAGAACACCACTTCTACAAACCTGTTATTTACTTACCTGATTACAGCCCTTTAGTCAAGATTACACCCTAGTTTCTCACATCACCCATGTGGTAAGTATTCATTTCTTACAGTTTAAAATGGCAAATTTATTTTACTCTCAGAGTTTTTGGTTGAAATCTGCTGAGAGGAAGATTTTGTTTGATGTCTGGCCTGGGGTTCGAACCCTGGCTTTACGTCTAATAAGCCAACACACTACCTAATAGACAAGGACGACTTCAATAATAATATCTATCCGACCAAAACTTTCGTGGAAATCAGTTACAATCTGGTCGACAGCGGCCAAATGTCAGCATAGGCTCCTGGTTGTAATTCACCATGTTGTGAGAGTGCAGAAGTTAATACCAAAGCTGACGAAGCTTTCATGCTCATAGCCGATACAGCTGATGGAGAAGAACCTCCTTCTAAACAACAAGTTGTTGTACTTGTCTGAGAGTAACTGTGGGCGTAACACTGGCATCATAGAGTCCAATGTTGAGCTGCAGTTGCTGTCAATTTATCGGGGTTCTATTTGTTTTAGTGGTAGTAAATTTCCCATGCCATATGCACATGCATTGCATTTCAATGTCCTGTTTTCGTAAATTTAATGGATTCAGAAAAGGAATCTACTATATTAGTCGGCATAGGTGGTTGAAGTGGTGATTGTTGCAACAAATTGATAACGTTTTGATGAGTTTCTTATAAACATTTTCACTTTACCATCGAAAGAAATAAAGAAAGACGACCTTTTTTCATTATTTCGTGCAGTCCCGAAAAATTAATTTTTTTTTCTTTGAAAACTTTATTGATCGAAACTCAAATTATTTCTAAGTGGGTGCCGTGTTATCATTTTTGTTTTGTTTTGGACTCCCACAGATTTAAGAAATCTTTGTCTTTCTAAATCATTATGATGAAAGGCAAGTGTTTTGGGCGTCACTGAGATTTTTCTGTGATCACAGTTTCAAGTGTTTCGTTTATTTTTTCTTTTTTTTGATTTGAAGTTCTTAAGCTTATCACACAGTCTCCCAATTAAGGTCATAAGTGCTTAAGCGTTTGCTTATTAGGCTCTTCACTAGTATGATTAGAAAAACTCATTTTCACAATTTTAATTGTGCATCATTTCGAAAAACAAAAATTGTTTGCTTGCCTCCTAAGCGGATTTCTTGTGACTTTATTCTATCTTGAGCATGATTAAATAATCGTTCAGCAATAAATATTTATTGGCCGTTACAAGCAAACAACGTTAATACCTTCAAAATCATCATTAAAAATAATTTCTTTTTTCTTCTTTTCGAGTTTTTAAATGTCAAACGTTTTACGTTAAATAGTTTTTCTATCCGCAACCAGAGTAACAAAATAGTTTGGATTCTTAAAACTAAATGGCCAGCGACACAACCCGCTAGCTTAAGAGAACGTGACCCTTGCATTTTACGCACAATTACGTCTCGTTTTTCATACGAATGACTAACTGAATGAGTGAATGGTGTGCAATAGCCAGGGAAGATGTTGCCACAGCAGCAACCTTTTTGTTGAAATTTTTAAGCTGCCATGTGCGATACAAAGTTTGTAGAAAAACAAATGAATTTTCATTACTTTGGGATGTTTGAATTATCAATTCATTAATATGTTACAAACATCAGCCGGCAAGTAAAACGTATGAATTGATTTCAAAAATAATCAACGAAGTAGCCGTAGGCTAGTAGCTAGTGTGTTCACTTCTTAAGCGAGAGCAGCTGGTTCAACCTGTGACTTCGGCATCTCATACAAAATGAAATTTCTTACGTCAACTTCCTCTCATCAATCTTCTGGCAAAAACTCTGACAGTAAAATAAAATTTGCTATGAGGGTAAAATTGTCCTGAAACGTTTCTCAACAAAATACGTCGTTCTGAGTCGACATTAAACTATAGGCACCGCCACTCATGTATAAAATTAACACACACATGTATCGCCGTAGTCTAGTAGATAGTATGTTGGCTTATTAGACGTAAAGCCAGGGTTCGAGCCCCAGGCCAGACATCAAAACGAAAAAATACAAACAATATTTCTTCGGCGACTTCCTCTCAGCAGATTTCTGGCAAAAACTCTGAGAGTAAATAAAAATTGCCATGAAAAGTTTCTCAAAAATCTGTCGTTCGGAGTCGACTTTAAACTGTAGGTCCCGCCACTCATGTATAAAATTAGCACACACAACATAAGTGGTGTGAGAAGCTAGGTCGTAATCCTGTCTGAAGGGTTGTAATGACCAATCAGGTACGTAAGTTACAAGTTCGTAGAAGTTGTATTTTTAATTTTTACACACCAATCATCAGGGCAGATAGTGACCGTAGTCTAGTAGGGTGTGTGTTGGCTTCTTAGACGTGAGGTCGCGTGGGACTGTGTTCGACAAAATATTAAAAAATATTTCTTATGGCGAATTCCTCTCAGCAGATTTCTGACTTCGAGAGTAAATAAAATTGCCGTGAAAAGTTTCTCAAAAATCTGTCGTTCGGAATCGACTTTAAATTGTACATAAGTGGTATCACAAGCTAGGTTATAATCCTAACTAAAGGGTTTGTAGTAACCAATTATGTATGTATGTATGTGAATATATTATTATGGTGATGAAGAGTTGCCTTCTCTATAATATCTCATCTAAGCATATTGCCCTGACAAACTTCAGAATGCTGCTTGAGGTCAATAATGCCCAGCACGTGCTATGCAAACAGATGTTCCTTTCTGGTATGCTTTAATACCTGACAGTTTCCAAGAATAGTTTCCCATGATTTATTCCCATTGTCACAGAATCCATATGTTGTGTAGGAGACACCCCTCCCCCATTCTAAATAAGTGTACTTTGAGCCTACAGCTCCGTTAAAAGACCACTTACCAACCTTTTGTTATTTTTGGTTATCCTAGTGCATGACTCAGCTCTCCACTTATTGTAATTTTCATACATTGAGTATACCTTTGCTAGCTTCCTCATTCACTCCACTAAAATTCTCATGAAATTTACGCTTAAATAACTCTTAACACTTGCAAAAACAAATAATAAAAAAAACAATAGCAACAACAATAACAACATATTGCATTAAGAAGATGAAAAGGAGTTTAAATAAAGTGAAACACTACGTATTTAATATTCGCCTTATAATGTGTACAGGCGAAGTTAAGCGTGAACACACTGGTGGGCATTCACTCAAGTGCATGTGAATTTTCTTCAAACGATAGTATAAACCCACACAGTTTTCTTCTGTTGGCAATTAAGCAGAAGACTAAAATGAAAGAAATGTTAACGTAATATAAAGGATACCTGGGTTAAGCAAATATTAGGCAGCAGTTTATTCTTGAAGACGTGTTTTTAGTAAAGTGCGGTTGTTAAGGTAGTGACTGACGAACTGTGACTGTTGATAGCAGCCATCTGTCTGGCCAACATAACACTCGTATCATCCAGTTTATAATCGCCATAATTGTCTTACCGAAAAAATTATTCACAGTATGGTGGAAAAATACGAGTCCAATGGTTGTGTGGACTACACCCGTAGAAAACAAAAAATCTGAAGAAAACACCACCGCAGTCTGTGAGAGTGTGCATTAATTAGATTCCAAGGCTGTCATTTTAGAGTTTCTTACAAGAACTCGGCCTTCCGCAGACCTTAATTTCACAGATTTTGTGTCATGACATCTCAGGTCAGGCATCAAAACGAAATATGAAAAAATTTCTTCGGTGCATTCCTCTCAGCAGATTTCTGGCAAAAACTCTGAGAACAAAATAGAACCTGCCATGAAAAGTTCCTCAAAATTCTTTCGTTCGGAGTCGACTTTAAACTGTAGGTCCCGCGACTCATGTATAAAATAAACACACACAACAAGAGTGGTGTGAGAAGCTAGGCCGTAATATTGACTGAAGGGTTGTAATGGCCAATTATGTATGTATGTGTCGTGACTTTAAGACTTACTTACTTTCTTACTTAATTGGCCATTAACAACCCGATTAATGGATTTCGGTCTGCCTTAACATATTCTTCCTGGCCTCTCTGCTTCTTGTGCGCTTTCGCCAGTTGATCACACCAATCGATGACAGGGCTTCCTCGATTTGATCTTTCCAACACAAACTACGCCATCCTCTTCGCCGACTTCCGCATGTCCGGACATTTAATACCCGTTTACGGAGCATCCTCCTCCATTGGAACGACATGGCTGAGCCAGCACAGCCACTGAATGTTAATACGCTGCATAACGTCCATGTCGCTGAGAAATTCATACAGCTCTTTGTTGGATCTGAAAGCATCGCCAATTCGTACAGGACCAAAGATCTTACTTAGGATTTTACTCTCGAATATTCTCAAGGCTGCTGCATCAGTGCTTAATAGTGCCAATATCTCTGCGCCGTAGTCAACTAGGTAGTGTGAAAATTAATTAGACATTATACCGGGATCAAACATTAGCCCACACAACTCGAACAAAACGGACGAAGAACAATATTTCTTCGGCTACTGCCTTTCAGCAGAATTCTGGTAAAAACTCTGAGAATAAATAAAAAATTTACATGAAAAGTTTCTCAAAAAATCTGTCGTTTGGAGTCGATTTTAAATTGTAGGTGTCGCCACTCATGTATAAAATTAACACATACATTTAAAATGTAATGATCAATTATGTATATATGCATGTATGTAATCCACGTTTCCTAAAAGTTCTGAGCATGGAAGACCATTGTTCGATAAAGTTTTTCCAACCGTTCTTTTCGATTTTCTCTCTGCATTCGTAAACTTATTGATCTACACCCTATCCTTTGGCTTGGCGTTTGGTTTGACTTTAACTAACAACCAAGTGCGCAAAAATAATTGCCCACTACGATAATCAGGACAAATATTGACACAGCTTTCTAAAGCTATTTAATATGTGTTTGTTCCGTAAACTCTGTTCCTGAATAACTTACGTGTGAGTGGAATTTATAAAGAAAAACAAAAAAAGGTTCTTATACACTTATACGCTCCCGAAAGAATTAAACATGTCTCGGTGTTTGTGTATTTATACGAAATAAATACTAAAAGATAAACACAATAATGCCATCGTCATCATCATCATCATTATAACCGTACTCCTACGGTTCGCATTATTTCATTCAATTTTATCCACACACTTGATATTTTGCATCTTAAAATTCATATTTTTGTATTTTCTTAAGTACCTACAGGGCAAATAAGCTTTCTTATATTTTGTTTGTGTGTTTGATTGTAAGTCTGAAATTCAGACTCTGAATGTAGTCACGTATGTATGTATGTTTCTAATAAATACTCAAAAAGATGGCAATAAAATCAACAGGGCCTGTAAAGAAATCAAGTTAAGCAAATTTGTATGAAAGTTAATGACGAAGTCGCAAACCGAATTAAACAAAAACATCAACAAAAGACCTCCAACAACAACAGTATGAAGGGAATAAATATTTGAATTAAATAATTAGGGTAACCAAAAAAACAAAATATTTTAATTTTACGGCGGCTGGGCATTTTACTTCACTTTTGTGTTTAAACATTTTTGAAACTAATCTAAGCCCGGATCTGGGATATCATGAGCCTAACTTCATTGAAATGATTTTTTTTTCTTTCTCAAAATATTTATTTGTTTTCTAAACACAACATTTACTATGAAGAACTATAAAAACGTACAACCTTTAGAGACTTATTTCGGTTCCAAACACGTGGTTCAAACCTTAGCTCAGACTTCAGCCTCAAACAAATCGAAATTTTAAAAAAATATCTTTTCGATGACTTCCACAGAACAACCGTCTGGCAAAAAATCTGAGAGCCAAATAAAGTTGTCACGAAAAGTTTGTCAAAAAAAATTTGAAGGTCTCTCCATTCATGTATAAAATTAACACACAACATGGGTTGTGTAAGAAACTAGGTCGTAATCCTGACTAAACGGTTGTATTGACCAATTGAGTTACTTACTTATCATGCACTGTGTAATATCTATAAGTCATCTGAACCGGAGATCAGCAATCGTTTTCTCATGAAATTTTTAATATGAGTGGATCAGCAATAATGAAACTCAACTACTCTGATTCATTCGTACTCACTACAAAGCTGATTTATAAGTGCAGGTTGCAATGAGTATGAGTACAACGTTGACATCAAACTCATACCATTCGAAATCTGTTTGATTCATAAGCCTACATTGATAACTTCAGAAAAATACTCTTATAATACTTATAAATGATTCCGGTGACTCGAATCATTCATCAAAATTTCCAGTCTTAGTTGTTGTTGCATTTACAAAAAAAGAAAAAAGACACATAAGCAAAAAAGACATAGCAGCAGGCAGAGCAAACACACAACCATTTGGTGAGTATTTTAGTTTTCGTACGCGAATCATACTTATTTTGTAATTCTTGTAAATGTTGAGTCATGTAGAGTCGATATCAACATCTTTATTTTATTGTTTAGTATGAATATGATGAGTACTTCAAACTTTGAATATGAGTAGTATGAGTATAATATTAAAATAAGTATAAGTATCATAAATTATGAGTATGATTCGATTCTACTCATCTTTTTGAATACTCATTGGTGATCTCTGATATGAACATATTCATTTGGAAGGAATGGATAGAAAATTGAGGAACATTTTAATGACTATAGTGGAGTCCTTTGGTGTGATAACTGTTTCGATTGTTCCCCTGTCGACGGATGATGTACATATGTATGTACCATCAAAAAACTCCCCTTCAGTCGTACCTACATAACCATTGGAAATAATGAGTCAAACATCTTCCTCAGAAATTTGCTGTAAATGGCGTTAAAAATGATGTTCCTCTGGCAGGAGGAGAAAACGTGTGCATAAATGCCTCGCCAAATATAAGAACTTATACTGATTATCGATTTATTGTAGATTTGCTAGCTGCAATATTAATTTACTTCTCTGTAACGAACGAAAAAGGATAGTTCAGCATATGAGACCAAATACTTAGCTGATGACCTATTCTCTACAGTTCTTCTCTTTTCTAAGGATAGATATGTGAGGCCAATAGCCTGTTAAATTCGCTTCGGGGTTAATAAATGATGAAATGGTAGTTTTTCAACACTCCACCTCTTAAGTAAGAGTAAGGTTGTTGTTGGTAAAGTGAACAAGGAGCTAACTGGGTATATCTCTATCGAATGAGGTGTAGCAACTTCTTAGTACTCAGCAAACGCTTCCCGTATGGAGAGTCTCATGAAAGAGTTGCCTCCCTCGGGATCTTAATGTCTGAAAGATCTCATCGTTTTCGTTAATATGGTCGTTAATGGTCGGATTTAAACAGATCGGAGCTGATTGAAATAAGACTCACTGAAGTTATAATGAAAAAAGTTGTGCCCACAGTATTGACTGCATCTCCTCTATCAGATGGTCAAGACTGACTGGAGTATGACCCAATCAATGATGAACTTGATGAACTTTGGCTCGTCTACTGCTGATTTCTCAATCCCTCCTGTTCTTACGCGTTTACTACATGTAGACGACATTCTGGAGCTTATTGGGATTCCAAACGATGGGTTGAACACTAGATCATGGCAATGGCATGTAGGATTTCATGTAGTATGGCAAATTTAATGATCATATAAGGTAACTTTCAAAATATTAAATTCCTAGAAGAGGCTGAGAGTTGTAAAAATGTATCTGTATCATTGTGCAGCCATCCCCTTATGGTGCTTAAACGTTAGGACTGTTCTTATTCAGCCACTGTGAATCCTCAGGAAAGCACGTTTGAGCAATTGCAACTGTAAGTTATTTGTGTCAGGCACATCACGCTAGATCTGACCTCAACCTATATGCCCTAAGAGTGTGCATATCCATCGGGGACTTTGTTTTCTACTGAAGCAGTATAAGATGCCGCCTTGCCATGGTCTGTCAATGTAATCAATGGAAAATGCGCCGACATTAACTTTGTACTTAAACTCCAGATAAACTTGTTTACAACCAATCACCCTGATAAACATTAAACTGTTTTTGAATAATTTTGGCAGTGAAAATAGCTAACTTGACACAAGTTTTTCTTTTAAGGCCAGGATTGCTTTCTTCTTGATTTATATACTCTATGGAAACAATAAAATCAAACGAATTTTTTTTTCAACGTAGAAAGTAAAATTTCTTCTAACGAAATTGCGGAAATACTCACACCTAAAACATCCGCCCAATTTTCATTACTTGTAATGCCATTTCCCTGTTAGTAAATTTATTCAAGATGTCCTTGCTGCTGGTTATTCCTGCTTTTGTGACAACTAAAGTATGGTGATGAATTTCTGTTGTTGTTGTTGTTGCATAATAAATTATTTCCCTTTTTAAGTTGTTTTTTTTTTATTAAATTTTTTGGGACGAAATCTGTAGGAGACAACAATAATATTTTGATTTCATTTAGTATTTGGTCTCGTAATGTTATGGAGGCGAGCATATATTTTCAAAAAACTAACTGTTTGACACGATATTCTATTAGGAAATAAAATTAAAGTACAAAAACAACAGATAATTTCAAAAGAAATACTTATAAAGTGACACTTTACCTAAATGGAATTAAGGCTCATATATTTCGAAGGAATTGTTTACTTTTAGTTCCCAAAAATTTTCTTAAGAATCCAAGTCCTCTACAGAGATAATCAAGAAAACTTTGCATTGGATGTTCCAACAGGGGCTTTCTAGCAATTAATAACAGCCATTTTGTTGAAGGTACATCTGTATTATTTAGTTAGGATTACGACCCTAACTTCTCACACAGCTTATGTTGTGTGTGTTAATTTTATACATGAGCGGCGGGACCTACAGTTTAAAGTCGACTCCGAATGACGGATTTTAAGAAACTTTTCATGGCAATTGTATTTTACACTCAGAATTTTTGCCAGAAATCTGCTAATTGGAACTCGCTGAAGAAATATTTTTTTTACTTCGTTTTATTGACAATGTCTAACCAGGGGCCTAACGTCTAATAAGTCAACACACCACCTACTAGATTACCGCGACTGTCATATAAGTAGTCATTTATTCAGTCTGTTTTGTCAAATCACCATGGACGGGTATAATACTTAACTACACGCGCAAATAATGGAATTGTTTTTATAACAATGCGTGCTCTATTCGGGCAACCTATCGCGCGCTGCAATTATTTCACGATCGCTATATCCATACAGAGAGGCCTATCCCTAGTGTAGTAGATAAGTTCAAGTCCTCTGGCCCAGCAAACGGTCAACCAACACTCTTATCCCAATGAAGCGCACGATAACCATTCTGCAGAGAAAACTATCTCGAATGTTGTGAATAAACGTGTCCATTTGTTTAGAGAGCGATCGCCCAATACTTGTATGTCGACAAGGCACAAGATCTGCCGAAAGCATTGCCTTTAACCGTAACTGTGCAGAAAAATATGATGCAGTCAATATTGCATCGTGGGATTGACCTACACGATATATAGACCACGAAGTGTGTTCGCTGATTACGAAGTATTTAATTAACAATTAGTATTTAAAACCAATTACAGTCATGAGGTCATTTCGCTATAAATGGGTGTGTGTACAAACAAAATTATAGAATTTGAAATGATACCAATTCATATGAGATCCAAAGGTGTCTACTGCATTCCAAATAAGGCATGGGGAAGTCATCGACGTTGACTAATATCATCATTGTATACAGCAAGCACTATAGTTACAATGATCATATGAACCCGTTCTTTCAAACTTTCCAAATTGTCTGGATACTGACGATTGGATAATAGCAGCCTATGTACGTTTGTAAGAAATTTCAATCTTGGAGTCTGGAAGTCTTTCCTAGATACTGGCGAATGGATACTGACTACAGGATAATCACAAGCTGTGGTTTATTTAGGAGAAATCATTCAGTTGTCCAAGTAATTTCTACTTTTTTCCCTGACAATGTTTTAAATGATTCCTTGGTTGATTTATTCGACATACGGATTGGAATTTGACGAATAATAATGTTACGTTTTTACCTTTTAAAAACGTTTAAAATATGAGCTCGTAGATTGCAAATAAAATAAAAATTAATTTGTGTTTAGTTTTCATGAAATTCTTTATTGTTCGTACAATTCTGGGTGCCACTGTTCACAACTTTATATAAATAACAAAAATTGTCTTTGTTGTTATTCCTCTGTTTATGCCCTTTGCATAAACAATAACAATTACTAGACAATTGTTCGACAGATTTTTGTAATGAAGCTCTTCAAACCACGATTACTCTTTTAAAACACACCTCGTCTACACCCAAGACTGACTGAACCTTTACTGACTCCGTTGCCTGTTTTGCGTTGCCTTTTATATGACAACGTAAACAGTCTGATGAATGTTCTTGAAAACTAATGTTTGTGACATCGCCTTCTCGAAATCTCGATAAATGTAAACATTGTTGTTTACATTCATTATTGTTGTTTGTGTATTTTGTTTACATTTATTCTTGTAGTGTTTGTTGTTGTATTTTTGTTTACTTGTTTGCCATTCTTCTATGCTGGTGTTTGTTGTTATATTAAGCAGAATGATAATTTATAAACAGGTTTGTTTACTGCATTGTTTTGTTTTTGTAGCTTTCGTTTATAAATTTAATGTTAAGCGATGTAAAATCAAAACACCAGTATCTAAATTTTTCATTTTCGTAACAATATGTGGGATCCAATGGCTTCTAAGTTCATCGACCTAAGATAGCTTTGTTGCTCTGCGTTATTATAAGTTTATTATGAGGTGGGAGATGTATACAAAGAAATTATTTACAAGACGTGACTGCAGGCTGTAGTTGCCTTTGTTTAGAGGAATTTATAATGGTGTGCGGAGAACTAATTATATTTAACTACTTAAAGAAATTAAAGTAGGATATCTGAAAGCCTCTACAAAAATTACTAAATTCCTATGTTGTTTGGATTTTTAAAACATTTCTTATTTACTGCCACTTGATGTCAATTCTGATTATTTATTTTTTTCCCTTTATTTACTTCGTTTCTTTCTACTTACTTTCTTACAAGAGCAACAGTTTCATAAAATCTTGTTTATTTTCTTTTGGTCCTTTACAAGAAATCTTTAAATTTTTTTCCATATTTTTGTCGTTCCTAATTTCTTTTATTGGCTGCGTTATTTTTTTTTTTTTTTTATTTTAACTATCATTATTACAATTAAAATATTTAAAATATATTTACAATAATCACATTTTTCGAGATCTTACTTAAATAAGTATTGCAACAAATATAAACTAAGTTTATTGTGTAAAAATATCTATAGTTTAGTATTTACATTAATGCAGAGTTAGGAAAAAAGATAGGGAAAAACCTAGTAAAGAATTAAAGAAATTTTAAATTAATTCTTCTATCAGCTTCATCACTGAAGTTGAAGAAGAAGTTAATACTACAAATTCCTTATTATATCATAATTTGAAGCTCTATTTCGTACTTCAAATCTTTGTGTTAAATTAGATATTACTGATTCAAGCAATTCTTGTTGAAAATGTTGATGCAATCTACTTGTTGAGTATCTTCTAGGTAAATTAAAAATAATTTTCAAATTTTTATTTTGGATTATTTGCAGCTTCTTTAGATAGGTTTTGGCACACCTATTTGACCAAATTTGACATCCATATGTCATGATGGGCCGTATGCACATTTTGTACAATAAGATTTTATTTTTATAATTCAAAGTTGATTTTCGATTCAATAATGGGAAAAGGGCTCTTCCACATTTAATTGCCTTTTCACAGGTTTTTAGAACATGATGTCTGAAAGTCAATTGTTTATCTAACTCAATTCCAAGATATTTAACGGTATCAAGAAGAGGAATTTCAGCTCCTTCTACAGATAGAGGTATTGAAGGTATCCTTTTTGGCGACTTATTAAAAGGAAATATTATTGCTTGAGTTTTATTTTCGTTTATTTTTATTTTCCATTTTTTAAAGTATTTTTGAACATGTAAAAGACCTTTTTTCATCCTTTTGACTATGGCGTTTGAAACTTTACCTTTTGTTATAATGGCAGTATCGTCTGCGTACAGTGCAGCTGACTGATCTTTGAGTACTTCAAAGTCGGATGTATAAATTGAGTACAGAACTGGTGATAACACCGAACCCTGGGGAACTCCTGCTGGGATATTACGCTGGGAGGAGTATTCCGTATCAATATTCACTACAAAGGATCTCTCGTTCAAAAAACTTTGTACTTTTTTTTGCAAATATATTGGAAAGCCAAACTTATGGAGTTTGAAAATTAGGCCGTTGTGCCATATAGAATCAAAGGCTTTTTCTACATCTAACAGCACTATTCCAGTACTTTTTCGGTCGCTTTTGTTATTTGTGATAAAGTTTACAATTCTCTTTACTTGATGCACTGTTGAATGTTCTTTTCGAAAACCAAATTACTCTTTTTGTATTATATTATTAGTTTCGGTGTATTCATTTATTCTCTTTAGCACGATTTTTTCGAAGACTTTATCTAAGCAATTCAACAAGCTTATGGGACGATAACTTGTAGATGACTTTGCGTCCTTTCCCAGTTTTAATATTGGGACTACTTTCGCTGTTTTAAAAATTTGTGGAAAATAGCCATTTGACAAACACCAATTAAAAATTTGTGTAATTAATGTGTAAAAAGTATTTATCATATTTTTCAATATAATGGAGTTTATTCCATCCAGTCCGGGTGCTTTCGAGTTTTTCAGTGTACCTACGAAGAATTTTACTTCTTCCACTGATGTCAAGTTTTGCTGCATGTCTTCTGTTATACCTTGGGCATTCAACCAATCTATGTGCTTTTCTACAATATTATCTACTGGCGAAGTCATATTGTATGTAGTATAGTGATAATTTTCAAAAACTTCCGAAATTATTTCAGCTTTTTCTTTATCGTTATACTTTACAACGCCATCTATTGTTAAACTGCAAACACCTTTTTTATTGCCTTTTATTGCTTTCGTCAACATCCAAAACTTTTTATTACCTTTTGGCAGCTTCTGTATAAATTGATACCAGCTGTTATTTCTATCTTTGTTTATGTTCATATTTATTAGTATGGTCAGCTGTTTTAATAAAGAAATAATTATATTTCTTTCTGGGTAATTATTTGAACGTTGAAGTTTTCGTCTAAATTTATTTCTTTGAGAAATTAAAAATAAAGTTAGACTGGAAAGCTTTCTGTGCCAGACTTGTGTGTTACCAACTGGTATCTGTTTAGACCTTTCTTGTACCAGGTAAGTGATTTTTGAAAGTGTTTCTTCCACATTTGAGTTTGATAATTCAATAGCTTGTAAGTTATTTTTCCTAAACTCATTATCAAGCCATATTCCTATATCTTTCCAATTAGCTTTACCATAGAGTGGGATTTTAATGGAATTTTCTGTTAAAGAACCAAATATTGTGCTGGTCATTGGTATATGATCTGAATTTAGAATTTCAGGATGTGTTTCTAGCTGCGAGAAGTCTAAGTTGGAATTAGTGAGAAGAAGATCAACTACTGATGGACGTGTAGGATTTGACGACTGACTAAAACGAGTGAATGAATTTGGTGAATATATGTAGTAGTGAGAGCTCATTTGATGATTGAATAGTTTATTGCCTGCCGTGTTATTTTGAAAGCAATTCCAGTTTGTATGTTGGGCATTTAAATCTCCGAATATAAAATAATCAGTTGTAGCTGTGGTTAAAATATTTATATCATTAATAAAATCATTTGTATAATTTGGACAGTAAGCCGAAGTAAATCTTATTGGTCTATTATTTATGGTAACTATGATGGATACATTTTCAATTTTGACTGTTGGATATTTTGAAATACGTCTATGGGGAATGGAGTTTTTGATTGCAATCAAAACCCCCCACCATGTGTAATACGATCTTCTCTATAGACTTTAAAGTTTTTTAATTTGAACTTGTGATTAGCTTTTAGGAATGTTTCATTTATGCAAATTATGTCTATTTGTTTTTGATGTAACACAAGTTCTAGTTCTATTATCGAGGCTGGAGTCGTTATGCCCTGAGCATTCCAATGCATAACATTTAGGCTCCATATTGTTTTCCTATATAACATATCTAAGCATATTTCCAAGCACTCTCATTTTATCGTACTTGGTTTTGCATTTTTCTAATGCGTCTAAGGCTTCGAAATAAATGTCTAAAATTTGTTCGTTTGACAAATTATCATCTTGTTGCGTTCTTTGTTTAGAACCAGCAACTGAGGCATAAGAAACATTATTTTGACGTTTACCTGATAATTTTTGAGAAAATGGCACCTCGAAACTTCTTGCCTCATCCCGCATATCGTCTGATGAAATAGAACCAATGTCGTCATAACGTACTTGCCTTACTTGTCTCGTGCTGTTAGTAGTTCTTTGTCGAATCTGTAAATATTCCTTTCTTGAAGGACAGTGAGGATCGTCAGCACGGTGATTAACGTTTTTTAAATTCTTTTTAATGCAGTTGAAGCATTTATATATAACAGGACCATCTTCTGATGTTTTATTAAGTTGGCAGTTTGAGTAATCATGTGCCCCACCGCATCCTAAGCACGCTTCAGCTCTGAAACAATTTGCTGATCCATGTCCATACATAGCACATTTAGAGCATTGAGTAGGACCTCTTGATCTACGTTGGGGACTTCTCCAGTGTACAACAATACCGTAAACATATTTAATTTTTATAACCTCCCTCTTTGTTATCTGACTTCGGTTAAACTCCAGCATGTATAATGCATCATCTGGGTTTGAGCGTTTGGTTATTATTTCTTTTGCGTTAACCAATTGTATGTTGAATGCATCTTTAAATTCACTTTCTAAGGTTTCCAAGCTAACTTGTGGTAAACCGAACAACATAAGCTTAAAACTTTTATTGTCTTTTATTGGATGAGTGAAAAATTTCATCTGGGCAATTTTTAGTTTTTTTATAGTTTCATCATATTCAGCTTTCGAGTTAGGTATTAATTTAGTTCCGATAGATATTCTTTTATATTTACAAATTTTACCAATAAGATTTATAACCTCAGTAAATTTATAACACTTATCAACAATTATTGGTGGAATCTTAACCATCTCATGGGCGACTTCACTTTCAACGCTTGAACCAACGTCATCTTCTAGGTCAGAGAGCATCTGGAATCTATTATTACAGAGCGATCTCTGTATTTTAAATCGAGGATTATTACCCCAATATTTTTTACGTTTTGAAGCCATTATTAATGAATTCTCAAAGAAATAATTAATTGAAATTTATTTTTATTGCTTTTAATTTAGAAAAATACACGGCTGATTTATTTACACGTCTGTTTTGATCGCGATGTCAAAATTGACTGGCTGCGTTATTATTATGCTCGTCGTATACAAAAAATATAATTTTTGTTTTTGTTTTAATTTTTTGAACTTAAAAAAATATATAAAAACGGCTCGGCACAATTCCCCCTATTCATAGTAAACCTTTTCGTATATGCTTGTTGGCTTTTACAAGTACCAGCATAAAATTTAAGAAAAAAACGTAAATTTTTTGAATTTTTTTAAAAAGAAAAGAGTTGAAGTTCTTGTCCTACTATTTGGCAAAGCACTTCACAAAGTTTTCTTTTTTTATTTCTTATTAAAAACAACAATACAAACCTTACAAGTGTGTATGTTTAGTTTTTTTTTTTTTTTTTTTTTTTTTTGGACAAAACACTGGATACACTCTTTAATTTATTTTTCACAGGTTATGCAAGTAAAGTAATCCCAAAAAATTTAGTGCGACATCCGGGCATATCATAAGCCACTGATTTCGGAACTACCCACCTAGAGCAGACCATCTCTCCGCTTCCATGAATAATCACAAACCACGCTGTGGAACTGATCCTGAGTAAAGGATCTCTAAATCGTCTATCGTACCATAAGCATCTGCAACGATTCTCTTGTTTAACTCTCCCGAAAGTTTTGTTTCAGTCTCATGGTGTAGAGACACAAACAGTTCCTTTCGAAAAGATTGTAGATATTTAGGGAAGTCGCCTTAGTCTAGTAGGTAGTGTGTTGGCTTATTAGATGTAAGGCCACGGTTCAAACCCCTGGTCAGACATCAAAACGAAATATGAAAAAATATTTCTTCGGCGACTTTCTCTCAACAGATTTCTATCAAGAAGTCTGAGAGTAAATAAAATTGCCATGAAAGTTTCTCAAAAATCTGTCGACTTTAAATAGTAGGTCCCGCCACTCATGTATAAAATAAGCACACACAATATGAGTGGCTAGGCCGTAATCCTGACTGAAGGCCATTAATGTATATATGCATGTATGTACGTAGATATTTAGCTTAAGTGAGTTTAAGTAGCGGATCCCCTCGAAGGAGGAGGTCCCTCTTAGGCGACCATTTGGGTCCATTGTGATACAACAAAAATAACTCTAACCGGTGGTCAACCCTTCCTTAGAGAAAACCATCACGTGTTCAAAATAAATCTTGCTATTGCAGAAATCTTTATATTAGAGAGCTCGGTCAACGATGTCAGGTCAGAAACCTCCGTCTCTTCATGACAAGAACATGCTACTGACACATAATGTGTAAGACAATCTCTTAATCCTCCTCAGACCTATAGCTCCTGCAAAAGTCATTAGTTGAAATGCCGAGTCTTTCAGCATGCCTATCAAAAGAACAATGACCCGTAAGAATCGCTATTTAAGTACAGAAGTGAGCCAGTCGTCTGCCAGAGTTTTTGCCAGTTCGTCAGCAATGCAATTTCCTATGTCCCAGAATCCATGTATGGTAAGAAATATCCCCTATGCTTTGCGTTCGTGGACATGAATCGAAATTACGTTCGTTAAGCGCTTAATTGCAGTTTGGCTATCAGAGAAAATTAAGAGATTTTGGGAAAAACTGCCATCACCTGCCTTTGGAAAACACTGCCGCTCATCTTTCAGTCATCAGTGTAAACTTAAAGGTTCCCATTGGAAACCTGCGGTAGTCCATATTAATTATAGATTTTTAGTTCGACTCAGACTGCTGTCATTTGACACATTTTTCTTCCGTAGTTCAATTCCGAATTTTTTGGAAAATATAATAACACGTTTTGTGAAAGAATGATTCCTGCGTAATGTTTGTAGAATCGATAACCGTCAAATAATACATATATGTTTTATTATGGATTAACCGTAGATCGTGCCTTAAATAAACTTCTTAATTCTAGCTTATGTATCACTTTTGATACATACTTGTAGTACATGGAATTGTCACTATTATTGATAGGTTTTGTTAAAGAATTTTAATATTTTAATTCATTTTAATAAAATTATTTATTTACTATTATTACATTTTATTATCACTTTTATGAAATTTGCGCCAAAATTTTTGATATGATGTACATACATTGGCATGGTTTTTTACATAAAAATCAAGCACTTTATGTCAGCTTGGTTTTATTTCTTTCTAAATGGTAATAATTTGACATCTAGCACGTTTGCTTTGTGGCGATTTAGAAGTTTCCAATTGCTTAAATAGGACAGCTTATTGTCACTCGTATCAGTAACACTCTCAGTTGAGGGCTGGCTGAAACCTGATGGTACAAACCATTCTAGTGATTCGTTGGAAATATTTGTTGTCAACGTCATGTGAGGTAAAAAAGTTTCCCGTTGTAATATAACATCGATTTAACAATAACAATAACAAATTTCTCTCTTTGATTCCTCTCTGGTTTCCCGGATACGGGTTTCCCCAAATACTGCTGCAAGTAGTTGCATGTACTTGAATCTAAAACTGCCAATTCGACTTCGGTTACTAATCTACAGCGACAAAATTAAATATGAGTTGAAAAGGTAATAAAACAAAACAAAAGGAAAGGAAAGAAAACATAAATCAATACCAAGCATTACTCCGTAAATCTCTATATGAATCTTGATTTATATAAATATCTTTAAATTAATTTCCCTAACAATCACTGTAAGTATTTTATCATTAATTATAAAATTTCAATTAAAATCACTGGAGGTAATTTTCATTTGCCACAATAAAACTAAAAAGTTTTTGAATTCTGTTGCTAAAAACTTTAATTTGAGATGAAAATATACCAAAAAGGAACATAAAAACATTGGCATCATTATTTAAATATATTTTTTTTTTAATTTTCTTATCTTTTAGGAGAACAAAAAATTAAATTTTTAAAAATCTTAAAAAGGATATATGGGCTGCTCTGAAAGTATGGTAGCTAATCCAAAACTATTTATGCAGTATTATTTCTTACATAAAACTACAAGTTGTGTGATAACATTTTTATGAAAATGGTTAAAATTTTCTAACAAAAAATTAAGATAAAAATATATTTTGTTTTTTAGAAAAAAATCCTTTTCTTTAGAAAATCAAAAAAGTCTTTAAGCATGATTATTAAAGTCTGCAAGACTTTCAGCTCATTTTTCTAAAAGGCGTAATAGGTGTAAATATATCATTATTAAAGCGAATGATTCTGCTATCTCATACGTACGTAGTTGAAATATTACCATCTGTAATAAAACATTTGACGAAACACATTTTTCTAATGTTTGTCTGTCACTTGAGATAAATATGAGAAGAACAGTAAGAAAGACTCTACAAGAATTCAGGAAACAGCTACTAGCAATCTGTGTGAAAATTGGTGATATTTTCTTTCCCAAACTACAAAAGGCATGCAGTTCTCTGTTCCAAGTAGTACCATCTTTGCCGATAAACATCCTGTTGTCATGTTTGTTGCTGCCAATACTTTCTTCAGTTCATAAGACGAGCTTCTATTTTCTTCTTCTCCAAAGTCTTTAGCAGCAGGAATATTACATATATAATTAATATATAATCGGTCATTACAACCTTTCATTATAAATTGGAAATGTCTGAACTGAGGTTTGAACCTTGGTCTGACGTCTAATAAGGTAACACGCTACATACTAGACTACGACTACTTCAATCAATATCAAGAACATATCAAGAATAGAAAATTCAACCTTTTCACTTTCGTCCCACACTTATCTTTCAATTCTTTCTCAAAAACCATAAATATTGTATTGTATTTACGATAAAACTTCACAAAATCTTTGAAATCTTAAAAAAATTACATACACGACACCAAAAAAATCTGTAGGAAAAAATGATACATGAGCCAGAATGATGAAGTTTTTAATTTTTTAACCCGTGTTTGACATTTTCTTTTTTTATTTGGTTTAAAATAATGGCAACAACAATACTAACGAATTATAAAAATATCCGGCATCTAACTTTTTCTGAATTAAAGTTATATCGTCACAAATATGAAATGTATAATTTTTGATACAAAGCTTTTAAAGTCCTTAACTAAGCCTTTCACTATTTACCTTACAATTAAAATTGTAATTGTACAATTAAAGTCGACTCCGAACGACAGATTTTTGAGAAACTTTTTCATGGCAATTTTATTTACTCTCAGAGTTTTTGCCAGAAATCTGCTGAGAGGAAGTCGCCGAAGAAATACTTGTTGTGTTTTATTTTGATGTCTGGCCTGGGGCTCGAGCCCTGGTTTTTTGTCTAATAAGCCAACACACTACCTACTAGACCACAGGCACTTGTAATAGTGTGTGGAAATAAACTCCCACATCATGTGTGGTGTGAGAAGCTAGGTTGTAATCCTGACTAAATTGTTGTAATGAAAAATTAAGGAAATAATAAGTTTATCTAGGAATAATCTGAAGTTGTAACCGCATCAAGTCAGCATAGTCTAGTAGGTAGTGAATTGGCTTATTAGACGTGAGATCACGGTTTAAAATGAAAGTCAGATTTCTGGCAAATACTCTGAGTGTCAAATAAAATAAAATTGCCATGAAAAGCATGGCAAAAATCTGTCGATCGGAGTCGGTCCCTCCGCTCACGTACAGAATTAACACACACACCGTAAGTGGTCGTAATTCCGACTGAAGGGTTGTAATGAGCTCTTATGTATGTATGTATGTGCGAAGCAAGCGGACATTTTACATGGTACTGTAGACACAAAGTACCCTTCTTCAAAGTGAGGATTGTTTCGAACCTAACAGCTATATTTTGTTATATTGAGAATAAATCATCAGAACACATTACTTGTACCTGTTGGTCAATAATACATACGAGAAAATAACACCTGAGTGAGGTGCTGAACAGGGGTTTACTTTTGTTGACTTTGAACAGCATCCTGAAGATTGTAAATGCAATAGGCTTGTAGAAGTCACCATATATAGTTTGAGGGACATCTCCTTACGGCAAATTGACTAAGTAAACTTTTCTTCAACCCTCGTATGTAAAATATTTTTTTCTTTCTGTGTTTAATGTTTTTTTATTTAAATTTTTCATTTCCTCCAACCAAACAAAAAAAAAACCAACTGTGAGTCTATTAACCGGTTTCATTCATTTCCATCTCTACCTTTACGAGTAGAATTTTCGATTTCAGTTGCATTCTTTTCAGCTCTTCTTTCCTGTGTATTTGTAAGTAAATTAGTGTGTCTGCTTATTTTCGTTTTCATTTTAATTCATTTACTTACGTTTTAATGAGCTTAAAGGAAATATAAAAACTCTTTTTAAAGAGTGTGACGGGGTTCATTCGTTTGTTCTTCTTTTTCTGACACAATTTTTCTTACTTCACGTTCATTGCAGAGCGTTTGGCATTGGGAAATGTAAGGATCCGAATGCCAGCTAGTGAAGGCAGTTCAAGTGTGAAATACCTTTTCATGGTTAAGTTTAAGAATGTCTGTCTGTATATATGTATTGCCGTAAGGAATTATTTGCTATATACGTACATTAGTACATAAACCTTTACAAGTAAGCCCACACAACCTTCCATACAAATAAGTACTTCTCATACAGCTAATTTTATCCAATTAAACTTTAATTATTTTCCATTTCAATATTTTCTTTTGTTGTTGTTTGGCTATGCTTTTTCCACAGTTCTTGTGACTGCTATATATTTCAATATAGCAATATCAACAATCAAAACGAAGGATAAAAATCAAAAAGGTTTAAACGCCAAACCATTTTACTTTATAGAGACTGTAATGTTTGGAAAAGTATGGAAATATTAAAAATCGACATATATACCCTTCCTAAATCGGGATAAATAAAAGAATGGTGGGAGAAATGGACATAGTTGGTTGGATAGCCATGTTATCAAGGATTCCAAAACAAGTTTCCTTACGACCGAACGTTACTTGGAACAGGATATCAGCTGGCGAATCTAATTGTTTTCTTCAAATGAGCAAAAAATTTTCTCCATATATAAATAAATATAGTCGCCGTAGTCTAGTAGGTAGTGTGTTGGCTTATTAGACGTAAAGCCAGGGTTCGAGCTCCAGGCCAGACATCAAAACAAAATACAAAAAGTATTTCTTCGGCGACTTTCTCTCAGCAGATTTCTGGCAAAAACTCTGAGAGTAAATAAAATTGCCATGAAAAGTTTCACAAAAATTTGACGTTCGGAGTCGGCTTTAAACTGTAGGTCCCGCCACTCATAAAAATAAACACACACAACATAAGTGGTGTGAGAAACTAGGTCGTAATCCTGACTGAAGAGTTGTAATGACCAATTATGTATGTATGTCTAATACATCACAAAAATAAGTGTTCAATGGGAACTTTTCAACGAAGCCTCTCACCGACCGATATTTGTTTGAGAACGAAGTTGTCCCAGCCGTAGCTATCAACTGGAAACACCAAACGTGGATGAATACCAACTTAATTCCGAATGAATTGAATGACCTGTACGCAGGACGACTCAACTTGCCACACATCTTATGACGCATTAAATATTCTGCACGAGCGATTTGAAGGCACAGTGATTTCACGTATAGGTGATGTGAACTTCCCCTTGAGATCAAGCGATTTGACCACATTAAAATTCTTCTTGTAGAGTTTTCTGAAGTTTCAGGTGTATGCGAATAAGCCACCTACAATAGCTGTCCTCAAAGCCAACATAACCCAAAACCCAACAGTTCAATTCAGTGTAATTTATATGCCAGGATCATGGAATATTTTGGATGCGATACACTCTGAGAATTTGTAGCGGATATTTAGACGATATTTTATTCCACATTTGATGGCATTAATAGCCTTTCAAGCGAATAAAAAAAATTATATGATATGTCACACAGATTTTGTTTTACAAAAAACGTAAGAGGTATAGATAAGTGGACTCAGATGATTGTTGCAAAGTGTTTGGTTTTAGTTTGATCAAAATTAATTTAAATTAAAATGTATTAAAGTTTAAAGAGATCTGACTTAAAGGAATGGTAGACTTCATCTTAAGCTTTCATAGTCAACATAGTTGTGATTAACAACTCAAGCCATTTGAGGGCTTAGTAACTTGAGTATGAAGTTACTATTCCTGCAACCAAGCTGATACTGAACCCATCGATATAAAGAATGAGGCACTAATATAGGGTATTAAAGCCACAAGACATCCATTCTTGTAAAAAAAATCTATCATTCGTCATTAGATTTTATCTCTAAAATAAAATCAAATTACACAAAATTTCAACAAACATGAATTGAATCCTGCTTGAAGTATGTACGTCTGTCTATTTGCCACATATTTGATACAATTCGCATAACTAGTGTGAGAACAATTCGAAAAGCACCGGCCTCACATCGAAAACTTATACACTCAAACATTGATGCACATATGAGGCTGTCATTGCAGCAAAAGCCCTTTTTCTAAATCCCGGTTATAAAAATATTGTGTTTCTGGCATCAGGTAGGGAGACGACAACAGCATGTACTCGTTAGCTGTTAACCAGATTTTTATTTTATGCTGTCATCAAACCGGCTTGCTATTAGGATTACTTTTTCTTTTTAATTTTGCACCCAAAAAAAACATGTTTTTTTTGTCTCTTCCTTCATCAACAGCAATAAATATCTTGTGGCTTTAAATATACCGGATCACGTACCATGATTCGATGGCAAATGCTGAAAAGGTAGATAAAAACCGTACGTTGGCCGTTGGTCCATTGATGGGCATACATATGGACAATTTAGTGTATTAGTGGCAGGGGACTTGTGCCAAGGCTAAGCGATTTTTACTACATTTGTTAACATTTGTGAGTGAATATTTGAAAATTGTTAGCCAAATTCCATGTAGGCTGACTTATAGGCTGTATGTTGGCTGAACGTTTCAAAGAAGGCTGAGTTGATTTAATAAATAGCGAGTAGCAGATGGTCATGGTTGCTGTTTGGCAATATTTTTAATGGCATTAATGCTTTGAATAAAAAAATTGGTGGATGCAACAAAAAAAAAAGAAAGTAATAGAAAATTTCCTGAAATTTTTTGAGAGCAAAAACGTAAGAGTGGCATATTTCATCAAAAATTTTTAATAATACTCAAAGAAAATAACAATTCTAATGAATTCATTTTAATTTCATTAAAAAAAAATAAAAACCTATGAATAAAAATATTCCCGCGTGGCCACGCGTGGATAGAAAAAAGAAATCGCTTAGACTACCCGAGCCCAAGTAAAAATAGATTGAGCAGTTTGAAGTCGCCGTAGTCTAGTAGGTAGGTATGTTGGCTTATTAGACAAACCTCAGGTCAGTCATCAAAAAACGAAAATATGAAAATTGAAATAAAATTGCCATAAAAAGTTTCTCAAAAATCTGTGGTTCGCAGTCGATTTTAAACTGTAGGTCCCGCCAATTATGTATAAAATTAACGCACTCAATATAAGTGTTGTGAGAAACTAGGTCGTAATCCTGACTGAAGGGTTGTAATGACTTCTTCCCTATAAATTTCAATAAAATAAAGTGTGTGTGAGATATCATCGAAAATTTTTATTCGCTTAAAACACCTATTAATGCCTTTAAATATTCGTCAGGTCGTCACGATTTTAGCGCATAAAGCAGACTATGTTGATTTTGAAAACCTCTATGTTTTGCGACTTATTCGCATACACCTGCGACTTACGATAACTCCACAAGAAAAAGGGTAAAATGCACAATCTCGATATCCAGTTCACATCACTTCCTCGTGAGATAACCGTGAGATGGTTCCTGCAGAACTTTCAATGTGGCATGAATTGTATGAAACGTAGGGCAGGATTCTTAACCGCATATCGTTGGTGTTCAGTTCATCAGGCTCAGTACAAAAGAAGTTGGAAATCTTTGACCCATAGTGCTCGCCGTTGGCTGTGATGACCTTTCGAAAATCTCAAAGGAAAAGGCACCGATGATGCCGCCAGTTTTAAATTCACATCAAATTGTAACTCTTAGGGATTGGCAGCGTCCCAAACTAACAACTTTTTTTTACTGTTCAAGAACCCATTTACAAATGCATTTCGATGAAAAAAAGAATATCTCCTAGTTTGTATCTCCTAATTATCCGGAAGGTCTTATAAAAGCCGTGAATTGTTCGCAAATCACCCTCGGCTATTTGTGGATTTTTATTTACTTGTTTACCATTTTTTTATGCTGGTGTTTGTTGTTATATTAAGCAGTACGATAATTCGTATACAGGTTTGTTTACTGCATTGATTTGTTTTTGTAGCTTTTGTTTATAATTTTAATGTTAAGCGATGTAAAATCAAAACAACAGTATCCTTCAGTGAGGATTACGATCTAACTTCTCACACCACTTATGTTGAGTGTGTTAATTTTATATATGAGTGGCGGGACCTACAGTTTGAAGTCGAATTGGAATGACAGATTTTTGAGAAACTTTTACATGCCAATTTTATTTTACTCACAGAGTTTTTGTTAAAAATCTGCTGAACTGATGAACTATTTTTTCATATTTCGTTTTGTTGGAGATGTCTGACCAGGGGTTTGTACCGTGGCCTCACTTCTAAGAAGCCAACACACTACACACTAGACTACGGCGAAGTATTACAGTATTTAATTTTTAAACCACTTAAAAATCAATAAGTATTGAACAAAATTACATTATATATGTCCAAAAAGTATACATAATAACAAATTCCATTATTTTACCACAAATTCAATACGGGGGTGTACACTATTGCAGTTCTCAACAAGATTTCGATTTAAGGTATTAAAATAAGGTTAGGATTTTATGAAGCAGTTAAATTCAAATTCAGAGACATTAGCAGTCCTTCTAGACAGATAATGTTATGGTTCATAACATTATAACATGAATGAACGATTTTCAAATGGTGGTGTGAAATTAATCCTTAATTATGTTCTGCTCATGAATATAATTTTGTTTTTACTTGTTTTGAGTTTTTTTTTGTAAGAATGTTTTTGTCTTTGTAGGCTTTGTTGTCGATGTGTTTAATGTTTAAAATTATTTCAATAATTATGCGCTAATGTAGTATATTCTATACACACTTATACCTACTCACTTATAAGTTTCAGTTCGGGATTAAAAGGCTTTCAAAGTATCGTTTAAAATCATTTCATTAATGTGCCTTAAGACTTATACGTGTGAGTTTAGTTGTGTGTTGGTCTGTGTGTAAATGTGGTAATAATCTAAGGCAACTAAAAAAAAGTATTTAAAACTTATTTAAGCATGAAATTAAATCCTGTGGTGACTTTATTAGTTTTTTAGAATGCCATTGTTTATGAAGTAGTGTGATTATATGCTTTAAATCTGTTTCTAATTACATTTGCCTAAAAAAAGAAGTTTTAAAACAAATTTTGAAGACAATTTACTGACCTTCAGTGACTTTAATACAGTCGTTTGGCAAAATGAGGAAAGAATGAATCAAAACGTCTAGACCACTTTCACAAAAGACTATTCATCTTTTTTCAGGTTAGTTAAAAAATTTTTTTTTTGTTACCCGGTGAGTATAATCTAATATTTTTATACAATAACTTACCTCAAGGTAAATATATTGATCTACTCTCTTCTGCTCTAACCTTTTATACTCTTTTGTAGATGGCATATAATTTCGATCGATCTTGTGGATAATTTTTAAGTCGCAGGTGTATGCGAATATACCACAAAATATAGCTATCCTTAAAGCCAACATCCACACCATTGGTCAAATTTAAACTGATTTACCCGCCGGAGTCATGGAAGAGTGTTATATTTCAAAAGTAATGACGTCAATAGATCTTGGTTTATGTAAACTGAAATATAAGAATCGCTTAATAAAAGACCCTATCGTTACGAAAATGGAAATGGTGTTTTGCTTTTACAGCGTTTAACAATAAAATTATAAACAAAATCTACAAAAACAAAAACAATGAACTTGTTTGCATGATAAACAAGTAAAGAAAAATACAATAACAAACACTGCAAGAATAAATGTAAACAACAATACACAAACAACAAAAATGAAACAACGATGTTGTACGATGTACATTTATAGAGATCTCGAGAAGGCGAAGGCGCCAACATTCGACTTCAAGAACATGCATCAGACTGTTTACGTTGCCATATAAAAGGCAATGCAAAGCAGTCATCGGAGTTAGTAACAATTCAGTCAGTCTTGTGTGAAGATGCGGTGTGTTTGAAAATCTCCGTTATAAAATCTGTCGAACAATTGTTATTGTTTACGCAAAAGAGTGCAAAAAAGAATAACAAACAAAGCAATTGTTGTTGTTTACATCAAGTTGTGAACAGTGGCACACGGAATTGTACGAACACTAAAGAAAAATAATTAAAACCAAACGCAAATTTACTTTAATTTTATTTGCAATCTACGAGCTCATATTTTCAACGTTTTTGAAAGGTAAAAACATAATTAGTAATTATTTTCCAGAATACTGAATTTTCTCTAAATTCCATTTTAATATAACAAAACCATTCAATTATTCTACCATAATCTTACAGTAGCATATAAATAGAAATTAATTAGGGTTACAATACAAATAATCAATTGAAAACCATTAGACAACAACAACAACGAGAACATAAACAGAAATTATTTATGAACTCATATTCGTATCAGCAACGACATCCCCAAACAGAATTAAATGGACATCATTAATGTCTCATAAGATATTAACATGAGCATTTGGCCAATAGACAATTTAGGCTGCTCATAAAGATTAGGTTGTACACAATATAATTACTACAATATGATGTTATCATATAAACATACATACCATACATACATAGATACCAATAAATTAAGTCTGCTACCATACAATTATGTTGGGAATAATTTATAGAATATGAGAAGCTTACTTTAAATATCAATTAATAAAGAAAAAAAATTTAAAATTTATTTTTTATAATGGTTGCAATTCAAGTGTATCATTTGAAATATTGTAATAAATTTTTGAACAATTCGAAGTGGTTTCAGACTGTTATTTTTATAAATTTGAAATTAATGTTAAGGAATTTTTTTCATTCCATTCTTTACGACAGTTTTTCATTAAAGAACATGGGGGTGTTAAACACGCAAAAAAATAAAATTATATTATAACTATGAGTAGACTGTCTGACCCTAGCTTTTATCGTACAATAAAAAAGAAACAGTAAATGGGAAGTTTTCCCTCAATCGCCGTATAACCCAGACCTTATCCCTTCTGATTACCATTATTTCCGAACGATGTAGAGCGCTTCTCTGGAATTCGCTTCACTTGAGAGAATTTTTCTTAGCATCCAAAGACATTCCTTTTTTAGGACGGAATTCGTAAATTGTCTAAAAGAAGGGAAAAGGTCGTAAATATTTGTGGGCAATGCGTTTGTATAACATGTCGTTTGATGAGTGGTTTGTAGAACATTTGCTTTATACATCATTTTGAATGTAAAGAATTCTATTTAAATTAAGTTCATACCTTTTTAATTTGCAACAATGCATCGCAAATACACACTGCCATCCGTAGCTACACTTCTCCGATGTGCAACTGTGAAGTTTGATTTCCCTGTAAGTAATGTCCATCGACCTGCAGGCCATTAAACCTTGTAAGAGACAAGACAATTTTTAATTAATACCTACAGCGTTGGCAACGTTTATATGCATTTGTTTACAATTATGTTTGCCGTAGTCCAGTAGTGTGTAGGCTTATTAGACGTAAGGACACGGTTCAAACCCCAGGTCAGACATCAAAACGAAATTTGAAAAAACTATTTCTTCCGCGACATCCTCTCCACAGATTTCTGGCAAAAACTCTGAGAGTAAATAAAATTGCCATGAAAAATATATCGTTCGGTACCGACTTTAAGCTGTAGGTCCCCCCGCCACTCATGTATGAAATTAAGGCACACAACCAGTAGTGTTGTGCTAAATTTTTTTTTACCGGAACGCGTTCCGGACTCCGGTTCACGGTTCGGAAAAACAAACCGGTTCGTTCCGGTTTTTGTTCCGGTTCGGTTCAAACCCTTGTTTATAAAAATACATATAAAAATTCGTCAAAAATTAGAAAAAAATCAGCAATTCTTTATAATTTTTTTTTTCAAAACGTCAGCCAATTCTCGTTATCAGAAATCATCTTTAGTTCCAGAACGCGGTCCTGTCCAAAAAGGAAGTACCAGACCGAGGTTCCGGCGCGTTCCGGCTCGACAACACCACTGCACACAACATAAGTGGTGTGAGAAGCTAGGTCGTAATCCTGACTGAAGGGTTGTAATGACCAATTATGTAAATATGTATGTATGTATGTAATAGCAAACAATATTTCATCTTTCAATTTTGCAACTCTTTTATTGGCAATCGCAAGCATTAAGACATAAAACTTGTCTATTTTATAATAAAAGAGGGATACTATCCCCCCATTATTGTGTTTATTAATTGAATTTGCGTCTGTCTCTCAGTAATTTAAAGGCTTGAAAAGAAGTAATAAAAATCCAAACTAATCCACTTGTAGATTACACTGAAATATTAAGACGAATACTTGACATACGATTTATAATTAAATTCACTAATTCAATATTTTGTGGCAGTTTGTTCACATCTATTACTTATTCACCACTTCTTTAGTAGTTTAATTATTGAGGTTGACAAAAAAATAAATATAAACACCTTTATAAGGCTAATATGCCGGTAAGTATAGTATGAATTTTATGCTAATAATTAAGTGTTTAAATATTAATGCGCACAAACAAATATTTATTGCATGTTACATATGAGCTTAATTATCCTTTGAATTAAAAAGAAAATGCAAACGTCTAAAGCACCATTACGTATAACCCTTGGAGTAATGATAATTTATTTTTTAATATTAAAACGAGCGCAAATTTAAATCATATTGTTACGAAAATGAAAAATCTAGATACTGTTGCTTTGCTTTTACATCGCTTAACGTTAAAATTATAAACAAAAGCTACAAAAACGAAACAATGAAGTAAACAAACCTGTTTACAAATTATCGTACTGCTTAATATAACAACGAACATCAGAACAAAAAATGGTAAACAATTAAACAAAAGTACAACAACAAACAGAAAAAGACAGCGCAGCAAACAGAGCAAGAGTTATGGAAAGCCGAAATCAACAACATCATATAATGAGTACTTTAAACTTTGAATATTAGTAGAGGTTCCATGATATTAAAATAAGTATGAAGGCGTAGAAGTATCAGAAATTATGTGTGATTCAAATCTACTCATTTCTTTGAATACTCATTGCTGATCTCTGGTTCAAAACCTAGCTCAGACATGTGACGGCGACTTATTCTCAGTAGTCTTCTGGCAAAAATTCTGACAGTAAATAAAATTGTCATGAAAAAATTTCTCAAAAAATCTATTGTTCGGAATAGATATTAGACTGTAGATCTTGCTAGTTACATATGAATAAAATTAACAAATGGTTGGTATGGGAAGCTGGGTTGTAATCCTGACTAATGACCAATTAAATAACTAAGTAAATTTATCAAACTTATGAGAAGACATAATTAAAAACTAATTTTAATCGAATAAAAGCATTTTCGTTTCAATTGCTCATTAAAAAATACGAATTTTCTTCGAAATGGAAAGCGATTCAAACAAAGTTTTTTTCTTGAATTCCTTGTTCGTTACAGCGGATTCTTGAAAGGTAATCATAATGTTGTTATTCTAAAATTTTACGATATATAGTAAACATTTGCAGCAACAACACGTACCGAATTACTACTCATTACTTTTTTATCTCTTGCAATCAATTCAAGAAACAAAACAAATCTAATAAAAATGTAATAAAATTTAAAAAAGAACAGAATTTATGAAGAAAACGTTTTTATAAAAAATACCAAACAAAAAAATACAATGAATTACAATACAAATAAATCTTCTGATGCCATGCACCAGTACTTGATTCTAACTGAAGCACATATACTATCTTCTCTTTCTCTCAATATATAGTATTTATTAAAGTACTTAAAATCTTCAAGTATTATTACATTTTATCGGAAACCCCTTCCAGAACAGGGTACACAAAACACGCACTAAACATTCTGTAAACCATATTGGAGCTTGCCATGAAGACCATAAAACAACGATTGGGGTAAGCAAGTTGATATAAAAAATTAACTTCTATTGACCACGTTAATAAAATTGTAAACAACACTGAATGTGGTCAAATTGTGTTCGAGGGTAGAGATATTGGTTTACTGGCACCTGAAAATGATAAATTGGAAACGCAGTGAAATGGTCATTTCGTATATTTTATTCTCCTTTTGTTGTTGAAAGAGATTTCTGCTATCTGCTGTCATATGTACACCTAAGCTTCGATGAACGAGATTAAGCCATAGGGTCAAAGAAAATTTTCAAAAGTCACAAAAACTTAACAACATGTGATATGATGTTGTTGATTTCGACTCTTCATAACTCAACATTTACAAGAATCACAAAATAAGAATAATTCGGATACGAACACTGAAATACTGTTACGTTTTTACCTTTTTAGAAACGTTTGAAATATGAGTTCGTTGATTGCAAACAAAATAAAAATAAATCGGTGTTTAGTTTCAATTAAATTCTTTATTGTTTGCCCTATTTTTGTGTGCTACTGTATACAACTTGACGTATACTTATAACAATAATTACTTGTTCGCTATGCTTTTTTGCTTACAATGCAGATCTTTACAACGGAAATCTTCAAACCACGACTGTTCTGAATTCTTACTACTCGTTGCCTGCTTTGTCTTGGATTTTTATATGCCCATGTAAACAGTCTGATGTAGGTTCTTGAAGTCGAACGTTCGTGGCTTCGCCTTCTCGAGTACTCTATCGTGGCTTCATTGTTGTTTGCGTATTCTATTTACATTCTTTGTTGTTGCTTTCTCTAAGACTGTAAATTTTGATGCATGATGAGTAGGCTTATCAATCAAACAAATTTTAAATGGTATGAGTTTGATGTCATCGTTGTACGCATACACATTGCAACGTTGTAGTGAGTACGAATGAATCAGTCTACATAGTTAAATTTCAATATTATTGAGTGTTGAGTGCTTGTGAGTAGCGAAAAAACGATTAATTACTGATCTCTGGTAGTAAATTCCTTAGTTTTTTGGATACTTTAAAACTTGCTAGTGTTCTTAAGTAACTAACTTGCCCTCTTGGAAATTATTACCTTTAATCAGGGTAACAACCCAGCTTCTCATACCACCCACAATACCTACTAGCCTACGACGATCTCATATCTACTTACGAGGCATCTTTTTATTTACGATTTTAACCAATTGGATCAGCATCCAATTATAATTAACGACTGCAATTGATTTCGATACCAAGTAATCCATAGTCCTTCATTGTATAAAATTTTACAATTTATGGCGAATGTACTATGTTTCATGTTCTTCCATAAACAAAATCACACTTAAAATTAAACTGATGAGTCTCCACTGGGAACAAACGATTCAAATCAAGAGAAACAAATAAATAAAGAAAACTTAAACGTATGAAAAGAATACAGCATAGAGTAGTATTTTCAACAGGAATTGCACTGAGTAAAATTAGAAACACTCAGGGGAAAAAGCTGTGAAAGTTTTGTTTTGTTGAATAATTAAAGAAACAAAAGTAAAAATTCGGGTTACTGCTAAATGAAAATATTTAAGGAAAATCAAAACCACAAGAAGAAAAAGAAGAAAATTGTAGAATGGAATAGTAATGGACATAGAAATCTTATAATAAGAAAAAAAAGTTAATATTAACAAAAAAAGTGAATATATTGTGCGAATATTATGATATGGAAACGGTGTAATCGAGATGATAGTCTGAAATCCAAAGGGAATCCAAAACGTATTGCTCGCCTAAGCATTTCGTTTATATCATTCGAATTTTACAATTTTTAAAAGAAAACAGTGAAATAGTCATACGTCGTTGAAATTTAAATTTAAAATGATGACAAAAATGTTGGGTCAGCCAGTGCCTTAAATACATCTCTCTCAACTTGGAACATCACGTACTTTTGTCATGTAGATTCACTTGGAATTAAATATTAACTCACGCACTCACTTATTCACTCATTCCATTACTCGGTGATACATATCCATATATAGGATGAGTGATTTAAAAGTTTAAATTAAAAAATGCAATAAAACGAAAACTGTTTGCAATTCTGTCAAAAATTTATTTATTGTTGCGTAGTAAAGTAGTATACCTTATAGAGGTATAGAACTTTAAGTTGGCATTACTTTTCAAGATGGCGACCGATTTAACAGCTGTCAAGTGATTTATTCTCAGTTTGGTTTGGCAATTCATCATGAATAGACTCACGCCTGAACAACGTTTGGAAATAGTGCAATTTTATTTCGAAAATAATGGTTCTGTGCGGAAATCGTATCGCGCACTACGTCCATTTTATCGTCGACAAAATCGTACATCAGAGCAGTTAATTCGATTAACCATGGAACGTTTTCGCACCACGTTTACTCTTATTGATAACTCGCATCCCCAGAGACGCTGTACGGTGCGTACAGAAGAAGCTATTGCTGCTGTAGAGCGTAGCATTGAGGAAGACCCGAATGAGTCCATCCGCCATCGAGCACAGGAATTGGATCTGTGTCCGTCCACTTTATGGAAGATTTTGCGGAAGGATATTGGTTTGCGTGCTTACAAAATCCAACACGTGTAAGATTTGAAGCCAAACGATCATCAAGTAAGGCGTAGATTCGTCGAATGGGCCCAAAACGAGATTACCGTTGTTCCCGATTTTCATAAGCGAATTTTGTTTAGCGATGAAGCGCACTTCTGGTTGAATGGCTACGTCAACAAACAAAACTGCCGCATTTGGAGTGAAGGTAATCCTCAAGTGTATGTGGAAACACCGTTACATCCAGAAAAACTGACTGTTTGGTGCGCTTTATGGGCTGGTGGGATCATTGGTCCGTACTTTTTCAAAAACGATGGTGGCCAGAACGTTACAGTCAATGGTGATCGGTATAGAGCCATGATTACTAACTTTTTCATTCCTGAATTGAATAACCATGATGTCCAGTAGAGTTGTGTAGTTCACGAACGAACTAGTTCAATTGAACTATTCACACAATTGAACTAAGAGAGCCGCTCATAATAATGAGTTATTTTAGCTCCGTAGGTCATTTAGTTCAGTAGTTCTTTTAGCTCTGTAGTTCGTTTAGTTCAGTAGTTCTTTCAGCTCAGCAGTTCGTTTAGCTCAGTAGTTCGTTTAGCTCAGTAGTTCTTTTAGCTCAGTAGTTCGTATAGTTCTCGTTTCTTATTCGTTCATTTCTTTCTTATTCGCTCATTTCATTCTTATTCGTTCTATTATTTTGTTTATGGATCTTGCGTGCGACATTCCAATTGGAATGGTGGCAGTGTTACCACATATTAAAAAAAGAACATATGGAAACATTTTTACAAAAATAAGCAAATAAATATAAAATATTTTTTCTATTTAACTAGAAGAATGGTTTAGAATAGAAATACGAACAGAAATTCTCATTAAATATTTAAATAAATCACATACTTTTCAAGTGCTTCAAGCACATACATAAATGAATTAATAAAAATGAAAAAATGTTAAATACCACAATTTATTTAAAGTAAAAAATCATATTACAAATATGATAAATTTATACGGAATACATTCATTCCTTTATTGGTATTGTTTACATCAGTTAAAATAAAAATGAGCAAACGTTGCCATAAAGAAGTTACACAAATTGAGGAAGAGAGCGGCGTTGTTTAAGAGAACTGAACTATTGAACTAAAAGAATGAACTAGTTCATTACAGAGAGCTGAACTAGAAAGAGCGAACACTGAAAACAGCTAACGAACCCAACTCTAATGTCCAGGAGATGTGGTTTCAACAAGACGGCGCAACATGTCACACAGCTCGTGCCGCAATATTTTTATTGAAAGACACGTTTGGTGACCGCCTAATTTCACGTTTTGGACCTGTGAATTGGCCTCCAAGATCTTGTGAGTTAACACCGCTAGACTACTTTCTGTGGGGCTATGTAAAGTCATTGGTCTATGCGGTAAAGCCCAAACGCTTGACCATTTGGAAGACAACATTCGCCGTATTATTGCCGATATACGGCCACAAATGTTGGAAAAAGTCATCGAAAATTGAACGTCCAGATTGGACTACATCCGCGCCAGCCGTGGCGGTCATATGCCAGAAATCATATTTAAAATGTAATGCCACAAGATTGTCTTTCGGATAAATAAAATTCATGTCAATCGAATAATCCATCGTTGTTTCATTCCAACTTAAAGTTCTATACCTCAATAAAAACACCCTTTACAATTGTTCCCAAATTTAATATTATTTCGTTCATATGGCTGGCACTTGCCTCACAGTACCTCATTCAATCGGACCAATTTTCGTGCACTTTATCGAGTGTATTGGGTCGTATCTCGGGAATAGCATCACGAATGTTGGCCTTCAAATGCTCAATTGTCTCTGGTTTGTCGGCATAACACTTTTCTTTAATGGCGTCCAAGGTCAAGGAGGAGAGGAGAGTTGATACTTCGTTTATCAAATTATTAACAGTTTTGCGTTATTTGTGTTTTAAACACATTAACTGTTAAAATGTAGAAGTAAGTATAAGTTGAGGAAAGTGTATGGAAAATAAAATGAAATAAAAGCGTATAAGTTAATGACTATAACGACAAAAGAACACTAAGGAAGTAATAAGCTAAACAAACATTTTTAGACTTCCATAGAATTACCCTAACTGATGTCACCGTCCGCAACGTCATTATTTACCATCTCCACATATATATTCATGCCTCAAAGCGGTACACGAAAATGCTTGACAGGCGATTAATATGGACGCCTCACAAAATCCTCAAAATCTAGCAAATGTGACCAACTAGTTCTTTTATATTTGAAGTGCAAAGAAAACAAATGAATAAGAAGGAAGAGAAGAGAAATGAAAAGATAATCAAATCAAATTAAAGAATCTTTTCAATGTAAAATGTATTTGCATTACAGCACGTGTCATATTATTTATGAAGTCGCTGTAGCCCAGTAGTTAGTGTATTAGCTTACAAGACACGACTCCGTGGAACAAACCACAACTCAGACAAAACGAAATATTTCTTAGCGATTTTTTTTAGCAGATTTCTGGCAAAAACTCCGAGAGTAAATAAAAATTGACATGAAAAAGTTTCTCATAAAAATAATTTCGTTCAGAGTTGACTGGATAACATTAACACGCAAAACATAAGTTTGAGAAGCGAGGTGCTAATCCAGGCTGAAGGGTTGTAATGACCAATTATGTATGTACGGCTGTTATTATTCTTGGTGTCGCTGTAGTCTAGTAGATCGTGTGTTCACTTATTAGACACAACTCCGTGGATCATGAACTCGAAGAAAACAAAATATGAGAAAGTGGCCGAAAGAACTTATTCTGTGATCTGGCAAAGACTCTGAATAAAGTAAATAAATTTGCCCTGAAAAGTTTCTTAAATCTGTCGTGTGAAGTTGGCATTAAACTGTAAGTCCCACAAATCTGGGAAAACATAACTACACTCATAATGTATGGTGTAAAAGCTAGGTTGTAATCCTAACTGAAGTGTATTAATGACCAATTAAGTGTTTCTGTTTACAAGAAACACAAATTACACTATGCGACAAAATAAAAAAATATTACAAGTTTTGTTGCTTAGAACTCAAAAATACTTTTTTTTATTTTTCTTGAACCCTACCCAATTTGTTTTATTTGACAAAAACTGTGTGTTTCGGACTTTACTCACAAATTTATTGATTACAAAAACATTTCTGAACCGATGTCCAAACTTTTAAACTTATTAGAAAGGAGAGGGATGGGCCTTCTAAACGATATACATATTTGACTCAATATATATATTATTTGACTCAATATGCTATGAGTTTTGATGAGGTAAACGTTCATAGTAGCAAACTTTCATTAAAAAATATGAAATAAGTGATGACATTCTGAAAGTGCATTATCCTCTATAGATATTGACACTTTGCTTGTTCAAATCGGACAAAAATAACCGTAGTTATTACTTAAAGGGTCTAACAGTCGAGTAATATTTTTCATATACAAATTTTTTCAAATGAACTTTTACTTCAAAAATTTTCAGAATTTTTGATGAATCTCGATTGTTTAACAGGAAACAAATATTATCCGTATTATGTGGTCGCTGAAAAGTGAAATTGACACATTTTGCGATAAACAATCAAGATCTATCAAAACTTTTGAAAATTTTGGAACTGAAAGCATATTTGATAAGATGACACACATAAAAAGTACAACACGGCTGTTATATTATTTAAATAATAACTACGATAATTTTTGTCCGATCTGATCAAGCAAAGTGTCAATTTCTTCAAAAGATAACGCACTTTCAGAATGTCATCACTTATTTTATATTTTTTATTTAAATTTTGCAATTAAGAATAGCTAAACTTGAAAAAATTAGAAAGATAACATATTTGCCAAGTTCACCCCATCAAAACTCAAAACATGTAAGATTGAATTATATGTTTATGTATATAATTTTAAAGGCTTATCTGTCCCCTTTTCAAGAAACTTTGGATTTTGAAAATAGATTAAAAAATATTTGGACAATCAATCATTTTTTGTGAAAAGATCAAAAATACGGTTTTTGTCAAATAAAACAAGTTTGGAGGGTTAGAGAAAAATAAAAATAAATATTTTTGAGTTCTACTCAACAAAGCTCACAACCTACACTATGTCATTAGCTGGGTGTATTTTGACTGTCGCACCGTATTATTTACATCCTGTATGATATTATTATTATCCATCTTCACGAATTTAAACAGTTGGTCACACTTTATATTCGAACAATTACTTGGCAATAACATAATGATAAATGAAGTTAAAGCAACAGTTTATAGCAGTCAGTAATAAGTTTTAGTTTTTCCTTTTCGTGCAATTGTTTTTATAGATCTTTCCAGCAGTTGCGGGTGTTTACTGAAGGCACAACACAAGTTTGTGAAAAGCAAAAAGTCCCCAGACACATAATTTCTCCATGACACGTCTTCAATGGCAAGAAGGCAACATTATACATTATAAGCCGTTAGATATGAGAATAAAACGAAAATACATTAATTTTCCATTTCCATTATTTTGAATTGTTCATTATTAAATAGGAAATTAGAGAATGTTTGTTGTAATATTGGTAATTAACGTCGATGGAATGGTAGGATTATCTAAATGAATGACCTTTTTCAGTTTGTTTTTTTTTTGTAAGACAAAGTATTTTATTGTGTTTTTTTTTACAGCTTATTGTTTCTGATACCCTACTTAACGATTTAAAACTGAGGTCAAAGTTCAATTATAAAGAGACCGAATTATTCCTAATCACGTTTCACATTACTTTAGAAAATTTGTTTATAATTCTTCATAGTTTCACAGTTCAACTTTACTCCACAACACTACAAATATAGAAGGCCCTTATGATCAATTTCAATGGTGTAGCTTATCAGGCAGTCTGTTTTAGCTGATCATAGCTCTTTAAATTCATTTTCATTTATTATTATTTCTGTTGTTGCTTTTTTTCGCTTCAAATCCTGAAGTCACTTTATTTGTTTTTGCTGGTGGCAAGTGTTAAACGGTGAAGTCAAGCATACAAGTCATCAATAATTTTTCAAATTTCGAATCGTTGTGCGAAAGAAGTCGTCATAAAGGAGGCGGCATTATGTACTCCTAAGTAATGAAATATTCATTTCAGCCTTTAAGTTTCTTAATTTATTATCCGAAGATCAAAAGTTCTTGGGAAATTTGTTATTCATTGGGTGTAAATGGCATCCTTAAAGATTTTGGTGTGAGAAAATGGAAATTTTAACGGTATTTCTATAATGACTGACTAAGCTGTTGTGTTAAATGAATTTTGTTTGAATTGTTCACAGTGACATACGCTGAGAAAACTCTGAGTCAAAAATCTCTTTACAAGTGGTGCAAACTTTTCGCAGAACGTCGAGAAAATGTGAATGACAGCGCTCGCCCTGTAAGCCTCAGGACATCAGCACATACTATACATAATTTGTTATTATAACCCTTCGCAGGATTACGGACCTAGTTTCCCACACCACTTCTGTTGTGTGTTTATTTTATACATGACTAAAATCGATTCCGAACGACAGAGTTTTGAGGAACTTTTCATGGCAATTTTATTTACTCTCAGAGTTTCTGCCAGAAATCTGCTGAGAGGGAGTCGCCGAAAAAATATTTTTGTGCTAATTCACAATTAGATAAGTTGCTGAGAATGTCGGCATATCGCTTGGCCCATGTCATACAATTTTTTCGGAAATTTTTTGGTATGAGGCATGTGGCAGCAAAATTCGATCTAAAAGGGCAAATTTTGACCATCGAATGAACATCACTCAGGAAGTGTTGAATAACATTAATATTTAAAGTGTTTTTGAGCACTTAATTCCATTTTTTACATAAAATTAGATGCAATTTCTTAGATTCATTCTTTTCGATAACATTTATGCCTCTCACAAGCAAACTAAACTTGTTATACAGCTAAAACAGTGAACATAAGTTCGAAACGAATGTACCAAATAAATAATTTTAAACCCAACGGACGTAGCCCGAAACATTTTAAAATTTAACTTATTTTTTGAACAGACCTCGTAGAGACGGCCTTGCGTTGATAAAACCGCGGCAATGTCCTTTAAAGACACTGCTGACTCTGTTTGATATATAAACAGTTAAGACAAGTTTAAGCCCTACTAATCAGGAGTCATCGTGACCTACCAAATAGGATGGTTTAGAGTTCATTACGTAACTGTCATTTAAACATTACCAGCAAACACTGTGATTTTATGAAATGACGCGTAACGAGTCTGTGAATGGCTATTAAGATTGAAAGAAATAATTTGGTTCCTAAATACTCTTTTAGGAGAAAGACGAAAATGAATGAATACAGAACTCATCTAGAAACTTTAGAGTAGCTTCCAAGCAGAATTTTTACCATCGTAATACGTTCTTTAGTAAATTTATGCAGGAAGTCGGATGAGAGGCCAGTATCTTTTTGTGGAATAGGAAGAGAGTGAAAGGAAATTTGAAGAAAGGTGGACACTCATTTCGATTCAAACGGATTTTAGAAAATTTTGTTTTCTGTTGGTTAGAGATTGGAATTATGCATTAGACAACCGAAGTCATCGTAATCTATTAGGTAGTGTGTTGGCCTAGTTGACAAGAGACCACAGTTCAAACCATATAAAACGAAGTATTAAAAAATATTTCTTCGGCGACTTCCTCTGTGCAGATCTCAGATAAAACCCCTGGCAGTAAAAAAAAATTGTCATGAAAAACTTTCTCAAAAATCAGAAAAATCTCGGAGTCGACTTTAATTTGTAGGTACCGCCACTCATGCATAAAAATAATACACACGACATATGTGGTGTGAGAAGCTAGGACTGAATGGTTGTAATCACCAATTATATATGAATGTATGTACGTATTAGATTACCGAGATGTAAAATTTTTGCCGATCATAGCGGACTCAGAGAGCACTTTGTTTAGAATCGATTAAAGACTCCTGTTACAAAGAACGAACATATTTAAGTAAGGAACATAAGAACTTATTTTTACTGATAACTAATAGCGTACTAAAAAGGAGGCATGTAGTATGAGGAAAGTACAATAAATCGTTTGGCCGCATTACTGCACTACCTCTGAGCAATTGTGAGTACATTCCGTTTACTACTATTTTGTTACAAAAATCAATCGATGTACAGAAAACAAGGACATACATACATACATACATAATAGTTACTTTATTTGGGTCTTTGCCAGCTCAATAATTTTTTTCGGCCACTTTCTCATATTTTGTTTTCTTTGAGTTGTCTGAACTGGAGTCTGATACACGGAGTCGTGTCTAATAAGTGAACACACGATTTACTAGACTACAGCGACATCAGGAATAATAACATACATATGAACATAATTGATCATTACAAACCTTCACTCAGGATTACGACCTAGTTTCTCACACCACCTATGTTGTGTGTTAAATTTTATACATGAGTTTCGGGACCTACAGTTTAAAGTCGACTCCGAACGACATATTTTTGAGAAACTTTTCATGGCAATATTTACTCTCAGAGTTTTTGCCAGAAATCTGTTGAGCGGTAGTTGCCGAAGAAATACTTTTTGTATTTTGTTTTGATGTCTGGCAAGGACATATTTTTGAAAATTCGATATAATATCAATATATCGATAACTCTTGGAGGAAATTCGATATAAATTGTTACGAACAGGAAAAATCTAACTAAATCTAAATCTAATTTAACATTAAAATTATAAACAAAAACAATGAACTTGTTTACATGATAAACAAGTAAACAAAAATATACCTACAAACTCCAGTATAAAACAATTATAATAAGTAAACTAAAATACAACAATCAACGCCACAAGAATAAACGAAAACAAAATTCACAAACAACAATAATGAAACAACGATGTTTACGTTTATAGAGTCCTCGAGAAGGCAAAGCCACGAAAATTCGTCTTCGAGAACATTCATCAGACCGGTACGGTGCCATCTAAAAGGTAAGCCAAAGCAGGCAACCAGTCAGTAAAAGTTCAGTCAGTCTTGTTGGAAGACGCGGTGTGTTTGAAGGGACTAATCGTGGTTTAAAGATCTCTGTTACAAAGATCTGTTGAACAATTGTTATTGTTTGCAATCTACGAGCTCATATTTTAAACGTTTTTAGAAGGTAAAAACGTAATAATAATTCTTTGAGGTACATTGTTTTCTTTAAGGTCCATCACTGCCATGAAGGTTGTACGTACGGGATGTACTCAGTAATTTTCTTCTTCGCACAAAAATTTTTTTTGAAAAAATAGGAGTTATCACTAGCATTGATGAGTTTATTAAAAAAAATAAACTAAAGTAACTTTTGTAAATACGCCATAAATAGTGCAAGCATGTGTGATTTAGCACATCGCTAAGTGCAACAATTAACAAGTTTCCCAACACTTAATATTTAAATCTTATTTTTGATCATCTTTAAAACTATTTTCCTCCTAACATTCTGTTCACAAGTAAAATACTAACATAACAAACCAACATCCAAGAAATATACCCAAAAATGTTAAATGTTATCAAAGCAAAAGTTTTTCACATAAATTTTCTCATGCATTTTTGCGGAGTCTGGCTGGCTGGTTTGCGTCGCTTAAAACAAAAGTCTGTCTGTATATTTATTTTGTTTATTTACTTTGTTATAACATTTATAAGAATCTTAAAGTCATTCTATAATTTCCACACCATCAATTATGATACTGGGTAGTAAGCATGAATGCAAATGCGAAAATTGTTAAAAGTTTGCGAAATAAAAATAAAAATCAAAATAATTCAACACAAGTAGCTACTGATGATGCCAAAAGAACCACCACTAACCTTAAAGCTGCAGCTGTATCAGTACTGTTCACTTAAACTAAAGCAGCAGTAGCTGTCAGCGATTTAAAAACTTTTGCTAGCCTGACAATTTATATAGGAAAAGGGGTTTCATTTAAATTTTAATAAAAAACAAAACTTTTTTTCAAATATTCAAAACATTTCGCAATTTATACAAAGAGATTCTGGTTAAAAATTAAAATGTATGCCGGTCACATTTTTCAATAAATTGTTGTCAATGGTTGATACCTGCTCGATAATGTTGGTTTTAAGCTCTTGAACTGTTGTGGGATTATTGCTATACACTATCGATTTCAAAAATACTCCAAAAATAGTCTAAAGGTGTCAAATCGCACAATCTTTGTATACAATTTACTCCTCCTATACGTGAAATAATGCTATTTTATAAATTCTCTTTCAAAAAATTCTTTGTTTATATTGTTGGGTGACAAGTGCCACCATCCTGTTGAAACCGTATATTCTCTATGTTTACATCATCAATTATCCACCATACAGAAACGGAATCGCATTTTCATTTACGTTTTCAAAAAAAGATCGAGTAATTCCACCGGACCACAAACTAAACCAAATAGGAATTTTTATGGATATAATGGTTGCTGGAAAATAACTCTTGGATCCTCTCCACCTCAAATGCGGCAATACATAGAGGTAACCGAAAAAGCGGATGAAGTGTCCCGAAAGAGATCGGAGATCTCTGAGGAGGAGACGCTAGATATAATACTTTTCTAAATTGGAAAAAGCGGCATGGAATTCTACAAACCATGTGTCCGGCAGTGGATAACGGCAGAACCAGGAAACGACTTTAGTTCGACAAAAAACGGTTCGCATTCTAACATGAATTCTACCGGAACACTGCTGTATTCTCAGTTTCGCTAATAAGCTCGGTCTGTTCCATCAGGATTACTGCAAATGCTGCCATGACGTGGAGGAAACGGAATCGGTATAACACCTTTCACGCGAGTGCCCAGCACGTTAGAACGGACTTAATCGCCACGAGTTCAGAGTGTTTCAAACACACCGCTAGGGAATCTAACAAGGGTAATACAATGGGCCACATGGCCACCTGTGAAGGACGCGCTAACCCTAACATAAATGCATCAATTCTGCTTGTTGACGTAGCAATTGAGCTGGAAATATGTTTCGTCTGTAAAGATTATTTTTTTCAATTCCCACTTTCTTCTTGTTTTCGATGGCCCACTAAACGAATTGCCAATGTAACCCGTGGGCAGCTGGTTTTATTTCTTTGTTCAGTTGGATCTTATAAGCCTTTGAATCGAGATTAGAATATAAAGTGTTGAATAGTGTGTATCGTTTGATGTTTAATTTCTGAGGACGATAACGAATGGATGTTATTTTGTATTTTTCAACACTTCTGCTTACTACGGCTGTAATATTCAGTTGAACGACTACTACGTTCATAAATACTGTTTCTGTTATCATTAACGGAATCAGTTTCTTCACATTTATCAATCATTAGCTTGATGGCACGATTTGTTGGAGCATTTTCTCTACCGAATTTTGTACTAAATTTCCTGCTCTCATCTTGAAAAAGTTGGAAATCGGCGGAGAAATATTTTTTTCAAATTTTCGTTTTGAAGTCTGACCTGTGGTTTGCACCGTGGCCTTACGTCTAATAAGCCTTAACACTACCTACTAGACTATGGTATTATCTATTGTTTTTAAATACAAAATATTACCGATGTAGGGTATCAGACTTGGTTTACAAAAAAACCATTTTATTGTTTCCTTTAAAATTTATTTCTGTTTTTACCATACGACACCCTGGTAGTCTAGTGGGTAGTGTGCTAGACTAATGGCGTGGGGGTAGTGGGTTTGATTCCCAACAGATACTCTGGTCTAATACATTACACCGAGTTTAAGATCTAAGTTACTCAGCTCACAATAATTATATATAATTTGTAATTGCATTTTAATTAATAGAAGTCGCTGTAGCCAATAAGTAGTGTGTTGGCTTATTAAACGTAAGGCCACGGTTTAAACACAAGGTCAAACAACTTGTACAAAACGAAATAAGAAACGAAATTTCTTGTAAAAACTGTGAGAGTATATAAAATTGCCTTGAAAACGTTTCTCAAAAATCTTTTGTTCGGAGTCGACTCTAAACTGTAGGTCCCTCAACTAATGTATAAAATTAACGTACACAACATAAATGTGTGCTGCATTTTGATTTATTATTTTACAAAAATTTGCAACATCCATAGATGATATACAGTGGTGGCCACGAATTTAAGACACGACATATGACTGACTTAGTTGTGATAATTCTAAGAGTTGCTTAGAGGAAAACAATATCACTGTTTTAAAATGGCCAGCTCAATCCCCGGACCTCAATCCAATTAAGAACTTGTGAAATGATGTTGAGGAACATGTACGAGCAGTAAAACCAAAAATTTAAACGATCTGTGGGTAGAAATCCAAAAAACTTGGTATGCGATTCCAAAGCAACATTGTATGGCATTAGCCGAAAGTTTACCCAGGAGATGTGCTGCTGTGATCCAAAATAAAGGATTTCCCACCAAATACTAAGATTTTTTTATGAAGCTGAGCTTCACTTTGGTGAATTATGTTTTATTTTGCCTATGTCTTAAATTCATGAGGATACAATTTGTGTTGATCTATATAATATGTAAATAAAAATTCTTAACCAAATGTAGGTTGCACAATATTACTAATTTTTCTTCCTAATATTACTAAAATCTTAAGAAAAATATCATGGACCTAAAATTTTTTGATAAGATGCAAAAATTATCCCAAATAAATAAGTGAAATGTAGTGTCTTAAATTCGTGGCCACCACTGTATATTTTCAAAAAATTTATAAATTTTTAAACATTCTAAAATAGTGTGTGTAACATTTCTTTTGTTCATCTTAGTTTTTTATAAACTTTCTTTCCTACATATATTTAGAGCGCCAACTTTTCACATTAAGTGACCTCCTATAAAATGAAAACATTTCTTTATATGGCATGAATCATTGAAAGTTAACTCAGATTGAAATAGAATTGAACAGACATACATAGATGAACGCATATTGCACTAACATAAACAGCAAAAACAATACACAGAAATGTGGTAACAACTTAAACTTCTAAAACCATAAGCTATCCCAATTAATGCCAAGATTTTGCATCAGGTCCAGCCACTAACTGCTGCTGCTTTATGTTTGTTTTCTGTTTTCTTCGATTTCGTCTGTGTTATCATAAATATTAGTTTGAGGACAATACATGGTTACTGGCTTCAACACAATATATTGCATAAGACAAAGGAATTGAAAAGTTTCGCTGTAATTTGTGTTAATGTTTTCTCGTTGTTCCGTTTTTTTGTTTTAAGATTTTTCAATTTTTTAAAGTTAAATTGAATAAGAATACGTGAGTAAAATAAAAATTAATAGCCGCTAACAATATGGAAACAAAATTTGAAAAAGAAATTCTAGCATAAAATAGTTTGAAAAGTTTTCTTGTATGTGCGATAAACAAAGAATTTTAATATTCAATCACTTTTAAAGAAAACAAATTGATAGCTGAGGATGCATTGTTTTTAAACTATTGCCAATGACTATCTCATAGCCACTTATCTTCTTCCACTCACTTGGTATATCTATATAAAGGCAGTACATATTTATAACGAAGTAAAGAATTATTTCTTAAATATCAAAACGTATTTTATATGGATATATATATAAGTATGTATAAGCCATAGTCTACATACATATACATATTGTGTGTGCTGCCTTTTTAGACGTAAGGCCACGGTTCAAACGAAATAAAAAAAAAATATTTCTTCGGCGACTTTCTCTCACGAAATTCCTGGCAAAAACTCTGATAATAAAATAAAATTGCCATGAAAAGTTTCGCAAAAAATCTGTCGTTGAGAGTCGACTTTAATTTGTAGGTCCCGCTACTTATGAATAAAATCAACGCAAACAACATAGGTGATGAGAGAAGCTAAGTTGTAACCCTGACTTAAGGATTTTAATGACCAATTATGTATTTATATATGAGCATAAACGAGTCCATTTGGATTTGAGGTCGTAATTTGTATATCTTAGAACCCAATATTCCCCATCACCTCTATTGGTGTCAATTTAAAAATATTTTTACGTTTTTACCATTTTAAAAACGTTTAAAAAATGAGCTCATAGATTGCAAATAAAATAAAAATAAATTTGTGTTTAGTTTTAATTAAAATTCTTTATTATTCGCACAATACAAACCCCAGGTCAGGCATCTCCAACTAAACGAAATATGATAAAATATTTTTTTGGCGACTTTCTCTTAGAGATTTCTGGCAAAAACTCTGAGAGTAAATAAAATTGCCATGAAAAGTTTCTCAAAAATCTGTCGTTCGGATTCGACTTTAAACTGTAGGTCCCACCACTCATGTATAAAATCATCACACACAATATAAGTGGCGTGAGAAACTAGGTCGTAATGCTGACTAAAGGGTTGTAATGACCAATTATGTATGTATACAATTTCGATGACATTTCAAACACACTTTATTTTGTTAAAATTTTTAAATATAAAGCGTTTAGTGAAAGAACTGATGTTAAAATAGTATGTACATGCACCTGTGTTTTTAGCATCCACTAACAGGACCATCGATTGAATCATTGATCCCACTTTATGGTTACAAATGTTCTTGTGTATAGAATTGTGTACAAAATGATGGCAGAATTTGTCGCTTGCCATCAATCTTAACCTCTTCACGCCCTTGGCCAATACAACAATAATAATAAAAAGAACAAAAATTTGATAATAACTTATTGGCTACCCAATCGTCTAACAAGAGAAGTAAACATTTTACCGTTTGTCGGCACTGATGATATTATTTCCGATGCATAGTTAGATACATTAAAAAAAGCGAAATAATTCTTCGGCAATCTGTTTTATTGGATTATATCAAGAAATCGTTAATATGTGAAAAAAATAATATCAGCTATATTTAATATAATAAGTTTTACCATCACTACCTAAAAAATTTAAAAGCTGGACTAAAGTTAATCTTGGAATTAGACTGGACGGTATAGGTCATTATTCTAAATACAAGGAACTGAAAAATCCAAAAATTGTGTAAGACGAACTCTCTACATTTGTGAGAAATGTTAAGAATATATATGCCTGATATGCCCGGAATGTATGAAATCAAATCACACACTGTGGCCACAAATGTGGACGTTATCCCTTTTTGTGAATTTTCATTGTTTTTTGCTTGCTGAATTCCTATTATAATAAAATTAATTAATTTAAAAAGAACACAAAATTTAATCATTTTTTGTCACCATAAAAAATCGTCCCTGAAGAGGCTAATTTTAGCAAAACATGTTTGTATTAGTAAAACTACCCACTACTACTACTAGTAGCATTTAATGTGAGAAGATAATGCGTAAATATGTTTATATTGAGGTTTTAATGCTGCAGTTGAAGCAAACCGATTTTTTTTTTAAATTTGGATAAATATGCGGTTGACGACATTTGGAGGCATGTCAGCATAGAGGTATGCAATAGTGTAAGTAGGAAAAGAAGGTAAACATATTGCAAAATTTAAGAATGGAAAAGTACATGACAAGGAAGAGCAACTTGAAACATAGCGTTACGAAAATGGAAAAGAAATCTAGATACTGCTGTTTTGTTTTTACATCTTACATTTATAAAATTATAAAACAAAAAAAAACTACTTTTATTACTATTATCAGATAGCAAAAGGCAATAAGTAAAAATGAATAATTTTTTGTTTGAGGTACTATAATGAATTTTTAGGTTTTTTGTAACATTTATATGTTGAAAATAATACAGAAGACTTTCAAAAGTAAATAAAATATTTATTTAAATGAATAACTGCTGTGTATCTTTTATAAATTATTTCAGTTATACGTTGTCTGCGATTTTAGCGGTCTATCCGGTTCATCCTTGAATTTCAATTTAGATATTCATTAAACGTTTTCAATCTTTTAATTTAAATTTAGATAAAAAAAACTACGAGTGAGACTTCATTAAAATTTTTTATGCGTTTGAAAGACCTATCGATGCCGTTATGTGTGGACATAACGTTTTTATCCCGCTGTAGAGCATCCAAAATCGCCAATTTTCTTGTTTGGCCGACGGAATAGGTTATGTTATGTTTATGCTGTAATTTATGTGGTATTTGCACACAGCTGCGTCTTAAGAAACCCTCACAAGAAAAAGTCTCACGTAGTTAAATCGCACATTACGTGCACATCAGACAACCATACCTTCAAATCATTCCTGCAGAATATTAAAAATTGTTTAATCACGTGTCGTATTATAAATCACTTATAGTTTGAGTTCTATTCAACTAAACACAGGGTTTGTAGTTTCTCGGGTGTATTTAATTTCTTTTTTTTTTTGACGCATAGTGTAATTAATTGTAATACAATTGTAAATACAACAGCAACAGAAACTGCGTTTACAATGTCCACATGTTGGAAATAAACTGTAAGTAGTTTTGCATATAATTCGTTCATAAAATTTTATGTATTTCATAAACATTTTCATTAATTTTTCACATTTTTAAATTATATTTACAAAGATTGAGACACTCGAATCACTCGAGTCACTCGAATCATTCATAAGTATTGAAAGTATTTTTCTAAAGTTATGAATCAGAATGAGTAGACTTATGAATCAAACATATTTCGAATGGTAAGAGTTCGATGTGAGCGTTGTACTCATACTCATTGCAACCTGCATTTATAAATCAAGGTTGTAGTGAGTACGAATGAATCAGATTAGTTAAATTTCAATAATGTTGACTCACTTATATTTAAAATTATGAGTAGAGCTATGAGTAGAGAAAAAAGACGATTCATAGCCGATCTCTGATGTGCACCTTAAGTTATGTATACTTATGTTCCGATAACTTGAGAACAAAAGTGGCAGTTTTATTTATATCAGCCGTAAATCCAAATGATGCCTTCATACATACATACATAATTTGTGGTTACAACACTTCATTTCGGATTACCATATAGCTTCTCACACCACTTTAAACTTAAAGTTTAAAGTCGATTACAAACAACATATTTCTTGAGAAACTTTACATGGCAATTTTATTAACTCTCAGAGTTTTCGCCTCAAATCTGCTGAGAGGATGTCGCCAAAGATATATTTTTTACATATTTTGTTTTGGCCAACACACTACCTTCTAGACTGCGGTAACTAGTTTAAACTCTATTAGTTTAGTGTGCAGATTATGTTCTTGCAAAGAAGCATCATGCGGTAGCATCACGCCCACAACCATACATAGATCCGGATAATGTAGTTCACCTACTGCGATATGTGCATACATACAGTTTTATAATTAAATGTCAACAATCGACGTGTTCTTTGCGCTCCTGTTCTATTTGCTAGAAAGACAGTATTCAGTTTAAGTAATGTAAAAAATAACATCTCTCTGGACACGTATGGTCAGGAAAGGACCGAGTCACTTCTGTCCTTAAATCGAATGGCTATCCAATGGCGCAATGACTTTTCTTAAGGCTTACTACCCTTTTGGAAAACATGTCGAAAGACTTGACATCTGAGGAGAAGGAAGGGTCTGTCTTTCACTTTATGTGTCTTGGTTTAAAGAGACGGAGTTTTTTAACATAACATTTTCTGAAATGTTTAACCGAGCTCCATAATATAAAGACTTGCAATAGCAAGTATTATTTTGTACTGGGAATGGTTTTCTTTAGGGAATGTGGTATTATCACAATTGGCTTAAATTGGCTTATGTTATTTACGATATGGATGATTAAGTTTATAAATTTTGGCAATTCTCAAAATAACCTTAGTTTACCAAAAACCAATCGAAATTGTGAACAAAATTAAAAACATGAACTCCCATTGCAAAAATTGGTTACTTTTTGTGCAAGTTCACTGTGTATTATAATCATAAGGCCTAGTTAGGATTAGTTTGATTCCTTTCCACATAACCAGGTTACTATCTGTTCCATATAATAAAGGTAGCTTCAGAAACCTTGTCTGTTCTGCACTGTATGTCCGTAAAAAATGTCTAAAAATGAATCAAAATCTTTCCAGAACCATATTATTCTCTATCTAAATTTCTGCCAATTAAGGGGGAATTTAGAAGATACCACAAGTGGTCAAATTTAAAGCACAAGAGAGTAAACACAGCATATGAGGAGAGCGTATGATGTTGAGGGAAAATGCGATTGGAAATTTAACAGTCAAACACCATCTGTTTAATCGTATAAACGGAAAACAATCTGGCCTAAGATTTTTACTTCCAGTTTTAAAATTCGAGTGGTATTCTCTAACATTCTCTTTTTAACTTTACGTATGTAAACTTTTATCGTGCAAATTGTTCTTTAGAGTAGTTCTGCCACTTATGGATTAAATTAACATACACAACATGAGTGGTGTGAGAAACTAAGGCGTAATTTTGACTGAAGGTTTGTAATGACAAATTAAGTAATTAAGTAAAGATAGCAGTCGCTCAAATACGTTTAGCGTAGACTATGCCAATTTCCACACATCGATATTGACTCCACCGAATATAAAGCGACTAACATATGCTCCTAGTAATGACAAATAATTGCGTTTTTGAAAATGAGTCTCAATAGAAGCGTGTCTTTAATTTGGCATCGTGTTATTTAACAAAACGGAACTTAGTTGCCATAATTTATACCGCTTAACCCTAGAACCCTACCAATTTTTGCTTAATATTTAAAGTGTTGTCATACATTGAAATTTGTATAAAGCATCAAATTAAAATGTGCCCCAAATGTATATAAAACTAATTTTGTTCTTTGTTTTCTTTAGAGTTCTATCATAAATAAATAATAAATACATGAATATAAAAAAATTAATTTTGCAACTTGTTTTCCTAAATTTATAACTCATGTGAAAACTGGGTGCTCGAGTACCCAGGGTAGGAAAAGTCAATATAAAATATGGGTAGGGTTCTAGGGTTAAGCTATGCTGAATGTAATCTTAAGTTTCATGTAAATTGATTGTGCAGATACTTTAATTTGCTTGCTGTTTGAAATATTAGATTTTTATTACAGTTTATATAATCTCTTATGCAACCTGCAACACACTCTTCTTACTATTTACTATAAATAGTTCTCTCGTATAACTTACTTTAAAGTATTATTACAACATATAAGCATTTAGTAAGAGAAGATAACAGTTTGTGTACGTTTTTGGTACATTGTTAGGCATTCAAAAGCTATTTTCGTCAACTGTTCGTAATTTGTATGTTAATTTCCTTGGAAATCATGAATTTCAGTATTCTGCTTATTAGTGCCGGGTAATTCAATCTTAAGTTTTTCTTCGTACTTTATGTTGGCAATTATCTTCTGATACCACCCAAACATACGTTAAAATAATTTGCATTCTTAGTATTTAGAAACATATTAATTTTATGGACTTCTGCAAAATAAATTCACATAAAAAGTCTTTGCAATTTTCATGCATAAAAATGTCCAGTTTTATGAGTTCTTATGTTCATAAAAATAATGTTTCCATTTTAATTCTTTATTAATTTGTTGAAAACGGCAATAAAAAATTATGTTACGGAGAAAAACAGAAGTATTGTAATACAACACATACACAAATTATTGAGACCTCCTTGATATGGTGAAAAAATACTGTACAAAGTATCTGAAAATTTTTCGTATTTCTGAAAGTGTATAACACCACACTATTAAGTAAAATTCGAGCACTAAATATATACTCTACAAATAAATGCTCGTAAAACTAAGTTTAGTGTCATTTACTTTGTTTTTACTTCAATTAAAAGTAACTTAGAACATTCAAATATAGCACTTGAGATACACTGACCGCCATAAGTGAGTCAACACTTTTAATTTTATTTATTTATTTATTATTAATCATAGCACAACAAGATAATAATCTCATAAATGAAAGTGCTATGGGAGTACATCAAGGAAAAAAATAATAACAAATCATTGATTATATGTAATGAAATGTTTGAAATAATGTAGAAATAAAAATGAATAAGAACGTGTTAAAATCACGGGAAATAGCAATCGATACAAAAAAGGATAAAAAATGAATATGTGTAAAAAATAAATTAGGAAAACTACAAAGAACAGTATATACAAATATAAAGAAATATACAAACAAAGTAAAAATAAATACATATACCAAGATACAATGAAATTTAAAGACATATTAATTGAAAAAATTAAATATTAAAAATAATAATCAAAAAAAATCAAGATATGCTAAAAACTACTTGAACAGATTGTATAACTCCTTTTTGAACTTAACTGCATTGCCTATATTCTGAATATAATTACCTAATTATTAAGTAATCCAAAGACTGATGGTGTATAAAAAAACTGTCGTTGTGACAAAAGAGTCCTATGTCTGTGTTGGATAATTTTCATACCGCGGTTGGATTTAGCAAATGTAATCCTACTAAATAAGTATATTGGCTGTTTTAGAGTAATAATCTTATGGAGGAGAATAAGGCATTTTATATTTAATAGATTATCAAAATTAACTCCGAATATCTGGTATGAAAATTGTGATATATGGTCTCGACGTCCCTTAATAAATACATATCTGGCTATATTATTATAAGCCAGGTTGAGTTTCCACTTATCACCAGTATCACAGTTTGTGAAAATTTCAGATCCGTATAAAAGGACAGGAATCAAATACGTTTTAGCCAGTTGCAGACGTATGGCAAAAGGAGTCGAATCTATAACATCCCATAAGTTCCTAAGCATACCGTAAACTTTACCAACGATGATATTAATGTGGTTAGACCACGTTAGCCGACCATTAAAGATAACATCCAGATTAGATGCCGATTCAACAAAATCAATTTTATTCCCCCTGATAATAATTTCCGGCACATCAAATGCTCTCTTAGTTCTGGAGAGCAATAAACATTTAGATTTAGAGGGATTTATACAAAGTCCATTAGCACTAGCCTAGTTGTCATTTTTCCGTAAATCATCGTTGATCATGTCTATACATATCCTCAATGCAAGTGCTCCTATAAAGCTGAACATCATTTGCGCACATATGTAAGCTACAATTATCCAAAACATCAGGCAGGTCGTTAATGTATATACAGAACAATAGAGGCCCTAATATTGATCCCTGAGGAATACCTCTTCCAACGCTTAGCGAATTCGAGATCTTGCCGTTAAGATAAACTCGTTGTGATCTATTCACAAGATAAGAACGTATGAGATTACAAGCTGAGTTAGAAAAATGAAAGAGGGTCTGTAGCTTCCTCAATAATATTTTGTGGTCAACCGTATCAAAAGCCTTGGTGTGATCCAGAAGAACTAAAAACGCTATGTAATTTTCATCTAGTTCCAACCTAAGGTCATCAACTACATTGACTAAAGCAGAAGTGCAGCTCCTAGCTTTCATAAATCCCGACTGCTTATCAGATAGGAAGTTATTACTCACGAGATAACTGTTTATTTGTTTAGCCATGAGATTTTCCATTACTTTAGACAGGAATGGAAGAATGGCAATTGGCCTGAATTCGTTGTTGGATTTAGGAATGGGAATGGTTTTCGACTGTTTCCATTCATCAGGAAAGGACGACATAGTTAAAACTGTATTGAATAAATGAGTCAAATACGGCAAAAGTCTAGGTGACAAAGCTTTCAAAAACAGAGGATCTAAATCATCAGAACCAACCGCATTCGATTTTACCGAAGATAAGCATTCCAAAACCTCGAGCTGATTAACACAACGAAAACTAAATGGATTTTCAAGCGGAACAAAACAAAGGTCATTATATATGTCACTATCAGGGGTCGGAACACTGATATTAACAAATTTATCATTGAGAGCGTTTACATCGACATCAGCAGAAGTATTATGACACTTTTTTCCAACACCAATATCACAGATTACCTTCCATTTAGCCTTATTATCCAATGCGGAAGCGAACTTCCCGACGTAAAACAATGTTTTTGCAATCTTAATGCGTTTGGTAACCTCACTACGAGCTGACCTATGGGTGGCTTTCAGATCGTCCGTTCTGAACCTCTTCCATCGCCTGTAGGCAATGTCGCGTTAATAAATTAAAGCTTTAATTTCAGCATTAAACCACGGTTGGTGTTTGGCTCTAACAAGTTTAGTTCTGACAGGAACACAACTGTCGTATAGCAGACGAACATTTTCCTGAATTAGTGCCACCTGGTCATTTACATTATCCAGTGAGTAGATTTGGTTCCAACGGATATTATCAACACTACTATTCAAAACTGCAAAATCGATACTTTTAAAATCACGGTAATTTTTTAATTACCGTTATTTTTTGCAAACTTCTAAACACGTTCTAAGTATATTTTAAAAAAAGTGCGACACGTAATTAGAAACGATCATTTATTGTTTAAAATTTGTTTAATAGCCTAACACTTTCAAGTTTTTTAATGGGCAAATGTAAGAGCTGCACTCCTGAAATAAGTAGCTCTATTTTTGAACTGCGTAAAGCTGGAAAGTCGTAAAGAGAAATATCAGAGAAGCTTCAGTGTTAAAAAATGGTTTTTAAAGCTCTGAAGCATATTTAAAAATATGACACCATATCGAACGTTCAAAGACAGAAAACTCCCAGGAAAACATCAGAATATACCGACCGCATAATCTGGCGGATCTCCAAAGCCGATCCAAAAAGTCGTCTGCGGATATCCGTGAAATTTGCGACAGATTTAATATCTACATATCCAAGAGGACCATTTCACGTCGTTTGGTTAAATGGCAGAGCAGCACGCAAGAGACCACTTCTGAGCAAAATTCAGAGAAAACGTTCCATTTGAATTGGACAGTCAATCAATGGAAATATGTGCTTTGGAGCGACGAAACTAGGATAAATCGCCTTGGTCCAGATGGTGGAAGATTTGTAATAATGTGATGTTGCCGTGGGCGAGGAGAATTTGCCTGTTATCCGGAAATTTCAACAGGACAACGATCCAAAGTACACGGCCAAGGTAACAAAGAAGTTCCATCAATGTTTTGAAGTGGCCATCATCAAGTTCGGGCATAAGCCCCATCGAACACCTATAGGGCGATGTGAAAAAACTGCGAGCCTCAAAAATGTTACAAACATGGCGACTTTTTTCGAGGAAGTTAAGAAGGCATGGGAGGGAATACCAGTGGAGCGATGTCGTAACCTTACAACATCAATGTGAAGCTGTGTTAAAACAAAAACAGTTTGCAACAATATATTGACAATAAGTAAGAATATAAACATAATATCACAATTTTTTTCTAATGGTTTTTACCGTTTCTAATTAGGTGTCGCAGTCAATATTTCAAAAACTGTGTTCTTTTTTTAAGTGTTTAGTAATAAGAGACTTGTTAAGTTTTTTTGTTTCTTTTTTATGACTTTATAATTTTAAATAACAAATAGTTTGAAATGAATAAACAATATGAAAATTATTTCAACATTTTATGAAATTTTAAAGCGTTTCTAATTAGGTGTCAATAGGTGTATGTATGTATATACATTGACCTGAAACTAATTCGTTTAGAATCTGTCGCCACCTACAGAATGCCGGCCACGGAAAACAATTGCATTCGCAGTTAAAAATTTATGGGGGACATATGCATTTATTGCAACGTAAATATGTTGCACAATAGCCCCCAATGCAATAGGTATTCTGCATGTATCGTCAAACAAAATACGTCCATATTTACAAAATAAGTGGTATAATTCATCAGTAACACAAAATTTATGAAGAAATGAAAACTAGTGTCTAAAAATTCAAAAAGCAATACAACTGATACGAACCTGTTGATTACTTCCCTGATTGATCATTACAAATTTTAAGTCAGGATTACAACCTAGCTTTTCACACCACCTCTGTTGTGTGTGTTAATTCGTAAGTGGTCCCGCCTTCAGTTTGAAGTTGACTCCGAATGCCAGATTTTTGAGAAACTTTTCATAGTTTTGGCTCTCAGAAGTTTGCTGTGTGGAAGTCGCCGAAGAAGTATTTTTCCTTCATATTTCATTTTTTTGGAGTTGTATGACCTTATGTTTGAACAATAGCCTCACGTCTATTAAGCCAACACTGTTTCTTACTTACCTGATTGGGTATTATAAACCTCTAGTCAGGATTACAACCAACCCTGTTGTGTGTGTTAATTTTATTCGTAAGTGGCGGGGCCTACAGTTTAATGTCGACTCCTAACGACAGATTTTGTTGCGAAACTTTTCATAGTAATTTTATTTTACTCTCAGAGCTTTTGCCAGAAGATTGCTGTGTTGAAGTCGCCGGAGAAATATTCTTTCATAATCCGTTATTGTTCGAGATGTCTGAACTGAACGACAGATTTTTTTGAGAAACTTATTCATGGCAATTTTATTTTACTCTCAGAGTTTTTGCTTGAAATCTGCTGAGAGGAAGTCGCCGAAGAAATATTCTTTTTTATTTCGTTTTGCTGGAGATGTCTGAGCTGGGATTTGAACCACATACTACTTACTAGACTACGAAGATTCCGCTGAGCAGAGAGGAAACCGCCGAAGAAATATTTTTTTTTATATTCTGTGTATTTGAAGATGTTTGACCTAGGGTTTGAACAAGCCTACTACACTACCTTCAAGACTACATACATACATAATTGGCCATTACAACATTTCCGTCAGGATGCCTAGCTTCTCACACCCCTCATGTTGTGTGTGTTAATTTTATACATGAGTGGCGGCACCTTCACTTTAAACTGGACTCCGAACGACAGATTTTTGAGGAACTTTTCATGCCAATTTTTTATTTACTCCCAGAAATTTGCTGAAATAAAGTCGCCGAAGGAATATTTTTTCATATTTCGTTTTTATATCTGACCTTGGGTTTGAAGTGTGGCCTTACGTCTAATAAGCCAACACTACCTAATAGACTACGACGACTTCAATAATGATATCTATCGGTCAAAACTTTCATAGAAATCAGTTACAATCGAATATATGTAGACAAAAATGAATTAATCTAGGCAATGAAACTGGTCGACAGCAACCAAATGTCAGCATAGGCTCCTGGTTGTAATTCACCAGTTCGGGTTAAAAAATGTAGTGAAACTGTAAAAGTTAATGACAAAACTGAGGAAGCTTTCATGCTCATGGAGAAGAACCTCCTTCTAAACAACAAGTTGTCGTACTTGTCTGAGATATAGTAACTGTGGGCGTAACACTGGCACCATTACTGCTTGGCGCTGAGTCCAGTGTTGAGCTGCAGTTGCTGCCAATTTATCGGGATTTTATTTGTTTTAGTGGTAGTAAATTTCGCATGCAATATACACATGCATTGCATTCCAATGTTCTGTTTTCGTAAATTTAATGGATTTAGAAGAGGAATCTACTGTATTAGTCGGCTTAGATGGTTGAAGTGGTGGTTGTTGAAGCAGATTAATGACTACCGGGTAGTAGAGGCTGGTTCAAAGAAAACACGGTGCGACAGTCAAAATACACCCTGCTAATGACTACGGTGATTTTTGTCCGATTTGATCAAACGAAGAGTAAATCTCTTCACAAGATAATGCACTTTCAGAATGTCGTCACTTATTTCATATTTATAAATTAAAGTTTGCTACTATGACCGGACAACTTGAAAAATATGAAAAAAATTAGCATTTGTCAAGTTTACCTCATCAAACCGCTTAGCATATTAAGTCAAATAATATACACAGTATGTGGCAAAAATAAGTTTCCAAAGGAACAATTAATATAATTGTTAGATTAGTGTTTGTGTTTTTTTTTCAGATTTTTTTATTCAAATTATTGAATTCATTTCACTTAACATAAAATATAAAAAATATTAACAAACAAAATATTTTAATATTGTCCGACGAAATTAATTTAGGAAATATGGATAACAATGTAGAAAAAATAAGTTTCCATTTTATTTAGTAACCGCAGTGACCACCGCCACGAAGTAACATTTTAGCAAGTCGATCTGGCATAGTGTCTATTAACTTTAGACATTCTTCTGAACTAAATTTTTTCCAGTTCGAAATGATACTGTCCTTTAGTTAGCTTAAGTTTTGTGGTGCTTCCTCAGCAGTACGAATTTTTAGCATAGCTCAAGCATTCTCGATTCTTTAAAATAGTTATATTTTTCTCCGAAAGGTATTCCACAACTTTTTTGGCAGTATGAATAGGGGCATTGTCTTGTTGGAACACAAAATGTTCACCTATTAAGCGATTTTCCTCTGGTATAGCGTATTCTTCTAAAATTAAGCCTCTCTCCACTGCTTTTACAGTGGTTAAAGTGCATTTATAAGATCACCTGCCTTTCGCCAAACGTGAACCATACCATGGGAATATTTTAGTCTTATCATTGATTCATCAGTCAATAAAATTTTATACCAAAATTCTCGCGGTTTTAAAACATGTTCTTCGTAAAATTGCATTCTTTTTCAAGCCACTCGGCCATGTTTGCCACTAGCTCTGAGCCTGTTACGGATTGTGAATGTGGATGGTGCTTCTTTGCCTTGGTTGAGCAACTGAGAACGAATCTTTGGTACCGAAATTAGGGGATTTGCTTCTGAAATTTCGAGGATTCTTTTGTCAACTCTATCACTTATTATTTTAGGGCGTTCTGGTCTCTTTTTAGCGCAAAGAATGTGTTCATTCTCGTAAGCAACAATGACTTTACGGACTGCTGTATGAGACTTGCCAAATTTTTGCCCAATATAACGTAAGTTATGGCCATCTTTATACAGATTAACAATTACTTTGCGTTCTTCAGTTGTCAATTTTACCATTATTTTGCCAAATTTTAATATTTCCTGCCGATGTCTAGAAAACCATACAAATTATCCAAAAAATGAAGGTTTTACACATTTGGAAAAAATATTACCTTAATAGTTGTTAAATGTAAACAATTACAACTAAATTTAGCGAAAATTTCAAATAACCCACAATTAATAAGCAACTGCTAGTTAAAATATTCTTCTGGAAACTTATTATTTCAATGTCACATGTCTTTATAAAATAGAATTTAATCTACCGTTATTTTATTTAAAGAGAAAAAATTCTAAATTATTTCACAAATGATCAATGGAATAAATACGTTGTGAAAATGCAATAATAATTTCCCATATAACAGTTTTCCAGTACTCAAAGCTTCCAACATTTTAAATATGCTATTGGAAACTTATTTTTTCCACATACTGTATATGTATATCGTTTTAAAGGACCATCCTCTCCTTTCCAATAAGGTTTAAATTTTGGACATTGGTTCAGAAATGTTTGTGTAATCAATAAATTTGTGCGTATAGTCCAAAAAAACAGTTTTTGTCAAATAAAACAAGTTTGGAGGGTTCATGAAATATAAAAAAAAATATTTTTGAGTTCTACTCAACAAAACTCACAGCTTACACTATGTCACTTACACTATATCTAATTATTTCTAAGTGGGTGCCACTGTGTTATCATTTTTGTTTTGTTTTGTTTTGGTTTCCCACAGATTTAAGAAATCTTTGTCTTTATAAATCATTATGATGTTAGGCAAGTGTTTTTGGCGTCACAGAGATTTTTCTATGATCACAGTTTCAAGTGTTTATTATTTTTTCTTTTTTTTTCGATTTAAAGTTCTTAAGCTTATCACACAGTCTCCCAATTAAGACCATAAGTGCTTAAGCGCTTATTAGGCTCTTTAGTAGAATGATTAGAGAAACTCATTTGCACAATTTTAATTGTGCATCATTTCCTGTAAAAAAAAACAAAAATTGCTTGCTTGCCTTCTAAGCGGATTGCATGTGACTTTTCTTTCTATCTTGAGCATGATGAAGTACCCGTTCAGCAATAAATATTTACTGGCCGTTAAAAGCAAACAACGTTAATCCCTTTAAAACGATCATTAAAATTGTTTCTTTTTTCTTCCTCTTCGAGTTTTTTAATGTCAAACGTTTTACGTTAAAGAGTTTTTCTATCCGCAACTAGAGTAACAAAATAGTGTGGACTCTTAAAACTAAATGCCCAGCGACACATCCCGCTAGCTTAAGAGAACGTGACCCTTGCATTTTACGCACAATTACGTGTTGTTTTTCATGCGAATGACTAACTGAATGAGTGAATGGTGTGCAATAACCAGGGAATTTGTTGCCACAGCAGAGACCATTTCTAATTGTTGTCTAAGTGTTGAACCTTTTTGTTGAAATTTTTAAGCTGCCATGGCAAATTGTAGGCACGTGTGCTATACTAAATTTTAGAAAAACAAATGACTTTTCATTACTTTGGGATGTTTGAATTATCAATTCATTACTATGTTACAAACGTCAGCCGGCAACTAAAACGTGTGAATTGACATTAAAAAGAATCAAGGAAGTAGCCGTAGGCCAGTAGCTAGTGTGTTGACTTCTTAAGCGAGAGCAGGTGATTCAACACGTGACTTCGACATCTCAAAAAAAAAATTAAATTTCTTACGGCAACTTCCTCTCCTCAGTATTCAGGCAAAAACTCTGACAGTAAAAAAATTGCTATGAAATGCTTCTCAACAAAATCTGTCGTTCTGAGTCGACATTAAACTGTAAGCACCGTGATGTGAGAGACTAGGTTGTAATTCTTACTAAGCGTCTGTAATGGCCAATCAGGTACGTAAGTAACAAGTTCATAGAAGTTGTATTCTTTAATTTTTAAACACCAATCATCAGGGCAGATAGCGACCGTAGTCTAGTAGGGCGTGTGTTGGCTTATCAGACCGTGACCTCACGTCTTCAAACCGTTCAAACCGTGGCGTCGACGAAATATGAAAAAATTTGTCTTACGGCGACTTCCTCACAGCGGTCTTCTGTCAAAAAAAACTCTGAGTCGAATGAAATTGCATTGTAAAATGTTCTCAAAAATCTGCCGCTCGGAGTGGACTTAAAAACTGTAGGTCCTGCCACTCATGTATAAAATGAACACATACAACATGAATGGTGAGAAACTATATTCTAATCCTAACTGAAGGCTTGTAGTGACCAATTACGTATATATGTATATGTATATATTATTATAGTCATGAAAAGGAGCCTTATTCATAATGTTTCCTCCAAGCCTATTGCCCTGACAAACTTCTGAATGCTGCTTGAGGTCTATAATGCCCAGCACGTGGTTTGCAAACAAGTGTTTATTTCAGAGGTGCTTTAATACCTGACAGTTTCCAAGAAGATGTTCTTATGATTTATTCCTATTGGCACAGAATCCATATGTTGTGTAGGAGACACACCTCCCCCATTCTAAATAAGTGTACTTTGAGTCTGAGGTGCCCTGTTAAAAAATCACTTACCAGCCTTAGGCTATTCTTGGTTATCCTGGTGCATGATTCAGCTCTCCGCTTATTGTAATTTTCATACATTGAGTATGTCTTTGTTAACTTCCTCATCTACTCCACAGAATGATTCTTGCCCTATCAAAGGCAAATGAAAATGATTTAAAATTCTCATGAAATTTACGCTTAAATAACTCTTAACACCTACAAAAACAAATAATAAAAAACAATAGCAACAACAATAACAACGTATTGCATTAAGAAGATGAAAAGGAGTTTAAATAAGGTAAAACACTACGTATTTAATATTCGCTTTATAATGTACAGGCGAAGTTAAGCGTCAACAGACTGGTGGGCATTCACTCAAGTGCATGTGAATTTTCTTCAAACGGTAGCATAAACCCACACAGTTTTCTTCTGATGGCAATTGAGCAGAAAACTAAAATTAAAGAAATTTTAACGTAATTTAAAGGACACCAACAATAAGCGAAGATTTGGCGTCCCTTGCTTCTGGAAAACGTATTTCTAGTAAAGTGCGTTTGTTAAGGTAGTGACTGACGAATTGTGACTGTTGATAGCAGCCATTAGATTACTTGTTATTTATGCAGTCCCTTTTGCCAAATCACTGTGGACTGAAATTGCATTTAACAACGAGTACAAAAATTTTTTTTTTAAATTGGAAGCTCTGTTCGGCCAACATAAAACACGTATCATCCAGTTTATGATCGCTATAATTGTCTTACCGAAAAGATTATTCATAGTGTGATGGATAAATATGATTTTTCATTCAATAAAATTCATCAGTCAATAAAATTTTATACCAAAATTCTCGCGGTTTTAAAACATGTTCTTCGTAAAATTGCATTCTTTTTCAAGCCACTCGGCCATGTTTGCCACTAGCTCTGAGCCTGTTACGGATTGTGAATGTGGATGGTGCTTCTTTGCCTTGGTTGAGCAACTGAGAACGAATCTTTGGTACCGAAATTAGGGGATTTGCTTCTGAAATTTCGAGGATTCTTTTGTCAACTCTATCACTTATTATTTTAGGGCGTTCTGGTCTCTTTTTAGCGCAAAGAATGTGTTCATTCTCGTAAGCAACAATGACTTTACGGACTGCTGTATGAGACTTGCCAAATTTTTGCCCAATATAACGTAAGTTATGTCCATCTTTATACAGATTAACAATTACTTTGCGTTCTTCAGTTGTCAATTTTACCATTATTTTGCCAAATTTTAATATTTCCTGCCGATGTCTAGAAAACCATACAAATTATCCAAAAAATGAAGGTTTTACACATTTGGAAAAAATATTACCTTAATAGTTGTTAAATGTAAACAATTACAACTAAATTTAGCGAAAATTTCAAATAACCCACAATTAATAAGCAACTGCTAGTTAAAATATTCTTCTGGAAACTTATTATTTCAATGTCACATGTCTTTATAAAATAGAATTTAATCTACCGTTATTTTATTTAAAGAGAAAAAATTCTAAATTATTTCACAAATGATCAATGGAATAAATACGTTGTGAAAATGCAATAATAATTTCCCATATAACAGTTTTCCAGTACTCAAAGCTTCCAACATTTTAAATATGCTATTGGAAACTTATTTTTTCCACATACTGTATATGTATATCGTTTTAAAGGACCATCCTCTCCTTTCCAATAAGGTTTAAATTTTGGACATTGGTTCAGAAATGTTTGTGTAATCAATAAATTTGTGCGTATAGTCCAAAAAAACAGTTTTTGTCAAATAAAACAAGTTTGGAGGGTTCATGAAATATAAAAAAAAATATTTTTGAGTTCTACTCAACAAAACTCACAGCTTACACTATGTCACTTACACTATATCTAATTATTTCTAAGTGGGTGCCACTGTGTTATCATTTTTGTTTTGTTTTGTTTTGGTTTCCCACAGATTTAAGAAATCTTTGTCTTTATAAATCATTATGATGTTAGGCAAGTGTTTTTGGCGTCACAGAGATTTTTCTATGATCACAGTTTCAAGTGTTTATTATTTTTTCTTTTTTTTTCGATTTAAAGTTCTTAAGCTTATCACACAGTCTCCCAATTAAGACCATAAGTGCTTAAGCGCTTATTAGGCTCTTTAGTAGAATGATTAGAGAAACTCATTTGCACAATTTTAATTGTGCATCATTTCCTGTAAAAAAAAACAAAAATTGCTTGCTTGCCTTCTAAGCGGATTGCATGTGACTTTTCTTTCTATCTTGAGCATGATGAAGTACCCGTTCAGCAATAAATATTTACTGGCCGTTAAAAGCAAACAACGTTAATCCCTTTAAAACGATCATTAAAATTGTTTCTTTTTTCTTCCTCTTCGAGTTTTTTAATGTCAAACGTTTTACGTTAAAGAGTTTTTCTATCCGCAACTAGAGTAACAAAATAGTGTGGACTCTTAAAACTAAATGCCCAGCGACACATCCCGCTAGCTTAAGAGAACGTGACCCTTGCATTTTACGCACAATTACGTGTTGTTTTTCATGCGAATGACTAACTGAATGAGTGAATGGTGTGCAATAACCAGGGAATTTGTTGCCACAGCAGAGACCATTTCTAATTGTTGTCTAAGTGTTGAACCTTTTTGTTGAAATTTTTAAGCTGCCATGGCAAATTGTAGGCACGTGTGCTATACTAAATTTTAGAAAAACAAATGACTTTTCATTACTTTGGGATGTTTGAATTATCAATTCATTACTATGTTACAAACGTCAGCCGGCAACTAAAACGTGTGAATTGACATTAAAAAGAATCAAGGAAGTAGCCGTAGGCCAGTAGCTAGTGTGTTGACTTCTTAAGCGAGAGCAGGTGATTCAACACGTGACTTCGACATCTCAAAAAAAAAATTAAATTTCTTACGGCAACTTCCTCTCCTCAGTATTCAGGCAAAAACTCTGACAGTAAAAAAATTGCTATGAAATGCTTCTCAACAAAATCTGTCGTTCTGAGTCGACATTAAACTGTAAGCACCGTGATGTGAGAGACTAGGTTGTAATTCTTACTAAGCGTCTGTAATGGCCAATCAGGTACGTAAGTAACAAGTTCATAGAAGTTGTATTCTTTAATTTTTAAACACCAATCATCAGGGCAGATAGCGACCGTAGTCTAGTAGGGCGTGTGTTGGCTTATCAGACCGTGACCTCACGTCTTCAAACCGTTCAAACCGTGGCGTCGACGAAATATGAAAAAATTTGTCTTACGGCGACTTCCTCACAGCGGTCTTCTGTCAAAAAAAACTCTGAGTCGAATGAAATTGCATTGTAAAATGTTCTCAAAAATCTGCCGCTCGGAGTGGACTTAAAAACTGTAGGTCCTGCCACTCATGTATAAAATGAACACATACAACATGAATGGTGAGAAACTATATTCTAATCCTAACTGAAGGCTTGTAGTGACCAATTACGTATATATGTATATGTATATATTATTATAGTCATGAAAAGGAGCCTTATTCATAATGTTTCCTCCAAGCCTATTGCCCTGACAAACTTCTGAATGCTGCTTGAGGTCTATAATGCCCAGCACGTGGTTTGCAAACAAGTGTTTATTTCAGAGGTGCTTTAATACCTGACAGTTTCCAAGAAGATGTTCTTATGATTTATTCCTATTGGCACAGAATCCATATGTTGTGTAGGAGACACACCTCCCCCATTCTAAATAAGTGTACTTTGAGTCTGAGGTGCCCTGTTAAAAAATCACTTACCAGCCTTAGGCTATTCTTGGTTATCCTGGTGCATGATTCAGCTCTCCGCTTATTGTAATTTTCATACATTGAGTATGTCTTTGTTAACTTCCTCATCTACTCCACAGAATGATTCTTGCCCTATCAAAGGCAAATGAAAATGATTTAAAATTCTCATGAAATTTACGCTTAAATAACTCTTAACACCTACAAAAACAAATAATAAAAAACAATAGCAACAACAATAACAACGTATTGCATTAAGAAGATGAAAAGGAGTTTAAATAAGGTAAAACACTACGTATTTAATATTCGCTTTATAATGTACAGGCGAAGTTAAGCGTCAACAGACTGGTGGGCATTCACTCAAGTGCATGTGAATTTTCTTCAAACGGTAGCATAAACCCACACAGTTTTCTTCTGATGGCAATTGAGCAGAAAACTAAAATTAAAGAAATTTTAACGTAATTTAAAGGACACCAACAATAAGCGAAGATTTGGCGTCCCTTGCTTCTGGAAAACGTATTTCTAGTAAAGTGCGTTTGTTAAGGTAGTGACTGACGAATTGTGACTGTTGATAGCAGCCATTAGATTACTTGTTATTTATGCAGTCCCTTTTGCCAAATCACTGTGGACTGAAATTGCATTTAACAACGAGTACAAAATTTTTTTTTTTAAATTGGAAGCTCTGTTCGGCCAACATAAAACACGTATCATCCAGTTTATGATCGCTATAATTGTCTTACCGAAAAGATTATTCATAGTGTGATGGATAAATATGAGTCCAACACCCGAAGAAACAAAAAATTTGAAGAAAACACCACCGCAGTCTGTAAGAGTGTGAATTAGATTCCAAGACTGTCGATTTCAAGTTTCTTACAAGAACTTGGCCTTCGGCAGATCTTAATTTCACGGATTTTATACCGTGACTTTAAGACTTGCTTACTTAATTGACCACTAAAAACCCGATTAACATATCCTTCCAGGCCTCTCTGCTTTTTGTGCGCCTGCGCCAGTTGGTCACACCAATCGATGACAGGGATTGCTCGATTTGGTCCTTCCAACGCAAGCAAGGTCCCAAATCCCTTTCTATGCATGAAAATATTGATTTAGATCGTCCGAAATAAGACAATTAAAGACAGCCATCTTACTAAAGCTGCGTATGTCAAATTAGTTGTCATTTATTCAGTCTGTTATAAAAAACCTCCATATACGACCATATACAATAACGTGGGTAGGCTAAATGGGTTCTGAAGTAGTCGGCAATTGCACCTAAGTTTCATAGAAAAATTATATTGAGCGATGGGGCCCATATCTCTATGAACGGGTTCTTGAAAAAAAATGTTAAATTTGGGTCAATAATAATGCACAAGAGCGCCGACTTCCGCAAATTCCTTGCATTTAATACCCGTTTCCGGAGTATCCACCTCCATTCGAATGACATGGCTAAGCCAGTACAGCCACTGGATTTTAATACGTTGCACAACGTCCTTGTCGTTGAGAAGCTCATACAGCTCATTGCTGGATCTGATGCGGAAATCCTCGACAATTCATACAGGACCAAAGATCTTACGTAGGATTTTTCCCTCGAATATTGTCAAGGCTTGTGCATCAGTGCTTAATAGTGCCCATGTCCTCCGCGCTGTAGTCCACCAGGTAGTGTGTGAATTGATCAGACGTGTTACCACGATCAAACCTCAGCCCCCACAACTCGAACAAAACGAAAGAAGAAAAATATTTTTTTTGGCTACTGCCCTACGGCAGTAGCATATTTCTGGTAAAAACTATAAGTACGAAATAAAATTGTCATGAAAAGTTTCTAAAAAAATCGGTAGTTCGGAGACGATATAAAACTATAGGTGCCGCCAATCATGTTTAAAAATAACACACACAACATAAGTGGTGTGAGAAGCTAGGCCGTAATTCTGATTGAAGGCTTGTAATAACCAATTATGTGTATACGTATGCATGTATGTAATCCAAGTTTCCTAAAAGTTCTGAAATCTTCCACATTGTTCGATAAAGTTTAACCAGCCGTTCTTTTCAATTTTCTCTCAGCATTCGTAAACTAATTGATCAATACAGTATTCTTTGGCTTGGCGTTTGGTTTGACTTTAACTAACAACCAAGTGCGCAAACTTGAGTGCCCACCATTATAATCATGACAAATATTGACACAGCTTTCGAAAGCTATTTCACATGTGTTTGTTCCGTAAACTCTGCTCCTGAATAACTTACGTGTGAGTGTAATTTATAAAGGAAAACAAAAAAAGGTTCTTATACACTTATACACTCCCGAAAGAATTAAACATTTCACGGTGTTTGTGTATTTATAAGAAATAAATACTAAAAGTGAAACACAATAATGCCATCGTTATCATAATCGTCATTATAATCGTACTCGTATGGTTCGCATTAATTTATTCAATTTTATCCAAACACTTGATATTTTGCATCTTAAAATTCATATTTTCTTAAGTACCTTCAGGTATATTTTTTAAATATACGTATATATGTTTGATTGTATATCTGAATGTAGTCACGGATGTACATATGTGTTCTAATAAATACTCAAAAAGATGGCAATAAAATCAACAGGGCCTCTAAAAAAATCAAGTTAAGCAAATTTGTATGAAAGTTAAGAGAGAAGTCACAAAGCAAATTAAACAAAAACATCAACAAAAGACAGCCAATAACAACAACAGTATGAAGAGAATAAATATTTGAGTCAAATAGTTAGGGTAACCAAAAAAAACAATATGTTTTCATTTTACGGCTGCTTAGCATTTTATTTCAATTTTGTGTTCAAACATTTTAATTCAAAAAAAATTAAAATTAAATTAAAAAAAAATAATTAAAAATTTAAGTTGAGACTCATCCAAGCCCGGATCATTGAAATGACTTTTTTTCTCAAAATATTTATGTATATGTTCTCTACACACATTTACATTTCCATTTTCTATAAAGAGCTGTAAACATATACAATCTTTTAAGATGTATTTTGGTTCCGTAAGGTTAGGTTAGGTTAGGTTAGAGGACGTGTACTTGTCAATTAAAACAAATGCAGAACCCGGAGGTCGAATTGACCCATTGTACAACGTCCCAGTTTCGCACACCACTTATGTTGTGTGTGTTAATTTTATACATGAGTGGTGGGACCTACGGTTTAAAGTCGACTCCGAACGACAAATTTTTGAGAAACTTTTTCATGGCAATTTTATTTACTCTCAGAGTTTTTGCCAGAAATCTGCTGAGAGGAAGTCGCCGAAAAATACTTTTTGTACTTTGTCTTTGATGTCTGGCCTGGGGCTCGAACCTTGGCTTTGCGTCTAATAAGCTAACACACTACCTACTAGTATACGGCGACTTCGTAAACATTGTTCAAAGGTTAGCTGAGACATCTGAAACAAAACGAAATTTTTAAAAAAATATTTCTTCGACGACTTCCACACAACAACCTTCTGGCAAAAAAAACTGAGAGCCAAATAAAAATCTCTAGGTCCCGCCATTCATCCATAAAATTAACAAACAATGTGGGTAGTGTAAGAAACTAGGTCGTATCCTAACTAAAGTGTTGTAATGACCAATTGAGTTACTTACTTATAATATCTATAAGGCATCTGCATCAGAAATCAGCAATGAATCGTTTTCTCGTTACTCATAAGCACTCATGAAATTTTGAATATGAGTGGGTCAACAATATTGAAATTTAACTACTCTGATTCATTCGTACTCACATCAACGTTAATTTATAAGTACATGTTGCAATGAGTAAGAGTACAACGTTGACATCAAACTCATACCATACGAAATATGTTTGATTCATACGCCTACTCACTCAGATTCATAACTTTACAAAAATACTTTTAATACTTATAAATTATTCGAGTGACTCGAATCATTCACCAAAATTAACAGTATTACTTGTTGTTGCATTTACAAAAAAAGAAAAAAGACAAATAAACAAAAAAGAGAGAGACAGCAAGCAGAGCAAACACACAACCATTTAGTGAGTATTTTACTGTTCGTACGCGAATTATACTTATTTTGTGATTCGTGTATGTAGAGTATGATATTAAAATAAGTATAAGTATCAGAAATTATGAGTATGATTCGATTCTACTCATCTTTTTGAATACTCAATGCTGATCTCTGATCTGAACATATTCATTTAAAAGGAATGGATGGAAAATTGAGGAACATTTCAATGACTATAGTGGAGTCCTTTGGTGTGGTAACTGTTTTGATTGTTCCCCTGTAGACAGATGATGTATGTATGTACCATCAAAAAATCCCTTCAGTCGTACCTACATAACCATTAGAAATAAGGAAGCAAACATCTTCCTAACAAAAATTGATGTAAATGGCGTTAAAAATGAAGTTCCCTCTGGCAGGAGGAGAAAACGTGTGCACAAATGCCTCGCCAAATATAAGACCTTATACTGATTATCGATTTATTGTAGATCTGCTGGCTGCAATATAAATTTACTCCCCTCTAATGAACCGAACAAGATATGAAACCAAATACCCAGCTGAATCCTCAGTTGCTACTCCGCCTCTACAGTTGTTCTATTGTCTAAGGGTAGATATCTGAGGCCAATAGCCTGTCAAATCTACTGCGGGGTTAATAAATGACGGAATAGTGGTTTCTCAACACTCCATCTTTAATTAGAGTAACGTTGTTGATATTGGAAAGGTGAAGAAGAAGCTAACTGTGTCTATCTCTATTGAATGAGGCGCTCAATCCGCATAGTCCTCAGCAAACGCTTCTCGTAAGGAGAAACTCATATAAAGTCCTAGATCCGACCAGTTGCCTCCCTCTGGATCCTAATGTCCGAAAGACCTCTTCGTTTTCGTTAAGAATCTTTAGTTTAATGATCGAATTTGTATAGAAATATTTCATCTGAAAGATAGAAATACGTTGAAACAAGGCTCATTGAAGTCATGATAAAAAAAAAGTTGTATACTCAGATGGCCATACCTGGGAATCAAAGTTGTAATTAGAGAATGAAAGTTCCTCGTTGACTCAATCAAGCGCCTTGATGAACTTTGGCGCGGCTGGTGGGGATTTCCCAATCCCTCTTCTTGTTACGGCGAATAGTCTCTCTCTTCTGCGATAGAATAGGTAAACGACAGTAGTATGTTTGTGTAACTTCTAGGTCACTTATTCCATACAAATTTAGGAGCATGCATAGCTGTAAAAGAGTAAGAACATTGCAGAATTGTTAAATGAATTGTGTGCGATCGGTCTTTAGGTTTGTAACATGTATTATGAAAAGGTAATGCTTTTTAATGTGTATGTGTGTATGTGTGTGTTAAAATTTGGGAGAATGCATATCTGGAAAAGAATTAAATCATTTTTATTTTCAATTTTTCCCTACAAATTTGGGATCATACCTGCTTTTTGTTGGTCCTTTCATTTGTATTGCTTTTCAAACGAATGGTTGGACGGACAGAATGAGTGTGTGCACGTTTCCTCATCTACATCCCAGAGTACAAGTAGACTGTAATGTGAAAATGTACGTATGTTCGAATATTTGGACGGCCAGAATGAGTGTGTGCGTAACATGTAATGTGTATGATCGTTTTTTTTTATAGTAAATTCTTGACACGCACTGCTCATGATCACAGGTAGAAGAAATAGAAATATAAACTAATAAGAAAGGGTAGGTTGGTTGTGCGGTTGTTTTTAATTTGATGAGAAAGAAATGTATAGTTGTACCTGTGGGTTTTTTTTTCACGCATAAGTATAAGTAATATCTGTTTTCACATAATTGAATTTACTGATTGATCTACAACACCCCAGAGTATAAATAGACTTGTTTTTAAGGATTTAGAATTTTTTAGTTTTACTGTTTTAAATAAATGAAATTATAGAATAAAGGGATTAATTAAAACAAATTAGTTTTTTATTTTTTTAAAATTTTATTACATATTTCTTTTTTCAGATTTTTACAGATTCGAATTTAAAAATACGTTTATACAGATTAAATAACTTAAGTGTTAACAAATATTGTGTATAGAAAGTTTGACATCGACAAATGTTGAAAGATTGTGAATAAGTATTTTCACAATAATACAAACGTATGACATATTAATACATAAAAATGGATTACTTATTTTACTAATGTTACATATTCTTAGTTCATTTATAAGTTTCATAAATAAATCTATATGTTTTATTAATAGTTCTTCCAATACAGCTGATGTTACCATTTTTGTTCCCCTCCTTTAAAAATTTAATAGTAGGTTGTGTTAGTGCGGGACGATGTACTCTGAATTATTTCATTTTAATTTACATTTATTGAATAAAAATTTTAAACACAAGTGCCCACAATTAAATGTATTAAATTTTTGTTTTCGTTCATAATTATATTCAATAGGAAATGTTAAGTAGTTGACAATCTCAAGTAGTGGTTGTAAGTTTCCAAAGCTATCAAAGTATTCTTTATAGTTGTGGTTTTTATAATATGCTACCCAATGTGTTCCCATACCATTTGAATCATCTAAGTTAACAATGCCACATTCTTGTTTGAATGGTTTTTTAGGTAAAGAATCACGCATGAAAACACCCCTAAAATGTTTGAGATGTCTTCCATATTTATTCAAATCCAAATCTGTTAAGGGGCGATTGGGAAGGTTATCTAATAGTTTTTTGGAGCTGGACTATAGTAGAGACCATATCCAGTTTTATATGGTTTGAGGTACAACCCTTTACCCATTGCAATTGATTCCATATATCTATTATGACGGTTAGCTTCAGCCAATTGTTCTTTTCCATTTTTGATAGCATTTACTGCTTTGACAATAGCGGATCCTCCACTTGCCAAACCACCAAGCGCTGACAATGCTGTTAGTACGGGAATAAGTGGAAGAAATCCTCCAATTTTCGGTACAGGTATAACTCTCGGTATTATAATGTCTGCTCGCTTTTTCCCTTTAAAATTTGAATGAATAGCCTTTTGAGCTATTTTAACAGCATCATTTATATCAAGGGGTTTCTGTTTTTTCAATTGTTTTAAAGTTTTTCTCACAGTAGCTGTGAATAATTTCTTATAACACTTATTCATTTTTCCTTTTCTCATTCTTTTTGAATTTTTTCTTTTCTTATGTCTTATGAATTAAAATCTCTTTATATTTTTTCAAATCATTTTTAGAATAATGGAGAGGTTTTTTATGAAATACTAGTTCAAATAATCCTGGCGTCATTTTCAATTTCATATTCCCTATCTGCATAGTATTATCTCTATTAAATATTAATTTTTCCTTGCCATATCTCCAACTACCGTCCACATCTTGATTAAAACCATAAATTTTATCCAATTGCTTATTATTAATAAGTGTTTGTATATTTTCAAATAATGGAGAGCTTTTCGTCAGCTTTAAACATTGTTTTCTTTCCAAGTTCTTGATACATGTACTTGATACAGGTCTATTATGGTCATAGTTTTTTTTCATCATCATTATCATCAGTTGAAATATTTTCATACTGAAAATCGTTGTTGTCACCGTTTACATCATCGTAATCATCGTCATCATCAATAGTGTTGTCTATATCCTTATGCTTATCTTCAAGTTTTCCGATGATTTCATTATCACCATTTACGTCATAATAATCGTCATTATCATCAATAGTGTTGTCTGTATCCTTATGCTTATCTTCGAGTTTTCCAACGATTTCATTATCACCATTTACGTCATAATAATCTTCCTCATCATCTATAGTGCTGTCTACATCCTTATGCTTATGTTCAAGTTTTGGGATGTTTTCATTATCATAATTTACATCATCATAATCATCGTCATCATTAATAGTTTTGTCTATATCCTTATGTTTATCTTTAAGTTTTCCAATGATTTTTTTAAGTGGTTTTGTTATTGGTTGAAAGGTATCTTCTAAAAAATTAACTCTATCTATTTGATTCAGTTTAATATTTTTTAACTTTTTCTTTAGAACAGCCCTTGTCTTTACAAGATCTTCCAACACTTTATTATGGTAATTTTTAGACATTATAATAATTTTTATATTGAATTTGATCTGGTTATGATCTGCTCGCTATCTGATTATGATCTGCTTTGTATCTGATTACGATCTGCTTTATATCTGATCACGAACTGCTTGCTATCTGGTCACGATCTGATTTATACCTGATCACGATCTGCTTGATGGCTTGTGTCTATATCCATTGATTTTGAGTACGCTATATCGTGCTTTCTACAATCTGCATCCAATAAATTATTCCTTTATTTCCTTTATTCTTGCTATTCGTTTTGAAGTTTTGTATCAGGTCCACAAAACTGATAACCAGGTGGATGTAATTCAACATATAATTTGTTTATTAAGTTGTCTACAAATCTTCTTCCAATCTTACACTGATTAGGTGTTTTTCTTTTGACTGTAGTTTATAACCATTTTTTTCATTACTTTCATACCTCTTCGCATGAAACACTACACCAGCTATACTAGCAAGATATACCAGCTATACCAGCTATACCTGCTATACCAGCTATATCAGCTATACTAGCAAGCTATACAATCTGTACTAGCTATACTAGCAAGCTGTACAATCTGTACTAGCTATACCAGCAAGCTGTACTAGCTATACTAGCAAGGTATACAATCTGTACTAACTATACTAGCAAGCTATACAACCTGTACTAGCTATACTAGCAATATACTATACTGGTATATATCAGGTATAGCTGATATAGCTGGTATGATATATCAGGTATAGCTGATATAACTGGTACAGCTTGCTAGTATAGCTAGTAAAGATTGTATAGCTAGTACAGCTTGCTAGTATAGCTAGTACAGATTGTATACGTTGCTAGTATAGCTAGTACAGCTTGCTAGTATAGCTAGTACAGATTGTACAGCTTGCTAGTATAGCTAGTACAGATTGTATAGCTTGCTAGTATAGCTAGTACAGATTGTATAGCTTGCTAGTATAGCTAGTACAGCTTGCTAGTATAGCTAGTACAGCTTGCTAGTATAGCTAGTACAGCTTGCTAGTATAGCTAGTACAGATTGTATAGCTTGCTAGTATAGCTAGTACAGGTTGTATAGCTGGCTAGTATAGTTAGTACAGATTGTATACCTTGCTAGTATAGCTAGTACAGCTTGCTGGTATAGCTAGTACAGATTGTACAGCTTGCTAGTATAGCTAGTACAGATTGTATAGCTTGCTAGTATAGCTGATATAGCTGGTATAGCAGGTATAGCTGGTATAGCTGGTATATCTTGCTAGTATAGCTGGTGTAGTGTTTCATGCGAAGAGGTATGAAAGTAATGAAAAAAATGGTTATAAACTACAGTCAAAAGAAAAACACCTAATCAGTGTAAGATTGGAAGAAGATTTGTAGACAACTTAATAAACAAATTATATGTTGAATTACATCCACCTGGTTATCAGTTTTGTGGACCTGATACAAAACTTCAAAACGAATAGCAAGAATAAAGGAAATAAAGGAATAATTTATTGGATGCAGATTGTAGAAAGCACGATATAGCGTACTCAAAATCAATGGATATAGACACAAGCCATCAAGCAGATCGCGATCAGGTATAAATCAGATCGTGACTAGACGCAGCACAGATCAAATTCAATATAAAAATTATTATAATGTCTAAAAATTACCATAATAAAGTGTTGGAAGATCTTGTAAAGACAAGGGCTGTTCTAAAGAAAAAGTTAAAAAATTTTAAACTGAATCAAATAGATAGAGTTAATTTTTTAGAAGATACCTTTCAACCAATAACAAAACCACTTAAAAAAATCATTGGAAAACTTAAAGATAAACATAAGGATATAGACAACACTATTAATGATGACGATGATTATGATGATGTAAATTATGATAATGAAAACATCCCAAAACTTGAACATAAGCATAAGGATGTAGACAACACTATAGATGATGAGGAAGATTATTATGACGTAAATGGTGATAATGAAATCGTTGGAAAACTCGAAGATAAGCATAAGGATACAGACAACACTATTGATGATGATGACGATTATTATGACGTAAATGGTGATAATGAAATCATCGGAAAACTTGAAGATAAGCATAAGGATATAGACAACACTATTGATGATGACGATGATTACGATGATGTAAACGGTGATAACAACGATTTTCAGTATGAAAATATTTCAACTGATGATAATGATGATGAAAAAAAACTATGACCATAATAGACCTGTATCAAGTACATGTATCAAGAACTTGGAAAGAAAACAATGTTTAAAGCTGACGAAAAGCTCTCCATTATTTGAAAATATACAAACACTTATTAATAATAAGCAATTGGATAAAATTTATGGTTTTAATCAAGATGTAGACGGTAGTTGGAGATATGGCAAGGAAAAATTAATATTTAATAGAGATAATACTATGCAGATAGGGAATATGAAATTGAAAATGACGCCAGGATTATTTGAACTAGTATTTCATAAAAAACCTCTCCATTATTCTAAAAATGATTTGAAAAAATATAAAGAGATTTTAATTCATACCAATGCACATAAACGTCGCTATGAACCTAATGAACAAGTGAAAGGAACACGAGCCTTCAAATATATACGAATAATTAAACATTTATTCGAAACAACACCAAACATTTTAACAAAAGGCAGTGGTTTAATGCTAAAATTACAAAATGATCTGAAATCAAATTACATACATTGGGATGATCCTAATGAACTAGTTGACAGACTACGTTTACTTCTTTCATCGGAAGGTTCTGGGCACAACAATCATCAAAACGAAATAATCTCTATTATCGAAGAACTTAAAGAAGCTAACATAATTTATTAGAAGAGTGAAAGAAATGTCTTATATTAATAAATTTGGAGAAGCTTTCAATAAATATAATCATAAACACAAAAAAAAAAAATATATATATATATATATGTATATAACACAAATACATGATGATCTAGCTGATCAAATAAACAATGTAAACATTGAGGTAGAACATGTTTACCTAAAACATGGTAATGACAAAAAAAAAAATAATAAAAAAAAAAATTAAAATAAAATAGACAAAACCAAAAACCAAAAAAGTAGATCGTTATCAAATATAGAGTAGATCGTGAGCAGATACAAAGCAGATCGTGATCAGATGTAAAGTAGATCGTGATCAGATACAAAGCAGATCAAAATCAATATCAAAAAATTAACATACTGAAATCATATAAATTGCTGTATATATAGGAGATCGTCTTGATTTCAGCTATTTTTGCGAAGAGGTATAAAAGTAACGAAAAAAAATTGTTATAATCTACAGTCAAAACAAAACCTCAGCCAGTGTAAGATGAGAAGAGGATTTGTAAACAATTTAATAAATAAAGTACCTGTTGAATTACATCTACCTGGTTATCAGTTTTGTGGACCTGGTACAAAACTTGAAAAACGTTTAGCAAGAGGAGATAAGGGTATAAATTTATTAGACGCAGCTTGTAGAGAGCACGATATTGCATATTCACAATCAAAAGATATAGACACAAGACATCAAGCAGATCAAATGTTAGCTGGAAAAGCCTGGCAACGAGTTAAATCTAAAGATAGTGATATTAAAGAACGTGCTAACGCGTGGTTTGTGACAAACGCTATGAAAGCTAAAGTGAAATATGGATTAGGTCTGAAGGAGCAGAGACATAAGAAAAGAAAAAATTCAAAAAGAATGAGAAAAGGAAAAATGAATAAGTGTTATAAGAAATTATTCACAGCTACTGTGAGAAAAACTTTAAAACAATTGAAAAAACAGAAACCCCTTGATATAAATAATGCTGTTAAAATAGCTCAAAAGGCTATTCATTCAAATTTTAAAGGGAAAAAGCGAGCAGACATTATAATACCGAGAGTTATACCTGTACCGAAAATTGGAGGATTTCTTCCACTTATTCCCGTACTAACAGCATTGTCAGCGCTTGGTGGTTTGGCAAGTGGAGGATCCGCTATCGTCAAAGCAGTAAATGCTATCAAAAATGGAAAATAACAATTGGCTGAAGCTAACCGTCATAATAGATATATGGAATCAATTGCAATGGGTAAAGGGTTGTACCTCAAACCATATAAAACTGGATATGGTCTCTACTATAGTCCAGCTCCAAAAAACTATTAGATAACCTTCCCAATCGCCCATTAACAGATTTGGATTTGAATAAATATGGAAGACATCTCAAACATTTTAGGGGTGTTTTCATGCGTGATTCTTTACCTATAAAACCATTCAAACAAGAATGTGGCATTGTTAACTTAGATGATTCAAATGGTATGGGAACACATTGGGTAGCATATTATAAAAACCACAACTATAAAGAATACTTTGATAGCTTTGGAAACTTACAACCACTACTTGAGATTGTCAACTACTTAAAATTTCCTATTGAATATAATTATGAACGAAAACAAAAATTTAATACATTTAATTGTGGGCACTTGTGTTTAAAATTTTTATTCAATAAATATAAATTAAAATGAAATAATTCAGAGTACAGCGTCCCGCACTAACACAACCTACTATTAAATTTTTAAAGAAGGGGAACAAAAATGGTAACATCAGCTGTATTGGAAGAACTATTAATAAAACATATAGATTTATTTATGAAACTTATAAATGAACTAAGAATATGTAACATTAGTAAAATAAGTAATCCATTTTTATGTATTAATATGTCATACGTTTGTATTATTGTGAAAATGCTTATTCACAATCTTTCAACATTTGTCGATGTCAAACTTTCTATACACAATATTTGTTAACACTTAAGTTATTTAATCTGTATAAACGTATTTTTAAATTCGAATCTGTAAAAATCTGAAAAAAGAAATATGTAATAAAATTTTAAAAAAATAAAAAACTAATTTGTTTTAATTAATCCCTTTATTCTATAATTTCATTTATTTAAAACAGTAAAACTAAAAAATTCTAAATCCTTAAAAACAAGTCTATTTATACTCTGGGGTGTTGTAGATCAATCAGTAAATTCAATTATGTGAAAACAGATATTACTTATACTTATGCGTGAAAAAAAACCCACAGGTACAACTATACATTTCTTTCTCATCAAATTAAAAACAACCGCACAACCAACCTACCCTTTCTTATTAGCTTATATTTCTATTTCTTCTACCTGTGATCATGAGCAGTGCGTGTCAAGAATTTACTATAAAAAAAAAAACGATCATACACATTACATGTTACGCACACACTCATTCTGTCCGTCCAAATATTCGTACATACGTACATTTTCACATTACAGTCTACTTGTACTCTGGGATGTAGATGAGGAAACGTGCACACACTCATTCTGTCCGTCCAACCATTCGTTTGAAAAGCAATACAAATGAAAGGACCAACAAAAAGCAGGTATGATCCCAAATTTGTAGGGAAAAATTGAAAATAAAAATGATTTAATTCTTTTCCAGATATGCATTCTCCCAAATTTTAACACACACACACACATACACATTAAAAAGCATTACCTTTTCATAATACAAGTTACAAACCTAAAGACCGATCGCACACAATTCATTTAACAATTCTGCAATGTTCTTACTCTTTTACAGCTATGCATGCTCCTAAATTTGTATGGAATAAGTGACCTAGAAGGTACATAAACATACTACTAACGACGTTCCGCAACTTATTGGGCTTCAAAACGATGGGTTCAAGATGGTCAATACACTGACTGATACAGGAAAAGAGAATAGCGATGGAAGGAATGATGGCAAATGGTGGCAAATTTGATGATCTGATATATGAACTTGGTAGATGCTAAATTCCTAGAAGAGGCTGAGAGTTGTACAGATGAATCTGTATCATTATGCAGCCATCCCCTTATAGCGCTTTGAAGTTATGACTGTTTTTATTCAACACCCATGAATCATCAGGAAAGCATGTTGGAGCAATTGCAACTGTAAGTTATTTGTGTCAGGCACATTGATGCTGTTATCAATCTATATGCCCTATGGCAAAGTGGGGGACTTTGTTTTCTGCTGAAGCAGGATAAAATGCCGCCTTGCCATGAGCTGTCATGCTAATGACCAATGCAATCAATGGAAAATGCGGCGACATTAACTTTGTACTTAAACTCCAGATAAACTTGTTTACAACCAATCACCATAAGAAACATTAAATTGTTTTTGAATAATTTTGACGGTGAAAATAGCTAACTCCACGAAAGTTTTTCTTTTAAGGCCAGAGTTGCTTTCTTCTTGATTTATATACTCTATGGAAACAATAAAATCAAACGAATTTTCTTTTCAACATAGAAAGTAAAATTTCTTCTAACGAAAATGCGGAAATACTCACACCTAAAACATTCGCCCAATTTTCGTTACTTGTAATGCCATTTCTCTGTCAGTAAATTTATTCAAGATGTCCTTGCTGCTGGCTATTCCTGTTTTTGTGACAACTAAAGTATGGTCATGAATTTCTGTAGTTGTCGTTGTTGGATAATAAATTATTTCACTTTTTAAGTTGTTTTTTCTTTTTTTATTAAATTTTTTGGGACGAAATATGTAGGAGACAACAATAATATTTTGATTTCATTTAGTATTTGGTCTCGTAATGTTATGGAGGCGAGCATATATTTTCAAAAAACTAACTGTTTGACACGATATTCTATTAGGAAATAAAATTAAAGTACAAAAACAACAGATAATTTCAAAAGAAATACTTATAAAGTGACACTTTACCTAAATGGAATTAAGGCTCATATATTTCGAAGGAATTGTTTACTTTTAGTTCCCAAAAATTTTCTTAAGAATCCAAGTCCTCTACAGAGATAATCAAGAAAACTTTGCATTGGATGTTCCAACAGGGGCTTTCTAGCAATTAATAACAGCCATTTTGTTGAAGCTACATCTGCCTTACTCAGTTAGGTTTACAATCTTAACTTCTCACACCGCTTATGTTGTTTGTCTTAATTTTATACATGAGTGGCGGGACCTATAGTTTAAAGTCGACTCCGAATAAAGGATTTTTAAGAAACTTTTCATGGCAATTTTATTTACTCTCAGAATTTTTGCTGAATGGAACTCGCTGAAGAAATATTTTTTTTACTTCGTTTTATTGGCAATGTCTAACCAAGGGCTCAACGTCTAATAAGTCAACACACCACCTACTAGATTACCGCGACTGTCATATTAGTTGTCATTTATTCAGTCTGTTTTGTCAAATCACCATGGACGGGTATAATACTCAACTGCAGGCGCAAATAATGTAATTGTTTTTATCACAATGCCTGCTCTACTCGGGCAAACTATCGCGCGCTGCGATCATATCACAATCGTAATAACCATACAGACACGATTATCCCCAGTGTTCTCGATAAGCTCAAGTCCACTGGCTCAGCAAACGGACTGCAGAGAAAACTATCTCGAATGTTGTGAATAAACTCGTGTCCATTAGTTTAGCAAGCGATTACCTAATACTTGTACGTCGACGAAGCACAGATCTGCCGAAAGCATTGCCTTTAACCGTAACTGTGCAGAAAAATATGATGCAGTCAATATTGCATCGCTCACATAAATTCGACCTATTGTAGACAAAAATTTGTTGAATGTTTATGTCGTTTGATTGACCTGTACTACTACAGACCACGAAATGTTTTCGCTGAACGGACTCTGAAGTCGTAATTAGTATTGAAAACCAATATCAGTCACGTGGCCATTTCGGTATAAATGGGTATGTGTACAAACAAAATTAGAGAATTTAAAATGATGCCAATCCATATGAGATCCAAAGGTGTCTACTGCATTCCAAAAAAGGCATGGGGAAGTCATCGGGGTTGACTAATATCATCATTGTATACAGCGAGCACTATAGTTACAATGATCATATGAACCCTTTCTTTCAGACTTTTTAAATTTTGCACGATTTTGCCCTTCATATCCTAAGAACGCTTGAAATAAATCTCTGTCTTAGAGTCTGGATACTGACGAATGGAGTCTGGGAGTCTTTCCTAGATACTGGCGAATGGATACTGACGACAGGATCATCACTATTTGTGGTTTATTTAGGAGTAATAATTCAGTTGTCCAAGTAATTTATACTTTTTTGCCACGACAATGTTTTGAACGATTCTTTGGTTGACTTATTCGATATACGGATTGGATTTTGACGAACAAAATTGTTACATTTTTACCTTTTAAAAACGTTTAAAATATGAGCTCGTAGATTGCAAATAAAATAAAAATAAATTTGTGTTTAGTTTTAATTAAAATTCTTTATTATTCACACAATTCGGTGTGCCACTGTTCACAACTTGATGTAAAGAACAACGATTGCTTTTCTTTGTTTAAACAATAACAATTACTAGACAATTATTCGACAGATGGCTTATTCTCTTCAAACACACAGCGTCTTCAGACAAGACTGACTGAACTTCACTAACTCAATCGGTTGCTTTGCTTTGCCTTTTATATGGCAGAGTAAACAGTCTGATGAATGTTCTTTTAGGCACCTTATATATGTATATGTGTTCGGTGCTTTTAGGCGAATGTTAATGACTTCGCCTTCTTGAAATCTCTATAAATGTAAACAGCGTTGTTTACATTAATTATTGTAGTATTGTTTGCGTATTTTGTTTACATTTATTCTTGTAGTGTTGTTTGAGTATTTTTGTTTACTTGTTTGCCATTTTTTTATGCTGGTGTTTGTTGTTATATTAAGCAGTACGATAATTTGTAAACAGGTTTGTTTATTCCATTGCTTTGTTTTTGTAGCTTTTGTTTATAATTTTAATGTTAAGCGATATAAAACCAAAACACCAGTAACTAGATTTTCATTTTCGTAACAATATTTAGTATCCGATGGCTTCTAAGTTAATCCACCTAAGATAGCTTTGTTGTTCTGTGTTTTTAAAAGAATATGGTAAGGTGGGAGATGTGTACAAATAAATTATTTACAAGACGTGACTGCAGGCTGTACTTGCCTTTGTGTAGAGTAATCAATAAAGTTATACGGAGAACCAATTATATTCAACTACTTAAAGGAATTAAAGTAGGATATCTGAAAGCCTCTATAACCGACTCTAAATTCCTATGTTGTTTGCAATTTTTGGATCTTTAAAACATTTCTTATGACAAAAAAACATACTGCCACTTGATGTCCATGCTGATTATTTATTATTGTTTCCCCTTTATTTACTTCGTTTCTTTCTACTTACTTTCTTACCATAGCAACAGTTTCATAAAATCTTGTTTATTTTCTTTTGGTCCTTTACGAGAATACTTTGTTTTTCTTTCCACATTTTTGTCGTTCCTAATTTCTTTTATTGGCTGCGTTATAATTATGCTCGTCGTATACAAAAAATATAATTTTTGTTTTTGTTTTTTGAACCTAAATTATAATAAAATATAAAAAAATATAATAAAATATACAAAAAATGATGCTTTTGGCACAATTCCCCCAATTCATCGTAAACCTTGTTGCCTTTTACAAGTACCAGCATGAAATTTAAGAAAAAAAAACGTAAAATTTTTGAATTTTTTTAAGAAGAAAAGAGTTGAAGTACTTGTCCTACTATTTGGCAACGCACTTCACAAAGTTTTTTTTATTTATTTCTTATTAAAAACAACAATACAAACCTTTCAAGTGCGTATATTTAGTTTTTTGGACAAAACAAGCAATTAAAAATAAGAACAGGAGCACGGTCGACCACTGGATACACTCTTTAATTTATTTTGCACAGGTTATGCAATTAAATTAATCCTTAAAATTTGTATGTTACATCCTTTCAAACCATAAGCCATTGTTTTCCTGAGTTACACACATAAATCGGGCCTAGGCTGGGTCACGTGATAACTCTTTGTCTCTATAAATGATCTTTAATAAGGAAGCTCTGTTTACTGCCACTTATATCGTCCCAGCACATTCAGGTCTAAAGCAACTACAGCGATTCTATTGTTTAACTCTCCATAATATTTTTCTTCAGTCTCATACAGTAAGTACGCAAACAGTTCCTTTCGAATACATTGTAGATCTTTAGGTTATATGGGGTTAGGTAGTGGATCCCCTGGAAGGATGAGGTCCAACTTAGTCCAGCATGTAGGCCCATTGTGCTACCCCAAATATTTCTACCCAGTGGTCAACCATTCCTTAGAGAAAACCATCACGAGTTCGAAATAAATCTGGCTATTGCAGCAATCTTCAGATTAGAGAGCTCAGTCAGCGATGTCAGAAAATGAGATCTCAGAAAACTCCGCATCCCTATGGCAAGAGCAGGGCTTTGACACATGAGGTGAAAGTCAGTCTCTTTCTCCTCCTCAGACCCATAGCTACTGCAGAAGTCATGAGTTGGAATGCCGAGTCTTTTGTCATGTCTACCAAAAGGACAATGACCCGTAAGGAGCGCTATTGTAAGAAGATGGATTTAAAGAGAGAAGTGAGTCAGTTCTCTTTATGTCCATACGTGTCCACCAGAGTTTAGTAATATCCTGCTGCCAACGAGATTAAGCCTCCTTGTAAAACGATTGGAAAATATCGAAATGAATTGAGACAATCAGAATACATATGCCCTATAACCTGTCGGAGATTGCTAGCTTCGTATCGGCCCTAGCCAGCTCGTCAGCAATGCGAAAAAACGATATCACATTGTGTCCCGGAACCTATATAATAGTTGCCTTTAAATGATAAGAAATTTCTCTAGGAAATCCTAGGCATTCATGAACATGGACGGACATTGAAATTACGTTCGTTAGAGACTTAATCACAGCCGAGTAAATCAAGAGATTTTTAGGAAATATCCTGTCACTCAACAAACATTGCGCCGCTTTCGTAATTGTGATGACTTCTGCTTGGAAGACACAGCAGTGATCAGGCGCCTATAGGAAGGTTTAATATTAGGAACCTTAATAAATATATCACTGCTTAACCTGTCACTCATCTTTGAGCCATCAGTGTAAACTTCAAAGGTTCTATTGGGAACCTTCGGTGCCTCAAACCTTTCACTATTTTACTAGCAATTATTCGTATGAGTAAATCAAATACAAACTCCTTGTGTAAATCAATAATAAAGACATCTTCCTGACCCACTTAATGAAACTGCTTTTGTATTGAACTAGTTGCCGCATTCGGTAGTAAAGTCCACATCACTTTATTTACCTCATTTAGTTTCCGATACAGGGTTAGCGTTTTGTTATTTTCATTTCATTTTTTTTTAAATTTTCTGTTTCTTTGCTTTTCCACATAATTAGGAAAGTAATGTTTAAGTGGCCACAGCACTCTGCAACACATCTGCAGACTTAAAAAGTAAAATTTAATAAACTATGCGACAAATTTCTTTTTTTATTTTTTTCTTAAAATTTTGACCCACCAGAAGTTGAGTTTTTTGTTCTTCTTTTCGTTGCGGTATTGTAGCAGTTTGGCTAGCAGTTTCTTGCAGTACGAGTATCGTTTAAAGAATTAGAATCTATAGCAAGAAAATGGTACGACTGTGTTAAAAACGATAATCAATAGGATCGCATGACATGTAGTAATTCGTAGTGAAGAACAGACAATTGAGCACGCGAATAGAGAGCTTCCAAGCTGCTTAAGAAGCCAGAAACTTTCTGTGGAGTGGATACAAATGTTTGTAAAGGTATACTCTATGAAATGGAAGATAAGGAGAGGCAAAGATTCTTCTCGAACCAAATGGATTTGAGGCAATCAAAACTTTTGTAAGCAAAGATTTGCGAAGATTTGAGTCAAGAACAAGACTATCTAGAAATCGCCGCAGTCTAGTAGACACTGTGTTAACTCGTTAGACAATATATTCTGTGATATTGAGAATTAGAACACATTACTTGCACCTGTTAGTCAATAATGCATACGAGAAGATAACACTCGAGTGCATATCATATGCTGAACAGGGGATTCTCCTTGTTGACTTAGAGCAGCATTCTGAAGATTGCCAATGCAATAGGCTTGGAGACGACACCATATATAGTTTGAGGAGCATCTCCTTACGCCAAATTGACTAAGAAAATTTCCTTTCAACCCTCGTATGTGAAATATTTTCGTTATTCTACGTTAAATATTTGCTTTTTTGAATTTTTTCATTTCCTCCGACCCAAAATAAAAAAGCGAACTGTGAGTCTATTAACCAGTTTCATTCATTCATTTCCATCTCCAGCTTTACGAGTAGAATTTTCGATTTCAGTTGCATTCTTTCCGTCTCCTGTTCCCGGTGTATTTCTAAGTAATTTTGTGTGTCTGCTTATTTTCGTTTTCATTTTCATTCCTTTACTTACGTTTTAATGAGCTTAAAGGAAATACCAAAAAACATTTTTCTAAGAGTGTGAGAGGGTTCATTCGTTTGTTTTCCTTTTTACTTTACGTTCATTGGAGAGCGTTTGGCATTGAGAAATGTAAGGGTGAGAATACGAATGAGAGAGTAAATGCCAGCTAGTGAAGGCAGTTCAAGTGTGAAATACCTTTTCATGATTAAATTTAAGAATGTCTGTCTGTATGTATTGTCGTAAGGAAGTAATTGTTACATACGTACTTAAGTACATAAACACACATTTACAAGTAAGCTCACATAGCCTTCTTTACAAATAAGTACTCCTCATACAGCTACATTTATCCATTTAAACTTTAATTATTTTCCATTTTAACAATATCTTTCGTTGTTGTCTGACTATGCTTTTCCCACAGTTCTTGCGGTTTCTGTTATATTTCAATGACAATATCAACAATCAAGTCGAAGGATAAAAATTAAAAAAGTTTTAAACACCAAACAATTTTACTTTACAGAGACTGTTAAGTTAACATAATGGAAATATTCGGTAAAGTATGGAAGAACTGGATTAAAAATCAACAAATACACCCTTCATAAATCGGGATAAAAAAATGGTGGGAGAAATAGACATAGTGGGCTGGATAGCCATGGTATCAAGGATTCCAAAACAAGGTTTGTTACGGTCAGACGTTACTTGGATCAGGCTATCTAGTCGACGAAGCTAATTGCTTTCTTCAAATGAGCAAAAATGTTTTCCACATAAATTGGTAAAAATAGAATAAAAATGGACTTCAAGGACTTCAATAACTATCAAGTATTCCAATACAGGTTTTGTTATGGTCGGGCATTACTTAGGACCGGAGATATCGGTGACGAAGTTAATATGGGAGCTGAAGCTAATATCTTTATCATCGACCAAAAAAATGGAAGTAATCGACAAAAAAAATGCAAGACATCGATCAAAAATATGCAATTCATCGACCATGTTTGAGACTATGGCTAGCATTAAGTCCATTTCCCTCCAATAGTTCTATTTTTTATCCGATTTTGCTCGATTTATAAAGAGCACTTCCTTGCTAATTTGAAAAGAAGTTAGTTTCGTTCCCTATATCGGAAATATATATAAATAACGGCCGACCATAGTGTTTTGAAATTATTAATCCAAAAGATATCCAACAAACTAGGAAAATTCTGAAAACCAAAGGTTTAGCTTTGTCTTTCTGTAATTTTATCTCCAATTTATTGCTATCATTAACAACAATGTCAATTATGTTAACTTAACAGCCTCTGTAACTAGGTAATCCTTTTAACTGCATAAGCTCGAAAGAATACGATCGCTTTATACTACCTTTCAAAGTGCGAAGTTTGAAAATAGTCGTAAGTTTCATTGTGGTGCCCTCAAGCACTCGATATGTGGGTTCGTTCCTTCAGTAACCGCTCAAAGTGGTTGAGCCCGTTGAAACACTCAATATATTGCCATTCTGGAGTTGTGTGACTTGAACAGCAAACAACAATTTCACTGCGCGGATATCGCTCAAATCCACTTTTTCGTCTTTTGGTCCTCTACATATTGCACATCTTATATGAATGATATTTTGCGGACTTGACGAGCATAACTGTTGAATTGTTTGTGTAGAAAACTTCCAATTTATAAAAAAATAATTGTTAAAGCTTAGGTTGCACTAAATTGCTTTCACTTGGCTGCAACCAAACTTATATCAAATATCTAGTTATTCACTGTAATTTATTTCAAACATCAATTCACTTTACTCTGCAAATCCATATAAATATGTACTTGTGTTTGAATGTGTTTTAATTTCATGTACCAAAACACATTTAAAACCTGGTCAAAATATTTCGAAAGTTAAAAAAACTATCAAATAAAGGGAATACTAACGCCTCTGTTCAAAACGACACTTACATACATACGTTCTCTCAGACAGTACAGTTTTTTTTATATATTTCCCAATTTTCTATTGACCATTCAATTTCATTCCCTATGCTGTAACTACACAATCATACAGCAGTTAGTGATATTTGGTGCACAAAATCTCGTACATTTACTTTGTCAGGACACCGCTACAAGATTGTCCAAATCCAGCAAAGCAGTCGCGAATGTTTATGTTTTATCTTCACAATTTTTCTTTTATTTTTTTTTTTTTGCAATTTTGTTGGACTATTTATGGCACGTGAACTTGTTGGTTACTGGGGTACATACTGCTATAAAAATGTACACAATTCGTGAACAGTCTGTAGTGTTAGGAGGTGTTATTTGTAAATCAAGATCAATACTTTGAAAACTTAACCTACTTTAGTTGATAACATTTTGATGCTAGATCTGTCAAATTAGTTGTTGTTTAATCAATCTGTTTTGCCAAATTACATTGGTTGACGACAGAAAATGATGTGGCCTGTAGCAGTTGGCAACTGGCCCTTATTTTCATCGAAAAATCATCTATTTTTGGATGAATGGCTACATGAACAAACTTTATCCAAGAATGTTCAATACATAGCAAAAATCACTGTTTAATGTGAATTTTTCACCGTAGCCTCTCATCGACCGATATTTGTTTGTGAACGATATTGTCCCAGCCGTAGCTACACACACCAAACGTGGATAAATACCAACTTCATTCGGAATGAATTGAATGATCTGTACACAATCGACATATAGTAGCAACAGGATGACTCAACTTGCCACTCAGCTTATGACGCATTGGATATTCTGTACGAGCGATTTGAAGGCACAGTCATCTCATGTAAAGGTAAGGTGAACTTCCCTTTGAGATCAAGCGATTTGACCACATTAGACTTTTGCTTCTATGGTTTTCTGAAGTTTCAGGTGTATGCGAATAAGCCACATGCCATAGCTGTCTTCAAAGCCAACATAACCCATGTCAGCAGTTCAATTAAGTGGTATTTATATGGCAGAATTATGGAAAATTTTGGATGCGATACATTCTGAGAAGTCGTAGCGGATATTTAGACGATGTTTTATTCCACACATGATGTCATTAATAGGCCAAATAAAAAAAATGTTGTTTTACAGATGAAATAATATCTTCTGATCTGTATCCCCTAATTATCCTGAGGGTCTTATAAAAGCTGTGAATTGTTCGCAAATCGCCCTCAGCTAGATATGGTTTGTCACTAAATTCTGGGTACTCAAGAATTCTTCTTCTCAGATTTTCAAGCGCTAGACGTAAACAGAATAGATCTTCTGTGGCATTCATGAGGTTGTTATGAGGTATCGAGCGACTCCTGGCGTAAAAACCCAGATGCAAATATCATGTTATCAGTTCTATAAGATTCCTCTAATGAAAGCTTGATAGGTTCGATACAAATTCCGTTTTCCATATATCCATGTCTAGGGTCTCTATACGTAGATCCATTAGCTCATCTTGACTTTGCCAATGAATGGATTTTTTGTGAGTCCATTTGTTTGTCTCTCTGCAGGGGCACTTCAATCTCATGTAGGATTTCATTTAAACTGTGTGATGCCAGCTTTAGCAAGTGTTTAGCCTTGATCAGTCTGGTATTTCTACAAGTGGGGTATCATAACTCCATGTTATCGTTGCCAATACCACTCTGTAGAGGAACTTCAATCTCATGCAGGAATTCATTTGAATTTTCTGAGATGTCAGCTTTAGCAAGTGCATCGGTCTTGTAGTGAAGTTGCCGTAGTCCAGTAGGTAGTGTGTTGGCTTATCAGACGTGTGGCCACCGTTCAGACATCTGCAACAAAACGAAATGTGAGAAAATATTTCATTGGTGACATCCTCTCAGCAGATTTCTGGTTAACAAAATTGCCATGAAAGGTGTCTCAAAAATCTGTCGTCCAGAGTCGACTTTAAATTGCAAGTCCCTGCCACTCATGTATAAAATTAACACATACAGAAAACATAAGAGGTACAGATAAGTGGACCCAGATGATTGTTGTAAATGAAACTTTACAGTGGTTAGTTTTGGTTTGATCAAAATTAATTTAAATTAAAATGTATTAAAGTTTAAAGCGATCTGACTTAAAGGAAAGGTAGACTTCATCTTAAGCTTCCATAGTCAACATAGTTGTGATTAACAACTCAAGCCATTTGAGGGCTTAGTAACTTGAGTATGAAGTTACTATTCCTGCAACCAAGCTGATACTGAAGCCATCGATATAAAAAATGAGGCACTAGTATAGGGTGTTAAAGCCACAAGACATCCATTCTTGTAAAAAAATCTATCATTCGTCATTAGATTTTGTCTCAAAAATAACATCAAATTTCATAAAATCTCAACAAACTTGAATTGAATCCAGTTTGAAGTATGTACGTCTGTCTTTTTGCCACATATTTGATACAATTCGCATACCTACTGTGAAAACAATTCGCAAAGCACCGGCCTCATATCGAAAACATTCACACTTACATATATACTCAAACATTGATGCACATATGATGCTGCCATTGCAGCAGGAGCCCTTTTTTCTAAATCCCGGTTATAAAAATATTGTGTGTTTGGCATCAGGTAGGGAGACGACAAAGCAACACGTACTCGTTAGCTGATAACCAGATTTTTATTTTATGTTGTTATCAAACCGGCATGCTATTAGGATTACTTTTTCTTTTTTATTTTTACAACCCAAAAAAAGACATGTTTTTTTGTCTCTTCCTTCATCACCAGCAAAAAATATCTTGTTGCTTTAAATATACGGGATCACGTTCCATGATTCGATAGCAAATGCTGAAAAGGTAGATAAAAACCGTACGTTGGCTGTTGGTTCATTGATGGACAATTTTGTGTACTAGTGAAAAGGGACTTGTGCCAGGACTGAGCGATTTTTACTACATTTGTGAGTGAATATTTAAAAATTGTTAGACGAATTCCATGTAGGCTGGCTTATAGGCTGTAGGTTGGCTGAACATTTCGAAGAAGGCTGAGTTGATTTAATAAATAAAGAGTAGCAGATGGTCATGGTTGCTGTTTGACAATATTTTTAATGGCTTTGTATAAAAAAAATTGGTGACTGTAACAAAAAAAAAAATGTGGGAAGAATTGAAAAATATCCTGAAATTTTTTGAGAGCAAAAATGTAAAAGTGGCATATTTCATGAAAAATTTTTAATGATACTCAAAGAAAATAACAATTCTAATGAATTCATTTTAATTTAATTTAAAAAAATAAATAAAAACTCCTAAATAAAAATGTTCCTACGTGCATAGAAAAAAGAAATCTCTTAGACTACCCGAGTCCAAATAAAAATAGAAGTCGCCGTAGTCTAGTAGGTAGTGTGTTGGATTATTAGACATAAGGCCACGGTTCAAACTTCAGGTCAGACATCAAAAAACAAAATATGAAAATTGATATAAAATTACCACGAAAAGTTTCTCGAAAATCTGTCGTTCGCAGTAAATTTTAAACTGTAGGTCCCGCCACTCATGCCCGCCACTCATGTATATATGTTGTAATGACTTCTTCTCCATAAATTTCAGTAAAATAAAGTGTTTGTGTGTGAGATATCATCGAAAATTTTTATTCGCTTAAAACCCCTATTGCTGCCTTTAAATATTCGCCACGGCTTATCTGGGTTGAGCTTATCCGAAATGGAAAATGTTCCACGATCTTGGCCCATAAAGCAAACTAAAATTAGCCGATAGCATGGCTATGTTTGTTTTGAATACCTCCGTGTTTTGCGGCTTATTCACATACACCTGCGACTTACGAAAACTCCACAAGAAAAAGGGCAAACTAAAATGCACAATATCGATCATCTCATCACTTCCTCGTGAGGTAACCATGCCCTCAAATGACTCCTGCAAAACTTCCAATGTGGCATGAGTTGTATAAAACATAGAGCAGGTTTCTTAACCGCATATCGTTGGTGTCCAGTTCATCATTATTGTAGTATTTTTCAGTCTGAAATGCTGTCTACTAAAGTAGCCGTCATACAAATTCGATGTCAGAGAATATCGTATGTTGATATACGCAAATTTCCCGACAGAAAAGCGACCAAAAAAAGCGAGCCCTAGAGTATGTGTATACCACATCTAATATTGTCCAAGAATGCCAGGTGACTATAAAGGAGATAGCGAGACATTCAACATTTACAATCACTTGTACTCGTGGGCACGGCAGCATAGAGGTCAACAACAACGCCGATACATACGTTCATACATAATTGGTAATTACAACCCTACAGTCAGGATTACGACTTTACTTCTCACACCACTTATGTTGAGTGGGTTAATTTTACACAAGAGTGGCGGGAACTACAGTTTAAAGTCGAATTAGAACGACAGACTTTTGAGAAACTTTGTTAATTTTATTTTTCTCACAGAGTTTTTGCCAGAAATCTGCTGGTAATTGCCAAAGAACTATTTTTTCATATTTCACTTTGTTGGAGATGTCTGACCAGGGGTCAACACTACACTACGGCGAAGTATTACATTATTTAATTTTTAAACCACTTAAAAATCAATAAGTATTGAACAAAATTACATTAAATGTGTCCATAAAGTATAAATAATAACAAATACCATTATTTACCACAAATTCAATACGCCTCCAGGGCACTTCCATAACAAAATCAGAATAATGTACATGGGGGTGTACACTATTGCAGGTCTCAACAGGATTTCGATTTAAGGTAATAAAGTAAAATTAGGATTTTATGAAGCAGTTAAATTCAAAATTAAATAAGGAAATAAATTATCTCAGAGACAAATGTTATGGCTCATATTGATTTTCAATTTTCAAATGTTTGTGTGAAATTAATCCTTAATTATTATCTGCTCATGAATATAATTTTGTTTTTACTGGTTTAGAGTTTTTAGTAACAAAGTTTTTGCCTTTGTAGGCTTTGTTTTCGATGTATTTAATGTTTAAAATGATTTTAATAATTATGTGTTTATGTTGTATATTCTATACACACTTATTCATTAAAAGGTTTTCAGATTATCTTTTAAAATCATTTCATTAATGCGTCTGTTGGGTAATGTGTTTTGTTGTGTGCTGGCCTGTGTGTAAATTTGTTAATAATCTAAGATAACTAAAAAGTATTTAAAATTTATTCAGGCATGAAATTAAATTGTGTGGTTAATTTATTAGTTTCTTTAGAATGCCATTGGTTATGAAGTAGTGCGATTGTATGCTTTAAATCTGTTTCTAAATATATTTGCCTAAAACAAATAATTTAAAACAAATTTTGAAGACAATTTACTGACCTTCAGTGACTTTTGGTTTAATATAGTCGTTTGGAAAAATGAGGTAAGAATGAATGAAAACGTCTAGACAACTTTCACAAAGACTATTCATCTTGTTTTCAGGTTAGTTAAAGAAGTTTTTTTTCTTTGATAACCGAGTGATTATAATCTAATAATTTAATACTATAACTTACCTCAAGGTAAATATTTTCATCTACTCTCTTCTGCTCTAACCTTTTATACTCTTTTGTAAATGGCATATAATTTCGATCGATCTTGTGGATTGTTTTTAAGTCGCAGGTGTATGCGAATATGCCACAAAATATAGCAGTTCTCAAAGAAAACATCCATGCCATCGGTCAAATTTAGACTGATTTACGCGCCGGAATCATGGAAGAGTGAATATTTCGGATGCGATCATTCTGGAGAAGTCGTAACGGACATTTGAACAGTGTTATATTCCAAAAGTAATGACGTCAATAGATCTTGTTTTATGTAAACTTAAATATAAGAATCGCTTAATAAAAGACCCTATCGTTACGAAAATGGAAATGGTGTTTAGCTTTTAAAGCGTTTAACATTAAAATTATAAACAAAATCTACAAAAATAAAACCAATGAACTTGTTTGTATGATAAATAAGTAAACAAAAATGCAATAACAAACACTGCAAGAATAAATGTAAACAACAATACACAAACAACAATAATGAAACAATAATGTTTACATTTATAGAGATCTCGAGAAGGCGAAGGCGCCAACATTCGACTTCAAGAACATGCATCAGACTGTTTACATTGCCATATAAAAGGCAATGCAAAGCAGGCATCGGAGTTAGTAAAAATTCAGTCAGTCTTGAGTGAAGATGCGGTGTGTTTGAAAATCTCCGTTATATAAATCTGTCGAACAATTGTTATTGTTTACGCAAAAGAGTGCAAAGAAGAATAACAAACAAAGCAATTGTTGTTGTTTACATCAAGTTGTGAACAGTGGCACACGGAATTGTGCGAACACTAAAGAATTTAATTAAAACCAAACGCAAATTTACTTTAATTTTATTTGCAATCTACGAGCTCATATTTTCAACGTTTTTGAAAAGTAAAAACATAATTAGTAATTGTTTTCCAGAATACTGAATTTTCTCTAAATTCCATTTTAATATAACAAAACCATTCAATTATTCTACCATAATCTTACAGTAGCATATAAATAGAAATTAATTAGGGTTACAATACAAATAATCAATTGAAAACCATTAGACAACAACAACAACGAGAACATAAACAGAAATTATTTATGAACTCATATTCGTATCAGCAACGACATCCCCAAACAGAATTAAATGGACATCATTAATGTCTCATAACATATTAACATGAGCATTTGGCCAATAGACAATTTATGCAGTTCATAAAGATTAGGTGGTACATAATATACTATATTATGATGTTATCATATAAACATACATACCATACATACATAGATACCAATAAATTAAGTCTGCTACCATTATGTTGGGAATAATTTATAGAATATGAGAAGCTTACTTTAAATACACAATTAATAAAGAAAAGAAAATTTAAAATTTATTTTTTATGATGGTTGCAATTCAATTGTATCGTTTGAAATATTGTAATAAATTTTTGAATAATTCGAAGTGATTTCAGACTGTTATTTTTATAAATTTGAATTTAATGTTAAGGAATTTTTTTCATTCCATTCTTTACGACAGTTTTTCATTAAAGAACAGGGGCGTTTTAAGAATTTAAAAACACGCAAAAAATAAAATTATTTTATAACTATGTACGACCCTAGTTTTTATCGTACAATAAAAAAGAAACAGTAAATGGGAAGTTTTCCCTCACTCGCCGCATAACCCAGACATTATCGCTTCTGATTACCATTAGTTCCGAACGATGTAGAGCGCTTCTCTGGAATACGCTTCACTTGAGAGAATTTTTATTAGCATCCAAAGACATTCTTTTTTTCAGGACGGAATTCGTAAATTGTCTAAAAGAAGGGAAAAGGTCGTAAATATTTGTGGGCAATGCGTTTGTATAACATGTCGTTTGATAAGTGGTTTGTAGAACATTTGCTTTGTACATCATTTTGAATGTAAAGAATTCTATTTAAATTAAGTTCATACCTTTTTAATTTGCGACAGTGCATCGCAAATACACACTGCCATCCGTAGCTACACTTCTCCGATGTGCAACTGTGAAGTTTGATTTCCCTGTAAGTAATGTCCATCGACCTGCAGTCCATTAAACCTTGTAATAGACAAGACAATTTTTAATTAATACACAGAGCGAAAACTGCCTAATAAAATCAAGAAGAATTTCTCTACGAAACGTTTTTGGAGTGAGGGGTATTACAGCAGAAAGAAACGAAGATTTCGTAGAGATTTCTTATTATTTTTATGTGATAAATCTTTTTAATTTTTTCAAGAAGTAAAACACATACATTTAAGAAGAAAACTTGTTATTTACCATTTTTTTACTCAAATTCCGTCATTTTTGCCACAAAAAATACAATCCATAGAGAAAAACTTATTGATTCTATTGTGTTTTCTTCTAAGTGGTATAAAACAAGAATTTCTTATTATTTTCATTGGGCTACCTGACCAATTTTTTCAAAAAGGGTTTTCTTATAGATTTAATAATTTATTAATACTTAATAATTTTTTTAAGGAGTATTCCTTATTGATTTCATTAGGTTTCTATTTGATCATGTGTAAATTATCTTATTAATGTTTTAATAATAATATCTTCTTGATTATATTAGCTGGCTTGTTATTTCATGAATGCATACAAATAAACATAGTTGAAAGTGAACGAGTGGCATATAAAGAAGTGGAAAAAAGTAATAAAAATATTCCTTCTTAAAAAAAACAAAGTAAACTTAAATAAAAAAAATTGAATTGTTTTCATTTCAATAAAAAGTGTTATAAAAAACAATTAAAATTTTGAGTAATGACCGATCAAAGGAGTTTAACAGAAAATGTAGATAATGTCCCAACTTTTTAAATCCTGGGAGCTCCGTGATGAAATGTGCAAATTTCTTTTATTTTTTGGGAATTACATCAACAAACATTTAAAAAAAAAATGTAAATCGAAGACGTTGAAAATTTCTTCAAGAAGGTGGACCAAAAATGGTCCAATGGTCTTATGCTATCTGCGAAGTATTCCCTAAAGAAAAACCGGTAAAATATCTAAACCAAATTTTATTTAATGTACATATCTTTTTATTGACAGTTTTTGTTATTCTAGGAAACATACTTTTTGAAACGGAAAGACGGGAAGAAAAATCCAACAGGCAAGCTATTTTCTCGTTGGACTAATGTTTTAAAGATTTGCATAATGGTATGAATATTTAAAACTCCTTAAATTAATATATGTATGTATATCTTTATACGTCTATCTTTCTCTTTCCAAGATAAATATTTCGAGCAAAAGTGCTGGTTGCAGCACAATTGCAGTCCATGGGAACAGGTGCTTTCTTTCTGAAGGGAAACAAAGAAAAATAGAATTGATAAGATACAAAATGCCAAATCTTTGACGAATATTTTTCATATCAATCAAATCAAGAAGTATTATTTAAAAAAATAAAGGGATAGTCTTATAAAATCAAGAAGAAAATCTCTTTGAAAAAAACAAAAAGAAAGCCTAATAAAATTAAGGAGAAAACCTTTTTAAAAAAATCAAGAAGACTATCAAGTAAAATCCCTAAGTTTTCTTCTTGAAGTTTTCAAAAAGGTTTTCCTTATAAAAATAATAAGAATCTCTTCTTGAAAAAAAAAACATAGAGAAATCTTATAAACTTTGTTTTAATTTACTATATATTTATTAGGTTCAGTTTTCTCTGTGTACCTACAGCGTTGGCAACGTTTATATGCATTTGTTTACAATTATGTTTGCCGTAGTCTAGTAGTGTGTAGGCTTATTAGACGTAAGGACACGATTCAAACCCCAGGTCAGACATCAAAACGAAATTTGAAAAAAGTATTTCTTCCGCGACATCCTCTCAGCAGATTTCTGGCAAAAGCTCTGAGAGTAAATAAAACTGCCATGAAAAATATATCGTTCGGTATCGATTTTAAGCTGTAGGTCCCGCCACTCATGTAGAAATTAAGGCACACAACCAGTAGTGTTGTGCTAAATTTTTTTTACCGGAACGCGTTCCGGACTCCGGTTCACGGTTCGGAAAAACAAGCCGGTTAGTTCCGGTTTTTGTTCCGGTTCGGTTCAAACCCTTGTTTATAAATACACATATAAAAATTCGTCAAAAATTAGAAAAAAATCAGCAATTCTTTATAATTTTTTTTTTTCAAAACGTCAGCCAATTCTCGTTATCAGAAATCATCTTTAGTTCCAGAACCCGGTCCTGTCCAAAAAGGAAGTACCAGACCGAGTTTCCGGCGCGTTCCGGCTCGACAACACCACTGCACACAACATAAGTGGTGTGAGAAGCTAGGTCGTAATCCTGACTGAAGGGTTGTAATGACCAATTATGTAAATATGTATGTATGTATGTAATAGCAAACAATATTTCATCTTTCAATTTTGCAACTCTTTTATTGGCAATCGCAAGCATTAAGACATAAAACTTGTCTATTTTATAATAAAAGAGGGATACTATCCCCCCATTATTGTGTTTATTAATTGAATTTGCTTCTGTCTCTCAGTGCTTTAAAGGCTTGAAAAGAAGTAATAAAAATCTAAACTAATCCACTTGTAGATTACACTGAAATATTAAGACGAATACTTGACATACGATTTATAATTAAATTCACTAATTCAATATTTTGTGGCAGTTTGTTCACATCTATTACTTATTCACCACTTATTTCGTAGTTTAATTATTGAGGTTGACAAACAAATAAATATAAACACCTTCATAAGGCTAATATGCCGGTAAGTATAGTATGAATTTTATGCTAATAATTAAGTGTTTAAATATTAATGCTCACAAACAAATATTTATTGCATGTTACATATGAGTTTAATTATCCTTTGAATTAAAAAGAAAATGCAAACGTCTAAAGCACCATTACGTATAACCCTTGGAGTAATGATAATTTATTTTTTAATATTAAAACGAGTGCAAATTTAAATCATATTGTTACGAAAATGAAAAATCTGTTGCTTTGCTTTTACATCGCTTAAGATTAAAATTATAAACAAAAGCTACAAAAACGAAACAATGAAGTAAACATTTGTAAACCTGTTTACAAATTATCGTACTGCTTAATATAACAACGAACATCAGCACAAGAAATGGTAAACAATAAAACAAAAGTACAACAAAAAGACAGAGCAGCAAACAGAGCAAACACACAAAATTCTAATGAGTATTTTAGTGTTCGTACGCGAATCATACTTATATGCGATTCGTGTATATGTTGAGTTATGGAAAGCCGAAATCAACAACATCATATAATGAGTACTTTAAACTTTGAATATTAGTAGAGGATCCATGATATTAAAATAAGTATGAAGGCGTACAAGGATCAGAAATTATGTGTGATTCAAATCTACTCATTTCTTTGAACACTCATTGCTGATCTCTGGTTCAAAACCTAGCTCAGACATGTGAAAGCGACTTATTCTTAGTAGTCTTCTGGCAAAAATTCTGACAGTAAATAACATTGTCATGAAAAAATTTCTCAAAAACTCTATTGTTCGGAATAGATATTAGACTGCAGATCTTGCTACTTACATATGAATAAAATTAACAAACGCAACATGGTTGGTATGGGAAGCTGGGTTGTAATACTGACTAATGACCAATTAAATAACTAAGTAAATTCATCAAACTTATGAGAAGACATAATTAAAAATTAGTTTTAATCGAATAAAAGCATTTTCGTTTCAATTGCTCATTAAAAAATTCGGATTTTCTTCGAAATGGAAAGCGATTCAAACAAAGTTTTTTTCTTGAATTCCTTGTTCGTTACAGCGGTTTCTTGAAAGCTAATCATAATGCTGTTATTCTAAAATTTTACGATTTATAGTAAACATTTGCAGCAACAACACGTACCGAACTACTACTCATTACTTTTTTATCTCTTGCAATCAATTCAAAAAACAAAACAAATCTAATAAAAATGCAATAAAATTTAAAAAAGAACAGAATTTATGAAGAAAACGTTTTTATAAAAAGATATAAACAACAAACAAAAAGTTAAGGACTACAATATAAATAAATCGGCTGATGCCATGCACCAGTACTTGATTTTCACCCATTTACGGTCACTGTGCCAATTTGGGAACAGTTAATTATTAAGGCTGTATAAAAAAACTGTTTACTCTAGTTTATTTATTTTTGCATTATTGAATAGTGGAAAGTGCTCTGAATAAATGTTAAATGAAACAATTTAACTACATTTATTGTTATTGTTGTAATAATTTATTAAACTTCATTAACAATACACATGTAGAGGTAGGTCAATGGTAACCAAAGTTATATTTTCTACCTAAAGCTTATAGTCGTTATTTGTATTATAATATAAAATTCAATAAACAGCGAAACATTGAAAGGCACTTTTAGTTTCATACAACAAATGTATAAGAATTTAGAAAACATATAACAATGCTGTTCCAATTTAGGTACAATGGCCACAAGTATACTACTAACGACGCTGCAAAAACTAGTGACAAAATGTTTAAGTTCGTCAACTTGCTGATATTCTAATCAGAAAATTTAACCAATGGGGTGTTTTCCACGAACATATTTCTATCGACGAATCCATGGTGAAATATTACGGTCGCCATTCAGCAAAACAGTATCTTCGAGGTAAACCTATTCGGTTTGGTTATAAAAACTGGGTTGCAGCAAGTTCCTCTGGATATTGTTACTGCTTTGATATTTACTGTGGTAAATCAACTACACCTGCTGCTACAAAAATTTACCATGAATCCTGCCAACCACAAAATCTTTTTTGATATTTTTTTTACAAGTTTTGAGTTACTCAAGCTTTCTAAACATGAGCGTTGTGTCATCTGCCAGAATAGAAGCCGCTGGAGTTGCAAAAAATGAGAAAAACAATCTGCGTTGAAAAAATTTGTTTTGCAAAATATCACTCAAAAATGGCCATTGTACCAATTGGGTACGCCCTTCTAATGTCCTGAATTTTATTTTTTTTACTTTTTTTACGTTTCTTTTTTTTGCATTGTTAAAAATAAATAAACATTGAAATTTAAAAAATTTAACTTTTAGTTTTTGTTTGGCTGTAAATGCTATCTTCTCTCAATATATAGTATTTATTAAAGGACTTAAAATCTTCAAGTATTATTACATTTTATAGGCAACCCCTTCCAGAACAGGGTACACAAAACACGCACTAAACATTCTGTAAACCATATTGGAGCTTGCCATGAACACCATAAAACAACGGCTGGGGTCAACAAGTTGAAATAAAAAATAACCTCTTATTGACCACATTTATAAAATTGTAAACAACACTAAATGTGGTCAAATTGTGTTCGAGGGTAGAGTTATTGGTTTACTGGCACTTGAAAACGATAAATTGGAAATGCAGTGAAATGGTCATTTCGTATATTACCTTTTGTTGTTGAGAGAGATTTATGTTATCTGCTGTCATATGTACACTGAGCTGCAAAGTAGGAGATTAAGTCATAGGGTCAAAGTAAATTTACAAAAGTCACAAAACCTTAACAACACGTATGATGTTGATTTCGACCCTTCATAACTTAACATTTACAAGAATCACAAAATAAGTATGATTCGCGTACGAACACTAAAATACTCAATTAAATTCTTTATTGTTCGCACTATTTTTGTGTGCTACTGTTTACAACTTGACGTATATAACTATAATTGCTAGTTCGCTATTCTTCTATGCTTACAACGCAGATCTTTACAACGGAGATCTTCTAACCACGACTCAAGGCATATTCATAGGATTTAGTCGTAACTCTACAACAACAATGCAAAATCAACAGACATTTTGTTTTTGTTAAAGAGTACTCAGCTTGTCAAAAAAATTAACCCTCAAACCTCCATCGGAAATTAGTTAAAGCAATTAAAAAAACTAAATAAATTTTATATATTGAAAATTCTTATGATTTTTATGTCATGCTAAATTACACAATAGAGCAGCACCTGTAAATTAAAAAAAAATTATCAGCTACAAACGGTATTTCTTATTTAAGTATATCGGGTATATCATTGGAATTTTATAATTTTTAAAAGGAAACAGTGAAATAGTCATACGTAGGTGAAATTGATATTCAAAATGATGACAAAAATGTTGGGTCTCTCTCAAGTGCGAACATCACGCACATTTGTCATGGAATTAAATATTAACTCACGCACTCACTCATTCATTCATTGCATCACTCGGTGACACATACTCATATACATGGTAGGTGATTTAAAGATTTAAATTTAAAAGTGCAATCAAAATAAAGAGGTTTTTGAGATTTTCCCAAATTTATTTTTTTGTTGTGAAGCACAATTATTCCGAATTATTAGAAATGGATTATTATTTCATTCATGTGGCTGACGCGGCTGGCCTCACAGTACCTCATTCGATCGGACCAATATTCGTGCACTTTTTCGAGTGTATGGGGCAATGGTATCATTTACTTTGGCATTCAAAGCTCAATTGTCTCTGGATTATCTACATAACACTTTCCTTTAAGGGCGCCCCAAAGAAAATAGTCCAACAGTGTCAAATCGCGGTTCCTTGGCGGCCAATTGGCATCACCATTTTGGCTAAATTAACGGCCATCAAAATTTTGACGCAATAAATAGGTTGTGGCATGAGATGTGTGGCAAGTTGAACCATGCGTTGAAACAAAACATATTTCAAATCAATAGCATGAAGAGCGGGTACAAGAAATCTTTTATCCTGGTACGATAGGTGTATCCATTAACCGTAATGGTTGCGCCGTCCTCATTTTCAAGGAAATATGGGCCAATGATGCTTTTGCTCTACAAGCCGCCCGAAAAAGTTACACGTAATGGGTATATTGGCTTCTGTAAGACCACATGCGGCCCGAAATACGGCAATTTTTCTGATTAACGTACATACAAAGATGATAATGAGCTTCAACACAAAAGATTATTTTTTTTGGCAAAATCTACAGCATCGTGCAGTTTCTCGTTGGCTCAATAAACGTTGTTCAAACGTAAATCAATTCATTACGTTCAATGGAGATAATGTACTAAATGACAGAATAGAATGACAGAAAAGAAGTACTGCTAGATTCGAAATAACCGATAGTTCAAATTTAAACAGATAGATGGCCCACCTTTTACATGGATAGACATTCACGACCGACGTTTGGAAAATTTATACATGAGTACATTATTCAAATGGCGAAAACCATGCAACATTTATTTAACTGTCGTAAGGCAAGTTGTTATATGAAATGGATATTATTTATACGTTTTGTGTGGCATGTTTTCTTCAATATGTTGACATTACGACAATTTCGATAGTGGCGACGATGATGATAGTGATGACATAGTATTCAATAAGTAGGAAACTTTAATTTTTATATTTTTAAATTTTTATATACAATCAAGAACTAAACATATATTCATCCATTCTGCTGGTTGTCAATTGTCTACCATTTGCAAAGCATTTGTATCCGATTTTCCTTCAGCGTTTCCTATCTTTACATTCAAATAGAAAAGTATGTTTGGGATATCATCTAAATTTTTAATTCCTTACGAAGACCTACTGATGTAGTATATAAGTGTGGTATATAACATCGTCAAAATCTCCACCACAACTGGAGTCTGGTGGCCAAACTAACCAATTTAGACCAAATCATCGACCAATGGAGCTTAAAGTTGATAGTGATGGTCTAGCCGACGTCGTTCTCAAAAAAATGTGAACCCATGACGTCGCTAGCCCTATCAATCAATTGGATTGGTGTCGTGCCAAAATCGTCAATTTTGTTTATTCATTAAGATTCATATAGAAACGGGTCTAATCACTGGAGATGATTTTTCAATAAAAATTGGAATCAGTGATCTACAGCCTATTCAGTAAGCATACGCTGTTGTCTACGGTCGTTAAATCTAATACGCGTGCAGCCATAAGTCGCTACGCAAAATTCAACAAGTTGTGGTCTAGGAAATCCTGATTTTTTATGTTGGGATTCTCCTCCATGCTCTCACAGGCATCGGCGATGGTTTCTACTGATCACGTTTGTTTGTTGATCGTTTACTGAACCACTGGTCTCGACTTTACCCACCACATTACCGATAGGACTCCCGATAGGACACTCGTAAAATAGTACAAGTGCGCTATATTTTGACGGAACAGAATATCCACTTTGAAGAAATAAATTTATTATTTGCACCTGTTTTATCAAAGAAAAAAGTTTACATACACCGATGTATCCTACCACGGTGATTTGCTAAGACAGACTAAATAAATGACAACTAAGTTTACAGATGTAGCTTCAACAAGATTTCTGTTATTAAATGACAAAATTCATAAGTCTCTATGGAAGACCCAATATAAGTACTATATGTATGTATGTATGTATGTATATTCGTTGAAGACTATAGTGTGGCGGATACTTAGATACATTTTTAAACAAATGGACCAATACATGGGGACCGTGTTTGTGTTACTATGCAATAGAGATTGTGATGAATAAATAAATGAAAGTTTTAAATCATCAATGAGAGTTAAATGCCTGACTGCTTTGAAAGTGTTGTAGCAGACCGATTATGTAAAAGAACTTCTCAATTCGTTCTTCTTAGTTTAGGTCAGATAGAGGAATCTCCTTGAAGTGTAAGGTGCTACTTAGGGTAGAAGTGAGGCTAATTGTGACACCCTAAGCGTCTGCCTCTGCAGGAAATCATTGAAATGCTAAAATAAATATAATTACGAGAAATGAAGTTCCAAAGACCACCTCTTCATGGCAATAGCTAGGCATTGATATATGAGGGCAAGTATAGTCCCCTTCTTCTGAGATCTACACGATGGAATCTCCAGTATGACTTCCAATATGGCAGTAGCGTAGGAAACACAATTATGCAATGGATAGTATCCATGGAACAGCTTAGTAATAACATAATTGGTCATTACAATCCTTCAGTCAGGATTATGGACCTAGTATCTCACACCACTTATGTTGTATGTGTTAATTTTATACATGAGTGGCGGGACCTCCAATTTTAAAGACGACTCCGAACGACAGCTTTTTTGAGAAACTTTTCATGACAATTTTATTTACTCTCTTTGCCAGAAATATGCTGAGAAGAAGTCACCGAAGAAAAATTTTTTTGACATTTTCGTTTCGATGTCTGACCTGGGGTGGAACCGCGGCCAACACACTACCTACTAGACTACGGCTACTTCAAGCTTAGCGATATAGCAAATATTTAACTTTTTTTGCGTCTACTTAAGGATGTAAAGGTTAGTGTAAGTAATTTGTTTACCTTTGCCCTGAAAAAATTCGGATATTCTATGCTCTGCATCTGTCATGAGTAGTTTACATATAATTTCAGAAGTCCGTTCGTTCGTTTCCCTTTTGGTACTCTGACAATTAAAAATATAGAAAACGACTATATGAGTCTAATAGTTTTCGTCTGTCTACCAAAACTTTCTTCATAGTCTAGTAGGTTTATTAGACATGAGGACACGGTTCAAACCCCAAGTCAAAGATCTCGAACAAAACGAAATATAAAAAAATATTTCTTCGGCGACTTCATTTCAGCAGATTTCTAGCAAAAACTATGAGAGTAAACAAAATTGCCATGAAAAAGTTTCTCCACAGAAAATCTGTCGTTCGGAGTCGACTTTAAACTCATGAATTAAATTAACACACGCAACACAAGCGGTGTGAAAAGTTAATTCGTAGTCCTGACTGAAGGATTGTAATGACTAATTATGTATGTATGTATTGCAATATTGGGAAACATATTGGCCTCAAAAATTTTATTAAAAATTTGCAATTTAAACTTGTTTGAACCTAAATTCATTATCCTGAAGAAGCTCATATTCAAGACAAAATTAGTAGCTTGAGACAGTAACCAGATTATGTTTTTTAGTGGCAACTCCAATAAATAAGAAAAATCTGATCCAAGATCTCAGATAAAGATTGAAATAAGTATGAATGCGATTATCGTATGAGTATAATTCGATTCTACTCATCTTTTTGAATACTCATTGCTGACCTCTGACATGTACCACAGGTAAATTTTAGTTGTCTTCGCACGAAGTGTTGCAGAAGTGCAAAGTAGTGGATTCACATAGAGTTTCTGAACTGGCGAGCATTATTCTACACACCAACGTCAACTCGAATCCAATTATCGAAATTGCGCACAATACTTATGCGTTGTCAAGGAGGAGAGGAGTGTTGGTACATTGTTTATCAAATTATTGACAGTTTTGCCTTATTTGTGTTTTAAACACATAAACTGTTAAAACATCGAAGAAAGACTGAGTTGAGAAAAGTGTATGAAAAATAAAATGAAAAGAAGCGTATAAGTTAATGACTATAATGACATAAATTGCAACACTAAGGAAATACTAAGCTAAACAAACATTTTTTAGACTTTCATAGAATTACCCTAACTGATGTCACCGTCCGCAACGCAATTATTTACCATCTCCACATATATGTTCATGCCGCAAAGCGGTAAACGAAAATGCTTGGCAACCGATTTATATGGACGCCACACAAAATAGTCAAAATCTAGCAAATGTGACCAACTATTTTTTTTATTTTTGAAGAACAAAGGAAACAAATGAATAAGAAGAAAGAGAAGAGAAATGAAAAGAAAAGCAAATCAAATTAAAGAATCTTTTCAATGTAAAATGTATTTGTATTACAGCACGTGCCATATTATTTATGAAGTCGCTGTAGTCTAGTAGGTTGTGTGTTAGCTTATAAGACATGCCTCCGTGAAACAAACCACAACTCAGACAAAACGAAATATTTCTTGGCAACTTTCTTTTAGCAGATTTCTGGCAAAAACTCTGAGAGTAAATAAAAATTGCCATCAAAAAGTTTCTCATAAAAAAATTTCGTTCAGAGTCGACTGTCCCGCTACTTACGGATAAAATTAACACACAAAAAGTAAGTGGTTTGCGAAGCGAAGTGCTAATCCAGGCTGAAGGGTTGTAATGACCAACTCCGTGGATCAGACTCCAGCTCAGACAACTCAAAGAAAGCAAACTATGAGAAAGTGGGCGAAAGAACTTATTCTCAAAAGTAATCTGGCGCAGACTCTGAATAAAGTAAATAAATCTGCCCTAAAAAGTTTCTCAAATCTGTCGTGTGAAGTTGACATTAAGCTGTAAGTCCCACAAATCTTGGAAAACATTACTAAACTCATAATGGATGGTATGAAAGCTAGGTTGTAACCCAGACTAAATTGTTGTAATGATTCCAATTAAGGGTCATTATTACAATCCTAAAGGCAGTATTTTTTTCATTATTATAAGGGGACGATAAGTTAGAAGTGAGCATTAAGCTAAAGGGAAGATCATCCTACCAGTAAATTTTAAAGTTAAGTTTATGTTTGAACTTGTCATATTATATATTTTTTTCAATATGGCAACTTCAAATTTAAACAAAATGAGCAATTACAATAAAAAAAGAAGAAGGTATGTCGTTGCCACTGCGTTTTTGAACCACTTGTTTAATTGAGCTGTGTTATCGACATTGCTCCGGCACTGCCATATTTTTGAAAAATTTAACTTTACTTTATATTTAGGTTGTAATAATGAAAAGAAGTTAAAGGTGACTTTAAGGTTCACTTTAGCTAAAGTTACCTTTAAATAAACCCAACTTTAACGGAAAATTGTAATAATGTCCCTAAGTGAGTTTCTGTTTACAAAAACTACAAATTATGGTATTATTTTCAGCCAACTTCACGAATTTTAACAGTTGGTCACACTTTATATTCGAACAATTACTTGGCAATAACATAATGATAAATAAAGTTAAAGCATATAGCACAGTCAATAATAAGTTTTATTTTTTCTTTTTCGTGCAATTGTTTTTATAGACTTTTACAACAGTTGTGGGTATATACTGGAGGCACAACACAAGATTGTGAAAACCAAAAAGTCCCCAGACATATAATTTCTCCATGATACGTCTTCAATGGGAAAAAGGCAACATTATAAGCCGATAGATATGAGAGTAAAATGAAAATCCATTAATTTTCCATTTCCATTATTTTGAATTGTTCATTATTAAATAGGAATATAGAAAATGTTGTAATATTGGTAATTAACGTCGATGGAATGGTAGGGGTTATCTAAATGAATGACCTTTTTCTGTTTGTTTTTTTTTGGAAGACAAAGTATTTTATTGTGTTTTATTTTACAGCAGTCGGTTTTAGCTAAATTTAAATTAATTTTCATTTATTATTATTTCTGTTGTTGCTTTTTTTCGCTTCAACAATTCTGAAGTCACTTCATTTGTTTTTGCTGGTGGCAAGTGTTAAATGGTGAAGTCAAGCGTACAAGTCATCAATAATTTTTCAAACTGCGAATCGTTGTACGAAAGAGGCGATATTATGTACTCCTAATGCTTGGTAATTCATTTCAGCCTTTAATGTAAACTCGAATGCATAGAAAGAAAGTTTCTTAATTTATTATCCGAAGATTAAAAGTTCTTGGGAAATTTGTTATTCATTGGGTGATAATGAAATCCTTAAAGTTTTTGGTGTGAGAATATGGAAATTTTAACGCTTTTTCAATAATGTCTGACTAAGCTGTTGTGTTCATAGTGGTATGCGGTGAAAGTAATTTGTGTCGAAAATATTTTTACAAGCGCTGCAAGCCAGTTGCAGTAAGGTCAAGAAGATGTGAATAACGGCATTCACCCTGCACAACTTAGGACATCAATAACCAATGAAAATATTGAAAAAGTGAAAAGAATATCGTTATGAAGAATCGTGGAGTAACGGTTAGGGAAGTTGTTTAGGATGTCGGCATATTGAAATTTAACTATTCTGATTCATTCGTACTCACTACAACGTTGATTTATAAGCACAGGTTGCAATGAGTATGTTTACAGAGTTGACATCAAACTCGTACCATTCGAAAAATGTTTGATTCATAAGCCTACTGATTTATATTTAATAATCATATTTATTATGTGATTCTTGAATATTTTGAGTCATGGAGAATCGAAATCAACAACATCATACATGTTGTTAAGTATGAATATGATGAGTACTTCAAACTTTAAATGTGAGTAGTTGAGTATGATATTAAAATACGTATGAATGCGTATAAGTATCAGAAATTATGAGTATGATTCGATTCTACCCATCTTTTTGAATACTCATTGCTGATCTCTGGTCGGCATATAACTTGGCAGATGCTATGCAATTTTTTTTGGAAATTTTGGGTATGAGACGTGTGGCAGCGAAGATTGTTCCAAACTTGCAAAAATTTAAAAAAAAAAGAATTATGGATGAGCATCGCCTAGGAATTTTTGGCATTTCAAATGTTTTTGATAAATTTTTTCGATTACAGAAAATCCTCTTATTTATGTCTCTCACAAGCAAAATAATCATGCTACACAACTAGACGAGTGTCTAAACATAATAAAATAATTAAAAGACGTATCCCGCAAAATTAAATAATGCAACATATTTTGGAACAGACTTCAAAGAGACGGGCTTGTGTTGGTATAACCGTGACACTGAGAGGCTGCCCTTTAACGACACTGCTGACTCTGTTTGGTACAAACTTATTGCATAGACAATAAGGACAAGTATACCGCCAGACATACCAAATAGGATTGTTTACACTTCGTTACTTAACTGTCACCTAAACATTACCAGTAAACACACACAATATAAGTGATGTGAGAAGTTATTACGTAATCCTGACTAAAGGGTTGTAATGACCAATTATGTACGTATGTTATGTGTAATCATCGCTATGGGATGCATTAAGTAGCAAGGGCTCGCGATGAAATGACTTGTAATGAGTCTAAGAATGGGTATTAAGAGTGAAAGAAATAATTTGTCTCCTAAATACTATTTTAGGAGAGAGACGAGAAAGCAAATATACTGTTACGTTTTTACCTATTAAAAACGTTTAAACAAAATAAAAAATTAAGATGAAATTAAAATTAAATTAAATTGTTTACTGCTTGATATAAACAACAACAATTGCTTTTCTTTGTTCTTCCTCTGTTCATACCCTTTGCATAAATTATAACAATTACTAGACAATTATTCGACAGATCTTCAAACCACGATTACTTTTTTCAAACCCACCTCGTCTTCACACAAGACTGACTGAACTTCACTAACTCAGTCGCCTGCTTTGGCTTGCCTTTTGTATGGCAGAGTAAACAGTCTGATGAATGTTCTTGAAGGCGAATGTTTATGACTTCGCCTTCTCGAAATCCCTATAAATGTAAACATCGTTGCTTACATTTATTATCGTAGTGTTGTTTGTGTATTTTTGTTTACTTGTTTAACATTTTTTATGCTGATGTTTGTTGTTATATTAAGCAGTACGATAATTTGTAAACAGGTTTGTTTACTTCATTGTTTTGTTTCTTTAGCTTTTGTTTATAATTTTAATATTAAGCGATGTAAAATCAAAACGCTCGTATCTAGATTTTTCATTGTATATGTAGAAACTTTAGAGTTGCTTCCAATCTGAATTTACACTATCGAAATATGTTCAACTTATGCAGGAAGTTGCAAGATACATAGCAATACCTTTTGACAGTCAGACCGCAACACGAACCCTTGTCTAATATGCGGTTAACTCAAGATTGCAATGGCAAGCTTAATCAGCTAGTGTTGAATGAATACCCAGACACGTAGGAATTTGAAGCAATGATCAGGCAAATCCGAGTGTGGGGAGGCATCTTTCATGCTGTTGATGAGGCCAGTATCTTTCTGTGGAACAGGAAGAGGTGAAAGGAAATTTGAAGAAAGGTGGACACTCATCTCGAATTGAACGGATATTAGAAAATTTTGTCTTCTGTTGGTTTATTACTATGAGATTGGGTTTATGCATTGACTGCCGAAGTCGTCGTAATCTGGTCTAGGGAGTGTGTTGGCCTAGTTGACAAGAGACAACAGTTGAAGCGCCTAGTGAGACATCTCCAACAAAACGAAATATGAAAAAATATTTTTTCGGCGACTTCTACTCCACAAATCTCAGACAAAAACCCTGACAGTAAATAAAATTGTCATGAAAATGTTTCTCAAAAATTTGTCGTTCGGAGTCGATTTTAATCTGTATGTACCGCCACTCTTGTATAAAAATAATACACACAACATATGTAGGACTAGGACAGAATGGTTGTAATCACCAATTATGTGTGTATATATGTATGTTTTTACTACCGAGATGTAGCCTAAGGTTTATTATCAATTTTTTTGCCGGTCATAGTGGACTCAGAGAGCACTTTGTTTAAAATATCGATTGAAGCCCAATATATAGACTGGCCGATAAGAAGAACGAACATATTTAAATAAGTTAGGAATATAAGGACTTATTTTTACTGACAACTAATAAAGTATTGAAGAAGAGGCGGGGGCATGTAGTATGATGGCAGTACAATAAATCGTTTAGTTGCGGTACTACACTACCTCTGAGCAATTATAAGTACATTATGTTTACCATTATTTTGTTGCAAAAATCAATCGATGCACAGAAAACAAGGATGTACTTTGCGGAAATTTAATATAATATCACTGATTCTTTAAAGTACATTGATAATTCTTGGAAGTAATTCGTAAAGCACACCGATGTTTTCTCTTAAGGTCCATCACTGTCATATACATACTGTACTCAGTAATTTTCTTCTGCGTGCCAAAAAAAATTTTTTGGAATTTTTTTGACGAGTTCATCAAAAAAAAGTAAGTTTTGTATTGTTACGTTTTTACCTTATACATACATACATAATTGGTCATTACAACCCTTCAGTCAGGATTACGACCTAGTTTCTCACACCACTTATGTTGTGTGTGTTAATTTTATACCTGAATGGTGGGACCTACAGTTTAAAGTCGATTCCGAACGACAGATTTTTGAGAAACTTTTCATGGCAATTTTATTTACTCTCAGAGTTTTTGCCAGAAATCTGCTGAGAGGAAGTCGCCGAAGAAATACTTTTTGTATTTTATTTCGATGTCTGGCCTGGCCTTTTTACCTTATAAGCCTTTAAAATATGAGCTCGTAGATTGCAAATAAAATAAAAATAAATAAGTGTTTAGTTTAAATTAAAATTCTTTATTATTCGCACAATTCTCTGTACCACTGCTCACAATTTGATGTAAACACCAACAAACACCTTTTTTTGTTATTCCTCTGCTTATAATTTTTGCATAAACAATAACAATTACTAGATAATTGATGAATGTTTTTGAAGGAGAATGTTCATGACTTCTAGCAATCTCTACGTTGTTTACATTTATTCTTGTTGTGTTGTCGCTGTATTTTTGTTTACTTATTTATAATTTTTTATGTCGGTGTTTGTTGTTGTATTTTTGATTACTTCATTACCATTTTTTATGTTGACGTTTGTTGTTATTTTAAGCAGTACGATAATTTGTAAACAGGTTTGCTTACTGCATTGTTTTATTTTTGTAGCTTTTGTTTCTAATTTTAATGTTAAGCGATGTAAAAGCGAAACACCAGAATCTTTATTTTTCATTTTCGTAACAATATCAATGATTCTTTGAGGTACACTGTATCGAAAGCTTTCTTTTATGGTCCATCACAGCCGTAAAGGTTATACATACCGGATCTACTCAGTTGTTTTCTTTAGTACAGAAAAAGAAAAATTGAAAAACGTAAGTTATCACGAGCATTGACGAGTTTATTTAAAAAAAAAAATATTTTTTGTATGTTCTCCGTAAATAGTACAAGAATGTGTGATTGAGCACATCGCTTAAGCAATTCACAAGTTTCTCAACACTTAATATTTAAATCATATTTTTGATAATCTTTCAAAACTATTTTCCCCCTAACATTCTGTTCATAAGTCATATACTAACATAACAAACCAATATCTAAGAAATATTTACAAAAATGTTAAATGTTTTCAAAGCAAAAGTTTTTCTCATAAAACTTTTAAGATGAATTTTCGCGGAGTCTGGGTGGCTGGTTTGCCTAAAGTCAGCATCGCTTAAAACACAAGTCAGTCTGCATACTTATTCTGTTTATTTACTATGTAAGAACATTTATAAGAATCTTAAAGTCATTCTATCATTTCCACACCATCAATTATGATACTGGGTAGTAAGCATGAATGCAAAATAATTCAACACAAATAGTTACTGATGATGCTAAAAGAACCACCACTAATCTTAAAGCTCCAGCAGTATCAGTGCTGTTCACTTAAGCTAAAGCAGCAGTTGCTGTCATTGATTTAGACACTTTCGCTAGCCAGACAATTTATATGGCAAAAGGAAAATATGTAGAAACCAATAAATTAAGAAATGTAAGAGAGGGGAAGGGCAAAAATGGGGTTTCATTTAAATTTTAATAGAAAACAAGATTTTTTTTCTAATATTAAAAACTTTTTTAAATTTTTATAAAGAGGATCCGGTTAAAAATGAATTTTTATGCCGGTTAAGTGACTACCCATTACTGGTTTAGCAGTTAATCAATCCTTTAAAAAAATTATCGCCACATTTTTCAACAAACTGTTGTCAGTGGTTGATATGTACTAGATAATGTTGGTTTTAAGCTCTTGAACTGTTGTGGCAAAAACACTTTTAAAACAGGGGGTTTGGTGGCTAATTTAGACCTCCATATATTCTTTACGTATAAATAATAAATTTTTCATTTCAAAAACTTTGGATCATCTCCTCGAAGTGCTTTCCATTGACCGTAATTACATATCTATTTTCGATTTCAAAAAAAAAAAAAAAAAAAAAAAAAAAAAAAAAAAAACATCGGGACGATAAACCTGCTGGAACATTAACCGAACCGTCTACTTTATATACATTCATAATTGGCCATTACAACCAGTCAGGATTACGACCTAGCTTCTCATACCACTTATGTTGTGTGTGTTAATTTTATCCATAAGTGGCCGGACCTATAGTTTAAAGTCGATTCCGAAGTACCGATTTTTTAGAAACTCTTTTATTTACTCTCGAAGTTTTTGCCACAAATTTGGTGAGAGAAGTCGCCGAAAAAGTATTTTTTAATATTTCGTTTTGGTGGAGATATCTGACCTGGGGTTTGAACCGTGGCCTTATATCTAATAAGCAAACACACCACCTGCTAGAGTACGGTAACTGTATGTAATATAATGCAAAAACACGTTTGATAAAGAAAAAATGAATCGTTTAATTTTTTATTTGTTTTGTTTATGCTTTGCTTCCTCTGTCTTTATTATAATTAATACTTATGCAGCTTATCTTAGGCAACAATTGCAAAATTGTTGCGCTTAATGCGTTGCGTGTATTGTGTTTAAAACGTAAACAATTTAAGAGGTGATCGACTAACAAAAATTCTTCTTACATTTGATAGAAATCCCTTACGATCTGTGTTAATCGCCATATTATATAATAGCAGAAAACGGTATACCACATCAGACTTGAATTAAAAAAAAACATTTGATTATTTGCGTCTAAATTAATTTCTGTTCTCAATAAGAGGTGCTCTGTTAGTCTAGTGGGTAGTGTGCTAGCCTATTAGCGTGGGGTAGTGGGTTCGATTCCCACAAGAAACCCTGGTCTGTTACATTATAAGGTCTAAGGTTACTTAGCGCGTATATAATCAGATATAATTTGTAATTGTATTGTAATTTTACCCCGTAGAGTTTGTTTGCCATTTGGTTTTTATGAACGCTTCCACTAAAGTAATCAAATTTAATATGTACTGGCCTAGTAGAGGATAGATTTCAATTAGATAATCTTACATACATACATAATTGGCCATCACAACCCTTCAGTCAGGATTACGGCCTAGTTTCTCACACCACTTATGTTGTGTGTGTTAATTTTATACATGAGTGGCGGGACCTACAGTTTAAAGTCGACTCCGAACGACAGATTTTTTGAGAAACTTTTAGATAATCCCATAATATAAAATCAATCTCTGAATATTGGAGTCGCCGTAGTCTATTACCTAGTGTGGTGGCTTATTAGATGGTTCAAACTCCAGGTCAGATATCCCAAAACAACAAATGAAATATGAACAAATATTTCTTCGGTGACTTCCTGTGAACTTTTTTCTGGCAAAAACTCTAAGGGCAATTTTTACAACTTCCTGTTAACTAATGGGAGGATTTTAACGAACAGATAAATTGTTTTTCATTATTATAAGTACCCAATAAGATAGAAGGGCTCGTTAAGCTAAAGGGAGGATCATCTTACATTTAACTTTTAAAGTTAAGTTTATGTTTGAACTTGCCATATTATATATTATTTTCAATATGGCAACTTCAAATATTAAAAAATGAGCAAATACTACAAAAAAAGAAGCCCGTCATTGCCACTGCGCTTAAAAAAAACGTTTTTAATTGAGCATTGTTATCGCCATTGCCCCGGCACTGCCATATTTTTGAAAAAGTTAATTTTATTTTATCTGTAGGTTGCAATAACGAAAAGAAGTTAAAGATGATTTTAAAGTTCACTTTAGCTAAAGTTACCTTTAACTAAACCCAACTTTAACAGCAAGTTGTAAGGATGGCACTAAGACTAGATAAAATTGACTTGAAAAAGTTTGTGTATAAAATTAACGGACACAATATAAATGGTCAATTCATTGCATTGCTGACCGCGTTTGCAAAGTTCAATGGGAGCATTTTAAACAAACAAATTTAACCACGTAAGTTTTTATACTTCTTTAAAGCCTTTATTCCGTCTTTTGTGCACTGCATTTTGATTTATTATTTTACAAAAATTGGCAACATCCACATGATATATTTTTACATGATATTTTTTCAAAAACAGTCATACATTTTTAATCATTCTAAAATAGTGTGTGCAACACTTCTTTTGTTCATCTTATTTTTTTATATACATGCTTTCTTTTTTACTTATATTTTGAGTGCCAACTTTTTACATTAAGCGACCTCCAATTCAAAGAAAACATTTCTTTATATGGCATGATTCATTGAAAGTTAATTCAAATTGAAATAGAATTGAACAGACATAGGCTTACACCCATATTGCACCAATATAAGCAGCAAAAATAAAACACATAGCAATTTGGCAAAAACTTAAACTTCTAAAACCATAAGCTTTCCCCATTAATGGCAAGATTTTGTATAAAGTCCAGCCACTAACTGCTGACTTTCAATACAACATTTAAGTCGCTTGCTTTTTTTTTTTTGTTTTCTGTTTTCTTCGATTTAGTCTGTGTTATCATAAATATTAGTTTGAGGACAATACATGGTTACTGGTTTCAACACAATATATTGCATAAGAAAAAGGAATTGAAAAGTTTTATTGCAGTTTGTATCAATGTTTTCTCTTTGTTCGGTCTTTTCTTTTTGTTTTACTTTTTGGTTTTAAGATTTTTCAATTTTTTAAAGTTAAATTGAATAAGTATACGTGTGAAAAATAAAAATTAAAAGCCACTAGCAATATGAAATGAGAATTTGAAAAAGAAATTCTAGCATAAAATAGTTTGAAAAGTTTTCTTACATGAACGATAGATAGGGAATTTTAATATTCAATCACGTTTTTAAGAAAACTAATTGACGGCTGAGAATGCAACAGTACTTTTTTTAAACCATTGCCAATAACCTTCTCATAACTACTTATCTTCTTCCACTCACTTAGTATACCTACATATATAAAAGCAGTATATATTTATAACGAATTAAAGAATTATTTATTTTATTGCATATTGCGTGTGCTGGCCTATTCCATCTCCAACAAAACGAAATTAGAAAAAAATATTTCTTCAGCGACTTCCTCTCACCAAATTTCTGGCAAAAAATTTGTCGTTCGGGATCGATTTTAAACTGTAGGTCCCGCTACTTATGGGTAAAATTAACGCACACAACATATGTGATGAAAGAAGTTAGGTCATATTCAATTCGCGTACAACTGGTACTAAAGAAATCCCCGCAAATAAAAGTTTAACAGAGTGAAATAGGACGATCTCTCTCGCAAGTTCACATTACCTACACTTGAGATAATTGTGCCCTGAAATCGGTCGCACATTATCTCCAATGTGGAATAAGCTGAATGGCACGCGGTGCTGTCCTGCTGAAACCACATGTCGTTGGTGTCCAGATCATCAATTTCTGGGTGTTTGCCGCTGATAGTGTATGGACTTGTTCATAGTTCTTCTCAATGAAATATAACACTTCCAGTTCAAAATCCACACCAAAGAGTGACCTTTTTGATATGCCTTGGACACTATTCGATTCCATGTGGATTGGTATCATGCCGGATTCGACAAGTTTCATCCAGAATTGAATTTCTCGATGAAAATTAGATTCAGTTGTCAACTGCTCCAGAGTCAACTGAACAAATACATGTCGTTGTCTATGGTTATTGTCTCTGTCAATTAAATTATTTACGCATGCATGCCTTGCCGTTAATCTGCTTGCGCGTGTTTGTCGATCGTTTCCTGAACAAATACGGATAAAAACGACTCTATCCACCACAATGCGATCAGTCTCCGGGTAGGACTATTATGGTGATTGTAAGGTGGGTAATTGAAATCGCCGTGGTCTAGTAGGTAGTGTGTTAGCTTATTAGATGTGAGGCCTCGGTTCAAACCCCAGGTCAGGCATCTCAAACTAAGCGAAATATGTAAAAAATATTTCTTCGGCGACTTCCTCGCAACAGATTTCTGGTAAAAACTCCGAGAGTAAGTAAATTGCCATGAAAATTTCTAAAAAATCTGTCGTTCGGAGTCGACTCCCACCACTTATGTATGAAATTAACACACAGAACATAAGTGGTGTGAGAAACTAGGTCTCAATCCTGCCTGAAGGGTTGTAATAACCATTTATGTATGTATGTATTTAAAAGACTTCTGAAGGGTAGTTTAACATTGACAGTAAAGGGCGAAAAATATAATCAAATTTTTTCAAAAATTGATCTTTTCTTTCTTCTTTATAGGTATACAAATTAAATCATTTTGGTCTTTTGCAAACCTATTTATCTGAAAAATTACAAGATATTACTCAGTGTCAACAGTAGTAATTACCAGAGTAGTGCAACCGTGTGCACATATATTTCGGTCTTCGAATAAAATCGTATGAATAGGATTGATTTTAACGTGCGAAAGACGCAATGCTTTTTATTGACACACAATCGCAGCAATTTTATTGCCCCATTTGTAGTTATGGGTGGTGTATATATATTAGGACGCTCTATATTTTCTGTGAAAATTATGAAAATTTAGTGTGATGCTGGAACCAGCATATTTTTCTGGTGTCAAAGATAATGATTCTGTTATCTCATACGTACGTAGTTGACCAAAATATTATCATCTGTAATATCTAGGAAATATAACATAGGACGAAACACTTTTTCCTAATGTCATTATAACCCTTATGCGTCGAATATAACATCGTTCAAATGTTCACCACGGCTTCTTTCATAACTCTGCCGCATAAATATAACCTCTTTTAAATGACAGAAACAGCTTATCCCGCTGTAGAGCATTCAAAATCGACAATTTTCTTGGTTAGCCGACGGAATGAGTTATGTTATGTTTATGCTGTGATTTATGTCTCATTCGCACACAGCTGCGTCTTAAGAATCCTCACAAGAAAAAGTCTTATGGTGTTAAATCGCACGATCTCAATTTCACATTACATCCGCATCAGATGACTTCAAATCATTTCTGTAGAATATTACATTACATCACTTAGCGTTAAAATGGTAAATAAGTAAATAAAAATACAACCACAAACACCACAAGAATAGAAACAACGATGTTTACATTTATAGAGATTTCGAGAAGGCGAAGCCACGAACATTCGCCTTCAAGAACATTCATCAGACTTGAAGATTTGGTGCGTTTGAAGATAGGAATCGTGGTTTGAAGACCTCAGTTACAAAGATCTGTCGAATAATTATTGAGTGATCGCTATTGCTAATGCATTGTTGTTGTTTACACCAAGTTGTGAACAGTGGCACACAGAATTGTGCGAATAATAAATAATTTTGATTAAAACTAAATGCAAATTTACTTTTATTTTATCTACGAGCTCATATTTTAAACGCTTTTAAAAGGTAAAAACATAACAATATTTTAATCACATGTCCTTGCTATCCATATCGTTTAATTCTGGAAAAAAAGATGTTGGTCATCACCCACTTATAGAAATCGGACGGTTGACACCGCCAGCTATTTTTATTTTTTAAGTTATTCTCAATTAAGCACAGGGTTTGTACTCGGGTGTATTTAATTTCTTGTTTTTTTTTTTTGTCGCATAGTGTAATTAATTGTAAATACAACAGCAACAAAAATTGCGTTTACAATGTCCACATGTTAAACATAAAATGTAAGTAATTTTGCATATAATTTGTTCAAAAAATTTTATGTATTTCATAAACAATTTCATTAATTTTTTACATTTTTGCATTATATTTGCAAAGTTTGAGACAAATACAACCACATGGATGAATTTGTTTTTATTTTGTTCTTGTTGTAGTAATTTTTTTTTGTGTTTTAATAAAATTAAAAATGAGTTTTACAATATTGTATGGGTATTATACGAGCAACACAAATATGTTACAACTACAACAAGCTGTCCAACAAAACATATAAAAATATCTCATTTGTATGTGATGTTAATAAATATATAAACGTTTTACATATGTAGACATGAATATAACTGGTAAATACGGATGTGTTAGGGTGGGTGAATGTTTATTTTAAACAAAAATTCTGCTAAATGATCGTAAATAATATGTACAAACAAACTCATGCAGGCAGGGTGAAACTGATTTCAAGGCATATATTGCAACAGTGCATGCATTTAACACATATATGCACCAGAGATCAGCAATGATTATTCAAAAGATGAGTAGAATCAAATCATACCCATAATTTCTGATACTTATATATATATATATTCATACTTATTTTAATATTATGGAAACTCTACTCATATTCAAAGTTTGAAGTACTTAACATATTCATACTTAACAACACGTATGATGTTGTTGATTTCGACTGTCCATAACTCAGCATATGAAAGAATCAAAAAATAAATATGATTCGCGTACGAACTCTAAAATACTCACTAAAAGGTTGTGTGCTTACTCCACTTGCTGCTCTGTCTATTCTGCTTATGTGTTTTTTTTTTGTTTTTTGTAAATGCGAGTCACTCGAATCATTTATAAATATTTTTCTAAAGTTATGAATTTGAATGAGTAGGCTTATGAATCAAACATATTTCGAATGGTTTGAATTTGATGTCAACGTTGTACGCATACTCATTGCAACTTGTACTTATTAATCAACATTCTAGTGGGTATGAATGAATCGGAGTAGTTAAATTTCTATATTGTTGACTCACTTATATTCTAAATTTTATGAGTGCTTATGATTAGCGACAAAACGATTCATAGCCGATCTCTGATGTTCACCTTAAGTTATGCATTCTTTTACCATGATCCGATAACTTGAGAACAAAAGGGGCAATTTTATTTATATCAGCTGTAGATCCAAATGATGCCTTTTATTAATATTTGCATACATACATACATAATTTGTGATTACAACATTTCATTTCGGATTACCATCTAGCTTCTCACACCATTTATTTAACACTATTGTGTGTGTTAATTTTATATATGATTGGCGAGACTTAAAGTTTAAAGTGGACTACAAACAACATATTTCTTGAGAAACTTTTCATGACAATTTTATTAATTCTCAGAGTTTTTGCCTCAAATCTGCTGAGAGGATATTGCCAAAGATATATTTTTCACATATTTTGTTCTGTTGGAGATGTCTGGCCTGGGGTTTGAAACGTGGCCATACGTCTAATAAGCCAACACACTACCTACCAGACTGCGGTGACTAGTTTAAACTCTACAAATTAGTGTGCAAAGAGGCATCGTGCGGTAGCACCACGTCCACAACCATACATAGAACCGGATAATGTATTCACATATTGCGATATGTGCATACATGCAGTTTTATAATTAAATATCAACAATCGACGTGTTCTTTGCGCTTCTCTTATATTTGCTAGAAAGACAATATTCAGTTTAAATAATGTAAAAAATAACATCTCTGTGGACACGTGTGGACAGCAAAAGGACGGACTCACTTCTGTCCTTTAATCGCATGGCTATCCATTGCACAAAGGCATTTCTTACGGCTTACTATTCTTTTGGAAAGCATGCCGAAAGACTCGACATCTGAGGAGAACGAAGGGCCTGTCTTTCACCTTATGTGTCAGTGTCCTACTCTTGGCTTAAAGAGACGGAGGTTTTTAACATTTTCTGAAATTTTTGACCGAGCTCTATAATACAAAGATTGCTGCAATAGCAAGTATTATTTTGGACTCGGAATGGTTTTCTTTAGGGGATGTGGTATTAAAACAATTGGCTTAAATGCTTATGTTATTTACGATATGGATGATTAAGTTTATAAATTTTGGCTATTCTCAAAACAACCTTAGTTTACCAAAAACCAATCGAAATTGTGAACAAAATTAAAAACATGAACACCCATTGCAAAAATTGGTTAATTTTTGTGCAAGTTCACTGTGTATTATAATCATAAGGCCTAGTTAGGATTAGTTTGATTCCTTTCCACATAACCAGTTTACTATCTGTTCCATATATTAAAAGCAGCTTCAGAAAAAATGTCTAAAAGTGAATCTAAAGCTTTTCTGAATCGTATTATTCTCTACCTAAATATCTGCCTATTATGGGGATTTTAGAAGATTCCACAAATGGTCAAATTCAAAGCACTAGAGAGTAAACACAGCATGTGAGGAGAGCGTATGATATTGAGGGAAAATGCGATTGGAAACTTGACAGTCAAACACCATTTGTTTAATCGCATAAACGCAAAACAAATCTGGCCTAAGATTTTTACTTTCAGTTTTAAAATTTGTGTGGTAATCTCTAACATTCTCTTTTTAACTTTACTTATGTAAACTTTTATCGTGTAAATTGTCCTTTAGAGTAGTTCTGCCACTTATGGATTAAATTAACATACACAACCTGAGTGGTGTGAGAAACTAAGGCGTAATCTTGACTGAAGGTTTGTAATGACCAATTAAGTAATTAAGTAAAGATAGCAGTCGCTCAAATACGTTTAGCGTAGACTGTGCCAATTTCCACACATCGATATTGACTCCACCGAATATAATGTTTTTATGTACTCCCTTTATAGTCAGCGCTTGACACTAAGCGACTAACACGTGCTCCTAGTAATGGCAAATAATTGCGTTTTTGAAAATGAGTCTCAATAGAAACGTGTCTTTAATTTGGCATCGTGTTATTTAACAAAACGGAACTTAGTTGCCATAATTTATACCACTTAACCCTACCCTGGGTGCTCGGGCACCCAGCTTAATATTTAAAGTGTTGTCATATATTGAAATTTGTATAGAGCATCAAATTAAAATGTGCCCTAAATGTATATAAAACTAATTTTGTTCTTTGTTTTCTTTAAAGTTCTATCATAAATAAATAATAAATACATGAATATAAAAAAATGAATTTTGCAACTTGTTTTCCTAAATTTATAACTCATGTGAAAACTGGGTGCTCGAGTACCCAGGGTAGGAAAAGTCAATATAAAATATGGGTAGGGTTCTAGGGTTAAGCTATGCTGAATGTAATCTTAAGTTTCATGTAAATTGATTGTGCAGATACTTTAATTTGCTTGCTGTTTGAAATATTAAATTTTTATTACAGTTTATATAATCTCTTTTATTAATCTCTCAACCTGCAACACACTCTTCTTACTATTTACTATAAATAGTTCTCTCGTATAACTTACTTTAAAGTATTATTACAACATATAAGCATTTAGTAAGAGAAGATAACCGTCTGTGTACTTTTTTGGTACATTTTTAGATATCAAAAGCAATTTTCATACAAAAATGTTGTATGGAATATTGTAAGGAGAACACATCTGCTTTCAGTTAAAATTCTAGGAATAGCCAAATAAAGTTGAGATTGAAATATATACTCAAATACCAAGCTAAGCATTTACCAGCCTATTTCTTCCTCTGAAAGAAAAACAAGCAAACCATGCCGTTACACTAACTCGCATTAATACATGTAACGCGTTTAAGCATCAACTGTCAAAAAACGTACGTGTTCCGCAGACAATGTATTAACCACACAAGTCATTGTGTGACACAAATTCATCTATTTTGAACATTTTTTCTGTTTTTTTACGTTCAAATAATTTACATTCTCAGTATTTAAAAACATATTAATTTTATGGACTTCTGCAAAATAAATTAACATAAAAAGTCTTTTCAATTTTCATGCATAAAAATGTTAAATTTTATGAGTTCTTATGTTCATAAAAATAATATTTCCATTTTAATTCTTTATTAATTTGTTGAAAACGGCAATAAAAAAAATATGTTACGGAGAAAAACAGAAGCATTGTAATACAACGCATACACAAATTATTGAGACCTCCTTGATATGGTAAAAAAATGCTGTACAACTTACTTACTTACTTAATTGGCCATAACAACCCGTTTATCGGATTTCGGCCTGCCGCAACACATCCTTCCAGGCGCCTCTGCTTCGTGCGTGCCTACGCCAGTTGGTCACACCAATCGATGACAGGGCTTCCTCGATTTGGTCCTTCCAACGGATGCAAGGTCGTCCTCTTCGCCGACTTCCGCAAATTCCCGCATCAAATACCCGTCTTGCCGGCGCATCCTCCTCCATTCGAACCACATGGCCGAGCCAGCGCAGCCGCTGGATATTAATACGCTGTACAACGTCCATGTCGTTGAGGAGCTCATACAGCTCACTGTTGTATCGGATACGGAAATCATCGCCAACTCGCACTGGACCGAAGATCTTGCGCAGTACTTTTCTCTCGAACACTCTCAAGGCCGCTGCATCTGTACTTAATAGGGTCCATGCCTCTGCGCCATAAAGAAGCACGGGGAGGATGAGTGTCTTGTAGAGTGTTAGTTTTGTCGCACGAGAGAGGTCTCTGCTACTCAATTGCCTATTGAGACCATAGTAGCACCTGTTGGCAAGAGTGATCCTGCGCTTGATCTCCAGACTGACATCATTTCTGGTGGTAACGGCGGAGCCAAGATAAATGAATTCCTTGACCGTATCAAAAGTATAGTTATCGGCCGTAATCTGAGAATCAATACGCCGCGCGTCTCGACTCGTCGATAACATATACTTTGGTTTGCCCTCATTTACTACTGTTTAATGCTGTACAAAGTATCTGAAATTTTTTTCGGATTTCTGAAAGTGTATAACACCACACTATTAAGTAAAATTCGAGCACTAAATATATACTCTACAAATAAATGCTCGTAAAACTAAGTTTAGTGTCATTTACTTTGTTTTTACTTCAATTAAAAGTACCTTAGAACATTCAAATATAGCACTTGAGATACACTGAGCGCCATAAGTGAGTCAACACTTTTTATTAATTTTATTTATTTATTTATTATTAGTCATAGCACAACAAGATAATAATCTTATAAATGAAAGTGTTATGGGAGTACATCAAAGAAAGAAAATAATAACGAATTACATATGTAATGAAATGTTTGAAATAATGTAGAAATAAAAATGAATAAGAACGTGTTAAAATCACGGGAAATAGCAATCGATACAAAAAAGGATAAAAAAATGAATATGTGTAAAAAATAAATTAGGAAAACTACAAAGAACATTATATACAAATATAAAGAAATATGCAAACAAAGTAAAAATATATACATATACTAAGATACAATGAAATTTAAAGATATATTAATTGAAAAAATTAAACATTAAAAATAATAATCAAAAAAAATCAAGATATGCTAAAAACTACTTGAACAGATTGTATAACTCCTTTTTGAACTTAACTGCATTGCCTATATTCTGAATATAATTACCTAATTATTAAGTAATCCAAAGACTGATGGTGTATAAAAAAACTGTCGTTGTGACAAAAGAGTCCTATGTCTGTGTTGGATAATTTTCATACCGCGGTTGGATTTAGCAAATGTAATCCTACTAAATAAGTATATTGGATGTTTTAGAGTAATAATCTTATGGAGGAGAATAAGGCATTTTATATTCAATAGATTATCAAAATTAACTCCGAATATCTGGTAAGAAAATTGTGATATATGGTCTCGACGTCCCTTAATAAATACATATCTGGCTATATTATTATAAGCCGGGTTGAGTTTCCACTTATCATCAGTATCACAGTTCGCGAAAATTTCAGATCCGTATAAAAGGACAGGAATAAAATACGTTTTAGCCAGTTGCAGGCGTATGGCAAAAGGAGTCGAGTCTATAACATCCCATAAGTTCCTAAGCAAGTAGTATGTTTATGCCGCTTCTGGCTCAATCCCTCCATACGAATTTGGGATCATGCCTACGCTACAGTCGGTAGTTTAAGTTAGTTGATAGGTTTGTAACATGTAGATTGGACGGACAGAATGAGTGTGTGTGTGTGTGTGTATGTCATTTTTAAAGTGTGTAGGTTCGTCTCGAGTCTGAGTTCATGATTCCGATGATCCGCGAGTGCGTGATGTAGGGTACCGTAAACTCATGTTGTTGACTTGTGCAATGTTATGCTTTTGTTTATTTTATTTTTTAATGTAAACAAATTTTAAAATGCTTGACTCATATTACAGTTTTTAATGTAAACAAATTTTAAAACGCTGACTCAAGAATTATGCAGCTGTGTGCACGTCTACATCGTATACCCAAATAGAAACATGTTATGCATGTGCATTTTATTTGTGTTAATATGAGTATATATGAGTGTGTGCACGTGTATAAGATCAATAAGAACATTTTTTAATGTAAACAAATACAAAATTTTAGGATGTGGTTATGTTTAATTAATTTTTTTTTGTATAATTCAATGCGATATATTTCCGTTATGTGTGGTCCTTTTCTTGTTGACAAATGTGGGATAACGACATATTGCTGCTGTAAACAATAGCAGCGCTTTGTTCTAAATAATAATAGCGCGACTCCTTATCATTTCTTACTCTTAAGCATAAGATCAATAAGAATATATTTTAATGTAAACAAATTTTAAAACGCTTGACTCATATTACAGTTTTTAATGTAAACAAATACAGAATTTTGGGATGTCGTTATGTTTAATTAATTTTTTTTTATGATTTAATGCGATATATTTCCGTTATGTGTGGTCCTTTTCTTGTAGACAAATGTCGGATAACGACATATTGTTGCTGTAAATAATAACAGCGCGACTCCTTATGATTTCTTATTCTTAAGCATACGATCAATAAGAATATTTTTTTTTTAATGTAAACAAATTTTAAAACGCTGACTCAAGAATTATGCAGCTGTGTGCACGTTTACATCGTATACCTAAACATGATTGTGCATGTTCATTTTATTTATGTTAGTATGAGTATATATGAATGTGTGCATGTTTCCTCATCTACATCCCAGAGTATAAATTGATTTGTTATCAGGATTTAGAAGTCATTCTCGTGTTAGAAATTGATAGCAAGTTATATTTTCAAGTGCAAAATTTAAAAAGAAAAAATGTCCGGATTTATTTGTGAAGTTTGTAAAAAAGTATTCACTCTGAATACAAATTTAAGAAGACATCATAGATTGTATCATGATGGATCATCGACATCATTTAAATGTATACCTTGCAATAAGTATTTCTCAAACCAACTGAATTATCAACAACACATCTTACAACATTCAAAGATTGGAGATGGAGGAGAAACTATTAAGACTGTTAATTGTACGGACTGCAATCAACATATTCCAAAGACAAATTGGCATCAACATATTAGAACAAATGCTCATAAACTTAATTGTGCTAACAAAATTCGAAATGATGACAATGGTGTTGATATTGATGACGATGAAATAAAATGCGTTAGATCAGTGTTTAATAATCGAATCATTACATATCTGATTGAAAATAATATGGAAACGAATTTAATACCTGAGAACTTTTTATCGGGAATTAAATTCAAAGTGGTTAAGCTGTTAAGTGATGTGATTCAGAAACATGATAATATAAAATTCAATCTGGAGATTTTTTGTGAATACATGCTGGTAAAAGAAGAGGAGGATTCATGTTATATTGAAGTAAAATCGCATCAAACTAAAATGGTTATAATTAATCTCTCATCATCAACTACAGACGATCTCCTCAATATTTACAAAACACAATGCGATGTTATTGTTAAAAAAATGAGCGAATTCCAGGAACGTGATAGCGGATGGACATTAATACAAATATTACGGATAGAAATTAACATAAATAAATATCAGTGTCTAAAAGGTTCGCAGTATATTCCTCTACCAACACCAATACAAAAGAAACATGCATGCATCAATGTTCAAAACAATGATCAATATTGTTTCAAGTGGGCTATTATATCAGCATTGTATCCGATTAATAACAATTTTAATAGAACCACATCATATAAAATTAATAACATTAGTGATGATATTATCACGTTGGAAAATGGTATTGCTTTAAATTTTGAATATTTGACTTTTCCACTACCAACGAATAAAATTAAAGATTTTAAAATGAAAAATCCCGATATTAGCGTGAACTTGTTTGGGTTGAATGATAACAATGATATAGTCGGACCCTACTATTCCAGTATAAATGAAAAGGCTAAGCACGTTAATTTGTTATTACTAGAAGATGGTGAGAGATTCCATTACGTATGGATTAAAAATATTTCAAGGTAAATCAATAATAATTTTATGTTAAATAAAAAGATGATATTAATATAAAATTGTTTCACTTTTCATTTAATTACAGATTAATAAACAGTCAATTAACAAAACATAAACATAAGATACATGTATGTAACACTTGTTTAATACATTTTCATAGTGAAACGGCGCTGATCAAACACAAAGATGAGTGTAACAAAATTGTAACCAGACTACCCTCTATAGATAATAATATCGTAAGTTTTAAAAATTTCAAAAAGCAAATGGATGTACCTTTTGTAGTCTACGCTGATTTTGAATGTATTCTAGAGACAATTAATATTCAAAATTCAGCTAATGTTAATTCAATACAAAAACATATTCCATTTGCTTATAGTTATTACATCAAATGTTCATTTAACAGTAGTTTAGATAAATTTAACATATACAGTGGTGATGATGCACCAAAACATTTCTTCGTAAATTTAGTTAAAGATTGTAAAGATTTATATGTGAATTATTTAAGTATCGTAAAACCAATGAATACCTTAACACCTTCTCAACAGATTAGACAGAAAGAGGATACAATTTGCCACATTTGTAAACAAATTTTATCTCCTGTAGATCGAGGAGCCGATCATTGTCACTTAACAGGTGAATATAGAGGACCGGCACATAACAAATGTAATTTAGAGTATCAAATAGCAAATTTTATTCCTATATTCTTTCATAATCTTTCATCATATGATTGTCATTTGTTCGTAAGAGAACTTTCTTCTATTGAAGGTGATATAAATGTAATTCCCTTAAACAAAGAACTATATGTATCTATATCGAAAAAGATTAATGTAGATGAAAAAAATACTATAGAACTACGTTTTCTAGATTCTTGTCGGTTTATGCAATCAAGTTTGGAAAAACTAGCTGGATATTTGTCAGATAATGATCTGTTGACAGTAAAATCAAGTTATCAAACTCCCAATGAATTTAGTTTAATGAAACGTAAAGGTGTCTTTCCATATGACTATCTAGATTCAGTCAACCGTCTTGAAGAAACAGGACTACCACCCCGATCATGTTTCTTTAATAAACTTACTAATGAGTCGTGTAGCGTAGATGATTATGAACACGTGAAAAAGTTTGGAATACATTCAAATGTAAGAAACTTTTAGATTATCTTCTATTATATTTAAAAGTTGATGTCCTATTGCTTTGTGATGTATTTGAAAATTTCCGCAAGGTTTGCAAAAACATTTACAATTTAGACCCCTGTCAATATTATACTACACCAGGTTTATCCTGGGATGCAATGTTGAAAACAACTGAAATTGAGTTGGAATTATTGACAGATATCAACATGTACAATTTCGTTATGAAGGGTATTAGGGGAGGTATTGTTCAATGCAGTAAGCGACATGTGACCGCTAATAATAAATACGTTAGTGACTATGATTCAACAAAAGAATCAAATTATCTAATGTATTTAGATGTAAATAATTTATATGGTTATGCAATGTCTCAATATCTCCCCTATAAAAATTTTAAATGGCTTGACAACTGTAACGACTTCAATGTAACTACTATAGAAGAAGATTCAGAATTTGGTTATATTTTAGAAGTGGATTTGGAATATCCAACTGTATTGCACGATCACCATAGTGATTTTCCATTCTGTGCTGAAAATAAGAAAATTGAGAATATGAAACATAGAAAATTAATAACAGACTTAAATGACAAAAAGAATTACATAATACATTACCGCAATCTTCAGCAATGCATTCAACATGGTTTAATTTTGAAGAAAATTCATAGAATTCTGCAATTTAATCAATCGAATTGGTTAAAAAAATATATTGATGTAAATAACCATCATAGAACATTGGCTAAAAACACATTTGAACAAAACTTTTTCAAATTACTCAATAATGCAGTCTATGGTAAGACTATGGAAAATGTGGATAAGAGAAAAGACATCAAAATAGTAATGGGATGGGAAAATAGAAGAAAACGATTAGGAGCCAGATCACTAATTGCGAAACCAAATTTTCATAGTTGTATTGAAATTACTGAAGAAATGGTTGCCGTTGAAATGAGTAGAGTGAAAACGGAATATAATAAACCCATTTATATTGGTTTTTCAGTTCTAGAATTATCAAAATGGAAAATGTATAATTTTCATTACGATTATATGAAGACAAAATATCTTAATAATATTAATCTCTGTTATATGGATACCGATTCATTTATATATGATGTGAAAACAAATGATATGTATGATGATATTAGAAATGATATTCCAACACATTTCGATACATCTGCTTATTCAAAAGACAATCCATATAATTTCCCCTTGATGAATAAAAAAGTATTGGGTATGATGAAAGATGAATGTAATGGAAAAGTTATTAGGGAATTCATTGGTTTGCGAGCTAAAATGTATTCCGTCAAAATAGATAGAGTAGACAAAGAAATTAAAAAAATTAAAGGCGTTAAAAATAGTGTAACATCTAGGCTAAGTATTAATGATTTTAGAAAATGTCTACTAGAGAAAAAGCTGTATCATGATTCTATGTATGTGTTTAGATCTAAGATTCATCAAGTATACACACAATATATAAGTAAATTAACTTTAAGTTATTTAGACGATAAGAGATGTATATGTGAAAATAATATTGACACTTACGCCTGGGGACATTATAAAATAAATTCTCCATCAACATCATCATCATCAAATTTAAATTCATATAGAGAATTTATGCAAGACGATAATGATCAAATGTTTTTAAATTTAAATTCATATGGAGAATTTATGAAAGACGATGATGATGAAATGTTTTTAAATTTAAATATATAGATTAAGTAGTTCATAAGAAATGTAATGTATAAATAATATGAATTAATAAATAAAGAATATATTATATGTATATAAATAAAACAATTTTTTTATTTCATTTCAATTTATATTTATTGAATAAAAATTTTAAACACAAGTGCCCACAATTAAATGTATTAAATTTTTGTTTTCGTTCATAATTATATTCAATGGGAAATTTTAAGTAGTTGACAATCTCAAGTGGTGGTTGTAAGTCTCGAAAGCTATCAAAATATTCTTTATAGTTGTGGTTTTTATAATATGCTACCCAATGTGTTCCCATACCTTTTGAATCATCTAAATTAACAATGCCGCATTCTTGTTTGAGTGGTTTTTTAGGTAAAGAATCACGCATGAAAACACCTCTAAAGTATTTAAGATGTTTTCCATATTTATTCAAATCCAAATCTGTTAGCGAACGATTGGGTAGGTTATCTAGTAGTTTTTTGGAGCTGGACTATAGTAGAGACCATATCCAGTTTTATATGGTTTGAGATATACCCCTTTACCCATTGCAATTGATTCCATATATCTATTGTGACGGTTAGCTTCCGCCAATTGTTCTTTTCCATTTTTTATAGCATTTACTGCTTTGGCAATAGCGGATCCTCCACTTGCTAAACCACCAAGCGCTGACAATGCCGCTAGTACGGGAATAAGTGGAAGAAATCCTCCAATTTTCGGTACAGGTATAACTCTCGGTATTATAATGTCTGCTCGCTTTTTCCCTTTAAAATTTGAATGAATAGCCTTTTGTGCTATTTTAACAGCATCATTTATATCAAGGGGTTTCTGTTCTTTCAATTGTTTCAAAGTTTTTCTCACAGTAGCAGTGAATAATTTCTTATTACATTTATTCATATTTCCTTTTCTCGTTCTTTTTCAATTCTTTCTTTTCTTATGTCTCTGCTCCTTCATACCTAATCCAAATTTCACTTTAGCTTTCATAGTGTTTGTCACAAACCACGCGTCAGCACGTTCTTTAATATCACTATCTTTAGATTTAACTCGTTGCCAGGCTTTTTCAGCTAATATTTGATCTGCTTGATGTCTTGTGTCTATACCTTTTGATTGTGAATATGCAATATCTTGCTCTTTACAAGCTGCGTCTAACAAATTTATACCCTTATCTCCTCTTGCTAAACGTTTTTCAAGTTTTGTACCAGGTCCACAAAACTGATAACCAGGCAAATGTAATTCAACAGGTAATTTATTTATTAAGTTGTTTACAAGTCCTCTTCTCATCTTACACTGACTGGGTTTTTGTTTTGATTGTAGATTATAACCCTTTTTTCGTTAGTTTTATACCTCTCGCAAAAATATCTGAAATCAAGACGATTTCCTATATATACACCAATTTATACGATCACTGTTTCAGTATGTCAGTCAACATGAAGCTAGTTAAACAAGCAAAGCAAATTATTATAAGAAATATTGATGAATTATCTCAATCAAGAGATAAAACAGTTGTACACAATACATTATTACCGAATTCGATTCGTGCATTAATAGTGGGACCATCGAATTGTGGTAAAACTAATGTAATGATAAGTCTAATTGAAAGTCCTAACGGATTGAGATTTAAAAACATCTATTTATACTCGAAATCATTATATCAACAAAAATATTACTATCTAAGAAAATTAATTAAACCGATAAAAGAAATTAATCTATTTACGTTTTCGGAAAATGAAGAAGTTCTAAGTCCAACAAAAGCATATCCACATTCTATAATAATATTCGATGATGTTATTTGTGAGAGACAAAATAGTATAAGAGACTACTTCTGTATGGGAAGACATAAATTTATTGATTGCTTTTACCTGTGTCAAACATATACTAAAATTCCAAAACATCTAATACGTGATAATGCAAATATGATTATAATATTTAAGCAGGATGAAATGAATTTAAAACATATATATAATGATCATGTTATTGGCGATATGACTTTTAAACAATTTGTTGAACTTTGCAGTGAGTGTTGGAAAGATAAATATGGATTTCTTGTTGTAAGCAAGGATGATTTAATAAATAAAGGACGTTATCGAAAAGGATTTGATAGTTTCATACAACTATGATATGTTATTTGATATTAGATAGCAAGCAGATCGTAACCAGATATAAAGCAGATCGTAACCAGATATAAAGCAGTTCGTGAGCAGATAGCAAGCAGATCATAACCAGATAGCAAGCAGATCGCAACCAGATATAAAGCAGATCGTGAGCAGATAGCAAGTAGATCATAACCAGATTAAATCAAATAAAAAAAATTATTATAATGTCTAAAAATGAACATAATAAAATGTTAGAAGATCTTGTGAAGACAAGAGCTGTTCTAAAGGAAAAGTTAAAAAATATTAAACTGAATCAAATAGATAGAGTTAATTTATTAGAAGATACCTTTCAACCAATAACAAAACCACTTAAAAAAATCATCGGAAAACTTGAAGATAAACATAAGGATATGTATATAGACAACACTTTTGGTGGCGAGGATGATAATGATGATGTAAATGGTGATAATAAAATCATCGCAAAACTTGAACATAAGCATAAGGATGTAGACAACACTATTGATGATGATGATGATTATTATAACGTAAATGGTGTTAGTGACGATTTTCAATATGGAAATAGGTCAACTGATGATAATGATGATGAACAAAACTATAACCATAATAGACCTGTGTCAAGTACATATATCAAAAAATTGAAAAGAAAACAAAGTTTAAAGCTAACGAAAGACTCTCCATTATTTGAAAATATTCAATTACTTATTAATAATAAGCAATTGGATAAAATTTATGGTCTTAATCAAGATGAATACGGAAATTGGAGATATGGCAAGGAAAAATTAATATTTAATAGAGATAATACTATGCGGATAGGAAATATGAAATTGAAAATGACACCTGGATTATTTGAACTAGTATTTCATACAAAACCTCTCCAGTATACTAAAAATGATTTAAAGAAATATAAAGAGATTTTAATTCATACCAATGCACATAGACGTCGTTATGAATCTAAGGAACAAGTGAAAGGAACACGAGCCTTCAAATATGTACGAATAATTAAACATTTATTCAAAACAACAACAAAAATTTCAACAAAAGGCAGTGGATTATTGCTAAAATCACTAGATAATCGGAAATCAAACTATATATATTGGGATGATCCTAATGAATTAGTTGACAGACTACGTTTACTTCTCTCATCGGAAGGTGCTGGTCACAACAATCATCAAAACGAAATAATCTCTATTATCGAAGAACTTAAAGAATCTAACATAATTTATTAGAAGAGTGAAAGAGATGTCTTATATTAATAAATTTGGAGAAAGTTTTAATAAATATAATTATAAAAACAAAAATATTGTAATCAAAAAATATATAACACAAATATATGATGATCTAGTTGATCAAATAAACAATTTAAAAAGTGAGATTGAAAATGTTTATCTAAAGCATGACAATGAAATGAAAGTATTCGAAGATAATATTAATACTTCAATTATACACAATCAAGAAATAATGAGTAATGATGTTAAAAATAAAATTAGCGAACAATCTGTAAAAATTGAGAAAATAAAAGACTATATGGAGAAACTTGAAAAAGCTCTTGATAACTATGTTGAGAAGGCAATAATAGATTCTAAGCAGGAAAACTATAATGGAAATATTGAATACAGAAATAAAATTACAGAGAAATTCAATAAAATTGAAAGTGAAATGAAAGTGTTTAACGAAGCATTCAAGAAAATTGAAATTGAAGTTTTAAAGAGAATTAATATCTATAATCAAAGGTTAAATCATATTGAAGAATATCTATTCAAAACATTCACTCAAAGGAAAAACTAAAAATCGAATAAAATATACTTACACACACACACACACATACATATACATATAAATAATATGGATTTGAATGCAGACAAAAGACAAATAGTAGAAGAATTACACAAACAAGCTAGAAAAAATTTCAAAAGAAGACGAGTTGTAGTGAAGGGAATTGATGATTTATGGCAAGCTGATCTAGTAGAAATGGGAAGCTATGAAACATATAATAATGGATATCGTTATCTTCTAACAGTTATAGATACTTTTTCAAAAAAAGCCTGGGCTGTTGCCGTTAAAAATAAAGGTGCACAGAACGTAACGGCTGCTATGAAAAGTGTATTCGATACATCAAAGCGAAAACCGAAAAACCTGCAAACCGATGATGGTAGAGAGTTCTTTAATAATCAATTCCAACATTTAATGCAATCTCATAAAATTAATCACTATTCAACATATAGTTCTTTGAAAGCATCAATAGTTGAACGATTTAATAGAACATTGAAAGGGATGATGTGGAAAGAGTTTAGCTTTCAAGGAACTTACAAATGGATAAACATATATCAAGAACTAATAGATAAATATAATAATACACTTCATAGAACAATTAAAATGACACCAAATGAAGTGAACTCTTTCAATGAAAAAACTCTTTTGGATACCGTATACAATAACTTAAAGGTTTTTAGGAGACCTAAGTTTAAAATTGGTGATCATGTTCGTATAAGCAAATATAAACATGTATTTGAAAAAGGATATACACCAAATTGGACTACAGAAATCTTCAAAATCAAAAATATAAGGAATACAAATCCCAATACTTACATTTTAGAAGACTATTGTGGTAGTGAAATTAAAGGTGGATTTTATGAATATGAACTTTTGAAAACAAAATACACTCAAACATATTTAGTTGAAAAAGTATTAAAGAGGAGAGGAAATATGTTGTATGTTAAATGGTTGGGATTTTCATCAACTCACAATTCTTGGATAAATTCAAATAATACTTCAGCAGCGTCATCAATATCATTATAAAAACACTGTAATATTTGAAAATTATTCATTCTCAAGGTATACGTTAAGATGTCCATAACATTAACTCTGAACGGAAATACATCAAAACTAGTTGCTGACTATTTTCCACCCATTGTGCTTGAATCAAATTATGTTTGCGGTCTAATAAGTTTTGATACATATCACTCAATTCCGAATATTGATTATGAGAACAATTTGTTTCATATTCGTAACCATATTATAGAAATTCCTGTGGGATCATATGAATTTTCAGACTTAGCTGATTTTCTATTTAGAAAATATAAAAAGTTGAATGTAAAAGGAAAACTTAATGTTCAATCAAATTATAACACACTACAAACCTACATAGAGAGCTCAATTGATACGATATTTTTCGATAAAGAGAGATCAATTGGAACACTACTTGGATTTAGTAAGAGAGTTCTAAAGCCTGGCGAAGAGCATAAATCAGACAAAACAATAGATATTACAAAAATAAACACTATTTTAATTGAGTGTAATATTGTCAGCGGATCCTATATAAATAACGTTTCTGCTCACACTCTACATCAATTTTCGCTTAACGTGAGTCCTGGCTATAAAATAACAGAAGCACCAGCAAACGTCATTTATTTACCAGTTAATGCTAGATCAATCAACACCATTGTTCTAAAAGTAACCGATCAGGACGGAAACCTTATTAATTTTCGCGGAGAAAAAATATCTATTAGATTACATTTGAAACCGCTGAAGGAATGATTATATTCAATAGTAAAAACAATTCCTACAACAACAACAACAATTTATTATCAGTATCGCAATCAAAAACGTTACACCCATCTCCAGCAATAAAAACAGCAACAAGATCTGAAGATTTTAAAAAATTATCACAAATAAAAAAAATACACAAAAACAGAGGACACAGAATCTCAGTAGACATAATCGTGAATATCTAAAACAACTTGGTTTCAAACTAAAACAAAAATGAGTATAATTAACATACTACAACAACCAAATTTTGATAATTCAATCATCAAGAAAGAATATCATAGTTATACATCATATCTACAATCATTTAAGAATAACGATGAAATTCGTATATCAATTCAAAACCAAGATTTGTTAGTTCTACCAAGTGAAAGTTTTCTATACATAGAAGGATTTGCAACAAAAGACGATTCTACAGTCTCTCCATCATTAAAACTCTTAAACAACTGTATGTCCTATCTGTTCGATGAAATTCGTTATGAGATAAATGGTGTAGAAATTGATCGTACACGTCATCTGGGTATAACAACGGATATTAAGAACTATATTTCATTAAATCAATTCGAAAGTGATGCATTAGTAAATGCAGGATGGTCACCAATCAATGAATCTGATCTTTCGCTCATTACTGGAGGTTTTAATTTTTGTGTTCCATTAAAAATGTTACTCGGATTTGCAGAAGATTACAATAAGATAATAGTTAATTCCAAACACGAATTAATTCTTCTCCGATCTAAAGATGATTCTCAAGTCTTTAAATCAAATATATCAAGTGAAAAATGTAAACTATCGATTTTAAATATAACATGGAAAGTACCACATGTTCAACTTGCTGATGCCTATAAACTGGAAATGTATAAAACTATCAACAGTCGTCGACCTTTGAACATATCGTTTAGAAGTTGGGATGTGTATTATTACCCCTCTCTTCCCGAAAGCAATACAATATTATGGAATGTTAAGCTTGCTCATGAAAATGAAAGACCTCGATTTCTGTTAATAGCATTTCGAAATAGCTCTAACAAATTTATACATTGTGATCTAACCGACGTTAAAGTTCATCTCAACTCAGAGTCGTATCCCTACGATGATTTAAATCTTAAATTTGATAGAAATCGGTTCGCTCTACTATATCATATGTATTCAAAATTTCAAGAAAGTTATTATTCACGCCCCTCGCAACCCTTACTAAAACGAGATAGTTTTAAGACAATTGCACCAATAATTGTTCTAGATGTAACACATCAAAATGAAGCCGTAAAAACTGGACCTATTGATATACGAATCGAATTGAAGACACAACAAAACATACCACTTAACACGTCTGCATATTGTTTAATTATACATGATAGAATGTTTGAATATGTACCTCTTACAAATGAAGTAAAGAAAATATTGTAAATGTATATGTAACTCTGAATATTTTATATGTTATATAAATAAAAAAGATATAAAAAAAAAATAAAAAATATTCTTTTAATTTCACAATATTACGAAATTTTAAAATTTGCGTAGGTATATAAAGAGTAAATTTGGTTTATTGTCTAACATTACTGTGTGTCCATCTTATCGTACAGAAGAGATTAAAATATAAATATCAACCTTAACATCTACTGTTTTCAGTACGATCCCGAACACGAGAGGGATATAGACACCGGTGCTGAAATAAATAACCCTAAAGACGAGAGGAGTTATTTTTTACGAGCGATTTTAAATCATATAAATAATAAAACCATCACCATAAAATGATTTTAAAGGATATATACAACTTTTTAAAATCATTCTCACACATAATTTCTGATGCAGATAAAACTAAACTGATCAACATACAAACACAACTGGAGTATGTAGACAACCTGAAAAGAATAAAAAATAGGCATGGTGAACATTTCGAGGATTGCGAATGGTCGAATGAAAACAGCACATGTGGTCCTGACACATGCCCCTGTACTTTTTATAAACATAGACTATATCAAGCTGAAAATGAAGTTAAAAATATAATTAATTTTTATAATCTTACTAAATGTAAAAATTGTGTTTTCAATAAATTGTAATTTTCAATAAATTCGAACGAAGAAATTATATAATAAATGAAGAAAAAAAACTTAACCACATCTGAATTCTTATTTTTAAAAATAATCACCCCATCGCTATAATAAAGAGATTAATTAAAACAAAATAGTTTTTTTTCTTATGTGTATTTTATTTCAGTTTTTTTTCTTTGTTATTTTGTACAATACAATACATATATCTATGGAACATAATAATAGTTAAATATTCGTTTATACAGATTGAAAAGTTTTTGCGTTATCATATATTTTTCATAAAATGTTTGACATCGACAAATGTCAAAAGATTCTGAGTAAATTTTTTCACAATAATACAAATGTATGACATTATTAATACATAAAAATGGATAACTTATTTTACTAATATTGTATAGCCTTAGTTCATTAATAGTATTTAAAAATAAATCAACATGTTGTTTATCAATTTGATTACTATGTCTATATAATATATCCTCTAACTCAGCTGATGTCACCATTTTTTCCCCTTCTTTAAAAAGTCAATAGCAGGTCGTGTTAGTGCGGGACGATGTACTCTGAACAGAGAGTAATGATTAACTAAACGATATTAACATATTTTTAAAATGGTTTGTAGTTAATGTTTTCAAATGTTTGGAATAGAGTTTTCTGTATTAAGAATTAACTTTACGAAATTTCTAAATAAAATGGTATTTTTTCCAGCACAAATTCGATCACAATTATAGTGATTTTCACAAGTATTTAGATTAGTATTAGATTTATATAAAGTTCTTATATTAGGACAGTTCAGTTCATTTAAATTAATTACACATATTTCTATTTCTCCTTTAAGAAGATCTATTAACCACTTAATTTTATCATTTCCTTTAACATATATGACAGAGTATAGTTGTTCCCTTTTTTTCAAAGTAGTTGTTAAGTAATCTATCACATCTTGTAGTGCAGAGTAACCTTTATTCCAATGTATGCCATGAAAATTGTTAAATAGCCAATTATTGACCTTAATATCCTTATTAGTTAGTTCTGAATGTTTTTCCAGCGTTGAATTGAGAAACGTTCGGATTTCAAAGTCTGATATTGAAACGCAGACTTCTTTTGCATGAAATTTATCCCCAATGAAAATTCCTTGCACATGAACAATTATAAATCTATTTTGCTGTTGCGGTTCTTGTTTTATAGATGTTGTCATACCCCTAATAAAACTGGAATAATAACAAATATTGCTTTAGAGTTTTATTTTTCTATTTGTATTCTTTATTTAAATTTCATACATTCCAAATTGTAAAGTATAATTAGTAATTCCTTGTTTAATTTTTTTAAAATAAAAATTGCCTTTACAGAGTTCTTCAATTTGATCTCCTGTCATCCTTAAATATTTTTGAGGGAGAAAGACTACATTTTTTTCTAACTCGAGCATTATCCTTTCCCCGAATTTAGTATTCACTCTATTACATTTAATGATTGGATTGATGTCATCTATAGGTATATCCTTTAAACATATTGCTTCCTTCTCCACAATCTCCACAAATGTAAACATGGTTGTTTAATTGTTGTTTGTGTATTTTGTTTACATTGTTTGTTGTTGCTTTTTTGCATTTTTGTTTGCTTGTTTATGCCTTGTTTTTTTTCCTGATGTTGTTGGTATATTTTTGTTCATTGTTCATTGTTGTTGTTGCTTTTGTTTATCATTTTGAGGTAAAACGATGTAACGCCATTTCCATTTTCGTAACAAAACTATATAATTGGTAATTGTATTCTAATCAATAAATAAATTTTAAACATTACTCGACCAAGATTCGTATCAGATGCTAGAAGAGCTTGCACAATCATTAGACATTACTTAACTAGCCATATCAAAGGGTTTAACAGTAGCGGGGAATTGGGTGCCACAGGAATTGGCATGGCATGCCTGAAATGCTCTTTGATTGTTTTAAAACGAAACATTTTTTACATCGAATTTTACTAAATTTTTTACTCCAGACGCAAGAAATCAGAATATACCTTAATTACTTACTTACTTAATTGGCCATTAATAACCCGATTAACGGGTTTCGGTTCACACCAATCGATGACGAGACTTCATTCGAACGATATATCCGAGCTGCTGGATGTTAATACGCTGCACAACGTCTATGTCGTTGAGGAGCTCATACAGCTCAGTGTTGGATCGAATGCGGAAATCATAGCCTACTCGCACTTGACCGAAGATCTTTTCTCTCAAATACTCTCAAGGCTGCTGCATCAGTGCTTAATAGAGTCTATGCCTCTGTGCCATAAAGAAACACGGGTAGGATGAGCGTCCTGTAGAGTATTAGTTTTTCACGAGGTCTCTGTCACTCAATTGTCTATTGAGACCATAGTAGCACCTGTTGGCAAGAGTGATACTGTGCTTGATATCCAGACTGACATAATTTTTGGTGGTAACGGCGGAGCTAGGATAAATAAATTCCTTGACTATATCGAAAATATAGTTATCGGCCGTTATCTGAGATCCAATACGCTGCACGTCTCTACTTGTAGATAAAATATACCTCGTTTCACCCTCATTTACTGCCAGTAAACTCCCGTTCATTAGCATTAAAGGCAGTAGTAACATCTCGCTTGGTACGCCCTATGATGTCAATGTCATCAGCGTACGCAAGCAACTGAACGCGTTTCTGAAAAACAGTGCCATTGGGATGCACTCCTGCAGAACACACTCAATGACGAATTTGAGGTCGAATGACAAGGGATCGCCTTGTCTAAAACCTCACACGATATCAAAAGGTTCGGAGAGGTGCATTCCTACCTTGACGGAGCTGCAGGAATTCCTCAACGTCATTCTGTGTAGCCCTATCAGCTTCGCAGGTATACCGAGCTCAAATATAGGCTGCCTTATAGTAGACAAAAAAATGTGGTGTGTGAACCCAGATACAAATTAGCGAAGTCTCTTATTAACCGCAAATCCGAATTCGATATTATACTCATGGCAGTTGTAATATACATCGCAAGTTGCAAGCCTTTTGAATCCTTGTCCTATCCATCGGATTTCCTGTATGGCAGTGATGTCAGCCTTACATTTCATGAGGGCATCCGCCTACCCTGTGAAGGGTGCGGACGTTCCATATGCATATACGTTGAACATTGTCCTTAAAACGTCTGCCGTGGTCGTCAACTTTTGAGGGGATCTTTTTGGAGGCTTGGTGGATTGTGGTGGATTCCAAGCCCTACGCACAACCCAAATTTAACGTCCAGGGGATTGGACTTCGCTGCACGCATTAGTTAACATTTAGCGGGTGCTAGTATGTTATCCAAGAGGGGCCACGTGCAGGCTGCTTGTCAACTTGACAACAGAAAGACAAGGATTGTCCTGGATGTCGCCACGTTAACCACAGTCAGAAACTTTACATTGTTTGCAAGCATCCCATCAAAATATACCACCAAGTAGAATATCCATTGCGCCAAGGTACAACAATCAATTCTTTGAAAAAAACCTTGAATATGAAATTAGACCCACCGTTTCCCATCAAGACAACGCTCATGACTTAGTGTGGCGTTCAAAGACTATTTTGAAAACAGTGGATGGGATATTCTACCTGACTTGCTGTATAACAAAGGCCTTTCCCTTTAGACTAACATTTGTTTGGTTCAATGCAGAGCGTTCTAACTGGCATGCGTTTCACTTCAGAGCAAAGTATTAAAATTGCAACTTTCTTCTTTTGATTATTTTTTTATTGTTTTTTTTCATTTTCTTTTTTTTTCCTTGAATTAAATACTGATGTTACTTTTATGCTTCGAATGCATGTTTTTTCTCTGATAAGAATTACTTTTAATATGATATATGATACGTCAGGATTATATTTTTCCATTTTTAAGATTTGTTTGAATGATACACTCAATAAATGTAAGACAATTTAATTAATTCGATTCATATTAGAATCCAATATTGTGTTCATACTAACCGAATTTCTGAGAGTGTACACGCCATAGTACCCGTAAAATTCTTAAAAACAAATAGAACAAGAAAAAAACTCGTACGCTTTTGCATGTTTTACCAGGACAGCAGAGACAGTAAAGTATGTTGTAAAACATGCCACATTTTTTATTTCATTTGTCATTAGCAAATATTGCAAAATAATAAAGAAAAAGTGTTTCAAACATTAAAGCTTAATAGTAACTAATGTTGTTGTAGTAGTTAGACAAACTTATGTAAAACAAGCCTTTTATGTTTGTATGTTTGTACTTTGATATGAAAAGGAATATTTTCAAAAACATTTTTTTATTTTCGTTGGATTAATGAACTTTTTGTATTTCATTGCACGATTTAAAATTCATTTATTACAGCATTTGCAGCATCTATGTGTGGTTAAATAATTTACGACAACTGGAATGCTTAGTTCTGATCGCAACTGAACTTGAAGGAAAATAATGCGCTTCTCGAGATGTGATAATTTTTGCAACTAATTAGGCGTAGAATGTAGAATTTTTGGAAGAAATGGTAAGGAGCAGACACTCACTTCTTGAACACTTCATGAACTATTTTTATGTATATTTTGTGGTACAAATAAAGCATTCATGTGTTTCTTTATATTTAATTTTTTTAGATTGTTACAAAAAAAATGGTGAACGCAGCAGAGTCTAGCAATATTGCACGTACTCTCTTGTCTCCAAAGAGATTAAGCCACCTCGTAAAACCAGTATAGAAATTCCGAATTAACCAAGGCGATCGAAATGCCAATACCCTGTAATATGCCTGAGATTGCGAGCGCCGTACCGGCACTGGACAGAACGTCAGCAATGTAATTTCCAAGATCCCATATAAGAGTTACCTCGCTAATTTCTCGGAGAAATCCTTGGCAATTATGGATAAGGACGGACGTTGCAACTACATTTATTAGTGACTGGATCGCAGCCTGGTTGTCTGAGTAAATCAATAGATTTTCAGGGAAAATTCTGCTACGAAAACAATGCTTTGCAAACTATGCAGTGCTCTGGCATCCTATAAGAAAGTTTAATATTGGAAGCCTTAATAAAAACAGCACACCCCATTTTTGAGCTATCATTGTAGACTTCAAGACTCTCATCGGGAACCTTCGAATCCTCTGACCGTAAATCCTTAGTTGGAATTCTAAAATCGAATGTTCAGAAAGTTATAAGGAATCATATAATCGAGCCTTAAATAGTAATGTCTTCCGAGAATAGCAACAAGTCCAGTTGTGCCGGGATTTGACTGCATTGAGCCTCACTGCCATCAGCTCAGCCCTCTGTCTTAATAAGAGAGTGATGGGAAATCTATTGACTTGGATTCTTCTGCATATTCTGATGGACAGCGGTTATGTTACCACATTAAGGCGATCGTGTGTTTCATGCCAAAGCGTTTACTTGACCACATAGACTTTACATTGATATTGGAATATCAACAATAACAAGCAAGTAATACAATTAAAATCGATCAAATTAGACTGTTAAGTTCCTTACACTATTACTCCTACATGACCTTATGAAGTAACTATTTTTCTAAAGAGACAAACTTCTTGTTTGTCGTTTTTGATTATTGATTATGCTAAAGAGTATAAAAGGGCGCCTAATGAGAGGTTAAGACGGTTTACTGTGTAGTGCGCTGCAAAGGAAGCTCCAACAAATTTGGGAGTCTTGGATTGGTGTTAGTATAATCGCGGGTTGTATTATTTACATTACTTGTAAAAGAAATCATTAGAAGTTTTTGAAAATTTTCGTCCCTTGAATATCCTGCTTTTTATTTATCGAATCAATCCATATTGCATGCCTGAATTGTTTGCTTTTTATCGTACATATTCGAAACTTCGTCTTACCATTCCTTGATGTCCTATAATAGATGAACAGTGTGAAAAATAAAGTATAGGGTGTTAAATTCTTTATAGAAAACATAGTCAACTTGGTTATCATATCTCTAAGGAGGTAACTGTGAATATAAATTCAATGGCAAATAATTTGAAACTTTTGCGTCATAATTTTCTTATCCACTTGCATTGCTTTTCCAATGGGTAATCGTTAAAAAAGTACAGAACCTCTTATAATAGTTCATCTGTGTGGTCAAGGAGAAAGTCATGCTTATAATAAAAGCACATTATTCTCTATTATAAGATCGAAATACTTAAATTGAAAAATAGTAGCAAAATTACTTACGAAATACTTAAATTGAAAAATAGTAGCAAAATTGGTAATTGTTTCTTAAAAGATGTTGTTTTCAATGCAAGACTTAGAATATGATTTACGATTACCGTTCAGATAGATTACCAGGCAGTGCATTTAATATTCTGCTGCTCAGCCAGCTCTAGTCCAAAATATAATCTGAAGTCCTAAAATTATAGACTAAACGCAAGAAGTTTATTGCGAATAACTGGACTCTACCCGAAACAGCAACAACAAAAACAATATTTCAAATACCTGATAGTTTTTCAATAACATTCATCAATCATTTCTAGAAAACAAAACAAAAAAAAGGGAAATGAAAGGAAATTTATTACATTAGAAGGCATCAATACCCGTCTAAAAATAAAGGAAAGAAAATAACAAACTGTTGCATCCCCACACATTTTACTATATCGTTACAAACGTTGAATAATGCACTGTTTATTCACAATGTGTAGAATAAAAATAGCACCAAAGGACTTTTCATCAAATAAGTTATTCCAATTGGTGACTTCACTAATATGAAGGCTTTTATTGCATACTTCCCATGACTAAGTTTGATGATTAAAAACCCAGCGAGCGAACATAAAAACATTAGATTATAGCATGCATTATAATGGAATTACCTTCTGTGTCTTGAACGTACGTCATTGCTTGACTATTACCGCATTCCGCTCTATTCTTCGGCTCTAAAAATAAATTTGTGTTTAGTTTAATTAAAATTCTTTGTTATTCGAACAATTCTGTGTGCCACTGTTCATAACTTGTTATTTTTCTTTGCACTCTTTTGCATAAACAATAACAATTATTTGAAAATTGTTCGACTGATCTTTGTAACGGAGATCTTAAAACCACGATTACTCTCTTCACATGCACCGCGTCTTCACAAAAGACTGACTGAACTGATGAATGTTCTTGAAAGCGAATGTTCGTGACATCGCCTTCTCGAAATCTCTATAAATGTAAACATCGTTGTTCCATTATTATTGTTTGTGTATTTTGTTTACATTTATTCTTGTAGTGATTGTTGTTGTATTTTTGTTTACTTGTTTACCATTTGTTTATTTTGGTGGTTGCTGTTATATTACGTAGTGCGATAATTTGTAAACAAGTTTATTGTTTTTGTAACTTTTGTTTATAAATTATTGTTAAACAATGTAAAAGCAAAACACCAGTATCTAGATTTTTCCATTTTCGTAACAATATTTTTTTCAACGTGTTAAAGATGGCGAATTTTGTACCAGAAAATGATTTTATTGATTTGAACAACAGTGCTGTATTAGTCCCTGTGACGGTTTAGAGATAACGATTTTGATGTGAGAAATAAAAACATGGAAGAAATTTTTGAAGACAAAAAAAAATTTTTTGATGTTGACAGTTTTGGTCAGGAACAAATGACAGAAATTTTAAATGGTACACAACAAACTATTTTCGATCTTTCCAAAGATACGACAAACATCCAGAAGTCTAGCAAATAGGTGCCACATGAATTGAATGCCATACAAATGGAGCACCGAAAACCATCTTTTGAAATTTGCCTTCAAAGACATGATAAAAAAAATCAGTGACAATGAAAAATCGATTTACTTTCAGAATCCTAAACAGGAAACATTATGTGTTAATCCAGGATAAATTGAAAACTATCTGAAGAATTATGGGTTTTTTAATTATAAGGATGTGATTACCTTTGACAAAAACGTCCAAATCTCTTCTTATTTATTTAGTCTAGGAAATGAATTGCGATGCATTTAATTTGGAAGGACTTGTTAGTACTTTGCTTCTATAAATGTTTATTTTTTCGAAAGTTAATGGTATTACATATTATAAAAATAATTTCCACATTGTCATAGAGATTATATTTATTCATTTACATTTATTTACTATTATGAAACACACATGCCTATAAATGAGAGAATTATTTATCCTTTAGACACGATTTACAACATCATTTGACATCATTAATTTTGTGGGTGTTAATTTTTATCCATGAGTGAAGTAACAACAATCCAAGGCGAGTCCAAACCACTGATGTGAGAAACTTTTAATGTGTCTGGCAAAAGCCTGTTGAGAGGCAGTTGCGGAAGAAAAATTTTTTTTTTTATTTCGTTTTGTTGGAGATGTCTGACCTCATGTCGAAGAAGCTAACAGCCTACCTACTATACTACGGCGATAATAAAAATAACAGTGACTGCTAAGGTCTCAAATGTCTCAAGTTAGCAACAGGATTATTTATTAAAATATCAATCAAAAAAAAAAAAAATAATATAAAATATAATATAAGGTCCACATAAATTCAAATTTTTATTAGCATTTTGATTTGCAATTACAGAAAATAACTTTTACTATTTCCCAACCTAATAAAATATTTTCGATAAGGCAATCACTCCTTATGCAATCACTCTTGGAAATTTTCTTTTTATCACAGTTTTATTTCAAAATATTTGTAATATTCATTTGATTTATACCCATACACGCAGTTAAGTTGTTAAAACGGCAATCATAGCCAACACAATGCAATCACTTTGCAAGGCAACATGTATTGGCATACAAAAACAGTTTGACTTACACGTTCAGTTAAAATTATATCGGACAACATCATTAACTCTATGCCACATGCGAAATTTCAAATTTACAAATTTTTTTGCGTGTATAAGTGTTTTAACTTGTATAACCGTATAAATCAACTTATAACGGCAATTTTAAACAATCTAAAAGACCTGGCATAATTTGAAACCAATTTTAAAAAAAATAAATAAATGGCCAAAGGTGTATAAATGAAATTTTTCATGGAATTTTAAAATTAAAAAGATAGAAAAAAAATTAAAAAAGAAAGAAAGAAGAAAAGGCGTAGGAATTAAAATTTTAAAAAACCTTTTTAAATGTAGTTTTCATTTTAATTTTCAGAAAAACAAAATTAGTTTTGACAGAAAATTAATGATTTCGTTTTTAATAAATATAAATACTGACGTGTAAAATGGTTTTAAAGAACCTAAAATACATACATATATCGAGTCTTACTACAGGGATTTCCAAGAAATTAATAATGGCTACCATTATAGAGCTACATCTGCCGAATTAGTTGTCATTTATTCAGTCTTATCTTAAGCATGTATAGATTTCAACAGTACGTGCAAATAATAAAATTGTTTTACCAAACATGATGTTGTATTCGCGCTCCAATTGTCCTATCGATAGGACACACCACTTATGTTGTGTGTGTCTGAAATGGGCTTCAGCCGTGTTTGGTAAGCCAACACAGTCCCTACTAGGCTACGGCGACTACAATATTTACACCCTAAATCTCAATTCGATACTTATCTTATCCATTCCATCATTTTTGCCTCTATTTCTTATTAAAATTAAAATAAAAAAACAAAATTAATGCCTTATTCAAAAAGGAAAAAATCCGAATTAATATAGAAAGGTTAATATGGATACAAAATCTTTTAGATTAGTAAGGTGGTTTGTATTTTTGTCAAAATGTTTAAAAGAGCTGCATATGCAAATAGGTGTATACATACATAATTGTTCATTACAATTCCCCAGTCAGGATTATGATCTAGCTTCCCAAGTGGATACAAAGTGTAGTGGGAATGTATGTTGCCGCGAAGTGTGGATTACTTACTTACTTAACTGGCCATTAACAACCCGATTAACGGATTTCTGCCTGCCATAAAACATCCTTCCTGGCGCCTCTGCTTCTTGCGCGCCTACATACATGCATAATTGGTCATTACAACCCTTCAGTCCGGATTACGACCTAGTTTCCCACACCACTTATGTTGTGTGTGTTAGTTTTATACATGAGTGGTGAGACCTACAGTTTAAAGTCGGCTCCGAATGACAGATTTTTGAGAAACTTTTCATGGCAATTTTATTTACTCTCAGAGTTTTTGCCAGAAATCTGCTGAGAGAAAGTCGACGAAGAAACTTTTTGTATTTTGTTTTGATGTCTGGCCTGGGGCTCGAACCATGGCTTTACGTCTAATAACAAAACACACTACACTACGGTGCCTACACATTCACTTAAAGTTCGGAAGCATTAAGAATTCGTAATAGTTATTAATTCTATGAAGTCAATAAACCTAATAGCACTGCTGCTAATCTGAAGATGTGATGTACCTACAAAAGTTCCCACAGACTTAATATTTTGGTACTAAGTACCAATAAGACTGCAAAAAAGTATTAAGGAAATCATTTGGCAGAACGTTTATGTAGTCGCTAAACCTCAAAAAAAGTCAACTGAAAAATCTGTTCATAAGTGAATGGCGGCAAATGTCTTTAGGAAACACTGAAAACATGAAGAAAAACTGGTACATTCAATTTCAAATGGATTAAATGGTATGCTTGACTTTAAGGGGTATTCTGCTAAATACTTTGCGTAGCGTTTTAATATATTGGGCCTTTGAATTTGAAATTTACTCTGAGTTCTTCAAGGGTATACCTTCACTTTTGCTGTAGAAAAATTTGGAGTCATCAGAAACTTATCGTTACTTTCCTTTTAGTTTTTAAAAAATATTAAAAATTTTTTGTTTTCTAATAAAATGAAAACAAATTATTAAAATACATATAAAAAACATTAATTAATTATAGATTTTATTGCTATAAACACAGTAAACGCAACGCACAATCTCTGAAAAATAGAATACATGGGTGTATGTACATATGTATATAGGAGCGATAGGCAACAAGCAAAGATATTTCTGTTTTTCTTTTAGGATAACTTCTATTTTTGTTCTCTACGATGAGAGTTTTAATGCTTAGAGTGAGAGCGTTTGTACTGGCATTGCGAGGATTGATGCTGTCAATACAATATCATGCATAAATAAATAGAGGTGTTAAAAACGCGGTGCATGAAATATATGGCAAAAAAATGTCTTAGTGGCAACTTTGGATTAAAGGATTACTGAACGGTTCAATTTTCAGCTGCAGCTTTTCATATAACTAGTGCGCATGCAGCATGCCTTATGCTACAATTGCAAAATTGCTCCGTTTACGACATTGCGTTTATTGTGTTTATTGCATATTGTTTTAAACTCGTGAAATTGCTACACTATATTGGGGTACCTAGACTTTTGCTGTTCATTGTACACACGTGTAGTTTAAAATTGTGAGTGTGGTATGGATTTCGCGAATAAGTATAAGGGAACTGAACTAATATAGCACAGTGGAATTTCGAATATAATGAAATCCGTTTGGCTATAAATCCCAGATTACGTTATAAAATTACCAAAATTTTTATTTAAATTAAATCCAAACTGTTTTATTTCCAATTGTTCATCCCTTCATTTAATTTCAAGATGCTCTCTATTTAACATTACTGCAAAACCATTTGTCTCCCTTTGCTGTATTTTTTCAATTACAATAAAATCTTGTTTTTGTTTTAGAATAAAATAAAATAATACTTCTAGTAAATTAAACAAAAACACTCGAGTATTTAAATAAATCCTATAAATAACATTCTTACTCACTTTATTAAATCCACAAAACGAACAATAAAATTAAATGAAATCTGTGGTCAGACATAGACAAACAAACACTTCTATTGCATTCCCAAAAAAAAAAGGAAAACTGCAATAGAGATAATAGAAAATTTTAATTAATTCTAGTTAAATAACTATAAGAATAAAAAGAAAATAATAGAAACTGAAAATGGCACTACAACAAGTATTGCAGCATAGATGCGGCACCGAAATATTTTTAAAAATTTCTTTGGCACTCTAAAATATACACATGAGGGTGGACAGCTTTAATGCAACGGGAAAAAAACTTAAAAAAGCGAACAGTAAGAATTGCAGAATAGGAATCTTAAATTTAAAGCAGTGGAGTACATGCAGAAGTGAGAATGGGCTACCATTTTAAAGGAAATAGAGTGTGAGTTGCAAAACATTTCCCACAATAACATTTTATTCAGTGATGTCCTTACTAAATAACTACACAGTTTAAATAATACAATAACATTTTATTCAGTGATGTCCTTACTAAATAACTACACAGTTTAAAAATCGAAAACTCTTTGCTTTAGATATAGTATTTCTGATAGTATTCTGCTATCGACGTAGTATAGTAAGTAGTTTGTTGGCTTATTAGACGTAAGACTAAGGTTCAAACTCCAGGTCAGACACCAAAACAAAAAAAAAAAAAAAATATTTCTTCGGCGACTTCCTTTCAGCAGATTTCTGGCAAAAACTCTGTGTTTCTCAAAAATCTGTCTTTCAGAATCGACTTTAAATTGTAGGTCCCGTCATTCCGTATTAAAGTAACACACACAACATGAGTGGTGTGAGAAGCTAGGCCGTAATCCTGACTATAGGGTTGTAATGGCCAATTCTACTCCGATTCAATACATGGCAATAAATTAGTAGTCGCCTTAGTCCAGTAGGTAGAGTGTTGCCTTATTAGACGTGAGAAAACGGTTCCAATCCCAGTTCAGACGTCTCCAATAAAAAGAAATAAAAGAAGAACGCTGTCTCTCAAAAAATTTCGGACAAAAACTCTGATGGTAAAATAAAATTGCCGTGAAAATGTTTCTCATAAATCTAACCTTTCCCTTTGGGGAAACGAACGCCGGGAACTATGTAAATTATTCATAAACTATTCATGGCATATACAGAGCTTAGAATTTCGTAGGCAAAGGTGGCCTGGTTGCTTCAGTTAAAATTTACATCCTTAAGTCACTGTGTAACAAGGTATACGCCTGCTATATTACTAAGACACTCATGTATAAAATTAACAGACACAACATAAGTGATGTGAGAAGCTAGGTCGTAATCCCGACTGAAGGCTTGTAATGACCAGTTATGTATGTTTGTATCACTGAAATGTGTCTCCTAATCCTGATAAAATTTAGGATGCTGTTTGGAAGCAGCAAGGAGAACGTCATGCTTATTAGTTAATAAATCCCCTACTTAGCCTTGTTTTAGTGTCCTATGTGTTCTGGCGATTCGTTTACCTCGTCATGAGGTCTAGATATGAAGCTTGAATCTATTCCTATTTGAAAACAAATGTTCCTTAAACTTTCAATGTCCGATCAGACGACTGGATGCTACCCTCACGCTAGTTTAGAATACTCTGATGTACAATTAAAATCTTTTCAAATCACATTTACCCAAAAAAAGTTTAGAGACAACCAGTGAGGAAACAGTCACCCATTTGTTGCATTTGCTCAAGATGCTTCATGACAAATCTTGCGTTAGATTTCTCTTTATTTTAATCGCACTCTTCACACCATGGAGTGATTATAATGCTTCTACCATCCACCGTAGTCTAGATGGTACTTAATTGAGTTATTAGCCTCGAACCCACGGTTACCAATTTTTCTCAGGTAAATAACAATGAGTAAATGAAATGACCGTGAAAAGATTCTGAAAAATCTGTCGTTCGTGGATAAAATTTACACACACAACATGGGTGGTGTGAGAAGATAGGTTCTAATAAAGACTAGAAAATTGTAATGACAAGTTGTTCACCACTAGTTCCGATTTAATATTCAAAGGGCTTGGCGTAGGATCAAACTACATACAATCAAAGAAAAAAGTATACATGTTTCAAAAAATTTAAAAAGACATTACAGGGTTTTTAAAGTCATTTACAATTAAAAATGTTTGAGGAAAAAGCGAATTTGAAAAAATATAACGAAGAAAATATTGGGAAAACAACTTACGAATTAACGGGAAAAAAGTCTACATACAAAGGTGTCAGTAGACTTTCTTGTTTGACTATAAAAATAACATTTTATTTTGCACCCCCATGTATTCATAGCGCTTTTATTTGCATTTTATGAATGAATTGCTTTAAAGCTTTGTAAGTTGGCACGGAAATCCATTTCATTTAAATTATTTTCATTATGGTTTGCAGCTTCAAATAGTTGGCATTACATTGTTTGGGATTCTGTTCCATTTTACAGTTCAATTTTAATTTTTGAAATAAAAATTTCATTTAAAGTCCTAGCATTACAGAGCACATACTGCTTCATTTTTGATGGCAATTTTTCAAAAAAAAAAAAAAATAATAATGCGTGTTTCAAAACAGGAAATGTAATTTTACATTTAAATCAATGAAATAATAAATAAACTGTCTTGAAGAAAAATTAAAAACTACACTTAATCTTTAATTAGTGTGCAGGCACTTTATATTATAGGGTTGGTCATCTATTGGTTTAAATTTGAAATTTATTTAGAATCTGGCAATACCTATCTATGTCATTCTATTGTGTCATTAAATTCAGTATATTATCTCCACTAAAAGTAATGAATCGATGTACGCTTGAGCAACGTTGGGGTTTATTGGAATTTTGTGCCAAAGAGAAACTACACGATGATGTCGATTTTGCCAAAACAAAATCATCTTTTGGGTTGAAGCTCATTTTCAACTTGGTGGGTACGTTAGTAAGCAAAATTGCCATATTTGGGACTCTCTTTGAGCCCTTACGTGGTCTTACAAATGTTAATGCACCCATTACGAGTGAGTGTTTGGTGTGGCCTTTGGAGCAGAGGCATCATTGGCCCAATTTTCTGTGAAAATGAGGACGGCGCAACCATTACGTTCGATGGAGACACTTGCCGCACTATGATAACCGATTTTTGTTGTACCCGCTCTTCATGATATTGATGAGAACGATTTTCGGTTTCAACAGGATGGTGCAACTTGCCACATATCTCATGCCACAATCGTTTTATTGCGTCAAACGTTTGATAGCCGTTCAAGAAGCAGCGATATGACACCGTTGGAGTATTTTCTGTGGGGGGCGGCTAAAGAAAAGTCTTATGACAACACACCAGAGACAATTGAGCATTTGAAGTCCAATATTCGTGATACCATTGCCAAGATGCGACCCCAATGAGGTACTCTAAGGCCAGCCGCGGCAACCATATGAACGAAATACTTACTTACTTAATTGGCCATAACAACCCGTTTATCGGATTTCGGCCTGCCGCAACACATCCTTCCAGGCGCCTCTGCTTCGTGCGCGCCTACGCCAGTTGGTCACACCAATCGATGACAGGGCTTCCTCGATTTGGTCCTTCCAACGGATGCAAGGTCGTCCTCTTCGCCGACTTCCGCAGATTCCCGCATCAAATACCCGTCTCGCCGGCGCATCCTCCTCCATTCGAACGACATGGCCGAGCCAGCGCAGCCGCTGGATATTAATACGCTGTACAACGTCCATGTCGTTGAGGAGCTCATACAGCTCACTGTTGTATCGGATACGGAAATCATCGCCAACTCGCACTGGACCGAAGATCTTGCGCAGTACTTTTCTCTCGAACACTCTCAAGGCCGCTGCATCTGTACTTAATAGGGTCCATGCCTCTGCGCCATAAAGAAGCACGGGTAGGATGAGTGTCTTGTAGAGTGTTAGTTTTGTCGTACGAGAGAGATCTCTGCTACTAAATTGCCTATTGAGACCATAGTAGCACCTGTTGGCAAGAGTGATCCTGCGCTTGATCTCCAGACTGACATCATTTCTAGTGGTAACGGCGGAGCCAAGATAGATGAATTCCTTGACCGTATCAAAAGTATAGTTATCGGCCGTAATCTGAGAATCAATACGCCGCGCGTCTCGACTCGTAGATAATATATACTTTGTTTTGCCCTCATTTACTGCCAAACCCATCTTGGTAGACTCGCGTTCAATAGCACTAAAGGCACGAAATGAACGAAATAATATTCCATTTTTAACCAAAACAATTGTACTTTATTAATTAATTAATTTAGCAAAATTTCGACCTGTTTCATTGCATTTTTAAATTTAAACTTTTAAATCACCCACCCTTTACAACAATAGTATCTCAGCCATAACTTGACCAATGTTGGTGTTTAAGTGCTCAAGAGTTGAAGGTTTATCTGCATAAACACGGTCTTTCGCGTAGCCCCACAAAAAAAGTCTAATGGTGTCAAATCACATGATCTTGGTGACCAGTTGATATCGCCACGACGAGAAATTATGCGGCCAGGAAATGTCTCTTGCAATAAAGCCATATTCGCTCGAGTTGTGTGGCATGTGGCACCGTCTTTTTGAAACCACATATTCTCCAAGTCGTATTCTTCAATAGCAGGCAAAAAAAGTCTATTATCATATGACCATAACGCCGAATTGACGGTGACAGTCGTTCCATCGTCGTTTTCGAAGAAGTAAGGTCTAATCACACCTTCGGACCAAAGAGCGCACCAAACAGTGACTTTTTCTGAATGTAATGGCCTCTCTTCAATTACTTGAGGATTTTCAGAACCCCACATACGACAATATTGTTTATTAACATACCCACCGAGTGTGGACTGTGCTTTGTTCGAAAAATTGCCGTCCACCGCCTATTGTTTAAGCACCCATTCCACGTATCTACGACGTTGTGAATGGTCAGCTGGCTTCAGTTGTTGCGTGAGCTGTATGTGTAGATCTAATTGCAAAATAAGCCATAATGTGCCGGAAGACAGTCCTTATTCCTGAGAACGACGAGGAATCGACACATTCGGGTCTTCGGCAACACTTTCGCTTCACAGTCTCTTCAAATTTCTTCACAATTTTGCCAATTGCTTGCGTAGTTGGACGATTATGTAAACCATAATCTCCTCTTAAAGCACGATACATGGCTGTGGCAGAATCACCATTTTTGTAGTAGGTTTTGATAATTTTTATGCGTTGTGTGATAGTTAAGCGATGCGTCAATGTCAGACTTTCAACTGAAAAGAAAAAAATTGGTTTCACAACACAAAGTTTGACAGATGTCGAATTCCAGTCCCATACTTTTGAAACCACGAAATGGATAGCCCTTTATTTAAAAATAAATTTTAATTCCTATCGTAAAAGTTTTATTACACAATGAAAAACTAAATTCATTCAACATTTTTTTGTTTATTTGCCAACAGACACCACAATTTGTATGTGTATTAAGAAAATACGGAAAAACTAAACCTCGAATCGTTAAACATTAAATTGAACATCAGTGAGTAGAACATTCGCAAAATGTCACTCGTGCTGTAGTTTTCCTGCGCTTGTCAAATATCCTGTTCTCTCCCTATGTTGCGGCTGTGACGTTGCTAAGCTCAATTACTTTCGGTCGTTATTTGAAATTAATTTCACTAACATCGCCATAAAGTCCCACGGGGCAGTTGAAAAAGAACGGTTATTTGGTCATTTTGCAGAGAATAATTTCAAATTGAAAAACAATTAAAAAGGAGAGCACCGGTTTCAAATTAAATTTAATGACCCAACAGAGTGCGGTTTAACAAACAAATTGTTAAAGTACACACGAAAATAGGTAGAAAAGTATTACAAATAAAATTTTTTTAATCAATAACAGATAAACTGTGCAGTGATGCCAAAGAGAGAGAATAAAAATATTCTCATTTCCCCATACGAGTGAGAAATAAAACCGAACAATATATACAGTGGACAGCAAAAGCCATAGTACTCCACTATATTTTTAGCAATTTCTTGTTTTAACCAACAGTTTGTATAAACAATTTAAGTTTTTATACTTATGTTATTAATTTATTTCTATTCTATTATAAAACAAAAACAAAATTTAAGTTTTTTACAAACCATAAAAAAATAAGAAAAAGTACATCGTAAAAGTGTAGATACCACCAAGAAGATCTCAAAGTAAAATTAAAATTCAAAAGTCCAATATATTAAAACGCCACACCCAGTATTTAGTAGAATATGCCTTAAGGTCAAGCACACCATTTATCCCAAGATCTCCGTTAAAAAGATCAAACAAATTGTTAACTCAAAAGAGTACAAAGAAGAATAACAAACAAAGCCATTGTTGTTGTTTACATCAAGTTCTGAACAGTGGCACAGAATTGTGCGAATAATAAAGAAATTTTATTGAAACTAAACATAAGTTTATTTTTAATTCCCATCTTTAAATTTAACTAAAACAAAAAGCGTGTGAGATTTTATAGACATTTTTTATTCGTTTGAAATACGTATTGATGCCACGTTGTTAAAATACAAGTTTTACCCAGAGATCTACTGAGAGGAATTCGCCGAAGAAAAAATTTTTTTTTTATTTCGTTTTGTTGGAGATGTCTGACCTGGGGTTTAAACCAAGGCTTCACGTCTAATAAACCAACACACGACCTACTAGACTACAGCGACTGTGAGAAGACCTTGCCCTAAAATCGCTCATGTGGAATATCAACGCGGCATGAGTTTTGTGGCACGTAGCGCCGACCCATTGAAACTACATATCGTTGGTTTACAGAACATCCAATTCAAGCCAAGTAGACTTGGTAGTCATCGACCGATAGCGTTTAAATGTAGGCACTTATGGAAGTGAGCAAACAACATATTTGAATTTTGAACCATACCAATTGACATGAGATCCACAAGCGTGCAACGTATGAAAAAAAAGTAACTGTTTGCGGAGAACCTTGGGCTGGCAGCATCATTGCTCCCTTTTTCTTGAGAATGAACTTAGCGAGAACAGTACCGTCAATGAATAACGACGTCTTTTAGCGTGAAATGCGTAATCGAGACGTCAGATTTGTGGTTACGGTCATGTCACGTAGAGGTGATGTGAACTGGAAACATTAGATTTTTTCTTGTGGGATTTTCTCAAGTGAATGCAATTTAGGAATGCAAACGATACATCGATGTTTAGAAAACAGATATCGATGGACGATACAGAGGCGATTCAAATTGAAAAGCTTCTAAACCTTTCATCATAAGACTTATGTTTCTGTCCTTTAGGGATTGTGTTTATTTGAGCTGTATTCATTAGTTGTTATGGACGGCATTGAAATCAAAGAAACCATCAACATCGTTAAAATGAATGATTCTCTGTATAATTTTTTGAATGATTCTCTGTATATAATAATTAATTCTCTGATGTTTATTCACAACGACGTTTTTATGAACGATGTTCCATCCCTAATGCAAATACATCACGAAACACCGCGGTCTTTGAAACAACATAACATAACTCATACCATCTGTCAAATTGAGCTTGATTTATGTGGTAGAGCCATGATTGGCGACCATTTGAAGTAGCCGTAGTCTAGTAGGTCATGTGTTACGTTATTAGGCGTGAGGCCACAATTCAAACCCCAGGTCAGACATATCCAACAAAAAGAAATCTGCAAAAAATATTTCTTCCGGAATTGCGTCTCAGTAGATTACTGGCAAAAACTACACTATGAGAATAAATAAAATTGTCAATAAAGAAAGAACAATTCGTAGAAGGACGGTAGAGGCTGCATTATTCAGTCGACGACCAGCAAAAAAAAATTTTATATCGTCAAAAAATAAAAAAGCGAAACTTGAGTTCACCAAGGCCCATCTCCACTGGAGTGTCCAAATATGGAAGATTGTACTATTTCCTGACGAATCTAAGTTTAATTTAAAGGATTCAGATGGCATAAGACGATATGATGTGTTTCATGATATGAAAGGTTTTTTGCTGGTCGTCGACTGAATAATGCGACCTCTACCGTCCTTCTGCGAATTGTTCTTTCGCTAATTTTTAAACATAAGCGATTTCATATGTGGCTAGAAGATGCTGTGGGATCATTTTGGATTGTCCTTTTAATTCAGGAGTCTTCATATCTCGAAGTTTCCCGTGGTCTTCCTCCAGAATGAGTAGGAGATGTGCCACCAATCTGCAAAAACTTTTTAATTGGCCTAGAAATAATTGATCTGCTGATCGAATATCTTGCACTCAATTGATCTTAACTTAATCTGCAACTTGTGGGAGATCGTTAACTTAAAAATCAACCGAGAAAATTGCAAAACTAAAAAAGATTTATTTGAAGCCGCAAAAATAGCCTGGGAAGCAATATCACCTAAAATAATTAATAATTTAACATCCTCTATGCCTAAAAGATGTGCGTGTGTCATCCAGAATAAACGATTCGTAAAGAAATATTAATTTCAATAGTTTTTATCTGTACCTTAAATTGGGGGTGCTTTAGTTTTGTCCGCTTATATTTTCGACTTAAAATGTATTTTGAATCATAACTTTTTTTTATTGAATTCTGAATTCCTTAAGTTTGTGTTTTTCAATAATAAGGATATAAATAAATAAAAAAATAAAAAATAAAATCTTAATAAATTTGTTTTCTTAAAAAAATAATCATTTTAAAAAAATGTACTGAGGGGGTGCTTAGGTTTTGTCCGATACTGTATTTCCGGTGAATGATTTCAACGAACAGAAAATTCCCACTGTATACTAAACGATATAAAATATCAGATTATATTATTATATATCATAAATTAGGGAATTTTATTGTCCCATATTATAATTATTTAATAACTGTGAAATTAGTTTTGGACAACCGTTTTCTCTTAAGTGTCTTCTGTTTTGATTTGTCTTGTCTTTTGATGATTTAGACCACACACACACCGCCACTTCACTCATTTGCATATAACAAGAGAAAAAAAAACTGAAAACAAGCAACAAACATGTCATCATGTGGCAGAAATTATACCAAACGTGTTTTTACATGACAGCAAGTAAGTGGAGAAGCATATATTATCGGCCATAAGCAAATTTAGCTACAACAACTTTAAATAACTCAACCGAAAAAGTGAGAAAATGCCTTTCCAAGTCTTCTGTTTCATTATTATTTCGTTGTTCTACTATTAGTGCGACGTACAAATTGTTTGATTTTCTTCTATTCATATGGGTTTGTATGAAGTGCTTTTATGGGAAAAAATAAAATTAATATAATAGAACTAATTTATTATAATTAAAAAAAAAAATGCATTGAATGGCTTAAATTATCAAATTTCATAATTAAGAACAGTCGATGAATAAACGATCAATAAATAGTGCCAACTGAAGCGTTCATAAGTTATTTTCAGAGAGGAAATGTCAATTAGAATTTCAGATATGAAATTCATATACTAATGCAATAAAGTTTCGAAAAATAATAAAATTTGCAATGATAACTCTATCGGGTTTTCCAACAGGGAGTTCCGAAATTTGAAAAAAATTTTAACTGTAAAATTCATTCTCATTTACACAATCTGTTTTGAAAAATCATTATGGATGGCTAATGCATTCAACCACACGCGCAAATAACAAAATTGGTTTATCAAAGTGGATGCTTTGTCCCGGCAACGTACCGTAATAGAACGGCGCTAAGTGCCATAGAAATTATGCCACCTTGGATGTTCTGCAGTAGCGATTTGAGGGTATGGTCACCTCATGTAAAGATGATGTGTATTGGTAAACGAAGTCGTGCGTTTTACACCATTAGACATTTCCTTCCGCGATTTTCCTAATGTGCAGGTGTATGTGAATAGGCCACAAACTACAGTGAACTTTGACCTACAGTTTAAAGTCGACTCCCAACGACAGACTTTTAGAGAAACTTTTCATGATAACTTTTATTACCTTTCAGAGTTTTAATCAAAAGACTACTGAGAAGACGTTATTGAAGAAATATTTTTCATAGGTATACGTATAGTTTGTGGCTTATGCATACCAACTATTTCAAAAGAACGCTTTTGGAATGTTATATTTAAAGTGTAATTCTGTTATTACTCTAAATGCTGTTATTACTCTAGTCACATTTCCCCTTGTGCTGTTTTTCACAAACATCTGGCATCTACATTTTATGGTTTTCTGCTGATTATATTCAGATTTGTTACACTGCCTTTATTTTATTTTTGTTCTCTCGTGAAGTGTTTGGTGCCTTCTTTCTGCCTTTTTTATTTTTAATTTCAATGGGAGCATAAAAAAACTAATTTAATTTTGCAATGAAGTAGAAATAGTTGTTGCCTCTAGGCTCTTGACTTTGAAGGAGTACTACTTCAACTGTCTTTTAATTTAAAATACACTATGACCCAAAACGAAAGGGGTTAAATTGATCGAAATTAGATTTCGTAGTTGAAAATTGACTTCAGCTTTAGTAGATAAATAACAAAATAATTCGCTTCCCTTATTATAATTATACGAGAATTATTTTTGTATACAATTTCGAGTAGAACATTTTTTTAATCCTGAGGTGCACATATGTTTACCATAAAAATAATATTTCGGTACAAAGTATAATCTTTGGTTTCTGTAAGCATGAAAAATAAGCCAGGATTGAAATTTAGCTGCTCTCAGTTAATTTATACTTTAGCACTCCATTACAATTTCATCTACAAGGTCATCAACATGGTAAACGAACCACAACGATAACAATTGGACTCTTGCCGGTCCAAGCATCCAGGCAAGGGTTACTCTTTCTCCGTTACCACTGTCGGTCTTGGGGCAATCCTTGAACAATTTAAGAAAGCGTGTAGCTTCTAAGCTATTTAACTTCTATTACTCAACCCCATTATCAGTTGGTGCCCTTATCTGAAAATAAATGGGATAATGTGAACAATTTTATAGTAGAAGTAATCGAAGTATTACGAAGAACTGAAAACCGTAATTTTTAACCATTTTTAAATTCGGACAATTCAAACAGATTTTGATTTTAAGTGTGCGAAATCCATTGGACTTATTGATCACAGAAGTGCCACTAAGGCTGTCACTACATTATAATGGGCAAAATGCAGTATAGTATGTTTACTAATTAAGATAGTTCTTAGTTCAAACACCATCTCCAAGAAACTCAAATATGAAAAATATTTCTTTCGGCGAGTATATATTGGTAAAGGTCACACTTTCACAGCAACAATCCAATGCTATATAGGTAAACATATACACTCGTGGACACACAATTAAGTCACTTATGCAACATTTTTCATTTTTGTAAAAATTAAAAAGATTTAAGAAAAATGGAAACAAAAACAACTAATATTTGTTAATTCCATATGCTTAATAATTAATTAACAACAAAAACTTAAATAGTTCTTCATTATAAAAAATGTTTTGGTACGGAGTTGATATCAGACTTAAAATTTAAGTGGACACATAATTAAGTCATCTGAAAAAAAATATTGAAAATTTAATTTTATTGCTTTATTTTTCACCCAAACCATTTTGAACCTTTAATATTTTGTGGGATACCCTTTTTGGCGTAGTATTTCAGTACATCTTTGTGGCATTGAGTTGATTAAATTGCGACACTGCTCAGTACTAAGGTTATTCCATTCTGCCTGGATAAGCTGCCAAAGTGCTTTTTTGCTGCTAGGTTTTTGGCCGCAACTGCTCGTTTTACGATCCCCCAAAGATTTTCAATAGGGTTCAGATCGGGACTTTGAGCTGGCCAATCAAAAACCCTTATATTTTCTCCAGGAAACCAAGCTTTAACTACCCGAGATGTAGTCTCCGGGTCGTTATCATGCTGAAATATCCACGCTAGTGGTAATTCGTCCTCATAATCTTTAGTCAAATTGTTCTGTAGGATGTCTTTATACATTTCCCCAGTCATTTTCCCATCGATTCTTACCAGGGGACCAACGCCGGATGAGGTAAAACAACCCCAAACCATTACTGACGAACCTCCAGTCTTTACAGTTTTTTTGATGTACTTTTGGTCTAATTGTGTAATGACAGGACGTCTTACATAGGGTCTGCAATCGTTTCTAAAGATATTAAACTATTCTAGTTTTAATTCTAACGGTACTTCATATCTGTAAAAGTTTAAATCATTGAACAAATAACGTACTGTTATTTTTGCACTGAGAAAAAGATATTGCATGAATAACTTAATTGTATGTCCACAAGTGTAGGTTGTGTAGCTGTGGTTCAAAGAGGCCGTTGTTCAAACAACATCTCGACCAAACGGAACAAAAAAATACTTTTGTAGGAGACTTCCTTTCAGTAGTCTTCTGGCACAAACACTGAGAGCAAAATAAAATTGCCATAAAAAGTTCCCCATATCTGTCGTTCAGTGTCGTCGTTATACGGTATTGGATAACATTAATGCATGTAACATACATAGCTGGTGGGGGAAGTTAGGTTATAATTCTGACTAAAGAGTTGTAGTGGCCAATTATGTATGTATGTGTGTAAGTTAGTAGAACAGTTTATAGTCATTGAATTTCATATGTAAAACATTTTACCAAATATTCAAGGATAAAGAAAATATATTTCCTTACAAACGTTTTCAACGGCTGCCAAGGATTTTTTGTTTTTTGATACATTCACCTCTTATTTCGAATAAAAACCCAGAAGCAGTGACAATAACAAAGTAGTTTTTGGCCGTGGAATACCGTATGAACACACTTAAGAAGACCTTGTACAATAAGTGAGAACATTTTACACAAGACACTGACAAATGACAATAAACTGACAGTGTTGCTTGTTAGTTTTTCTTCCAGTATTGCATCAGCACTTTAGGATTGCATAACATAAGTACTTGTGATAAAAGCAGATAAACAGAATAAAGAACTACTCGTTTAAAAAGAAGGTATCCTTACTTACTTGATCGCCTTACTAGATCGATTATTTTGAAGTCATTAAACTCACCTAATTTTTAGGAATTTGAAAACCGCTTTTGGCTTCTCATACGCTTAAGATTACTAGATTTTAAGTCGATCCCTACACCATGCCACTTCTGTTAGAGTTGTCATAGCATAGCAATAGTATAGATTAAACAATACCATGGAGTCTTTCCCCTAAAGCTGAAGCATGTCTTCGTTTAATTTATGCCTCATAATCAAAATAATCCTCAACTAAACAAACGTTAACGAGTCTAACAATGTAATGTTAATGACGGTGATGAAAGCGATACTGAGTGATACCCAGTAACTGATACGCAAATTTAAGTCAAGAATATTTTCATGAGAAAAACAGAAACAATTTTTTTTTCTTGTTCTTGAAACTTTAAACCGGTTAAAGATTAGTTTTCCTTTTTCTGTCTACAAAACGGACAGTCATCATTTTACCTTTTCCGACTCTGTGAATAGAACGGATTACAACTGTTTTGGAATTCTGAATCCAACATTTGCATTACGCTATTGAGTTTCTTACTTTTGTCAGTGGATACACGTATATTGTATGCTCTCTGTTGATAGCATCATTTGCCGTCGTTTGTTGCCTGTGGCATGTAAAAGAAATGGCCAACAACTTCTGAACACTGTCATTAGCCAAGTTAAATTAAATGGTTATAATGTTAGCAAATTAGTGGTAACATTATTAGGAGTATGTTATTAAATATGAATTACATAGCGAATGAGCCATAGATACCGTAGGTTTGAAAACAAACTATGATTAAGCCTTGTATGGCCATTATGGTGAATGGTGAATTTCGTTGTACTTATAATGAATTGTGGCAGATGTTTAAAAGTATAAGGTTTTTCAACAGGGGTTTACGAACTAATAGCTATATTTTCTTCCTCATCTATCAAATTGGTCTGTTTCGCTCTCCATTCTCTGAATGGATTCTTGAGAACTGACTTTAATTTTCAGAAGAAAATCATCTTCAGCGATGACGCCCAAACAAAATTGTTGAATTCGCAATTCACAGTGATCCTAATGCATCCCCAAAAAGTCGCCGTTTGCTATGGATTTTGGTCTGACGGCGTCATCAGTCCATATTTCTTTAAGAATCAATGCCATCTTATTTCAACAAGGCGCCTGTGCGTGTCACACAGCGTAAGCGATCCGAAGGCATGGTCATCTTTTTTGAATTTGATGTGAACTGGCCACAGAGATCTTGTGATTTGACCTCGTTAAACATTTTCTTGTGGGAATTTCTTAAGTCGAAAGAGTCGTGAGCCAACATAACCCGAATTATCAGTTATAGCCAGTAGAAGACCGTCGTTGCCACTGCTTTAAAAAAATTGTTTAATAGAGCACATTGCTCCGGCACTGCCATATTTTTGAAAAAGTTAACTTTATATTATCATTAGGTTGTAATAACGAAAAGAATTTAGAGCTGACTTTAAAGTTCATTTTTTGATAAAGTTACTTTCACTAAACCCTATTTTAACAGGAAGTTGTAATAATGGCCCTTAGAATGTTAACTTAAGGTGCCATATTTATTATTTAATTTCAAATGTATTATTCCAGTCAATCATTGTGATTGTAAAAATGTTCGTTTATTTGTTTAACTAAATACAAAATGATATATTTTTTTTATAAGCAATAAACAAAATTAGAATTTGAAATCATTCGATAATATTTTTGCTGCATTGTCGACTTTCCCTACACGACAGGCGTTTGTAGCAAACAAAGAAAAACAAAAAATAATGGAATAAACTATAGGGTACAATGAAAAAAAGTATATTTTTACTTGTTAAACATTTTTCTGCAAAAATCCCCTATGACCGCAAAAAGGTCACGTACTATTTCAGATTATGTTCAATTTTTATTCCTGATACTGCGCTTATTGCTACTGCGTTTTTTACTACTGTGGATAACGATGATAATGATGATAATCTTTGACATGATGTTATGATATCTTTAGTTTTATAGAAACAATTATATACCATGTATTAGGTTAGGTACAACAAATACGATTTTGATGATGAAAAGTATGATGTGATTGTGGTGACTTTGAGTGCTTTACACAAAAGAAAAAAATGGACAACACTTTCGCTCTATGAACTTAACGGTTTTAAAATGTGTACTGGTGGTGTAAAGGAAAGAGGAATTATAATAGGCGAAGCCGCTGTGGTCTAGTAGGTAGTGTGTTGGCTTATTAGACGTCAGACTGGGCAGACTTCTCCAACGAAAAAAAAAAATAAAAAATTATTTCTTCTGCGACTTTCTCTCAGCAGATTTCTGGCAAATAACCTGAGAGTAACTTAAATTGCCGTGAAAAGTTTCTCAAAAATTTGGTGTTCGGAGCCGACTTTTAACTGTAGATCCCGCTACTCGTGTATAAATTTAACACTCACAACATAAGTGCTGTGAGAAACTAGATCGTAATCCTGACTAAAAGGCTGTAATGACTATGTATGTGAAATTGGAGCAGTGACTCAGAATTTCATTGTCAGTGTGTAACAGTTTAACCAAATCATGTCTATAATACACACAAGGTGCCTTTTATTTATTCTTCAATAAGTGAAGAAGAATTTCATATTCTTCCTCATCGTCACGATTTTTGAAGAAATTGCTTGCAAAATATCCAAGAACAATGCGACTCGCGTGTGCTCTTAATACAATGCCCCGTAATGGCCTCAACTCTTAGGAGTTTAAGAAGTCTTGGAATGCGTCCTCCATTCACTTTTTTCGATTCTGATCGGCGTTTTTAGAATTCATGATAGCATTCTCAGTTATTAGCTTGCAGGCCTTTAAAAGGATTCCCGATGATGAGAATTATTATTCTTATGTCCCACCTGGCCAGTTCATCTGCTCTACAATGTCACTGCCTGGAATGTCACTGTATCCTGGTACCTATTTGATATGGAAATGATATCGTTTCGCTTCGCCTTTGAAATATCTGTGACAGTTAAATACCAAGTAATTATGTTAAAATTTAGTGCTTTGATAACCGTCCAGCTTTCAAAAATATGATAATGATAAACAACCGAGAATAAAATAAAGAGTTGGCTCTGCTGAAATCTGTGAACGCTTTTAGAAGCCTCACACCTGGCTCAACTTACGACGGTGCACAGCTACCGCTGGAAATTATTTCTGGAAATAAGCGAAACTCGCATAAAGTGCAAATCCCATGTAAAGGTCTATTACTGCTAATAAGGTAGACTAGAAACTCTTATGATCCACATTATCTAGTTTACCATTGGATTGTGTTCCAGTCAGCGATTTTGGGTTTTTAACCAAACAACTGTTTTGGAGCCAACTCAATAATAACTCTAGTTTTGCTTGGCGATTAGGCATCAGGCCATAGTCAAGTAGGTAGTGTGTAGGCTTATTTGACGTGAGACCGAGGTTCAACACACAACAATTAAAAAATCTTAGACGACGTCCTCTCATTAGCCTTCTGGCAAAAACTCTGAGAGTAAATAAAATTGTCATGAAGTGCATGGGGTGATGTGAGATGCTACATCGTAATCCTGCCTAAAGGGTTGCAATGACCAATTAACCCTTTCGTTACCGCAGCCCATTCCGCCTGGCAGCACACCACGAAGTGTGCAGATTGCATGATGGCAAGTTGATATTTGAATTTTCTATTTTAAGTGTTATATATTTAAAGATTTGGCTGATATATTAAATAAAAATTTAAATTAGGATAATTCTTAGTAATTTAATTGGCTGTGATATATCTTAAAACAGGAATCAAAACGTAAAAACAATATTTTGTGTATGCCGTCTAAAACCGGCGCTGGTACTCACGGGGCGTTTTGTGTATGCCGGCTAAATCCGGCGCTGGTAACGAAAGAGTTAAGTAAGTCAGATTAGGCACCAGTGAGTAGATCATAGTTTTAGCCCCTAATAACATGTATAAAACAATTAAATTTACAATTGTTGCTAACGGAATATAGTTGTCAGTAACAAAAGTGCGAAAATCTTTAAAAATTTTATATTTCCTTACGATTTTTGCATAAAAGCTGAAAGTGTTGGAAGGGATCTTATACAATTTCTTTTTTCAATAGAAGACGAATAGAAATTAAATTTAAATATCACTGAAAACCAATATATTTAAACAATTATTCGAGCAGTTATTACTATTAAAATTTATTTTCAATAGAACGGTAATGGGTAGCACAAAGTTATTTGCTATTACTTCCGAAATCGTCTTGTTTTAGTAGAGTGCCAATTAAGGTTGGAATTAAAATTTGTAATACAAATAAATATTTTCACATTTCTTGAATTTTTGGCAAACAGAATCTATAAAATAAAAACTACATTAATATTCAATAAAACAAATAATAGTATTTCATTACATAAAGTAATGATAATAAAATAAAATTAAAAATAATTAAATTTGTTTGGACCATTCATGTACTTTTGGCAAACAGAATCTATAAAATAAAGACAGAATCTATAAAATGCTTTACATTAATATTCAATAAAACAAATAATAGTAGTTCATTAAAGTAAGTAAATAAAATTAAAAATAATTAAATTTGTTTTTACCATTCATGTACTTTTGGCAAACAGTCAATAATACATCGCAGCTAAACTGAAATAAAAGAAACTGAGAGAGGGTGACAAAAAGATATATTAATTTTAAAAATATTTAAATTTCATTATGAATTTTTAAAAAAGAAAGACATTAAAGAAATCTCCATCCTATCTTATAAATAAAAATCGTTTTCCAATGCCTTTGTAAGCTTAGCAAGTAAAAAAAAAGACAACGGAAGAAGACAAACACAATATAAAATGTTTCGCTGTATTCTTTACTTTTCAAATATTGCTTTCCCTTTTATAAATCTGCCTCTTTATCTTGGACATCTTTCTCCGAAACCTGAACTTCGAACTGCACTGAGGCTTAAGTTTTCAGATATGTTTTAGCCATGTTCGGTGGGCTATGTTTCAATACTGCTCACTTAGGCTTAAGATGTGACTACATGGTACCATAGAATGTTTTCTTGTATAAAATTAACACACACAATATAAGTGGTGTGAGAAGCTAGGTCGCAATTCTGACTTAAGGGTTGTAATGACCAATTATGTATGCATGTAAGTGTGGCTTATAATTATGTATTTGGGTAAAATATTAGACATGTTCGGAGCTCTATTTGTTTCCGTTTTCAATAATTATATTCAGATGGGTTCGAAAGTTTTTAAATTGAAATGGGTACACCGACCACCGAAATCATGTGAATTCACTGCGTTAAAGCTTTTCTTGAGGGGTTTTCTTAAGTTGCAGGTGTATGCGAGTAAGGCAGCCCCACAAGAAAAATTAAATTAGGTCAAACTGCACGATGGTCGGACTATCCCTTCGCTCGTACAGAATATCCAACGCAGCATGAAGTGTGTGGCACGTAGCGGCACTTGAAACCATATGTCGATGGTGTTCAGATAATTCAATTAAGGCCAAAAGAAGTTCGTAGTCATTAACCTATAGTTAATTAACCTCCCCCGGTAACTCTAATGACCTGGACGACATCGTTCTCAAATAAATTTGAACCGATGATATTGCCAAGCCAAAATCCATGCAATGGGCATGTGGATTTTTATCACTCCAAATTCGACAATTCAGTTAGATCATGTAACTATTCGTCTAGAAACAGATAATTTTTCAATGAAATTAAGCGTCAGTTTCCAATTGTGCCAGAGCACATGCAGTGAACACAAGTCGTATACCTTCAGTTGCTGGATCAATTGAAGAAAAAACCATCCTACACACTGAGGAAATTTATGTCTCAAAGTTATATTGGAATATATTTTGTATTGAATTTATACTATAAAGTTTCCTCCGCAATACCCTGACTCTACAATTGATTTGAATGAATTATTTTTATGAATATTTTCTACATCTCGTTATTGCTAATGTTGGTTTGGAAAAATAATTTTCTAATGAGAAAAACTTGATGACGGGAAATATTATATCAAGATATCTAATTCCGAATATGGTATCGCGTAAATCTTTAGGACCACACTTGGCGGAATTTTGTGAAGTAGCCGTAGTTTAGTAGGTAGCGTATTGGCCACGCTTCAAACATGTAAAACATCTCGAACGAAATGAAATATGAAATTCCTCTCAGCATTTCTCTGGTAAAACTCTGAAAGTAAATAAAATTGCAAAGTTTCCCAAAAATCTGCCTAAAGTCCTGCTTGTAGGTCTTTCTAATTATGGATGAAAATTAACACACACAACATAAGTGGTGTTAGAATCGAGATCGTAATCATGACTGAAGGTTTTTTTATTTTTTTTTATTTGCGAAGATTGGAGTCTTCGAAAGACACTTTTGTTCCAACAAAACAGTGCACGATTCATCATCACTGGTGCCTACATACTAAACCCACAACCCACCCCTATATTCTGCAACCAACCTTCCCGCGCGGAACTGCCGTAAGGTATTACTTCGCGGAGGGCTGATTAGCTTCAAAGGTTCATCACATTAAATCAAATTTCGCCATTGGTCCTCCATTCTCTGGCTGTATTGGCTCCATAGAATCCTAGAATTCAACACCTTTTTCATAAGCCGATTTCGTCCAAAACTGGTTTCCCTGGACCATCTAAATCTGGGAGAGCATGTTAGAATATACTCCGCATATTTACCCTCATCTACACAGTTTTGGGCATGTCGAAATCTGTTCAGGTAGTTCCATGACCATGACCAGTTAGATGCTGGGTCAGTAGTTCAGCTCAAAATGTCTGTTCTCCATGCAAGGGACAAGGTGAAATGTCCATCTTCCCCATCTTCCCATTGTGACAGCCATTTGTGCATGGAAGTCCTTCTTTCCTCCACTTTTATAGCTGCTGTTTGTCCTGGATACTCGAGACGGCGAAAGGACGTACTTCATCATACCTCATCTCATCCGTCAATATGTTTATCGGTATTGTATTTGCCATTAGTAGTAAGGCTTCATCAGACACTGTCCTGAAGCCACTTATCTGTCTAATCGCGGTTAGATACACCTCCTCTTCGTCCCCACGGAGAGTGTTCCCGACCATATTGATTTGGGTGGAGGGTTGTTGCGATGAATTATGTGTGTATGTATGTATGTATGTGTGTATTACTTTGTGGGATAGTCATATGTGGGATAGTTATATGACTCTAATACTATTAGTTCCGTTTTCCTACGTGGATATTTTTGCTGATTTTCCTACAGATTGTATTGCTTGTGAACTGCTACTATCGTTAGCAGTTACTATCGTTAGGAATTACTTAAAACTAATCTATGAAAATCAGAGAAGAAGGAAGTTTTCTCCTCCTCGACAACTACGTTAGTATTTGTTTTTAAGAAATTATTTTTTGTTACAAGCATTTGTTATTTAAATAAATTAGAAAAAGAAAGTGAAAAATATTTCCATGATATAAATATGTATACTACTCAGGAGACAATAATTTAAAAATATTTTTAAAAATTTGTCAACGTATGAATAACGAAACAGTAAATTATAATTCTTTTTTCAATGTATGGACGCACGAACTAAATGAACAGAAAATAAATATGAATAATATTATTTTTTTTTTAATTTTTTCAATAATAACAGTGCCCATACTTAGTTGAAAATACTGTTAAATTTATAAATGAATGAAAAGTTATATTTTGAAAATATAAATATGACAGCTTAGTACTCTTGAATATAGTATGTAAAGATTTAAAATTTTATTTACAAATTGTTCTTTTATATAAAATTCATACATTTCTAAGCGTATGTATTTTATGAACAGGCAAACGCAAATGCAAATATTTTATTCCAAACCATTCATTATCACATCCACAATGTGCATTTTTAGGAAAACTAGAAAAAATTGTATTTTCAAAATATACAAATTTATTGCAACATAAAGTATACAAATGTGCTATAAATTTAACATTATGCATACAATATGCATACATACATACATATAGGAATTTTGAATTGAAAAATTGTTATCGATCAAAGCCATGGGAGCAATATTCTACAAAGAGGTGCATTAGACCATATGTATGTATATTGGTAGCATCATTCCTTTATCGGATATAGATATAGCTTTTTTAAAAGAACATTAATGTAAGCCATTGAACATCGGAAGATAGAACTTCTCCCATTTTTTTCACTGTCTGAATGAATGAATCGAGCCAATTTTTGATACCCTAATCTGAAGTGAAGGATATTCTAGTAAGAGCGTTATGCATTGATTGTAACAAATAGTAGTCAGAAGAGGCAATATCTGGAATATACGACCAGCGAGGTACGATTTTCGTAGTCGCAATAATAATAAGGCCGTTCAAACCGCCCAGCGCACACATCTCGAACAAAACGAAATATAAAAAAATGTCTATTCAGCTACTTTCTTTCGGCAGATTTCTGACAAAAACTCTGAGAGTAAATAAAATTGTCAAGAAAAGTTTCTCAAAAATTTGTTGTCCGGAGCGACTTTAAAATGTAGGTTCCGCCACTCATGGATGAAATTAACACACATAACAATGAGAATGGTGTGAGAATAAATTGTTGTAATGATCAATTAAGTAAGTAAGAGGTAAGACTTCCCAACCACTGTTTTCCAAATAGTTTTTCGCTGTCGCCATAACATCATGATGCAAAGTTACGTCTTCGTATCTGATTGCATATTCAGGTCGTTTTTCGACCAATGCTCGCTTCAAACGAATTAATTGTTGTCTGTACAGGTCTCCCGTGGCAGGCTGGTCTCATTTCAGCAACTCATAATGGATCACACCCATTTGATACCAAAAAATACAGAGCATTACCTTGGCGCCATGGATATTCTGCTTGGTCGTAAAATTTGATTATTGCCCGCGCTTCGAATATGATTTCTTCCGGTTGTGGTTGTTGTAGGGAATCGCTTTTCTGTCGCAAGTAATAATACAATGCATATTTGATTTCATTTTTAAAGCGATCGAACAGCATTTCATACATGCAAAGTTGTCTTTTAACAACTTTTCATTTCCAATTCATGTATCACCAGATTTCTTTGCTTTTGATTGAATTCTGCTGCTTTGAGATGAGATTTGTATTCCCGTCTAATGACAATGCAAGTTCTTCTTGCGTCTACCGCGATTTTTGAATCTTGATCGTGTAATGTTTACAATTTATGGGTTTATTTGGCTGTTCCGGACGCAATTTTGAAACGTGCTAGATACACTGTATTGTTGATATAAAATTATGATATGCATAATCAGACCAAAGAATGTTCACTGACTTAGAAGCTTAGTAATTGCTTCCTCAAACTACGGATTTATCATTGATATATCTATAAAGCAATGCATCAGCAAGTGCTGCCATGTTGCGCAAACGATCACTTTTTAAGTTATACTATGAATAATTGATCTTAGTTACTGTCAGGCTGCCTGATATATTTCTCAACTTAAAGTCCAAGCAATCCCTGTGAGTCGTAAGTCGATAGGGATATCAAGGGTAAGAACCTTGAAATTGTAAACGATTGCTGGCCCAATTATAGGAAATGATCATATCAGATTTATTAACAACTTAGTATAACAACGGTCTTTAAAGATCGATCAAAGGCGTGTATGAATATTTGCTAAACAAACATTTCCAGTACAGCAGCGGTGTGACTTTGAACTGACTATGCGACGATTACTACTTAATTGGTTGTTATAACTCTTTAGTGTGTTTGGATTACAACCTACTTTCTCAGACCATCCATGTTGCGTGAGTTAATTTTATTCATAAGTGGCGGGGCGTACATTTTATCGTCGACACCGAAAGAAAGATTTTTGAGAAACTTTGCATGGCAATTTTCTTTTAGTCTCAGAGCCGCACAAAATATTCGTTGATCATAATGTTACGTTTTTACCTTTCAAAATCGTTTAAAATATGAGCTCGTAGATTGCAAATAAAATAAAAATATATTTGTGTTTAGTTTTAATTAAAATCTTTATTATTCGCAGGTAAACGACAATTACATCGTTTGTTATTCCTCTGTTTACATCCTTTGCATAAACAATAACAATTACTAGACAATTTTTCGACAAATCTTTGTAACGGAGATCTTTAAACCACGATTACTCTCTTCAAACACACCGTGTCTTCACACAAAACTGACTGAACTTCACTAACTCGTTTACCTTTTTAAGCTGGTGTTTGTTGTTGTATTTTTGTTTACTTGTTTATAATTTTAATGTTACGCCATGTAAAAGCAAAACACCAGTATCTACATTCTTCATTTTTGTAACAATATGAAAAAAATTGTCAAACAACTTGAGTATACGCAATCCAACATAGGAAAATAATAGCCAGATTATCAGCGCTAGGATTGATTTCTGTCAAATAGACAGATCCAGCATACAATGGGGACATACTCGAAAAGGCCTTAACTACGAAAGTTTTCTTAAATTTTAAAAATTCCGTTTTGGGAACCAAACTTTTAATAACTTCTAACTTTTTGTTCTTTCCTGTATTAATTGTATGTTCTTTAGGGCACTTCATTTATTCAAATATTTTTTATGAATTGTTTTTTAGTACTTCTGCTGTTCTCTTTTTGCATAAATTTCTTTCAAGTTTTTTTAATTTTATTTTAAATATTGAGGTCAGCCGTCAGTATGAAAGAAGTAGAGGTAGAAATAAAAATGGTTAAAGCGTTGAGGGAAAGAAAAAATAAACATCTCTGAAGTAACAAAATTGGTTTAAAATAAATATACACTCATGATGTAATTGAAATAAATTTTATATTATTTTACAACCTTAACCTACTTACCACTAGACATTTAAAAAGTTTCAAGAAAGCTTTAAATTTTTTTTAATTTCAGTATTTTTATCGGTAATCGATATCGTATGTACGGTGGAGATAATTATGCATATGTATCGACACCACATGTGGACAATTTGGAATTTCTTGAGAGAATAATAAATAAGAGAGAGTATCTAAGCATTCTAAGGAACAAATTCACCAAAAGTTCGCAAGAATTAAGATTTCGTAATGGTTATTACTTTCAACAAGTGAATGAACCCAATCACACTGCTGCTAATTTGAAGATGTGATTTGCCTACCAAAGTTCCTACAGGCCTAATAATCTTGAAAAAAGTGCTTATGTGACTCCAAGAGAATATTTAGGAAATTATTTGGAATAATGGGTACGTAGTCGCTAAAGCAAAAGTGAACTGAAAAATTTGATCATGAGTGCATGGAGGCAAATATCAACAGAAAACGCTAAACATAACTAGTAAATTCACTTCGAAACGGGTTAAATGAAGTGCTTGACTTTAAGGGCTATCCTACTTAATACTGGATAAACGAGTTCGTTTTAAAGGTACCTACAGTTTTTGATTTGGAGCCACCAGAAATCTTTCTTTATTTTTCTTATAATTTGCTGAAAACCGTAAACATTTTTTTATTTTATTATAAAATATAAATATTATAATAAAATAAATATAAAAGATCAATTACACGGTGTGACAGTGAAAACACACCCGAGTAACTACCTAGTCTAAGTTGTTCAGTTAGTTGAGTAAAACTCAAAAATACTTTTTTATTTTTTTCGAATCCCCCAAACCTGTTTTATTTGACAAGAACGGTTTTTTGGGTATCTTCAAACAAAATTATGGCACTGAAAAACTTTCAAATATCGTTTGGTATTAATAGGGTGTCTCTTTCAACGAACGATTAACGGCACACAGGCTCCAAGTGTATGTTCTGATGATGCATTCCACCATAGATTCCTATTCTTTGAGTCTACCGTGCCCGGTTAAATGGCCGGTTATTTACCTATTTACCTCAGGCTGTGCTGTATAATATTATATATGACTTAAATCTCATCTTATTGTAATTATTTAAGAAAAGCTTAGACTACCTCACACTCATACGGCTTTAGAAAAGTCTTCGCTACTCCTCAATTGCAATTTTGCGGAGTATACCCTTTGCTAACATATCTTCCCACTCTACATAGCAAGTGTGGCTCTGTTCATATTAGCAAGCTCATCTGGCTGCTCTTTACCTGGAATTTAACCGAAGCTGACTTGATTTCTCTTGCTTAATTGTTCCAGTTTAGCCCAGACAGTTCAATTTTATTATTGAGTTAATCTCATACTGACCCAGTACTCGGAAGGCTGCCTGATTTTTAGATAGTATTGCCAGATCCCTTCCTTTATATATTTGTGCAGATTTCCGATTTGAAAATACCTACGAGTTTTTCCTTAGACCAGGAATATTTCAGTCTAGTAATAAATACCTTGCTTTAGCCCACTATTTTCGGTCCACCTATCAGAATACCGTGGAATGGTGCCTTTCTGTCTCAGAAACGAGTAAAGATAAAGCTGTCAGCTACTCGATTTATCGTATCACGATGCCAACTGATGACTTTTGTCACCCATTCTCGTAAATAAAATCGTCATAGCTCTGGTTCCCAATAATATATGGAACAGGCTTCAATTCAATTGAATGTCAAGCGAGCCTGTAGGACACGTTCTCATGTTTTCGGTTATACAAACACATGCCGAATTCTTGCCAAACTCTTAGTAAGAATTTGAATATTCCACTGTGGTATATATTTCACGTTGTACTAACGAATTCACTATCTACAATTGTCGAACTCTTTATATTATTTTGTGTACATATAGGTTCCATATCCTACCATCACCATCGGCAATACTCTGGCTTTGTGGGTCAATTTGTATGAAGAATATAATGTCATGGCTGCAAAATATTTGAAGAAATTAATTCATCTGTCGTCGGCCATATAGGAGAGTGCCACTCGACTTCAGTCCACTGCGTAAGTGAGTCCGTGGTTCAAAATCCAGCTCAGACAACTCGAAAAAAACGGAATATTAAAAAATATTTATTTGGCAACGTATTCTCAGTAGTCGTCTCGCAAAAACTCTGAGAGCAAGTCGTTCGGATTCGACTTTTAACTGTAGGTCACGTCACTCATGGATAAAATTAACATACGCAATTAAGTAAGTAAAACGGGTCTACCACTTCGTTAGACAGGACTTATTCAAATTTAATTTAATTTTAAATTGAACTCAGAACATTATAAATTATTTAAAAACTTTTACTATTTAATTGCTGGTAACTGTACTTTTCAAAAGAGATTTCTGACTTCAACCACAACTCTCGGTGTTTATCTTTTGGTACAAATGAACAAGTAAATTTGTTAAAAAGAAATATCAGAATAATAAAACACTCGGTTTCTGCTTTAAAAAAACAAAAAGTGAAAAACTATAGAAAACGATTGAACAAAACCATTGAAAACATCATGTACAAGCATCGTATATTTCGCTTATGACCACTACATTTTCCTTGTTTTCATTTTAATATTCATTTCCGATTTTAAAACGTTCTCCGTTGGTGTCTTCTTTTACTATTTGGTTGTCATTAATTTATTGAACTTTTGCAATTGTTTAAATAACAACTATCCAACGCTCTCGTAAACTATATGTGCTGTGTATACACATGACTTGTAAGACCACAAAGATTTATGCTGCGGTCAGTCCAACATAACGATACAATGCATATATGCTCATACATATACGAACAAATAATGAATATTCCTTAGCCAGCAGATAGAAATACATGGTTATTCAAATTGTGAGATTGTATTTTTTGTCTACAGATTTGAAGCTATCGTTGGAATATGTTTTGTTAGTCAGAGACGAGTAGTCACTGTAGTCTAGTAGATAGTGTGGTGCCTTATTGGACTTGAGGCCACGAGTCTGATCTGAGGATCAGACATTTGCAAGAAAAAACGAAATATAAAAAAAATTTATTCAGGGTCTTCTTCTCAACAAAAACTCCGAGAGTAAATAAAATTGCCATGAAAAAGTTTCTCACAAATCCATCGTTCGGAGGCGACTTTCAAAATATAAAATTAACACACACAATATAAGTGGTGTGAGAAGCTAGATTGTAATCCTGAATGAAGAGTTGTATTGATCAATTATGTATGTGTGGTTAGAGCAGAATCTGACATCTCCAATTTTCTATTAATCTGGCGCGTAATCATGGAGAACTTTCACTGATAGCATGGTTAAGGTTGGCTTTGAGGACTTCTGTCGTTTGAAGCTTATTCGCATACACCTGCGACTTAAGAAAACCTTAATAAGAAAAAATCTAACGGGTTCAAACCACGAGACGCCTCTGACTAGTTTACATCACGTCCACGTGAGATAATATGCCCTCAAATGGTTCAAGCAGAATACACTGTGTGATCAGCAATGGGTATTCAAAAAGATGAGTAGAATCGAATCATACTCATAATTTCCGTACTTATACGCAGTCATACTTTTTACTACTCATATTCAAAGTTTGAATATCATCATACTCATACCTAAGAACACGTATGAAGTCGTTGATTTCCACTCTCCATGACTCAACATTTACAGGAATGATTAGCGTACGAGCACTACAATACTCACTAAAAGGTTGTGTGTTTGCTCTGCTTGCTGCTTTGTCTTTTGCTTATGTGTCTTTTTCTTTTTTGTAAATGCAACAACTCGAATCATTTATAAGTATTATACGTATTTTTCTAAAGTTATAAATCTAAGTGAGTAAGCTTATGAATCAAACATATTTCGAATGGTATGAGTTTGATGCCAACGTTGTACGCATACTCATTGCAACCTATACTTATAAATCAATGTTATAGTGAGTACGAATGAGTCAGAGTATGTAGTTAAATTGCAATATTATTGACTCAAATAATTCAAAATTTCACAAGTGCTTATGAGTATCTGAAAAAACGATTCATTGCTGATCTCTAGTATGTAGCGCCATCCTGTTGAAACCACATGCCAGATCATCCAATGCAGACTGTTTTCGGTAACCATCAAACTATAGTATTCACTGCGATTTTTCGGCCATCGGCGTTCTCAAAGAAATATGAAAGAATGACGCCGCCACCCCAACGGCCACATCAAATACTAAATTTTTCGGGATATATAGAATCTCAGGCGTAGTTGTATTGTCCCAATTTAATCGAGATATAGAAGAAATATTTCTGTGAAGATTACGGTCTAATGTCAACTTTTGCAGATTCTATTCAGCTTATACGAGTTTGAGGTTTTTCGTCAAACATGGTGATTTGGAAAACTGTTAGACCGAAGAAATGACAACTAATTTGACAGATATAGGCTTCAACTAGATGGCTGTTATAACAGTCAAAGTTCGGAAGTCCCCTTTGGAGAACTCTTTAATAATATTTGTTCCGGGACCATATCAATAATATGATCTCGTAATACATACCACACTTTTAGTGGATTGTTTAAATATCCTTTCATTAAAAGGTTTCGTAAAGCAAAATAAAAAAACGTATCAAGTAGTAGGTAGTACGTTGGCTTATTAGACGTGAGGTCACGGTTCAAATCTCAGGGCAGACATCTCCAACAAAACGGAATAAAAAAGAATTTTAGGCTAAACTCTGAAAGTAAATAAAATTATCATAAAAAAGTTTCTTCCGAAATCTGTCGTTCGGAGTTGGAGTTTAAACTGTAGGTCCCGCCACTCGCGTATTAAATTAACACATTCACACACACAACATATGTGGTGTCAGAATATAATTCGTAATCCTGAGTGACCAACTACGTATGTATGTATGTATCAAGCGCTAGGAAATGATTAGGGCGAAAGCTTCTCCTTTTCCTTAAGGAGTTTTATTTCAAAAGATCAAATTATTTGAAAACAATCCTTCGAAGTTAAAATTGGGTTTTCTAATACTATTTGATTCCATTTCCAATCAGAATAGGTTAGCCTCTGCCCAGAGGCCATCATTAATGGTACATTTAGAAGATACTTTGCTGATAACATCCACTTATGATTACGCGTTAGTTACACAGTATGTGCTATTCATTACATCCAGAGCGGTGACAATTATTCATACAAAGGATGCCAGCGAAAGAAGAATTCACAAGATTTTTTGTAAAAATAGTGAAGTGAACAGTTGGCGTTAGAGAAAGAAGTTATTCAATGGAATTAATAGAGAAAATATTTGCATTGTAATAAAAGGATAATAATTTTTAAATGACAAAAAAATTAAATGGAAAATTATTGTTTTTCAGACAAAGGTGAACAACGATACAAACAAAAGGCATTTGAAATGTATAGATAAGACTTGTAAGACTTTTTAATTTCGATCGCTGTAGGAACAAAACAGTAGGTGGCTATGTGCTCAATTTTGTCAAAGCATAAGTCTGTTAATATACATACAAGTTTTATCCCGAACTGAATTCAAAATTTGGTTGAAAACAAACCATTGCTTATGGACTTACTGATCTTATATGTGAATTGAAGATTTAATTATCGACCTAAAATGCTTCATAACATTAGAGGTGCCAACAAAAATGTGCTAAAAATGGCTACTTGAATATAAATTTAAAGCTTAGTTAGAATAAGCCCACGAAAATGGAAATGGTGTTACGACGTTTAATATTAAAATGATAAACAAAAATATGATAAACAAGTAAACAAAAATATACCAGCAACATCAGTATAAAAAAGGGGATAAACAAATAAAAACAAAATACTACAACAAACGCTACAACAAAATACACAAACAAGAATAATGAAACAACGAAGTTTGCGTTTATAGAGATCTCGAGAAGGCAAAGCCACAAACATTAGCCTTCAAGAACATTCATCAGGCTGTCTACGTTGCCATATAAAAGACAAGGCAAAGCACGCAACGGAGTAGTAAAACTTCAGTCAGTCCTGTGTAAAGACGAGGTGCGTTTGCAGAGAGTAATCGTGGTTTGAAGATCTCCGTTATAAAGATCTGTCGAACAATTGTCTAGTAATTGTTATTGTATATGTAAAAGGTGTAAACAAAGGAATAACAAACAACGCAATTGTTATTGTTACATCAAGTTGTGAACTGTGGCACACAGAATTGTGCGAGTATTAAGTATTTTAATTAAAACTAAACACAGATTCATTTTCATCTTTTTTGCAATCTACGACCTCATATTTTAAACGTTTTTAAAATCTAAAAACGTACCAATATAAATTTAAAGCTCAGTTCGAATAAGCCCACTTAGCTATTATATGTTAGCTTTTGTGCGCTGAATTGTTACAATTTCTATAGAAAAATCTGGAACAGACTATTTTTACACGTTTCATAAGATGCATACTTGCTAGTTTAGTACCCAAAAATTAGTTCCCATAGACAGGAGCAGGATATCCATAAATTTGTACGCAAAAACAGCGGTTAAAGAATTATAATGTCTCGGCTATGCGCTAAGAGCTTGCATTGGCTTATTCAAATTATGCTAGTAATGTGGAAATAGGTTTGCGATGATTAAACCTGGACACTATTTGCGTCAACTCTCAACAGTTCGATTAATACTCTCTTCGCATGACGATAGACACCCTCTTTTTCAGACTCAGTTACAGCGCGTTTCTACAGTGTGACGCTTTTGTAGCGTCTGAACTAGGGTTTGATCCGTAGCCTCACATTTAAACACTAAATCGACTACAATAGCAATGGAACTGACTAACAAGTTCAGCATGGGATATAATAAAGCACTGCATTGTAGAAACACAGAAGTACGATTGTAAAGATCGTAAAGACCATAAAGCAAAGATTTATTTAATTTCGTTAAATATCCTTATTACTCTTTGTTTCTCTTGATTCATCATGCCAGAAACTTAAATAACTTACTACTTAAGCTATTATGTTTTTATGTTTTTTTGGTATGCATGAGAGCCTACTGTGAACGGCTACTTGCCCCAGTAGATACCAGTCTATGATAATCTGCATTTATAATTTGAGACGCAGCAAACAATGGCAATAAATGGTGGGATACTTCGTTCTTTCTCTTTAATTAGCATTTGAATAACAACTGAGCAGAGCTGCGTTTTGGAGTTAATATTTGCTATCGCATTATCAGGCGACTGTTCAAATTATATCTTGACTGCTGTAAATAAATACTTATTCAGTGGAATTATCACCTCTCCCACATAACACCTTTTTCACAGTTAATAACAAGGTGAGATCTTTAGTAGATAACATTGCCTTATGTTTAGTACCTTAACATTCAACGAAATCTTACTCTAAAGATCTGAGTTCAACATTTTACCTCAAATTCATGCTTCAGATTTCCATTGTTCTTTTGTTTAATTTTCCATTATAAATGCATTCGTGTGTATTTACCTTTCGCACTTTATTCTTCAGCAAATAAGAAATTTCCTGTTGATGATTTGCTGTTATTGGGACAATGATAATTACGAAGGTGTGAAAATAAAAATCTGATGTGTTTGGTTTTTTTCTTTGGAAATACAAAAGCTTTTGTTTTTATTAAATGATAATGAATGGAAAAGTGTGGCTGATATTTACTGCCACACGTATTATTAAATATTAAAAAAGTTTTTCACACTACAAATCAAACAGGCAGGCTAATGGAAAAACTAAATGTTGTCAGTCAGCATACATCTACGCAAATGTTAAGGCCTTTGGAATTAAAAAAGAGATGTAAAGATGTGTAAAGCGATTAAGCAGCATTTCATGCATGCATTCGGTTTCAGTTCATGTGGCATTCAATTTCCTTGCTTTCAAATTAATCCTTTGATATCAAAATCAGCAAAAATGAATCCAAGAATATATTCGTTTTTTACAACAGCAAATAAAACATTTGCTAGTTAAACGAATGAAATGCAATTCTCCTTTAACAACTAAAGGACGTTATTTACAGTGGACGCATAAATCACTGTTAACTACAGTAACTGTGTATTCATGCTGCTGTTAACTTACATTTACATTCATTTACGCATACTTAAATAAGACAGTCTGTTAGAAATGCCAGAATGTCATGTCATTTAAATGATGTTAGACATGAAAATATAGACGATTGAAGCAAGGAATACATAACGGGATGAATATTTATTGTTTAAGTACTCCATGTAATCGACAAAGAAATCGATGATAATATACAAAGTTAAGTATGTTTGTCAAGTTGTGTCTATGTTCTATCATTTTGTCGTTAACTAACTGCCTTTGAATGACAATAAATTATTGACATTTCTGTGAGACATTAACTTACATTTAAAGTCAAACAAAAGAACGCCTATTCGTTGTTAATCCATGCAGCAGTTAGCAGACTGTTGAGAAACATATTTCAATAATTGCTAAATGAATTCTAATGAACACTCAAAACTCTCTAATTTTAATAAACAATACATCCATTAGTTTAATAAGAAACATTTTACACAGGACCCCCGCACTGGACAACACAAGATATTATCAGAATACATTATCAATAATCTTAACTTTCACCTTATTCATGTAAGTTTTGCAGAAGAACCTGTAATAACACAAGTTCAAACACTGCCTTATTGCAAATCATTTTTTTGTGATTCGAAACGGTCTATGTAAGCCAAGTCGAAGCATACATCGTGATTAACTGGCCCATCTATCACCGACATATATGTGTTCCTTTTACTCCTCTAGGGAGCATAGGGCCGCAACAACTTGATTCCAATGAACTCGATCATTAGCGCGATGTTTGACTTCGTTCCATTGTAGACGTAGTTTGGATAGTTCGGTTGTAATTTGGCATTTCGAGGTGTGTGATGGTTGTCCGATGCGCCAGCTTCCCTGGGGGTTATGTCATCTAATGGCTTACGAAAAGTGTATACTGCAGAAGGACTCCACATCATCAATTTCCTTGTCGTATATTAGGAATTTTTGTTCTGCGTTAGCATTTAACCTGAGTGTTTTGGTTTTGTGGATATTAATCTTCAGTCATGCTATCTTTGCGGTTTCGGAGAAAGGACGACTTAGCAAGCATATATCATCCGCATAGTCCATGACTTGTTGACTTTTGCATCACTACATCGAGGACACAATTAAAGAGGAGTGGTGACAGCACACATCCTTGGCGTACTCCGGTTTTTATTTTAATGCTCTTGCCCAGTTGTTTCTCATGTAATACGCGCCATGTTGATTTGTTGTACAGTGTCTTTATTAATTTTATTATTTTAGTAGGGACACCCTTGCATGCCGGTGTACTCCATATGGCCGTATGATTGAGAGAATCAAAAGCCTTTTCGAAGTCAACAAATACGAAATAGAGATGCGATCTCCATTCCACTAACTGTTCTACAATAATCCTGAGACTATTGACCTGGTCGACGCAAGATTTGTTGGAGCGGAAGCCAGCTTGTTCCCTTCTGAGAAGAATTGCCTTTGACAGTCTTTTGTTTTTATATTCGCAATAACTTTGTTGACCATGCTCAGCAAAGTTATGCCTCTCGACTATTTCCTGTCGGTTAAATCGCCTTTTTTAGGAAGAGTTATAATTGCGCCGGCGATGATTTCGTCTAGTATGGATTTGTCATTCCAGAACGCCCTTATTTCGGGTTCCAATAACCGAGCGCTAGTAACGCGGTCGGTTGTAAGGCGTTCTGGGGAAATGTTGTCCAGGCCTGGGCATTTGTTGTTTTCAATTGATCCAATTGCTCCGCTGAATTCAATTATTCCTGGACATTCAGTAGATATAGTTTAATTCAACACGTGAGAGGTGCAAGTGCAGATTGGTGGTGCAGATGGTGTAAATTTTTTTCCATAAGCAGAGTTGCTGAGCTTTTTACAAGTTCCCCAATGTCATTTTTCAGGGGTCTGCCAGACGGAAATGTTCGATTAGTGAGCTTGTTAACGGAGAGATATGGTCTCTTGTGTGATGGGTTGTTGCCGCCGCTTGTAGCTCGTTTGCTATATTGTTGACCAAATTCCTCTTATCTCGCCTCGCATTACGTTTAACATCTCAGTTAAATCGGTTATACATTTCCTAGTGCTTGATTTTACTCGAACGAGTTTTGCTCGAGTTTAGCGCAGTTTTGCCACTCTTTCTGTCCTGAATTAATCACCGACATAATTACCTTCAATGCCCACAATAGCTCGACTAATTTACAAAAAAAAAAAAAATTTATCCATTTAAGTCACTGCACATGTTAGGTTCTTAGTGCCTGCAACTACCTCTTACTGTCGTTCTGCAATTCATTTTCCTTTTTTTCTAAAACATGTTTTGAGTTAGGCTTTTAACTGTGAATATTTCATAAATTAGCCCTTATCCGCTATGCAACCCCCCATACCTACAAATTTTAAAACTGATCGTATTTATTTTGGGAGGGAAACTTTGCAACCCTGGCCTAATAACAAACAATTAATTTTGATTTTTCCTGATAAAATAAATTTCTTTCAGTTGTCTGCCGTTCCTAAAACAACATTCTGTGCAAAGTCCAAACGGAAAAACTTTGCAAGTAAAATATAGCGAATGACCTTAAATTTTGGCAGTAAATTTGTGATGCTGTGGGATTACATGGTGGCAAAGTCAAATAGAATAGTCTATCGCACAGTTGGTACGCTAATTGCTCGATTCTATGCAGACATTTAAAGAACTTACATTGCCTTTGCCTTTGAAGAAAATTCCCGATTATAGACCGCAGACATCATTTTCGAACATGATATCAACAAACCAAAAAAAAAAAAAATAAATACCATATTATAACTACTAAAAAGGTCAACATCATTCAACAGATCTTAACTCCATCGAACACTTCTGTTAAGTTCTCAAAAAAGGTATTGCGTGTACTCCTCGAAACCTTGAAGAATTGTGGACCCTTGCTTAACAAGGGGGGGGGGGGTATAGGCCCTTCAGACAAGGCGATCCCTTTTCATGCGACCTCTTCAACTTCGTCATAGGGAGTTTTCTGTGGAAGGCGGAAGTGCACCGCAACGGCACAAAGTGCTGACGTACGCTGACAACATTGTTTCTATAGGGTGCACCAAGCCAGATGTTACTGCTACCTTTAATGCTATTGAACGTGAGTCTACTAAGATGGGTTTGGCAGAAAATGAGGGCAAAACGAAGTATATGTTATAGACAAGTAGAGACGTGCAGCGTATTGGATCTCATATAACGGGCGACAACTATACTTTTGAAACGGTCAAGGAATTTATTTTTCTTGCCTCTGCCGTTACCACCAAAAATGATCTCAATCTGGAGATCAAGCGTAGGATTACTCTTGCCAACAGATGCTACTATGGTGTCAATAGGCAATTGAGTAGCAGAGACCTCTCTCGTACGACAAAACTAATACTCTACAAGACGCTCATCCTCCCCGTGCTTCTTTATGGCGCAGAGGCACTGATGCAGCAGCTTTGAGAGTATTTGAGAGAAAAGTCCCACGTAAGATCTTTGGTCCAATGCGACTTGGCGATAACTTCGGCATCCGATCCAACAGAGAGCTGTATAAGCTCCTCAACGACATAGACTTTGTGCAGCATATTAACATCTAGCAGCAGATGGAGGAGGATGCTCCGACGAGACGGGTATTTGAGGCGGGGATCTGCGGAAGTTGCCGAAGAAGCCGACCTTAATTCGTGAGAAGAACCAAATCGAGGAAGCTCTGTCATCGATTGGTGTGACCAACTCGCGTAGACGTGCAAGAAGCAGAGACGTCTGGAAGAATGTGTTAATGTGTTCTCTGAGTGGCTAATGGGTTAAATCACAAGATTCTTAGAAAAAAAAATAAGTTTACGTCTATCCGGTTCTAGAATATCGCATGATGCAGACTCTGTTTATACTGACTTTCATACTGGTGCTTACACAGTTGATGAAATTACATGCAAGGACAGGTTTGTTGTAATATGGCACATAGTCTCAGCTAAGGTGTTCCAATAATCAGTGTAAACCTCAGACCTCCAGTAACGCTATAGGCTTTGGTGGTACATCAATTTACTCATTCTATATTTTGGATTACATATGACAGTTCAATCGCTTAATATCTTTATTTTGTTTCTTTAATTGTTAAAAGTAATTAAAAAAGAGATAAACATGTCAAAACTTTTTTATTTTCTTTAAATCAAAACCACCAAAAAATTAAATGGTTTGTGCACCATCACTCTTAATTAATGAAGTCGTTAATCCTGAAAGTTAAAAGTTTATTGCCGATATTAAAATAAATGCACGCAAATATTCATGCATATTCTGTTTAAACAAACAAACAAAATGTATTTCGTATTAAATTAATTAAAAGCATTTAAAGGCAGAGCTGTTTGCGGCCAGCTTTAGTAGAATTACTTAATAAAGTATTTCATTAAATGTTAAAATACAGACATATGCAGTAAATAGTGTGGTAAGAGTATTGCAAAGATATTTTATAATATGGCTTATAAAACGTTTACTATGGGTTAAAATGATGAATGATAATGAATGTAAAGTTAAAATCCTTAATGCGGTTATGAAATGTCCACTACTTTATGAATAAAAGCAGTTGGACTCAGGAAATTGTATCGTAATGCTATAAACACAATAAATGCAACGCTGCAATTTTGTAGCAACAATTTGATTGTTGTAGTGTTGCCCCTAAATAATAATTTCCCTACGCACCCACGTATTCTATTTTTGAGAGACTGCTGTGTTTGCTGAGTTGCGTTGATAGCATAAATCCGAATTATTGAAATTATTAGGGGCAGCTTACACGGATATATTTGCTCAACATCTCCCTCTAACTCTATAAAATTCGTTGAGAAAACGAGACGTGTGATTCTTTTGATAGTCGCCTAAAAGTCACAAACATACTAGTCCACTGCTCTCTAGCTTGCAGCGACAAGCCGATTGCCCTCATATACCTCAGGATGATGCTCGGTGTCAATATATTCCAAGTCTAAGAATAAGTTCTGATAATTCGTTGGGTTCGGTACAATCCATATTCTAAATAAGTGTAGTAATAAGTGTGTAAGTTAAGAGTTGCTTCTCAAGCGACCTATTATCAACTTCAGGTTATTCCTGAATAGTTTGATGGATAATACATAACAAACATAGTTGGTCTGAAAAGGGCATTTGTCTCTTTTAATCTTCCGTTTTGTTGGGTATAACTATCCAAATATTTTCATCCACTCCGTAGATATTTTCTCTCCTTATCAATTGCGTAAAAGCTCCTTTCCTCGGAGGCTCACTTCCCCAAGACCGGGGACCCACCGTAACCATATTTTTCCTGTCTACCTGATTAAACTAATCGTGATTTTAACATATAACTTCTGAATTAAATTCTATGACACATCAAACAAACTTTTTAAACTTATTTATAAAATATTTACAATATGAAGTTGTCGCAATCTAGGAACCAGTGCAATTAAGCTTATTAGACCTGAGCCGTTGTTCAAAACCCAGGTCAGATATCAAAACGAAATTGTAAAAAAATATTCCTTTGGCGACTTCCTCTTAGCAGTGGTCTGGCCACAACTCTGAGAGTAAATAAAATTGCCATAAAAAGTTCTTCAAAACTCTGCCGTTCGGGGTCGGTTTTAACCCTGGAGTTATGTATAAACATACATATTTACGCCACTCTAACATTATAATGCTATATCAATTGTAGTTCATTAACTTAATTTATTCTTCTTTTAACATTTTTCTTTAATTTTCATTTTTATCAAATATTTTCTTAAATATCATTTATTATGTAATACTCTTTATTTTTAATATTATCAACTATTTTCCTAATTACTAATTATCTCTTTTTACTCTTTACTTATAAATTATCAAATATTCCCTTATTGTTAATCCTGTTAATCCCGTTAAATCATACGATTTTTGTAAAGTATAAATAAGCTTTCGTTTTTAAAGATTGTTTAATTAAGAAAAATTCGTTGAAGTGACAACATTAAATAAATATTGATTCTAAAAAAAGATCATTCTTTTACTGGCGCAGTCGGGTTTACGAACTACATTTAAAATTGTTAAATTAATTTGAAGTGAAGTGAAGTTGAAGTGAAAAAAGCAGAAAAATTATTAAACACTTGTTTCTAATAAAATTAAAAAAGTGAAAAGGTTTGGTAAAAACATAAGGAAATAAAGAAATATTTTTGTATATAAATCACAATATGAACATTTTTTTTCCAATGAAAAGTATGATAAAATATAGTTAAACAATATAAACCAAATATAACTTAAATAAAAAAAAAAAAAAACTTTGAATAAAAATATATACAATATATAAAATACAATGATAATTAACATAATCGTTATTATTTAAAATAAATAATTATCATTAACTATAAAGAAAATAATTTCTAAAAGAACTGACCTTGAAAATGTATGGTCTTTATAACAAAATAATAAACTAAAAATAAATATAACAACAACTTCATTACGAACTTAATGTAAATTCATTGTGCAGCATAAAACGAAAAAAAAAACGTGAAGCGCACAACACAAATTACAACAATAAAAATCAATGAGTTAGATCAACTACAGAGAGAATTTCGAGAAAACAACAACTACAACAAATATTACAACTACGACAAATATTAAAATTAACTACAAACATTAAAACTATTAAAATCAACAACAACATCACAAACCGGTTTTGCCAGAGTGTGAGCAAGAGGTTTGTGGAGACAGAGGTGAGAATTAACCGAAGATGTCTACAGCAACAATGATTCCCTTCCAGCTACTAGCCGATGTCCCTAAGTTTGGGGGAAACCAGAAGAATTGGAGATGTTTATCAAAAATGTTGAAGCAATCCGTCAACATGTTGATTCAACATTTAAAGGAATATTTGACTTGAGAATACGCAACAAAATCGTGGATGAGGCTAATGTGTCGCTGATTAACAATAACAATCCAACGAATTGGGAAGCGGTTAAGGTAATATTAACTATTAATTTTAGTATTTCTGATAGTGTAGAAAGTATTATTAATAAAATAAAAACTTCGGAATTAAGAACCTCTATTAATCAATTTTATGATTATATAGAATCACTTAAAACAAAATTAAATTTAAAAACAAGTCTTGATAGAGATAATGACCGATGGTGTAGTTGTGCAAATAATGAAAAAATGGTTTTAAATATTTTTATTGGGAAATTGCCTAATGAACCCAAAATTGTATTGAAATCTAGAAATCCATCTTCTATGCTAAATGCAAAAGAAATTTTAATTGAAACAGAATATTTTTACATGAATAAATTTCAAAGTTCACAATTTTTACAATCTTCTTCTTCTAATATGAATAATATTAATAATTTTAATAGTAATCCAAAGAAACATTTTTCTCAATATACAAATTCATTTAATCCTCAAAAAAATTCAGGAAATATTAATAGAAACTTACAATACCAAAACAATAATAATAATTTTGAAAATCCAAATTTTGTAACTCGAAATTTTTATCGAAGCGGAAATTCTTATAATACAAATAGTGGAAATTTTAGAAATGAAAGCTATGACAATAGTAGAACTTTTAGAGGAAATTATAGTAATATTAATAGAAATAACGCAAATCAAAATATAAATGGTAGCGGACAGACAAAAAGTAGTAGAAACGAATATCCTATGGACGTAGATTGTGTTGAAGTGTCAAATTTTCAGCTACAGGCCGAAGATATTTACCCTGTATAGTGTTGAAAACTAAATCTATTCCAGTAAAATTTTTGATAGACACAGGTTCTGGTACTACAATTGTTAGAAAAGGTTTATTTCATTCTTCTTTTCAATATGAGTTAGAACATCCTATTATTTTAAATACTATTTGTTCGAAAACAGTAACTACAACTAAAGTTACTATTCCTTTCTTTAAAGAATTTAATTGACCTAATTCCAAACTTGAACTGTTAGAGACCGAAATATTTAATGAATTTGATGGAATTATAGGCTGTAATATTTTGAAACCATTGGGTGCAAAAATTGATTTGAATGAAAATATGTTAATAACCAATAATGCAAAAATTCCAATAATATTTGAAAAATCTTCAGAACCGTACAATGAGAAGGATATCTCGTACTTTGAAAACATAATCTTAGATATAAACTTCAATGAACCGAGAATTAGTTATCTGAATGATAAATTGAAAACGGAAAATTTGAATGACGAGGAATTAATAGAGTTGACAAAGCTAATTAAAGAATTCAAAACAGTTTTTTATATAGAGGGTGAGCATTTATCATCTGTTGGTAAATATAAGCATATGATACCTACAATTAATGATATTCCCGTGTACAGTAGAACATATCGTTTTCCACAAGTCCACAGCTCTGAAGTTGAGAAACAAGTTAGGAGATGTTAAAATCGGGGATAATAACTAAGTCCTGTAGTCCATATAATGCTCCCATTTGGATAGTTCCTAAGAAATTAGATAATTCTGGCGAACAAAAGTGGAGAGTTGTGGTAGATTACAGAAAACTAAATGAGGTGACTATTGAGGATAAATTTCCTATTCCCAATATGGAGGATTTATTCACAAAATTAGGAAGTTCTCAATATTTTAGCACACTCGACTTAGCAAAGGGGTTCCATCAAATCCCAATTTCACCCGAAGACAGGCATAAAACGGCATTCTCCACGCCAACAGGACATTATGAGTTTACCCGTATGCCCTTCGCCTGCATCTTCTCAAAGGATGATGAATGAGGTGCTACATGATTTTATAAACAACATTTGTGTTGTTTACTTAGATGATATTTTGGTGTTTTCTACATCACTTCAGGAACATATAGTTTCCTTGAAGAAAATTTTTCAAAGACTGTCAGAGTATAATCTCAAAGTACAGGTAGATAAGTGTAATTTTTTCAAACGTGAATCTGAATATTTAGGACATATTATTACTCCGGATGGTATAAGGCCAAATCCGGATAGAATCAAAATTATTCAAAAAATTCCGATTCCAAAAACAATTAAAGAAATCAGATCATTTTTAGGTTTCACTGGTTTCTACAGAAAGTTTATAAAAGATTATAGCCGAATAGCTCTCCCTATCATTTCAAATTTGAAAAAAGGTTCAATAATTGACGCTAATGACCAGAATTACATTGATTGCTTTAATAAATTAAAGACAATTTTATGTACAAATCCTGTTTTGGCATATCCCTAATTTGACAAATTATTCGTTTTAACAACCGATGCTAGTAATGGAGCATTAGGAGCAGTGCTTTCCCAAAATGGACATCCAGTTTCTTATGCGTCAAGGACATTAAACAAGCACGAACTTAATTATAGTGCCATTGCAAAGGAGCTCTTAGCAATTGTTTGGTCAGTTAAATATTTTAGGCCATATTTGTTTGGCAGAAAATTTAAAATTCAAACAGATCATCGTCCCCTAACATGGCTAAATTCATTGAAAGAGCCTAATATAAAATTACAAAGGACATAGAATATATTAAGGGCAAAACTAATGTAGTAGCAGATTATCTTAGTCGTCTAGAAGTGAACGTTCTACAGGAGGAGCAAAATCCTAGCTCGGATTTAGCAACAATTCATAGTGGACAGGATAATTTAAATGACCATATTTTTATTTCAGAGTCACCTATAAATATATATAAAAATCAAATTATAATTATGTTGGGAAATAGTTTCAGATATGAAAAAGAAAACGTATTTAAAAATATAAGACACAAGATTACATTAAAGTATTATTTTGAAGAAAAGTTATTGGAATTTTTGAAAAAAAATATTGCCAATAAAGGGTACTGTAGGAATTTTTTGTAGTAATTTGGAAATATATAAAAATTTACAACAAACGTTGATCCATTTTTTTTCTAATGTACCAGGAATGAAGTTTGTTAAGTGTACAAATTTTATAAAAGATGTTTTAGAGAAAGAAAAACTATTGAATATACTGGAAAAATTTCATAATGATAAGAATCACAGAGGTATTGAGGAAATCTATTTAGAATTGAGAAAAATAGTATATTACCCGAATTTGAAAAAGGAAATACACAAATTTATTAATAATTGTGTCGTGTGTAATATGTGCAAATTCGACAGATTACCTATTCGAAACAAGTTTTGTGTGACTGAAACACCCGTAAAATCAAATGAAATAGTACATATGGATATATGGTTTTTAAATAAGAATACGACATTTTTATCATGTATCGATAAACTGACAAAACATGTATCCATACATTATTTGACTGATAAAAATTCTGTAAGTATTGTTGAAAAAATTCGAGAAAGATTTGCCATTTTATGAAAACCGGTAAAAATTATAGCAGCTAATGAATTTAATACTGCTCTTATAAGAGATTTTTTGAGGTCAGAGAATATAAATTATCACTTTACTTCTCCAAATACACACACAGGAAATTCAGACATTGAACGATTCCATCTTACACTTAATGAACATATTAGGTTGTTTAAATTGCAACAAAAGGATCAGGATCTCGACGATAGGTCTTTGGTATATAAATCAGTAGAAATTTATAATGATTCAATTCATAGCACAATTGGTGTTAAACCTAATGATCTACTGCACAACAAAATTGACTCATCAATTTGGAAAAATTTACATGATACTGTTCATGGAAAAAAACTAAAAAGAATTGCGAAGGCTAATGAAGATGGCCAGGATTGTCATGAATTTAGAGAACGAGAATTTGTTAAAAATTTAGGATTTAATAATTTAAAACAAAAACCAAAATATATCATAAAACAAGTAAAAGAAAAGAAAGATACACATTTTTTGGACGAAAAAGATTGTAAACGTGATAGACAAATAATAAAAAGAAATTTTAAATATCAAAATCAAATACCAGATGAAAAATTTGAAAGAAAATTAACCGGCGGAAATTATACAAATAAGAAAAAATAAGATTCATAAAATTTCCAATCCATTCCATTGTTCATTATAGCTCTAGTAAAACTTGTTACACAAATAAATATACATATATAAAAATTTATGTAAAACAAAGAGAAAAAAAAATTTTAATTGTATACATATATTTATATCCCTATATATTAAAAATATTGTAATACAAAAATAAAATAAAAATATTAAATATTTAAAAACTTTGTAAAAAAAAAATTAATTGGCTTTAAGGAATATAAATTTTTGTAAAATTTATGTTATATAAATAGATAAAAAAAAATATTATTAATTATTTTTTGAAATATGTACATATAATACATTCCAGGAGTAATGTATTGTCGAAGGGTGGGGGAGTTATGTATAAACATACATATGTACGCCACTCTAACATTATAATGCTATATCAATTGTAATTCATTAACTTAATTTATTCTTCTTTTAACATTTTTCTTTAATTTTCATTTTTATCAAATATTTTCTTAAATATCATTTATTATGTAATACTCTTTAGTTTTAATATTATCAACTATTTTCCTAATTACTAATTATCTCTTTTTACTCTTTACTTATAAATTATCAAATATTCCCTTATTGTTAATCCTGTTAATCCCGTTAAATCATACGATTTTTGTAAAGTATAAATAAGCTTTCGTTTTTAAAGATTGTTTAATTAAGAAAAATTCGTTGAAGTGACAACATTAAATAAATATTGATTCTAAAAAAAGATCATTCTTTTACTCTGGTGTTACATTAAAAAAAACTTTCGTATCTTAGGCAAAGGATAATTTTGGTCCACTTTGTTTTATCATAAATAGATGTATAAAAAGAAGAAATACATTGCGAAGAACAAAATGCAATGGAGAGCAAATCCTTCACCACATCACATTGGAGCTTCAGCGGAGAATATTATATCATTACCGCCAGGTTTTTTTTGTTTTAGTTTTGCAAAAACAATTTTGCTTTTGCAAAAACAATTCTCCTTTTGCAAAAACAATTTTGCTTTTGCAAAAACAATTCCAGTCAAAATACGCGACACTACAATTTAGAACCTGTCACTAATACAATAAAACGTTTTAAAATTCTGTAGGGCAGAAGGGGTGAAGATAAAATAAGAATAAAGCGGATATAAAAGCGGTTTTTCGAAATACGCTAAATATGCTTTGACAGGCAAACGCAAACCGAAGATTTCAATTTCAACACGGAAAAATTCACAAAAAAGTTGCACAAACATGTACACAGAATTAATCAGCGGCAGAGATTCAATACAAAGATCTATTTTATTGTCCCCAAATTAGAGGTTCTTGAAACTAAAATAAGCTCCTTCTAATTAAATTTTTTTTAATTAAATCAAATATTATTGTAATAAATTAAATAATTTATATAACAACTTGTACACATATGACCTTTGAATACTTTGTTTGAGTTTTAAGAATATATTGTTACGTTTTTACCTTTTAAAAACGTTTAAAATATGAGCTCGTAGATTGCAAATAAAATAAAAATAAATTTGTGTTTAGTTTTAATTCAAATATTTATTATTATAACTTGATGTAAACAACAACAATTGCTTTTTTTTGCTATTCCTCTATTTATAAACAATAACAATTGCTAAACAACTATTGGAAAGATCTCTGTAATGGAGATCTTCAAACCACGATTACTCTCTTCATACGCACCACGTTTTCACACAAGGCTGACTGAACTTTTACTAACTCAGTTGCCTGTTTTGCTTTGTCTTTTATATGGCAACGTAAACAGTCTGATGAATGTTCTTGAAGGCGAACGTTCAGTACTTCGCTTTCTCGAAAACTCTATAAATGTAAACATCATTGTTTTCATTTATTCATGCTGGTGTTCGTTGTTGTATTTTTGTTTACTTGCTTACCATTTTTTATGCTGGTGTTTGTTATTATTTTAATCAGTACGATAATTTGTAAACAGGTTTGTTTACTGCATTGTTTTGTTTTTGAAGCTTTTGGTTACAATTTTAATTTTAAGCGATGTAGAAGCAAAACACCAGTATCTTGATGTTTCGTTTCCGAAATAATATGTATCTCAACTCTGTTCAACTCCATTTACGGTCAGTGTTGCTTTTTATTATTGTTTTTTTTTCAATCGTTTTCAATTTACCTTTAATGACCGTTGTCGTGAGTGATTTTGAAATCATTGAAATGAAAATTTATTTCATTTTTTTTTTCTTTTTAATAATTTTCTTCTGAAGCAAATATTTCTAAATAAGTGAAATAGTCAATAGTCTTTTTTTATAAAAATCATTACAGCAGAGTTGGATCAAACGTCGTTCGATTGATATAAAAACTGCTGTTCTAAGTATGTATCGTGTCTTTCAATAGGGACTTTCGACTTTTAACAGTTTATAATTGCCACCTTGTTTAAACTAAATCTCTCAATTTAGTTGTTTCACAAATTCATTCCGTTTTTCCAAATCACTATGTACATACATTACAGCACTCAACAACACTTGCATAAAATTGTATTCTGTTAGGACATTGTACTGCGCGATGCACCACATATGCGATCGTCATAATCGTGGCAACGGGGCAACTATTTGTAATGTGGTACTGAAATTTGAGTCCACTGGTTCAGCAAACGATTGAACAATATTCGTATATCGGCGTAATATCGATATTGTAATACCTATGCCTTGTAACTTGTCCGAGATTGTCTGCCATGTGCAGCTCATGAGCAATACAGCTTCCAACGATGTAACCATTTTCCAGAACCCGTAAGAGTTACATTTTAAATGAATTACCGAAATTACGCTAACAAAACCTTGACATTCATGGAAAAGAATTGACTTGTCGAAAATACGGTCGTTAAGGACTGCGTTAAGGACGGAAGGAAGGTTAAGCTGTCCAAGTAAATCAAAAGATTTTGACTGGAAATCACTGCAGTGGTTAGGCAGCTTATACATAGTACATAGCAGAGGTTCAAAAAGATGAGTAGAATCGAATCATTATTATAATTTCTGATACTTATAAAGATTCGTTTCGATTTGCGTAACAATATTATAAGAGTGGCGAGACCTACAGTTTGTAGTCGACTCCGAAGGACACATGTTTGAGAAACTTTTTATGGCAATTTTATTTACTATCAGAATTTTATCTGCTGTGATCAAGATGACGTTACGACCAAGTCCAAGTAATTGGTTGGTGCGCCTTCTATTCATCGAGGGCCAAGTGAGCCTAGCGGTGGAGCAGGAATCCTTATTGATCCAGGATGGGTTGGCGTCTCGAAGGAATTTCCGAGTGATGGCCAGCTTGATAATGATGCCAAGTAAGTGGCATCTCCAAGTCGATTGAAGAGGATTCCGGATTCTGGCGATCTCGTCGGCTCTTCAGTTTCCCGGAATGACACAGCGCCCGGGGGAGCCAGATAAGTGTGCCACTGAAGCGTCCAGAAAGAAAGTCGAAACAGCGGCGAATTTCCCTGACGATCCTACAGTTATTCACAACGATCGACAGAGATCTTATGGCAGCCTGACTATCAGAAAAGATCGAGATGCGGGTGAAAGGAACACCATTGACGAAGATCCATTGAGCAGCCCGCCATTACTTCCGCCTGAAACACGCTACAATAATCCGGAAGTCGGAGGGATTTGGGTGTAAAAAACCGATTATGTTCGGCCCATGTGGGCTATTGGTGCCGACCACTGGTCTAAAGTGATGGAGACTATGCTTATACGAATATGTAAGTATGTAATATAAAGGCTTCGAAAATGTTGAGATTTTATTGGAAGTCCAGATAGTGTTCTTTAAGGAATGTTTGAGAACAGGCTTGTAGTATAACTATAGGCTTAAATTCTACTGTAAGATATAATATATTACTCAAAAAGAATTCGCTATCTGACCTTATCTAAACTGAATGTAGTGAATTAATTAGTACTTAATCGATGTCCTATTACCTTCCTTTGGGGCTTATAAAATAGACTGTGTTGGTCATTTAATTTTAACGTAAGCTTTACATTTTTTCCTCACCTTCTTTGTAACATAAACTTTAATTAGTTATAAATATGGTGCAAGAGAAAAAAGGTCCCCATTGGTACTGATCCATTTATTTCAACGATTGACTGCATATGTGGTACAATAATAGGCTTGAACGATTGTACATAAAAAAGCTTTGCATAAGAAGCACAGTTTGATGGAGTGAATCGTTGGACAAATAGATTATTGTTTGAAAGTACCAGTAAATTGATGAATAAAAGATTGGTTATCCTATTTCAAATGTAAAAATTTAAGTTGTCTATAAATTAAATGTTTCTTAACTACAACGCATCTCCGTCACCATCGACACCTCCATGTACATCGACATAAAGTCGACATATAACGACGATAACTTGTAGCACAAATCGTAGAAATATATTCCATGTCATATAGCAACTTACCTTATGAGAGTTAAATGTAGCATAGTTTTCGCCATTCGAATAATGCATTCACGTGTAAATTTTCCAAGCGTTTGCCTTGAATGCCTATCAATTTTACTGTGAATGTATCACAGAGTGAATAAATGAACGAATAAGTGAGTGAGTAAGTTAATATTTATTTCTAAGCGAATATGCATGAGAAATGTATGTACGTGATTTTTTGCACTTTACAGAGATGGCTTTAAGACACTAACTGTCAAGACATTTGTGTCATTATTTTAAATGCTCGGATGATGCTCGGTGTCAATATATTCCAAGTCTAAGAACAAGTTCTGATAATTCGTTGGGTTCGGTACAATCCATATTCTAAATAAGTGTAGTAATAAGTGTGTAAGTTAAGAGTTGCTTCTCAAGCGACCTATTATCAACTTCAGGTTATTCCTGAATAGTTTGATGGATAATACATAACAAACATAGTTGGTCTGAAAAGGGCATTTGTCTCTTTTAATCTTCCGTTTTGTTGGGTATAACTATCCAAATATTTTCATCCACTCCGTAGATATTTTCTCTCCTTATCAATTGCGTAAAAGCTCCTTTCCTCGGAGGCTCACTTCCCCAAGACCGGGGACCCACCGTAACCATATTTTTCCTGTCTACCTGATTAAACTAATCGTGATTTTAACATATAACTTCTGAATTAAATTCTATGACACATCAAACAAACTTTTTAAACTTATTTATAAAATATTTACAATATGAAGTTGTCGCAATCTAGGAACCAGTGCAATTAAGCTTATTAGACCTGAGCCGTTGTTCAAAACCCAGGTCAGATATCAAAACGAAATTGTAAAAAAATATTCCTTTGGCGACTTCCTCTTAGCAGTGGTCTGGCCACAACTCTGAGAGTAAATAAAATTGCCATAAAAAGTTCTTCAAAACTCTGCCGTTCGGGGTCGGTTTTAACCCTGGAGTTATGTATAAACATACATATTTACGCCACTCTAACATTATAATGCTATATCAATTGTAGTTCATTAACTTAATTTATTCTTCTTTTAACATTTTTCTTTAATTTTCATTTTTATCAAATATTTTCTTAAATATCATTTATTATGTAATACTCTTTATTTTTAATATTATCAACTATTTTCCTAATTACTAATGATCTCTTTTTACTCTTTACTTATAAATTATCAAATATTCCCTTATTGTTAATCCTGTTAATCCCGTTAAATCATACGATTTTTGTAAAGTATAAATAAGCTTTCGTTTTTAAAGATTGTTTAATTAAGAAAAATTCGTTGAAGTGACAACATTAAATAAATATTGATTCTAAAAAAAGATCATTCTTTTACTGGCGCAGTCGGGTTTACGAACTACATTTAAAATTGTTAAATTAATTTGAAGTGAAGTGAAGTTGAAGTGAAAAAAGCAGAAAAATTATTAAACACTTGTTTCTAATAAAATTAAAAAAGTGAAAAGGTTTGGTAACAACATAAGGAAATAAAGAAATATTTTTGTATATAAATCACAATATGAACATTTTTTTTCCAATGAAAAGTATGATAAAATATAGTTAAACAATATAAACCAAATATAACTTAAATAAAAAAAAAAAAAAACTTTGAATAAAAATATATACAATATATAAAATACAATGATAATTAACATAATCGTTATTATTTAAAATAAATAATTATCATTAACTATAAAGAAAATAATTTCTAAAAGAACTGACCTTGAAAATGTATGGTCTTTATAACAAAATAATAAACTAAAAATAAATATAACAACAACTTCATTACGAACTTAATGTAAATTCATTGTGCAGCATAAAACGAAAAAAAAAAGTGAAGCGCACAACACAAATTACAACAATAAAAATCAATGAGCTAGATCAACTACAGAGAGAATTTCGAGAAAACAACAACTACAACAAATATTACAACTACAACAAATATTAAAATTAACTACAAACATTAAAACTATTAAAATCAACAACAACATCACAAACCGGTTTTGCCAGAGTGCGAGCAAGAGGTTTGTGGAGACAGAGGCGAGAATTAACCGAAGATGTATACAGCAACAATGATTCCCTTCCAGCTACTAGCCGATGTCCCTAAGTTTGGGGGAAACCAGAAGAATTGGAGATGTTTATCAAAAATGTTGAAGCAATCCGTCAACATGTTGATTCAACATTTAAAGAAATATTTGACTTGAGAATACGCAACAAAATCGTGGATGAGGCTAATGTGTCGCTGATTAACAATAACAATCCAACGAATTGGGAAGCGGTTAAGGTAATATTAACTATTAATTTTAGTATTTCTGATAGTGTAGAAAGTATTATTAATAAAATAAAAACTTCGGAATTAAGAACCTCTATTAATCAATTTTATGATTATATAGAATCACTTAAAACAAAATTAAATTTAAAAACAAGTCTTGATAGAGATAATGACCGGTGGTGTAGTTGTGCAAATAATGAAAAAATGGTTTTAAATATTTTTATTGGGAAATTGCCTAATGAACCCAAAATTGTATTGAAATCTAGAAATCCATCTTCTATGCTAAATGCAAAAGAAATTTTAATTGAAACAGAATATTTTTACATGAATAAATTTCAAAGTTCACAATTTTTACAATCTTCTTCTTCTAATATGAATAATATTAATAATTTTAATAGTAATCCAAAGAAACATTTTTCTCAATATACAAATTCATTTAATCCTCAAAAAAATTCAGGAAATATTAATAGAAACTTACAATACCAAAACAATAATAATAATTTTGAAAATCCAAATTTTGTAACTCGAAATTTTTATCGAAGCGGAAATTCTTATAATACAAATAGTGGAAATTTTAGAAATGAAAGCTATGACAATAGTAGAACTTTTAGAGGAAATTATAGTAATATTAATAGAAATAACGCAAATCAAAATATAAATGGTAGCGGACAGACAAAAAGTAGTAGAAACGAATATCCTATGGACGTAGATTGTGTTGAAGTGTCAAATTTTCAGCTACAGGCCGAAGATATTTACCCTGTATAGTGTTGAAAACTAAATCTATTCCAGTAAAATTTTTGATAGACACAGGTTCTGGTACTACAATTGTTAGAAAAGGTTTATTTCATTCTTCTTTTCAATATGAGTTAGAACATCCTATTATTTTAAATACTATTTGTTCGAACACAGTAACTACAACTAAAGTTACTATTCCTTTCTTTAAAGAATTTAATTGACCTAATTCCAAACTTGAACTGTTAGAGACCGAAATATTTAATGAATTTGATGGAATTATAGGCTGTAATATTTTGAAACCATTGGGTGCAAAAATTGATTTGAATGAAAATATGTTAATAACCAATAATGCAAAAATTCCAATAATATTTGAAAAATCTTCAGAACCGTACAATGAGAAGGATATCTCGTACTTTGAAAACATAATCTTAGATATAAACTTCAATGAACCGAGAATTAGTTATCTGAATGATAAATTGAAAACGGAAAATTTGAATGACGAGGAATTAATAGAGTTGACAAAGCTATTTAAAGAATTCAAAACAGTTTTTTATATAGAGGGTGAGCATTTATCATCTGTTGGTAAATATAAGCATATGATACCTACAATTAATGATATTCCCGTGTACAGTAGAACATATCGTTTTCCACAAGTCCACAGCTCTGAAGTTGAGAAACAAGTTAGGAGATGTTAAAATCGGGGATAATAACTAAGTCCTGTAGTCCATATAATGCTCCCATTTGGATAGTTCCTAAGAAATTAGATAATTCTGGCGAACAAAAGTGGAGAGTTGTGGTAGATTACAGAAAACTAAATGAGGTGACTATTGAGGATAAATTTCCTATTCCCAATATGGAGGATTTATTCACAAAATTAGGAAGTTCTCAATATTTTAGCACACTCGACTTAGCAAAGGGGTTCCATCAAATCCCAATTTCACCCGAAGACAGGCATAAAACGGCATTCTCCACGCCAACAGGACATTATGAGTTTACCCGTATGCCCTTCGCCTGCATCTTCTCAAAGGATGATGAATGAGGTGCTACATGATTTTATAAACAACATTTGTGTTGTTTACTTAGATGATATTTTGGTGTTTTCTACATCACTTCAGGAACATATAGTTTCCTTGAAGAAAATTTTTCAAAGACTGTCAGAGTATAATCTCAAAGTACAGGTAGATAAGTGTAATTTTTTCAAACGTGAATCTGAATATTTAGGACATATTATTACTCCGGATGGTATAAGGCCAAATCCGGATAGAATCAAAATTATTCAAAAAATTCCGATTCCAAAAACAATTAAAGAAATCAGATCATTTTTAGGTTTCACTGGTTTCTACAGAAAGTTTATAAAAGATTATAGCCGAATAGCTCTCCCTATCATTTCAAATTTGAAAAAAGGTTCAATAATTGACGCTAATGACCAGAATTACATTGATTGCTTTAATAAATTAAAGACAATTTTATGTACAAATCCTGTTTTAGCATATCCCTAATTTGACAAATTATTCGTTTTAACAACCGATGCTAGTAATGGAGCATTAGGAGCAGTGCTTTCCCAAAATGGACATCCAGTTTCTTATGCGTCAAGGACATTAAACAAGCACGAACTTAATTATAGTGCCATTGCAAAGGAGCTCTTAGCAATTGTTTGGTCAGTTAAATATTTTAGGCCATATTTGTTTGGCAGAAAATTTAAAATTCAAACAGATCATCGTCCCCTAACATGGCTAAATTCATTGAAAGAGCCTAATATAAAATTACAAAGCACATAGAATATATTAAGGGCAAAACTAATGTAGTAGCAGATTATCTTAGTCGTCTAGAAGTGAACGTTCTACAGGAGGAGCAAAATCCTAGCTCGGATTTAGCAACAATTCATAGTGGACAGGATAATTTAAATGACCATATTTTTATTTCAGAGTCACCTATAAATATATATAAAAATCAAATTATAATTATGTTGGGAAATAGTTTCAGATATGAAAAAGAAAACGTATTTAAAAATATAAGACACAAGATTACATTAAAGTATTATTTTGAAGAAAAGTTATTGGAATTTTTGAAAAAAATATTGCCAATAAAGGGTACTGTAGGAATTTTTTGTAGTAATTTGGAAATATATAAAAATTTACAACAAACGTTGATCCATTTTTTTTCTAATGTACCAGGAATGAAGTTTGTTAAGTGTACAAATTTTATAAAAGATGTTTTAGAGAAAGAAAAACTATTGAATATACTGGAAAAATTTCATAATGATAAGAATCACAGAGGTATTGAGGAAATCTATTTAGAATTGAGAAAAATAGTATATTACCCGAATTTGAAAAAGGAAATACACAAATTTATTAATAATTGTGTCGTGTGTAATATGTGCAAATTCGACAGATTACCTATTCGAAACAAGTTTTGTGTGACTGAAACACCCGTAAAATCAAATGAAATAGTACATATGGATATATGGTTTTTAAATAAGAATACGACATTTTTATCATGTATCGATAAACTGACAAAACATGTATCCATACATTATTTGACTGATAAAAATTCTGTAAGTATTGTTGAAAAAATTCGAGAAAGATTTGCCATTTTATGAAAACCGGTAAAAATTATAGCAGCTAATGAATTTAATACTGCTCTTATAAGAGATTTTTTGAGGTCAGAGAATATAAATTATCACTTTACTTCTCCAAATACACACACAGGAAATTCAGACATTGAACGATTCCATCTTACACTTAATGAACATATTAGGTTGTTTAAATTGCAACAAAAGGATCAGGATCTCGACGATAGGTCTTTGGTATATAAATCAGTAGAAATTTATAATGATTCAATTCATAGCACAATTGGTGTTAAACCTAATGATCTACTGCACAACAAAATTGACTCATCAATTTGGAAAAATTTACATGATACTGTTCATGGAAAAAAACTAAAAAGAATTGCGAAGGCTAATGAAGATGGCCAGGATTGTCATGAATTTAGAGAACGAGAATTTGTTAAAAATTTAGGATTTAATAATTTAAAACAAAAACCAAAATATATCATAAAACAAGTAAAAGAAAAGAAAGATATACATTTTTTGGACGAAAAAGATTGTAAACGTGATAGACAAATAATAAAAAGAAATTTTAAATATCAAAATCAAATACCAGATGAAAAATTTGAAAGAAAATTAACCGGCAGAAATTATACAAATAAGAAAAAATAAGATTCATAAAATTTCCAATCCATTCCATTGTTCATTATAGCTCTAGTAAAACTTGTTACACAAATAAATATACATATATAAAAATTTATGTAAAACAAAGAGAAAAAAAAATTTTAATTGTATACATATATTTATATCCCTATATATTAAAAATATTGTAATACAAAAATAAAATAAAAATATTAAATATTTAAAAACTTTGTAAAAAAAAAATTAATTGGCTTTAAGGAATATAAATTTTTGTAAAATTTATGTTATATAAATAGATAAAAAAAAAATATTATTAATTATTTTTTGAAATATGTACATATAATACATTCCAGGAGTAATGTATTGTCGAAGGGTGGGGGAGTTATGTATAAACATACATATGTACGCCACTCTAACATTATAATGCTATATCAATTGTAATTCATTAACTTAATTTATTCTTCTTTTAACATTTTTCTTTAATTTTCATTTTTATCAAATATTTTCTTAAATATCATTTATTATGTAATACTCTTTAGTTTTAATATTATCAACTATTTTCCTAATTACTAATTATCTCTTTTTACTCTTTACTTATAAATTATCAAATATTCCCTTATTGTTAATCCTGTTAATCCCGTTAAATCATACGATTTTTGTAAAGTATAAATAAGCTTTCGTTTTTAAAGATTGTTTAATTAAGAAAAATTCGTTGAAGTGACAACATTAAATAAATATTGATTCTAAAAAAAGATCATTCTTTTACTCTGGTGTTACGTTAAAAAAAACTTTCGTATCTTAGGCAAAGGATAATTTTGGTCCACTTTGTTTTATCATAAATAGATGTATAAAAAGAAGAAATACATTGCGAAGAACAAAATGCAATGGAGAGCAAATCCTTCACCACATCACATTGGAGCTTCAGCGGAGAATATTATATCATTACCGCCAGGTTTTTTTTGTTTTAGTTTTGCAAAAACAATTTTGCTTTTGCAAAAACAATTTTCCTTTTGCAAAAACAATTTTGCTTTTGCAAAAACAATTCCAGTCAAAATACGCGACACTACAATTTAGAACCTGTCACTAATACAATAAAACGTTTTAAAATTCTGTAGGGCAGAAGGGGTGAAGATAAAATAAGAATAAAGCGGATATAAAAGCGGTTTTTCGAAATACGCTAAATATGCTTTGACAGGCAAACGCAAACCGAAGATTTCAATTTCAACACGGAAAAATTCACAAAAAAGTTGCACAAACATGTACACAGAATTAATCAGCGGCAGAGATTCAATACAAAGATCTATTTTATTGTCCCCAAATTAGAGATTCTTGAAACTAAAATAAGCTCCTTCTAATTAAATTTTTTTTAATTAAATCAAATATTATTGTAATAAATTAAATAATTTATATAACAACTTGTACACATATGACCTTTGAATACTTTGTTTGAGTTTTAAGAATATATTGTTACGTTTTTACCTTTTAAAAACGTTTAAAATATGAGCTCGTAGATTGCAAATAAAATAAAAATAAATTTGTGTTTAGTTTTAATTCAAATATTTATTATTATAACTTGATGTAAACAACAACAATTGCTTTTTTTTGCTATTCCTCTATTTATAAACAATAACAATTGCTAAACAACTATTGGAAAGATCTCTGTAATGGAGATCTTCAAACCACGATTACTCTCTTCATACGCACCACGGTTTCACACAAGGCTGACTGAACTTTTACTAACTCAGTTGCCTGTTTTGCTTTGTCTTTTATATGGCAACGTAAACAGTCTGATGAATGTTCTTGAAGGCGAACGTTCAGTACTTCGCTTTCTCGAAAACTCTATAAATGTAAACATCATTGTTTTCATTTATTCATGCTGGTGTTCGTTGTTGTATTTTTGTTTACTTGCTTACCATTTTTTATGCTGGTGTTTGTTATTATTTTAAGCAGTACGATAATTTGTAAACAGGTTTGTTTACTGCATTGTTTTGTTTTTGAAGCTTTTGGTTACAATTTTAATTTTAAGCGATGTAGAAGCAAAACACCAGTATCTTGATGTTTCGTTTCCGAAATAATATGTATCTCAACTCTGTTCAACTCTAACTGTTCTAAGTATGTATCGTGTCTTTCAATAGGGACTTTCGACTTTTAACAGTTTATAATTGCCACCTTGTTTAAACTATATCTCTCAATTTAGTTGTTTCACAAATTCATTCCGTTTTTCCAAATCACTATGTACATACATTACAGCACTCAACAACACTTGCATAAAATTGTATTCTGTTAGGACATTGTACTGCGCGATGCACCACATATGCGATCGTCATAATCGTGGCAACGGGGCAACTATTTGTAATGTGGTACTGAAATTTGAGTCCACTGGTTCAGCAAACGATTGAACAATATTCGTATATCGGCGTAATATCGATATTGTAATACCTATGCCTTGTAACTTGTCCGAGATTGTCTGCCATGTGCAGCTCATGAGCAATACAGCTTCCAACGATGTAACCATTTTCCGGAACCCGTAAGAGTTACATTTTAAATGAATTACCGAAATTACGCTAACAAAACCTTGACATTCATGGAAAAGAATTGACTTGTCGAAAATACGGTCGTTAAGGACTGCGTTAAGGACGGAAGGAAGGTTAAGCTGTCCAAGTAAATCAAAAGATTTTGACTGGAAATCACTGCAGTGGTTAGGCAGCTTATACATAGTACATAGCAGAGGTTCAAAAAGATGAGTAGAATCGAATCATTATTATAATTTCTGATAGTTATAAAGATTCGTTTCGATTTGCGTAACAATATTATAAGAGTGGCGAGACCTACAGTTTGTAGTCGACTCCGAAGGACACATGTTTGAGAAACTTTTTATGGCAATTTTATTTACTATCAGAATTTTATCTGCTGTGATCAAGATGACGTTACGACCAAGTCCAAGTAATTGGTTGGTGCGCCTTCTATTCATCGAGGGCCAAGTGAGCCTAGCGGTGGAGCAGGAATCCTTATTGATCCAGGATGGGTTGGCGTCTCGAAGGAATTTCCGAGTGATGGCCAGCTTGATAATGATGCCAAGTAAGTGGCATCTCCAAGTCGATTGAAGAGGATTCCGGATTCTGGCGATCTCGTCGGCTCTTCAGTTTCCCGGAATGACACAGCGCCCGGGGGAGCCAGATAAGTGTGCCACTGAAGCGTCCAGAAAGAAAGTCGAAACAGCGGCGAATTTCCCTGACGATCCTACAGTTATTCACAACGATCGACAGAGATCTTATGGCAGCCTGACTATCAGAAAAGATCGAGATGCGGGTGAAAGGAACACCATTGACGAAGATCCAATGAGCAGCCCGCCATTACTTCCGCCTGAAACACGCTACAATAATCCAGAAGTCGGAGGGATTTGGGTGTAAAAAACCGATTATGTTCGGCCCATGTGGGCTATTGGTGCCGACCACTGGTCTAAAGTGATGGAGACTATGCTTATAGGAATATGTAAGTATGTAATATAAAGGCTTCGAAAATGTTGAGATTTTATTGGAAGTCCAGATAGTGTTCTTTAAGGAATGTTTGAGAACAGGCTTGTAGTATAACTATAGGCTTAAATTCTACTGTAAGATATAATATATTACTCAAAAAGAATTCGCTATCTGACCTTATCTAAACTGAATGTAGTGAATTAATTAGTACTTAATCGATGTCCTATTACCTTCCTTTGGGGCTTATAAAATAGACTGTGTTGGTCATTTAATTTTAACGTAAGCTTTACATTTTTTCCTCACCTTCTTTGTAACATAAACTTTAATTAGTTATAAATATGGTGCAAAAGAAAAAAGGTCCCCATTGGTACTGATCCATTTATTTCAACGATTGACTGCATATGTGGTACAATAATAGGCTTGAACGAATGTACATAAAAAAGCTTTGCATAAGAAGCACAGTTTGATGGAGTGAATCGTTGGACAAATAGATTATTGTTTGAAAGTACCAGTAAATTGATGAATAAAAGATTGGTTATCCTATTTCAAATGTAAAAATTTAAGTTGTCTATAAATTAAATGTTTCTTAACTACAACGCATCTCCGTCACCATCGCCACCTCCATGTACATCGACATAAAGTCGACATATAACGACGATAACTTGTAGCACAAATCGTAGAAATATATTCCATGTCATATAGCAACTTACCTTATGAGAGTTAAATGTAGCATAGTTTTCGCCATTCGAATAATGCATTCACGTGTAAATTTTCCAAGCGTTTGCCTTGAATGCCTATCAATTTTACTGTGAATGTATCACAGAGTGAATAAATGAACGAATAAGTGAGTGAGTAAGTTAATATTTATTTCTAAGCGAATATGCATGAGAAATGTATGTACGTGATTTTTTGCACTTTACAGAGATGGCTTTAAGACACTAACTGTCAAGACATTTGTGTCATTATTTTAAATGCGAATTTTGCCGCTAAATAAGCGTTTCACTCCGTCCTCTTAAGTTCCTATAAGAATTGACAGCATTAGGTATAAGCGTTCAAGAAATTCTTAGGTTGATTCTAAATAGTATTCTGGACCGCTTAACAACATACATATCTATCTAAACCCCTATAAGACTATTTCAGTTGCTGTAAATTACGCTTAAATCAAGAAAAATTGAACTTGTTGCTGGCTCCTGAAAAAAATAAGAGTTGATGACTTAAACGTATCGATAAATATGAATTCACTATATCAAAGGAAAATATTCTAATACGTAGTGTATTGGCTTTTTAGACGTGAGGCTACTTTTAAAATTCCAGGTTGGACATCACCAAAACATGAATGAAAATTTCTTCGACGACTTTCTGCAGCAGATTTCTGGCAGAAACTCGGAGAGTAAATAAAATTGCCATGAAAAGTTTCTCATAAATCTGTTGTTCTAAATAGACTTTAAACTGTGGGTCGTTCCACTCAGGGATAAAATTAGCAAACGTAACATGGGTGGTGTAAAAAGCTAGGGCGTAATCTTGGCTAGAATTTCCAATTATGTATGTATTGTATGTATGTAATTTTCTGATTGAAAAATATTACTGACTATACTGCACTTACAGAAAGTAAAGAAATTTTTAATTTCTTATTATATAAGCGTATAAGTATCGATATTTTTGCTAAAACACCAAATAGTATCTCTAAATAATGTACGTTTACTGCCTACAAACAATAGAAATAAAGGATTTCCTTATTCAGCTTACAAAATTTGCACAACGTCAGCTAAACTCCTCTGATTTTGATTGTTGCTGATGTGTTTGCGGTTGTTGCATTGTTTGTTACCATCACCGTCGGCAATTGTTTTCTTCTTCACAGTAGTTATCACACAACAAAAAGCGTCACAACTGAGAATAAAAACGAAAAATCTAAAACAAATGCTAACAATATAAAGGAGGAGAAAAAAACAACAAGTATGCGGATTGTTAAATGGCGTTGAAATAAATGGTTGGCATTTAGCCCAACCTTTACCTCCTTAGCAAGGGAAATTCTTCTCACTAAACAAAACTTTGATTGTGAATGAGTAAAGTTTGTTTATTATGGCATGCTTTTCAAAGAAATTAGTTTAATTAATCCGAGGTTAGAGTAGATGGTATACATAGAGGATTCAGAATATTTTATTAGCACAGCACTTCGAATACACTGCATTTATCAGATTATCTGTTAGAACTTCTTACGTAGCTACAGTTCTAGGAAAAATTCGTATTAAAGCGGAAATCCCTGAAGAAACAATATTACTATTAATATTTCTGTCCACGATAAGCTCTTCAAACTGATTGGAAATATTAAAAAGTCAAGGAAATGGAACAGAGGACATAGTGCTTGCATTCATTTCTTTCCCAAATACTATAATGAAAGTAAAGTTTTAAATCAGTGTACCAAACAAAATCAAATGTTTCCAACGTAATAGGAAAAATTATGCTGCTACTTACTTAACTTAATTAGTCATTACAACCCTTCAAACAGTATTACGACCTAGTTTCTCACAGCACTCATGTTGTGCATTTTAATTTTATTCATGACTCGACTCCGGACTACAGATTTTTTTTGAGAAACTTCGGCGGCAAGTTTTTTCATAGAACTTTTGAAAGAAATCTGCTGAGAGAAAGTCGTCGCCAAAGCTATAATTTTTTTTCATATTTCGTTTCGTTCGAGATGTCTGACCTGGGTTTTGAACCGTAGCCTCACCTCTAATAAGTCAACACATTACCTACTAAACTGCGGCTACTACAATAATACAATAGTTAAAAGTAACTTTAGCTAAAGTAAACTTCTTTTTTCTTTTTCAAAAATTAAAGTCGCTATTATAGACAAAAAAGCAAAATCGACCACCAGATAATGCTATTCATTATAGAGGCAATGGCGAATGAAATATTTTTGTCACATTCCGTTTTGCTCGAGATGTCTGAGTTGGTCTTTGAATCTTGCGTTCTCGTTCAAAAAACCAATTCACTGATTCTAGGATAATAGAAAGTAAAATCGAAAAATCCAAACTCATAAAAGAGTGCATGAAACTAATCCGACTCGATTTCTATCCAGTACGTAGCACTCGGAAGCGTTCGAAAGCACTTCTTAAAGTTAATATACTGTTACGTCTTTACCTTTTAAAAACATTTAAAAGCTCGTAGATTGCAAATAAAATAAAATGAATATGTGTTCATTTTTAATAAAAATTCTTCATTATGCGCACAATTCTGTGTGCCACTGTTCACAACTTTATGTAAACCGCAACAATTGCTTTGATTATTATTCCTCAGTTTACACCCTTTGCATAAACAATGACAATTACTAGACAATTGTTCCACTGATCTTTTTAACGGAGATCTTCAAACCAGGATTACTCTCTTTAAACACACCTTGCCTTTTATATGCCAGAGCAAATAGTCTGATGGATGCTCTTGAAGATGAATGTTCTTGTCTTCGCCTTCTCGATATCTCTATAAATGTTAACATCGTTGTTTCATTATTGTTGTTTGTGTATTTTGTTTACATTTATTCTCGTAGTGTTTGTTGTTGTTTTTTTGTTTACTCGTTTACCATTTTCTTATGTGTTTGTTGGAATATTTTTGTTTACTTGTTTACCATTTTTTTATGCTGACGTTTGTTGTTATATTACGCAGTGCGAGAGCTTGTTTTGTTTTTGTAGCTTTGGTTTATAATTTTAATGTTAAACAATGTAAAAGCAAAACACCAGTATCTAGATTTTTTTCATTTTTGTAACAATACTGCCATGTTGGTCTACAGGTCACGATTATCAACTTCCTCATATAAAGACCGTTTTTTCTATTTAGTTTAAAACATTTAAACATTTTTATGAACAATTTCTATTGAATTCATTTGCAAATTCCATACATAAGTCAAAAGCAGTTACGCTTTGTCGTCCGTTCCCGTTGCCACATTTTCATCCAATTTTTTTTGTCTTCTACGAGTATATGCTGTTGCTGTTGTCTCATTTTGACAAAACAGTTGTTGCTGATACAGTTTTTTATATCAGTATTCTGTTGAGCTGGTGTAGTGTTTGTTTTATTTTAATTGTTTTGGTACGATATATGCCGTTTACTTTACCATGTTGCATGTGGGCGCTTGCCATACGAAAAAAAATCTTTTTATAAAATTCTTGTTCACTTGTTGTGTGTTGATTTAATGTCCTCGCTTTTTTTCGTTTAAATTTAATTTAGAGCTGTTTTTTCATTATTATCGGCTTTTTACCATTGATGGCACTTGTTACATTCACTTGAACAACATCCCAGGTGGTGTTTAACATCTTCATTAATTGACAGTTTAAATAAATGATAAGAAAACTAAATCCTGAATGTCATGCGTTATGCTGTTGCTGATTATTTTTCGTGATTTAAAAGAATTACATAATGCGATTGAGCATAAAAACTTGCCCCTTGGTAAGTATGGAAATACTTTCTTTTTAGAATAAAAGAGAAAGCTATAGTTCTGATACTTTCCAATAGAAAGCGAAAATAACAAACGCAGTGCCTATGATTTTCGATGTAAAGGTGTGAGCTGTACTTTAGCTTTTAATAACTACATAACAACATACATAATCGGTCATTACAAGCCTTCAGTAAAGATCACGTAATACGTTAATTTCATACATGAGTGGCGGGAAGTCGATTCCGAACAAAATATTTTTGAAAAACTTTTCATGTCAATTTTATTTACTCTCACAGTTTTTGCCACAAATCTGCTGAGAAGAAGTCGCCGAAGAAGTATTTTTTCAAATTTCGTTTTAATGACTGACCTGGGGTTTGAACCTTGGCCTTACGTCTAATAAGCCAACACACTAGCTACGAGACTACGGCGAATTCCCTTTTAATAACTTGTATCTTTAATTTCGCCTCGCCAATAGGATCGATATAACAATCATTCCATGACTAGGCTTAATATGATACCTCTATCTAACTTCAATAGCGGCAAGCCGATCTTTTTCCGCCTGAAATGGAAACAATTCTTCTGACTCAAGGTCTGAAAAGTCCGCATAATATTATAGGTGAAGATATAGACTTTTTTCTATCGAATAAAGAGATGTCTGCAAGCGACTATCAATCTGCGTAATTCTGATTATTCTAAATGTCTTTGTAATGAAGCTAACGACACAGATTTAGACGGCGGATTTTAGTAAAAACGAATGTACATAATAGTATCCGAAAAGACGAAAAGAAAGATCTGCCGAAAACATCGCTTCTGTTCGTAAGGGTGTGCAGAAGAATCCGACATAATCGATTTCACAATTCACACAAAAACTTGGATCTTCACATACTGCAACTTGATGCATTTTGCGACTTGACTTTGGGCCCAATCCTGTACAAAATGCCATCCAGGAACTGAAGATAGACGACCATAGAAAAAACTTACTTTTGTTGCATGGACTCCTCCGGAGCAGTTGGGAACTGCCAATAATTTTCATCGAAAAATCATCGATGGGTATGTGAATAAACAAATTTGATACTAATCCACATCATATCCAAGAGCTTCCAATGCATTCCGAGAAATTCACTGTTTGGTTTGAATTTGAATTTTCGGCTGGCGCGCATTATCGGTTTATATTCCTTTAAGAGGGGATCTTTTTTAGGTTTGTTGTTCCGGTTTTCATTGGAGCAAATTTTTACGTGGTGGGTTCCAAGCCCTACGCACAACCCAAATTTAACGTCTAGGGGATTAGACTTCGCTGCACGCATTAGTTAACATCTAGCGGGTGCTAGAATGCCATCCAGGAGGAGCCACGAGGAGGCTGCGTGTCAACTTGAATACAGCAAGACAAGGATCGTCCTGGTGGTCACCAAGTTGACCACAATCAGAAACTTTACCTTGTTTGCATGCATTCCACACCAGTCTACTAAGATGGGTTTGGCAGTAAATGAGGGCAAAACAAAGTATATGTTATCGACAAGTAGAGACGTGCGGCGTATTGATTCTCAGATTACGGCCGATAACTATACTTTTGAAACAGTCAAGGAATTTATTTATCTTGGCTCCGCCGTTACCACCACAAATGATGTCAGTCTGGAGATCAAGCGCAGGATCACTCTTGCCAACAGGTGCTACTATGGTCTCAATAGGCAATTGAGTAGTAGAGACCTCTCTCGTACGACGAAGCTAACACTCTACAAGACGCTCATCCTACCCGTGCTTCTTTATGGCGCAGAGGCATGGACCCTATTAAGTACTGATGCAGCAGCCTTGAGAGTGTTCGAGAGAAAAGTACTGCGTAAGATCTTCGGTCCAGTACGTGTTGGCGATGATTTCCGCATTCGATACAATAGTGAGCTGTATGAGCTCCTCAACGACATGGACGTTGTTCAGCGTATTAATATCCAGCGGCTGCGCTGGCTCGGCCATGTCGTTCGAATTGAGGAGGATGCTCCAGCTAGACGGGTATTTGATGCGGGGATCTGCGGAAGTCGGCGAAGAGGACGACCTTGTATCCGTTGGAAGCACCAAATCGAGGGAGCTCTGTCATCGATTGGTGTGACCAACTGGCGTAGGCGCGCAAGAAGCAGAGGCGCCTGGAAGGATGTGTTGCGGCCGAAATCCGTTAATCGGGTTGTTATGGCCAATTAAGTAAGTAAGTAAGTATTCCTTTAAGAACGACATTGAGCAGATCATCACTGTTAACGGCGAGCATTATAGGTCGCTGATAAGCAATTTCTTTTGATCTTATTTGCATGACCTAGACACAGACGATATGTGGTTTCAATAGAACGGTGATAAGTGCCACAAGTAATTTTCTCTGGTCATGCCCTGGATCATGGAGGTGATAATTGAATAACTTCGTGAACGAAGAAATATGAACCGCTGACGCGACTAGCCCAAATTCATACCAATAACTGTTTCGAAAAGCACTGGACGCACTTGGATTTCAAGTGAATTCGAGTTATTCTAAACTCGACAATTTTGTGTGTTCAAGCACTCATTTATCCCGAAATCGGTCTCATCGCTGACAATGATTTTTTGATCAGAATAAGGGTCTCTTGCCAACTGAGCCCAAAAGAGCCCATTCAGCGAACACATTTCATTGTCTACGGTCCGTGTCTATCTGTTCATCGTGATCTGGTAAAACAGACAAACCAGCTTTATAGATGTAGATTTAACATGACGGGCATTATCGACTATTGGAAGACCGTACATTTGGCTAAGTTGGCGAATTACCAGTAGTAGGTGATGGTAGACCTTTGCACTTATAGGAATAATTCAAAACCAAGCTGAAAGGACACAACCCTAATTAAATAGATAAAATGATGAAGGGAATTGCTAAACTCAACATTATACCGAAATTATTTGAAATCCTCTTACGTGATACACTGTCATTTCAAGCATCGTCTATTTTATCTCCATCCCAGCATGGATTCTGCAAGTCTCGATCAACAATCACAAATTTTCTTGAATTTACAGCTCTGGTAAATGATGGATTTATTGTAAGCAAACAAACTGACGTCATATATATCGATTTCAGTAAGGCATTTGATAAAGTAAATCATAACTTACTCGTTCAATAGCTTAATCAACTTGGTTTTAGTTCCTCATTATTAAATTGGATTAAATCGTATTTAGTAAACAGAAAACAGTGCGTTAAATTCAGGAATATGCAATCTAACTTTATTGATGTGCTGTCAGACGTACCACAGGGTAGTCATCTTGGGACGCTCCTATTTACTCTTTTAACAAATGATCTCCCTTCTGTTATCAAAAATTCAAACACATTAATGTATACAGACGACGCTAAAATATTTTTAGCATTTAATAACATTGAAGACCAAGTACTTTTTTTATTTTTTATTTTTTTTTTTATTCGAACGTCTTCCGCATCACACTAACCCACCCTCACCCGACCGCGGAGGGCTCGTCCCCATTACGTAGGGACACGTACACACTACAGTCCGGACTGTAGCGGGTAAGGGAAAAGTAATGGCAACGAGAACATAAATCAGCTACAGGACTTAATCACAAGCTGAATAAAGGTACAATAAACAGGAACTACCTATGACAAGAACGAAAATACATTTTTATATAATAATTTACAAATTAATGCCAGCATATAAGCTACGTTTTATATTACAAACACTACTATTAAAATCAATAAAATTATAGTATAAGTTAAAATCGTTACATAATCTACGAAAAGGAAAATTACATCCATAGTTTGTTCTATAAAAATCTAAAGAAAGAGGACGATAGTGCCGTGAAAATCGTGCTGGAATACTGAAATTCAGGTTACAAAGCACAAACTCAGAATCAATATCACCTTTAACTAGATTAAAAACAAAACAAACCTCTAAAACAGCCCTTCTACGTTCCAAAGTTGGAAGTTTTATCAAGCCTAATCTAGCCTCATATAACGGAAACCCATTGGAATAATCCCATCCTAAGCCACGTAAACAGAATAATAATAACTGTTTCTGCACAGACTCTATTGAATCACTATGACAACGATAGTATGGATTCCAAATAATAGACGCATACTCCAAAATAGGTCTAACAAGTGAAATGTATAGCAATCTCCTTATATAAGGATCAATGAATTCCCAAGCCCATCTTTTCACAAAACCAAGAACAGCCCGAGTCTTGCCAATCATCATACTAATATGATCAATAAAAGACAATTTCATATCTAATAATACTCCCAAATCAAGAAATGTAGTCACAGTTTCCAAAGGGCAAGAATTAATCGCATAAGTGGATGAAATTACACCCCCGCGAGAGAAAACCATGCATTTACATTTTTTCAAGTTGAAATCCATCAAATTAGTTAATTAATTTTACAAGAGGATAGTAAATACTTAACCTCTTGGTGTAGTACTAATTTAATGGAGCTGAATGTTAAAAATGTAAATATGTGTGCTTGACTAGATCATCTCCAAACAATGGATTTTATACAATGAACGACGCTGTTCTTGAACTACTTCATTCCTTTAACGATTTAGAGATAATTTTCGATTGTAAATTGGACTTCAGAAATCATATTACGTCAACTGTTAGCAAAGCTACATGTATCCTGGGATTTATCAAACGATGGGCTAAAGAGTTTTCTGACCCTTATGTTACCACACTGGTTCGCCCAATTCTTAAAGATGGATCTGTAATATGGGACCCTCAATACACTGTACACTCTGACAAAATCAAATCAGTTCAAAAACATTTCTTATTATATTGTCTTAGTGGTTTAGGGAATGGATGGGGTCCTAATGAAAGATTCCCATCTTATGAAAAACGCCTTAAATTACCGTCTTTAAAAAGCCGTCGTAGAATGCTAAATGCTGTCTTTCTCCTGAAGCTGAGTAATGGTGTTATCAAATCTCAATTTCTTCTAGAAAAACTTTACCTGTACCTGTTCGTCCAATAAGATACTATAATTTCATAAATATTAATTATTACACAATTAACTATGCGAACTTCGATCCATTTCGTAGAATCTGTAATGATTTTAATAATCTTTACCTTCATATAGATTTTAACAAAAATTTGGAATCCATTAAAGAAAGCTATAATTTTACAATTAAACTCATTTAATTAATGATTTCAATGTTGTTTTCTTTTTTTTAACTTATTTTTTAACTTTTTTTGTATTGAAATCAAAATAATAAAAATTTGAAATATAAATTGAAATAGTCTGTAAGGATTTTCCTTGAAATAAATAAATAAAAAAATAGAAAAAAGATTAAACAATTATCATGGCCCTAAAATATTCACAAGTGGTTTGACATTCCTAATGCAATTTTACTGTGTAAAAAATATTTTTCTTTATGTTATGTGTGATTTCGAAAATGGTTTATTAGTTCAATTAATTAATTTTTAATTAAAGATATATTCAATTTCTGTTTCAAAATGTAATCTTGTTAGTTTCATGTGGCTACAAATTGTTGGCACAAACTAATGAAAATCACAGGGAAATAGGAGAGCAAAAACCAATTTCTTTGAAAAACAAAAAATTATTTTTAAGAATTTTTACACTCTTAAGTTGGGTTTTAGTTTTTTGGTTTAGTCTCAGTGGCCTAATATTTGTAAAATAAATATTCTCATGCTCGAACACAGGCACACATATATTGGCTCTCTTAAGAAATAAAATCTAAAGGTAGGTAAACACACTTACCATACATACATACATAAGAGTGTAAATGCACACTTTTGATATACTTTCTCTGGTCTCTGTTTGTATCAACCGCAGAAAAAGTTTCCATTTCTTTGCTTTACTTTGGTGCTCTGCTCTTTTCTCTCATTTCTGGTTCGTTTCTTTAAAGCGATGGAGGAGGATGGAATCCTAACACAATGTATGTAGTACACATTTGTTTAAAGTAGCAAGAGTTCTTATATGAACTACATTGGGTATGTGTGGATTTGTGCAAATATTTTTTTTTTGCCGGAGGTGGGAATCTTCGAAAGACACTTTTGTTCCAACAAAATAGTCCTCTATTCACCATCACTGGTGCCTACGTACTAAACCCACCCCCTACACACTTCAACTACTCTCCTCCCGCGGGACGGCCTTAAGGTATTACTACGCGGTGGGCTGATTTGCTTGAAAGCTTTATCACATTAAGTCAAATTTCGCCTCAGTTCCTCCAGTCTTCGGAGTTCTAGCATAACTTCAGCCATTCTCTGACTATATTGACTCCATAGAATCCCACAAATCAACAGCTCTTCCATTAGCCGGTTTGGTCCTAAACTCGTTTCTCCGGGCCATCTAAATCTGGGGCAGCATGATAGAATATGCTCCGCATCTTCCTCCACATCACAGTTTGGGCATATAGGGGAAGTGTCATTACCAAATCTGTGCAGGTACTTCCTGAAGCAGTTAGGAACTGGGTCACGTATGTGTATGCAGACATAATGTTTGTTTAAAAATGTATTTTTGCATTAAAATAGTTCCAAGAACATGGAAAATGAAATTGCAAACAACTGATGTGAACAAAACCGATTCGATTTTTTATAACAAATTACAATTAGAAACAGTTCTGCTCTTAGGCATTCACAGCTTGAAGATCTATACTTACCTGGATTAGATCACTGGAAACAGTACTTGACTGGTATGTATTTGAATACACAAGAAATGTATTGGAGCGGCTTTACGAACTGGGCCATCCAGCAGACGTTATGACGTTGCTGGTGTTACTGCTCATCTTTTGGAAAACTTCAAGTCAAAAATATTCTTCAATGGGAATAATGGATTGTCTTTCATGGCGACAAGCAATTGATTGTTACTAACAGCAGGGAAATTATGCGCTCAAGATGTAAACAAAGATTAAGTCTGGTTAACAGAAATAGTTTCATATTTTGGTTCCAGACAAATTAAGACAGGAAATCATCATAGAAACCAAGAAATCATATTGAATTGTTAAGCTGGATTCGCGACTGTGGTTCAGACAAAATATTTGTTCAGACATGGTCCTATATATGGAGTTTGTCAGCTGTCTTCTTGAAAGAGACAGAGTGAGAGAGATACGAACAGCTCGATTTAGTTTAATTTTATAAACAAACTTAAGCAGAGTTGCAAATTTGGTATATTTTTAATACAGTAATCCTTCAATTTACTTCGCCTCTATTAACGTTGTTTCGATTACGACGTCAAATTTTTTGTTCCCTATAACTTCAATTTGCGTCGTCATTAGATTTACGTTGCCTTTTTTGGAACCAACTGCGTTGTAAATCGAGGGATTACTGTAACTTTTTTAAGTTCCTTGTTAAAAACATACTACTTTGAGCAATATAAAATTCGATTTACGTCGGTTCGATTTACGTCGTTTCGATTTACGTCGCCTTTTTTTGGAACCAACTGCGACGTAAATCGGGGGATTACTGTACAAAATTGCATTGAGTTGCCCATATAAATCATGAAGCCGTCGTAGTCTAGTAGGTAGTGTATCTTCTTAATAGATGTGAAGCCACGGTATAAACCACAGTTTAGACATTTCAAACAAAACGACAAATTAAAAAATATTTCTTCGCGACTGCCTCTCAGCAGATTTCTGGCAAAAACTCTGCGAATAAATAAAATTGCCGTGAAAAGTTTCTCAAAAATTTGTTGTTCGAAGTAGACTTTAAGATGTAGGTCGCACTACTCCTATATAAATTAACACACACAACATAAGTGGTGTGAGGAGCTAGGTAGTAATCGTGACTGAAGGGCTGCAATGACCAGTTATGTATGTACATATGTATGTATACAAATCAAATAAAATTTGTATCTATTTTAATAGCGTCATCGGGCGGCGCTGATTTTCTAAACAATTTTTTGGAAATGAGTAAATCATGCTGCAGAAAACACTCGGCAAAAAATAATATTGTACATGCAAACGTTTTTTTCGGACAACATGGATGAAGTCCTGAGCTCCACTAAGTTGCTTTCGACTATATTCCCTGAAAGTCTCGTTGTCTTCAATGTTGGCAACGTCTTACAACCAACGCAATATTTGCAAAGCGGCTTGAAAAATGTGGATTTTGCAAGGGTCGGTGACAGTTGAAAGAAAGATTAACGCCAATGAAAAATCTGACTGACGAATTTTTTCGGATTTATCTAAACGCACTGTTTTATTGGATTGAAATGGGCGTTGAATGTATTAATTCTTTGTATAACGCGATACACTGCTACAGACTGATTAACTGCTCCAAAAAATTACTACGAATATGAACAACAACATGAATAACAACATTCTTACATAAGTGTACTTTAATAGGAATCCTATGTTCCATATGCAATTACTTGTAAAATTTCTGAACATTTGTCTACATGTGCTTACATAGAAATAAAAGTGAACAAATGCGTTAATGTATTCCTTTTTTAAGAAACTATCTTTTGAGAACTTTACTTGTACATCTAAAAAGGAATGATGAAAGGAATTTTATTATAGTGTATGCTTCTATTACTGGCAATTTATCTAAAATACTTCAAAGTAAGTTAAAGGAGTATTCATTCTTATCAAACACAAAATGTGTGCATTTTGAAAATGGAAGGGAGGATGTTATGTGTACAATGTATAATGGATTACATCAACTAAATATTATAAAAATCTAATCTATTCAGAAGCAACTAAAGTATCTGCACAATGTATTCAGGTCAATAGTAGTAAAGAAGCGAAAATAAATCCAGTTTAAGTGGCCTGAATTAGGTTTCGTGTGTCTATAACTCGGTAAAGAGGTTAGATTATGTAAAAGGCGTTTTAAGGATAGAGATGAATCGATCCATATGTGTCGAGCAGGGTCTAACAATATTGAAAGTACCTTCTTGCTGCCAGCGCGATCGAGCTTCGTCGTATAATTTCAAATTTAACTGAAGGCATCGGAGTATCTATACTCTGTAACATGTCGAATATTACTAGTTCTCTGTCACCTCTGTCCAGCTCCTCAGCAATACAATTTCCACCGATATCGCTATATGCCGTATAGCCGTATATTAGAGTTAGATTAGGTTAGCGGGTAGCTTACCATTCACAGGCAAGTTCACTCGGTGGCTCATATGATCCCCTTGTCATGATCCCCTTGTTCTGAAGTTCTGGGCACAGGCATAACAAGTGTTGTTGTGTTCAGTAGTGCGGTAGACCGAGCTTTTCAGCGATATTGGCAATAGCGCAGTGTCTAATTAGAAATACTGTAATCAAGTAGTTCCCTGTTTCTTCCCCTGCCCATTGTTGGAAACAGCAGTTTTGACCAGGTTTGTTGAATTCCATTCTGATTTTTCCAATTTGAAGAAGTATTCGTGTTGGAGTGCTTATATCCCCTTTATCGTCTCCTTCGATCTCACCCGTGCCAGTTTGTCTGCCTTTTCATTTCAATATATGCTACTGCGGCTTGGAACAAAGTAAAGGCGGGTGTTGTGTCGACGTATACTGTGTAGAGCGTCCATGAATTTCCTGACGCCCTTTGATTTGACGAGATGGGATTTCAGCGCTTTGATTGCTGCTTGACTGTCTACACGTATGATCAAATTCGAAGGAAGTAGATCCCCAGTTTCAATAGCTTGTTCAATATCAAAAATCTCCGAATGAAATAATATGTATTTAATGACAGATTATCGTGGTCTGGACATATAAGTGTCGTTGTTGGCAGAATATACAGCATGCTACGAAGTTTATGGGCGGTCATTAATTTACCACCTTTTGAAATTCGTATGCAACTTGGTAAAACTTATTTGATTCCTATGCTATTGTATGGGTGCGAAATTTTTGCAAACTGCGATAGTAATGACAACCGGGAACTAAACTTGGCATACAACAATATAGCAAGATACGTCTTTCTTAAAGGTCGGCGGGATCATATTTCTCATTTAGCGTATCAGATATTTAGTGTGAAATTTGAAAATATTCTGAAAATTAAATGCCTCATTCTATTCCATAAAATTATTAATACGGGATAGCCGGAATATTTAGTAGGCCGAATTAAGTTTGCTAGGTCATGCCGGGGCATGAAGATTATTCAACAACGTTATAGGACTCTTCTGTCACAGCGGCAGTTCTTTATACACACCATTATTCTCTGGAATTCCCTACCAAATCACATCCAAAAGTTAGGTTTATGTTTTATATCTTTTTGATCCTAAGCATAGCGCTATAACTTATAGCACTATAACTTATAATCTTTATGGACGAGCGAGTAATGAGAAATATAGTGGATACACTATTCCCTACTCATGAACCGGCGAACGAACGACGACGGAATACGCCCAATACAGAACCTTTGCCATTTTCCGCAGAGGAGCTGAAAGCAGCTGCAGTCGGATTGAAACTCGGTAAGGCACCGGGGCCCGATGGCATCCCGCCTGAGGTAATGCGGGAGATTGCCAAACAGAGACCGCAATTCCTACTGGGAATGTACAACGCGTGCCTGAGAGAGTGAATTTTCCCCGAAATATGGAAGAGACAACGGCTAGTCTTGATAAATAAGGGAAAGGGCGATCCAGAGGACCCGTCCGCGTACAGGCCACTGTGCATGCTAGATACGGCGGGAAAGCTGCTCGAGAGGCTTTTGAAGCCTCGGCTTGCTGCCGCGATTGAGAATAGTGGCGGACTGTCTGCTAGACAATATGGTTTTCGACCCGGTCGGTCTACAATTGGTGCCTTGAGAGAGGTGACTGAAGTGGCCAGGGTAACACAACGAGGGAGCAAATCTTCGAGGCCTGTGGTACTGCTTGCGACTCTGGACGTTAAAAATGCGTTCAACAGCCTTAGATGGAGCGACGTATTAAATGCTTTGGAGTACAATTTCTCGGTGCCACACTACATCTTGGCCATGATAAGTAGTTATCTGAGTAACAGCTGTTGTATAACACAAGGGTGAAACATATAACATCAGGAGCGGCACAGGGATCTATACTCGGCCCCAACCTATGGAACGTCAACTACGATGGAATTCTGAGAGAGGATATGCCAGAGGGAACTTTTTTGGTTGGATACGCAGATGATATTGCAGCTGTTATCACGGCCAGGAACACGGAAGAGGCACAACGAAAACTGAGACGTGTCATGCTTAGAACGAAAACATGGCTGGATGCCCACGGGCTGGATCTGGCCATGCATAAAACGGAATTACTGCTGATCACTGGTCGTCATATCCCCTTGCAGGTGGACATGAGTATAGGAGACGGAGTAATTAGGACCAAGAGCTCGGTGAAATACCTGGGAATAAGGCTGGATCCCAGACTAACATTTTCACATCAGATCCAGTACTCGGCTAACAAGGCCCAGAGGATCGTTGGACAGCTCAGTAGATTAATGGCGAACATTGGAGACCGATACCGGCGAGACGGAGACTCCTGATGGAGGTTGGAAACAGCATTATGCTTTATGGGAGCGAAATTTATGCCGAAACACTGAATGTTAAGAAGCGGACAAACGCACTGGTATCGGTGCAGAGAACGGCTGCATTGCGTATCGCATCGGCATATCGTACGGTATCAGCTCCAGCCGTAGTGGTGATAGCGTGTATTATCCCTGTGGATCTGCTGGCAGCGGAGCGGATGGAGATCTATAAGGCGAAATCGGCTGGAAGTCACATAACCGCTCATTTGAGGGAAAACACCATTTCAAAATGGCAACAACGATGAAACGAGGAGGATAGAGGAAGATGGACGGCGAGACTTATTCCGGACATAAGGCCATGGATTGGTCGGAAATTTGGAGAGATAAATTACTACGTTACACAGATGTTATCGGGTCACGGATATTTTAGGAAATATCTGCACAGAATGGGAAAGACCGCCTCACCTTACTGTCTTTACGAGGAAGGGGAGATAATTGATGACGCAGAGCACACCGTTTTCGAGTGTGCACGCTGGCAGAGCTATCGCTCTGCACTGACGTCGATAGTTGGGACGATCACGCCCGGTAACATTGTCGGGGTTATGACCGCGAGTAGGGAAAATTGGACCTCAGTGGCGAATTAGGTGGAGAGGATTCTAAAACTGAAGAAGAGGGACCTTGAGGCTGCAGAACATGTGGGCACGCCGGAATAGATGAAACTGGCACACGTGTCAAGCGAAATTCGAAGCAAGGATCTAGAGTAAAGGAATAGTGGAGACACTTAGATGTCTCTTCAACCTTCAACACGCAATCCGGACGCGAATATGAACATGCAGGGGCCAAAGAGCCAAAGGGACTCCACTCCGAAGTAATACCACCGTAGTTCCGGAGTGGGCACAACAAGTCCATGGGACGAGGGGTGGATTTAGTGGGTGAGAGCCCCACACACGGAGGATGTGACGACTTCCTCTATGGTGCGGTTAGGTACATTTACCCCTCCTCGGCGTGAAAAAAAAAAAATAACTTATAATCTTGTTGTGTTATAAAAAAAAAATACGCTGTATGACCCGTTCAGTGCCAGTTTATCGGAATAGACCCCAGATCCATTTATAAGAGTTACATTGAAATGGTCCGAAATATTCCTGAGAAAGCCTCGGCATTTATGGACAAGGATGGACATTGAAACTACGTTTATTAGGAATTTAATGGCAGCCTGGATACCCGAATAAATCAATAGATTTTCAGGGGAAAATCCCGCCGAACTACAAGCATTGTGCCACTTTCAAAATAGCCATAAATTCTGCAGTGATCAGTCATGTCATGCATCTTAGAGCCCTCGGTATATAGAACTCAAATGGTGTCTACACCAGAAGTCTTCACTTGGAATTCGATAAACAGAAAGTAATAGAGAACCATATAATCGATTCCAATGAACAACAACAGCTTCCGATAAAGGTGACCTTGATGAAGGTGGAGTGTGTCAATGAAAGCTGCCAGCGAATAAATAAAATTTGTATGCCAGAGCGTTCTCAATATTACCCATCAGTATTATGTTGGTGGATCTGTTTCTATTGTAAGCCAGTTGAGTGCTACTAGAAAGTGGGTGAAAGTGATTAGATTTCATTTCATGAATCGGAATCCTATCCACTGTTTTAAGGACGAATTAGATTAGACTAATAGGTATGAGGTCATTCGCTGTGGTCATCGACAGTCTTTCAATTTCGCCTCTCTCCACACAGCAGGTACATGCTAGTACCTAAGCATAATAGATTCTCTGTAGCCAGTAGCATCACCACATCAAATGTCTCCTGTATATGTACATGTATAATACCAATAAAGCAGTTACGAATAGAAAAAATACTCAAATTTTTGTGGCATTAACTGTGTTATTAAAGTCGCCATAGTCTAGTAGGTAGTGTTTTGGCCAACTGGACGTGAGACCACGGTTCAAACACCAGCTTCGATGTCTGATCAAACAAATTAAATCAACAAAATGAAATACGAAAAAATATTGCTTCAGCCGATAGTAAGTAAAAGCTACCATGAAAAGTTTCTCAATAATCTGTGGTTCGGAGTCGACATTAAACTCTAGGTCTCGCCACTTGTGAAAAAAATTTAACACACACAACATAAGTGGCGTCAGAAGCTGGGTCGTAACCCTGACGGAAGGGTATTGTTACGTGAATGGAAATGATAAACAAAAGCTACAAAAACAAAAACAATGAACTTGTTTACATGATAAACAAGTAAACAAAAATATCAACATCAGTATAAAAAAGAGGATAAACAAGTAAACAAAAATGCAGTAACAAACAACGTAAATTATATACACAAACAGTAATGAAACAACGATGTTTGCATTTATGGAGATGCCGAGAAGGCGAAACCACGAACATTCGACTTCAAGATCATTCATCAGAGTGTTTACGTTGGCATATAAAAGGCGAGGCAAAGCAGGCGACGAGTGAGTAAAAATTCAGTCAGTCTTGTGTGAAGACGCGTTGCGTGTGAAGAGAATAATAGTGGTTAGAAGATCTCCGTTATAAAGATCTTCAGAACAATTGCTAGTGTTTACGCAAAAGGGTGTAAAAAGAATAACAAACAAAGCAATCGTTGTTGTTTACATCAAGTTTTAATCGGTGGCACACAGAATAGTGCGAACAATAAAAAATTGTAATTAAAACTAAACACAAATTTATTTTTGTTTTATTTGCAATCTACGAACTGTATGTAACCTCAATACAACACTTCTACCAATATTCCCGAAAGTCTCTTTCGACTGCGTCCTACAAGTGCAATTTGACATAATTTCCTGTACTGACTCTACAAAGTTGCTTTCGAATATATTCCTTGAAAATCTCGTTGTCTTCCATGCTGGCAACGTCTTACAACCACAACAATATTTGCACATTTAGAACGTTTCGGTTAAAAAGCGGTTTGAAAAATGTGGATTTTGCAAGCGTCAGTTATAGTTGAAAGAAAGATAACGGCTATGAAAAATCTTGCCAGCGAATTTTTTCCGACTTATCTAAACGCACTGTTTTATTGGATTGAAGTGGGCGTTGATGTATTAATTCCTTTGCATAACGCGCTATAATGCTACAGACTGATTAACTGCTCCAAAAAATTACTACGAATATGAATAAAAACATAGCAAATCAGAGAATCAGCATTCTTACAAAAGTGTACTTAAATAGGTATCCTACGTTCCTTATGCAATTACTTGTAAAATTTCTGAACATTTCTCTTCATGTGCTTACAGAGAAACGAAAGTGAACAAATGCGTTTGTGTATTCCTTTTGAGAACCTCACTTGTACATCTAAAAACGAACCATTAAAGGAATTGTAGGAGAGTGTATTACTGGCAATTTATCTAAAATACTTCAAAGTAAGTTAAAGGGGTATTCATTCTTATCAAACACAAAATGTGTGCATTTTGAATATTGAAGAGAGGATGTTGTGTGTACAATGTATAATGGATTACATAAACTATTATAAAAATCTAATCTATTCAGAAGCAACTAAAGTATCTGCACAATGTATTCAGGTCAATAGTAGTAAAACAGCGAAAATAAATCCAGTTTAAGTGGCCTGAAATAGGCCTCGTGTGTCTAAAACTAGGTTATACGGTTAGGTTATGTAAGAGGCGAGTAAACAATAACAATTATTCGACAGATAATGGAGATCTTCAAACCACGATTATTCTCCCCAAATATCTACCGTCTTCATAGAATACTGACATAATTTTTACTGACTCCGTTGCCTGCTTTGTCTTGACTTTTATATGCCAACGTAAACAGTCTGATGAATGATCTTGAAGTCGACTGTTCGTGGCTTCGCCTTCTCGAGATCTCTATAAATGTAAACATCTTCGTTTCATTATTGTTGTTTGTGTATTTTTGTTTACGTTTATTCTTGCAATGTTTGTTGGTGTATTTTTGTTTACTTGTTTATCCTCTTTTGATATTGATGTTTGTTGGTATATTTTTGTTTATCATGTAAACAAGTTCATTGTTTTTGTTTTTGTAGCTTTTGTTTATAATTTTAATGTTAAAAGATATAAAAGCAAAACACCATTCCCATTTTCGTATCAATACTAAGATTGGTTGCATTGAAATCCAATAAATCTTCGTATACCATATGGGTTTTGATGGTTTGTGCATAGCCTGTTCTTATATGAAATCCATCTAGCAATCTTTCAAGTTCTTTCTTTTCGTATTTAAATTGAAATTAGTTTATATAACAAATGTACAATGCAAACAAATGTAAAGTATATATACAAGTATTTTCGAATAATATTTACGAAGTAATATTGCAAATGTAAATTGTATATAAATTGGAACATAAATATTTGTTGGTATGGTAAGTAACTACATTAGAAGATAGCTTTATTGCTTACATTACTACATACATATTGTGCTGTAAGTATAAAAAGTTTAAAAATAGTTTTATTAGTTCTTTATATAAAATAGAGAAATAATTCCATACATTTCTAAATTTCTTGTCCGAATATTTTTTCTTTTCCATAAAAAATATTGAAAGTTTAAAAAACTTTGTACTTTTCAAATACCATAGTATTTTCTTTTTGTTATTATTATTGTTTTTTATTATTTTTTTATTATTTTTTTTATTATTTTTTTTAATATCATGGGTACACATATGTATGTATGTATGTTGTATCTCAAAATATTTCTTAAGTTGTCATGTTTCATAGCAATTACTTGCCATTTAAAATATTTTATAGACAACTTTTTTATTCTTTTCTCTCAGATTTTTATGTCGTTTTTATGACAAGAGTTTTGCAAAGAGTATTATTTTTTTATTTTTCTTTAATGAACCGAAATTGTTTCTTCAATCTTCACACTGATGGACATTAAAATAAAACATCGATGTGTTTCTCGATGCAATGCATATCAAATATGCTTCGATTTTATATCGATTTATCGCAAAATACATCGATGTTTTCTGTCCAACTATTGTTTTGCGTAAAAAAAAAATAAAAGAAAAGAAAACAGAATTGTTGCGTAGAGGTATTGTTATTCAGCGACAAGACGATTTATTGTACTGCCTATATAGGGCTTCCTACAATACCGTGGCCCTGGCAAATTTCTGGAAGTTCTTCTTCCGCATATCAATCTATCTCTATCAATACACTGAAAGGTTGTGGCTTCATCAGTATCGTGGAGGGAACCCCTCTGAAAGATTGTCTGCTCATTGTTACGATTTCTCTGCTAAACTCGATTCGACCTTTTAGGAAGATTCTTCCTGTTTAAGTTGAATTGAACAAATCTTTCGATGGGATAAACTTAGAAGCAGCACACGAATACTCTGATACCAAACGCCCTGCTTCTGCCCCACTACATGTCCTTGGCCCAGAGGTATATCCCAGAACAGTCTCTCTCTTAAAAGAGTATCTTGTAACCAAATTATTCCTTTCACTCATTCCCGCTGTGAAAGATGGCGAATTTTGTTTTCATTTGCAAAAAAGGGTTGAAGGGTCGCTTCGAGTGGTTTTCGAGGCATATGGTGATCACGCTCTATCAGAAGCAACATACTGAACATGATTTCGACGATTTTGATGTTAGAAATGGCGAACGTGGAAGACGACCAAAGAAGAAGTGCTGCATCGAATTTTACCAACAATGAAAAATGGAGTTATTTTCAGAATTCTCAACTTCGGCTACAAGGCTAGATTGACTCAACAGAAAGTGTAGAGTACCACCACCTCCTCAAACCTAGTAAAACCATTAACACAGCTACTGACATCCGATTTAATATTTCAACCAGAGGCTCTAAGTGCCATAGAAGTATTTTCTTAGTAAAGTTTTTTGCCTGAGTATTACTCCTTTGACTACCGCTGGTGTAACAATTTACAAACAAATTTCACATTTTCTGATGTAGCAACAGCTGGAGCGTATAGAGGTGGTGTCATCATAAAGGAAATGAGATCATCTTTAGCTTAAATTTCCAATAAGATGGCACCATTACAATTATTTATTTTGAAGTTGCTGTAGTCAAGTAGGTAGTATGTTGGCTTATTAGACGTGAGACCACGGTTCAAACCTAAGGTAACACATCTGCAACAAAACGAAATTATGTTATGTATTACAATTATTTACCATTCATATTGCTGCCGATGTCGAAGTTGTCGTTGTTGGTAGTGTGTTGGCTTATTAGACGTAAGTCCGGGTTCAAACTCCAGGACAGACATCAAAACGAAAATATGAAAAATTATTTTTTCGGCAAGCAAATTTCTCGCAAAATCTCTGTGAGTAAATGAAACTGTCACGAAAAGTTTCTCAAAAATCTGTCGTTAGATTAGTTATATAGTTGATTTATTTTAGTTAAACAGTTCTTAAATCCTCTGTTAACTCAATTCATATACAGTGGCTCCATCGCATAATCGGACAAGCACTAGTCTGATATGTATGTGCTTAAAACTTAAAAAGAAAATATTAAATATATGTTTCTTTTTGCTTTTGAAGGAAAATGTAAAGAAAAGTGCCGAGAAATTAGGGATTGCGAATGATTTTGCTTTTTACCAGGACGATGATCCCAAGCACACTTCGAGTGTGGAAAAGCTTTGGTTGATCCATAATTGCCCCAAACTTATAGAAACCCATGCACAGAGCCCAGATCTCAACGTAATTGAACATCTTTGGGAAGAATTAGCTAGAAGAGTATACCAACAACAATTTAAAACTTTGAATCAGCTTAAGGCGGCTTTACTGGAAGCGTGGAATTCCATAGAACCTGAGGTATGCTACAATTTGGTAAAATCAATTCCAAAACGTTTACAGACCGTTCTTGAGAACAAAGGATATGCCGCAAAGTATTAATTGTTCTCTTTCGTCATTTTTAGCAATGGTGCTCTTCTTTGTCCGATTATGCGTTGAGCGCAAAAAATTGAGTTAATTTTCTTTTTCTTTATAAAATTAGCGTTATCATGAAAAATGTTGTTATTTTTTTTATTAATCTAAAAGGATGTAGTGTAGAGTGTAAATAAAAGCAAAAAAAAACATATATTTAGTATTTTCTTTTTAAGTTTTAAGCACATATATATCAGACTAGTGCTTGTCCGATTATGCGATGGAGCCACTGTATGTAATGGGCATCAAAATAATGCAAATTTTATAAGCTTTTTTTGTAAAAAATAAAAAAGAGATTTTTTGGCTTTAAATTTTACTAGTTATCATTCGTTTAATACAATTTCTTCATTTCTTTAAACAAACAACAAAACAACAACATTAAAAAATTATTATTATTATTAGGGAATAACAAGAAAATTACATTATAGCGGGATGTATCGAAAATGTTTTGGTTTAAATTGAAATATTCGTTGTATAACAAAATAAAAGTATAAGAAATTATACATCAATTGAAAGCTTATAAAATTTGCGTCCATTACATATATGAATTGAGTTAACAGAGGTTGTCAGAGAGAGAAGAAATTAGGTTTAAAAAAATTTTAATAAAAATTGAACTAGATGGAATTTTGAAAAACGGAAAAAATCATTTTGGTTAAATTACATGGTCTATATAATCAAGAAATTTCAACAATTTAGTTAAGTAAATTCTATGAAAAAAATAAAAAAAAAATTTTTGTCCGAAATTTTCAAGATTCTTAAAATTTCAAAAAAAATTTTTAAATTTCTGATAACCTATTGATAGCGTCTCTTAAAGACCTTTCATATGATACCAAATTTGTATATAGCTCCTTTGGAAGAAATATGAAAAAAATCCAAAAAACCTCAAAAAGCACCTTTTTATTCTTTGATCCAGCTCACCAAATATTGACCTCAAGACGAAAAAATTGATAAACGTAGTCTTAGAATGAATCAAACTTTCATTTTAGTTGGGAACATCTATACCTTATTTTTTCTCCGTACAAACGGGGCCCCCCTAATGTACATATATACATATCTATTGTTTTCCATATAAAGACTGGCATTTACAGTTTTTATTTTTTTTATCAAAGAAGAGTGACTAACCAAAAAATTCAATACCAAATATTGTATACTGGTATGCTGGTGTAGCAGCCATACCGCTGTTACAGCCATTACACCAGATTACATTAGTTTACGAGACAATTGTTTGTGCAGAGTTATTTTTTTTAATTGTTCGTTGTATAATTTTATAGATAGTCTATACCATTTACTGTTGCCATAAATATCGTGAATCATATAAACTGCATTCATTCGTACTGCAGCATGCTGGCATATATATTTATGTACGTAAAAATTATTTAAACGTTTGTGTTTTTATAAATATTAAAACAAACAGAACATATTCGAAAAAAAAATAGCGAAATAATGTTTAACATAAAAGTAATATAAGGTTCAATATGTTTACATATTATATCGGGTCCTTCATTAAGCACCTTCTATTTTTAAATTTAAATGACACAAGGTGTTTATGGGATGTCATCAAAATTTGGCATTATTTTGAAAGACCTATTGATGCCATCACTCAAATATACTCCATGTCTTCTATTGGTCAAGCGCATCTGAAATCTTAAATTTTCTGTAACTGACAGGCTGAATTCAAGCACTGACATGAGTTACGCTGGCTTTCAAGACGCTGAAGTATGCGGCTTATTAGAATACACCAGCAATTTAGTAAACCCCATTCAAGAGAAAGCCTAGCAGCCATTTCGCAATACTTCCACGTTAGACGATCATGCCCTCAAATCGCTCTTACAGAATATGGAATGTGGCATAGTGCCCACATGTTTACTGGAAATCATCGATCTATATTACTCGCCCGAACTTCATCATTCTGAAAGGAATATGAACCGATATCGACGCCAGTCTAAAATGTATACCAAAAAGTGACTACTTCGAAATGCATTGGATGCTTTTGAATTTCAAATGCATTCGGCTTCGTCTCAAAATCGACAATTTTGTTTGTCTGTGCAACCATTCCGCCACTTATGGATAAAATTAACACACACAAATAAATTGCGTGAGAATCTAGGTCGTAATCCTGACTCAGGAGTTGTAATGAACAATTATGTTAAGTACGTAACCATTTATTCAGAAATGGGCCTTAACTATGAAAGTTGTTTTTCCATTCAGCGATAGCACTTTATTGCCTTTAGTCTTTTACTTTCAGTTCTTGGGTTTTTGTACGTGAGTCAAGTCACAGATCAAAATTCCTCAAGTTGCGCTCTGCGAAAATCGAGTTTTAGTGACCGACGCTGTGTAGACTGTCTCTAATTCTCCTGCACTCTCTTACGGGCATGTTTTCGGAAACCAACGCGCGTGGTTGATCGCTTACTGAACCAGTGGACTCGAATTTTTCAATACATTGCGAATAGTCCTCTCAGTAGAACGGCTTTCTCTATCGTAAAATTTGCCTAGCGCGCGGCGAGTTGCCCGAATAGAACACTCATCATAAGAAGATAGTCTTATTATTTCTGACAGATGTATTTTCAACTTTGAAACACTTGGACAACACAATATAATTGTCCTATATTTGTTGTTCCATTTATGGAGGACAAACTAAGTGTTTAGTCGTACTCTAAGGGAAATCCTATGCACTGATTTGAGGAGCAGTTTCTGAATTATTTGAAACAATTCGAAAAATTTACTCCATTCACTTATTTAACGGATATGTATTTTGAAATACGTATCGTACATTTTTTTAATTATCTTTACATACATACATGGAGCGTCAAAAGAATCTGTACATTAAAAAAATACATTAACAAATTACCATTATTTTTATTTGACAATTGTTTCGTTGCCAGTTTTGAAAATTGAAACGAAAAAAAAAAAATTTGTAAAAATTATAAAGAAATATTGTCAAAATTGTTCGTGCACTTTCCTTAAGTAGTAAAAGCTGAGTTTGGTGATTGTTAGAATTTTATCCTTAGTATACAGCTTCTTTTGAAGCTCACTGCCCCATATTTATTTCTTCTATTTATGGAAGTATATCTAAGTCGTATACTAAGAGAAATCTTATGAGTTGATTTGATTAGCAATTTCTAATTTTATTTGAAATGCATGCATTCCAAAAAACATATCGTATTTTATCATTACTTCTACATAAATATATATGTACATAACGAACTTCTGTAATTTGAACTTCTATTACTTGAAGTTTCTATAACTTGAAGCACATCTCGTGGCAACGGCATCTAGATCATTTGTAAATTTACTTCCCAAAGTTGAAGTTTCTATACGTTGAAGTTTTTTTCTGGATAATTGTGTCTCAATTTATAGAAGTTCGACTGTAATTGGTTATTACAACCCTTCAATTAGGATTACAACCTAGCTTCTCATATCATTTATGCATGTGATAAATTTATACATGTGTGGCGAGGTGTACAGTCTAAATTGAAAAAATATATTTTTTTATTTCGTTTTGTTGGAATTGTCTGACCTATGGTTTCAACAGTGGTCTCACGTCTAATAGACTAACACACTACCTACTAGACTACTAGTATGGCAAAATATTGTTACGAAAATGGAAAATTTAGATACTGGTGCTTTGCTTTCACAGCACTTAACATTAAAATTATAAACAAAAGCTACAAAAACAAAACAATGCAATAAACAAACTTGTTTCCAAATTATCGTACTGCTTAATATAGCAACAAACAGAAGCAACAAAAAAATGGTAAACAATTAAACAAAAATACATAAACAACACCACACGAATAAATTTCGCATCGTTGAGATTTCGAGAAGGCGAAGTCATGATCATTCGCCTTCAAGAACATTCATCAGACTGCTTACTCTGTCATATAAAAGACAAGGCAAAGCAAGCTACAGAGTGAGGGAAGTTCAGTCAGTCTTGTGTGAAGACGCGGTGTGTTTGAAGAGAGTAATCGTGGTTTAAAGATCTCCGTTACAACGATCAGTCGAATAATTGTCTAGTAATTGTTATTGTTTATGCAAAGGGTATAAACAGAGTAATATCCAAAACAAGCAATTGTTGTTGGTTACATAAAGTTGTGAACAGAGGTACACAGTATTGTGCGAATAGTAGAGAATTTCAATTAAAACTAAACACAAATTTATTTTTATTTTATTTGCAATCTACGAGCTCATATTTTAAAAATTTTTAAAAACGTAACAATATTGTGTACGATTATTTTATACAATTTTTACCAGTTCATATAGACACTCACCCACTAACAGATTCGTATTTACAAACTATAGCCATGTCTACATGTGTAATGCTCTTATCTCTCTACATTCAATAAATAAATATTGTGTTGAATATGAACGTCTTTATGTATAGTGTATGTAAACATACCATTTGTCGTAGTTACAGCATATTTTTGTTGTTCATATTATATTCGTACAATATTGTTAAAATTCATTTTAAAATTGTATTAAATCGAGAAAACATATGAATGTCTGTCTCAAACTCTGTAAATGTAACACAAATACATAAGCGAACAATGTATGAAATTATTTATGAAATGCATTAAATTTTATGAACGAATTATATGCAAAAGCACTTACAATGTATACACTTTGTAACTGCTATTGTTGATGTTGTAATATTTATAAATATATTGCAATCAGTTATTGTAAATTAAAAAAAAAACATGAAGAAAACCACATTTCAGAAATCAGAAGTTATGAATAAATAATGGCACAAAGTAAAGGGTTTGGATAAAATACTTACTCTTTCCTGAATAAAATTTACAGCCAGTTTAATCCTTCAGACTTACTTACTTCATAAACCATTAACAAAACGTTTACCTTATTTCGGCCCGCCGCAACACATCTTTCCAGGCGCCTCTGCTTCTTGCGCGCCTATGCCAGTTGGTCACACCAATCGATGACAGGTATTCCTCGATTTGGTCTTTCAAACGCAAACAAGGTCGTCCTCTTCGCGGACTTCCGCAGATCGGCGCATCAAATAGCCGTCTCGCCGGAGCATCCTCCTCCATTCGAACGACATGGCCGAGCCAGCGCAGCCGTTGGATGTTAATACGCTCCACAACGTCTATGTCGTTGAGGAGCTCATACAACTCAGTGTTGGATCGGATGCGGAAATCATCGCCAACTCGCAGTTGACCGAAGACCTTAAGTCGTACTGTTCTCCTGAATACTCTCAAGGCTGCTGAGTCCATGCCTCTGCGCCATAATGAAGCTCAGCGAGGATGAGCGTCTTGTAGATCATTAGTTTTGTCGTACGAGAGAAGTCTCTGCTACTCAATTACCTACTGAGACCATAGTAGCACCTGTTGGCAAGGGAGATCCTGCGCTTGATCTCCGGAATGACATCATTTTTGGTGGTAACGACGGAGCCAAGATAAATAAATTAATTGACTATATAGAAAGTATACTTATCGGCCATAATCTGTGAATCAATACAATACGTCTCTACTTGTCGATAACATATTCTTCGTTGTGCCCTCATTTACTGCCAAACCCATCTTAGTAGACTCCCGTTCAATAGTACTGAAGGCAGCAGTAACATCTCTCTCTTGGTACGCCCTATGATGTCAATACCGTTAGCGTACGCAAGCAACTGGACGCTTTCTTGTAAAATAGTGCCATTGCGATGCACTCCCACCTTCCGCAGAATCCTTCAAACACTTAATCTAATCCATGGACCAGGTTCTGAGATTTCATTGAAATTTGTTAGGCATTTAAAAGACCTATTGCAACAATTATGAGCGTAATATAATATCTTTCAAATGTATGTCTCGGCGTCTTTGTTCAGGGCTCTTGCGAACTGTCCAGTTTTGCAGGACTCTGCCGCATAAATCAGACTGAATTTGACCGATGCCATGGGTTTGCCGGCTTTCAGGACTGCTGTGGCTTGTAGCTTTTTCTCATAAACCTCGGTTGCCTGTTTACTACAGCTCTACGTGACATGACCATGCCCCAAATTGCTCGTTATGAATATCTTATGTGACATGAGCTGTGTGGCCGTAGCGCCGCCCGGTTTAAACCACTGGCATAAAGATAATCAACTTCAGGTCAAAAGAAGTTGATAATATTCGACTTATTGTGCTCGCCGGTGATAGTAAAGGCTTTGGAATTCACATCAAACAGTGACTTTTCGCAATGCATTACCAACGCATGGATCTCAAGTGGATTAGTACCGTCCGACATTCAATAATTTTGGTTGCTCACGCCTTCAACCAGAAATTGGCCTCATCGCTGACTGAAGATGATTTTTCGATAAACATTAAGATGAGTTTTCAAGTTCTGCAGCGAACACACTTTGTTGTCTATGATTTTTTACCTTCAGTTCAAGTGTTAGTTGAATTTTGTGTTGAAGCAGACCAAATTCACGGCGTCATGACGAGCTGTGGTCTTGTGATCGACACGAAATCGAGATTCTTGGACTCTCCCGGATATTTTCACGTACAGCTTGGATGTTTTTAACAGATCTTGCAATTTCGTTGCTGAAGATGATTTTTTATTACAAATTAGTTTGCGACCATACGTTGTTGTCTGTGATTAATGGCGTTTTGACAAAACAGATTGAATGAATGACAACTAATTTACAGATGCAGTTCTCAACTGTCAAAAGTCGAAAGTTTATGTTGGAAGACACAATAGTTAAATATACATACATACATACATAATTGGTCATTACAACTCTTCAGTCGAATTACGACCTAATTTCATACACCACTTACACTGTGTGTGTTAATTTTATAATTCAGTGGCGGGAGCCAATGCAATTTTTTATTTATTCTCATAGTGTTTCCCAGAAATCTGATGAAAGGAAATCCCCGTAGAAATATTTCTTCACATTTCGTTTTATTGGAGATGTCTGAAATGGTGTTCGAACAGTTACATACATACATACATAAACGCTCATTACAACCCTTTAGTTAAGATTACGACCTAGCTTCTCACACCACTGAAAGTTTAACAGTTTAAAGTGAAAGTTAACAGTTTAAAGTCGATTCCGAACGACAGATTTTTGAAAAACTTTTCATGGCAATTTTATTTACTCTCAGAGTTTTTTTTTTACACACTGCGGCGCGACATAATACTTCTGGCCTACGGCGACTTAGAGATACGAACTGAACTTAAAAACTTTTTCAAATCTAAATTACCTTATTTACTGAATTCTACACAAGTCGGTTAACAGTTTAATTTTATCTTGATGAATTAAGTCAAGTTTTCTGGAAAGCCAACTACTTTAAGCTAATAAATATTCGATTTTGTTTAAATCGGTTGGTAATGGACACTAGAATTGTAAATATTTTTACGCGAAAATATGTGAAACTTGATAGCTTCAGTTAAACATTAATTCGAGTTGTACTGAATAAGTTTTGTGTTTTTATCATATTAACATTAATTACGCAAACATTGTTAGTGTTCTGATAGAAATATTTATAGTGGATTCAAACAAAATGTGACTGGGTTTAAAGAAATCTAATTAGGCCTTGTACAAAGAGACCGAAAACCACTTACCGCTAACAGTTTGTTTTAAAGAGTAAGTTCTTATTCTTTTAATTAAAGTTTTTACAAAAGAAAAAGACTTTTCTTATAACTTTCCAATGGCATCACTTTCTTTTCTCTTTTTATATTCAACACTAAATTTTTAAAAGTTCAACATGAAATACGATAGCGTGTCGAACTATCATTTGCTTCCTCATAGTCTAACCATCTTTTCCTTTTTTTCTCTCCTTGCGCAGAAGTACTCTGCGGACATCTTATTATTATTCCTTCTTTGTATACTGCATTTATCTCTTTTGTGTCAAAAACGACGGAAAAAGTGAAAATAAATACCATCTGAAAAGAAAAACGGTTGTATTAAATTATGTTTATCATAAATAACCTTATCTTAGAAACGAAAAAAAGAAAGGAAACTTACAAAAATTATTAGCGAACGTTATTCATAAATACCATCAATAAATATATTTTAAGCATTGGAATAGAATTGAAAGAAATAAAAAAAAATCGAAAAAGATGAAAAATGTTGAAAGGAAATGGTCTACTTAGGAACGCTTTTATCGTAAAATACTGCAATATCTCTGGTCTTCGAACAGTGACTTCCAAATTTGTATAGTTGTAAACGGCCATCTTGTTGAAGCGACCATCTTGTAAATCACCCTACACGAATTAAGCATTCAACAACACGTGCAAATAAAAATAAATAAAAAAAGTTGTACCAAAATGACTGTACCTTTTCGGCACCATTTCGACCATTTCATCCATTTCACAATCGCCAAAATGGTCCTACCGAGAGAAATATTCACAATGTGGAGAATAAATTCGAATACACTGATTCAATACACGACCGACTAACATTCATATGACTAGAAATTGCGCAATCTGTCGATAACATACCCAAAAAAGACGATTTCGCGTCTGTCACAAGGACTCTTCATTTCGCAGATCACAACTTGGTGAATTTTGCATCGTGACTTGGGCCTACACCCGCATTAAATTCAATAGACATTCAAACTAAAAGCCAAAAGCCACAAACAATAAAGAGCGTTCGCTGAATGGGCTCTGGGGCAGTTGGAAACTGACCATAATATTCATCGAAAAATCATCTTCAGCGAAGAGCCCAATTTATGGTTGAATGGGTACGTGAATAAACAAAACTTTTGAATTTGCGACGATATTAATCCACATGAGATCCATGAGCTTCTAATACATTCCGAAAAAGTCACTGTTTGATGTTGATTTTGGTTTGGCGACATCATCGTTCCATATTTGTTCACTGTCAACTGCGATGCATGACTGATTTGTGGGCATTGTCATATCACGTGGAAGTGATTTGACAGCATAAGACTCTCTCTTGTGATGTTTTCTTAAGTCGTACGCTTATGCGAATAAGCCACAAAACAGCCAAAGATTCTCAAACTCAAATTCAGACTTATTTATCTCTGCAGTCATACACAAATGAAAATTTCGGATGCGCTACACATCATGGCATTAAGAGGTCTTCCAAACGAATAAAATATTTCAATGGTATGTGAGACAAAGTGTATTTTTACTTAAATTTTAAGATAGAAGCGTTTAATAAAAGACCCAGTACTATGGTATTTTATTCAACATTTTTTTAGGAAAAAAAAACATACAAAACATTCATGATGAACAAAACTGGGGAGAGTTTTATTTGATATTTTATTAACACAATGTGAATGTTTCTAACATAATCAAGACTAACGCATATCCTATATAAAATTTCTTCCGAAAACCAGCATCATACCTCTGCATGATGTTCGAAATGGTCCATTCCAAATGGATAACCCATAACAAGTGAATCAATTGTAACGTAATGTGTAGGGTGTTAAACTCCAAATTAAAAATAATCTGTATAACATGGTTATCAACCTTTAAGGTGGCAACTGTGATGATAAATTCAATGGCAAACCATTTAAACTTTTTACTCCATTATTTTCTTCTTGAATTGTATTGCTTTTCCACTAAATAAGCATTTGAAAAACGGAGCCTTAACTCGTAATATTGTCACTGTTTGATTTTAAAAATAGAAATGCTTATAATAAATAAACAAATTCCTCTTTTGTAAGATGGAAAAACTTAAAAAAAAGAGTAGAAAACTCGATAATTGTTCCTAAAAAGCTGCTGTTTTTCACGCTAGACTTGCAATATGATTTACGATCACCGTTTATATAGATTATAGGGCAGTGCATTTAACATTCTGCTATTCAGTGTTAAAATGATGGACTAAATGCATTAGTACATTAGTATGAATAACTTGACTGTCTTATTTGCTTGCAACAAACTACCGAACAGAATAACTACTGCAACAACAAAGGCATTTAAAAATACATGATAGTTTTCCCATAACATTCATCAATCATTTATTAAGTAACAAAGAATAAGAAAAATAATATGTATTATATCAGAATGCATAAATAGCTGCCTAAAAATAATAGAAATGAATGGAGGAAAATTTAAAACTGTTGTACTTCCAGATATTTTGTATACCCCTACTATTTATTATGCACAGTTATGAGACTAAAAACAGCACCAAGGGCCTTTTAATTAAAAGCAAAATAATTGCTGCGTTGTGCTATTATTAACTCAAAAGTCAATATGCAGTACCACGAAAGCGATTTACAGCGATTACGAAGAATACATTTTTTATTATGGAGATTAAAATTACAAAGTCTCCCCTTTACAGTTGTCATTATACGGCAAATGTATTCCACCTAAAAGAAACAGATTTTAACTGCCTGTTCTCATATACGCTCCCATTTATGTCACCAGTCCTCTGTGAATAGCCACATTTTCCTTATCTTGCTTTAGGTAGCTTAACTCCCACTGTACGCATTCCCACAGATCCAGAGTAATTGGTCATTATCTTCATTAAATTTCAATATAAAAACCGAATCACTCCCAAATCAACAGAAATATTTTTCTGATACTTTTGTAGACACAATTCAGAATGATCACCGTGCCAAGATTTTTATTACATACATAATTAGTCATTACAACCCTTTAGGATTACAACCTAGCTTCTCACACCACTTATGTTGTGTGCGTTAATTTTATACATGAGTGGCGGAACCTACAGTTTAAAGTCGACTCCGAACGAAAGATTTTTGAGAAACTTTTCATGGCAATTTTATTTTCTCTCAGAATTTTTACCAGAAATCTGTTGAGAGGAAGTCGCCGAAGAAATATTTTTTCATATTTCGTTTTGATATCTGACCTGGCCTTACGTCTAGTAAGCCGACACACTACCTACTACACCACGGTGACTAGTCTAGTCCTCCTATAATTAGTCGTATTCCTTTTGGAAATGCCACAATTATCTTTCCCAGATTTCATTAAGATATAGTAGAATGTATAACAATCAAATTCAATACACAGACAAAATAAATTATAGTTTAGAGAACGTACAGGCAAAAAGAAAGTGTGTGGGATTATCATATCATCTCCATTTTTATTCGTTTGAAAGACCAACCGATATCATTATGCGGAGAATATAACGGCACTAATATGTACGCTATGGCTTTTCTCTCCTGATTTGACTAATGGCATGAGTTATGTTTGGTTTAAAAACTGCTGTGATTTTTGGCTGATTTACATACACCTGTGACTTACGAAAATCCCAAAGAAAAGGCACAACGGGGTCAAGTCATACCATCTCGGTGTTTAGTTTATATGACCCCCATGTGAGATGACCATGCTCTCAAATCTCTCGTACAGAATACTTTACCTGGCATGAGCTCTGTGACACGTAGCGTCATGTTGAAAGAGTATGTCGCTGTTGTCCTCATCATATAATTCAGACTTAAAGAAGTTGGTAATCAATGTCGTCATTGTAAAAGAAATATGGACTTAAAACAGCACCAGCTAAAAATTAATAACCAAAGTGAAATTCATGTAGATTGTTATCGTCCCAATTTCAAAATTTTTGCTGGTTTACGTCCCATTAATCCAGAAATAGGCCTTATCACTGAACATGCTTCTTGAATAAGAATTAGAATCAGTTACCAAAACATTTTTGTTATTGCATCTGTTATTGAAAGTATCCATTGCAATTTGACAAACAAAAATATTTCACCCGTCAAAGATGGGATGGCCAGGCCATCATTTTTAATGGTGATCACTTTAGGTCGATGATAACCACCGTCCTTTTGCTTCAATTCGGTGATCTGTACAACAACGACATATGGTTTGAACAGAATGGAGTTGGGTACTACAAAACACATGCCATATTTACTATTCTTCACGGCATGATAACAGTTTTCCTTGTGGGATTGTCTTAAGTCGCAGGTGTATGCGATAAGCCACAAATCACAAGCGGTTCAAGCAATGCCCATGCCATGCCTTTGGATAAATTCAGCCTGATTAATGAGTCAGAGTCATGGGCAATTGAACAATTCCGATGCGTTCAAACCATAGAAATCGTAAATGACGTTTAAGTGATGTTATATTCCACGAATGAACGTAAGACGTAGTCTAGTAGGTAGTATGTTGGCTTATTAGACGTGAGGCCATGGTTCAATTCCCAGTACAGACATCTCCATCAAAACGAAATATGAAAAATATTTCCTCTCCGTATATTTCTTGGAAAAACTCTGAGAGTAAATAAAATTGCCATAAAAAGTTTCCTAAAAAAATCTGTCATTCGGAATTGACTTTAAGCTGTAGGTCCCGCAACTCATGTATAAGAAAGTCACAACATAAGCGGTGTGAGAGGCTAGGTCTTTATCCTGACTGAATGGCTGTAATGACCAATGATGTACGTATGTATCTCCTACGAATAAGAGCATCAAGTGAACAGAAAACGCATAAGATACCGCGCACACACTTTATTTGTATTCCGAAAACGCTTAATGGAGAGCGCGGTTAAGTTTAAGATTTCTTTATGATTTTAGGTGAATTATCGGTTCAAATAAGTTACCAGCCCCGGTTGTAAACTTTCTTGCCTCCTGCTCTTAATAAATAATTTAATTTAAATAAACATTTCAATAATAATCTTCTTCTTCCCTTTGTTCTTCTTCTACTTATTCTGTAAATAATTAACATCTGAAAATTGTACGCATTTAGTTCAAATCTTCCTTCCAATTAAGTTGCCATTAATTTGCATAAGCCCTCCATTTGGTAGGTTGCCCTGTCTTTACTGGCGGTTTTGTTATCTTCTCTTCTTAAATATATTGCATAGAAAGTTTTAAATAAAAGCACAATTACTTAAATACCAAAAGGAGAGTGTGTGTATACTTGGCATATATGAATTTAAAGCTTATATAATATATTTTTAAGCATTCAAAGAAAAACACTATCTGTGTGAACGCATTTGTATAAGTAATCGTATGATTACACACATTCAAATTGTATCAAGAAACTCATTAATTAACAAAAATAGCTGCTTCACTGGCAAAGGACGAATGTATGTATGCTAACATATGTCACACAGAACATGTATGCAAATGACATGATGGCAGCATATAAAACGAATGATAATTTGCATAATTTATTTGGTGGTCATTTTACAATTTCTGCAAATGAAATGAATGAGATACTGACGAGTAACGCTGTGTAAATGGTTGGATAAAGGCAAGGAAAACTGTCACAAAGTAAGATGTTGATGGTCAGCTGCAGCATAAGCGACAATTTTATATCTGGCAATTATACGAAATAATTTAAAATGAATGAACGAAATTAATTTGAATGGAATTGTGTCTTAAATTGCATATACACTAACAGATTAAGCGTAAAAGGTAATGAATACAACCAAACCTTTTAAATGTTTTAAATTATAAATAGTGTTACGGGGATGTTTGTCGAAGGACGTTTATCAAATTGTTACGTTTTACCTTTTAAAAACGTTTAAAATATGAGCTCGAAGATTGCAAATAAAATAAAAATAAATTTGTGTTTAATTTTAATTAATATTCTTTATTATTCGCACAATTCTGTGTTCTACTGTTCACAACTTTATGTAAACAACAACAATTGCTTCTCTTAGATATTCCTCTCTTTATACCCTTTTCATAAAAATAGAAATTACTAGACAATTATTAGACAGATCTTTGTAACGGAGATTTTCAAAATATTAGTACTCTCTTAAAGCACACCACGTCTTCACACAAGACTGACTGAACTTTACTGAATCACTCGCCTGCTTTGTCTTGCCGTTTATATGGTAGAGCAAACAGTCTGATGAATGTTCTTGAAGGCGAATGTTTGTGGCTTCGCCTTTTCGAAATCTCTATAAATAATGTAAGCATCGTTGGTTGTTTGTGTATTTTGTTGACATTTATACTTGTAGTGTTTGTTGTTGTATTTTTGTTTACTTGTTTACCATTTTAATGTTAAGTGATGTAAAAGCAAAATACCAGTATTTAGATTCTTCATTTTCGTAACAATATCAAAATATAGATACAAGACCTATATTGGCAAGGCGATGCCATAAAACGTAATTGTAACTCAAGGAATATCCTTAAGGAACTATTTTTATACGTGCAATATCCTAAATTTTACAAAACACTTTACGAACACTTTTAGATGATTAAGATAGTGCGGCCTTCACGAAATTAAGCATTTTATCAATTTATACTTTAGGGTTTTAGTTTTCGGTATCCAATACCTCATTAAGACGGCAAAACAACCCTTTAGTCAGGATTACGACCTATTTCTCACACTGTCTGTTATGTGCATTAATTTAATCATAAGCGTCGGGCCCCGCAGTTTAAGTCGCGTACGAAAAACAGATTTTTAGGAAACTTTTCATGGCAATTTTATTTACTCTAAGAGTTTTTGCCAGAAGACTGCGGGGAACACAGTCGCCAAAGAAATATTTTTCGTTGTGTTACTCAGTATGAGGTATGCCCCTTTGTCATGTGGATTTGAAATACCCATAGCTGTGGATGAAAAATCGGCCAGTTTCCTTACAGGCACGTTCGCCACCATGCCCAGATCTTCAATCGTTCTGTCATCAAAAAACCGATGGCATCTGTTCTGTTATACCAATTCCGTTTCCTCTTCTTCATGGCAGATTCTGTTGTTCTGAAATCCTGGTGGGGCAAATCGAAATTGTCAGCGAAACTGACAACAGAGCAGTATCCCTTGTCGAACTTAAGTAGTTTCCTGGTTCTCCCACTGCCCACAGCTGAATACAGCAGTTTTGAAATTCGGATGCTTCACGCTGCTTTTCTCAATTTGGAAAAGTATTCTTATAGAGGTGCATATATCCCCTCCATCGTCTCATCCTCATCCTGTGCGATTTGCTACGTACATATGTATATAAATGACAATCAATATTACTTTACGAGTATAACGCAAATAGCGAACACTATGCAACTATTGATCCATTATTGAGTTGATACATACAATTACACTGACGTTACTACAAGCAATACTCAGTCTACTGGTAATGATAACAATTGAGACCGACAAAAAAGTTGAAGGCGGTGCAGAGCTATTCAACAAGCATGCACTCATCTGGTAGATGGGCTCTTGTAACAATTGTGTACTGTTCGAGGCAGAGCGTAAAATGTAAAGATAGCAGCACATGTTTCTCATTTGAAGCATTAAGCATTGGAATCGCTGAGCATTCAATAATGCATCAGTTTCTCTTTTGTGGTTTCTTCTTATCATCAGATATCGGAACAATAAAACAGCAACGGAAATTCTAGGCAAATGGTCTTGAACGTGAATGAAAATAGACAGAAAGCAAATACATACTCGTATATGGAAAATAATTTAAAAGGATTACCTGAATTATACAGAAGTCTGTATCGCAATGTATTTTGGTATCATGGCAGCAGCGAGGGGTTTGGAATCATGAATACTGACATAAAGAATAGTTTCGAATTATGGCCAACTTCCAGGGGATGACTCCCACTCATGCAGTACATTGTTTTGGAATAAATGGAAGATAGTAAGAGAAAGAGCAAGAAAGGAAAGCGGAGTAGTGTGCATTAAATTATTTTCTCTAATGACCATGTGTAAACTTTTTCACTTTGTCACTTTTTTTTGGCAATTACATACATTATTGGTCATTACAACCCTTTAGTCAGGATTACGCCATAGTTTCAGAGAATTTTTTGGAGAATTGCTTTGTAATAATTCTCACTTTCTTTTCATAATGCAGTTAATGAAATTTAAAAGTTTAAGTTCAAATTTAAGATTAAGTTTTAACTTCAAATGGTTTGTAATTGTGCCAAAATTTATTTTTTTGTTGTAAAGAACAATTGCTCCTGTTAGAAATGAAACATTCATATGGAAGCCGCGGCTGGCCTCACAGTACCTCATTCGATCGTATCAATTTTCGTGCACTTTTTCGGCTGGCCTTACAGTACCTCATTCGATCGGACCAATTTTCGTGCACTTTTTCGGGTATTTCGGCAATGGCATCATGAATCTTGGCCTTCAAATGGTCAATTGTCTTTGGTTTATCGGCATAACAATTTTCTTTAAGGTCGTACCATAGAAAATAGTTCAACGGAGTCAAATCGCAGCTTCTTGGCGGAAAATTGACATCACCATCTCGGTTAATTAACGGCCATCAAACGTTTGATGCAATAAATCGATTGTGGCATGAGAGGTGTGGCAAGCATAGTTAAAATAAAATTAATACCATGAAGAGCGGATACAAAAAAAAAAAAAAACTGTTATCATGGTTCTATAGGTGTCTCCATTGACCGTTCTCATTTTCAAAGAAATATTGTCCAATGTCGCACCACAAGCCGCACCAAACTGTCACTTGTAACGGCTCCATTGTCTTCTGTAAGACCATGCGTCTCTGGTGGTAATTGAAACCACGACCTCGGTACTTGAAGTATCACACATGGGGCACTAAGATTCGTAACTTCGAGCCCTAATGCCCATAGAATTTATTCGAATCAGTGAATAGTTTAAAACGAAGTACCACACAGTATCACACATCAAGGAAGAATGTAGTTGTGAATGGAGGTAGATAAGGAGTTTTCCACATATTAATAGAGTTTCCTAGAAAAAAATGCTGGTTTATAGGTCAATCGACCACAAACGGATGTTTCCTTTGAGAAGTTGACTTATAGTAGATGATTGGCTTTAAATCTCGTTTATATAATTGAATAATAGAATTGATGACGTTCAAATCCTGGCAATAACGATATTGAAGACGAGGTTCAATAAGAGATGTGTAATGTTTTTTTGTATTTTACTTTCGCTGCGACACCCAATTGTCTTTTAATAACATTTGACTGCCTATGTATAAAAAAGTGCTGAAGACAGGAAGAGTTAAGACATTGTGGTAACTTTTATTTTTAATTCTTTCTTTTTGAATGCTCTTTTTCGATTGTATTTTTCCTTTCTTTTTCATTTTTATGCTCGATGTCAGAATGCCTATTTCATGTCATGTTGTGAAACTTATTTAATTGCTTAAAATGAATGATAAAGAAAATAATAAATAGTCAATGTTTATGCAAATACATTACATACTTACATACTTACATAATTGTTTATAACAACCCTTTAGTCTGGATTACAACATAGCTTCTCACACCACTTATGTTGTGTGCATTAATTTTATACAAGAGGGGCGGGACCTACAGTTTAAAGTCGACTCCGATCGACAGATTATTAAGAAACTTTTCATGTCAAATTTTATTTACTCTCAGTGTTTTTGCCGGAAATCTGCTGAGAGGAAGTCGCCGAAGAAAAGTTTTGTCCAGAGTCTAATAAAGTTAATATGATCTCAGAAAACTTTAACGCTAATCAGACCTCCGCGATGTAATACCAAACGGAGTGTCATGAAGGGAGAGTGGTTAAGGGATATGGGAAGTAGGTTAAGTGCACAGGCACCAAGGATTCTGAATCATGAACCCTTAATATGAAACATACGTGTCTTTTGGAGATTTCTACGTTTGCTTCAGAACAAAAGTTTCTGATAAACCAATCTCTACAAAAATGATATAGAGAGTTCAGAGCATACAGATTTTATTGCTCTGTATGAAATGGTATGCACATGTGCTTCACATGCTTAGTGCTGAGCTCACTGTACACTGAATGTCTTTTCTCCTACCGGGCTGGCTGTGCAAAGATTTTTATTGAAAAACAAAACAAAAACTGCCAGCAACCAAAAACAACAAAGTAAGTCAGAACTTCCACAACACTATAAAAGAATTGCATACACTGCACTGTTGTTGCAAATTGTTGCATGACTCAACAAAATGTATCAAGTAGCAAGCATTGGTAAACCAAAAAAAATGTTATTTCTACGTCGGTAACAGCTGAAAACGGGATGGTTGAGTAAAAATTCCCTGCCAGCTTTATTTGATTTCAAACAGTTTTCAGAAGTAAATACACTCAACCACACCCGCAACATGCACTTACTCTCACTTAAACAACAATAGAATTCGAAATGCCAACAAGCAAACAATACGGAATGGTGGAAAATTTGATTGGTGACTGAATGAAGGAGCAAGAAAAATGAACGAAAAACTGGATGTGAAAATGAAACATGTCAGTAAGAGCCATTGACGTTAAAGAAAATTCAACGGACAGGGGAAAAATGCAATTTGGCTATAGAATGTTTTGTATTTTGTGTGCAAAATTTAACACAAACTATTTATATTGTATTATCCCACAACAATAATGTAATTCCAAACGAAATAAAAAACATCATATAAGAATCATTCTATCGTATCAAGGAAATTATTTTACCCGCGGCTATTAAGAACATATTTATGACACTTGACTTGAAGTCCCCATATTTGCCAATAAAAGTCCGCATTCACTTGTTTGCTTTCAACATCACCGTACAACAATACTTATTGCTGGTATTCTTGCGGCATGGTTAAAACGCGTGGCTATAGTTGTTATCTATTATTATTGTAGTTGTTTGTGTCTCTAAAGTTCACTAGATTGGCCATAAATTCCATTGAGATTTTGCAACAGAATTGCTGCTCTACAAAACAATTCACATTTGATTCCATGGATGGTTATTGTTTTTCTGTTTAATTTGTGTTTAATAGTCGGCATAGATTACTTTGGAGAAACAAAAAAGAAAAAAATATTGCTTAAATATGTGTACGAAACCAAATGTGTGTCACAGTTAATAGAAAATAAAATCAAATAATTTTTTTTTTAATTTCAGTTCATAAATTCTATCGCATTTCAATTTTTAATTTGATTCTTCTTGTCGTTGCACTTCATTTGTGTTTAATTTTTGTATGATATTTTTAAATGATTTTTACCTTTTAAAAACGTTTAAAATATGAGCTCGTAGATTGCAAATAAAATAATAATAAATTTGTGTTTAGTTTTAATTAAAATTCTTTATTATTCGCACAATTCTGTGTGACACTGTTCACAACTTGATGTAAGAACAACAATTCCGTTGTTTGTTATTCCTCTGTTTACATCCTTTGCATAAACAATAACAATTACTAGATAATTGTTCGACAGAACTTTGTGACCTAGATCTTGAAACCACGATTACTCTCTTCAAACATACAGCGTCTTCACACAAGACTGGCTGAACTTTACTGACTCACTTGCCTGCTTTGCCTTTCCTTTTATATGGCAGAATAAAGAGTCTGATGAATGTTCTTCAAGACGAATGTTCGTTGTATCCACTTCTCGAAATCTCTATAAATGCAAACATCGTTGGGTCATTATTGTTGTTTGTGTATTTTTGTTTACATTTAGTCTTGTAGTGGTTGTTATTATATTTTTGTTTGCATGTTTACCATTTTTTATGCTGGTGTTTGTTGTTATATTAAGCAGTATGATAATTTGTAAACAAGTTTTTGTAGCGTTTGCTTTTGTTTATAATTTTAATGTAAAAGCAAAACACCAGTATCTAGTTTTTTCCATTTTCGAAACAATATGTTATGTTCATTTAATAAGTCTATATTGAACTTTATATCTTAGGATTTTGACCATATTTGAAAATAACCTCACATAACAAAAGAATGAGATCTGTAGCCCGTTAGTATAAATCTTCCACTGTTAACATTACACATCTCAGATCTGCCAAACAGTACAACTTAAGATCTTATCTCTTCTTACATGAACTGAATTACCAGTATGATTTCATACACAGATTTCTTCAACAGTTTTATACAAACAAAGTTAACGAATTTGAGACGATACCAGACCACATGAGACCATGAGCATTTAATGCAACCCGGAAAAGTCATTGTTTGGTATGAATTTTACACTGGCGATGGTTGATGATTACCAAATTAGGCATAGGTTGATGATTACCAAATTTTTGGGCTTAAGTTGGATAATCTGAACACTAAGGGCTTGCGGTTTCAATAGCTCCACGCAGTTCATGAAACATTGGATGTTCTGCGCGAAGGATTTGAATGCATGATCATTTCATGTGGAATTGATGTGAATTAGCCACCGAGTAAAAAATTTTGCGTTAAAACTAAGGGTGTGGGCTTAACAAAAATCTATTAATAATATTTACTATGATGTCTTTTTATAATTTTGTTACATAAATATAGTATAAAAGTGCGTATAAATAAATTTTTTTAATTATTCTATTCAATTTGAATACCAAAACAAAACTGTTTATAATTCTATTAAATTTAATTAACTTGGAATTTTAATTAAAATTTAAAATTAGTTTATTTAATTTCTTATTATAATTGTACATAACGCACATAAACCTGAATACAAAAGTTTTTTGGTCTAGAAAATGTAGAATAAATGTGATTAAAATTTATTCAACTCTTTCTTTATAATATGATTTAATAATAACGATTTATTTTTACAATTAGAAATTAAAATAACTAAAAAAATGTATGTTGTCGGAACTGACGAATAATTGGGATCAGGACCAAAATTAAGATTTTCACAGGCATATTTTCCTATCCATGCACTTGTTGACATTTACAGTTGTTGTTTGAGAAATTAAATGATTATTAAATGATAAATGTTTAGTTCAGTATAATCTTCTGGTAATAGTTTATTGATACTTCTATTCTGGATTGATCAAGCAATTGGAAGGCAATTAGAAGGTTGTAAGCTAAGGTAGATTATATAATGCTTCAACATGTATTAGTATCTGTCGATACTTCGTAGTCCCAGAAGAAGTCCTCTGTATACTGGATATTGTTGGAATGTTGCTCAGAAAGCACTGCTAAACTTCTTACTGATGCCAAATTACCTAGAGCACAACTAAACTATATAATACTAAACTAAAATAATTGTATTTATTAAATAATTTTAAATATTTAAATCAAGTTATAATTACTAGTCAACGGCGCTAGACTTATATACAGTGATGGTCTTATAATTAGCACACCCATCCACCATAAGATTGTAGTTGAATATTTCTTTATTTTTATTTAATTTAACAAGAACAATGTTTTTAGGAGCAGAAAATGTAAATTCAATCGATTTGACTCTAATGAAACAAGCAATGTGTGGCGTCCCTCTATTCAAGATTTAAATCCAAGCTATACATTTAAGGCAATTAAACATAGAGCATAGGCACTATAAGTGCCGATCGCACTGTATAGGTGATCAGTACACAACACCTCCACTTTAGAGACGTCCTGTTGAATCTATATGTCGTTGGTGTTCTGATCATAGGACTCAGGTCAAAACAAATTTTTTTTACGCCGTATAGTGCTCCCAGTGATAGCCTAGCTAAATGGGCCTCGTTGTTGAAGATGACTATGATGAAAATAATTGTCAGTTACTAAGTGGTCCATAGCTCATTTATCCAGCACACGGATTTGCACTTGGTCATTCGTTTTGATTTGGTTAAGCAGACTGAATAAATTACAACTATTTTGTCAGATATAGCTTTAACAAGGTGACAATAATCAGATGTCGAAGTTTGGAATGTCCGAATTTGTTACAACATAATTTCGCTTACTTTGCAATTGAAATCCATTACGATAATTCTGTAACGTCTATAATCTCTGAATCCTTTCATTATTATATTAATCTACAATCTACTGCGCATTTATAACTAACCACCATTTTTGAAAAAACTCTCCAAAGTAACCTTATCCTTTCAAAGTTATCCTAGTCTTCGAATATACGGCTATTACGAATACGGCTGTTAATTGCGACTCCCATAAGTGCAAATACTCATTTAGTATATGCATATAGAGAGTTCATTTACTACTCCGAAATGAACGAATGAATGTGTTCTACTTCATGACTGAGAATGATGATCAAAAATTTGCCATATAAAAGGCAAGGCAAAGCAGGCGATTGAATTGGTAAGAGTCTAGAAATTGTCTAGTAATTGTTATTGTTTATGCAAAGGGTGTTAACAGAGGAATAACAAACAAAGAAATTGCTGTTGTATACATAAAGTTGCGAATAAGAAGATAAAGAATTTCAATTAAAACTAAACATAAATTTATGTTGATTTTATTTGCAATCTACGACCTAATATTTTATTGTATATATGTTTTTTAATATATTAAAAATAAATAGGGATCTCCTTTCTTAAAGAATTATACATCAATAGCAATACCTCATGCTGCAATCGTTTTTGCTACAATCTTTTGGGAGACTGGCAAATTTATTGACAATTCTTTATTTCGATTCCTAAATTGTTGACTATTTTGTAGTATACAAACGGGCCATGAACGAATTTTGGTACAGGAGCCTGCATTTTTGGTTCTGGAATGAAATATTCCAAGGCCATGGAGAAACTTTAAACTGAAGTCTATCCTAGCGAAAGAAGTGTTCATTTTAAATCCGAAAGGTGGTACAAAAGGCACGACATAGCAATGCCATCTGACAGTCAAGCCATCATTCGTGCACGCGACACTTAGATATTAAATCGAAGATAGTATGCAACTGTCTGGGTAAGTTGAATCAGCTAATTTGCGAAAATGAAGTTGCCATCTGAATGTAGGAATCATGTAGGATCCTCGGCAATGAGTAAGCAGACGAGATTCCGAGGAGGAGAACTTACTCGCCGTTGATTGTACCGGAACCAGAGTAAGTACAAGTGTTTGGGAAGGTAGGATCAACGAGAAGTTAAAGAGAAGTAAAAAATTACTTATATAAAGTGGGGAAAATTACACTAAAAAAGAGGTTGTTGGCCGTTGTTAATGCCTACCAACTGTGAGGTGCTGATTTAAGTTTTTTGGCTTTCTATTACTGTTCAGCTTAACAGAGTTACCATCCAATCATATAAACGATAGAGCTTAGTATATTAAACTTTCAGGCTGGTTTCCAGCATAGGGGTGTCGTGCTTTAGTATGCAGTCCCTCCGCTGACTAACTTCATCACTAAGTTTGGTGAAATTCCGTCACTTACCTGTGCCATCACAAGAGTGAGCATTGGTATTAAAGCTATCACTCCAACCTAACTACATACAAACTAACTACAAATACAAAGGATTATCAATAAATAAACTGAGTTTGGTAACCAGTCTTTTGGATACACTTATTTTGAAGGTGGGTTATCTCAAGCCCAAAATATAGATTCTGCCACGATGGGAATAAATAATCGGAACATATCTTTGGAACCTATGGAACATTGATGCATCCTAGAAGTAAACACTTGGATGCATATCAGGCGCTAGGCAGGGTATAGTTCCTGCTGATACTAAGCACCAGGTTTGTGAGGTTAACAGACTTAGAGAAGATATTTTACGGATACCTCATAAAGTAGTACTAAAGCAACTATTCACGAATATAATAAACGAAAATCTGCGGATTTCTGGTTAAATTTGTTTAACTGGTCATTGTTACTCAATTCATGACAATTTGAATAAAAGTTTATTTCCTGAATAGCAGTAATAGGAGCAGTTAGGGTATTAAAGAAAGGAAAGAGAGGAAAAGTAGTAGTTGTTCATATAATATAGGCTTAGAAAATATAAAGGAAAAGATTTATTTTGCGTAATGGACCAGTTGTTTAAACGTATACACCATGCTAGCCACGGATTTTTGTCAAAAAATTTTTTAAAGAGTCACAATCATTTAATTTACGTTTCTTTTTCTACACACCTCTAGTAGATTTTGAATTTTTATTTTAAAATCTTATTTAAATTCGGAAAGTTATCCATTCTTAGAGAACTGCAAGTATATTAGAATTAAAACAATATTTTGACGAGATTAAAGTTTGATTCGTTCCACTGTACATCAACGTAAAGTTATTGTGTCTTTTGATATTCATGTATAAAATACTGTCTGTGTAGTGATCATATTTGTTGCCATTGAATCATCTCTTCATACAATGCCTTTAAGCTTCTTAAATAAAGTTCATTAGCTTCACTTTGCTTTACTTTAAACCAAGTAAAGCATCAAACTTTATGTAAAAAGATGAACTGAATTTTATAACAACTTGAAGAAAATTCTACAGAGAAAATTCCTAATATTTTAACAAACTTTTATAGTGAAATAAAAACAAAATGTTTTCCTTTGAACTGCTAAACAAAAATTAAAATAATTTAAGTCTTAGGCATCAAAGTAATTACAATACCATACACAGGGTGGTGTTCTAAACAAATTATGCCATATGGAAAGCCAAATTTATTTGATGCTTAACATATTTTCATTCATGAAAATCTGTGAACCAGTATCACAATAAGCGAGACGCCATTAACAGTATTATTTACTGCCACCTCTGATGAATAGTTATTTTAAGATATAAAATATTTATAAGCAAGCAAAAGGTACTTTTTGATAAATGTTTAGTGTAATAAGCGAAAAAGCTTAAAATGCTTATCTTAGACCTTAATAAGGTTCACATCAGAGATCAGTAATGAATCGTTTCGCTACTCATAAGCACTCATGAAATTTTGAATATAAGTGAGTCAACAATATTGAAATTTAACTACCCTGATTCATTCATACTCACTACAACGTTGATTTATAAGTACAGGTTGCAAAGAGTATGCGTACAACGTTGACATCAAACTCATACAATTCAAAATATGAATGACTTTATAAAAATACTTATAATACTATAATAAATGATTCGATGACTCAACAACATCATACGTGTTGTATTAAAATAAGTATGAATGCGTATAAATATTAGAAATTATGAGTATGATTCGATTCTACTCATATTTTTGAATACACATTGCTGATCTCTGGTTCACATACGTGAAAGTGGTGATAGAAGCTAGATCGTAATCCTAACTGAACTATATGCTTTTTTTGAAAACGGGTTTGAAATTACTATATTCGGATACATTAAAATTACGCTTTAATTATATTAATCAGGTTCTCAATATGCCTTAGAACAGATTGCCTCGCAAGCTCACAGAAATCATAATTGCTAAGCAGGCTTCTTGGGCTGAGGATTTATGTAATAAAATCAACTTTGTTCCTGAAAATAGCTCGGTGCCTCTTAGCAAACATTGCAAACCAATTTTACAGCGCGTTAGAACGTATGAATACGATAATTTAATTTCCGATGCCAGAAATTCTCAATTCCACGACTTATACTCTCAACTAAACTATTCCTTGCTGCGAATAACTTCTTCTGGACTCTCATCTCGGGAGCTAAGTCTACTGAAAAGAGCAATTGGTGGACTTTTGGATATAAACGCTAGAACGTTCAGAAGTTTTTCAATCGGAATCTGTACTCTATGCAACTTAGATTCTTCGAAAAATACGCTTCACTTCATTGGTATCTGCCCTGTTTTTAAGGAATTTAGAATCAAATTTTTTTAACAAAACCCAATTAAACCAAACTGAGGTTATAAATATTCTCAACGGTGACATTCATAGTTTTAGTTTATTTATTAATTATCTTGAAGTTTATTTAAAATACAGAAAACTAATCTTAAATAAATTTGTTTAGATTTGTATTTAAATGGATATATACAATTTTTTTTTCATATTCTTTATTTACAATCTATCCCATTGGGGATAATAAGCAAATTTGATACAGTAATATATACAAGTAAATGTTGCCCTCCATTGAGAACATCATTTTAACAATAAATTTTTATAGTATTGTAATTATTTTTAAAAGCTATCTTACATATAATTAAATGTATATATATACATATTTACAAAAAAAAAAAAACAAAAAAAAACCAATAACAATTATTGAAATGGTCAATCAAGTATATGATAACGTTTAAGTCTTCTCACTTCTTCAGTTGCGTCTAGTAGAGATATCGCTAATGGGTTGCAGTGGTTGCTTAATCTGTTAAGATATATAAAATGAAAATGAAATGGAAAATATTAATATTTAAGTACATAAGTTCACATATCAATAATAATTATGTTGTTAATAAGGTCAAAGTATATGAATTTTTCTGCTGCCTTAATGTTGCCTTTCTGTCTCACAACTATAAGTTAAGCCAATTATTGATCAATGTTATATTTTTATAACAAATTTTATTAAGTTTATTTGTTATTGAATCTATTAAATAAATAAAAAATAAAAATCGTAATCCTAAGTGAAGGGTTGTAATGACCAATTATGTGTGTATGTAAATACAGCGGCTGCAAAGCTTCAAAAATTTTTCGCGTTATATTTCATACATCGCGTTTTTAAAATCTCTATTGCATGCACGTTATTGTATTGGCCGCAATTTTCCTCTTCTTCTCACTGTAAGCGCTAATTCTCTCATTGCTACAAATAAAAACACGATAGAAATATATAATAAAAGCAAAGCAGCAACATCTTCGCCTGTTGTCGCGCTGCCTTTATAGTAATCGCCTATATCTACACGCATGTATGTATTCTATTTTTGAACGATTGTTGAGTTTGCTGCATTGCGTTTATTGTGTTTATAGTTCTAGGCTTTAAATCCTAGACTACTACTGTCATTTCGAGCAATTCTTCTTATTGGACTTATTTCCAATTCAAATCCTTAAGATCCCTTTTATTTTTTAAAGTTACACTAAGTGGTTACTGCAAAACTGTTTATCTCCCTCGCTATTTTTATACAGAAATAAATACAGACAAAAAGAAATAAGAAATTCCAAAAATTATTTCTAGTAAATTAAACAAAAATAGTATTGAAATAAATCCCATAAATAACATCATCCCTCTCTTCATCCAAAGAGTACCACAATAAGACAATAAAATTAAATGAATTCTATGGTCAGACAAAAGCAAACACTTGTATTGCATATAAAAAACTGATACTCCAGCAGCGAAAAAAGAAATTTCTAATAAATTTTGGCTTCAATACGATGCCAATGTAATGGCAAAATTTCAACTAAACCAACCAAGAGAATAAAAATCTCAACAACGCTCAATGATTAATGCAACTATAAAATGTGGATGCAACAACGGAACGTATTTTGAAAATTTATTGGCAATCTAAACACGATTGTGGGCAGCTTATTTAACGCATAGAAGTACTAGACTACAAACGAATTGGCAGTAAGAAGTATGGTTTAGAAGTCTTGGACTATGCATATTGGCTAACAATTTCAATAAAACAGTGTGTGGAATAATTAAACACAACACAAAGGAATCGCGCGAAATGTGTGAAACCATTTACAACATAGTAATTAAAAGATTTAAGTAGCAAAACTAAAATTCTATTCTTTAAGTGTAAAGAGTACTGCGGGGATTGCTGCCTAAATATCAGCCAACAATGAAAAACATATCTGAAATATAACATTTCGCGTTACATGCGTAGAATCAAAATTACATCAAAACATAGAACTTTATTGAGTAGGCTCTCTGTTTTAATGATTAAAAAATACCACTTAGGTCTTTGAAATCTATTGGTAGCTTCAGGTCTGATCTTATTTCACCATTTTCTACCCGACTTGCACGAGATGCGTTTTTGATAGGTCTTTCAAGCGAATAAAGAAACTTGTGCGATATCTTCTTATACAGATTTTGTTTTATTTAAATTTAAACATAAAAAACGCTTAATGAAAGACCCGACAGTTCTACAACATAACCATTGACCGTTCAAATATAAAATAGTCTTTTTAAAAAAAATATGGGTGGTCGTTATTGAATACATATGTACATATGTATGTTATTGCAAAATATAAGAAATAAAGTTAACAAATGATTTTATGAAGAGACATCATAGAGAAGCTATAATGCCTATTGATATTCGAATAACAACATAACAGTATTGATATTACGACTTGACTTCAAACCTTTGAATGAATTGGTTGTGTGAATTGCATTCAAACTGTGAATTGCATCCGAGCTACAGTGTGTGCCATACACATACAACATTAAACAAATTCAACCGCTAAAGACCAACAATAGTTGAAGTATAAAAGACTCATGCTCATGTGTCAATGTCAATTGATAGTTTGTCTTCAAAATGTGTTTAATTTTGAATATCTGTTATATTAATAAAAGCACCCTACAATCAGTTTCTGTTAAACTCTTAAATTTCAATAGAGTGAAAGTAATCTTGTGTAGAAGATCTTAAAGATTTTTTTAACTATTTAGTGGTAATGCGCCAAATATAAAGAATATAAATCTTATTAGAACTCACAATCGGCCGTAGAAATTAAGTCCCTAAATTAATGCATTAAAATATTAGTTTGAGAAAATTCTGTAAAATAAAGGGCGAGCTATCAATCGGCTTCAATTTGAACCATCGGTTATTTCGAATCTAGTAATACTTATGTCATTCTATTCTGTCACAAAATTCAATGCATTATATACACTGAACGTAATGAATCGACTTAAGCTTGAGCAACATTGCGAGAAACTACACAATCATGTCGATTTTGCCAAAAAAAATCGTCTTTTCGGATGAAGCTCAGTTTCATATTGGTGAGTACGTTAATAAGCAAAATTGCCGTATTTGGGGCTCAGAAAACCCACACGAGGTCTTATAGAAGCCAATGCAACCATTACGAGTAACTGTTTTGTGCGATTTGTTAAGCAGAGGCATCATTAGCCCATATATCTTTGAAAATGAGAATGGCGCCAGATTTTTTTGTACCCGCTCTTCATGGTATGTATTTATGTGAACAATGTTTGGTTTCAACAGGAAGGTGCAAATCTCATGTCACTATCGATTTATTGAGTCAAACATTTGATGGCCGTTTAATTGGCCGAAATGGTGATGTCAATTGGCCGCCAAGGAGCTCCGATTTGACGCTGTTGGAATATTTTCTGTGGGGCGCCGTTAAAGAAAAGTGTTATGTCGACAAACCAGAGACAATGTAGCATTAGAAGGCCAACATTTGTGATACCATTGCCGAGATACGACCTCATACTCTCGGGAAAGTGCATGAAAATTGGTCGAATTGGATGAGGTACTGTGAATCCAGCCGCGGCGGCCATATAAATGAAATTATATTTCATTTTTAACCGAAACAATTGTTCTTCACAACAAAAAAATGAATTTGGTAAAATTTTAAACGGTTTTGGTTTTATTGCATTTATAAAGTTTTAAGTTTCCCACCCTATAAAAACAAATACTTTATAAACTTTCGTAATTCTTCCAAAACATCTAAGTCGTTAATGACCCTCTATTTATTTTAAAATGCCCTTTCATTTGTTGCTCACTTTGTGGTCACATTTTGTCACTAACGTTGCAAAAACAAATTAAAAAAGAAAAATAATTTTCTTTGTCGGCAAATGCCTTTACATGTCTGACTATACTTAAAGGGAAAAGAAAACGTATGCAGTCTTCAACTACATATTCTTTGTTTTATCAGTCAGTTGGTCATTATTTTGTTAAACAGACTGGACTCTGCAAAAGGCTATGACATAACACACAGTTGCATTAAGCTCTCCCTTTCTTTATATTCTTTAACGTTACAGTGGACTCTGTTACTACTAATGGCTTTATTCTATATAAATTTGTTTGTCATGTTAATTACTTCACATATAGAACCCTTTAAAGCTGAATTTTGTGTGAACATTTTCAACATTTTAGGGAGCCAAACTAATGCAATAAACGCAACGCAGCAACGATTTTGCAATTGCAGCCAAAAGTAAGCTGCATGCTCATTAATTATAATAAAGGCAGCAGCGGCAAGGCGTAAACAAAACAAATAAAAATAAAAAGTACATTAAGTCTTTCTCAACGGTGCCGCTGAAACATTCTTTGGCTTTATATTTCATATATTGCGTTATTAAAACATCTATTTCATGCATGTCATGTATTGACAGCATCAATCCCCGCATTGCCAGCGTAAATTCTCTCATTGCCGTGAATAAAAATTGAAAACATCCTAAAGCAAAACAGAAGAATCGTAGTTTATTGTCACGCTGCCTTTAAAATAGTCACTTCCATATACACCCATGTTTTCTATTTTTGAGAGATTGATGCGTTTGCCGCGTTGCGTCCATTGTGTTCATGTTATAAGAATTATTGCTGGTGTAGAAAATCAACAGCCTTTATAGAATTCGAAATACTTTTCTTGCTAAACATTTTTACTTTTTCAAAAGTTATTATTTAGTGAATATGAAACATATTTTTATAGTGACCCAAAATCTCAAACCGTACGCTAATGCTTGGAGTATTTACATGCAATAAATAAAACTATTTTGCTTTAGATTTTCCAATTTCCTAATGATTTAAATGTAACTGCTGTTGGTTCATATGTAGTAAATGGGATTCAAAAATTGAACGCCAGTAAAAATATTTTAAACCCAGTTTTAGGTTGACGAAATAGCCATCTGATTTTAACTTATTACAGCTTATTAGTCAGGATTACGACCTATGTTTTCACACAACACATATTTTGTGTGTCAATTTTATTCATTAATGGCGGCAAATACAATTTAAAGTCCAATCCGAACGACAAATTTTTGAAAAAATTTTCCTGGCAATTTGATTTACTTCCAGAGTTTTTGCCAGAAGACTGCTGAGACGAAGTCTCCGAGATGATGAGCTGGGGTTCGCGTCTAATAAACAAACACACTTATCTACTAGACTAAAGTTATTTTATTTAAAGTTAGAGGTAACGGCTAAGCATTCAATGTCGATTGGGTTACTTGTTTTAAAACCGACATATAGTCAAAGAAAAAAGTCTACATACATCTCTGAAAGCTGACTTTTTTCCTGGTGATATTTAACGAATACAAAAATATCACATAGAAATTATTAAAAAACTACAAAAAAAATAAGCAGGAAAAAGTCTTCCCACACCGCTATATGACTGTAAATATTGATAGAAATGGTTGACTTAATTCCAACCAAGGTTAGTGCACAGTCTGCGGGCATGTTTATCCAGAGACCAGTGTTTTACATACGACTTTGTCGCGTAATTTCGATTTCTCAGTAAATACATGGATGACATTCTAAGGGAGGTATAAATCATTATACATCATAAAGGGATGTATCCGGTATCTTCGATCCGTAGGTCCTTCGTATTTTTTTCTTTGCTGGATTATACAGAATCCATAAGCTGATCATTATGGGTACAGATCTGCAGCACCTAAGAACGTGTAAATTCATTTAACAGTTCAGTTAAGCAAATATGATTGGATTTAAAAAAGATTCATTCAAGAACTTTATGGTTTCATACTTAATTTGGATTTATTTATTTTATAAAATGTTTAAATTCAAATAATTATGCGCTTAAAATGCCATTAAACTCTAACAGGAGCTTTTTTTATTAATCCGCATGTCTGATGTGTCATGCTGCACACAACTTTTTTGGTCAACTAAACTTAATGCATGGCATACCGCATGCATGTGATCATTATTTAAATGTGAAATATTTACAATTATTTTGTGCATTTCAAATGTTTATTTATTATCTTTCATGCTGCATGCATGTGCCACCAAATTTCATAATTAACAAAATATAAAGGCCATGACAATGTTGACGTAGGGATGGTACCCTACTAGCAGAGCTTTTCGTTGCTTCAGGACTAAAGCGTGCCTTTATAATTTTACTATCTGTAATAGATGTTTTTTATACCACTAATACTGGGAATATATTGTTACGAAATTGAATAAAATCTAGATACTGGTGTTTTGCTTTTACATCGTTTAACATTAAAAGTATAAACAAAAGCTACAAAAACAAACAATGAACTTGTTTACAAATTATCGCACTGCATAATATAACAACAAACACTCATCAGACTTTACTTTGCTATATAAAAGGCAAAGCAGGCAACCAGTCAGAAAAAGTTCAGTCAGTCTTGTGTGAAGACGCGTGGTTTGAAGATCTCCGTTATAAAGATCTGTCGAACAATTGTCTAGTGATTGTTATTGTTTATGCAAAGGGTGGAGGTGCAGAGGAATAACAAACAAAGCAATTGTTGTTGTTTAGATCATGTTGTGAGCAGTGGCACTCATAATTGTACGAAAAAGAACAAATTTAATTAAAACTAAACCCAATTTAATTTTTATTTTTATTTTCAATCTGCGAGCTCATATTTCAAACGTTTTTAAAAGGTAGAAACGTAACAATATTTTCTACGTTTAACCATTTGGAAATTGGAGTATGTTGTGGAAGAAGTGTATGTAGCGTTCATAATCATGAATGAATCTCTTTGTTAGAAACAGGAAAGGCTGCTGGAGGGAATTAATCCAACATATAAATACCAGAACGCATTCTCTCTGAATTGGTTAGTTGACCCCCAGCTCATCTAACACTATTAGGTACGCGCCACACTTGTTTGCCAATGCCAAGCGTGCATGGACATATTCGCAGCGGCTTTGGAGCCAGACGGTGCCTTGATCGAAGGTGCCAGGACGGAAAGTGTGGCGACACTAGGGATCGGTTTCGCCACTGCTGCCTTGTGTGCAAAGCGGGATGTTGATTTCAGAGGTAGGGGGCAGCTATATTTCTGGCAGATGCCTGCCTGGAAAGAGTGTTGCGTCCACCGGCTAGAGTGAATGCTCTGTGCTCACCGACTTAGGTTAGCGAGGGTTTGCTCTTGGGGTTGGAGTTTGAATTCATTGCAAAATGGGTCCCCACTCAAAACCGCTATCCTTGCACGCAATGTGTAGTTACCCATAAACCGATCCAGTGTTACAAACTTTGTATTACAAAGAATTTGTCGTAATGCAGTAGGTAGTGTGTTAGCTTATTTGACGAGAACTCGTGGTTCAAAAGCCTGCTTAGACATCTCAAGCAAAACGAAATATGAAAAAAATATTTCTTTCGGCGACTTCCTCTTAGCAATTTTCTGGCAAAAATATTGAGAGGAAATGAAATTTGCCACGATAAGTTTTTCAAATCTGTCATTCGGAGTCGACATTATACTGTTGATCCCACCACACATATCATTCGTTGTGTGAAAATCTAGGTTGTAATCCTGACTGAAGGGTTGTAATAAATTATTAAGTAAGCAAATATGTATGTTGAAGTAAAAGTAAATGTAAAAAAAATTAAATTTATGTCTGTTAAATCATGCAATGTGTAGGCCTGATGCTGACTGACTGGTAAGTGTTTTTATAAGCATGTGCAACAATTTTCTATGATTTTTTTTTCGTCTTCCATTCATCTTACGTTAGTCTGTTTCATATCTTCATTTCCTTAATATACTGTGTGACATTTACAATATAAAGTCTTCTTACTGACATCTTTTTCCACTTTCTCTCATAATAATAAATGTACATACACTCAGCCACAAAAGTATACATACGGATAACAAATTTCAGAAATTTTTTAACTAATCCGTTTTCGTTGAATATCTTTATAATTGTCTGACAACTTTCCTCGATTTTAAGACGGTCTTTTGCATTGGTTCAGAAATTTGTGAAATTTGTAAATCGGATGAATACCTTTGTGGGCCTGTGCAGGGCCACAATTCAGTTCAATTTCAGAAATTTTTTAACCAATGCAAAAGACCGTCTTAAAATTAAGGAAACTATGAAGTTTTTGAACGAAAACGGATTAGTTAAAAAATTTCTGAAATTTTTTAATCGTATGTATACTTTAGTAACTGTGTGTACGTACATATTTATTCGACTGTCATGCTGACATCTTGCTTTTTTAAGATTTGCTTCATTTACTATATACTCGTAACAAGTTTAAGGTTTCACATTTTGTTGTCATTGTAAAGGAGAACAAACAAACAAATGCACTCAGCTGCAGATGTATCTGCAACAGCAGCTAATATTTCTCCAAAACGAGATGAATGAATGGATGGTTGTATGTATGTTAGTTTATTTGCCGTAGAGACCTGTAAGGTGTCTCGGAAATTTGTTTTTCTTGAATACCATATGATGGGAAAAAACAAAATAAAAATGTTTGTTTAGTAAATACGTACCTACCATGTATGGGCATTAGAAAAATAACACATACGTTGGCAAAAAGTAAATATAAATTTTGGTAAAGTAAACATTTTGAAAACCCAACAAATTTTAGTTAAAGAACATTTAAATCATAAAAAATATGTCCTCTACTGCAAAAATACTCAGGCATTATATAAATTATTTGAATGGTTTTTGAGCAAATGTTTGGACAGATCTTTTTGAAAATTTATGTGAAAACATGATTTCTTTTTATATTCAAGTTACCAGAATTTGTTCTTTTGTGGTATATGATTACTTCCTTGTGTAGAATAAAGTAAAAAAATAAAAGCAATCACCTTTACAAATTTTATCATAAAATGGGCCAATATTTTATATTCATTGCAGGTTTTGCTTGTATCCACAAGCGTTCTGAAACTTTTCAGTGATCATAGTATAATTGATCTGAATACTCAGACTGTACATAGGATCAAAAGCTCTTATTTCCCCTAGGAAAAGAATGAGCTTTAGCATGAAAACGCTGCTCATATAAAACTCTCTCACTCCTTAGCGTTGTGGTACACGATGATTTCGCCTGCTTGTGAAATAAATCAATTTATGTGCAGTTATTATTGCGTCAATTTTTAAATGCTTCCCCTCTGGATCTGACTGCAAGTTCGCACGTCTTATTAAACCAAAATTTGGTTTATTCAAAATGGTTTTTGTAGAAATAAAGCTTTTCATTCCTAATCTTTTCAATTTTTTCAATTTTTGTCATGGCATCAATATTCTCATCGAATGAAAAAAAGAAGTGAGAATTATTACTAAAAAGCAATTCTGGAAAAAAGGCTAGGAAGGTGTACACACTGGTCATTAAAATAGATAGTCACTATCCTCTCTTTCCCTTCTCCTATAAACTATCTTTCCTGTATTCTAAAACAATGTACTGCATGAATAGTTGCCATCACCTGAGCATTGGTCTCAAAAAAAAAAAAGATTTAAAAACTGAAAAATAGATTTTGTTATCTTTTTTGCTGTCATTACGAAAGTTTTAATTATGTGGCAACCACTCCTTAATAAAATTACGCCGAAGTAGCAAACAGTCCTATACAAATTGTGTAATTACAGACCTTCTTCCATTTTACCTCCTTTAATATCATCCTAATTGGTAAACTAATTACCTGAGTGCATTTATTATAGATTTTCTTGTTTAAGTACTAAATTAATTAGAGAAATCTACATTGTATTTAATTCAGAAAATTATTGTTTTTTAGGTGCTTTTCCGAGAATATATAGTTTAAAACATCCTTCGAATAGATGTTTTCGTTTGTTTTAATTTTTATTTTTTAAGTTCAAATAGACAGTATTTCATTCCTCCAATGAACACTTCTTATTACTTGCTCACAATTATACAAATACAAATAACTAGACGTATAGCTTATAACATGGCATATATACACATATTATAGGTATGTTCAGTAAACAAATCTGATGCTCTCCATCTACATAGCTGCCAGATAAATAAAGCATCAAATCATCAAACATTAGGAAGATAATCGTCAAAATCGTCAAAGATGAATGTCTTTTGTAAATTGTAATAAAATCGTCGGAAAAAATAAGTAAATAAATTGAAAAATATAAAATTAATACCATATCGTTAGTCTCATTCGCAAATGTGTTAAAGCCCCTTTTTTCAAATTTTACAGGAGACACAAAAAACATTGTGGCTTCTTCAGTTTTTAAAATTTGTAAACTTTTTAAACGCATTTATTTTTACAAAATAGCTCTCTTTAAATGACCTAGATCAAAAATTAAGAATAATTAATAATTAATATTCGTGGAGTTAGCATGTGCTGTTAATATTTTTCGTAGTTTTGTGGACTTAGCGTTTTTGCAAACCTCAAAATTACAACAATTTTAAACTACATACTGACATTTTTTTGTCGTAAAATATGTATTTTGTATAGTGTTATAGTTTTGCATTAAAATTTCAATTTTGGAATAAAGTGGACTTAGCGTCTTTGCGAATTATACTAACGATATACATACTTTAGTTCAAATATAAAACATATAAACACATTTAACAAAAAAATAAACAAAACTCTTTAACACTATAATTATAAAAATAAACTTAATAAACGATTGTTTTATATAAAATATTTGTACGTTAAAATCCTATGGTGCCTAGCTTAAATACATGTATTAGAATTAAACAATTTAATGAAATCAGATACAATATTAAAATCGAAGCAGTTAAATTTGCTGTTTTAAATAATCTTTTTATTCATAATCGATCCTAAGAAATTTAGTTTTAAGGAATTTAGTTTAATTTAGATTATCTAGCCCCTTGGCTCTCTACATTAGCTGAAGAATGTGATAATACTAATATTTCTTAATAAATCTCTTATTTTCAAATATCGAGAAGTTTTATATCATTATCACTTAAATTCAAACGAGAATGGAATACAAATCACATATATGGACCGGTGCCTCAACGTCTATTTTGAGACATCTCGAACGTATGCAGGATAGGGCGTATGTTGTCATTAATGACGGTAGGCTATTCAACTCCATTGATTCATTAGAGCATTGTTGTGGCTTGTGTTTCAATGTTCTGTCGCTATTACAACGGATATTGCTCGAGCGAAATAAGGGGACTTTTTCCCGAGTATTATGTATTCCTACGTAACACTCGTCTTTCTCGGCGAGCATATCCGTTTGTGGTCGATTGACCAGTGGATCACACACTGCATTACAGACAAAATTTATTCATAAGACAAACTATTCGTAAGTGGAAATCCCTTCCTGCAGAGATCTTTCTTGTCACTTATGGTATAAAAGGTTTCAAATCTAGTGCCCACAAACACTATTCCCTCTTTCCTCCACAATTTCCTAACACAATGCATAAGTAGGAGCTATTCGTTCTTGGTCATACAAAAGAAAAAAGATAATGGCACTTTCCTTTGGTCTTCCTAAAGTAATATTAGAAGCTATATTCGAATCTTTACAAATGGTGTGCAACGGCAAATGGTAAATATTGGTCAAATACGAAAAGTGCCAATCTTATTTAAAAATTCTTGGTTTTGCTATTATTTGTTGGGTCATGTTAGGGCAGTTCCGGAACTTACCATTTTTCTTTAAATATCTGATCATTTCTTTTTAAATTTCTTTACTACTTTACTATACTTTATGTAGTATCATCACAGGTGTTCGTAATTAATTTAAAAATATAATACTTTACTCCTCGTTATTACGAACATAAATTTGCAATAGTAACAGTTGCAAAGCAAATACAAAGCTTAAAGTGGCTTTGAATGTACTAAAGTAAAGAATATGATGTAAATTTTTAATTTCTAAAAATAGTCGAAATAAGGACATAAATCAATATGATATATTTAGGGCACAAAATCGTCAAAATGACGATAAATCGTCAAATCTGGCAGCTATATCAATCTACCATATATTTACATCTAACCATTTGATACGAAGACCATAGTGATGACTAAAATTAGAAAAAAGAAAAAATTTTTATTTATTTCGTTATGGTATATTCTGTAGATATTTCTTTTTCCAGTTTTTCTAACATTTGCTGTCATATTGTTATTTGCCTAATTGCACTTAATTATTTAAAACTGCCACTGCAGTAGAAATACTTCCGTACTCTGTAATTTTATTTTTAGTCGGAATAGTTAAAATTCGTTTTGCACAATTTGTACATTTAGCACAATCGGCTGCTAGTACACATTTGAACATTCTGGTTTAGTTTGGTTTTGGTTTATAACAGCAGGAGAGTCATAAAACTAATTTAAATTTGCGTTTAATTTACAATTGTATGTAGTATATTTATATTTAAATTTCGCTTTTTAAAAAATATTTGTATAGTACTAAAGCATTTTCCAACAAACGCTTTTGAATTTTGATCGAATAATCATCTTCAGTGACGAGGACTATTTCTGCATGAATGGTATGGGAGCAAACAGAAGTGTCGAACTTGGGACGATACCAATCCACATGCGATTCAAGAGTGTCTAATACGCCCCGAAAAATCCACGGTTTGGTAGCGATTTTGAGACTGGACCGATGACGCCGTCCATACATCTTTGAACACAATCTTCACTATCACTGTCAACGACGGGCGCCATAAGTCGATGATTAACAGTTTTTATGGATGAATTGGATACTAACGAATGCGGTTTCAAAAGGATGGTACTATCTACTACACGACATTGTGGCACATTTGATATTTTGCAAGAGCAATTTGGAAGCATTGTCATCAAAGGTGGATGTGATAACTGTTCACCGATATCGTGCAATTTGATCCCAATAGACCTGTTCTTGTGGAGATTCCTTAAGTGGGAAGTGTATGCAAATAATCCACTAAATGTGGTCCTCAACATACACATAATTGGTCATTACAACCCTTCAATCAGATTTACGACCCAGCTTCTCACACCACTGATGCTGTATGTGTTAATTTTACACATGAGTGGCGCGACCTACAATTTAAAGTCGACTCTGAACGACGGATTTTTGAGAAACTTTTGATGGCAATTTTATTTACTTTCAGAGTTATTACCAGAAATCTGCTGAGAGGAAGTCGCCGAAGAAATATTTTTTTCGTATTTACCTACTAGACCGTGCGACTTCAAAGCCAACATAATTCAGCCTGTCATGTTATAATATATCAAAAAGGTTGTTTCGTTAGTAAAAAAAGTTATTATAAAGTTATTATATCCTTGAAAACTCGTACTGTTTAAAATATATGATGATAGTGTCCGAAACTCTAACTACTTGCTTTCAACCCAATTCACCCTACTTAGTTCTATTTGCTTTGTTCTTGAATTCGAAGAGTTCTACAAAATAATGGAATTTTTGTAGATATTGTAAAAAATCTGAAGACTTACTAAAAAGACTTCAAAGAAATAGTAGGCCCAGGATTTTATACCTAACAAACTTAATTACAAAGAAACTTGTTGTATATTGGGATACATCTTGTTTTTAGCGAATGTTATGTCCTGCTTGTAAAGAAAACACAATTCAATAGAATGTGAATGCCAAATGCGATCGTGTTAAGAACTGCACTAAAACTAGTACCTGACATGTGACATTAACACTATTTTATAAATTATTTCAAAGCAATACTAAAAGCCTCTAATGCTTGTTTATGACTTACAACTGCTGTCTTATTGTTCTTTCTTAAAGCGGTTGTCCGCAAATCTTCTCTTTATACAATTTCCAATATTAATAATAAAAATTTAGAAAACAAATTATAACAATCAAACCGTAAAAACTTATTTTTGGAAGAAGACCGGAAACAGGATAATGTAAACATAAAATGTATTACAAAAGAGATGGATATTTAGAAAATAATGAAAAATATGCGATGAATGGATTGGGCTTGTCTAAATTGATACGATACAATATATCTGAAGAAGTTACTGTTTGTTGTGGATTTTGGGCTGACGGTATCATCCACATCTTTGGCCAGCCCATCACTGTCAATGACGAACACTGTAGATCGATTATTGCCAACTTCACAAATAACATGTGGGTTCAAAATGTCGATAATTTTCAACTTCTTTTGGTCTGAATTGGATGACCTGGATACCAACGATGTATGGTTTAAACTGGTATACTGGTATACGGCAGTATATGCTACAAAGCATACACATTGGTTACTATGTACGAGCGATTTGAGGACATGGTCAGATCAAGTGATGGCAACATCAACTAGCCACCGAGATCATGGGATTTGACACTGTTAGAAGCCCCAATGGCAGGTGTCTTTAAAGTCAACATAACTCATTCCATCGATCATATTCAGCCAAACTCATGCCACACATAATTACATCAATGGATTTATCAAGCGAATAAAAAATTTCAATGATATCTAACGCACACTTACTTACTCAATTGGTCATTACAACCCTAATTCAGGATTGCGTATTAATTTTTAAGCATGAGTGGCGGGACCTGCAGTCTAAAGTTGAATCCGAAACACACATTTTTGAGAAACTTTTCATATCAATTTGATTTACTCTCAGAGTTTTTGCCAGAAATCTGCTGAGATGAGGTCGCTGAAGAAATATTTTTTCATATTTCGTTTTGTCTGAGATGTCTGGCCTGGAGTTTGAACAACAGGCCCACGTCTTATTTTAATTAAATTAATAGCTTAATACACTTTAAATAATGTTTAGCCTTTTATTTATTTTATTGATTAATAACACTTGACGCCAATTGTCTTTGCCTATGGCAAAACCTAAGCTAAAGTGTTTCATAATTTATGCCAAATTTCTCTTCTCTAACAACCATGAAATCAAATTGAAACACTTACATACTTAATGAACTAGCCATTACTTGGGGTTATTAGACCCCACAATAAACAAAAAAAAATATTCCATCATTTGCATTATAGCCTTCCCCCTTTTTGCATTTAATGATTTACGCTATTGGAGTACTTTTTGTAATGAGTGACTAGCTGGCTGTCTATGACTGTATGTGTGTGTGGTAGTTTTCTATGTTCTGTAGTAATTTTTGTAAATTTATTGCCATTGTTAGATAATTTATGGTGAATATAAAAATTTATTTAATAATGCGTATGACGCATTAGTCATACATACAGACAGTTAAACTCCCGTTTCAAATATTATATTCTATGCAATAAATAATAAATAATAAATAAATAGTGTTGGGTTCTATTACTAATAGATTAATAGGGTGGTATGCATTTTTAAATTCCGAAAAATTGTAGCAGAACCTGCCTCTACTTAGGTAAAACTTTGAAATATTTGGAAGATATTAACGTATAAATGAGTATCTCCTCCGTATCTCCTCGGAAAATGCGAAAAAATTTATTTAGTGACGGGTACTATTGGTTTCTTTTGAGAGTAAGTTTTACGGCTCTGAATATCTTTAACCCAGTTGAAAAGATTTTAATATTATTTTTGTTGTTGTTGACAAAAAATTATTATAGATTGCACAACGAGTTTTCTCAGTAAGAATTCTACACAAGTTATTCGAAATTGTGGGACTTAAAAATAAATTCAAATGTAAATAGTTATTCTCTTTTCAATTTAAAAAGTAAAATTAAATAAAATACATTTTCTTAACTACACAACTGGTCAATGTAATCATTTAGACAGGATTACAACCTAGCTTCTGACACCACCAATGTTGTGTATGTTTATATTTTTATTACTGAATAGATATTTTGCGAGGTCAGTAGAAGACTAATACACCTTATAGAGTCGGACGAGTTCTAATAGAACACACACAGAGCTATAAAGAATTGGTCATTACAACCCTTCAGCGTGGATTCTAACCTAGGTTCTCACACCCCATTTACTTTGTGTGTATTAATTTTATGCATAAGAGGCGGGACCTACAGTTTAATGTCGACTCAGAACAACTGATTTTTTTGAAACTTTTTCATGCCAATTTTATGTACTCTCAGAGTTTTTTTTTTGCAAGAAATCTGCTGAGAAAGAGTCGCCGAAGAAATACTTTTATTCATATTTCGTTTTGTTTTTTTTTGAGATATCTGATCTAGGGTTTGAACCCTGGCCTCAAGTCCAATAAGCCAATACGCTATATAGGAGACTACGACGACTAATCTAACACACGCGGAGCTATAATGACGATTAATCGTTAATTGTATTGTAATGCTTGGTCATTGCCATTAAGCATGAAATACAATTTCATTGAAATGATTGCCTGTGGATTTTTTGCAGTCGACCAATTCGAAGTAATTTTAAACCTATATTTTTGCTCATTTTGTGCGGTATATTGGCTATAACTCAACGGCTATTGGTTTTCAAACGCTTTAATATTAATTGATTATCCGTGTATGCAAGGTCTTCGAAGTATCCCTTCAAAAAACTCTAACAGAAACTGTAAACGTCTCATGCAATCAACACAAAATCGGTCGTATTGTATATAGTAGTCTAGTTATTTTAAAATCATATAGCATCCTTTTCTCAATGTTTAATTACAGGTCAAAAAAGTTGTTTATAATACGCCCATCACGCTCTGAATGGTTCATACATTGTTATTTTCGATAAAAAAATGAGCCAATGATACTTGTATACGATAATACCCACAATACAGATGCTTTTACCACTTCATCGCTGAATTCTGATTAATTTTTATAAAATCATAAAATTAAAACCCATCGCTATAGTACCCAATAAACATTCATATGCCTCTATGAATGGCCATTGACCATTTGGTTTTATCTTTGCATGAATTGAACTTTATTATCAAAATTATTCCATTCCAGTTGCAGAAAACATCCGGGTTTCCTCAATTTCGGATTTTCTGTTATACTATCTATGATAGAAACAATATTTTCGGTAGTGTGCAAATTACGATGATAATTAAGCATGACCAATCCCTTCAAATTCCTTTATAGTCTTATCAATCTCTTGAATAGTATTGAGAACTGCAAGGATTATATTTAACACAAGTCCCAGTATTTTTAAATTACTTGTGAGTTCTACAGGCGCGAAAGTAGGTAAAAAAAGCAGGGTACCCAACTCTATTGATTCAGCACAATCGTCAATTGTCTTGTGTTTCTCTATGTTATTGATATTTACCTTTAAAAACCTTATCTTTACCTTTACCTTTAGATTGCAAATAACATAAAAATATATTTGTGTTTAAATTTAATTAAATTCTTTATTGTTCGCACAGCTCTATGTGCCACTGTTCACAACTTATTGTAAACAACAGCAATTGCTTTGCTTGTTATTCCTCTTTGCACTCTTTTGCATAAACAATAACAAATCAGTAGATAATTGTTCGACAGATCATTACAACGGAGATCTTCAAACCACGATTATCCTTTTGAACACACCGCGTTTTCACACAAGACTGATTGAACTTTCTCTAACTTCCTTGCGCGCTTTGTCTTGCCTTTTATATGACAACGTAAACAGTCTGATTAATGATCTTGAAGTCGAATGTTCGTGGCTTCACCTTCTTGAGATCTCTACAAATGTAAACATCGTTGTTTCATTATTGTTGTTTGTGCAGTTTTGTTTACATTTATTCTTGCGGAGTTTGTTGGTATATTTTTGTTTACTTGTTTATGTAGACAAGTTCATTGTTTTTGTTTTTGTAGCTTTTATTTATCATTTTAATGTTAAACGATGTAAAAGCAAAATACCATTTCCATTTTCGTAACAATATTGTACCTCTAGCCAAGCTCAACAGTTCGTTGTCATGTAAGACAGTATTTGATAAAGAGAATTCGCACTCTTTTTAAGGTTCCCGTCAGTATACGTTGAAGTAACGTTGTCTTTGAAGTCGCCGTAGTCTAGTAGGTAGTGTGTTGGCTTATTAGACGTAAAGCCAGTGTTCGAGCCCCAGGCCAGACATCAAAACAAAATACCAAAAGTATTTCTTCTAAATAAAATTGCAATGAAAAGTTTCTCAAAAATCTGTAGTTCGGAATCGACTTTAAACTGTAGGTCCAGCCACTCATGTATAAAATTAACACATACAACATAAGTGGTGTGAGAAACTAGGTCGTAATCCTGACTGGAGGGTTGTAATGACCAATTATGTATGTATGTAATGTTGTCTTTGATGATGAAAAAATATGTTGATAGAAAATTGATAAAAAAAAATTATCGATACAACTGAAAATAGGGTCTAGAACTATAGATATGTAACTAATATTTGATACTGCATGACCGGACAGCCATTTAAATGTAACTGCAAATGTTGTTGAGACAATTAAAAATTTATTTTGTATACCAGCGTCTGGAGACGCTGTAGTAGATAGTTAAAAATCTTTTATTAGGGATAAACCGCTGGTGTAAGTCATAATTTGAATTTCAGGAATCAAACATCAATTTGTATACTAAAATCACAGGGTCGAACTACTGTACTTCACTTCATAGGATAGTATCGACTTTTGGAAGGCCATGGAACATTGAGTTTTAGAATGACTCAATGGCATGGTAAAAATTGTTTTTGAAATATTGGTTCATTATTCCAGTAGTCCTTACAGGAAAAAATTTTTACCCTCTCTATAAAAACTTGGAACTGTAATAATTTTTGCTACAGAGAAAATTGTTGAAAATTCCTCAATCCAATAGAGATCTTTTAACACATTAACCGCCTTGTCAGTCACCAGTGACTGACACTAAGTATCTACTTTAACTTGCCATTCAGTGCTGTCAGTCCTTTTATGAAAAAACTTGTTGACGGAGAATGTGTTAAAGATTGTTTAAAAAAAACACGAAATTAATGTCACCCTAATATTTGTTTACACCCCAGTATTCAATGCATTAGAAAGTTGGAAATTTATGACATTTGTGTGTCAACTGTTAATGTGGCGCCAATATGTCATAATTACATGTACGTTCATTCATGCGTTCAAAAGCTTATTCATTGATTTGTAGCTCTTTAAGTAGTGGATATAAATGAAATACACTTTTAAATCTCGCATCTAGAATTTCTGTTAAAACCTCAATTAACTGTAGACGAGTATACTAAAAACACACATTTTGAAATGTTAAAGGCCATCTAAAAAATTTCGTTCACAATAATGATGTCAATACTGCAAGTAGCTTGCCAGTAACCTTCTTTGAAATTCTGTTTGAACGCCCAGCAACTGCTAACAACACAAAGCTAAACTTGAACAAGAAACAAATTGAAAACCTTTTTTTGGAATTTAAAAATGAGAGAGCGAAAGTATGGACATTTGAAGAGTAAATAAGTGTGGGAACGTGTGTTTACATATTGACCCGAAGCTAAATTCATTTAAAATCTGTCACCACTTACGCACGGCAAACCAAGTAAAACAACTGCATTTGCTGTTAAAAAATTTACGGTCCACATGCAATTATTGAAACGCAAATATGTTGCACAAAAACCCCAATGCTATATATTGCATGTATGATCAAACAAATTGTTGCATACCTACAAAAATCATAAGTAGTATAATTGGCCAGTGACACAAAAATGAAGTAAAATGAAATTTCAGTTTGGGCATGGAAATTAAAAAATAGAACTGATCCTGTATGCGGTGATTAAACTATTCTTCTTTTAAGCTTTGACCACAAATGTCATTTACATCTCAGTAAAGTTCTCAGTGTATTCCAGCAAATAAAACTCTGGCAAATGATTTATATCCTTTACAATCCTACCAGCACGATATGCGTTATAAAGTACAAAGTCGTTCTATTTTAGTGATTTGCAATGTTCAAATTTAACTTCATGTTAGCATACAATATCACACTACAAAGGCAAAAGGCCTTTGTATTTTGAAAGTCCTGACGAAAAAAAAGACAACAACAATGCTATTTGACCATTAACGGGTATTGTAATTGTTTCGCAGAATTAATCGTTTCCATTTCAAATTTTGATTTCATTGTATACCATACAGTTGGTGACAAGAAACGATGAATTTTTGCATTTACACTTAAAATTGAAACAGTTGTGCTTTATGGTTTAAAATTGAATAGAATAGAAAATAGCACAATGGAAATCTAGCATATCACAATACATACATCTTTTGCGAAACCTACCAGAGGTCAGCAATGAATCGTTTTTTCGCTGCTCATAAGCACTCTTGAAATTTTGAATATAAGTGAGTCAACAATATTGAAATTTAACTACTCTGATTCACTCATTCTCACTACAACGTTGATTTATAAGTACAGGGTGCAATGAGTATGCGTGCAACGTTGATATCAAACTCATACCATTCGAAATATTTTTGATTCATAAGTCTACTCATTTAGATTCATAACTTTAGAAAAATATTTCTAAAGAAATGATTCGTGTGACTCGATTCGAGTGACTGGAATCATTCATCAAAATTTGTTGTTGCATTTACAAAAAAAGAAAAAAAGACACATAAGCAAAAAAAACAGAGCAGCAAGCAGAGCAAACACACAACCTTTTAATGAGTATTTTAGTGTTAATACGTTAATCATACTTATTTTGTGATTCTTTTATATGTTGAGTTATGGAGAGTCGAAATCAACAACAACATGCGTGCTGTTAAGTATGAATATGATGAGCATTTTAAACTTTGAATAAAATACATATGAATGCGTATAAGTATCAGAAATTATGAGTATGATTCGATTCTACTCATCTTTTGGAATATTCATTGCTGATCTCTAATAACTACCCATGATGATCACTACTATTTATTAGAAAGCCATGAGATTTAAGAATAAAAGCGCGTCCAGCAAAGTCTAGCAATATGACACGTATCTTCCTGCTTTCAATCAGATTAAGCGTCCATGTAAAACGAATGGTTAATATATCCAAAGTAATAGAACAAAACGAAATATGAGAACAATTTCTTCTTCTCAGTAGATTTCTGGCAACAACTCTGAGAGAAAAAAAATTGCCATAAAAATGTTTCACAAATATCTGTTGTTCTGAGTCGATTTTAAACTATAGGTCCCGTCACTCATGTATAAAATTAACACACACAACATAAGTGGTGTGGGAAGCGAGGTCGTAATCCTGACTAAGGGGTTGTAATGACTAATGTATATATGTGTAGGCTGCCTAAACACTATTTTGAAACGGCGCAATGCTTGGTGATTGGCGGATTTTTCTCTGAAAATCTCTTGATTTGCTTGGACACCCAGAGTACAATTTAGTCCTTAACGCAATTCTTGACGAAAGTATTTCCATGAATCCCAAGGTTTTGTTAGTGTAATTGCGGTAATTCATTTAAAAGTTAACTCTTTTACGGGTTCCGGAAAATGGGATTATTTTTGGAAACTGTACTGCTGATGACCTGCACATGGCAGGCAATCTCCGACAAGTCACAAGTCATGGGTATTAAAATAGTTGTCTCCTTACGACGATTATGACGAACGCAAGTCGCACTTTTCCTAACAGAGTACAATTTTATGCAAGTGTTGTTGAATGCTATAACTGTACATAGTGATTTGGAATAACAGAATGGATATGTGACACAACTAAATTGAGAGATGGCCATTATAAACTGTTAAAAGTCTAAAGTCCCTGTTGAAAGACCCTATAAATACTTAAAAGAACAGTTTTTATTTCAATCGGACAACGTTTGATTCAACTCTGCTGTAATTGTTTTTATAAAATAATCTCAACTATATTGACAACGGTACTCATGTAGAAATTGTACTTCAAAATATAGAAAAAAATTTTATAAAAAGAAAAAAGTAAAAACTGAAACAAATTCTCATTTCCATGGTCATTGAGTGAAAATGGAAAACAATTGAAAAAAAAAATAATAAAAAGCGACACAGACCGTAAAAGGCATTGAACCTGCACAGACTTAAAACGAAATGAAAAGTTTACTGAGATATATTGCCACGAAAACGAAACATCAAGATACTGGCTACAAAAACAAAACAATGCAGGCAACAAACCTGTTTACTAATTATCGTACTGCTTAATATAACAACAAACACCAGCAAAACAAAATGGTAAACAAGTAAACAAAAATACACAAACAACACTACAAGAATAAATTTAAACAAAATACAAAAATAAATGAAAACAACTATGTTTACATTTATAGAGATTTCGAGAAGGCGAAGTCATGAACTTTCGCCTTCAAGAGGCAAAAGGCAAAGCAAAGCAGGCGAGTGAGTTAGTGAAGTTCAGTCAATCTTGAGTGAATAAGCAGTGCGTTTGAAGAGAATAATCGTGCTTTGAAGATCTCCGTTACAAAGATCTGTCGAATAAGTGTTTTGCAATTGTTATTGTTTATGCGAAGGGTATATACAGAGGAATAACAAAGAAAAGCAATTGTTGTTGTTTACATCAAGTTGTGAACAGTGGCACACAGAATTGTGCGAATAATAAAGAATTTTAATTAAAACTAAACACAAATTTAATTTTATTTTATTAGCAGTCTACGAGCTTATATTTTAAACGTTTTAAAAAGGGAAAAGCGTAACAATATGATATGACATATGCATCTGAGTACCATAAAAACGCAAATAAAAGATTCAAATGTCATATTTTATTTATTTATTTTTTTTTTGTTTGCTTATACAATAATATTTAATTTATTTAAAAAATTGAATTAAAGGAGTTTATTTAAGGTTCAAGAATCTCTTTTTTTGGGGCAATAAAATAGATCTTTGTATTAAAAATTCTGTGTATGAGTAATTCTGTGGACATGTTGGTACAATTTTTTTTGTGAATTTTTCAGTGTTGAAATTTAAATCTCCAGTTTGCGTTTGCCTGGCAACACATATTTATCGTATTTCGAAAAACCGCTTTTATATCCGCTTTCCAATCGTTTTATTGTGTTAGCGATAGGTTCTAAACTGTGGTGTCGCGTATTTTGACTGGGATTTCTTTTGTTTTATACTTTTTTATTTTCTAGGTACATGTTCAGTAGCATCAAAGGATTTACATGGGTTTATACTATGCTTGCATAAAATTTAAACGTTAGTGGTATGGAATTTAGGAAATTTGTTGCTGTTATATTTTTATTCTTCAACGTGGATTTAGTGTAAATGTGTATTTTTTTTAGAAAACTTGTAACCAATAATGTAAGAGTAGTGGAATTGTCAATGGAACGGGAACAATCATAGAAAGAGGACAACAGGAGTTACGCTGGCTAACGCTTATAACACAAGTAAAGTGTTATTGTTTTAGGGTGGTGTCTCAATGTATGGTTGTTAAAATCACATCGTTTAAGACAAATTGAAGGAAGATAGTCTTGTTTATGAAATTGACCTGTTGAAAAGTTTTATTAGTTTGATCCAGAAGTGGTTTCCTTTATATCGTGGCGGGCCAAAAATGCAATTAGTCAAAGGCGTACCACCACAAAATCTTTTGGGAATGGGGAAAATCACAAAATATCCATATATTTGGAAAAGTCCAGAAAGCTTCATAAAGGGTGGGACATTTAGAAGTTTAAATTTTGATATGCAATAAAACAAAAGCTGTTGGAAATTTTGCCGAATTTATATTTTTGTTGTGAGGTACAATTATTCCGGTTAGAAATGGAATATTATTTTATTCACATAATTGTTGATAGTACACCTCACTGTACGTCAATTATTCGGGCCGATTTTCGTGCACTTTTTCGAGTATATAAAGTCGTATCACGGCAAGAGCATCACGAATGTTGGCTTTCAAATGCTCACTTGTCTCCGGTTTGTCGGCATATTGAACGGCGCCCCACAGAAAAGAGTCTAACGGTGTCAAAACGCAGCTTCTTTGCTACCAATTGACATCACAATTTAGTCCAATTAAACGGCCGTCAAACGTTCGACGCAATAAATCGATTGTAGCATGAGATATGTGGCAAGTTGCACCATCTTGTTGATACCAAACGTCGTTCCCATCAATACCATGAAGATCGGGTACAAAAAAATCGGTTATAATGTTGCGAAAAGGGTCTCCATTGACTGTAATGGTTGCGCTGTCCTCATTTTGAAAGAAATATGGGCCAATGATGCCTCCGCTCCACAAGCCTCACCATACAGTCGCCCACCATTGCCTTTGGTAAACTCCAGAAAGCATGAATTTGTACAAAGAAATTTGGTTGCCCATATTTCTATTTGCAAAAATCTACTGATGCCCAGTGAAAGCAAATAAAACCTTAAACAACTTCATAATATTCATTACTTTATAGCTACAGATGAGACTCTTTTTGCGTTCATAAAAATGAAAGAAATATACAAAAAGCGTCGCCTTTCAAATCATGTTCTCTTTATTCCTTCCAACAATAGTTCCTGTAAAATACTTCGGTCATACCGTAACAGAGCGGACAATACCACCCACAAGACTAATAGAAAAGAAAACGAGAAAAACAATTTGCTTCTATTCTTATAAACACCGCATGCAAGTGCAAAAACAAACACCAGCAACACTAACAAAAAAATTCAAATATGAATACAAAACATCGTTCAATTGTGCTACACTTGACAGCCAGATGAACAACATTTTTCCAACAATATCAGCCGTCAGTCAGTACGATGCACATCAGCCAACATATATAAAAAATATGTGCACAGATGAATTTTAAACAACAACACTAACAAAAAATAACAACAGATGCAACCACATTGACATTAACAATAATACGAAATTACAAAAGCTGGCAACATGTGTATGTGCACAGTAACAATGAAAATATCAGCCAAATCAGTAAAACTAAAAAATTTTCTAAAGTGCATGGAAAGTCGAGCGAAAAAAAATATTTAAAAAATTCTACGAAATTTATAAAGGTAAAACGGCCCACTACAAACGAATGATGACAAGAGGGCTTACCTCACACGGATTAACACAAGGGGCCATATGGACACCGAGTAAACTTGCCTGTGAACGACTATAACGCTAGCTATGTTAACCGCAAATATCGCCGCTGCCCGGGAGAGTCTGGAGAAAAATTCGAGGGAGCCAATTTCGCGTCGCTTATAAAAGCTCAGCGAACTTTGCGACGTAATTTAAGAATGCATCAGTAAAAAATTTAACTAAACCAGGAACTGAAAGTAAACGACTATAAAGAAGGACGTGTGTTCTTTGTATAGGCTCTGATACATTTAAAAACTGATCTTAATTTTTATGAATATTTGAAACGATGTCAATCTACCCGAGATACATCAGTGATCAATTCATTCAGAAAACGTCATTGTTTAATGTGAATTTTGGGTTGATGGCGTCATAGGTCTATATTTTTTTCGTAACGACATTTGTCAACCTATATCTATCAACGTCGTTTTTAGGTCGATGATTATGAACTTCTTTCGGCTTCAATTCGATGATCTTTAGCGCTACATACCGCACAGTTCATGCCACATTGGATGCACATGCTCATCTCATGTAGAGTTGAAGTGAACTGGTCATTGCGATCGTTCGATTTGGTTTTGTTGAACTATTTTTCTTAACCGATCGAGCCTTAAAAAAACTTCATAATTCATATCACTTTTATGAAATTTACGCCAAAATTTTTGACGTGATGTACGTTGCAGCATGGTTTTTTAAGTAAAAATTAAAAACTTCATGTCAGCTTGGTTTTATTTTTTTTTCTAAATGGTAACAATTTGACATCTAGCCCCCTTGCTTTCTGACGATTTATAAGTTTCCAAATGTTTAAATGGGGCAACTTATTGTCACTCCCATCAGTAACGCTCCCAATCGAGGGCTAACTGAAACCTGATGGCACAAACCATTGTTATATTTCGCTAGAAACATTTGTTGTCGACGTCATGTGAGGTAAAAAAGTTTCCTTTTGCAATAGAACATCGATTATGTCAATAACAATGTTCTCTCTTTCATTCTTCTCTGGTGCCCCGGATACAAGTTTCCCCAAATACCGCCTTAAATAGTTGCTACGCACGTAGCATGTATTTGAATCTAAAAGTGATAATTTGATTCCAGTGGATCACGAAATTTATAAAGACCATAAAACTCAATAAGTTACTATAGCGAAAATTATTTGGATTATTTGGAAAAGCTGAAAGACTTTCAGCTCAGTTTTCGAATAGGCGTAATACGTCTAAATTTATCATCACTTCCGAGTACCACGTTAGCAAAGCGAATAATTCTGTTATCTCATACGTACATAGTTGACCGAAATACTATCATCTGTAATATCTATGATGTAAAACATAGGACGAAACACTTTTTTCTAATGTTTGTCTATCTAGGAAGATAAATATGAGAAGAGCAATAAGAAAGACTATACAACATTTCATGTGACAGCTGCTAGCAATCTGCGTGAAAATTGGAAATATTATTTCTTCCCAAACTGCTAATACGGTTCCCTATTTCAAGTCATGTTTGCAGCTGTCAATACTTGCGTCAGTTCATAGACGGAGCTTCTGTTTTCTTCTTCAGTAGTAGGAATATTACATATATATGTACATATTTAATAGGTCATTACAACCTTTCTTTGTAAACTGGAAATGTCTGACCTGCGGTTTGAAACTTGGTCTGACGTCTAATAACCTAAAATAGTTCATATTAGACTACGACTACTTCAATCAATGTCAAGAACAGAAAATACCACTTTTTCACTTTCATCCAACACTTAATTTTCAATTCCTTATCAAATATCATAAATAATCTATTATTACCGATAAAACTTCACAAAATCTTTTGAAAACTTAAAAACATTATATAGACAGCACCAAAGAATCCAAAGGAAAGTCGTATGTATCAAAAATGATACATAAGATAGACTTATGAAGCTTTTGAATTTGTTAAGTCCTGCTCAAAATTTTCTTTTTTTATTTGGTTAAATAATGACAATCACAATACTAACAAATTCAAAAAATATCAGACATCTAACTTTTTCTGAATTAAAGTTATATCGTGTCAAAAATTGAAATGTATCATTTTTGATACAAAGCTCGATCTACAGTTAAGTCGCAGGTGTATGTACCAGAAAGGTTTTCCAAGCCAACATAATCCATGCCATCAATCAAATTGAGCCTGATTTATGCATCGGAGTACATTGCGTATACGCTGCACATAGTGAAGCCATAGAAGCCACACTTAGCGGCATCAAACCTTTCAGAATAAAATCTTCACTGTAGAAAATGCCTAAGAGGTCGGTACCTTTGTGGTTAGTCTTGGAACAGTTAGAGCTTCCATCAATCATAATTTTCTTGTCTGATACCTATTTTTTATAAATAAATTGTATGCCTGTCAAATTGTAGGTAAATATATAGTCTGCGATTGTTTTTGACTTTAGTCAATATAACAGTTAATAACCACAATAGAAAAAATCAAACTCATGGTAAGTGTTACAGTTTTCATAAGTTGAACAAGTGGGACATAACATCAATATCCTCTTAATAGCCAAGCAACATAACTTACATATATACAAACATAATTGGTCATTACAACCCTTCAGTCAGGATTACGAATTAGATTCTCACACCACTTATGTGTGTGTGTGTTAATTTTATACATGAGTGGCGGGACCTACAGTTTAAAGTAGACTCCGAACGACAGTTTTTTGTGAAACTTTTTATGGCAATTTTATTTACTTTCAGAGGTTTGGCCAGAAATCTGCTGAGAGGAAGTCGTAGAAGAAATGCTTTTTGTATTTTGTTTTGATGTCTGGCCTGGGATTTGAACCCTGGCTTTAAGTATGATAAGCCAACACACTACTACTAGACTACGGCGACTTTCAGCAACATAACTTATACACTACAATTCTATGAAGAAGCAAGAAATTCAATAAGTTTTCAAGGCCGTCTTTCCTAGAATCTCACTGGTCATAGATTTTATTTGTCTTCGATTTTTTTCTAACTCGCACACATTTGAATTTTACATGTTCTGGTTTCATTTGGACTTAGAAAATAACTTATACAGTTAGAGATTCGGATAGGTTGTAGTTTAGTTTGCTGTCAAGGCGATTAATCCGTCATTATATAGGGGCTATCTGAAGTGTTACGCCAGTGCTTCGAGTATCAATCCATTGTTACTTACTTCAGTTTCCTTATTAAATACGTGAAATATGTTTATTAAAAATCTTTCGTTTGAAGTTGACTTTAAACTGTAGGTGCCGTCACTTACAACCTAGTCTAGTCGAAATGTCTGAGCCAAGGGTGAACCACAGGCTCTCGTCAAATAAGTCAACATATTACCTACTACACTACGGTCGTACATATTGATTTAAATATTTTTTGTTTCTAAACGCTTAATTCTTCTCGTGATATGATTTTAAATGAAAATTTCGGCTTGAATTAAATGAAATGATTCAAAAATATTTGCTTAAAAGACAGTGTAATATATAAAACGTTCAATGCTTGCAACAAAACCGACAATTGACATGAAACCATATGAAATGTGCAACATTTCCAGTGCAACTAAGATTTAAAAAAATAAACCATTGGTGCAGTGTTTTTGAATGGATATTTTTGCTATAAAATAAAATTTAATTGTTGTTGTTATTTAATTTTTCCAAACCAACTGTCATCATTGCCAATTCACAACCCTTCTTCAGAAGTTCTTTTTTGCACTCGATTACTAAAAAAATGTTGTCAATAATGCAAGTTCTTGAATTTGAATGTGAGTTTATTTTGGAAATCTATTACAACAATTTAGTTAAATAAAACCGCATACTCAACTGAGTCATATTCAATGTATTTAAATTATTGTTCATTATAACCCAACTTCACTGTATAGCTTAATTTAAAGCTATACAGTTTTATTTCAAAGTATAATAAAAACATAACCTTTTAGGCAATGTAAAGGCATAAGAGTATTTCACAATCGTATGTACAAGAGGAAAATCTTTTTCTTGGTTTTCAAATGCTTACACAACGCAATTCATTTAACGGTTTACCATTTATTGGCTTTGACTTTTCGAATTTATGTTCTCTTGCTGTTTCTTTGTTTTTTACGTATTATTCGCAAACACAAAAGCGAAGAACTTTACTAAAGTATAGACGTTTTTATTCAGGGTTTGCTTAACTTGACTAGGTTTGTTACAATTTTATGTTGAGCTTTATCCATAAACTTTGTTTGCTTGCTTATCTATGATTTTATTTTCGTAAAAAAATTTTAGCGATTCAAATATGTTTACAGCAGAAAATTCAATTTAACATGATCTTTGAATCTCTTTTGAGGAGAAAATATGCTGGTTTTAGTTTTTATTTACGATTATGTACCGCAAATATATACATATGTAATGTTAATGCCAAAAAGAAATATTTCTTCTTCTTGAATGTTTTGAATGTCTTCGTAGAGGCAAAATGAGGCATAGAAACAGAAAATATTTTTATTGAGTTTTTAATGAGTGTCTTATAAAGGCCTACAAACGAATTGACCCCAAAATGTTTCTTTTGATCAAACGAGTTAAATTTTTTTGAAAGTCAACCATCAACCCCATAAATATATTGCGTGTTATCGCAATGAAATGAATCTGTGATTCATAGAATTTGAGAAAGTCTGCGAAAAATTGAATTACGGCGTCGTCAGGTGTATGGTATATAAGAAATTTTTTGAAAATTTGTACGCCTTATTGGCAGGCTATACAGACATCTAACGTGCAGAATTAATCGTGGGAAATTACTATATACGACGATGGAAGTCAATGCGACTTTCCAGCAGCGATTTGTAAGAGACACAAACGAAATACAGGACGTCACCTAATGCTGTAATATTGAGAGATTAACAATCGCTTACAGTCAGATATTTTGATTCCATAGAGCCATTTGGATTTCATCATTTTTATAACTGCATACTAAAAAACTGGTCTTAATCCCGATGGAGTTGAAAAGAAAACATCATGGTTTTCGAATTTCAAGTAAACGTTGCTTCACTCCCTCCAATACTATCCATCTAAGAAGTTCCCTGAAGGTCAGGCAGTGCCATCAACCAGCTGGGAAAAAAATAGAATACAACGATTATCTAGGTTCCCCACTACTACAGCACTTACTCTGAGGGCGTTGTTCCTAAGCAACGATAGATGGTAGCCCCATTATTGTAGAACTTGCTGTAGCAGACTAATCATCTGCTTATTCGGGTAAATAAAAAAAAGATTAACGAAACAGAAACAAGACCGAATAACAGCCAACCATAACTTACGGTTGTGACAAATCAAACGCTACGGATACAAGTGTTCGTGAACGGCTGCCTTTTTAAAATCTTCCGTGTATTCTTACCAAGAAAAAAAGGCAAGGCAAAGCAGGCGACTGCAGTTCAGTCAGTCTTGTGTGAAGACTCGGTGTGTTTGAACAGAGTAATCGTGAAGATCTTTGAAGATCTTCGTTACAAAGATCTGTCGAACAATTGTCTAGTAATTGTTCTTGTTTATGCAAAGGGTATAAACAGAGGAATAACAAACAAAGCAATTGTTTTTCTTTACATAAAGTTGTGAATAAAGAATTTTAATTAAAACTAAACACAAAATTTATTTTTATTTTATTTGCAATCTACGAGCTCATATTTTAAACGTTTTTAAAAAGTAAAAACGTAACAGTATGTATGTGTATACGTAAGAAATCTCGTTATTCTACTAAAGTCTCCATGTCATTATGAATCAGAATAGAATTTACAAGTTCAACAGGTTTCTGGACTTCGTTCAATTCATTGGTTTTTTGATTTGCAAGTATATGCTGAAGTGTATTTATGTAGAAAACATAAATACTAAGTCGCCGTGGTCTAGTAGGTAGTGTGTTGGCTTATTAGTCTTAAAGCCAGGGTTTGAGCCCCAGGCCAGACATCTAACAAAATACAAAAAGTATTTCTTCGGCGACTTTCTGTCAGCAGATTTCTGGCAAAAATTCTGAGAGTAAATAAAATTGCCATGAAAAGTTTCTCAGAAATCTGTCGTTCGGAGTCGACTTTAAACTGTATTTCCCGCCAATTTTAATATAAAATTAACGCACTCAACATAAGTGTTGTGAGAAACTAGGTCGTAATCCTGACTGAAGGGTTGTAATGACCAATTATGTATGTATGCGTATGTGTTTATGTAGAAAGCTTAAGTTACATTTATCCCGATAAAGAAAAGTTATGGCAAATTTAGACACAGAAGGGATATCACAGGCTTATCCAGGATATTGTCTTATTCGTCTTAAGCTATATATTGTTGCATGTAATTTTAATTTTTTTACATGTCAACTGAAAATCAATTGAATGGCTCTCATTTTAATATTATATATATATACGATCCATTTTATTGTGTTTTATTGTTTATTTGTTTTGTTTATTATGTTTTATTGGCAACATGCTTACATTATAATTGACTGTAACAATATGCGACGACTCACTATGTGGCATTTTGCCTCAAAACCTGGCCAAAATTAATAGAAGCGTTTTATGAGCTAATGGCTGGAACTTTTTGATAGTGTTAGTGATAATTAGGCCCAAGGATGAACCCAACTGATTTTGGTTCAAATCGGTCCTTGATTTCGCCTAGCCCCCATACAAATTCCCCTCGAAATTGCACTTATTTACACATAATTATGGTAATTATTGAACAATCATGATAAAATTTAGCATGGATCAGTTCTGTGTACTAGGAAATCATGGTGTAAAGTTTGGTGAAAATCGGATTACATTTGACCCTAGTCCCCATATAAACTCCCCTTAAGAAATTCAAGTTTGCGCTTATAAATGGCTTAAAAACATCGGTATCGTCATGTACTTCGGTATGAACGTGTATTTTGTAAATCTAAATCATATTACCAAATTTTGTTATTGTCGGTCCATAATTGCCCCTTGGTCCAAAATGGGGCCCCTTAAGAAAATATGTTTAGCAATTATAATTGGCTTAAAAATTTTATTACCTCGATGAAATTCGACATGAACATGTTTAATATGAATGTGAATCATTTATGATCACATTTTATTATGATCGGATCATAAGTGCCCCTAGGTACCACATACGGCCCATTAAGAAAATCTAACATACATCTCATATTGTTATAATAGTCGATATACATACATATGTAATTAAACTTCTATGATAATTAATATTTATTTATAATATTTATTTTACATTATTTAATACTTAAAAGTGAAACTGACTACAATCGTTGAAATCGTTATCATTTTTGTCATCAATGTCAGGAAGGAGTAATTTAATAGTGTCTGATGAAAATGCTTTTCTATTCCTTCGCGATTTTTGTGTACTTCAGCTTATAAAAGGGTCACTGCTTAAAAGTAACCTATTCAGGACAACTCGATTGGTATCGCTTCTACTGAATTTCCTAGCATAATTCATACGCCATATGGCTTCATTGCCTATGGCTTTATTTCACTGATTCAAATTTTTTTTAATTTTTCAAAAAATAAGCAAAATTTTCAAAAAATCGCCAAAAAAATTGCACAAATTTGCGCAAACTTTTTTTTTTGTTCCTGAATGTAGAGAGTTCGTATTTTCTTGTGGTATATAACATTAAACTACTAAAAACTACTTTCACCTTTAAAATCCTTATCTTTTTTTTAGGGAGGGTAAAAAATGTGAAATTTTTATTATTTTTAAATTTTGAACGAATAATTTTAACATATAATATAATATATATATATAATAACATATAATATAACATATAATATAACATATAATATAACATATAATATATGAGATATATGTATATAAAAAAAAATTAAAATAGCAGTTGCTCATACCTTTCAAATAAAAAAAATCAATATAAAACCTCTATTCGTTTAGCCACAAAAAAATATCATATAAACCTATTAAAATTTCAAAAAAACACCAGAAACGCATTTAATTTTCTTCACTTTACTGACTTTGACATCGTTTCAAATCTACAAATCTCAACATAAAGTCGTGAAAATTCACTATATAATGCAGGATTTTGTTGTCTATCGAACTGCATACTCAGTTTCTTAAATTTCTTAAAATTCATTTTTGCCTTTTTGGCCAGCTTTTCGGGGTAAATGCCACATAGTGCGACTGTAGGTTATAATAAAAAAGCTTGAGATTTAAGATAAAATTTAAATTTTTTTTTTATTACTTCAGTCATGTTTTTATATAAACCCCTATTCAATTTACCTGATGTTCACTGTTGTTCTTTACATTTTTACTTTTCATAACTGCTGTAACCCAAACACCTTTAAAAACTCAACGAATTTTTTTCTGCTGTTCTTGTATTTTAACTCTTGTTTACGCAATAAGTTTCAAAACATTTTTGTATCACTGTTGTAAACATAATACCCTATCATATTGTTTGCATCGGGGTTTTCATTAAGCGCTTTATATTCTTAAATTTAATTAAGCAAGGTGTGAGTGAGATATCATTGAATTTTTAATCATTTGAAAGACCTTTTAATATCATTTGTGTGGAATATAATCGATCAAATATCTGCTCAGACTTCTCTCGATGGCATTGGTTATATTTTATTAGGACCACTGTAGCATAGTGGTTTACTTTTGACTTAAGAAAACCCTAGAAGAGAAAGTCTGACGCTGTCAAATAGAACGATTCACTTCAACGTTTTCGGACCAAGCTCTCAGGTCACATATAATTGGTCATCATATTCAGTCAGGATTACGACCTAAATTCGCAAAAGTTTTGTGTGACAGATTTTCTTGAGAAACTTTTCATGACAATTTATATTTACGGTCAGATTTTTTGCCGAAGAAATATTTATCACATTTCGATTTGATCGAGATGTCTGACATGGGGTTTGAACCGTGGCCTCACGTCTAATCAGCCAACACACTACCTACTAGACTACAGCGACTTCAGATCAGTAGAGCGAAATATCCAATGTAGCCTGAAATGTATGGCATATAGCGCCGTTCTGTTGAAAACTTATATCGCTGATGTGCAGATCATTATATTCCAACCAAAGTAAGTTGGCAATCGTGGTCGTTAAAAATGATCGTCTGGCAAATGATGTTCTCAAAAAAAATGTAGTCCTTTGACGCCTCCAGCCCTTAATCCACATTAAACAGAACAAATTTTCGGAATTCGATACGACAATTTTGTTTATACATGTATCCATTTGCTCAGAAATGAACCCCATCGCTGGCGAAGAAAATTAGGGCCAGCAGCAACATGACCATATTCAATCCCTTTTGAAAGACTCTATAGAATGTAACAGCATCGTTGGCAACATAATCTATGTATGTCTTTACTAAAAAAAAGTTCATGAAAAAATTTGATTTCATTTTGGTAAAATACTTGTTTAACCATCTATTATGAGAGAAAATATTATTTTCATTTTTCCGACTGATATTTCACCTGTTATTGCATAAGTATCGCTGACATATTGCTGTCTACAATGCATAAAAAATCATTTTTTAAAGCCGCCGTTTTATTCAATAACAGGTGGTGACAATGGCCTTTTTGTATATTTTAAATAATTCAACTTGTCAGCTTCTCTCGTTGTTCGGCAGTCAAGGCGTGTTTATAACACAGCAGTCAACAAAAACTTCTCGCAACTTTGTATCGAATAATGAAATTATTTTTTAACGTATAACTATGAATTCTTTTCATGTGTTAAATTGAAATACTTTATACGCCAGCTTATAAGGGTATAATTAAATAAAACTTTGTTTTAATATTAAAGTGTCTCTTATACAATCCTGATAAATAATTTGACGTCAATCTGTATCTCAATAATATCGATTTCGTCACGTTTTAATTAAATTCTGTCTTTTCTTTGAAGTGTTTGTACAAAAATATGTCTTTGATTGAGACCAGCGGCTTACTTTAATTCATTGTTTCTTTAATTTTTGCATTTTTCACTGGTTTTTTCCTGCTTAAGAATGATAAGCAAAATTATGAAGATTCTGAAATATTTTTTTTAGTCGCCGTAGTCTAGTAGGTAGTGTATTGACTTATTAGATGTGAATTGACGGTTTAACGCCTGGCTCAGATATTTCTAACAAAACGAAGTAAAAAAGAACTTTCTTCGGAGACCTCTTCTAAGCAGATTTCTGCCAAAGACTCTGAGAGTAAATAGAATTGTAAATTTCTTAGAAATCTATAGTTCGGAGTCGACTTTATACTGTCACGCCTTAAATGGATAATATTAACACACTAGGTCGTAATCCTGACTGAAGGGTTGTAATGACAAATTGTGTATGTTGTATGTATGTAACACACAAGGGAGAGCGCGACTACACTAATGAAGACCTAGCACTTCTCAACCAGTTCAAGCTAATAATGAATTTGTGGGGAGCCTTAATGTCGGCTCTCCACATAGAATTCAAACCCTCAAAGAAGCCCCTGCCAAGGGTCTTCAACGTCAACCAAATAAGGGCTGGGTTGTTACAGAGGAGGTGCTCGATAGTCTCCAACTTCTCCTCATCGGAACATACCCTGCAATAGTACGGCTGGGATCTGTTCCAATTCCTTGTCAGCGACCTAATCTCGCAGTGCCCCGTAATAAACCCAATATCTAACCTTAAACTTGCCTTATCCAAGCTCAGCAGCCAACCTGTTGTTATGGCCTGTTATAGACATAACTACCCGATACATTTCCCCAAACCCTCTGCTCCTCCCCCCTGACCCAACCATTGATGAAGCCGTAGAGGTGGCAGATTGGGTGATCAGGACCAACTATTAAATCGCCCTCAGAAAGCGAACCTAACCTAGCGAGAGCATCCGCCGTCTCATTACCGAGTATTGCGCTATGACCCGGAACCCAAATTTTTCATCTCAGAAACTACAATTAATATGTCAGCCATTCGATTATGGTCGATTATGGAAACTAAAACACCTGTCCGTCAAAGTACCATTTGTTTTTCTAATAATATTCAATTCGGCAGCGTTGTCATCAACGGCAAATTTTATGAAGAGCTACTCAGAGAATTTCTAGAAAAGACCTCCAATTTCATGTGTAGGAATGCCAGCTAGTTTCAAATCCAAAAGAAATACCATGGATAGCGCCTTACAATTGGCTCCATGGCTAATACACAAAGTGAAGTCAATGCCATTTTTTCGGAAAAGGTCGTCTTCTTCGATGAAGTTCCGTGTGAATACATAAAAATTGTCGAATCCAGTCTATGAGAAAAAATTTGGATTGGGTTTTTTATTAAGATGTTTTTGGTGGAGTTATTTGTGGTTGCAATAAATGATTTATTGCGAGATGATAGGTTGGTAGATTGGAGTGGTAGTTCTGATTTCCAAAGCACATTGAGTACGCATAGCGATTCGGTTGACAGCACATAAAATTCGATATGAATTGTAAAACAAAATATCTCATGAAATTTTAATGTCAACTCGCCATTAGATGAGGTGTTAAATCACCACTGTCCGGTTTTTTTTTTGGTGTTTGTGAAATCTCGGCCATATACATACATACATACATAACTGGTCATTACAACCCTTCAGTGGGGATTACGACCTAGTTTCTCACACCATTTATGTTGTGTGTGTTAATTTTATACATGAGTGGCGGGACCTACAGTTTAAAGTCGACTCCGAACGACAGATTTTTGAGAAACTTTTCATGGCAATATTATTTATTCTCAGAGTTTTTGCCAGAAAACTGCTGAGAGGAAGTCGCCGAAGAAAAACTTTTTGTATTTTGTTTTGATGTCTGGCCTGGGATTTGAACCCTGGCTTTACGTCTAATAAGCCAATACACTACTTACTAGACTACGGCGACTTCTGGAGCATATGCGAATCTTAAATCTAAGATCCCACATGTCGTCGGTGAGATACAATCAGATCAATGCTAATATGTATGAAAAATGTCATGAAAAAATACTTGCTGGACTGAACTGTGGCGAATGTTTGATTTCCTTCCACAGTTAATCGAAACACGACTTTTTTACAATCTAATAAAAAAGTCACAACAATCACAAAGGGTGCCCGTTTTTAATAAAAACACATTCTTTCCTCTTTTAGAAAGCGCTGGTACTGTTGGCTATTGACTCTAATTTTCACCGAAAAATATCTTCAACGATGAACCCCATTGATGAATGAACATGAACAAACCAAATTGTCTAAGGGCCATTATTACAACTTCCCGTTAAAGTTGGGTTGAGTTAAAGGTAACTTTAGCTAAAGTGAACTTTAAAGTCATCTTTAACTTATTTCCGTTATTACAACCTACAGATAAAATAAAGTTCACTTTTTAAAAAATATGACATTGCCGGAGCAATATCGACAGAACTGTTTGATTAAACAAGTTTTTTAAACGCAGTGGCAACAACGGGCATCGTTTTTTTTTGTGTATGCTCATTGTGTTTATATTTGAAGTTGCCATATTGAAAATAATATATAATATGGCAAGTTCAAACATAAACTTAACTTTAAAAGTTAGAGGTAGGATGATCCTCCATTTAGCTTAACGCTCATTTCTACCATATTGTCCACTTATAATAATAAAAAACAATTTATGTGCCCGTTAAAATCTTACCTTTAGTTAACGGCAAGTTGTAATAATGGCCCCAATTGTAAGGCCAAAAGAGATTGGTTATCATCATTGGTAGTGATGGTCTAGCCAATATTGTTCTTAAAGAAATATGGAAATATGCACAAAATTCAAACCAAACAGCGACTTTTTCGCTGTGCATTGGTTGCTTTTGGACCTTATGCTGTCGTCCAAAATTCGACAATTTTGTTTGTTCTAAATCCCATTCATCTAGTAATGATTTTCAATCGAAATTAAGGTAAGACACGAAATTTTATTATTTGAGGAATTAATTGTATTTTTGTGCACCCAACTTCACACTTCAACCGTATAATTATGCTTTGAGAGCTCATATAGCAAGGCTTGTATGTGAAAAATTCCAATTAATTCTAAGCAGTAGTTGTTCGAGAGCGATAAGCAGCATTTTCGACATATTTTACTGTTTTACTACAGAAAAGGTAAAAATGCTGTTCAAGCCAAAAAGAAATTGGCCGATGTGTATGGAGAAGGTGTGTTGACAGTACACCAGTGCCAGAACTGGTTCGCTAAATTTCGATCCGGCAATTTTGAGGTCGGAGTTGCACCACATTCGGGAAGGCCGGTTGAAGCTAATAAAGACGTGATAAAGGCATTATTTGATACGAAACGGCGAATAACAACACGTGAGATCAGATTGAGGTTTAATTTATCAAATTCAACAGATTATGACCACTTGATTGACATTAAACGAAATTACTTTCCGATCAACCCATTAATTGAACAGATGTAGCGTTAACAAGATCACCGTCATCAACTGTTAAAGTTCTGAAGTTCCTGTATGATAAGCCAATATGTGCATTAGTTCTACAGCAGATTTCAATATTGTTGTCTTGGATTTTTAGTATCAATAAGATTGGTTAGGTGTGTTGTTAACATAGGCACTTTGTAACTTCCTCTGCCTATGTGAACATCATAAAAAATGTGATGTGATTTTTAGCATCACATCCGCTGTGGTGTCCTTTTATAAAGATTTTTCATTAACATAAAACAAAGTAATCGGCTATGAAACGTGCACAATGCAATTCACATAAAAACTGAAATTCTCTTAAAAATTTTATTTACTTTCTTTTCTTTCGCTTCTTTTTCTATGAGAATAGCTGAAATTAAATCTGCCTTTTAGTATTCGACGCCCTTTTCTAAGAATTCTAACTTTATTGGATTCAACTTTGGTTTTTATTTTATTTAATTTTCTCTGTTTCTCTGCCGGTTAGTAATAAAGAAAGGAGAATAAAAACTGAAGGTAAACAAAATCAAATAAAAAAGTTTATAAAAACAAATACAACCAAATATTTGGATTTGAGTTTGAAAACAAAATAAAAAGTTTAGAAAAACTTTTGTTTATGATTTGTAACAATGTATAGAAATATATATACATATATATATTGGAAACCATAAAATACTTGGTTTTTAAAAACAAAATTCGAAAAATTAAAGTAAAAAAGGAAAAGAATACATCTACGCAGGGCATAAATATCCCATCATTTGGTGTTTAAAAAAACTAGTTTTTAAAAAATTAGAACAAAAAAGAATAAAATTTTTCAGCCGATGGCATGGCTATTAAAAATATTTAAACAAACTCTATACAAACTTGCTTCATCTAAAATTTTAGATTTTAAAAATATTCGTACTTTGTCATAGAGAACTTTACAAAGGGTCATGTAATCTAATAAAGTGCTGACAGCTTGTATTTTTAAAGTCAATAACTTCTACTCCCAGAGACTTTGTAATGAATGTGGTCATTATAGGCATATGTCATGATAAGGGTACTAAAATGTTGGCGCAATTCTGTTAAAAAAAAAATAGTACTTTTGTGCTTCATTTCCATAATAATATTTACAAGTGGATGGTCGATAACAAATTGATACTGTTACGAAAATGGAATAACACCATTTCCATTAAAATGGACTTGTTTACATGATCAACAAATAAACAAAAATATAGCAACAACATCAGTATAAAAAAGGGATAAACCGGTAAACAAACAGGAAGCAACAACACTGCAAGCACAAATAACAGTATCGTAAACAACATGTATGCGTTTATAGAGATTTCGCGAAGGCAAAGTCATTCTCCTTCAAGGGCATTCATCGGACTGTTTACCCTGCGATATAAAAGGCAGGACAAAGCAGGCAACGGGAAGAGTAAAAATTCAGTCAGTCTTGTGTAAAGAAGCGTTTGGAGAATAATTACGCAGAAGAGTGTAACGATGAATAACAAACAAAGCAAATTGTTGTTGTTTACATCAAGTTGTGAACAGTGGCACACAGAATTCAGCGAATAATAAAGAATTTTAACTAAAACTAAACACAAATTTATTTTTAAATTATTTGCAATCTACGAACTCATATTCTAAACATTTTTAAATGGTAAAAACGTAACAATACCTTTTAAATTTTTAAATACATACATACATACAACACTTATGGGTTGTGTGTTAATTTTGTACATGAGTGGCTGGACCTACACTTAAAAGTTGACTCCGAACTACGGATTTTTGAGAAAATTTTTGATAGTAATTTGATTTGCTCTCAAAGTTTTTACCAGAAATCTGCTGAGAGGCACTCACCGAAGAAATATCATTTCGTATTCCGTTTTGTTGGAGACGTCTGACCTGCGGTTTAAACCGTGGTCTCACGTCTAATGAGCCAACACACTACCTATTATACAACGGCGACTACAATTTTAAATAAGATTTAATTAATTTGCTTCTACTTTTAGAACCAGTTTAGAAGAACTGGTACCCGCAATCCTATTGTAATGACCATCACCAATCAAAATAATTGGTTTAGGAACAGACGACTTTTATAGCAGGTTCATCTGGATATTAGTGAGCCTCTTTATATTGGCTACAGTCGTCCGAATGCCGCTCTCTCTTTCTTCAGTCTGTTGATTGCGCCTATTCCTGCCTCGTAATTTGTTGTCACTATACTGCCTAGATAGCAGAAGCTATCTACATATTTGACTGGTTGGCCTTGCAGCGCGATGTCGTTGGTACTTACTTAGTTAATTCTCATGGCTTTGGTTTTCTTAATATTTGTCTCAAGTCCAACATTGCGCGCTATTTTTTCTAAGTCCTCTAGCTATGTTTGCATGTTGGAGACCTTATGCGAGAGTAGATAAATGTCATCCGCATAATCCAAATACTCCAGTTGACGGAAGAGACTCCATCTCATATCTCTTCTTCTTCTCTCAGAACAGACTTCGCTTATAACATCATCCAGCACGATGGTGAATAGCTGAAGTGATAGAGGGCACTCTTGTTTTACTCCAGCATTTGTTGGAATGCTGAAATGGTTGACTTATTTATTTATTGGTTAATTCCAGTAGAACAAGCATGTAATCTTATCTAATAGTACTGTTTATACACTGTTACAATGATTAAGTTATATTGCTGTTGTGAAAAGCTAAGTGTTCTGCATCCTCGTACATAGCTATAATGATGCGTACTAACTTCTGGGGTACTAAGGTACTCATTTTCCTCTCAATGTTTTCCATATGGCAGTTGGTATGATGGTATTGAAGGCTTTCATGAAATCTACGAACTGTAAATATAAAGGAGTACGCTATTCAAGAGATTGTTCTATTATAATAAGTACAGTGATTGACTTGATCTACTTAGCGCCTGTTTGGCCGGAAACCTATGTCTACGTCTCGTAAAAGTTCCTCTATCTTGGTTTAAAGCCTTAATACAGAGTAATCTATGAGTATAAATGCATCAAATTGTGGCTTACACGCATACACCTGAGATTTAAGAAAATCCTCGCCAGAATAGTCTTACAAGAACTAATCAATCTCGTTGCCTTACCATGCCTTCAAATCCAATGAACTGTCAGGCACTCAGTGCCGTCATGTTAAAACCACATTTAATTGGTGTCCAGATCATACAATTCGAACCAAAAGAAGTTGGTAATCATCGAGCTGTAGTGCTCGCCGTTGACAGTGATTGCCTTACCAGCCTCGTTCCGAAAGAAATATGAACTGATAAAGCCACCAGTCTAAAATCGACATCACGCAATCATTTTTTAGGGATACATTAGGCCTTGTATGTTATGTGCATTGGTCCCATACCAAATTCGACAACTTCGTATTCATTTAATTTGAAATGTGCCTCATCGCTAAAGATGATTTTTCGATTTTATTGAGTCAGTTGCCAGCTCTCCAAAGCTCATTCAGTATACCTTGTCTACAGTCGATCAGGGTAACTTGGCAAAATCGAATGAATAAATGATAATTATTTTGACATAAAATGTCAAAAATCAAAAGTTTCTGATTGAATGTTCGATATAAGCCAACCAAAATGAAAATATTAAATACATCACTCCTAATTCCTTAATTCGTAATGGCATTGAGAATTTTTTTAACAAAATGAGCAAAAATTCTGAAATAAACGGAATTTAATTATAATTTTAAGCCAAAAAAAATTATTTTTTTTGATTTTAATTTCGTTTTATGTGAAATAACACTGGGAATTATTTTAATTGCAACGTAATAAAAGACTGAAATTTTAATTTTGCGATGCTCATATAGAAAATTTTTAATTGATACTCTGCCAATGTACACCACATAACATATTTTTTTCGTGGAGATAAAAATTGCATTTTCATGCCTAATTATAATGTGGTAAATTTTTATTTTTATTTTTAATATTTTTTCACATTTCCTTTGATGTATATTTTAGATAATTACTTAGTTAATCTAAAATAAGCATAACACAAGTACATGTGTAAATGAGTACCTAGAGAGAATTTCTTTACAGCATAAATTGTTATATGTAAGGCAGAATTCTATTTTATTCTGGATTAAATAATTATAAACCAGAGTATTCCTATTGAACATTTTCTATAAAACTAGTATACCATTCGTTAAAGAATCTGAGCGACATAACTTAGTATTTTAAAATTTAATTCAGCTTAAGTCTGATTCTAAATGTAATTGAACATAACGACAGTCTGATATCCTACTAAGTTCAAAACAATTATTCTCACTTAGCACCTCTGTATGTTATGCAAAACCCTAACGTTTTCGAAACTGAAAACAAATCGAAGACGTTTATAGTATGAAATAAAAATAAAAAAAAAGGAATGAGTGATTAACAAATGGAAAAGAGTTATTTTACACTATGCGTAGAAGTAATTCAGCACGGGAATACTTTGAAACTGCCAAATTTGACAAAAGTCAAATTAACGTGGAGTATATGAAATAAATATGCTTTGTGTTCACTTGTACTGAAAATGAAATTTGAGTGAAGTTGGAAAGAAATCACAAATCGACAAGGAGTTAACAGGATTATTGATAATGAGGTTTAGTGAGGCTTGGTGGTTAAATAGTGGTGAGCATAGTACATCGAATGACTATTTAGTACTCCTATCTACTCTATTCTTGAAAATAAAGAGATTAATCAAGAATGAGCGGAGTAAGTGAAAGAGCAAAACATGCTCTTATTGAATGGCAACCACACATCGAATTTTACTAAGGAAATAAAAATAACGACATAAATATGCTTTGTGTTCATTTGTACTGAACATGTATAAAACTGTTTCCAGTACAATACTTACTTGTTTACTTAGTTGTTCATTACAAGACTTTATTCCGTATTACGCCCAAGCTTCCTATAACACCCATATTGTGTGTGTTAATTTTACCCAAGAATGGTGGAACCTACAGTTTTTTATCTAAATTTTATTCACTTTCAGACCTACAGTTTAAAGTCGATTCTGAATGATAAATTTTTGAAAAGTTTTTCATCTTAATTTTATTCACTTTCACAGTTTTTGCCAGAACACTGCTAAAAGAAGGTAGCCGAAGAAATATTTTTCATACTTCGTTTTGGTCGAGATAACTGACTTAAGGGTTCAACCTCGAGTTAGCGTCTAATAAGCCACACTAGACTACGGCGATTGCCAGTACATTACATTAAAGATATATAATTACTCCAGATATAGCAGAGCAGGATGGATGGACTTGGTGCAACAAAAGATCAAATTTATCCAATACGTCAACCCAAATCTTGGATTAATTCCTACCAAAACCAAGAGTTGGTTAGATGGTATCATATTATAGATGTAAACAATGAACAAGTCGTTCACCATTGGTCTGGTTTTACAAGGATTTTAAAGTGGTCGGGATTGACTAGTCAAATATTCCACAACTGTGTCATATTGAATAATGTGATTTGTAATTCTGTTGTTATCTGTGAAGCAAACGTAACAGCTACTCTTAATTTAGGAAATACTAAAAAGTTGGAAAAATATAAAATTTCTGATTACATTGTTTTTCAAACCCTTAAGCTTAAAAATCTAATGTAGTAATTGTGTTGTCCTTTAATAAAACTCCTTCAGCCAGGCTAAGAAAAAAAAATAAAAAATGTAACCAAGGAACTTTAAATTAAAATCCAACATATTATTATTATTTTACTTATAGGAGTTACATTGGCTTAAACAAAAAATTTTTCTTTTGCCCCTTTAAACAAATGTATGTTTTCCTAAGCATTTTGATTTTCTTAAGAATTTATATTTTCTAGAGAATTTTGTTTTTCCATTTCTTTTGTTTCTTCACAACATTGTCAACTGAAAAGAAAACAAAACACAATACGACTGCAATACTTGAGCTCCCCTACACATGAGTACTTACTTGGTAATGCAGGACTTAAAGTTCAGAATCACATTTAATGTATAGATTTCCGTTGAATGTACAACGACAGGAAAACAATCAAAATGCAAAATACATTCTTACGCTGATGGAAAAACAGTTTTGAAGTTAAAGTTGTGAAATTGAAAAAAAAAAATGAATAGAAAATGGATGGAAGTGTATAACGTTTTATATGTGATACATAAACAGACAGATTTTACACAGACAGATTTTAGAAACTTTGTAATGCCAATTTGATCTACTGTGGTTAGAAGCCAACACTATACATACTAGACTACGGCAATTGTATATAAGTATGTCATATGGAATGGAAAAAACATTTGTATTAAAAAAATTTTAAATATTTGAAACCCTACTTTTATGCAAAAACATCGCCTCGGGCAACATGTAGCCAGTGGCTCGATCAAGAAGTCCATAACTATTCTATTTAATTGGTCATTAGAACTCCTTAGTAAGGATTACAACTTAGTTTATCACACCACTAATGTTGCGTGTGTGTTAATTTTATCCATGAGTGTCAGGACATACTGTTTATTGTCGACTCTGAACCGACCGACTTTTAAAACTTTTCGTGACAATTTTATTTTACTTAGAGAGTTTTTGCCAGAAGACTGCTGAGAAGGAAGTTGCTTAAGGAAATAGTTTTTTATATTTCTGTTCGAGAACATATTCTGTTCTAAATGCGTTCTCTATTAGACCATGGCGACTTTAAGAAGATATTCAAAATATTGAAATCACTTTCCGTCCATTATTTCCCGCTGATCTAAGATTTATTGTATTGCTCGCCGCATTTCGCTTGACATTAAGATCAAGTGGAATCAGGCATTTAGGGCCATCTTTATCCTCTTCCCTATTTCTTGCTTTCCGTTCAGCCTGTTGTCTAGAATGATTCTAAGTGATATGATTTCAGAAAACAGTTAAATCTGCACACCATTTAAATTGGATATCCTGAAAGATTAAATATTGAACCTACAAAAAAATATTCGTTACGTCTTGTTAACGCTCCATTTGGCAGCCTATGAAGGAAAAACACTAAGGGGCGACTCCATCTATCTTCAAAGTATGGATAGGAATTTATCTATTATCCGAACAACCATACTATTGGCATACTATACAATCTTTTCTAATACCTTCAAAGGTTAATTACAATCAAGAGCCATAGGAGGAGGTAAAGGATCGCAAACTGGGGATGTTCAATGAGGGGAGTCGCCTATAATATTTTACTTCCAGAAACAATTGAACACATATATTTATCTATGTTTCGACCATGGTGATTTGTCAAAACAGACTGAATAATTGGCAATTGATTCAAGAGATATACATAGCTTCAAGCTTCAAAGTCGCGGAAGAAATTCAATTCCGACATAGCTATCTATATACTTCAAGACAGATGTCATCGGTTTTTGGGTGGCAGAATGTTTTGAAATTCTAAGGGCACAGTCGGTTTCATCCGTGCTAGGGCTGAAGCACATCCACAACTAACGGATCTTGATAAGGGGCCATATGGACCACCGAGTGAACTTGCGTGTGAGCAAGCTACCCGCTAAACGAACCTCTCATTCCTAATATCAGTAGGGTATTGTATTGTTACAAAAATTAAATAATACTGGTGTTTTGGTTTTACATCGTTTAACATTAAAATTATAAACAAAAGTTACAAAAACAAAAACAATGAACTTGTTTCGCACTGTATAATATAACAACAAACACCAGCATAAAAATTTTTAAAAACAAATAAACAAAAATATACCAACGAACACCAGCATAAAAAATGATAAACAAGTAAAAAAATACAACAACAAAAATACTACAAGAATAAACATAAACAAAATATTATTCGACCTCCGGGTACTGTACTTGTCTTAATTGACAAGTACACGTCCTCTAACTTAACCTAACCTAACCTAAGCAAACGACAACCAACCACGAACATTCACCTTCATGAACGTTCATCAGACTGTTTACGTTGCCACATAAAAGGCAAGGCAAAGCAGGCAACTAGTGAGTAAAATTTCAGTCAGTCTTGTGTGAAGACGCGATGCGTTCGAAGAGAATAATCGTGGTTTGAAGATCTCTGTTACAAAGATCTGTCGAACATTTATCTAATAATTGTTATTATTTATGCAAAGGGTGTAAACAAAAGGAATGAAAAACAAAGCAGTTGTTGTTGTTACATCAAGTTGTGAACAGTGACACACAGAATTGTGCGAAAAATAAAGGATTTTAATTAAAACAAAACACCAATTCATTTTATTTGCAATCTACAAGCTCATATTTTAAACGTTTTTAAAAGCTAAAAACATAACAGTATTAAGGGTTTTGACTAAAAACGTTCTCTCAATTGTTATTATATTGTATTACCAAATTTACTCTCTCATTTTAAAGTCCAATTAAAGTTTATAAATACAAAACAAATATTAAAACAAAGTTATTTTTACTAGTATTACGTGCTGATAAAAGTTTTTAAATTAAATATTCAAAACTTTCGTAAAACTTGGTGGCACACATAGTCATGATGCAAAAATTTAGAACAAAAATAAACAAAATTTATAAAAAATATTAAATTTTCAAACTATTGATCCCTAAAGATTTGGAAATTTTCTACAACCGGAAAATTAAAACCTTTAAAAAATATTAAATATATGGAAATAAATGAAAATAATATTATTTTACAACAACATTTACGTATTGGGTAGAATGTGTTTTTGTTTAGAAACATAAATAATTATGTTCTTCTACAACAATGCTTTTACATTTGATCACATTTTCAAACATATGTTTTTATGCAACTTTTCAGAAGCAAAATATGTGCGACAAAAACAGGCGTTGTTGGCTGATGGCTAGAATGAAATAAAAAACAAATAAAACGTCATATAAGTCATATAAGTACCGGACCTTTTGTTTGATGTTTTCTCTTTCTAATGAAAGTGAAAAAACAGTTAATGCCGGGTGTTTTCTTGACACCTCCGGTTTAATTTTTACATCTATGACAACCATTATTTGTATTTGAATTTTTACGACTATCATTTATTATTCGAATTTCAAAATAAAAAAAAATAAAAAATTTTAAAAAAATGTATTAATGAAGGAGATAATAATCCGTAAATGTATGAATAGTACAAAATCTATGAACGTATGAATAAATAAAGGATTATGAAAATAGAAATTTTAATAATACTAGTGCTTTTCTACTTATTTCGAAATATTATTAAATTTTAGAAAATAAATGAAAAAAAAATATTTTAAAAGCATAAAAACATTTCTAACACAAACTCTTTGAGTAAACAAAAATTGCCATGAAAAGTTTCTCAAAAACATCTGTCGTTCGGAGTCGATTTTAAACTGTACTTCCCGCCACTCACACATAAAATTAAAACACACAACATATGTAAGTGTGTACGGCGACCTCAACAAAATTACAAACGTGTAAATATAAAAATATAAATGGATGGGGGCAACGGCCACTAATATTAATCGAAAAATTATTTTAAGCGTTGAACCCATTTCTGAATGTTCTTCACAAACGATTTGAGGGCGTGGTCATCTCATGCGGAGGTAATATGAATTGGCCACCAAAATCTGAGACTTGACACTGTTGAACTTTTTCGTTTGGGTTTTCTTTAAATCGCAAGTAAATTCGAATGTCCTCAAAGTCAGCATAAAATTCATAAAATTCAGCCTTTTGTTCATCATGGAAATTTTGACATTTCGATGCCGCACATAATGGCATCAATAAGTCTTTCAAACAAATACTATAATGTCACACATACTTTGTACAATTTAACTGTAAATACAAATTATATGTTCTAACTTCATTATCTTTTATTTTATGTGCTGAGAATTATTTAAATACTAAAACAAAACTTTAAACAAATATTTTCAAAGGATATTACATTTGAATGTTACTAAACCATACATACATATTCGTATACAAACCAACACTCAAACCAACATAAAAACAAATAAGCAAACAATGAAACAAATGTATCTCACATGAGAACTTCAACAAACCTCGCGATGGAATTAATTTTCTTCACCAAGCCAAGCATTTGCTCTCTTTTCTTCTCTTTTTCGAAAACGTCTTGTGCTATGTACGGTAACGTACGTACGAGGATGCAATCACGAGTATGTAAGAAAGTTCATATTTAGTTACACATTTACATGAGTTTGTATTGTGCACACCATGAAAAACAAATAATTATACACAGCACAAATGATACAAATGCATTGTTATACTATTAGCTCTTTTTTCCCTCTTGAAGTGTATCTCTATAAACAAACGACCAAGAAAAGAGAAAAGAAACCAAAACTTTGAAACAAAGAAAAGAAAAGGAACCTTTTGTGCTATGATTATAAAATAAAGAAGAGGAAATAATTTAGAAAACTTTATTTATACTTTGAATATTCACACATATACATGAGTGCGTATAACGTATGCTCTTCTCTATGCCGCTAGTTATGTTCTGAGAGCAATATAGTGTGTGTGAGAGTATATAGATAAGAAATCTAATACCACGAAAACAAATTCGAACACCAACAATTTTTTTTTCCCTGTTTCCTTGCGGTTTTCATTAGTTTGTGCCAGAAATTTAATTTGAGAAGTTTTTATGGCCAAATAAAATTGCTAAAATTTCATTTTAAAACATTTGAAGACTAAAACTGAGAATTAAAGAAACTATTTGCTTAAAAACTTAATTAAATAAATTTATTAACAAGGAAATAAAATATTTTTCCCATTATATTTTTATGAAATCACTAGGTGTGAGAAATCATTGAAATGTTGATAACATCGTTAAAATATCCGGTATGACGTTTTTGGATGCAGCACATCGGAAATTTTCCATTATAAGCCTTTATAAATCACAAACCACAGCGATGCTCAAAGTCAACATAATCCATAACATCGGTTAAATTCAACCTGATTTATAAGCCTTCCAACGACTAAAAAAAAGAAATAATAGCCGAATTCTGACTGTCGCTCAAACGTGAAAGAGGCGATTTTTTAAAAACTATGATCCAACAAAACTTTTAAAAATTTTGTCTGCTTGATAAATATATTTAAAAATATGACACGACTTTTATACTCTTTAAATGATAACTACGGTATGTTTTGTTCGATTTTATCAAACAAAGTATCAATCTCTTCACTAGAGAATGCACTTTAAGAATGTCAGCACTTATATAATGATTTTTAATTAATTTGGTAAAACTTGAGAAAATAAGCAAGAAAAAAAGCATCTACGTATTCCAGGTATACCTAATCAAAACTCGTAACATATATGTAAGTTTGAACAATATGTATACCCTTTCCCAAAAACTTTTATTTATAAAAAGTTGTTTAAAAATATTTAACCCTGCTAGTAGGTTAAAAAAAACTTTCGAATCTTAGGTAAAGGACCATTTTGGTCCACTTTGTATTTTTCATAAATAATTCGATATGAAACTCTTTTGATCAAACATTTTAAATATTTATACCACGGGTATGAGTTTTACTTTGTGTTTAGCTTTTGATGTCTTTACATTCTCAAAGAGAAAAAAATGGAAAATCGACGATATTTGGACAGCAGTGCATTGATGAAATTCTAAATGAAAATATTCAGATATTTCAATTTGTTCCATATTAGATGAAAATATTGAAATTGAAAGTGATATTGATACATGTGAATATGAAATGGAAAATGATGAGGCCAATGTGGTGCAGATGCATTATACATGCGAAGAACAAAATCCAATGGAGTGCAAATCCGTTACCACACTACATTGGAGCTTCAGTGGAGAATATTATACCATTACCACCAGGTCCAACACATTTCACGGTGTCCAGATGCCGTGATGTTTTGTCTATTTTTTTATTATTTTTTCCTTCTAGAATAGAAAAAATAATCATTGAAAATACGAATAAATATGGTAGAATTAAATTTGAAAACAAATGGAAAGATTTAATTAAATCCACATTACGGGCATATATTGGTGTTCTAATTCTTGATGGGGTTAAGGTATATAAAATATTTTTGATCTTTTGTATACGTGAAGTGGTTAATAAAATAATTTTGTATTACAGAGGCAAAAACGAAGATTTGCATGGTTTGTTTGATGCAAGTTTTGGTCGTCCAATTATGAGTGAGGATAATTTTCACATGATAACAAGAGCTCTCCGCTTTGATGATGTTCTCAACAGAAGAAAACAAAAAAGTAGTGACAAGTGACTGATCAAAGGATTAGCTACTACAGCACTAAAAGAAAAACAAATAGATGGCCAAATGTTGTGTTTTCAAATATAGTTGATATATCCGCATTGAATGCATTTATTTTATATTCAGAAATAGATTATTCGTGGGCTGCAAATGATTCAAATCGCAGAAGACCTGAGTTTTTACGTCAGCTAGCTATGTGTCTATCTGAAGAATCCTTTTTGAAAATGACAGTCAAACCTAAAAATCCCTTTACGGCAGAGCTATTGACTCAACTACAAGCATCCTCATCAAATAGTGTACCTTCTACAAGTGGTGATACACAAAAGTCAGCTCCTAGAAAACGAGGAATTTTTAATTGCTGTAAGTCCAAATGCATTATATGCAATACATTTTTATGCAAATTGAAGCGAAAAACAAATTTTTACCTTGCTGCGAAAATAGCAATAAACCAAAATTATTTTTTCTTACTTTTACTGATACACAGAATAAAAAAAATTGCATGGACCAAAATGGTTCATAACCTAAGATTTGTAACTTTTAATTTTGTTCTGTTCGTTTTTATCCTAGATAGCTAAAAACTAACTAAAACCATTAAAATATAAAAAATACCTGAGCTGACGGTTTAAGTTGATACGATAAACCATTGCAAACTTAAATAAAAATTAAAAACAGTTTGACCAAGATAGTCCAAACCTAACAGCAGGTCAAATAAATCAATAATTTTAAGTGAAAATTTCAAAACAAAAAGATTTTTTTTTTTCAAATAAAACAAGTTTTGAGAGTTCGGGAAATATAAGAGTTCTTTTAGGTTGAACTTAACTAAATGTACCACCTAGATTATGTAGTTATTCGGGTGTTTTTAATTTTTTGTTCTTTATCACATATTAAAATTGATTGATTTAATTGATTTTATAAATTAATTTTTTTTTTTCCTATAAAAAATTTTTGTTTGAAAATATATGTTTATAATACATATTCTATTTAAAATATTAGCGCGAATGGTAATATTAAAAGAAAAATGACTGGCAACACTGAACAACATGTAGTAATCTTCAATGAACGGTAGCCATTTTAGATTTTGCAATCGTAGTTAGAATAGCACGCCCATATGCATCATGGCCGCAAATCAATCTTCCTGATGTGCTTGTATGTATGTGTGTATGTATGACACACAATAGTGACGATCAAAAGTAATTAGAATTACTCTCTTGTCAAACATTTACAAAACTGGGCAAAACATATGAGTTTTCAGATATTGATTCAAGTGTGGCCAACCTATAAAAGAAAAAAGTATTCATGGTTACCGACTTTAATATACATATTTAACCGAAAATAGATTTTTAAATTAAAATTTATATAAAATGAAAGGAGTTTTAGATGGACAATATAATTGACTGTTGAAACATAAAAGAAGTCATAGAAATCCTATAGCAATACTGAAATAATATGCAAACTTTTTGAATTTCTTTGGAATGTGTCTCATTCCAACCGTACTGGAATATACGTATATTTTTCCAACAAACTCTTAAGGTAGCTGATAAAGCAAAATTGGAGTGGAGGCCTTGTGGTGGTTAAAACTAACGGTGAATTAAGCGTATCGTTGCCTTTGAAATTAAAATCTTGCAATTGGAGAATACAAGTAGAATACAGGTAATTTAATGATTTTATACACTTTTTTCTAAAATCACGGTGGCATTAAGCGTAGATAAAAACATTTGGTTTTCGGTAGGAACAAATCAAAAAGTGTGGCTCTTAAAAAGGTAAAGACTTTATCACACAAAATCTTATGAAAGAGTAAAGTTCAAAGTGCTTTATAGCTCATAACTAAAACATGTGATATCCATAGCCGTTAGTGCCTTTAGTACATTATATTATATTGAGGGAAGTCGGCATAGGTTATGTTAGCTTAGAGTACGTGTACTTGTCAATTAAGACAAGTACAGTACCCGGAGGTCGAATTGACCCATTGTACAACGTCCTAGTTTCTCACACCACTTATGTTGTGTGTGTTAATTCTATACATGAGTGGTGGGACCTACAGTTTAAAGTCGACACCGGACGACAGATTTTTGAGAAACTTTTTCATGGCAATTTTATTTAGTCTCAGAGTTTTTCCAGAAATCTGCTGAGAGGAAGTCGCCGAAGAAATACTTTTTGTATTTTGTCTTGACGTTAAAATTATTAATAAAATACCATAATAAGGTCCAATTGCTGAAAACGTGGGATTGGCAAAGTCGAATTCTTTGCCACACTTTCTCTAAGATGATGCACAGCAATGCTTCCAGTTTCCTCAATTTTCTTTAAAATCTCGCGATTTCTTAGTATGATAGGTCGATTATTATGACCATAATAACCCAAAAATGCTGGAGAAGGGGCCACATATGGATTCCAATTTATTTGTTTAACAATCCTTATTATGCCAACTGCCTTATATGATTTTCGTATCAACCAAATAATACGTAAAATATTTTTTAACTGTATTATGAGCTTTTAAATCAAAATTACATCATAAAAAAGAAATAATTTTAAATTAAATTTTCCAAATTTATGTTCAACAATAATATTGACTGACTTTTATTCGTTTTAGTGGTTTTTTGTTGACATTAAATTAGCCCAATGAACATGAACATTTCAAATTTGTATTTTTAATGTTCATGCAATGGTCATAGAGCATTTAAAAAAGTTAATTTATTTTCATTTTGCTGTAAGAGACGATAATAACGAGTTCAGTGTGCGCTAAATACAACATTTTCAGACTTATAGTCTAAAGACATTTTAACCAATAAGATAATAAAGTCTCAAAATCCAGGCTGTTATGAGTAATGATTTTAGAATGTGATCTAGCGCAATTCATGAAAAATAAATTTTCTGTGTTCTGCTACTGGGTTAAAATTTGTTTTCTACTAAGTATTATATGAACCCGGCAACGACTGATTAAATAGTCGCCAATTAAAATTTGAACGTTTACTTAGACCACATTATCCCATGTAGAGACTACTGGAATGCGAAGCTAGATTCTACTTCGAATTCCCTCAAAAAATTCTGAGATGGCTCGAGACTCGGATGGCTAAGTTGCCCTAAAGTCCCTTCTAAATGTCACATCGACTTTCAAGCTTCATGAGTATGTTCTATTTTCGGGAAAAGAACAAATAATTCCAAGGTTTTCACAACACAAAAAGGTAACACACTGGAAAACCCCTTTTGTTATCCTCACGAAGGTTATCCCCTTGGCCATTATTAGGCTGAGGAAACTTTCCTTAGTTAAAACTTCCGGGGTAGAAGACAAAACATGTTCGAACACTATGTTTAACAGGTTGATACATGAACATTTATTATGCGTTATCTGTCCCCAAGACGTTGCCTAATTTGAAGGCTTGCTCGTTGCAAAGCGTCCCTTAAAGGAATTTCTGTTGATTGTGCTACTTAGAGAAGCAGGAAGAGGCATCTTATCACTGTGCGAACGTTTACAGATATACTCTACCTAACATTTTTGACGGATCTGCATTTAGATTTTTGTCAACGTCAGGCTTATAGAGTGTCTGGGACTTTTCTACACAATGATATAATTCTCGCCTTATATTTAAATGCAATGTGGAAAAACAAGAAAAGTCGCCGTGGTCCAGTAGGTTTTGTGTTGGCTTACTAGAAGGTGGACCACGGTTCAAACCCCCAGGTCGGCCACCTCCAACAAAACGATATATAGAAAATATGTCTTCCTCGACTTCCTCTTAACAGATTTCTGGCAAAAATTAATCAAATTGCCATGAAAAGTTTCTCACAAATTAGTAGTTCGGAGTCGACTATAAACTGTAGGCTTCGCCGCTTGCCGAAAAAACTAACACACTGCTGTCTAAAGAAATCAATTAAAATTTTGGTTTCAACCTCACTTTCTTTTATGTGTAGGGATGCCAGCCAATCAAACGTAATCAATACTATGTTTTTAGTAAGAATGTCCTTTAGGAAGTGATCTATTTTCAAGCCAAATTTTGTGTTGCCAGTATTTTGTTTCAAACTGTATTTTGTAAGCAATTCCGATCAGAACCTATTAAGAAAAACCACAACTAGTTTTTATTCCAAAGTCTCAATGTGGAGATAATTTATGAAAAACTCAAATAAGCTGATATTTTTAAAACGGAATTCCTTGTCACAACCTAGGAACTCCTTTTTATTCTAAAGTATACGATTTTATATTTAAGTTTCAGGAAAATCAGGTTAGAAAATTTAATATGTAGTTAGAAAAAAGTAGTAGTAGTAAAAAAGTTTAAAATATGAGCTCGAAAATCGCAAATAAAATAAAAATAAATTTGTGTTTAGTTTCAATTAGAATTCTTAATTATTCATACATTACTGTGTGCCACTGTTCACAACTTTATGTAAACAACAACAATTGCTTTGTTTGTTATACCTCTGTTTACACCTTTTGCATAAACAATAACAATTACTAGACAATTGTTCGACAGATCTCTCATCAAACACACCGCGTCTTCTACTCACTCGCCTGCTTTGCCTTGCCTTTTATATGAGAGGGTAAACAGATGGATGTTCTTGAAGGCGAATGTTCCTGGCTTCGCCTTCTCGAAATCTTTATAAATGCAAACATTGTTGTTTACGTTTTTGATTGTAGTGTTGTTAATATATTTTTGTTTACTTGGTTCCCATTTTTTTTATGCTGGTGTTTGTTGTTATATTAAACAGTACGAGAATTTGTGAAAGTTTGTTTGTTTGCATTCTTTATAATTTTTGAAAGCAAAACACCAGTATCTAGATTCTTCATTTTCGTAACAATATTTATTGTCCTTTAGTTTGTTTTAAATAACATGTATGGTGGTCATAGTAAAAGCAACATTAGCAATAAGTTCTTGATTTAAATTCTCCAGGAAACAAAACTGGTATTCATTACATCATACCCTTCCCAATCAACTGCCGCTTAACTTAATTTTATAAAATATCATTAAAAAAGGAAAGAAAAAATGTATTAAAAAACAAATAAAAAATTCTATCTCCACATACTACACACTCGCACACATTTATTGAAGTACTTAAAATCTTTAAGTATTTCTACGTTTTAGGGACAACCACCAGCAGAACAGAATACTACAAACCATGCAGCAATAATTCCGTTAACCATATGGGAACTTTGAATAAAAAATACTATAAAAACGGAAAGCAGAGTTAAAAAAATAACCTTCTATTGACCATATCGTTAAAACTGTTAACATCAATTAATGTGGTCACAATGTGGATAATGTATAACAAGGATACTGATGTTGGCACTGTTACTTCTTTACTCGTACTAGTTGTAATTTGTTGTACGTCATTATTCTCGTTCATTTACAAACGGATGAACTGAGCATTAGGTAAAACGGTCATTTGTTAAATTTGCTGCTTTTACTTTTTTTGTTGAAGAGGATTTATTTAACCACTTAACCACTTTCTGTTATATCTACACCTGTGGAACAATTAACGTGTGCCAAAGATATTTCTCAGGTGGTTTATAAACTTCTTATCTACGCGAATATCTCATCCAGTGACAAATATTCAAAAAGGAAAAGCAAATTTTTATAAAATATTTGTGCAAACCATTTTGTCAAACTAATACTAAGTACTCTTTTATCGCCTTAGAATTGAAAAGAGGAAACTGCCAAAAAAAATTATGATTTGAAATTTAAAAATTTACAGTCAGTAAAGATCGAGTATATCAAACATTATAAAAGAATTTTTAGCATAAAAAATTATGGATATTATTATAAAAATTAAAAATTAAGATACTGGTGTTTTGGTTTTACATCGTTTAATATTAAAATTATAAACAAAAGCTGGAAAAACAAAACAATGAACTTGTTTACAAATTATCGCACTGCGTAATACTCGTATAACAACAAACACCAGTATAAAAACTGATAAACAAAAATACAACAACAAACACCACAATAATAACATTTATAGAGATTTCGAGAAGGCGAAGTTATTCGCCTTCAAGATCATTCATCAGGCTATTTACCCTGCCATATAAAATGCAGGCGAGTGAGTCAGTGAAACTTCAATCAGTTTGTGTGAAGACGCGCTGCATTTCAAGAGAGTAATCGTGGTTTGAAGATATCCGTTACAAAGATCTGTCGAACAATTGTCTAGTAACTGTTTTTGTATATGCAAAGTGTGTGAACAGAGGAATAACAAACAAAGCAATTGTTGTTGTTACATTAACTTGTGAACAGTGGCACACAGAATTGTGCGAGCGAAAAAGAATTTTAATTAAAACTAAACACAAACTTATTTTTATTTTATTTGTAATCTACGAGCTCATATTTTAAACGTTTTTAAAAGGTAAAAACGTAACAATATTAATCAGTCTCCGATTCAGTTAGGAAAGTCTTTCATCGACCGTATTGCAAAAAATTATCTACAAAATTATCTGGATTTGTCAAACATATTTGAGTTAAAATAGAATAAAGTAGCATGGAAAATGTAATGGATCTTCCAGCAGGGGTTTTCGAATTTAAAGAGTTGACGATACATCTTGTGAAGCTACATCTCTCAAAGTAGTTGTCGTTTTCAATATTCATCAACAATTGATTTAAAATTGATTAATCAAAATTGGTGTTCTGTTGGAATACCGTCCCAACTGATTTGCAGATTTTACGATTGCCAATATCGTCTTATCAAGAAGTTTTTCGAATTTGGTAGATAAATGTCGATTAATTCAATAAATGATCAACCAACACCGGTCGCAAAACTATCATAAGCATTATCACTATCAATGGGTGTATGCAGAAGAATACATTCATATCAATACAATCTTTAGTAGACCATAACCTGGTGAATTTTGCGTGGTGATGGTTTTGCATCCGTAACAAATTTAATTGACCCAGGAAATGAAGGTAAATGACTTTAGACAATGCTGTATCCAAATGGTAGTCCAGAGATAGTGGGATAGCTGAACTAATTTTGTGAGTCGAGATTTTCAATTTTAAAAAAAATCGATTGTTGGTCCAAAAAATATATGAAAATTCTCTAGAAGATCAGTGGCTATTTTTGAATATATTAGAAATAATACACCTACAGTCTACATATGTATATGCGAATGGTAGTCCACAGCCTAGTTGGTAGTGCGCTAAACTTCAAGTTACGAGTTTCTGAGATCGATTCCCCTCAGAGATTAAGGGTGTTTGTGATTGTCTGATTCTTTGTCTGACATTATATATACTGACCCACAATAGAAAAAAGGAAGTGAGAATTATTACTAGAAAACCATTCTCGAAAAAAAGTGATGAAGGTATTAAAAAAATTGTCGTTTACTACCCTTTTTCTTCCTCCTATAAAATATCTTTCTTGTATTCCAACACAATGCAGTCCATGAAGAGGGGTATTCTCCTGAGTGTTGGTAACACAAAAAAAATAATATTTTAAAAACTACGTGCTTACAATGTACTGTTATAACAACATCCCCTACATGCTCAATTTATATGCTTATATTTAAAATTTTATAGTAAGATTCTGCAGGAGATTTTCTGTCTTTGGAGATGGAACCTGTGCTTATTCCCGTAGCTTTTTTTAGTATTTCATACCCGAAAATTTCCCTTTTGATTTCACAATAATATATGATTACCGTGGGTTTAAATTCGTTCAAGGCCAATAAGATAATACCATATACGAGTATATGGACTCAATATGTTGTCACAACAAATTCTTTTTATTTCTTTTTTCATATTTAGGAAAAATTGCTGCATTAAGCTTAACAATGTTTCTTAAGGTTTGAGCAGCAAAAACATTAAAAGATTACATGCTGATGTAATCTTATATTTTGCTTTTCTAATTACAAAGCACAAGTACAAAAAATCAAAAATCTTCGCCAAATTTAAACATCAGTAGATTTCAAATCTCAGTTCATTTTCATTGTCTAATGGCAATAAAAGATAAGTAATTAAAAACAAATACGAAGGCCACAGTATAGCAAATTGTGTGGCCTATATAAGGCATGACAATGAAACATGAACCTTAGATCATTGGATTTTCATTACACCCCTTTAGTCAGGATTACTATATAGTTTCTCCCACCACATATGTTGTGTGCGTTAATTTTTACATATGAGTGGTGGAACTTACAGTTTAAAGTCGACTCCGAACGACGGATTTTTGAAAAAGTTTTCATGACAATTTTATTTACTCTCAGAGTTTTTGCCAAAAATCTAGTAGTGTGTTTGACTAGTCTAGATTGCCATACCTTCTGTATGCAATCTAATATCGACACATTCTTGTGTTGATATCGTCCACACTGCACAAATGTTGGGACTGCGAGTAAAATGCCGCCTCAGCATATTCCCACACAGTGAATAAGTAGTTAAGAATTTAGCTTTGTGTTTAGCTTTTAATTATTATAAAAATTGTAAACAAGTATCATAACGACCATACATCGCTAGCGCTACTGTTCCCCAAATAATAAATAAAGAAACTATAAACATAAAACTCAAGTAAAGTGTTTTCAATTTAAAATATTATAAGATGTTAAAATATTACAATCTGCTGAGAAGAAGTCGCCGAAGACTATTTCCTTTAGTTGAAGATGCTCGACCTGAGGTTTGAACCCGGGCCTCACTTCTAATAAGCCAATATACTGCCTGCTAGACCACGTGCGACTATCACAAAAAGTTTTATCTCGAAACGGTTTAAGCTACAGTTATAGAAATATAAGTTCCTCTCAGCAAATTTAAAGGGTTGTAAAGACCAATAATGTATGTTGTGTATGCCATACATGCCATGACTGATAGCTGGTACCCGTTTTGTACTCAAGCCTTTAAAAAAATTGCGTGACAGTGGCAAGAATAACTTCAATAAAATGTTTCATAGTGCTGCAGAGCGATGTTAAAAAAACTTTTCACATCAAGCCTCTTAGATATACTTATCGTTCCCAGTAGATCTAAAAATTTTTTTGTCCATCAATAACTCCTCTAATGATAAGTCAACAATTCCTCTTCAACATTTTCCTCGGTTCCAATACATGTAGAGATCAAATAGATTTCATATTAGGCTATGACTCTCTTTCCTAATCCAAACTTAGAGTTCTTGAGAGTTGAACGCATATTTATTTGTTTTAATGTCTATATCCACATAAGTTAAAACATTTATGGTATCGGTTTTGACCTCCTATAATTCTTTCGTTCATTTTCATTTATCGTTATTGTCATTCCATATTTCCGCTTCAACACTTGTAAAGTCACTTCATTTGTTTTTCTGGTGGCAAATATTAAACGGTGAAGTCAAGCAACAAAGTCATCAATTATTATTCAAACTGATAACTTCTAATCATTGCAAAGCAAGTCGTCATGAAGAGGGCGATACTGTGTACTCCTCTAATGCCATGTAATGAAATACTGATTTCAGCCTTTAATGTGAAATTGAACCCATTGGAAAAAGTTTCTTAATTTATTATCGAAAGATAAAAAGTTTATACGAAAATTGTTATTTGTTGGATGGTAATGGAATGCTAAGAGTTTTTGTTTGAGAAAATATAAAATTTTATTGTTTTCTCTAACTGTAGTGATATACAAATTTAGTAGTAAGTTGACAACATTGTAATACTAGCATTAATTGGCAATTTAGACTGTAAGGTATTGCCATAAGTGAACATTACTATACTACTATAGGTAGAATAAGTTGGCAACATGGTACTATCATGTAGTTGGCAATTGATTCATTTTTTCCACCATGTTTTCTCTAGATCATTCCTTTTTGTACACACCCTTAGTGGAGAGCAGACGTTACTCGGAAATATTGTTTTATCTTTAAAATTCTAAATTAAAGTTGTATTGTAATTAAAATAGATTAAATATAAAATATACAAATAAAGAAATCATCTTAAACGCTACATGGTGTCAGAAGTGGGATACAAATTCAAATTAGTGATTTGGTACACGTGGGAAGTAAGAAAATTCTGGGGAGCCGTATAAGGAAAAAAAAATTTTTTTTAATCGGAAGACATCCAACATTGTCGCCTAAATCGGAAAAAAATTGGTGGTTATCGGATTAGTATTACTGTTCAGGAAGACTCGTGGAAGATAATTTTTACAGTTCATTACTTAAAATGGCGGCGAATGACCGTCTACCATCAGAGCTAGATTGCTCAAGTGTTGCTAACGAATGGCCGAATTGGAAAAGAAGCTTCATGGTCTATATGATAGCCAGTGGGAAAACAAATGAACCAGAAGCTAAAAAAATTGCCAATTTTTTGTGGTTAGTTGGAACTGGAGGTGCAAACATTTATAACACATTGTTTCCCAATGATGGCACAGAGAAGTCCTTACTTGGTACAGTAACCTCTGGCGATGCAGTCTTACAACGGACATTAAATGAAGTCTTAGATAAATTTGACCAGCACTGTCTTCCTCAGCGAAATGTGGCCATGGAATCATGCAAATTTAATATGATTTCTCAAAGAGAGCATCAATCCTTTGCGGAATTTGAAACAGAACTAAGAACGCAGATCCGGTTCTGTGATTTCAAATGTTCTTGTGGCGCATTGTATGAGAATCGTATGTTACGAGCCAGATTAATTGTTGGAGTATACGACAAAAAATTGCAGCTAAAATTGTTAGATGGCCGTGATGAGTCGTTGGAGCGTGTCATCGAGATATGCAAAACATATGAAGCGGCCAACGCAAACAAGGGCATACTAGACGCCAAAAATTCAATAATAAATGTCATCAAGGAAACTGAGAAGCCAGAAGAGGTATCAGTGTCAGCAGTTAATCGTTTCTGCTTCAATTGTGGGGGTCCATGGAAAGTTGGCCATCCAAGTGAGTGCAAGGCGAAAGACGTTATATGCCATTCTTGCTCTAAGAAAGGACATTTTCGGAGGATGTGCCGTAGACCCAAAGACAAGGCAAGTTATAGCAAGCAGTTCACTAAGAATAATGGCGGAAACAAGCAGACAGTTGCCGAAGTTAAGTGGAGTGAAATGGAAGGTAAAAAATCTAGTAGTTTTAGTCAATTAAGTAGCTTATTAAGTTGTAAACATATTCTCAGATTAAATTCAATAACACCTGTAAACGAGCGTTGGACCAAATCGTATTGCATAGGAGATGAAATTGTGAAGTTTAAACTGGACACCGGGGCTGATGTCAATTGTATACCAATGAATATAGTTAGGAAACTAGATGTAGACTTATATAATAGGAAGAACAGTCTCCCTGTATTTGACTATAATGATAATAAAATAGATGTTTACGGTATTTGTAAATTGGAATGTGTAGATTTGATTTCGAAAATAGGAAAAGTGGCAGAATTTGTAGTTGTTGGTGATAATTGTGAACCGATACTGGGGTTGAGGACATGTGAAAATTTTAGGTTGATTAAACGATTAGATGTAAATTGTATTACCAACCCGGAGTTGAAGAGGTCTTTCATGGATAGATATAATGACGTTTTTCAGGGACTTGGTAAGTTTCCAAGGACATTTTCAATTTCATTGAAGGAAAATTCGAAACCAGTTCTGCATTATAGGAAACGTATACCGAACTCGCTGCTCGGGAAATTGAAGTCGGAACTGGACAGACTTGTCAGGGGCGGGATAATATTACCGGTTGATTATCCTACCGATTGGGTGAACAATCTACAATTGGTTGAAAAGCCAAATGGCGATCTTCGAATTTGTTTGGACCCAAGAGCTCTTAACTCCTGTATTAAACGGGAATATTTTCTGATTGCAACAGTAGATGATCTAACTTCAGGACTAGCTGGCAAGCGAATTTTTTCTGTGCTCGACCTTAGAAGTGGGTTTTGGCACATGTCACTTGATAGGAAAAGTTCGGACCTGACAACATTTTTAACTCCATTTGGGAGATTTAAATTTACCCGAGTGCCTTTTGGCCTAAATTGCGCCCCTGAAATGTTTCAGCAGGAAATGGTAAGGATTTTTGGGGACATACCGGGGGTATTAGTATACTTTGACGATGTGGCTATTTGTGCTGATTCTGAGGATGAACATGATCGGATAATGACTTTAATAATGGAAAGAGCTCGTGCCAATAATATAAAATTTAACCCAGATAAAATTCAGTATAGACAGAAGGAAGTGCGATTTATGGGAAATATTTTATCGGAAGGGAAAATTAAAGCGGATTTGAAATATGGTGAGGCAGTGGCTAGAATGAGGAAACCAGGGAATAAATCGGATGTGTTAAGGTTTTTGGGTCTACTTAATTACCTGGCCCGATTTATTCCGAACTTATCGAGACAGTCAGCCGAACTTAGGAACTTAACTCGGAAGGATGTAGACTTTGAATGGACGGACAAGCATGATAAGGAATTTGAGAATTTGATTAGAATAGTCACGGCGAAGCCAGTACTGGCAATTTATGACCCGAAATTACCCGTGTTTATACAGACTGATGCCTCCAAGGATGGACTGGGATGTGTATTAATTCAAAATGGCCATCCCGTTGTATTCGCTTCACGCACTCTTAGTAAGAGTGAACAAAAGTGGGCACAAATAGAAAAAGAGCTTTTGGCAATTGTTTTCGCATGTCAACGTTTCCATTATTTCTTATACGGACGTGAATTCACAGTTGAAAGTGACCACAAACCCTTGGAAGCATTAGTCAAACGTGATATTGATGATGTAACGCCACGTCTTCAGCGCATGTTTATGTTCCTTTTAAAATATCCCAAAATGACTGGCCGACTGCTTGTCAAGGGCTCAATTAGTGGAAACGTCTGAAATCACTGAATTATCAGGTGTTATACATTCGGTCATTAAGTCAGTTTGTCTCAACGAGGAAAATTATAAGTTTTATCGTGACGCAATTGACAATGACCAGGAATACTCACAAATTCGTGGATATGTTGAAAATGGTTGGCCAGGCTACCGTAAGTTGCATAATCTGGGACAAACATTTTATAAATTGAAATCTGAGTTGCATGTTGAAAATGGATTATTATTCTACAATCACAGATTGGTTATACCATCAAAAATGCAACGTAAGATAGCAACTTGGTTGCATTCACCTCATCTGGGTATAGAGAAAACACTAACTCGTGCAAGAAAACTCTATTACTGGCCCGGAATGAATATCCAAATTAAGGAAATTGTTGTCTCTTGTAATATTTGTGAGAAGTTTAGACCTAACAATCAAAAGGAACCACTGATTCAAGAGGAAATTCCTGAATTTCCTTTTCACATTGTAGCCATGGACCTCTTTGAGTATGCTGGTCGTGATTATGTTGCACTTATTGATGCGTACTCTAATTATCTCACAACTGTTAGAATTCGGAATAAAACATCGGGTCATATTATAGATGTAATTCGCCAGATATTTAATGCAATAGGGTATCCAACGATTATTAAATGTGACAACAGTCCCTTTGGATCGGCTGAATTTGCACGGTTTTCGCAGGAGTACAATATTGAGTTCAGATTTTCAAGCCCGGGGTATCCGCAGAGTAACGGGTTAGCCGAAAAAGGTGTGTCAATTGCAAAAAATATTATTAAGCATTGTTATGAAGTAAATGATCTTGATCAATTTCAATATCATTTGCTAGAATATAACACAACACCATTAACGGGTATCCAGTTTGCTCCTGCGGAATTATTCTTCGGCAGACTTCTGAAGACCAAATTACCAGTAGCCGGTTCACTTTTGTTCAGAAACAACATAGGGGAGAATGAAATTAGAAACAAATTTAAAATTAAAAGGGAGAAGCAGAAATATTACTATGATAGGAGCGCAAAATCACTACCGATGCTAAAAGAGGGTGAGTTAGTTATCTTTAAAAAGAGTGGAAAGGAATGGAATCATGGGAAAATAGTATCGGTATTTAATAATAGATCTTACATAATAAGGGATACTTTTGATAACTATTTTAGACGGAATCGACACTTTATTAGAAAAACAAAAAACGAAGATTTTAATGCTAGCGAATTGTTATTTGAGGAGAACCTTAGGGACACTAGTTTTAAAGACCAGCAGGAAGTTCAGACTCAACCTTCAGCGGATATACATGACGGTAACATGATTGGAAATGACAATCAGGAGGATGGTAGTAATGTTGACGAATCAATTCCTTCGGTTGTGAATGAAGATACTGAAACTATACAGTCAAATGCCGAAGCAATTGATTCTGATGCGCATGGGCCTGTAACATTAGATGTTCAGGTCAGTCAGCCAAGGGTTACTAGAAGTGGACGCACTATTAGACCACCTATGCGTTGTGGTAGGGACTATGGTGTCGAGACAAGGTCCAAACGCTAGTGATAAATCTTTTGAGTAGTAATATAATATGTAATTATTACTTATAAAAAAAAATAGGTTTAATGTATTCATTTCTTTTTATTTTTAAGTATTAATATAATTGTTAAAGACAAGATCCAAACGCTAGTGATAAACCTTTGAGTAGTAATGTAATATGTAATTATTTCTTAATTTTACTAATGTAATTATTTCTAAAAAAAAAAAAAAAAAAAAAAATAGCGTGTAGTGATATACAAATTTAGTAGTAAGTTGACAACATTGTAATACTAGCATTAGTTGGCAATTTAGACTGTAAGGTATTGCCATAAGTGAACATTACTATACTACTATAGGTAGAATAAGTTGGCAACATGGTACTATCATGTAGTTGGCAATTGTAATTAAAATAGATTAAATATAAAATATACAAATAAAGAAATCATCTTAAACGCTACACTAACATTTGATTTTTTATTATTATTTTCTACTTAAATTTTTAAGGCAATAATATTCATAAAGGATTATATTAGAGAATTATAGTCGCCGTAGTCTAGTAGATAGTGTGTTGGTTTATTAGACGTAATGTCAGGGATCAACTCCCAGGTCAGACATCAAAACGAAAATATGAAAAAATATTTCTTCGGCGACTTCCTCTCAGCAGATTTCTGACAAAAACTCTGAGAGTAAATAAAATTGCCATGAAGAGTTTCTCAAAAATCTGTCATTCGGTGTCGGCTTTAAACTGTAGCTCCCACCACTCATATAAAAAATTAAAACACACAACATAAGCTATGTCGTAATCCTGACTGAGGGTTTCTAATGATTAATTATATGTGTATGTATGTAATAGATTAGAGAGACTTAGTAAATCGTTTAAGCTGTAAATGATAAGTTTCCAATATATTAGACAAAACCATAAAATTAACCGTCGATTATTCCTCGCTACTTATACAGACTGAGCTGAAAAGTAGATTATTATTGTCGATGAGAGATGCCTTAGTTCTGTGACCATACGATCAATTGTACTCTTCTCATATCTTATAAGATCTCCTTATAAAGACATTCCCATTGCCCTGACAAACTTCAGTCTTCTGCTCGGTGCCTAAAATGATAGTTCTCTATGTAGCACCTGTTACGCATCCAGGTTTTCCTTATTGTCCAAAGAATCCAAAAATCTGTTCGCATGATTAATTCTAATGCTCACAGAAACATACAATGTTTTGTTTTCTGAATAAGTGTACTCTGACTCTACGGTGCCTCGTCATAAAACGGGTCACCAACCTCAGATTATTCCTGAATACTTTGAAGCATGACTCAGATCTCCTGTTAGTGTAATTTCTCAACAAAAGTTTTGAATGCCTCAAATTCACTTGGTTTGAGAAAAGTCTTTGCCTCTCTTTATTTTCCCTTTAATTGTATGTATCTTTCACTAATGCTTTCTTAATCCACAGAATGGTTCTGGTCCCATAAAAGGCATGGAATCTCCACTCCTGCTCTGTTTACCCATTGCCGTGAAATCGCTCACGTCCTGGGACTAGGCGAGGGTAAACTTATTTTCCCAATCTAACTGATTCAGCTACCCCAGACAGCCGCGTACTATCTTCGATTTAACGAGTGCTCGAATGACAACTTGGATATATAATGTCCAGTTTTTTGTATTTATTCTGTATAACCCCGAGTTTCCACATAAACTCTTTCTGGGATCAAAAACTCCTACTGCTGTCCTTTCTTTATCCATCCATCCAAAATAGTCCCTCCATTTATTTATGTTATTAAGCCCCCTTGCAAAACACCCTTCAAATTCTTAGGGTGTACTGGTCTATCTAGGAGACAGTTATGGAGAAAGCCACTCAAATTCTTTGGTCACGAATTCTTCTAATAATTTTCATATTAAACTTATATCCCATCAACTTAACTATAGTCGCCAAAGCTCTGATCTCTGTGCAGCGGACTTAAATCCAACAGAGCTCCCAACGTTAATGTAGGCCAGGTTCTCATTGCTCTTATAACACCAACACAGGCTAGTCTCAGTATCTTGTTTAACTCGATTTGAGCTGTTTTCAGATTTATTGTCTATCCAGACAATTGCCACTTGTTTGACCATCATGGAGTTCTCTGCAAGCCTTCTCTATATAACCACTCCATGTCCATGTCTAGTTATATTCTCTGATATTTTACCCCGTTTGCTGTAGCTAACTCGTGCAAGAAAACTCTATTACTGGCCCGGAATGAATATCCAAATTAAGGAAATTGTTGTCTCTTGTAATATTTGTGAGAAGTTTAGACCTAACAATCAAAAGGAACCACTGATTCAAGAGGAAATTCCTGAATTTCCTTTTCACATTGTAGCCATGGACCTCTTTGAGTATGCTGGTCGTGATTATGTTGCACTTATTGATGCGTACTCTAATTATCTCACAACTGTTAGAATTCGGAATAAAACATCGGGTCATATTATAGATGTAATTCGCCAGATATTTAATGCAATAGGGTATCCAACGATTATTAAATGTGACAACAGTCCCTTTGGATCGGCTGAATTTGCACGGTTTTCGCAGGAGTACAATATTGAGTTCAGATTTTCAAGCCCGGGGTATCCGCAGAGTAACGGGTTAGCCGAAAAAGGTGTGTCAATTGCAAAAAATATTATTAAGCATTGTTATGAAGTAAATGATCTTGATCAATTTCAATATCATTTGCTAGAATATAACACAACACCATTAACGGGTATCCAGTTTGCTCCTGCGGAATTATTCTTCGGCAGACTTCTGAAGACCAAATTACCAGTAGCCGGTTCACTTTTGTTCAGAAACAACATAGGGGAGAATGAAATTAGAAACAAATTTAAAATTAAAAGGGAGAAGCAGAAATATTACTATGATAGGAGCGCAAAATCACTACCGATGCTAAAAGAGGGTGAGTTAGTTATCTTTAAAAAGAGTGGAAAGGAATGGAATCATGGGAAAATAGTATCGGTATTTAATAATAGATCTTACATAATAAGGGATACTTTTGATAACTATTTTAGACGGAATCGACACTTTATTAGAAAAACAAAAAACGAAGATTTTAATGCTAGCGAATTGTTATTTGAGGAGAACCTTAGGGACACTAGTTTTAAAGACCAGCAGGAAGTTCAGACTCAACCTTCAGCGGATATACATGACGGTAACATGATTGGAAATGACAATCAGGAGGATGGTAGTAATGTTGACGAATCAATTCCTTCGGTTGTGAATGAAGATACTGAAACTATACAGTCAAATGCCGAAGCAATTGATTCTGATGCGCATGGGCCTGTAACATTAGATGTTCAGGTCAGTCAGCCAAGGGTTACTAGAAGTGGACGCACTATTAGACCACCTATGCGTTGTGGTAGGGACTATGGTGTCGAGACAAGGTCCAAACGCTAGTGATAAATCTTTTGAGTAGTAATATAATATGTAATTATTACTTATAAAAAAAAATAGGTTTAATGTATTCATTTCTTTTTATTTTTAAGTATTAATATAATTGTTAAAGACAAGATCCAAACGCTAGTGATAAACCTTTGAGTAGTAATGTAATATGTAATTATTTCTTAATTTTACTAATGTAATTATTTCTAAAAAAAAAAAAAAAAAAAAAAAATAGCGTGTAGTGATATACAAATTTAGTAGTAAGTTGACAACATTGTAATACTAGCATTAGTTGGCAATTTAGACTGTAAGGTATTGCCATAAGTGAACATTACTATACTACTATAGGTAGAATAAGTTGGCAACATGGTACTATCATGTAGTTGGCAATTGTAATTAAAATAGATTAAATATAAAATATACAAATAAAGAAATCATCTTAAACGCTACACTAACATTTGATTTTTTATTATTATTTTCTACTTAAATTTTTAAGGCAATAATATTCATAAAGGATTATATTAGAGAATTATAGTCGCCGTAGTCTAGTAGATAGTGTGTTGGTTTATTAGACGTAATGTCAGGGATCAACTCCCAGGTCAGACATCAAAACGAAAATATGAAAAAATATTTCTTCGGCGACTTCCTCTCAGCAGATTTCTGACAAAAACTCTGAGAGTAAATAAAATTGCCATGAAGAGTTTCTCAAAAATCTGTCATTCGGTGTCGGCTTTAAACTGTAGCTCCCACCACTCATATAAAAAATTAAAACACACAACATAAGCTATGTCGTAATCCTGACTGAGGGTTTCTAATGATTAATTATATGTGTATGTATGTAATAGATTAGAGAGACTTAGTAAATCGTTTAAGCTGTAAATGATAAGTTTCCAATATATTAGACAAAACCATAAAATTAACCGTCGATTATTCCTCGCTACTTATACAGACTGAGCTGAAAAGTAGATTATTATTGTCGATGAGAGATGCCTTAGTTCTGTGACCATACGATCAATTGTACTCTTCTCATATCTTATAAGATCTCCTTATAAAGACATTCCCATTGCCCTGACAAACTTCAGTCTTCTGCTCGGTGCCTAAAATGATAGTTCTCTATGTAGCACCTGTTACGCATCCAGGTTTTCCTTATTGTCCAAAGAATCCAAAAATCTGTTCGCATGATTAATTCTAATGCTCACAGAAACATACAATGTTTTGTTTTCTGAATAAGTGTACTCTGACTCTACGGTGCCTCGTCATAAAACGGGTCACCAACCTCAGATTATTCCTGAATACTTTGAAGCATGACTCAGATCTCCTGTTAGTGTAATTTCTCAACAAAAGTTTTGAATGCCTCAAATTCACTTGGTTTGAGAAAAGTCTTTGCCTCTCTTTATTTTCCCTTTAATTGTATGTATCTTTCACTAATGCTTTCTTAATCCACAGAATGGTTCTGGTCCCATAAAAGGCATGGAATCTCCACTCCTGCTCTGTTTACCCATTGCCGTGAAATCGCTCACGTCCTGGGACTAGGCGAGGGTAAACTTATTTTCCCAATCTAACTGATTCAGCTACCCCAGACAGCCGCGTACTATCTTCGATTTAACGAGTGCTCGAATGACAACTTGGATATATAATGTCCAGTTTTTTGTATTTATTCTGTATAACCCCGAGTTTCCACATAAACTCTTTCTGGGATCAAAAACTCCTACTGCTGTCCTTTCTTTATCCATCCATCCAAAATAGTCCCTCCATTTATTTATGTTATTAAGCCCCCTTGCAAAACACCCTTCAAATTCTTAGGGTGTACTGGTCTATCTAGGAGACAGTTATGGAGAAAGCCACTCAAATTCTTTGGTCACGAATTCTTCTAATAATTTTCATATTAAACTTATATCCCATCAACTTAACTATAGTCGCCAAAGCTCTGATCTCTGTGCAGCGGACTTAAATCCAACAGAGCTCCCAACGTTAATGTAGGCCAGGTTCTCATTGCTCTTATAACACCAACACAGGCTAGTCTCAGTATCTTGTTTAACTCGATTTGAGCTGTTTTCAGATTTATTGTCTATCCAGACAATTGCCACTTGTTTGACCATCATGGAGTTCTCTGCAAGCCTTCTCTATATAACCACTCCATGTCCATGTCTAGTTATATTCTCTGATATTTTACCCCGTTTGCTGTAGTATTGTCTTACCTACGAAACGAATTTGCTTAATTGGTCATTACAGGCTATTGGTACTTAAGACTGTATTTAATAGGAATGGCAATTTTTCCGTTTCCGGAGGCCTTCCTAAAACAATTTTAAGCTGATCAGCGTAATTTAAGTGTACCTTAAAATACTGTCTGATATTTTACTAGTGTATGTAACAAAATCATCGGGTATCAGTGGTGTTGCAAACAATTCACAAGTTTCCCAAAATTGTCTTTACTGACGATTTAAATCATAGTTTCGATAATCTTTTAAAACTATTTTCCTCATCATTTTTATTACAAGGAAGACACTCAAAACATATTTCTCATAAAATTTTCGAGACAGGTGTTTGCGTACAATAAGGAGACTGGTTTATGTTAAGCTCAATTTGCTTACAACACTAGGATGAATATTCAATGAAAATGTTTTTCTATTTTTCTTTTGTAAGCATCTTAAAGTCATTCTATTGTTTCCACACCATCAAATAGTATTTGGTGACGCCACGATACGTCTCTTATGTTAGTTGACGGCGATGCTGTAAGTGGCAACAGAGGGAATATTGGGTTAAGCTAAACTGGCAGTAACTGACACTGCAGAAAAAGAAATAAAACCCAGTAATTAAATTTTAGGACAAGAGTCAGAAATTAATTTTCCTTCAATCTTAATCTAAAAAATGTCTCATGCCACAATCGATTTATTGCATCAAATTTTTGATGGCCGTTTAATTAGCCGAAATGGTGATATCAATTGACTTGTAAATTGCATTTTTAAATTTAAACTTTTAAATAGCTCACCCTATATCTGTAGAGTAATGTTACAGTAAGGGTTTTTAAGCCCATTCTTCATACGTCTTCGGATGTGATTGGAATTGTTATTCAATTTACTTCAGATAGAGATGCGTGAGCAGATCGGAGAACTCCACATTAGCTTGAAGTAATTTACTGGATTTGTTTTCATTTCTAATAAACAGGTCACCACTATTTGATTTCTATAAACTACACGGTCATCACATTCCTGTCCAGAATTACCTGATCGCCTATAGTCTATAGTGTATAGTCATTTCTCTAACAAGCGTCCCGAACATCTCTGGCAACGAGTCCATGGAATTGAATTCATGAAGTTCATTGATGTTCTTATTCGATTGAGGGTGTTGTTAACGTTTATGGGTTTCAAGTTGTCAACACAACTCATTGGACAGCTACTAGTGGATTAAACATTAAATCATCCGTGGCTTGTAATGCGCTAATGCATTTACTTCTAATTGGATTGGCAAAAACAGCCCGTAGCACAGCGAGATTATTAATTCCTGGGGTGTGGAATGCTAGGACATGACACGTGCAACCCTGCTGTATTCGTGAATTCGATATAGAATCGGGGTAACGGCTTTGATAATAGTTCGGACTTCTCGTAAAAACGAAATAAGAGAAAATATTTCTTCGGCGACTTTCTGCCATCTGATTTCTGGTAGAAACTCTAAGAGTAAACATAATAGCTATAAAAAATTTTCTCAAACATCTGTCGTTCATAGTTAACTTTAAGCCATAGATACCGCCACTCATTTAAAAAATTAACACACACAATAGAAGTAGTGTGAGAAGCTAGGCCGTAATCTTAACTGAAGGATTGTAATAACCAATTATGTGTGTATATATGTAACGACTTCGATATCAGGCTCTTCACCGATGTCTCAAATATAAATTGTGACGTTGGATCCAGTGTTTTTTCAGTCACACCTAAATTGATCCCTTATTGTAGTTTGAGTCGTAGCTCAAATATTTTTCAAATGAAAATTATGGGTTTTAATTAAGGAAGTGCGCCAATGAATTTGCTTTGACAGACAAGCAGATACTCTTGCTCCTATCGCACATTATCACTTCTTCATCGCAGTTCAACCGAATTGAATATACTAACCTTCTATACTCCAACAATGTTTATAAAAATTAACGATCTGGCTAGTTGGTATGTATACATAGGCTCTAACTCATATAAAAGCTATCCGGCCGCTGTGTGATCTATTAAAAAGCGGTACGATCGACTACTACGTGGAAAGAACAAATTACAGGCGGAAGTTTATGGGAATTGGGGACTCAACTGATCAGAATATGATATCACTTGCCTAGTTCCCAAAGAGGGTACAAAAAGAAAAACGTACGGAATGATTAGAAATCATGCGCGATGGAATAGACTTCAGTTTTAAAACCACTGTTGCAAATGTGACATTGCGAAAGAGGATACATTTCATCACTTTCTTTGTGACTGTAGATTTCTTGAAAGATATTGCGGGAGCATCTTGCGTTAGTGTTTTAAGGGGGTTTTGGGGTTTTTAAAAGGTTTTGAGCTGCTCTCGTTTGGTTTAAATGCTCGTGGTTATTAAAGTCGCCTTAGTCTAATAGGTAGTATGATGTCTTATTAGAAGAGAGCCAGCCAAGACATATTTATATTTATATTTAATATTTCTTTTGGTGACTTCCCCTTAGTAGTCTTCTTGCAAAGACTCTGAGAATAAATCAAATTGCCATGAGAAGTTTCTGAAATCTGTTTGTTCGGTGCCGATGTTAATCTGTTGGTCACGCCAAACGAGGAGAAATTTAACACACACAACATGAGTGATGTGTGTAATCCTAAAGTGTAAGAAGTTAGGTTGCGGTCCTGACTAAGTTAAGGTATAAGAGTTCCTCTAAAACTGCGGAAATATTTCCTTCAGGGACCTTCGAATAATAGCCTTGATGTGTACAAAATTGACTCGAATCGCCACCAATTCTTATTAAAGGACCATTAAGGCGAAATTAAATTTTGCTCACTGTTTTATCTGTTTAACATGTTCTAGCGCATCTAGAGTTTATGTCACAAGGTGTAGAACCAGCACCTTAATCTCCAATAAATCAATATTTTACCAATTTTAAGCCAAACAAAAAAAAACAAAAAACAAAATTTTAAGTCCCATATTTGTTCATAACATTTCATTCACTTTTGATATGACGCCATATCAATAACCATAATGGATGTAGGGCATCAGACCATTTGAATATTTCTTTGAATATTTTTTCTGTTTCTACATCATTGCGTTCGCGGTATCATAAGCAAAGTTCAATGCGAGCATTTTAGTCTGTTTGGCATACCATTTCGATAATAGAAGTTTATCCACATAAATGCAGTGGAGGACATTAGGTTAGCGCACTTCAGTTATGAAAATTAAGTAAGTTAGGTATTTAACTATATATATATATGAAGTCGTCGTGGTGTAGTAGGTAGTATGTTGGCTTACTATTCGTAAAGCCCGGGTTCGTATCCCAGGTCAGACATCAAAAATGAATTATGAAAAAAAAATATTTCTTCGGCGACTTCCTCTCAGCAGATTTCTGACAAAAACTCTGAGAGTAAAATAAACTGCCATGAAAAAAGGTTCTCAAAATTCTGTCGTTCGGAGTCGACGTTAAACTGTAGGTCCCGCCACTCACGTATAAAATTAACGCACACAACATGGGTGGTGTGAGAAGCTAGGCCGTAATCCTGACTGAAGGGTTGTAATGGCCAATTATGAATGTATGTATGTATATATTGTATATGGTGTAATCATTATATACCGACTAATTCAAACCTATTGGACGTACAAAAATGTTATACAGACCACAAGACCTAGAAAAACCAGGATTCCTTCATTTATAGAGCAGCTGTTCCATTTATAACTTCCAATGAAATTCATGCATACATAATTGGCAATTAGAAACCTTCAGTCAGGATTAGAGCCTAGCTTCTCACACCATCATGTTGTGTGTTAATTTTATACCTGAGTGGCGGGACCTATAGTTTAAAGTCGATTCCGAAGGATAGATTTTTGAGAAACTTTTTTTATTTACTCTCAGAGTTTTTGCCAGCTTTCTGCTGAGGAATATTTTTCATATTTCGTATAGATGTCTGATCTGGGGTTTGAAAGGAGGCCTTGCGTCTAATAAGCCGACACACTGCCTACTAAACTACAGCAACTTGTGACTTATAAAAATAAAACAAAGTCGTTGCAAGGAACAAAACTCTGATGCAAAATAAATCAAGGTAATCCTTTGACAGAATGGTACATATAAGGGCATAGGAATTAGAGTAATAACTTATTTACTTAATTAATTGGCTATTAATAACCCGATTAATGGATTTCGGCCTGATGTAACATATCCTTCCAGGCGCCTGTGCCTCTTTCGCGCCTACGACAGTTGGTCACACAAATCGATGACAGGGTTTCCTCAATTTGATCCTTCCAACGCAAACAAGGTCGTCCTTTTCGCCGACTTCCGCAGATCCCCGCATCAAATACCCATCTGGCCGGATCATCCTCCTCCATTTGAACGATATGGCCGAGCCAGCGCAGCCGCTGGATGTTAATACGCAGCACAAAGTCTATGTCGTTGAGGAGCTCATAAAGCTCACTGTTAGATCGAATGCGGATATCATTGCCAACTCGCACTGGACCAAAAATCTTACGTACGACTTTTCTCTCGAATACTCTCAACGCTGCTGCGTCAGTGCAGTCCATATCTCTGAGGCATAAAGAAGTACGAAGCGGATGAGCGTCTTGTAGAGTATTACTCAATTGCGACTGTAGTAGCACGTGTGGGCAAAAGTGATCCTCGGCTTGATCTAACTACATGAACATATTTTAGGTTAAAAAGAGTGTATATAGCTAATGTGCTAACCTAATGTTCACTACTGTATTTGTTGATCTTAAAAGCATTTGTTTCTCTTTTAGTCCTTAGTGTACTGCATGTTGATTTATTATTTTGGTGTGCCAAAACTGGCAAAATCCAAACATGGGTCACCTGAAAAAATTGGAGAAAAATCGTGGTATAAATTTATTTGTTTGTTTTTTGTTTTTATAAAATCCACCTATTTTAATAACACTTTCGAATAGTGCGTATGTGTTATTGTCCTCATTTAAATTTTAAAAAAAAGTATTTTATTTTTTCCATTTGCCAAACCTTTGAGATGCCATTATTTCTTTATATGTCATGAAGTATGGATGATAACTTGGATTGATATAGAATTGAACAGACGTACATTAACCCATATTGCAACACTATAAGAAACAAAAATAAAAACCATAAAAATTTAAATTTTTGCAACCATAAACTATCCTAACTAATGGCAAGATTTTGTCCAGCCACTCGATGCTGGAGTGCAACACAACATTTTGAATTGCTTGGTTTTTCTTTAGGTTTTTAAGTGTTTCGTTTTGTTTTTCAATTTAAAATTTTATCTCCTTTGTTTTTTACTATTTGGTCTGCGTTATAATAAATTTTAGTTTGACGACAATAGTTATTGGTTTCTCTACACAATACATTGCTCAAGTAAATGGATTTGAAAAGTTTTATTGCAGTTTGTTTCGTTGCTTCCTTTGGTAAGAAGTTTTTGTTTTTAGTTTCAAGCATTTTCAATTTTTAAAGTTAAATTGATTAAATACGTGTGAGTAACATAAATTAGGATCCGCCAGCAATAGGAAAAGTTTGAAGAGAAAATAGTTTGAAAAGATTTCTTGGATGGGTCATAGAGAAGGAATTTTGGTTTGACAGCACTTAGGCAAATCAGACTGAATGATAATTTGAAACGGATTTGTTTTTTTTATCATAACGAATATATATCAATGGGTAGCGGCACAACCAGGGAGCTACTTGAGTTCGACAAGAAAACGGTTCGCACTCAAATTTCAAATTATAAAAAACAACATGGAATTCAATAAACCGTAGGAGCAGAATTTTTGTCCAGCTTTATCCAACAGCGCAAGAACCAGAGATCTACTTGAGTACGACACTGTTATCTTGAATCTATCTTACTGGAATTCTAGAGGGACACTTCGCTATTAGTAGTTTCACTAACAAGCTCGGTTTGCCCTACTAATGCGGAAACTGCCATGATGTGAAGCAAATGGACTCGGCTTAATACCTTTTTTGCGAGTGACTTGCACTTCAGAACAGACATCCTCGGTTTTTGGGTGACAGAACGTTTGAAAATCTGGACATGGTGGTGAACGTGCTATTAAGGGCACTGGACAGTATCATCCGGAGCTCGGGGTGGTTCAACCCCACCACTAGCGGATCATGACAAGGGGGCTTACCTCACATTGGGTAACACATATGGGCCACCGAGGGAACTTATATGTGCACTGCAAGCTATCCACAATTCTAACCTAAACTGTCCTAACCTTATAAATATCTCATATCCATTATATTCTGACGTTTTTACTTTTTAAAAAAGTTTAAATTATGAGTCGTGGATTGTAAATAAAATAAAAAAAATTTTTTGTTTAGTTTTAATTAAATTCTTTATTGTTCGCACAATTCTGTGTGCAATTGTTCACAACTTGATGTAAACCACAAATTGCTTTGCTCTCTATTGCTCTTTGCTCTCTTTTGCGTAAACAATAACGATTACTAGTCAATTTGTTCGACAGATCTTTGTAACGGAGATCATCAGATCACGATTACTGACAAGACTGATTGAAATTTGACTAACAAGTTGCCTGCTTTGCTTTGCCTTTTATATGACAATGTAAATATTCTGATGAACGTTCTTGAAGGCGAATGTTCGTGGCTTACGTAAATTTAAAATTGTTCTTCGTTTTCCCACACTTAAATTTTGCAAAATTTTCGCCTTCATAACCTAGGCATGCTCTCTATCCCACCTAAACCATTCCTAGTCAAACGCATATTTATGATTAACTTCTTTGCTACGATTTATTAAAACATTTCCAGTATGCTTCACCGGCAGCAATAATTCCTCAATACACAGACGTTCAAAAATTTGTCAACCATATTCGTTCACATAAAATATTTACTTGGGTGTGTTGTTTTACTAATCCAAACATGTTTTACTAAAATTAAGATTAACGTTAGCCGGATAAACTATTTTGTATTGCTCACCACAACAACGCTTTTAACCTTAAAATACGATCAATGCCTTAAATCGATGGTTTAGCTGATGTATATTAAACCCACACGTAAATTCATACATAGAGACATGTTTACAAATATATTTTCTCTACATTTTAACCTATTCATGTAGTGTAGTACAACACGTGTAAGATTTTCAGATTTGTGTGTTCAAAATATGATTTAATGGCTAATGCCTTCGAAATATATGCGTTAAGCAAATTTGTGTGGGTATGTAATAGTGGTTTATTGTGTGAGTTAAAATCATGGTACACATGAAAGCCAAACTTTTAAAATTTTTAACATGCACCGCGGTTAATTAAAGAATAGTGCGCTAGTCTGCTAGTAGAGTAATTGTGGAGACGACAACAACAGGATATTGTGGTTTTTACAATATATGTACATAAATTCATATATACATCACAAACTTTCAGTCATTACAACCCTTCAGTCAGTATTACGACCTAGCTTTTTACAGCTAGCGTTAATTTTATACGTGAGTGGCGGGACCTACAGTTTAACGTCGACTCCGAACGACAGATTTTCTGAGAAACTTTTCATGGCAATTTTATTTACTGTTAGAGTTTCTGCCAGAAATCTGTTGAAAGGAAGTAGCCGATGGAATATTTTTTTTCATATTTCGTTTTGTTGGAGATGTCTAACCTGAGGTTTGAAACGTGGCCTCACGTCTATTAAGCCAACACTCTATCTATAGACAACGGCGACTTTTACAATATACCGGGTTTGAAAAATGAAAATGTATTCGACCATGTAACGTAGTCTTGATTCCTGTTAAGTGTGTCCAGATAAAACATAAAATTTAACCTACTGCTGACAGTTGTACGTAAAAAATAAGTTTTCTTCTTCAAGAACAGAGGTGTCACACAAAATTTAAAAAATTATTACGTCCAGACAAATATTTTGTTAAGAGAACATCGATAAATCTATGTTGAGCTATCCGGATTGTTATAGTTGCATTATAATTTTTATTTGTAATTTGAATCGAAATTTTATATGCGTTTGAAACACATATTTGTTCCATTAGGTGCGGAATATAACATCGTTCATATATCTGTCATGGCTTCGCTGGAAGAACTACTTTTGAAAAGACAAGGGTAATGTTGGTTTGAACAGCTCTATGGCGTACTAAGAAAATCCTACAAGAAAAAATCTAACAGAACGAGATCGCACGATGTTGGTGGTAGCGATGTTAGAGCACCCCATGAGAGAAAATATGCATTTTGGCATGAGCTATGTGGCACGTTTCGACGTCCTATTGAAACTATTTTAATATTTCGTTTTAATCGAGATGTCTGATCTGGGGTTTGAACCGATGACTAATAAGATAACACTACCTAGTAGAATATGATTTGGAGGTACCTACTGTTTAATATCCTCTCCTATCAGACTTAATAAACTTTTCATGGTAATTTTATTTTATTCTCAGAGATTTTGTCAAAAGACTGCTGAAAGGAAATCGCCAAAAAAATTATTTTTCTCATCTTTCGTTTTGTTTGAGATGTACGACACTGGGGTTGCATCAAGAGCTATCGTGTAATAAGTCAACGCACTAACTACTACACTGAAGTCGCCGTGGTCTAGTAGGTAGTGTGTTGGCTTATTAGACGAAAAGCCAGGGTTCGAGCCCCAGGCCAGACATCAAAATAAAATACAAAAAGTATTTCTTCGGCGTCTTCCTCTCAGCAGATTTCTGGCAAAAACTCTGAGAGTAAATAAAATTGCCATGAAAAGTTTCTCAAAAAATCTGTCGTTCGGAGTCGACGTTAAACTGTAGGTCCCGCCTTTCATGTATAAAAGTAACGCACACAGCATGAGTGGTGTGAGAAGCTAGGCCGTAATCCTGACTGAAGTGTTGTAATGGCCAATTATGTATGTATGTATGTTATGTACTAACTACTACACTACGGCGACTTGATTTGATATTTAGTGCGTAAATATGGATATTTCAGTGTAATACGCTATACCAGATGAAACATAAGTCAATCAAAAATATTTTTCCCAACTTAAATTTTAAGTTTTGTTTTGTTCGCCATCTTGTATTTCGAATTCGTGTGTTTATAATACAAATAAGCCACTCTAGTATTCGACTGTTTCGCATCATTAATAGATGATTACAATTAACTGCTCAATTACTGATTACAAATAACTGCTTAAACTGAATCTAATGCACAACCTTTCGTTCATCCCCCACTATTTAACTTTCTATCTGTAATAAATGTCACACAGATCTGCTGATAATTTATTGCCATTCTTGTCATTGATGTCAATGCATTGCAGTTAGTTAACGACAAAATGATAAAAGACAGATACGAGTTGCCCAAATATACTCATCTTTGTACATTGTAGTTGACAATTACATCGAGAACTGCAACAACAAGCATTCTTTACTTCAACTGTCTGTTTAGTTTGTGTTTAACACGATTACGAGTAGCTAATTCAGAAGACAGGACATTTAGTCCCTATTTGTTTAAGTATGTGCATATTTACGTATATGTGAACAAATATAGGGTGGGAAAATTAAAAGTTTAAATTTCAAAATGCAATAAAACAGAATGGGTTTGAAATTTTGACAAGTTTATTTTTTTGTTGTGAGGTACAATTGTTCAGTTTGAAATGAAATATGATTTCATTAATATGACTGCCGGCTGGCCTCACAATACCTCATTTGATCGGACCAATTTTCGTGCACTGTTTCGACTGTAGGGAGTCGTATCTCAGCATCGGCATCACGAATGTTGACCTTCATATGGTCAATTATCTCTGGTTTGTTGGCATAACACTTTTCTATAACATCAGCCAACAGAAAATAATCCAACGGTGTCAAATCGCAGCTTCTTGACGTCCAATTGACGTCATCATTTTGGCTAATTAAACGGCCATCAAACGTTTGACGCAATAAATCGATTGTGGCGCAAAAATCGTTCACACCAATACCATGAATAGCGGGTATAAAAAAACCGGTTATCATGGTGCGAATGGTGTCTCCATTGACCGTAATTATTGCGCCTTCCTCATTTTCAAAGATATATGGGCCAATAATGATACCGTTCCACAAGCTGCATAAACAGTCACTCGTAACGGGTGCGTTGGCTTCTATAAGATCACGTGAGTGTTTTCTGAGCCCCAAATACGGCAATTTTGCTTATTAACGTACCACCAAAATGAAATTGAACTTCATCCGAAAAGATGATTTGTCTCTGTTACCAAATCGATTAATAACGTTCAATGGCAATAATATACTGAATTTTGTGACAGAATGGAATAACATAATTATTGCCGATGGTTTAAATTTAAACCGATAGATTGCTCACCCGATATTTAAGTATGTGTAAATCTATGTAAATGTGAATAAATATTTGTTTGTATGTACAAGTTTTTGAGTTTGTGTCCATGTATGATTGCTTTAATCTGTAATTTAGTTAATATGTGTTCTTTATGAATTAAGTTGCTTAAATGCAAAGCAAAATTTCATTAAGTTAGAATGAGCCAAACTCCACAGCAAACAGTGACCTTTTCGGGATGAAATTGATGCTTTTGGATTCGTCCAAAAATGGGCCTAATAGCTGGAGATCAGTTTTTGAAAAAAAGGTCAACTTCTCTAAAAAGCAATCTTCCAATCTCAAGGTATTGAGAACATTTTTCCTGAGCACTTATATATCATAATAGTTTTTATCACCGTATATTGCATGTCTATCTATGCAGCATGAAGTCTCAAAAAATCGTATAATGTAGGCCACACAAAGCTTAGCTCTTGGAGATGCATTCCTTATCTTCAATATTGTACTTTAATTTATTACTCGGTCTGGTACATAAGAAGTTTTGCAAAGCCTTAAAATCGTGAGCTAAACATTTTCTTTTTAATATTGTTACGTTTTAACCTTTTAAAAACGTTTGAAATATGAGTTCATAGGTTGCAAATAAAATAAAAATAAATTTGTGTTTAGTTTTAATTAAATTCTTTAGTGATTGCTCACAACTTGATGTAAACAACAACAATTGCTTTGTTTGTTATTCTTCTGTACATTCTTTTGCGTAAACAATAACAAGTGTTCGACAGATCTTTGAAACCACAATTATTCTCTTCAAATACCGAGCGTCCTCGTACAAGACTAACAGAATTTTTACTCACTCCGATGCCCGTTTTGTCTTGCCTTTTATATGCCTACGTAAACAGTCTGATGAATGACCTTAAAGTTGAATGTTTGTGGCTTTGCCTTCTAGACATCTCTATAAATGTAAACATTGTTGTTTAATTAATGTTGTTTTGTGTATTTGTGTGTACATTTATTCTTGCAGTGTTTGTTGTTGCATTTTTGTTTACTTGTTTATCCCTTTTTTTATACTGGTTTTATTTTATACTGTACTTTTATATTTTTGTTTACCTGTTTATAATGTAAACAAGTTCATTGTTTTTGTTTTTGTTGCTTTTGTTTATAATTTTAATGTTAAACGATGTAAAAGCAAAACACCATTTCCATTTTCCTAACAATAGCTTCAAGAGAATAAACTTACATCTTCTATCTATAAGGACAAACACGTAAACGAAGAAAACTAAAGCAAAACTTAAAATTGAAGGGCAAAAATATCGGGTCCGTTTTCATCACCAACAGAAGCAACGAAATGTTTAGGGATTTTTGTTAGAACTTCATACATGAGTGAAGCTACAAAGTCTCTTTTAAGCTTTCGTTTATTTTTGTTGCACAACAGTTCACAGGATTTGTCTCCATAGTGGACACACACACTCATGTTTGTGCCGTCAAATACTTTAATACAGACAGTATTGCTCATGTGACAAGCGCTTGTCATTTAGATGTGTTGAAAGGCTATATACAGTATTACTACCATTACAAACAGTTGATTACATTTCAAGTAACAATCTTTTGCTTGTTAGTTGATTACGTTGTACTAGGATACCATAAATGCATGCCTTAATTGCTCTTTTGCTTAGTAATTAAATGAAAGTTCAACTTTCTTTATTTTTGGTTCTGCAATATTATCTTGAATTACTCTCTGTTTTTGGTGTATATATAGATGTAGTTTGATGTTGTATACAGCTATGCTCTATCCCTTATTTTAAGGTTTTTCGTTTTTAATTTAGTACCGTTGCCTTAAAGACATTTTGAGTGAAAATTGAGTACTGATAAGCGACTCTACTATTCTCTATTCTACTCTACTTTTCCCTTTCTCTCATTACATTTTGTGTTAAACAATCCACTTTATAATCATTTTATAAAACCCAAAGCATTATAGCACTTCCTGTCAGTCTAACAACATTTTTCTGACGTCACTTCCCCTCTCCTGTATTCCACCTGCCATTTGAACATTATTTATTCAAATATTATTACAATTGTAATGCCGAGCATGATAAATGCATTTTTATTGTAATTTCAACTGTAATTGTAACAAACAAATATTGTTTTAACGTCATGCAAAAGGAAAAAAAGAACAGGAATGGAATAATGGAAATGCTGAATAATGTAAGTGTTCAGAATTGTAGACGACTTACATTTGACTTCGTTCCTGTGCACAAGAATGTTTTTCGTTTATTTGAATGTTACTTTTTACCTCAACTCTCACTATCTCTGTCTGCATTATCGTTATGGCACTTTGAAGGCAGATTAGAGAAAAATTCTAATTTTTGTATATTTAGCATCAAATAATTGAAGAAATATATGTATGACTGACAGAATATGTATGAACAAATGGTAGAATTTGAGAATAATGCTTGCAATAAATATAAGTGTAGTTGTCGTGTCTAGTAGATAGTGCGTTGGCTACGGTTCAAAACCCACAAAACGAAATTTTTCTTCGGCTACGACTTCCTCTCAGCACATTTCTCGACTTTAAATTGTAGATCCCGCCACTCATGTATAATATTAACACACAAGCTAGGTCGTAAACCTGACTGAAGGTTAATTTTTGATTTGAAATTTGAAATAATTTTGAGATTCTCTCCAATTTTTCAAAATACGTAGTATTTTTCACATGATACTCCATTTTTCAGTTGCGTAACAACCATGCCACAGCATCCTGTTAACTGTATAATGGGTCAATTCGACCTCCGGATACTGTACTTGTCTTTATTGACAAGTACACGTCCTCTAACCTAACCTATCAACTACAGCGACATATCAATGAGCCAAAGATATGGCCCTGCAGGTGGAGGATTGCAGTCAAAGCGAATAAATGCACTCAACTTATGTTCACACTCCAAGGAGTCAAAGTCCACCTATTCACTCAAACTTTTAACGCAGCTGTATCCAAAAAAGAAGTGGTATTCCCAAGCTTCAGCATAAATTGGGCACAATACATAAACATAAATTTATCTCTAAAAAGTAGAAACTATCGTCAGTTAGGAAATAAAATGTTGTCTCCTTAATGTATTTGGCTTATCAAAGTAAATTACCAGCCATGACTTTGTATGCCATTACATGAAGCAAAGAAAAAGCGAAAATGGAATATTAAACGTTTTCTTTTTTTAATATTATTTTAATTAGTATGAGAATCCTTTTTTTCCTCAAACCATTTCTGTGGAAGGCTTAAATATTTTCAAACAAAAACAACGACCAAATGCATTATTTGCTATAAAAAATTCTGAGGAATCTGGAAAATGAAAACCTATAAAAACGCACATAAAAAATAAAGCCATCAACAGTAATAAAAAGTAGTTTGCAAGAATTCAACATCATTCATTATTATTTTTCATTATAAAACATTGCATTATAATTTCGTATTTTCCATTGACTTATGGCTTGTTAAGGGATAATGCAATAAAAAAAATGAAGGAATAAAGGATGAAAATAAATAATGTGCAAGTAAAACATCCACTGGCATCATCAATCGCAGCTCTGAAATTCAAGGGTAATGATGATGAATAAGTAAATATGCATACCATCTATTACAATTATTATCAGACAACAGAAAGATGAATAAAAAGTCATAACAATTTTCGTTTAATGCAGAATTTTATTAATTATAAACACATTTTTGTTAAAATAAAAAATAAAATAAGCATTGAGCTACAGTGCACAGCAAAATTCTAGGTATCCCAATCCAAGTAAGCAATTTTATGAATTTTAAGCCAGAATTTGTAAAAATAACACAGCCCTGCAAATTTGGACTTTTTTGTGCAAATAAGATGACGCCAGGTGATTCCGATGGCACATTGCGCGGAAAATACTTATTTTTTATTATTTGATGGGAAAAAAATTCCAATCATGTCAGCGTTTTTGGCCATTTTTGAAAAATTGTAGAGCTAAACACTGACGTGCTAGAACCATCGCTATTGTGACAGAAATTGACAATTGAGGAGGTCCATAACAAAACGCAATAATTACACCATAACATTTTTTTGGATAAATAAAAAATTGTAATTTAAGTAAGTAGCACAACATTTTTTTTAAAAACAATTATTGAGTTGTTATTGTCTACAAAAAACAATATTAATCACAAATTAATTATTTTATCTGACAGTTTGTTTTAAAGTTATTTAGATAACAAATTTGGAATTATTGCGTTTTGGTCCGAATCATAGTATTTATTTCATTTTGCTTTGAACTGTATGAAAATATTGCGTTTTGATCTGAACTAGGGTTGGAATTATTCCTGTTTGCTTTGAATAGACTTGTATTATGTCTTTTTGATTTAAACTGCAATTACTTGTAGAAAAATGAAAACACTTTTTTATGTTAAACACGTTTATTAAATTAAATTAATGTAATCCGGATTCATAGAATTTATTAAGAAAATACAAAAAATTATTATGTTATACTTTATTTCAACGTCATCCTCCAAACAGTCACATAAAGTTGAATCGACTTCATCATTGCCGCTATTTCCTTGCTGATTTGAAAATATATGTGCATAATACTCTAACCCCGAAATTTGTGACCACCCTTGGCCATAATGTTTTTCCAGTATTTTTAAAACATCTGCTTTCTTTTCAAAACTAATTGCAACACCAAGAGGAATATTATCAAGCGTCTTCGGGGGTCTTTTGCCTCGTTTAAGATAGCTGATAAACTTTTCGTTTTAGCTCCTTTGGCGCGTAAAAGTATAAATAATATGCATATTTTTGTTTTGTCCACCACAACCGTCGCAAAATAGTCGTAAGGTATCTACATCCGACAAACTGAGCGTATCAAAATGTGCCAATAAAGCTGAACCAACGCAAACAGATCCTTGACCAGCTTGATCTTCCGTCCAGGTATAAAACACCGGAGCTCTAGATTTCATGTCAACAACATATAGCGTATAGTAGCCAATTTGCCTCAAATAAAAAGCGTCTTGAATTGGGGTTTGTGGTAATGGTTGAACTTGTTGCATATCGATATTTATGGCAAACATGTGTAATTATTGGTTTTTGCTCTGAACCATTATATTTGATATTGAATTAAGGCGGGTTCACCCACAAGTTTCTGAATAATTTTTGGTTCGCACAAAATTTTTTTTATATGGAGTTTGACGTTTCTCTCAGAGAGCGAGAGAAATTATTTTGTGCGAACAACTCTCAGTGTGAATTAAATTAATTTTAAATTTGGTCCGAACCATTTTAGAAAAGGTTGCCACACAATATGAAATTTATACAATACACAAATATTTCCAGAAGTTCATCGAAAGTCCCAGGGTCCATGCGATGAAAATTTATAAATGAATCTACGTCATTTAAACGCATTTCGGGAACTAGTGAGTGAAAATACCCTTTGGCTTCTCTTTGTTTCAAAAGTGGTCTTACAGCCGTCCTCTTTTTATCTTTGATTTTCGTTTTTCATAAATATATTTTGCAAGTAATTTTACTTTGGTCACTTCAATGGCGAACAAGAGTTGCAAATGATTTATATCCATTTTATCCATCGCAGAACAAGATGTTTTTATTCTTACCAAATAATTCACCACAAATACTGTTTATTTTTTGTTATAAATATAAATTTTTTTATTTCTTTATTTTGACACAAATATAATTAACTTTCTTAAGGTTATGCACATATGTATTTACGTCATTTTCAATTAAATATGGCAGCACTGTTTTTACGACCAAAGTTTCTGAAATGGGTGAATCATGTTGCAGAAAACTCTCAGTAAACAAGAAATTTCTCCGAACCAAAAATGTTTCAGAAACTTGTGGGTGAACCCGCCTTTACAGTGTAATTATTGAGTTTTGGAATGCTTTATAATAAAGGCAGTATAGATTTCATAGTATAGAATAGGATTCAATAAATGTAATTATTGCGTTTTGTTATGGACATCCTCAATTGATCTTTGCTCTTTAAAATGAGTCCAAAGCCAAATTGTTTGCATGAACCCTTAAAATAGGAGGTGGATTTATGTCAAGGGTTGCAACAGAAAAAGAAACACATTACGGAGGTCCTTAAAAATTAATCAGAATTACTTGAAGATTGTTACTCAGGGGTTTTTGGGGTGGCTGATTACAGATCTTCATTCAGATTTAAGAAATTCAAAATGGCGGATCCAATATAGCGTTCAAGTAAATTTGATTAATTTTTATAAACCTCGACCGCCATATTGGATCCATGATGGAAAGTTTTTGGACCCAGATTCGTGTACAGCGCACAAAATGCCTTCTGGAACACCTGGAGCCATGTTATTTGCAAAACCCATGCAGGGCTGTGTAATTGATATTTTTATATTTATTTTATTAATTTATTTCTATTTTACTGTAAAACAAAAAAATTTTGAAGTTTTCCACAAACGATAAGAAAATAAAGACTTCACTCCATAGTTTTGCACCGCAAAAGTGTAAGTACCCCCAAGAAAAACTCAGAGTAAATTTAAAACTCAAAGGCCCAATATATTAAAATGTTATACCCAATATTTAGTAGGATATCCCTTAAGGTCAAGCACTCTATTTAAACTATTTGACATAGAATGTACCAATTTTGTTTATGAACAAGTATTTCAGCTGACTTTTGTTTGAGGTTTAGCGACTACATAAACATTTTACCAAGTGATGTCCTAAATACTCCTTTGCAGTTTTATTGATAATTCGTGCAAGTGTGTTAAGCCTACGGGGACTTTGGTAGGCATATTACTGCATCACAGTAGCAGTTCGATTAGGTCCATTGACTTGTTAGAAGTAATATCCACTATGAATTCTTAATTCCTCCGAACTTTAGCTAAATTTGTTCTATCGAATGTTTAAATACTCTCACTTATTCATTATGTCATCAATAAATTCCAAACTGTACACACCATTTCTACTGAACATTTCTACATATATTATTTAACGAGTAAAATTTTCTTTAACAAGTTATAAATGTTTGTAGGACATTTAATGCTTTCTTAAGCAAAGGTTAAATCTTCAACGCACAAAAGATGATTCGTAAAAGTTCTGAAGGTTTTAAGGACAGCTGTAGTTGGTTGTTTATCCCATGCACCTGCTACTTAAGGAAACCCCAAAAGAAAGAGTTTGATCATGTTATATGGTATGATCTCGGTAGCTTGTTTACGCTATCCTCACGTGAGAAGACTATGCCGTGTATACTATTGAACCCACATGTCGGCGTGCAGACAATCTAATTTATGCCAAAAGAATTTGATAATCATCGACCTATAGTACTTACCGTTGACAGAGAAACGAGAACCGATGAATTCGCCAGCCTAAAATCTACACCAAACAGTGACTTTTTCGGGATGCATAGGACGTTTTTGGATGCAACGGATTTGTATCATCCCAAATTCGACAATTTATCCACAAATTTGAATCAATGCAGAACATAATGAATCGATTAAAATTAGGGTCCGTTGCAAATTCCTCCAGTGCTAATTCAGAGACCACACATCGTTATCGGATAAACATGCTTGACCATAGTGTAACAACAACTAAGTATTTGACTTACGCCGAACGTACTGTCTTACATCTAATAAGTAAAGATTATGATTATGTAGGCAAATCAGGCTTTCGGTCAAGCATGGAGGAAGGTCGGTAATGGTGTGGGAATATATTTCCGGTGCAGGAGTAGGGAATAATGGATGGATTCCAATATTTGGAGTGCCGAGAAGTTAAGCATATTTGAAAAATTTTCTTACTACCAGAACAACGATTTGAATCATACTTCACACGGTGTGAAACTGTGTCTTATCCATAATTGTCCAAAACTACTTCATACACCGGCACAGTCCCCAGATCTCAACATTATTGTAAATGTTTGGAAAGAACTCGCCCGTAAGCTCCATAAATCCACTTCCAGCACAGTGGAGCGGTTAAAATCTCGCGCGGTCGATGCCCCGACATTTGGAAGCAGTAATAAAAGCAAAATATCTTGTTTCAGAGTATTTTTTAATAAATTATATAATAATAATTAAAATGCCTTATATTTAATTGTCAAATTCTGCGTTTGTCATGAAATTTCTTAATTTTTTTCCTTTTTTGTTGTCTAAATATTTTTGAATAAAACATGTTAAGAATTATACATTTAAGAACTATACATTTATAAATTTGAAGTGAACCGTTCTTGAACTTTAAATCCTCTTCGGAGTAAGATAAAATGGGTGGCCACGAACGCGGCCAATACGATTAATGAAGTTTTAGGAGCAAACAGGCGGAAGCGGTGCTGTGAGTCTAAACAGTGAGTAATATAATCAGAATCTAATTAATAATATAATATAAACCTGGAGTAAGCAATACAAAGAAAATTCTGTAAGTTCGATATCGTGGTCTCAATCGATACAGGCAGTTACATATCGTTTTTCAATCAGAACGTTTGTAAAGCAAATTCGTAAAATGCAATATAAAACTGTTTTAAAAATTATTCCTGGATCCTCAAGACTCCTTTTAGTTGTTTGTCTTTTATAAAATGGATTTTTAAAGTGTTACATAGGCACCTGATGTACTTTGATAAAATGTGGCAAGGGTGGGTCATTGCGAGGTGTTAGATTTAAGCACATATCTATTGCTAACTATATGCAAACTGTCAATTCCAATTTTCGTTTTTTGTTATTAAATAAGAGTGACTCAACCAAAAAATTTAATACCAAATATTGTATATGCTGGTGTAGCAGCCAATTGTTTTCAATGTGTCTGTTGCACCCATTAGATCAGATTACATTGGCTTAGTGGAGTTTAAACCAATACTGACACTGTCAGATGTCAATGGGCAACCAATAACAATAAAAATAAATGAAATGGTTATCAATAAACATTTTTAAAAATGAAAAAAAACCAAATAAATTCGTTTTACGGGGTTTTATGCTCTACTGGTATAATTGGTAGTGAGAATATCGAATTTAAAATGCGCCAAATAAAACTATTTTTTGTTTTTATTTTTGTTTAACTTTTCTACCCGTAGTCTGTACCATTTATTGTGTTAATTAGTATCGTGAACCATGTAACCTGCATGTATACATAGTACATACTGGTCTTAATATTTATGTGCATAAAAACATTTAATAACCATATGAAACATAATAGGGAAATAAATTAAAATTATATATAATATTATAATTAAAATTATATTTAACACAACCATATTATATGAGGAACAATATATTAAAAGATTAAAACAAAGCAATTTATTTAGAGATAAGCACTTTGATAAAACAGGTTTGAGCCGTATTGTTAAGTATTAAAAATCAGAAAAATATTGATTTATCGTGGATTAAGATAAAAAAAAATTATTTACTTTTGATCATTATTTGCTTTTTTTATAATTCAACGTATTTATGTAATTCTATGTACCGTACAATGTATGTATTTTGTTGTTTGTTTACTTGTTTACTTGCCTTTGCCAGATTTTAAACTTTCTTATAAGCTGCCTGATCACAGTAGTATTTTCAAAGCACGGGTTATGGCAATTTTGAAAGCGATGCAGTGTTTGTTGAGTGACAGGATTTTCTGATAGCCAGGCTGCGAATGTAGTTTCAACGTCCATCCTTGTTTATGAATACCGAGAATGTCTTAAAAAAATTTCGGATCATTCAAATGTAACTTTTATATGGTTTCTGGGACATAGGAATATCGTCATCATCATCATCCTTTCATCACTATCGTCCCTTACGATGCTTTCGACTTCTTACGCGGCTGCTTTAGTTTATTTTCTAACACCTTCGATTTTGTTAGCATACTGCTCGAACTTTACTTCCCTTTTCTACTGCTTCTTTCATACTAGACCTTAACATCGCTTGGACAGATCTATTCGCTCTTTAAGAACACCGACGCAATGTCTATCCAGACAGGTGATTTTAGTTACTGTATTGTCGTAACCTAGAGAATTATACTCCGACCTATGACCGATTGTAAATTCGTTTGTTTACACGTATTACATTTACGATTTGAATCTATGTTCCTTTCTGAATTATGTTACGTCAACCGTAAATTTTTCTATTTTCAGGATGTGTTTGCATGTGCGTATGTATTGCCAAAAGGCAATAGACTCTAACAATTTAATTAATTAGATTCACATTACAACCCTGCATTACCATTACATAAATATAAAAGGAAAAGAAGAAAACTCGTACGCTTTTACATGTTTTTCCATTACAACAGACAACGAAAAGTTCATTGTAAGAACATACCACATTTGTCACCAGCTAATGTTGCAAAATAATATAAAAAAAAATATTTTGAACATTAAAGCTAAATTGTTACTCATGTTGTAATAGTTAGGCAAACTTAAGTAACATTAACCTTTTATGAATGAATGATTGAACCTTTTTGTGTTTCAGTCTATAATTGTTATTGTGTGACTTAAAATTAAAAACATTCCCCCGTTTACAAAATAACTTATTTAATAAATCATTACAACTCTTCGACGATTTCGACCTAGTTTCTCATACCAATCATGTTGTGTGTGTTCATTTTATCCATGAGTGGCGAGAGCTAGAGTTTAAAGTCGGGTCCGAAATACAGACTTTTTAAAAAACTTTCATGGCAATTTTAAGAGTTTTTGGAGACTACGGAGACTTCTACAAGGTTACAAAATAATTTATGTGGCTCAGTTATTTACGTCACTGGAAAGGATGTCAGACTTCATAATTATACAACTAACCAAGCTTGTAATGTTGGTTTTGTGTACAAGAAATAACAGTGAGTACAGTAATCATTCAGTTTACGTCTCAATTCGACTTACATTGTCATTCGGTTAAAGTCGTCTTAGGTGTTTATCAATGACTTGCATTTCCTACAGCAAATTTGTTGATGACCTGTATTTTTTTAAGAAAATTTGTCAATGACTTTAATTTTCTCAATTTTTGGCGACTTGCATTTGCTATTGTTAGTATATTTTGATGACATTGGGGAATGCACTAAACAGAAAACCTCTTGAACTTGAATTCCGAACAACACTTCTCCATAAATATACGCAAATATGCATGCCTTTTCGTTGTAGATTTACACACACACATTTATTATACGTTTTGATAAGATGAGCAAGGCTTACAAAGTTTTTGATTTCTAAAGAGAAAATTTTCAAATGGGTTTCCAAGCTATACACACAGAAACATATCTTTTTTGATGTAGATTAACCGAGAAATTTTTAAAATTTTTATATTTTAATTTGGTTGTAAACGGACTGAATTCGTCGTAGTCTAGTAGGTAGTGTGTTCATTTATTAAACGTGTGGCTACGGTTCAAATCACAGGTCTGACATTTCCAACAAAACGAAATATGAAAAAATATTTTTTCGGTGACTTTTCCTCAGTAGATTTCTGACAATAATTCTGAGAGTAAATCAAGTTGCCGAGATAAGTTTTTCCAAAAATCTGTCGATCAGTGGCGACTTTTAACTGTATGCCCCGCTACTCATGTATAAAAGGAACACATATAATACAAGAGGTGTGAGAAGCTAGGTCACAATCCTGACTGAAGGGTTATAATGACCACTACTTTTTGCACAAATTGCGATCTAAATTGGGGGTTCATTGTATATGAAATAGCGTATCATATGACTACAGAGTTTTAAAATAATAAATTAAAATTAATGGAGCATTTTCAAATTTGTCTTTTTAAATATTTATACGTCATTATTTATTTCCTCGTATACTTTAGATTTATTACTTGCTTAATAATTAATCTTGGAAAATTGTACGCCTTTGTTTGAAATTTCCCTTCCAATTAAGTTGCCATTAATTTTCATAAGCCCCCCCTTTTGGCACGTTGCCCTCTCTTTATTTGTGGTTACTTATATTTTCTTGTTAAATGTATTTCACACAAAGATTTCACTAAAAGCACAAATAGTTATTGAGTATATGTGTGTATTACAGAACGTATGCATTTAAAGCTTTTATAATATTGTTACGCAATTAAAGAACTCATATTTAGACGTTTTTAAAAAGGTAAAAACATAACAATTGGTGTCAGAAGTGGTATTGCAAAATCCAAATGTAATAATTAATAAATAATTAAAAAAGAGAAAATCAAAATCAAAATAAAACTCTCCGAGTTGAAACGGCTTAAACGAGAGTTGTATAAACTCAAGCTGCCAACAATGGCCACGAAAAATCAACTGCAAAGGCGATTAAGGGAACATCTACAGCTTCAGGACATCGACATCGATTCCTACGAGTTCGAGGATGAATAGGAACAAGAGTTAAAAGCCCCTGCAACCCCGAGCGGTATCGACATAAATTCATTGCTGGCAGCTATGATGGAAAAAATGCAAGTATTAACTGCGCAAGAAGCTCCTAGAGCCGAAAATCGCAAAATGCAAGAAGATAACAAAAAGCTATTGGCTGATGTACAAGAAGTTTCTAGAGCCGAAAATCAAAAACTTCTGGCTGAGTCGAGACGAAATAGTGAACAAAGAATGGAAAGAATGCAAGCAGCGGTTTTGTTAAAAATTGGAAAGGAGCACGAAGCGACATCAGGGAAGCTGCAGGAAATACATGAGTCGATCAGCAGAAGAATCGCTGACGTCGAGGAAAGGGTGACACATTTAGAAAAGACCATTGACGGGAAAGTTAACGATTTGGAAAAGTCCGTCGAGGGAAAACTAGTCATTATGGAGGAGAAGATCAACACCCTCCATAGCCAGCGACCGGAGCCAGTGCGAGTCGTGTCAGAAGGTACCGGCAGAATAAAACCCCCTTGCTTTGATGGCAGCTCACCATTATCCGTGTTCAAATTCCAATTTGCGACAGTAGCCAGCAGAAACGGATGGGGCAATGGAGAGAAAGCTCTGGAACTAATTTTGGCTCTAAAAGGTGTCGCAGCTGAGATCCTAGAAACCATGCCAGCCAGCTGCAGGAACAACTACAACGAGTTAATTGTGGCATTGCAGCGTAAATTTGGCGATGAGCACAAACTACACCGCAAGGAGTTGAGATGCCGGGCGCAAAAGGCAAATGAGTCATTACAAGCCTTTGCAATGGAGGTTGAGAGATTAGTGCAGCTCACATACCCCGGAGAAAACCACCCGCTGATAGACAACATTAAGACCGAGGCGTTTGTGAATGGTATACGCGACCCTGACATTAAACTAGCGGTATGTTCTATGCAGAATACAACCTTTGCAGAGACCTTGAACTTCGCATAAGCCCAAGAGACCGCTCGCACAATTTCAAGACCACCAGTTAACAAAGTGCGAAAAATGGAGGTAGTGGAGGAAGATGAATGCCTTTTAACTAAAGTTAAGGAGCTGGTGAAGCAAGTTTTGAGAGAAAACGGACGAAAGGGTAAACCTAAATGCTTCAATTGTGGAAAGAGTGGTCACTTCCAAAGAAACTGTAAAGCGCCACGGAAAAGATCAAGACCGGTCTCACCAACAAGACGAAAGCATGAAAATAGTGAGGATCATACTATGTCTCGAAAGTACCGAAAATAGAGACTAATATGCAAATCGAAAAATTCCCGGACACTTACACGGCTGCAGAAAAGACTGAAGTTATAAAAGTTAGAAGAGGATGCAAGATTCCGAACTATCGCCATTCACAAAACGAAGAGTCATAAGACATGGCAAGGCTGATGCTCTCTCAAGCCGATCTCGTAATTTTGAGGGTAATCATTATGTAAAAGGTGAGAAGAATTAATCTATCGTTGATGTCCGGCGAATGCATATCGAAGCCAATGGAGACTGGTCTGAAGCACAAAGGAGTGACCCAATACTGGCGAAGATAATAGCAGCTAAGGAAGAGGACAAACGACCTACCTGCAATGAGATATCTGGAGAAGGTCCTCTTACAAAAGCATATTGGGCACTATGGGACAGTTTACGGTTGATAAAGGGATGCTTATATCGACGTTGAGAAAGCGCTGATGGCAAGACCTTATCCAACCAATTAGTAGTGCCTTCCTCCAAGATGAAAGAAGTGTTAAAGGAGTCCCATAATGGAACTAGCGGAGGACATCTGGGAGTGAAAAAGACTCTGGAAACGCTAAAACGACGTTTTTATTGAGTAGGATGTCAGCAAGCAGTGACGGATTGGATAGCAAGCTGTACCCAGTGTATTGCATCTAAAGGTCCAGTAAAAAGAAGTCAAGGTCAGCTGCAACAGTATAACTCGGGCGCACCTTTGGAGATGATGGCGATGGTCAGTAATATAATGAAAGCCAGATATGATCGAGCAGGTAACACGGAGGGCTTTCATGAGTGACAACTGGTACTATTCTACAACCCAACGCGGAAGAAAGAGATTATCCCCCAAGTCGCAAAGAATTTGTGATTTACCGTGCAAAATAATTAAACGGTTGAACGATGCCGTGTGCAGGGTACAGAAAGCTGGCAGGCCCCGGAAAAAATGAAGGTCGTACATAAAGAGCGACTGGCAAAATATGGGAACTAATGAGCATATTCGGGACGAACAGGCTTAATTGGGCGGCAGTTTTACGCAATTAACGTACTCATATTTAGACGTTTTTAAAAAGGAAAAACGTAACAATTATTTTTACTTTTGGATTTTGCACCAATTGATACGTTTAAAAACGTCTAAATATGAGTTCGTTAATTACGTAACAATATGTATTTATAAGCATTTAAACAAAAACAATGTCTGTATGAGGAGGACCACTTAGGGGAAGAATTATGCCATCAAATTGATTTTGAATGAATTTTTAAATGTATTGTATGTTCAGATCAAAAGAAGTTGATAATGCATCTCGTCATTGCAAGCGTTCGTCTGACCAACGTGTTTCTCAAAGGAAAATGTGCCGATGAACTCAAACAAAATAGTGACTTTTTCGGAAGGAATTGGACGCTCTCAAATCTAATGGAGTATCTATCCAAATATGACAATTTTTTTGCTCACATATCCAAAATGGATCTCATCGCTGAAGAGAGCTCTAGAACTAACACATCGAACGCATGTCACTTTTTATGGTAACTTACCCTCAGGCCTAAGACATAACGCAAATTTCGCCAAATTGTTGTCTGTGAAAGGACGAGTTCTTGTGAGCAACGCGAAATTATCTGACTGGGATACTCCATAACACTCACATTGACAGCGGCGATGTTTTCGCCATATCTCCATTTCATTGGCGGACGGGTGTTGCTTGATCGTTTATTGAACCAGTGGATTCGAATTTATCCATTATGTCGTGAATAGTCCTGTCGGCAAGGAATTATGGCGGTCGCAAATTGATGACGTACGATGATCGCACAGAATTCTAATTTTCTTGCATGTGTTGTTATGTGTTATGAATGGTGCCAAAACAAACTGTTTATTCAGTTCAATTAATTTCTCATATATAGCACCCGCAAGATGGCCGTTATCGACTGTCAAATTCTCAGAAAAAAATTAAATGAAAAGACCCGAAGTTCTGCTCACTTATTATTTCTTTCTGATAACGTTTAGTTTTTGCAGATGAAACAAACTTTTATTAATCATACTCCTTTGACTCTCACCCAAAGCATTTGGAAGTTTAATGCAAATGACTTCCCACATCTGAACTACTGGCAATCTCCGAGAGCGGTATTCTGAACAGGGCTTAGTTAGTAAATTGTTTCCAGATATTACCGGGATTTGCAAGCCATCTACTACAATGCGTTTCTTTCTTATAGAAAACAAGCGTTGATTGACGATTAGGTAACAGCATTTCCCTAGAGGCCTGTCTGTTCGTATGTGAAAGATTCCTTTTCCACATCCATCTTTCAACCACAATTTTTCTAGTATATTCTAAGGAGTAAGTGGTGGCCGTTTGTAAAAAAACTGGTCCTAAATTTTGTATTGATTTGGATAAATTCCTCTATATAAACTGCGAGTCGAAGGTACGTTCGCTAGTATCAAGTGTATATATGTGTGTACATATGGTATGTATTTATAATATACTGGGCAGTATAATCTTAGTTATTCTCCTATAATTTTTTCAATAGTTATGCTTTCCTTTTATTTTTTTTTACATGTTCAAGAACTAGAATTTCCGTTGCTGTTTTATTATTCATTTATTTTATTAAATTGATGCATTATTCAATGCTCAGTGATCCCAATGCTTAATGTTTCAGATGAGAGACAAACGTTGCTATCTTTACATTTTGCATCAAGCAACACACAATTGTTACAAAAACTCACCTACCAGATAATGACTACACGATTGTTGCAGTGCTATTCAACAATCTTTTTTTGTCTTCCTCAATTGTTATCATTACCAGTAGATTGAGTATTGCTTGCAGCAGAATCTGTATAATAGTATGTATCAACTCAATAATGGGTCAATAGCTGCACATCTAACGAACTGAAATTTTAAAAGCTTTACACTCGTAAAATAAAAGTGACTGTCATTCAATTAGAAAACCGCACAGTATAAGATAACATCCAACTCCTTACAACAACGAACGTGAGGCTATATAAGGAGGACTCATACAACACATATACACATAAATTAAGAAGAAAACTCGCAAAAAATGTTAACAAACAAACAAACACCTGTAGGGAACGATGGAAAATTTGATGGGTGTGTGAATGAAGGAGTTAAAAAATAAAAAAGGAAATGAAAACAAAATGAAATGACAGTAAAACCCATTCACGTTAAAGGAAAGCCAACAGAGAAGAGAAAATGAAATTTGGCCATGAGAATTATCACACACACATTCTTATTACGCATAGAACAAACCGCAGAAGATGTGGACTGGAGAGTCCATTGTCTAGCGCCAGTCTCTAATAACGCTTGAAACGTTTCGATAATTTAAGATATCAGTCCATAAGTCAAGCTTAAAATCTGTCTGGTGAACATGATGTATTGAAAAATACTCTTGAAAGGTAATTGAGTAGCAGAACAACACCTTTTTTAAGAGGCTCAATCATAGACGTTGTTACATATTGTTGGTCATTACAAACCAGGGTTACGACCTAGGTGCTCACAACATAAAGTGGTGTGTGTTAATTCTATACATGAGTGGTGGGGTTTACAGTTTACAGTCGAATCACAGGTTTTGCCGGACATGAGTAGAAAAAGTCGTCATAAAAATACTTAAAAAATATTGTTACGAAAATGAAAAAATCTATATACTGGTATTTTGCTTTCACATCGCTTAGCGTTAAAATTATAAACAAAAGCTACAAAAACAAAACAATGCAGTGAACATACCTGTTTACAAATTATCGTACTGGTTATTATAACAACAAACATCAGCATAAAAAAGAATGGCAAACAATTAAACAAAATACACAAACAACACTACAATAATAAATATAAACATCGTTGTTTACATTATAGAGATTTCGAGTAGGCGAAGTTCTGAACATTCGCCTTCAAGAGCATTCATCAGACTGTTTACTATGCCATATAAAATGCAAGGCAAAGCAGGCGACTGGGTGAGTGAAGTTCAGTTCAGTGTGAAGACGCGGTGCTTTTGAAGAGAGTAATCGTGTTTTGAAGAACTCCGTTAAAAAGATCTGTCGAATAATTGTCTAGTAATTGTAATTTTTTATACAAAGGGTATAAACAGAGGAATATCAAAAAAAGCAATTGTTGTTGTTTACAGTGGCGAGCAAAAATGGATACATAAATTAACAAAATATTTTAAATCCAATATTTTGTGTATTTATTGCAGTAAGTAAGAAATTGTAAACAAAAATTTCAGCACAAAGTCCGGATTTAAATCCGATCAAGGATTGTAAAACGAAAATTGGCACAGTAAGAAAACCCTCCAAATAACCTTAACGAATTGTGGCAAAGAATTGAGGCGAAACCATCAAAAAACTGGTAGAAAGCTTACCAAAACGCATTAAATCAGTAATAAAGAATAAAGGATTATGGACAAAATACTGAATTTTTCATTTGAAACGAAACGAACAAAATTGGATAAATGCTACTAAATAATATTTAAGCTGCATTTTATATTTAAAAGGAGATAATATTACTGAAAAGTTTTTGTTTTAATTAGAGGATAGTCTAAATAAATGTTTAACATATGGATTGTTTTTTTTATTTTAATAAATAAAGTACAAATATAAATTTTATATTTTTTTAACATTTTTGCTCGCCAGTGTACATAAAGTGGCACATACAGTGTCACACAGAATTGTGCGAACAATAAAGACTTTTAATTAAAACTAAACACGAATTTATTTTTATTTTATTTGCAATCTACGAGCTCATATTTTAAATGTTTTTAAAAAATAAAAATGCAACAATATGTTCTTCGCAATATCTTCGGTCCTGTGCGATGATTTATGTGTCCCAATGGACAATGAGTTGTATGAACTCGTCAACGACACGAATATTCCAAAGGGTATCGAATACCAGCAACTACGCTGCCTTAATGACGTCGTTCGGTTATAAGAAGATGTTCGGAATGATGTTGATCAGCCGACGTCGGTGAGAGGATGACCTTGGCGGCATTATAAGACCCAATCTGAGAATGCCTACCAGGTCATAGGCAGTAGACGAGCCGTAATCCAAATAACGGATTGTTAAAACCTATTAAGTAAATATGAATGAAAAATAAACGTGGAATTAAAATTTTGTTATATTCGAAGGTTCTCTCTTCAAACAGCAAATTTAAACTACAGCAACTTTTAATATGAAGCTGAAATGTCTTGAATTTAAAGGCAATAAACTGCAATAAATTTTCTAGCATCGGAGTTGCAGGAAACTTCATACATTGTTTTTGCAAAAAAATAGAATCATTAAAAATTGATGCTGAGCTCTTTATTGCTTAAGTATTCATCATTTATTTGACAACATCATCTAGTTCTGAAAGTTGTTTATGAGGTTTATGAGGATGAGTACTTTATGAGGAAAGCAAACGATGCAAAACACAGTATTAATTGAAGTTCTGTTCGACTATTCGGAAAACATTTATCTATACTTCCTGTAAACTTTATAGGAATCTTCTTCTGTTTCCTCAGTGAGTATACCAATAGAAAGTATTGCTGCGTTTAGCAATTTGGACATCATGATAATAGGTTGTTCTAGCAAGATCTCACCGTCGGACACCGAGGTGATTTTGATGGGTGGTAGTTCGACACCCACAATGGCTTTCAAACTACTTTATACCTCGAAGGAAACTGAAGTAACTTAAATAGCCCTTGACCCTTGACGATAATTATCTTCAACCTAAGCAAAACCTCCACCCATTCCATACGTACATAATTGATCATTATAACCCTTCACTCAGAATGATGATCACCCATGTTGTGAGTGGCGGGAACTACAATTTAAATTCGACTCTAGAAGACAGATTTTTGCGAAACTTTTTCATGTAAATTTTATTTACCCTCACTGTTTTTGAAATAAATCTGCTGGGAGACAGTCACTGAAGAAATATTTTGTTTTGTTCTACATGTCTGACATGGGGTTTGAAGCGAGGCCATATGTCTAATAAGGCGACACATTGCCTACTAAGCTACGCGACTATATGTCCACCCATTACTAAAGAAAAATATCAAATGATCGCTGAATCACCTCAATCACTGCCATGTTTTGTTCACGGTTCATGATATCCTTGTGATTAGTGTAAAGTGCATGTGATTACATTTGTCATAAATTAGTTTATTTTTGATCTTTAATTTTTACCTCCACACTATTAGGAAAACGTTTCTGCTTTTAAAAATATTGAACTGAGATAGACGTGTCTTGACTACAACAGTCATACAAGCTTTTTTTACGTTACAATTAGAAGCTAAAAATTTTGAACACCCTCACCCACCAATTTTGAATTCTTAAGGAATAAACAAAATTTCGTATCGTATCAGTATTATTGTATCACAATTTTTTTTTTTGACCCGGCTGTTAAGTTTAATATTTATGACACTTGATTTGAAAGCCCCCATATTTTTCAATAATAGTGAGCGAGCATTCACTGGTTAGCTTTCAACATAACCGTACCAGAATAATTATTGCTGGTATGCGGCATGCTTAAAACGCGTGGCTAGTTGTTGTGGATTGTTATTGCAATTGTTTGTTTGCATTTGAAGTTCTCTAGATCAGCAATAAATTCTTATAGATTTTACAATAGAATGGCTGCGCTACAAAACAATTTACTTTTGGTATCCATTGTATCAGATGGTTATTGTTTTTCTGTTTAATTTGTATTTAATAGACGGCATAGATTACTTTTGGAAAAAAATCGTAGTTAAATGAGTATAGAAAACAACTTAAATGTATGTCGCCGGTATGGAATAGTTACCAATAAAATCTATTATACAGCTTAACTAGCTTTTTATGTTTGTGATTTTATACAGGGAACAGAAGTAAAAGAATAATATCAATATTTGATTTCCAATATTGTTGGGGACAGACAACAACAAACCAAAATACTTTCAAATGATTTTAATCACCAGGAGTGGAAAAGTGTACATTTTATCGAGGTCTGATAATAACACGGTGCGACAGTCAAAATATACCCAGCCAGTGTTACCGTTGGAAATTTTGAAGAAGTCGCACAAAAAGGGGATTTTTGAAAAAAAAGTCGCACATAAAGGGTATTTTGGCAGTAAAAAGGGGCAACATTTTTAAAAGAAAAGAAAATGAACTAATGTAGATAAAAAAATTAATTTTTATTAGATTTTGTAATGTACATTAGCCAACATATAATAAGTTTATTTTTTAATAATTTTCCCAATTTCTATTATAAAAATTGGGAAACAAATTTTTAGCCAAATATTAATAAGCCTAAACAAAAATTCTAATTTTTTAAAATTATTTGTTCTGTTTTATTTCTTGATTAAATTTCATTCAAATTTATGAACGTTAGGACATTTAAAATTCAAAAATAAAAAATGCATTTTTAAATTTATAAAAATTCCCTTAAATAAAACTTTTTTTTGCTAACCCACTATATAATAATACAAAACACAAAACAAATCTATTATTATAACTAAAAAACAGTTCATTAAAGATAAATAAAAAATTATACAAAATTGCGTATTTTGTAACAAACTAAAAAAAAATAACAAAAAATATAATATATATTTTAAAATAAAAATACAATTCAAAATTATACAAAATTACTAATTACATTTCAAATAATTAATATGATAAGACTTAGAGTACATAGTATTTGGAATTTTTGTATTAAACAAACTGAGATCAAAAAGTTAAACATAAATACTAATTTTGTTACAACTGTTCATTTTAGAAGCAAATAGAAACATTTTGTAATAAGTTAAATATGATATATAGTTTTACATTTTATATTATATTATTCATTTATATGTCATAATATATCACAATTTTATGAAAAAATATATCATAATGGAAGGCACATTTTTTATAACTTTATTGTTCAGGTATGGAAAATAAAAATTCTGAAATTTAGATTTTTTTTCAAAACAAAACAACAAAAATAATCAAATTACACAAACTAGTTTATAGATTATTCAATAGACTAATCAATAGAATAGTTTATAAGTTATTTAATACACCAGTCCATAGACTAGTAGTAGTCTATAAAATAGTCGATCGAATAAACCATTGACTAATACAGTTGATTAATTCATGGTCTATTTAAAAAACTAGTTCAAATGCTATTTAAAAGACCACAGAAGTCAATAGACTGGTGAATATATTATATCATATACTATACTGTATTTACTACTCTATAGACTACTACACATATATGTGGACTGGTCTATTAAATAGCCTTTGAATTAGTTTTTTAAATAGTCTATGAACTAGTCTACTAGTCTTTGAACTGGTGTATTAAATAACCTATAAATCTACTCTATATTGACTAACCTATTAACAAGTCTATAAACTAGTCTGTGTAATTAACCGCAGTTCTATGAAATACTTAGAAATTAGGATGCAGCGATATTTCTCAATGTCAAAAAGGATTATATTACTTAATTTTCCATGATTGTTTTGGTTTATATATTTTACAAAATGAGTTTTTATTTATATTTCACAGTTATATTAGTATATTCACATTCGATTAAATTATTTTTTTGATAAATTAATTCTGTACTTTTTTATAAGTTCATCATCAGGCACCCAATTTTCCAGGTCCATGTGTCCACTTTTAACCTATTCGATAACTTATTTTTCATTAATGTTAGTTTCGAAAAAATTCTTTCTGCCGACGCACTACTATGTGGCAGAGTAAATACGTAAGTAACAAATTCATATAAATTAGGATACAAATAATTATTAAGCCTATTTTTTAAATTACCAATTTTATGCCCAAATTCTTCTGGATTTGTAATTTTAAAGATACTTTCATATTCATTCATTTTGGTTTCTAATATTTTTAATTCTTATATAAATATATCAGGTTTTCTAAAAAAGGGGAAAAAAGGGTCAAAAATCTTGAAAAGTGTCAGATTTAGTTCATTTTAGTAAGGGGGCACAAAAAGTGGCAGGGTCGCTGAAAAAGTGTCAAATTGCGACTTTAGTCGCTCAACGGTAACGCTGTACCCAGCTAATGACATAGTATAGGTTGTGAGTTTTATTGAGTAGAACTCAAAAATATTTTTTATATTTCTCGAACTCTCCAATCTTCTTTTATTTGACTAAAACCGTATTTTTAATCTTTTCATACAAAATTATTGATTACCCAAATATTTTTTAACCTATTTTCAAAGTCCAAAGTTTTTTGAAAAGGGTAGAGATGAGCCTTTAAAATTGTTTACATATACTTATGGTTTCAACTTACGTATTATGAGTTTTGATCGGGTAATCTTGGAAGAAATCGTAATTGCAAAATTTGATTGAAAAATATGAAGTGCCGACATTCTGAGAGCGCGTTATCTTGTGAAGAGATTGGCACTTCATTTTAATAAAATCGGACAAAAATTACCTTAGTTATTATTTAAATAGTATAACAGGCGTGTTATATTTTTTATATACATATGTCAACTTAACAAATTAACCTTAAGTTCAAAAATTTTCAAAATTTTTGATGGATCCTGATTGTTAAACGTAAAATATGTTAATTTCAGGTTTGAGCGACTACCAGAAGTTGGCTAATATTTGCGTTTTTTTTTTGCATAGATTATTATTTCGCTTTGCGCAAACATTGGCCAACTTCTAGTGGTCGTTAAAAGGTGAAATTGACACATTTTTAAGTAAACAATCAAGATCCATCAAAAATTAGTAAATTTTTTAACCCAAAGTTCATTTGAAATAAAATATATATGAAAAATATAACACGACTGTTATACTCTTTAAATAATAACTACGGCAATTTTTGTTCGATTTTACCAAACCAAGTGTCAATCCCTTCACAAGAGAATGTACTTTAAGAGCGTAACTTATTTTATATTTTTAATTAAAGTTTGCTACTATAAATGGACAAACTTGAAAAAATATGAAAAAAATTCGCATTTGTCAAGTTTACTTCATCAAACCGCATAGAATATTAAGTCGAATATTAAGGGCCGTTTTAAAGGTCCATCCCTCCCCTTTCTAGAAAAGTTTACATTTGTGACATTGGTTCAGATATGATTGTGTAATCAATAAATTTGTGCGTAAAGTAAAAAAAAACAGTTTTTATCAAATAAAACAAGTTTTGAGGGTTCAAGAAATATATAAAAAAAATATTTTTGAGTTCTACTCAACAAAACTCACAACATACACTATGTCATTAGCTCTGTGTATTTAATTTTTTTTATTTTGTCGCATAGTGTAATTTTTATAATGTTTTAAACTTAATATGAGTCAAACTTAACAAAATTCGCACTGATAATAAATTAAAGTCGTTCTTGTGTAATGGAAACAAATATGATACAGAAGAGCTGTGACGAATATTAAAAAAAGTGGATCTCAATTAATTAGGAACAGATGGATATCATTGACAAATAACGAGGGCATTTCTAAAGAATATAAGACACAGGCTACGTTTCTTTCTTTCATTAAGAGCTTCCTATCTTTAAAGGTAAATAAAACCAAGTTTGTGTCAAATATCATCGAAATATTTATTTCTTTGAAAGATCTATTGATGACTTAATGTATGGTATACGAGTTCACTCAAATGTTTGCCACGTTTTCCCTGGGCAAAATACATGCGAAATGCTGAATTTTAAATTCGCAGGTTGGTTTTGTTGGCTTTGAAAACCACTGCGTTTTACAGTGCTCTCCGTTGGCAACGATGATCTGTACAACATTTTTTTCAGAAAAATGTGGATCGATGAAGGCGCCATTTCAAACCCCTCATCAAAGAGTGACTATTTTGGTACGCTCTTGGATATCATGTTGATTGGCATCATCCCAAATTCAACAATTTTATTTGTTCATGTACCCATTCATCCAGATATGGGCCTCGTCATTTAAGATTAGGGTCAGATGCCAACTGCTCGATAGACTTTTCAGTGAACACATTTCACTCTGCGAGTAAATAAAATTACAATGAGAAGTTTCTTAAAAAAGAAAAAAGATCTATCGTTCGAGGCCGACTTTAAACTGTAGATCCCGCCACTGATGTATAAAATTAACACACATAACATGGATCGTGTGAGAAGCAAGGTCGCCATCTTGCCTAAAGGGTTTAAACAAGTGAGAGCATTTGGTCATTCCGTTAAAGTATTGCGAACTTCAGTAAAAACCTTGCGTATTGATTCTCAATTCCTACTGTTCTAACTAACAAGACGTCCTCGTTTTTGCAATATAGAATCCATTCATTAAATTCTATACTAAAGAAAAATTCTTGCATCAGTAAGACTCCAGTAAAAGTGGCATCCATCTAATATGACAACAGAGGGATTCGTTGTTTCTTACAAGCTTTAGCTAGCATAAGCTCCTACATCTGCTTATAATCGTCTTATAAAACATTGGAATATAATTTGACAATTTCACTCTCGTAAAATTTTGTTTAATTTCCTTTTGGGTTGTACGTGTAAATTTTTATACATCATGCCGGGTGAGGTACTTACATGGAGACATGGTCAATGGTACAGAGAAAGTCGTAGGCTACTATAGTCGCCTACTGTCAAAACCTGAACGGAGGTATTGTGTGACCCGACATGAGCTACTTGCAGTGCTGGAATGCATAAAACATTACCATAAGTACATGTATGGTCAACATTTTCTGCTAAGCACCGATCATTCCGCACTGAGATGGCTGCTGCAATTCAAGAACTGAAGGACAGTTAGCACGTTGGATTGAGCGCCTCCAGACTTACGACTTCAGCATTGAACTCTGAAGAGACATAAAATATGGGAATGCTGGTGCTCTCTCATGCCGACATTGTAATTTCGAGTCAGTAAAAATTCAGTTAGGCTTGTGTGAAGACGCGTTGCGTGTGAAGAGAATAATCGTGGTTTGAAGATCTCCGTTATAAAGATCTGTCGAACAATTGTTCACGCAAAAGAGTGTAAAGAAGAATAACAAGCAAAGCAATTGTTGTTGTTTACATCAAGTTGTGAACAGTGGCACACAGAATTGTGCGAACAATAAAGAATTTTAATTAAAAATAAACACAGATTTATTTTTAATTTATTTGCAATCTACGAACTCATATTTTAAGCGTTTTTGAAAGGTAAAAAATGCCGTTACGGACTACATTGTCTTGAATCTTATATACAGATTTGGGAAGTTTTTCATGACAATGGATTTACTCCCACAACCTTTGACAGAAAACTGCTAACCTAGTAAACCAATGCACTAATCACTAGACTACCACCATAAGGTACTTTGTTGCAATAAATGTTTGATTTTACGATAGTTGTTAGAAACAGTGTAACAAAGGTGCTTGTGTATCAGTAAAGCCATTGCAGGTAATAAAAAACTATTTTCGCTCCGCCACATAGATTATGTCCATATTACTATGTATCCGTTTATTAGCTTTTGTAGAGTAATCATGCTGATAACACACATGTTAATGGAATGAAAATTGCATCTATTGTGTGTATTATGATAGAACCTGCATGGAATGCATGCAAAACAAAAACATTTGAATTCTGATGAATAATTCTCCATAAATATTTGCATATTTGCCTTTTCGTTGTAGATTTACACACAGATTCATAAAACGTTTTGTGCATTCAATGCAATACGGCAATTGAAATAGGTTTTGATAAGATAGGCGAGAAAGAACTACCTGGATTAGAAAGTTTTACATGTCAGAAGATATAAAACGTTTTTCATTAAACGTTTTGTACATTCAATGCAATACGGCAATTGAAATAGGTTTTGATAAGATAGGCGAGAAAGAACTACCTGGATTAGAAAGCTTTACATGTCAGAAGAGAAAATTTTGAAATGGGTTTTCAAGCTACACACACAATATCATCTATTTTTTGCTGCATATTTACCGTGAAATCTTTTTTATTTTATTGATGCTGTATACATACTGAAGTCATTGCAGTCTAGTAGGTAGTGTGTTGGCTTATTAGACGTGAGACCACGTTTCAAACTCCAGGTCGTACATCTCGAATATATCGAACTTCTCAGCTGATTTCTGGCAAAAACTCTGAGAGTAAATAAAATTGTCATGAAATATTTTCTTAGAAATTTGTCGTTCGGAGTCGACTTTAAGCTGTAGGTCCCACCACCCTTGTATAAAATTAACACATAAAAAAGTGGTGTGAGAAGCTAAGTCGTAATCCTGCCTAAAGGGTTGTAATGACCAAAGTATTGAAAGCATTTGACAGATTTCTTAGTTCATGTAGATTTGGGTTGGCGTTGTTTGTTTATTTATGTTTTGTTTATACATGTACACTAGGGTGGTTTTAAAAAATCGATGTCGGATTTTTTTTGAGGGCACCCCCTAAAATGTTTCATTTTGTTAGATTTTAGGATTGCCAAAGTTTGAGCGTGATTGAAAGATGTTAACACGTGCCACTGGAACTCAAAATTTTGAAAAAGTATTTTTTTTTGGCAGTTTGTCGACTTTGCCGACCCATATCTCGAAAACGGTTTAATATATTTGCCCGTGTCATACATCAAATTGAAGTCGATACTGTTTATAATATTTTATATGGAATAAAAAATACGTAAATAGTACTGAATTCGAGATAATGAACCCAATGTCCCTAAAAACGTGACTAGGTACCCCTAAGAGCGAAGATGGAACCTATTGTGAAAAAACCCATTTTCCTTCCTATATTATCAATTTTTGGAATGAAAACAATTATGTACTTAAAAATCAAGTATAATAAATGCCTTTTTCATTTTATTCTTATTTAAATTTATTCAAGGGCCTGCAATAATGTGGTTTTGGAGTTATCTGGATACAGCTGACGGCATCTGCTGACTACTTGGAGAACGTAAAATCATAAAAGCAAGAACCACCTAGCTATGCTTTTCTTTTTTTAATAACAGACTCTGAACCCCTGGACTTCTACTTAAAATATAACAATACATTTACAAACTAGTTTGGTTTTACCTGCTTGTGGTCGCCATTGATACCGTATGTGGGTCTAAAATTAACGGCATACCATAGCAAACATATTTAAATTAAATGAGATTCCAAAGTACAAGTATTTGTCCATAATAACCAATAATAATACAAATAACGCATTTTTGCTCTCAGGGGTATCTAGTCACGTTTTTAGGGATATTGGCTCTATTTTTTCGGTTTCAGTACTAGTTGCGTATTTATTGTGTAGAATATAAGATATTATATACAGCATGGCCTTTAATTTAATACATGACACGGGCAAATAGCTTCAGCCGTTTCAGAGATATGGATCGCCGAAGTCAAAAAACTGCCAAAAAAATCGAGATTTTCATAACTTTGAGGCCCCAGTGGCACAGGTTAACATCTTCCAATTGTGGGTTAACATCTTCCAATTGTGCTCAAACTTTGGCAATCCTAAAATCTGACAGAAAGAAACAGTTTAGGGGGGGTGCCCCCAAAAAAAATTTAGATATTTTTTTTTACCCTATGAGATAAAACCACCCTAATGTACAACCAATAATTGTGTTGATTACATTTAAATTGAATCAATTTGCCGCAAAATCATCAATTTTTTAGAACGCACTCATTTATCACGTTCTACTAAATTCGAAATGGTACCATATGGTGTTTTTGCTTTTGGTTTTCAATGATTTGAATAAAAAAATTAAATCAAAATAAATGCCACAATATATGTTATGGTGCACATATGCATATATAAATTTTTCAACTAAACTGTAGAATATAACAAAATAAAAAAATGAATACCAATAAGACCAATAGTATATACCTTTTTAATAGATTTATTTTAGAATATAACACAAATTTATGTACGTATATAGATTGAAAAAAGGGGACAACGGAAGTCGGCTAATGCCTTCATAACAACCATCCCTGTAATAACCTGAGCTTGCAGAGTGGTGTCATGTTCACCACGTTTCGTCAAGGACTCTTATATAATCGTGTCAATTAATTTCTATTTATAGAAAATAAGTCATTGGTTTTAACTTTTTGGTATTGGATTTACGTCAAGATTAAAAAGTGTCATAATTGGTCATAACAACCCTACGACCTATCTTTTCACATCACCCATGTTGTGTTTGCTATGCACGAGTGGCGGGACATACAGTTTAAAGTCGACTCCGATCGACAGATTTTTTAAAGAAATCTGATTAGAACTAGTTGCCGAAGAAATATTTTTTTTAATTTCTTTTCGTTGAAAATGTTTGACCTGAGATTTAAGTGACCTAACGTCTTATACTCACTTACTTACTTAATTGGCCATTAACAACCTGATTAACGCTGCCTTCCTTCCAGGCGCCTTTGCTTCTTGCGCGCCTACGCTAGTTGGTCACGCCAATCGATGACAGGGTTTCCTCGATTTGGTTTTTCCAACGCAAACAAGGTTGTCCTTTTCGCCGACTTCTGCAGATCTCCGCATCAAATACCCGTCTCACCGGAGCATCCTTCTCCATTCTAACGACATTTCCTAGCCAGGGCAGCCGCTGAATGTTAATACGCTGCACAACGTTTATGCCGTTGAGGAGCTCATACATCTCACTGTTGGATCGGCTGCGGATATCATCGCCAACTCGCACTGGACCGAAGATCTTACGCAGAACTTTTCTCTCGAATACTCTCAAGGCTGCTGCATCAGTGCTTAATAGTGTCCATTCCTCTGCGCCATAAAGAAGCACGGGGAGGATGAGCGTCTTGAGGAGTATTAGCTTTGTCATACGATTAGTTTTGCTACTCAATCGCCTATTGAGACCATAGTAGCACCTGTTGGCAAGAGTGATCTTGCGCTTGATCTCCAGACTGACATCTTTTTTGTTGGCAATGTTGGAGCCAAGATTAATAAATTCCTCGAAAGTATATTTATCGGTCGTAATCTGAGAATTAATACCCCACACGTTTCTACTTGTTTTACTGCCAAACCCGTCTTAGTAGACTCTTGTTCAATACCATTAAAGCCAGCAGTAACATCTCGCTTGATACGCCCTATGATATCAATGTCGTCAGCGTAACCAAGCAACTGGACGCTTTTTTTGGCAAAGAGTGCCATTGCGCTTCACTCCCGCCTTCCGCAGAAAACTCTCTATGACGAAGTTGAAGAGGTCGCATGATAAGGGAGCGCCTTATCGGAAATCTCACACGGTATTTAAAGGTTCGGAGACGTCCGTTCCTACCTTAACGGAGCTGCAGGAATTGCCTTCTGCATAGCCTTATCAGCTTTGTAGGTATACCGAGCTCAGACATTGCGGAAAAAACACGATCCCTTATAGGGCCATCGAAGGCTGCCTAATAGTCGATAAAAAGATGGTGTGTGTCGACTTGCTTTTCGTGGATCTTTGACAGGATTTGACGTAGTGTGAAGATCTGGTCGATGGTGAACTTGCCATGTATGAAGCCTCACTGAAAAGATCCAATCAGTGTTTCGACGAGTGTTTTGACGAGCGGAACATCTTACAATCCAATTTTTATTTTTTATTTTTCCATTTCTATAAAATAGTTCTATTATTTGTGAGTGGTGTTAAATGCCATATCCATTCATGGTGATTTGACAAAGTAGACTGAATAAACGACTGCTAATGTGGCAGATGAAACTTTAAGAAGATGCCCATTATTAACCGTAAAAGTTCGAAAGCCCCTGTCACAAGACCCCTTATTTGTTTCCATGTCTGTATGGTAGGCATTTTTTCACAATTATGTCTCGTAATTATTGTCTATCTACGTGTGTTTAAAATAGATGGTTAATGCTAATATTGTTTTATTATTTTATCCAATTTCAATACCAAAACAAAACCGTATGCAATTTAATTTAATTAATTTGAAATGTTAATTAAAATCTTAAATTAGTCTCTTTAATTTCATATTATAATCGTATATGCAATTTTAACTGTAATATTTATAGAGAAACAAGGGTAAATAAAATTAAAATTTAGTCCATTCTTTTGTACACATGATTTATATTTACAATTATAATACAAAATGAAAAAGAAATTTATTGGTAGTCAAGATCGACTAGTGAGTAACCTAAAAAGCTATTTCGCTTTCCGAGTGTTTTCAATAATACTGTTATGAAAATGAAAAAATCTGGATACTGGTGTTTTGCAAAAACAAAAACAATGAACTTGTTTACAAATTTTCGCACTGCGTAATATAACAAACAAACACCAGCATAAAGAAGTAATAAATAAGTAAACAAAAATATACTAACAAGCATAAGCATAAAAAATGATGAATAAATAAACACAAATGCTACAACAAACACTAGAAGAATTAATGTAAACAAAATACACCAACAACAGTAATGAAACAACGATGTTTACATTTATAGAGATCTAGAGAAGGCGAAGACACGAACATTCGACTTCAAGAACATTCATCAGACTGTTTACGTTACTGTATAAAAGGCAAGGCGAAGCAGGAAACTGAGTCAGTAAAAATTCAGTCAGTCTTGTGTGATGACGCGGTGTGTTTGAAGAGTGTAATCGTAGTTTAACATCTCCGTTACAAAGATCAGTCGAACAATTGTGCAGTAATTGTTATTGTTTATGCAAAGGTTGTGAACAGAAGAATAACATACAAATCAATTGTTGTTGTATACATGAAGTTGTGAACAGTGGCACACAGAATTGTTAGAATAATAAAGAATTTTAATTAAAACTAAAAATTAATTTATTTTTGCTTTATTTGCAATCTACGAGCTCATATTTTAAACGTTTTAAAATGGTATGTGATATATGCATAAATTGAGTCAATTTTAGATCGATTTAAGACAATTTAAGTGTAATTTCTAGTTTTTGGAAAACTGCTGGTATAGATTAGGAATACTGCTTGATTATTATATGGCAATTGAAAGCCTCCTGGATAGAGTGTCTATTTAACTTATTTCTTTCTTACTCCCTTCAGTGAGGATTACTCACACCAATTACGTTGTGCATATTGATTTTTTACATATACATAGAATTTAAAGTCGACTCCGAACGACAGATTTTTAAGACACTTTTCATGGCAACTTTATTTTCTCTTACTTGCCAATAATTAGTTGAGCAATGTTGACAATGAAATATTTTTTCATATTTCGTTTTGTTCGAAATATTTGAACAGGGTATGAGCCGTGGCGTCATATCTGATTAGCCAACACACTACTTACTTGACTTCACTACTTATTTCAGGTTAAATAATAATTTACAATGAAACATCGCGTATAAACTAAGATTTCAGAGTCCTACGATTAGATAGTAAAACGTAGTCTAGTAGGTACAATGTTGATTTATTATACGGAATTCCGTTGTTCAAACCACCACTCAGACATCTCGAAGTAAACGAAATGTAAACGTAGTCTAGTAGGTACAGTGTTGGTTTATTGTACGAGATTCCGTGGTTCAAACCCCCGCCCTGACGTCTCGAATGACTTAATCACAGGAGAGCAATAGCTTTGAGAGTAAATAGAATTGCTATGAAAAGTTCCTCAAAAATCTGTTGTTCGAAGTCGACTTTAAACTGTAGGTCCTGCATTCATTTGTAAAATTGACGCGCTGAGCATGGGTGATGTGATACTGACTAAAAGGTTGCAATGGATCAATCAAGTAAGTAAGTAGGTAAGAAAGTATAATCCGTTACCGACTCACAACATATTTAACTTCTTAGTTTTTTTTTTAGAAAATTGATTTCTTCTCTAGAGTCCTAATTTTTATAGAACCAAAGGGTTTAATTCTAATTTTATTAGAATTTCCTTCCCAAAATACAAAATTTTGCAAGAATTTTAGATTATTTTGACTGTAATCAGTAAGTCAGTCTATTTCTGTTTGTTGCAAGCATAACTCTAATGGGATTGCCCTACCTTAACGTAGCATTGGAAAACAACTAAAAAAACCCCGTTAATAATGAATTGTTTAATACAAAATATTTAAATTAATTAAATTTTAATAATTGTGTGACTTTTATTTATTACAGTTTTTTGTTTATTTTATTTCGTTACAGTTTTCTAAAGAAAAAAAAATTACAAATAAATAAATGCAATTAAAAATAAGTGTGATTTGTTATACTATTAAATTAACTTACAATTATAAACATGCTTACTGGTCAATGCCCAATACAAATATATTGTTACGAAAGTGAAAAATCTAGATACGGGTGTTCTGTCATTAAAACAAAACAAAACAAAAATTAAACAAAATACAACAACAAACACCAGGAAAAAAATGTTAAACAAATTAACAAAAATACAACAACAAACACTACAAGTACAAATGTAAACAAAATACACAACCAACAGTAATGAAACAACGTTGTTTACATTTATAGAGATATCGAGAAAGCGAGGCTACGAACATTCGCCTTCAAGAACATTTACCAGACTGTTTACTCTGCCATATAAAAGACAAGACAAAGCAGTGAGTGAGTGAAGTTCAGTCAGCCTTGTGAGCAGACGCGGTGCGTTTGAAGAGAGTAATCGTGGTTTAAAGATCTCCCTTACATAATTGCTCATTACAACATTTCTCAGTATTACGATCACGCTTCTCACACCACTAATGTTGTGTGTGTTAATTACATATATGAGACCTACAGTTTACCCTTAGAGTTTTTACCAGACGACGACGAAATAAAAAAATTAGTAGAAGACTCCCACGTGTATGTATTGCGATTTTAAATCCATAATTATTTATTTTATTTTTGAGAAAAGCTCTTCAAAGTCTAAAGAAAGAAATATATTGTTACGAAAATGAAAAATTATTGTACTCGTCTTTTACATCGCTTAACATTAAAATTATAAACAAAAGCTATAAAAACAGAACAATGCAGTAAACAAACCTGTTTACAAATTATCGTACTGCTTAATATAACAACAAACACCAGCATAAAAAATGGTAAACAAGTAAACAAAAATACACAAACAACATTACAAGATTAAAAATATAAACAAAATACACAAACAGCACTACAATAATAAATGTAAACAACGATGTTTACAATTGTAGAGATTTCGAGAAGGCGAAGTCATGACCATTCGCCTTGAAGAACATTCATCAGACTGTTCACTCTGCCATATAAAAGGCAAGGCAAAGCAGGCGACTGAGTGAATGAATTTCAATCAGTCTTGTGTGAAGACGAGGTATATTTGAAGAGAGTAGTCGTGGGTTGAAGATCTCCGTTACAAAGACCTTTCAAATAGTTTTCCAGTAATTGTTATTGTTTATGTGAAGGGTATAAAAAGAAAAAATAACACAAAAAAGCAATTGTTGTTGTTTACATAAAGTTGTGAACAGTGGCACATAGAATTGTGTGAATAATAAAGAATTTTTATTAAAACTAAACACAAACTTATTTTTATATTATTTGCAATCTACGAGCTCATATTTTAAACGTTCTTAAAAAGGTAAAAACGTAACAATAATTTATACACATTCGGTACCTTTTGTTCTCCATAATTAAGTAAAGGGCTGCATGACAACTTAGCAGTAACACGGCAAACATGCCTGTACAGTTATTCAATTACCTATATTTGTTAATACCAAAAAAATATAATAAAATACCTACTTTTTAACCTATTTTATCTATTTCACTCACACAAAAAGAAAAATATTTATTAATAATATTAGGGTTAACCTCCCTTTAATACATTCGCAGCTCACTCAAAATCTTGTTGTCTCATTGAAGCTTCTACTTATTCCACAAAGTAGTTGATGTAAAACTAGGCCATCAAGTAAATTAGTTTAATTAGTTTTTAAAAATATTTCAATACAAACTTTCAAAACTACTATTTATGCATAATTTGTGCCAGCACAGCAACGTTGTTTCATTCAAAAATTATTGATTTTGTTTTAAAATTTGATTATTATAGAGTCTTTCATTATGCGCTTCGTATTTTTAAATTAAAGTGAAAAAAGCGTTTTTGAGACATCATTGTATTTTTTTATTTGTTTAAAACAACTATTGATGTCATTATGTGTGCAATCTAACGTCTTTTAAATGCCTGCAACTTCTTTTCTGGTTGGACACATAACACATAAATGGCCATTACAACCCTTCAGTTAGGATTACGGCCTATGTTGTAATGGCCAATTATACATGTGTGGTAAATTCGTGTGGGCAAAGCTGCAATATTTTCGACAAATATTGCGTTTCGCTGACTATATACATACATACATAATTGGTCATAACAATCCTTTAGTCAGGTTTACAACCTAGTTTCTCACACCACTTATGTTGTGTGTGGAACTACAGTTTAAAGTCGACTCCGAACGACAGATTTTTGAGAAACTTTTCATGGCAATTTTTATTTACTCTCAGAGTTTTTGCCAGAAATCTGCTGAGAGAGAGCCGCCGAAGAAATACTTTTTGTATTTTGTTTTGATGTCTGGCCTGGGGCTCGAACCCTGGCTTTACGTTTAATAAGCCAACACACTACCTACTAGAGTACGGCGTTTCGCTGACTATTCCTTACTAAATCAGTGAACTCGGATGTATCTACCACATTGGTTATCTCGGTAGAACCATTATGGCGAATGCAAAATAGGCGAAGTGAGCAGAAATTTTCCCATACAGAAAATGCTGTATACGTCTCTAATTTGGTAGAAGTAGCCCCAAACAAATGGCCGCTAACAAATGTTAAAGTTCGAAAGTCGCTATCCGAAAATCCGATATAATTTAATGAAATTTCCTTCCTCCGAACAAGAGGAGATATGCCATATTTGTTTAGAACTGCTTAGATTTGGATTTAACTGCTCTATTGCTTTTAAGTTGATGCTGGTATGTTGAGAGTGTAGAGTTGGATGTCATACCGACAAATAAGTTGTTCAATTTAATGCTGCAAGAATAATATCGCTGTACATTTGTATATATTGCACTCTTAAAAACCTATTCCGACTTTTAATTTAAAATCCATAATGTTACGTTTTTACCTTTTAAAAACGTTTGAAATATGAGCTTGTAGATTGCTATAAAAATTAAAATAAATTTGTGTTCAGTTTTGATGAATTTCTTTATTGTTCGAATAATTCTGTGTGCCACTATTCACAAATTGATGTAAACAACAACAATTGCTTTATTTCTTATTCTGCCTTACACTCTTTTGGGTAAACAATAACAATTGTTCGACCGATCTTTATTGGAGATCTTTAAACCACAATTTTTTCTCCACACGCAATGCGTATTCACACAACACTGACTGATTTTTACTGACTCCGTTGCCTGCTTCGCCTTGCCTTTTATACAGCGACGTAAACAGTCTGTTGAGTTATCTGGAAGTCGAATGGTCGTGATTTCGGCTTCTCGAGATCTCCATAAATGTAAACATCGTTATTTCATTGTTGTTTGTTTATTTTATTTACATTTATTCTTGTAATGTTCGTTGTTGCAATCCTTTTTATACTGGTGTTGTTGGTATATTTTTGTTTACTTGTTTATCATATAAACAAGTTCATTGTTATTGTTTTTGTAGCTTTTATTTATAATTTTAATGTTAAACGGTGTAAAAGCAAAATACCATTTCCGTGTCCGTAACAATATTGTACCCTTTAAACCTTTTTCGATTTTTTATTTACATAAAGTTAACATAAGTTATTTAACATCTTCAGTTCTTTGCAAAGTGCACTATTTCTCCACAACTAATGCAAAACCATTTGTCTTTCAATTCAATAATAAAATATGGTTTTTCATTCAGAATACGAAATTCTACTTGTTGGAGAACAACAAATTAATAATTATTTAGTTAAACGTATTTTTATAATGTAGCACATTTATATTATCATTTCTAATAATATTCTTAATGTACCACTGTACTTGCTATAATTTATCTATTATCTATCTTCTTTCTTTGCTATTTTCTATTTTACACATACATACACACATACATGTATAGCTTTGTCACGCGATTTTCTACCTGCTACTAAGCTAACCGGTTTTTATACATATCCTTGTGAGTGTAAAGAACCCTTTTTTATTATTTGTTACAATTTTGTAAGAAAACAGAATTATTTTGGTTTGCCTAAATTTTATAACAAATTATTATAGTTCTGATCGTGACAGCTATAACATCACTGCCTTGCTGCTAATTGTATCAATAGCTAGATCAGTAACTTATAGTCAAACTGCCTTGCTGATAATTTATTTTCATTGAAAGTTAAATCATTTAAAGTTAAATTTATAATAATAAGTATTTTTAAATAATAAAATTAAAATAATAAATAAAATTAAAATAATAAATAAAATTAATATAGTAAAATAAAACCTCAATCTTAAACATTGGTGCCGAAACCCGGGAATTATTGAGAAATATCATCTTTTGGGAAATATTGTGAAATATGGCCTATTGAATTATTGCCTTTTGGGAAGTATTGTGTAAGCTTGCCCATACTGGACTCTTGCCTATTTTGGAATCTTGCCCATACTGGACTCTTGCCTATTTTGGCAATCTTGCCCATACTGGACTCTTGCCTATTTTGGAATCTTGCCTATTCTGGAAGATTGCCTATAATTAAGTTTTGCCTACTGTGGAATCTTGCTATTGCCTACACTGAGGTCTTGGACAACATATATCGCCTACTGCATCTCTGGCTTGGAACTGCTAATTGGAAGAACTCTGCTGGATACTTGGACTCTATACTTGGGTTTGAATTACGTTAAGTTAACCTGCGTTACTACTGCCTTACTTTGTGATCCAAACCGTATGTATTAATGAAATTTATCTAGAAAGTGTGTTTTTTTTAAGTATTAAGTGAAAGGAAATTAAAATGGAGAATCTAACGAAATTAATCGACGAACAACGGTTGTTGTTAAGAAATTTGCAACGTACTGCAGAAGCATACCAGTCTAAAACTAATGTTACTCGTGGTTATGCTCAATGTGTCTTGGAAGAAATCGAGTCTTCTTACACTCAGTTTAAAGATATTCATAAACAGATTTTGGAAATTGTTCGCGAAAATTCGTTTAATATGAGTGATGTACCTTACTTCTCTGAAGACGTATATTATAATTTTCAAAACGAATTTTTATTGTTAAAGGGTCAGTTAATGAACCTGTTAATCTTCATGTATCAACTATCCATTCAAGTACGTTTGCAAACTCAACACATAATAGAAACGAAACTATAGCAGTTGAAGCTCGTTTGCCTAAAATAGATCTACCGATATTTTCTGGAGACTATGTCTCTTGGATTTCATACAAAGATATGTTTGTGTCGTTAGTTCATAATAATCAGGCGTTAAGTAATGTTCAAAAGTATTATTTTCGTGTTCAGGTATTCCTTTAGATATTGTGAATGAATACCCTGCTTCAGACGCTAGTTATAGCTTGGCTTGGAATGCCTTAAACAATCGTTATCACAACAAAAGAAAAATTGTCGACATGGTAATGAAAAAGTTGTTTTCAATACCTTCTTGTAATGGCTCAGCTGAAAGCATTCAGATTCTCTTAGATACGACGCGTAATAGTCTTGCTTTGTTGCGCACATTAGGAGTCAATTCTAATGGTTGGGATGCTATTCTAATCTATATGTCCGTTAATAAACTAGATCACCAAACTCGTAAGGAATGGGAACAATCTTTAAAAGCTTCTACTGAAGTTCCACCCATTGCTACGCTTTTTGAATTTTTGGAAACATCCTTCAGAACTTTAGAAACAATTAATGATTCTCATTCTTCGTATCAGAGCACTAAATCTAGAAGTTTATATCAAGCAACAAACAAAAAGGTTTCTAAACGTAATGTTCATGTGACTGCAACTAATAACGATACAAATTGCCCTTGTTGTGACAAGCGACACCCTTTATTTAAATGCTTTAAATTCGCAGCTATGTCCTCCGACAATAAGCGCAACTTTTTAAGCGAAAAGAGAATTTGTAGAAATTGTTTAAATATCGGACACTTTAGCGTCAACTGCCATTTAAAATCAAATTGTCAAATTTGCCAGCAGAAGCCCAACACCACTGTGAATAAAGAATATGGAAAAGTAAATAGAGCTGATAATAATTCATCTGACAAGGTCAGTGAAAACTTAGTTTGCAACTGTAATATTCTAAAAGATCAGCCTCAAGTACTCTTAGCTACAGTGCGTGTAATAGTTAAATCACCCAGCGGTCTTTTTCATTTAAGAGCAATTCTTGATCAATGCGCTCAAGCTTGATTTATTACTCAAAATGCTGCTGAAACTTTAAAACTACAAGGTGTTAAGACTCATGCTCATATAAGCGGTGTTTGTGGAAAGGATTACACTGCCACAAAACTAGTTCAAATTAGGCTGTCTTCGAATTTCGAGCCTAATTTTGAGATGGTCTGTCAGACTTTTCTTTTACCTAAAATTACAGCTTATCAGCCTCAACCAATAGATTCGAAAATGTTGTCAAATTTAAAGGAACTTAATCTGGCTGATCCAAATTTTACTGAACGCGGTTCAATCGACTTACTCTTGGGAGGAGATGTCTACAGTAATATAATTTTACCTCAGCAAAGAAAATTTAATAACTGCTTATTCTTACAACTTACTCATTTTGGTTGGGTAGTTTCTGGGCCTACATCACAGGTCTCTTTTCCTAAAAATAATATAAATGTGAACGTGTGTGCTTTGAATAAGCAACTTCGTGCATTTTGGGAGCAAGAAGAAATAATAGAAAAGCGACTTCTTACAGAAGAAGAGGAACTTTGTGAGAAGTATTTCCAAAAGACCACTACTCGTGACCATACTGGTCGTTACACAGTTCATTTACCCTTTAAAGCTGCTTTAAAAGGATGTCCTCTGCCAATCTTTAATCATACTGATTATAACGCGCTTTCTCGGTTGAAGAATGCTGAAGCAAAATGTAAAAGGAATCCGATGTTTGGTAAGCTCTATGAAGACTTCATAAAGGAATACGAAGAATTTGGTCACATGGTCAAACAGGGTAGATAACCACAGAATTTAGTTGAAAATAGTTATTTCTTGCCACACCACGGTGTACTACGAGATAGTAGCACAACGACAAAGTTGAGAGTCGTTTTTGACGGTAGTTCTAGAAGAACATTTCAACCTTCTTTAAATGAGAAACTGTCTGCAGGACCCGCTCTGCAAAATGATCTTCCTACTATTATAACACGATGGAGACGCTATCGTATTGGATTCACAGCGGACATAGAGAAAATGTTTCGCCAAATCAACGTAGCTAGTGAGCACCAAATATATCAACGGATATTGTGGCGATATTCTGATTCTAATGATATTAACATATACAATCTTACAACCGTAACCTACGGTACGAAACCAGCTCCATTTTTATCAATAAGAGTACTTCGACAATTAGCGCTGGATGAGAAAGAACAGTTTCCATTAGCCTGTAAGGTACTCATTACTGACACTTACGTAGACGACGTGATTTCTGGAGCTGATGATTTGACTCAAGCCCTAAAGCTTCATTCGGAGTTGTGCAAGTTATTAAATAAAGGTAAATTCAATCTACGTAAATGGTCCTCTAACTCTATGGATCTCATGGAATCTATTCTGCTTGAACTTCAAGCAGATTCTAAAGTTTTTGAAATTGAAAATGATAATTTACCAGAGGAACGTGTATGTGTAAATATATATTCAACTGTTACGGAACTAGAATACCCCGAAATTCTAACACGATTTTTATCTCTTAGCAAGCTAATACGCGTAACTGCGTACATATTTCGGTGTACTAAAAATGCATTATATAAAACAGAATCACAAATGACAGGTAGTAGTAAGATGACAGGTTTTCTTACCAGCAACGAGCTTAATTACGCCCGTATGAAGCTTATCAGAGTTTCACAACAGGTTGATTTTCCGAACGAAATACTTCAGCTCAGAGAACTCGGTCATATTAGTACTAATAGGACAGTTGCTAAACTTTGCCCTTTTCTCGATACTTCAGAAATTATTCGAGTTGGCGGTAGAATTCAAAACTCAGATTTAAATTACTTTTCTAAGCATCCAATTTTATTCTCGAAAAGAAATCCTATAACTAATCTTATATTTTTAGATGCACTTAAAAGAACGTTACATGGCGGCTTAATTGAAATGCATTCATTTGCTTCTCGAGAATATTTCATTTTGTCAGCTAGAAATATAGCGAAAAAGGTGTTACGGCAGTGTATTGATTGCTTTAAATACAGCGCAAAGGAAGCTCAACAAGTTATGGGTAGCTTACCAAGTGTTCGTCTTAAGCCAGCACGACCTTTCAAGCATAGCGGCGTGGACTATGCAGGACCAATTACTATTACTATAAAACAATCAACTGCACGAAATTCTGTCACCACAAAAGGTTATATTTCTTTATTTATTTGTATGGTAACGAAGGCTATACATCTGGAAGCTGTGACCCGTTTATCTACAGACTCATTTCTAGCTGCATTTCGACGCTTTATATCCAGACGTGGAAATTGTACCGACCTGTATTCTGATTGCGGTACGAATTTTGTTGGTGCTCAGAAAGAACTGGAAGTTCTTTACAAAAACAAATCTTCTTTACCTAAAGAGCTCACTGAACTTCTGGCCTCTGATGGAGTTACGTGGCACTTAATATCACCAGCATCACCTAATTTTGGAGGACTGTGGGAGGCAGGAGTTAAGTCTACGAAACACCATTTGCGCAGGGTTATGCATAATCGTATTCTTACATTTGAAGAGCTTGCAACCCTTCTTACTCAAATCGAGAGTTGCCTGAACTCTAGACCGTTGTGCCCTTTGAACAACGATCCTTCTGATGTTAACGCTCTTACACCGGCACATTTTTTAATTTGCGAACCATCTGTTTGTGTACCAGAAGAAGATATACTTCAAATCAACATCGATCGCTTATCCAGATGGAAAGTCGTCGAGAAATTAAAGCAACATTTTTGGCGCCGCTGGTGTGGCGAATGGCTTTGTCGGTTACAGGCTAGACCTAAATGGCTAAAGGTCTCGAGAAATGCTAAAGTAGGTGACTTGGTGATTATGTTTGATGAACGTTGTCCACCCGGACAATGGCCTTTGGCTCGAGTTCAAGCAGTTCACCCTGGCAGTGATGGATTCGTGAGAGTAGTGACGCTGTTATCGAATGGAAGACTTTTTAAACGTCCTATTTCTAAAATAGCCTTTCTACCTAATTTAGATACTCTTGGTGAAAATAATACTCCCTTAAGTTAAACACTATCGTGCTTAGGGGGGGGGGGAATGTTGGAGAACAACAAATTAATAATTATTTAGTTAAACGTATTTTTATAATGTAGCACATTTATATTATCATTTCTAATAATATTCTTAATGTACCACTGTACTTGCTATAATTTATCTATTATCTATCTTCTTCCTTTGCTATTTTCTATTTTACACATACATACACACATACATGTATAGCTTTGTCACGCGATTTTCTACCTGCTACTAAGCTAACCGGTTTTTATACATATCCTTGTTAGTGTAAAGAACCCTTTTTTATTATTTGTTACAATTTTGTAAGAAAACAGAATTATTTTGGTTTGCCTAAATTTTATAATAAATTATTATAATTCTGATCGTGAAAGCTGGAACATCACTGCCTTGCTGCTAATTGTATCAATAGCTAGATCAGTAACTTATAGTCAAACTGCCTTGCTGATAATTTATATTCATTGAAAGTTAAATCATTTAAAGTTAAATTTATAATAATAAGTATTTTTAAATAATAAAATTAAAATAATAAATAAAATTTAAATAATAAATAAAATTAATATAGTAAAATAAAACCTCAATCTTAAACATTGGTGCCGAAACCCGGGAATTATTGAGAAATATCATCTTTTGGGAAATATTGTGAAATATGGCCTATTGAATTATTGCCTTTTGGGAAGTATTGTGTAAGCTTGCCCATACTGGACTCTTGCCTATTTTGGAATCTTGCCTATACTGGACTCTTGCCTATTTTGGCAATCTTGCCCATACTGGACTCTTGCCTATTTTGGAATCTTGCCTATTCTGGAAGATTGCCTATAATTAAGTTTTGCCTACTGTGGAATCTTGCTATTGCCTACACTGAGGTCTTGGACAACATATATCGCCTACTGCATCTCTGGCTTGGAACTGCTAATTGGAAGAACTCTGCTGGATACTTGGACTCTATACTTGGGTTTGAATTACGTTAAGTTAACCTGCGTTAATACTGCCTTACTTTGTGATCCAAACCGTATGTATTAATGAAATTTATCTAGAAAGTGTGTTTTTTTTAAGTATTAAGTGAAAGGAAATTAAAATGGAGAATCTAACGAAATTAATCGACGAACAACGGTTGTTGTTAAGAAATTTGCAACGTACTGCAGAAGCATACCAGTCTAAAACTAATGTTACTCGTGGTTATGCTCAATGTGTCTTGGAAGAAATCGAGTCTTCTTACACTCAGTTTAAAGATATTCATAAACAGATTTTGGAAATTGTTCGCGAAAATTCGTTTAATATGAGTGATGTAACTTACTTCTCTGAAGACGTATATTATAATTTTCAAAACGAATTTTTATTGTTAAAGGGTCAGTTAATGAACCTGTTAATCTTCATGTATCAACTATCCATTCAAGTACGTTTGCAAACTCAACACATAATAGAAACGAAACTATAGCAGTTGAAGCTCGTTTGCCTAAAATAGATCTACCGATATTTTCTGGAGACTATGTCTCTTGGATTTCATACAAAGATATGTTTGTGTCGTTAGTTCATAATAATCAGGCGTTAAGTAATGTTCAAAAGTATTATTTTCGTGTTCAGGTATTCCTTTAGATATTGTGAATGAATACCCTGCTTCAGACGCTAGTTATAGCTTGGCTTGGAATGCCTTAAACAATCGTTATCACAACAAAAGAAAAATTGTCGACATGGTAATGAAAAAGTTGTTTTCAATACCTTCTTGTAATGGCAGTAGTATGTTTATGTATGTTCGCGATCAATTATTTCATACGAATTTGGGAGCATGCCTACGCTACAGTCGGTAGTTTAAGTTAGTTGATAGGTTTGTAACATGTAGATTGGACGGACAGAATGAGTGTGTGTGTGTGTGTGTGTGTCATTTTTAAAGTGTGTAGGTTCGTCTCGAGTCTGAGTTCATGATTCCGATGATCCGCGAGTGCGTGATGTAGGGTACCGTAAACTCATGTTGTTGACTTGTGCAATGTTATGCTTTTGTTTATTTTATTTTTTAATGTAAACAAATTTTAAAACGCTTGACTCATATTACAGTTTTTAATGTAAACAACTAAAGAGTTTTGGATGTGGTTTCATTTAATTAATTTTTTTTGTTAGTGTGATATGTTTCCGTTATGTGTAGTCCTTTTCTTGTAGACATATTTTATAATAATCAAATGTAGGAGAATACATTTTTTTGTTATAACAATAACAGTGCTTTGTTATAAACAATAACATCGCGAATCCTTATCATGTTTTGTATTCCTAAACATTAGTTCAACAAGAATTGTATCATATTACAGTTTTTAATATTAAGTTTAAAGAATTTTGAATGTGGTTTCGTTTAATTAATTTTTTTTGTATGATTTAACGTTAAAGAAACAGAAATATAGTTGTACGTGTTCTTGTTGTTGTGCTATAAGTATATGTGCATAAGATCAATAAGAATATTTTGTATGATTTAATGCGATATATTTCCGTTATGTGTGTGTGTGTGTGTGTGTTTCTTTTTTCTTATGGACCCATTTTATGATAATCGAATATAGGAGAATACATTTTTGTTACAAAAATAACAGTGCTTTGTTATAAACAATAACATCGCGAATCCTTAACATTTTTTTGGTATTCCTAAGCATAAGTTCAATAAGAATATTTTTTAATGTAAACAAATTTTAAAATTCTTGACTCATATTACAGTTTTTAATATTAAGTTTAAAGAATTTTGAATGTGGTTTCGTTTAATTAATTTTTTTTGTATGATTTAACGTTAAAGAAACAGAAATATAGTTGTACGTGTTGTTGTTGTTGTGTTTATAACAGCGCTTTGTTTTGAGCAGGATTTCTTTTTTTTCAGTTTTTTTTTGTCAGGTTTTAAATAAATAAAATTATATAATAAAGAGATTAATTAAAACAAATTAGATTTTTTTTCCTAAGATATGTATATTTTATTTTCAGATTTTGTTACAGTTCACATATTTCTATTTCTCCTTCAAGCAAATCTATTAATCACATAATTTTATCATTTCCTTTAACATATATGACAGAGTTGTTCCCTTTTAAATTTTATATATTTAGTTTTTACTGTTTAAAATAAATAAAATTATATATATAATAAAGAGATTAACTAAAACAAATTAGTTTTTTTATTTCAATAGATTTTTCCCTATGATTTTTTTAAGATGATTTTGTTATTGGTTGAAAGGTATCTTCTAATAAATAACTTCAACTATTTGACTCAGTTTAATAATTTTTCACTTTTCCTTTAGAGCAGCCCTTGTCTTTACAAGATCTTCTAACATTTTATTATGATAATTTTTAGACATTATAATATTTTTTGTATTGATTTTGATCTGCTTTATATCTGGTAACGATCTGCTTTGTATCTCGTAACGATCTGATTTGTATCTGCTCACATCTGATTTATACCTTATCATGATCTGCTTCATGTCTTATGTCTGTGTATTCTGAATTTGAGTACGCTATATCGTGCTTTCTACAATATGCATCCACTAAATGTATTCCTTTGTCTCCTTTTGCTAATCGATTTTGAAGTTTTGCATCAGGTACACAAAACTGTTAACCAGGTAGATGTAATTCAACATTTTGAATTTTCAACAATTTGTTTATTATGTTGTTTACAAAACCTTTTCCAATCTTACGCTAATTAGGTTAATTTTTTTTTGTTTTGATTGTAAATTATAACCATTTTGTTATTCATTAATTTCATACCCCTTCGTCTGAAACACTGAAACAGTGACTAGCTAGTTATACCAGCTATACTAGCTATATCAGCTATACAAGCTGTACCAGCTATACATGCTATACCTCTATACCAGCTATATCAGCTGTACTAGCTATACCAGCTATACCAGCTGTATCAGCTATACTAGCTATATAAGCTTTATTAGCTATACCTCTATACCAGCTATACTAGCTATACTAGCTATACCAGCTATACTAGCTATATAAGCTATGCAAGCTGAACTAACTATATCAGCTATACTAGCTATACCAGCTATACTAGCTATACCAGCAATACTAGCTATACCAGCTATACTAGCTATACCAGCAATACTAGCTATACCAGCTATACTAGCTGTACCAGCTATACTAGCTATATAAGCTATGCAAGCTGAACTAGCTATATCAGCTATACTAGCTATTTTTTTTTTTTTTTTTTTTTTTTTTCGCCGAGGAGGGGCAAATGTACCTAACCGCACCATAGAGGAAGTCGTCACATCCTCCGTGTGTGGGGCCCTCACCCACTAAATCCCCCCCTCGTCTCCTGTGGACTTGTTTGTACCCACTCCGGAACTACGGTGGTATTACTTCGGAGTGGAGTCCTTTTGGCCCTTTGGCCCCTTCATGTTCATATCCGCGTCCGGATTGCGAATCGAAAGTTGAGGAGTCATCTAAGCGTCTCCACTATTCCTTTCGTCTAGATCATCGTCTCGGTTACGCCCGGCACGTGTGACAGTATCACCTATGCCGACATGCTTACTCGTTCTGCAGCTTCAAGATCTATATTCTTCCGTCTCAGAATGCGCTCTATGTAATTCACTACGGAGGTCCAATTTTCACTACTCGCAGTCATAACGCCGACAATATTAGTGGCTGTGATCGTTCCGACTATTGACGTCAGTACAGAGCGATAGCTCTGCCAGCGTGCACACTCGAAAACAGTGTGCTCTGCGTCATCAATTACCTCCCCTTCCTCGTACAGGCAGTAAGGGGAGGCGGCCTTGCCCATTCTGTGCAGATATTTCCTAAAATATCCGTGACCCGATAGCATCTGCGTAACGTAGTAGTTTATCTCTCCAAATTTCCGACCGATCCATGGCCTTATGTCCGGGATAAGTCTCGCGGTCCATCTTCCTCTATCCTCCTCGTTCCATCGTTGTTGCCATTTTGAAATGGTGTTTTCCCTGAAGTAATCGGTTATATGATTTCCAGCCGATTTCGCCTTATAAATCTCCATCCGCTCTGCCGCCAGCAGATCCACAGGGATTATACCCGCTATCACCAGTACGGCCGGAGCGGACACTGTACGGTACGCCGACGCGACACGCAATGCAGCCGTTCTCTGTACCGATACAAGTGAGTTTGCCCTCTTCTTAACATCTAGTGTTTCGGCCCAAATTTCGCTCCCATAAAGCATAATGCTGTTTCCAACATCCATCAGGAGTCTCCGTCTCGCCGGTAGCGGTCCTCCAATATTCGCCATTAATCTGCTGAGCTGTCCGACGATCTTCTGGGCTTTGTTAGCCGAGTACTGAATCTGATACGAGAATGTCAGTCTGGGGTCCAGCCTTATTCCTAGGTATTTCACCGAGCTCTCGGTCCTAATTGTCTCGTTTCCAATGCTCATGTCCACATGCAAGGGGATACGACGACCAGTGATTAGCAGCAATTCCGTTTTATGCATGGCCAGGTCTAGGCCGTGGGAATCCAACCATGCTTTTGTCCTTAGCATAACGCGTCTCAATTTTCGTTGTGCCTCTTCCGTGTTCCTGGCCGTGATAACAGCTGCGATATCGTCTGCGTATCCAACCAAGAAAGTTCCGTCCGGCATATCCTCCCTCAGAATTCCATCATAGCTAACGTTCCACAGGTCGGGGCCGAGGATAGATCCTTGTGCCGCTCCAGATGTTACTTGTTTCACTCTTGATCCCGAGCTTGTGCTATACACCAGCTGCCTGTTACTCAAATAACTACTTATCATGGCCAGAATGTAATGTGGCACAGAGAAATTGTTCTCCAAAGCATCCAGTACATCGCTCCATCTAAGACTGTTAAACGCGTTTTTGACGTCCAAAGTGGCAAGCAGTACCACAGGCCTCTTAAAGTGACTCCCACGCTGTGTGACCATTGCTGCTTCAGTCACCTCTCTCAAAGCGCCAATTGTTGACCGACCGGGTCGAAAACCATATTGCCGGGCAGACAGTCCTCCTCTATCCTCAATAGCAGCGGTAAGCCGTGGCTTCAAAAGCCTCTCGAGCAGCTTTCCTGACGTATCCAGCATGCACAGTGGCCTGTACGCGGATGGGTGCTCCGGGTCGCCCTTTCCCTGGCTTATTAACACCAATCGTTGTTTCTTCCATATTTCGGGGAAAATACATTCTCTTAGGCACGCGTTGTACATTCCCAGTAAGAGTTGCGGTCTTTGATCGGCAATTTCCCGCACTACCTCAGGCGGGATGCCATCGGGCCCCGGTGCCTTGCCGGGTTTTAGTCCGGCTGCAGCTTTTTTCAGCTCCTCTTCGGTAAATGGTAAGAATTCTATACCGAGTGTATTCTGCCGTTGTTCGATCCTCGATTCATGAGTAGGGAATAGTGTATCCACTATATTTCTCATAACTCGTTCGTCCATAATTCCCACTGGTTTCCTCCTGTTCAGTTTGTCCATTACAATTTTGTATCCTAATCCGTAAGGGTTTAGGTTTATGTCATCGCGTAGTTCCTGGAACGCCTGTTTTTTCTTGCGCGATATCGCCTCCTTCAGAGATTTCTTTGCCTCTTTGTATAATCGCATTTCGTCAACGGCCGGTCCGTTGGGTCTAGCTCTAGTGTACCTCCGTCGTAGTCGTAGACACTCTCGCCTGAGTGCTGCAATATTTTCGTCCCACCAGTACACAGCCTTCCTCCTGCTATTCGGGGGTCTCAACAAGGGCATTGCCTTCCTACACCCGCGTCCTATTATCTTCATAGTTTGTTCTACTCTCGTCCTCGCGTCGTCCGAGAGCTCAATACTGCCACACAATCTGTCAACCTCCAAGATCAGCCGGTTTTTATCCAATTTTCGTGCATCCCATCCTCTACTGTTCGGAGTGTAATTGTTCTCCTCTCCTCTATTTCTCGAAGCAAAGGTGTACGATATGTACTGATGATCACTACCCGTATATATTTCCAATACCTTCCAGTCCCTGATTCTGTGACATATGCTCTCCGAGACCATAGTTATGTCAGGGATAGTGCCCTCGCATCCCGGTCGTCTAAAGGTAGATACGTTCCCCAAATTCGCGAAGATCAGGCCGGTTCGAGCTGCCATCTCCACAATTCGTCTGCCTCTTGGGTTGGTATTCCGCATTCCCCACTCTACAGCTCTGGAGTTAAAGTCGCCTGCCACTATGAGGTTGCCGCCAATCTGCGTTATTGTATCCTCGATTCTGGCCAATTTCTCCTCAAAGGTTCCCACGTCATCATTGGGAGTCAGATAACAACTCATTAGAGTAATATCGTCAAACTGTATCCAGGTGAAACAATCCCCCCTACCAGATCTTCTCGGTCGGGGGCCCTGGTTATCCGTTATCCATATAGCCGCTGTAGATGTTTCATCACCCAGCCAGAATCCGCTATTTTTAGCTGCATACTGTTCGCTTATAACAGCTACGTCAACTTCCTGCTCCCTGACTATCTGCGATAGCAAAGAAAAAGCCACCCTCCCTCTATGCATATTTAGCTGCAATATCTTCATGCTGCCTTCCGTAAGGTCCTCTCACAACCCCGCGATCCCGGGAGGTGATCCAGAGATCTTCCCGACCCGGCAGAGCAAATACAACATTTCATTTCGTTTCGGCATTCCTTTCTCTTATGCCCCTTTTCTCCACATTTCATACATAGGTCTGACCTGTCCGGTCCACCACACTCCCACCGTCTGTGACCTATTCCGAAGCATCGAAAACAGCGTGTCGGTTCTTCCCTGATAGTTATTCTACAGCTTGTCCAGCCTATTTTGATCCTCTGTAGTTTCAGAAGCGCATTCGCACACCCTGCAGAGGTTGTTACAAAGGCTCTTTTCTGCTCCCGGCTGTTCGCCCCGGTTATACGAACGGATATATCCGGATTCATTTCGCCCGCTTCTCTTTGTACCGCTGCCAAAACTTCCTCAGTGGTTGTGAGGGCATCCAGGTCTCGAATTTCTAAAGTGACCGTAGGTACAAGGTCCTTTACGGTTGCCTCTTGATTTAGGACGCTCTTTAGGTTCTCCCTGAACTCGTCTCTTTTGCCTCCTTTACCCATTTCAATGAGAATAGCACCTGTTTTCGTCTTCCGGACGGCTCGTATCGCTATCTCCGATTCCTCTGGTTTTATTTTGCTCCGTATGTTCCTCAGAACGTCAGCGTAGCTGCGCCCCTCGGTTGGGTGGATGATTACAGCCTCTGGACGTTCTTTCACAATTTTTTGTCGCTCCTTTTTCTCCTTCCTTGCCGTTTTCTTGCTCTTCACTGTTTTCCATTCCTCGTTCACTGTATCCTTGAGCTGTGCCGTGTCCGTCGGTTTTCCTCTCGGCCTCTTTTCCGGGCGGGTATCCGCGGGGCTTGAGGCGCCTCTCTTATTGAGGGAACTAACAGGTGTGGAGACATCGTCGTTCCTGTTATTCCTGTTAATCTCAAGAGCCCTACTCGCTTCCTTTTCCATTTCTGCAGCCTTCCAGTTTTCCCTGTAGCTCTTCATTATATCGATGAGTTCCTCTAATTCTGATACTCCGCTCTGAACATCCATGCTGATGTTCCTTGCTTTCGTCATTGCCGCTCTTATCCTGCGGATAACGCTTTGGCACTTAGTAAAGGTCTCCTCCTCTGAGTTTCTCATCTTACATATGAACTCCTGTCTAGGGGAACTGTGCCCCAAAGGCGGTTCTCCTGTTCCACCATGCACTGGTTGTGGTACATGCGATTGCGCACCCTCCTGCGCAGATTTTGGTGTCGTGCCACCCTTCTCTAGCCCAGTGCTCCTCGCAGATGTGCTCTGAGAGTTCGCCGTTGTCTGGGATTTTTTCACAGGTGATCGCCTGATTTTCGGACTGCTCAGAAAGGCAACCTCACCCTGCATCATTTCTTCCACTTCTAATATTTTCTTATTCATTTTTTCTTTCGGGTTCCATCTTCAAGCCGCTATCTCATATCGACTATGCAGTTGTCCCTTAAAGACCCCGAGGGTGCCTATGGTGATCAGTGAGGTCCTCGCGAGGGTTGACGCATATCTTCATGGGAGTCTGCGTTCAGAGCCAGGTCGGACACTAATTAGGAGTCATCTCAACTAAACCTGCATCACCAACTAAATGGCGACGATAATCGAACGTACTTGAAGCCCTGCCACGGATTTAACGGAACGGAGGCGTCTGCAACATTAGCCTGAAAGCCATTTCGACCGGTTTTCATTCGGTGTACTCAGGTAACAGAATGCAACAAACGTCAGCCCACTTGCGTCATCTTCAAAATCGATTTTCCATACATAGTCCAGGTCGAATTGCCGAATCGCCAATCTTGCCTTCTCACATTAGCAAGTACCCAGCGGATGCTGAGTACCAGTACCCGGGGAGCGCCTGATCTAAGATACGGAGGCTGTGAGCTGCTTGGCATGTACTTGCAAGGATAGCCCCGGGCTTCGCCATGTTGAAGCCAATCAGTAGCGTTGCCTTGTAGTTACATACCCGCTCCCCGCTATACTAGCTATACCAGCTATACCAGCAATACTAGCTATACCAGCTATACTAGCTATATAAGCTATGCAAGCTGAACTAGCTATATCAGCTATACTAGCTATACCAGCTATACTAGCTATATCAGCTATACTAGCTATACCAGCTATACTAGTTATACCAGCTATACTAGCTATACCGGCTATACTAGCTATACCAGCTATACTAGCTATACCGAATAAAAACTCGAAAATTCTTTATTGTTTAGACGGCTTATTTTTTTTCTTAAACGGTAGAAAAAAGATTAAAAACAAAATTATTGCTATTTCTATAATGTATTTTGATTTTTTTTTTTGTGATTTTGTATGAGTATTTATTTCTTAGTTACAATATTTTTGTTTTTATAATTATATCTACTAAAACTTTCTCCAAATTTATTAATATAAGACATTTCTTTCACTCTTCTAATAAATTATGTTAGTTTCTTTAAGTTCTTCAATAAAAGAGATTATTTCGTTTTGATGATTGTTGTAACCAGCACCTTCCGATGAAAGAAGTAAACGTAGTCTGTCAACTAATTCATTAGGATCATCCCAATGTATGTAATTTGATTTCAGATTATTTTGTAATTTTAGCATTAAACCACTGCCTTTTGTTAAAATATTTGTTGTTGTTTCGAATAAACGTTTAATTATTCGTACATATTTGAAGGCTCGTGTTCCCTTCACTTGTTCTTTAGGTTCATAGCGACGTTTATGTGCATTGGTATGAATTAAAATCTCTTTATATTTTTTCAAATCATTTTTAGAATAATGGAGAGGTTTTTTATGAAATACTAGTTCAAATAATCCAGGCGTCATTTTCAATTTCATATTTCCTATCCGCATAGTATTATCTCTATTAAATATTAATTTTTCCTTGCCATATCTCCAACTTCCGTCTACATCTTGATTAAAACCATAAATTTGATCTATTTGCTTATTATTAATAAGTGATTGAATATTTTCAAATAATGGAGAGTTTTTCGTCAGCTTTAAACTTTGTTTTCTTTTCAAGTTTTTCAGACGTGTACTTGATACAGGTCTATTATGATCATAGTTTTTTTCATCATGATTGTCATCAGTTGTCATATTTTCATACTGAAAATCGTTATTATCACCATTTACATCATCATAATCATCGTCGTCATCGATAGTGTTGTCTATGTCCTTATGCTTATCTTCAAGTTTTCCGATGATTTCATTATCACCATTTACATCATAATAATCATCATCATCATCATCATCATCAATAGTGTTGTCTATGTCCTTATGTTTATTTTCAATTTTTCTAATGATTTCATTATCACCATTTACGTCATAATAATCATCATCATCATCAATAGTGTTATCTATATCCTTATGCTTATGTTCAAGTTTTCCGATGATTTTATTGTCACCATTTACATCATCATAATCATCGCCATCACCAATAGCGTTGTCTATATCCTTATGTTTATCTTTAAGTTTTCCGATGATTTTTTTAAGTGGTTTTGTTATTGGTTGAAAGGTATCTTCTAAAAAATTAACTCTATCTATTTGATTCAGTTTAATATTTTTTAACTTTTCCTTTAAAACAGCCTTTGTCTTTACAAGATCTTCTAATATTTTATTATGATAATTATTGGACATTATAATAATTTTTTATATTGATTTTGATCTGCTTTGTATCTGGTTACGATCTGCTTTATATCTGGTCACAAACTGCTTGATATCTGATCACGATCTGCTTTATATCTGCTTACGATCTAATTTATACCTGTTCACGATCTGCTTGATGACTCGTGTCTATATCCTTTGATTTTGAGTACACTTTATCGTGCTTTCTACAAGCTGCATCCAATAAATTTATTCCTTTATCTCCTCTTGCTATTCGTTTTTGAAGTTTTATATCAGGTCCACAAAACTGATAACCAGGTGGATGTAAATCAACATATAATTTGTTTATTAAGTTGTTTACAAATCTTCTTCCAATCTTATACTAAATAGGTTTAATTTTTTTTGGTTTTGACTGTAGTTTATAACCATTTTTTTTTTCGTTACTTTCGTACCTCTTCGTATGAAACAGTGGCTGGCTAGTTATACCAGCTATACCAGCTATACTAGCTATACCAGCTCTATCAGCTATACCAGCTATACTAGCTATACCATCTATACTAGCTATATAAGCTATACAAGCTGAACTAGCTATATCAGCTATAGTAGCTACACCAGCTATACTAGCTATACCAGCTATCCTAGCTATATCAGCTGTACTAGCTATACTAGCTATATCAGCTATACTAGCTACACCAGCTATACGAGCTATACCAGCTATACCAGCTATACTAGCTATACGAGCTCTATCAGCTATACCAGCTATACCAGCTATACTAGCTATACCATCTATACTAGCTATATAAGCTATACAAGCTGAACTAGCTATATCAGCTATATTAGCTACACCAGCTATACTAGCTATACCAGCTAGCCTAGCTATATCAGCTGTACTAGCTATACTAGCTATATCAGCTATACTAGCTACACCAGCTATACGAGCTATACCAGCTATACCAGCTATACTAGCTATACCAGCTCTATCAGCTATACCAGCTATACCAGCTATACTAGCTATACCATCTATACTAGCTATATAAGCTATACAAGCTGAACTAGCTATATCAGCTATATTAGCTACATCAGCTATACTAGCTATACCAGCTAGCCTAGCTATATCAGCTGTACTAGCTATACTAGCTATATCAGCTATACTAGGTACACCAGCTATACGAGCTATACCAGCTATACCAGCTATACTAGCTATACCAGCTCTATCAGCTATACCAGCTATACCAGCTATACTAGCTATATCATCTATACTAGCTATATAAGCTATACAAGCTGAACTAGCTATATCAGCTATATTAGCTACATCAGCTATACTAGCTATACCAGCTAGCCTAGCTATATCAGCTGTACTAGCTATACTAGCTATATCAGCTATACTAGCTAAACCAGCTATACGAGCTATACCAGCTATACTAGCTATATCAGCTATAGAAGCTGAACTAGCTATATCAGCTATATTAGCTACACCAGCTATACTAGCTATACCAGCTAGCCTAGCTATATCAGCTGTACTAGCTATACTAGCAATATCAGCTATACTAGCTATATCAGCTGTACTAGCTGAACTAGCTATATCAGCTATACAAGCTGTACCAGTTATACCAGCTATACCTGCTATACCTCTGTACCAGCCACAGTGATGTGAAAAATAATTAAGACAAACTTACATTATATTTAAGTTTTTTTTTCTTTTGACTGTAGTTTATTACCATTTTTCTTCATTACTTACATACCTCTTCACATGAAACACTACACTAGTAAGCTATACAATCTGTATCAGCTATACTAGCAAGCTGTAGTAGCTATACTAGCAAGCTATACAATCTGTACTAGCTATACTAGCAAGCTATACAATCTGTACTAGCTATAATAGCAAGCTGTGCTAGCTATACCAGCAAGCTATACAATCTGTACTAGCTATACAATCTGTACTAGCTATAATAGCAAGCTGTACTAGCTATACCAGCAAGCTATACAATCTGTACTAGCTATACTAGCAAGCTGTACTAGCTACACTAGCAAGCTGTACTAGATATACAAGCTGAACTAGCTATATCAGCTATATTAGCTACACCAGCTATACTAGCTATACCAGCTAGCCTAGCTAAATCAGCTGTACTAGCTATACTAGCTATATCAGCTATACTAGCTACACCAGCTATACGAGCTATACCAGCTATACTAGCTATTACCAGCTATACAAGCTGAACTAGCTATATCAGCTATATCTGCTATATCTGCTATACCAACTATACCAGCTATACGAGCTATACCAGCTATACTAGCTATATCAGCTATACAAGCTGAACTAGCTATATCAGCTATATTAGCTACACCAGCTATACTAGCTATACCAGCTAGCCTAGCTATATCAGCTGTACTAGCTATACTAGCTATATCAGCTATACTAGCTACACCAGCTATACGAGCTATACCAGCTATACCAGCTATACTAGCTATACCAGCTCTATCAGCTATACCAGCTATACCAGCTATACTAGCTATACCATCTATACTAGCTATATAAGCTATACAGTTACACAGATGTTATCGGGTCACGGATATTTTAGGAAATATCTGCACAGAATGGGAAAGACCGCCTCACCTTACTGTCTTTACGAGGAAGGGGAGATAATTGATGACGCAGAGCACACCGTTTTCGAGTGTGCACGCTGGCAGAGCTATCGCTCTGCACTGACGTCGATAGTTGGGACGATCACGCCCGGTAACATTGTCGGGGTTATGATCGCGAGTAGAGAAAATTGGACCTCAGTGGCGAATTACGTGGAGAGGATTCTAAACCTGAAGAAGAGGGATCTTGAGGCTGCAGAACATGTGGGAACGCCGGAATAGATGAAACTGGCACACGTGTCAATCGAAATTCGAAGCAAGAATCTGGAGGAAAGGAATAGTGGAGACGCTTAGATGTCTCTTCAACTTTCAACACGCAATCCGGACGCGGATATGAACATGCAGGGGCCAAAGAGCCAAAGGGACTCCACTCCGAAGTAATACCACCGTAGTTCCGGAGTGGGCACAACAAGTCCATGAGACGAGGGGGGGATTTAGTGGGTGAGGGCCCCACACACGGAGGATGTGACGACTTCCTCTATGGTGCGGTTAGGTACATTTACCCCTCCTCGGCGTGAAAAAAAAAAAAAAAAAAAAAAAAAAATATAAGCTATACAAGCTAAACTAGCTATATCAGCTATATTAGCTACATCAGCTATACTAGCTATACCAGCTAGCCTAGCTATATCAGCTGTACTAGCTATACTAGCAATATCAGCTATACTAGCTATATCAGCTGTACTAGCTGAACTAGCTATATCAGCTATACAAGCTGTACCAGCTATACCAGCTATACCTGCTATACCTCTGTACCAGCCACAGTGATGTGAAAAATAATTAAGACAAACTTACATTATATTTAAGTTTTTTTTTTCTTTTGACTGTAGTTTATTACCATTTTTTTTTCATTACTTACATACCTCTTCACATGAAACACTACACTAGTAAGCTATACAATCTGTATCAGCTATACTAGCAAGCTGTAGTAGCTATACTAGCAAGCTATACAATCTGTACTAGCTATACTAGCAAGCTATACAATCTGTACTAGCTATAATAGCAAGCTGTGCTAGCTATACCAGCAAGCTATACAATCTGTACTAGCTATACAATCTGTACTAGCTATAATAGCAAGCTGTACTAGCTACACTAGCAAGCTGTACTAGATATACCAGCTACACCTGCTATACCAACTATACCAGCTATACGAGCTATACCAGCTATACTAGCTATATCAGCTATACAAGCTGAGCTAGCTATATCAGCTATATCTGCTATATCTGCTATACCAACTATACCAGCTATACGAGCTATACCAGCTATACTAGCTATATCAGCTATACAAGCTGAACTAGCTATATCAGCTATATTAGCTACACCAGCTATACTAGCTATACCAGCTAGCCTAGCTATATCAGCTGTACTAGCTATACTAGCTATATCTGCTATATCTGCTATACCAACTATACCAGCTATACGAGCTATACCAGCTATACTAGCTATATCAGCTATACAAGCTGAACTAGCTATATCAGCTATATTAGCTACACCAGCTATACTAGCTATAATAGCTAGCCTAGCTAGTATAGCTGGTATAGCTCGTAAAGCTGGTGTAGCTAGTATAGCTGATATAGCTAGTATAGCTAGTATAGCTGATATAGCTGGTATAGCTGGTATAGCTCGTATAGCTGGTATAGTTGGTATAGCAGATATAGCAGATATAGCTAGTATAGCTAGTACAGCTGATATAGCTAGGCTAGCTGGTATAGCTAGTATAGCTGGTGTAGCTAATATAGCTGATATAGCTAGTTCAGCTTGTATAGCTGATATAGCTAGTATAGCTGGTATAGCTCGTATAGCTGGTATAGTTGGTATAGCAGATATAGCAGATATAGCTGATATAGCTAGTTCAGCTTGTATAGCTGGTAATAGCTAGTATAGCTGGTATAGCTCGTATAGCTGGTGTAGCTAGTATAGCTGATATAGCTAGTATAGCTAGTACAGCTGATTTAGCTAGGCTAGCTGGTATAGCTAGTATAGCTGGTGTAGCTAATATAGCTGATATAGCTAGTTCAGCTTGTATATCTAGTACAGCTTGCTAGTATAGCTAGTACAGATTGTATAGCTTGCTGGTATAGCTAGTACAGCTTGCTATTATAGCTAGTACAGATTGTATAGCTAGTACAGATTGTATAGCTTGCTGGTATAGCTAGCACAGCTTGCTATTATAGCTAGTACAGATTGTATAGCTTGCTAGTATAGCTAGTACAGATTGTATAGCTTGCTAGTATAGCTACTACAGCTTGCTAGTATAGCTGATACAGATTGTATAGCTTACTAGTGTAGTGTTTCATGTGAAGAGGTATGTAAGTAATGAAGAAAAATGGTAATAAACTACAGTCAAAAGAAAAAAAAACTTAAATATAATGTAAGTTTGTCTTAATTATTTTTCACATCACTGTGGCTGGTACAGAGGTATAGCAGGTATAGCTGGTATAACTGGTACAGCTTGTATAGCTGAAGGCAAGATTGACGATTCGGCAATTCAACCTGGACTATGAATGGAAAATCGATTTTGAAGATGACGCAAGTGGGCTGACGTTTGTTGCATTCTGTTACCTGAGTACACCGAATGAAAACCGGTTGAAATGGCTTTCAGGCTAATGTTGCAGACGCCTCCGTTCCGTTAAATCCGTGGCAGGGCTTCAAGTACGTTCGATTATCGTCGCCATTTAGTTGGTGATGCAGGTTTAGTTGAGATGACTCCTAATTAGTGTCCGACCTGGCTCTGAACGCAGACTCCCATGAAGATCTGCGTCAACCCTCGCGAGGACCTCACTGATCACCATAGGCACCCTCGGGGTCTTTAAGGGACAACTGCATAGTCGATATGAGATAGCGGCTTGAAGATGGAACCCGAAAAGAAAAAAATGAATAAGAAAATATTAGAAGTGGAAGAGATGATGCAAGGTGAGGTTGCCTTTATGAGCAGTCCGAAAATCAGGCGATCACCGGTGAAAAAATCCCAGACAACGGCGAACTCTCAGAGCACATCTGCGAGGAGCACTGGGCTTGAGAAGGGTGGCACGACACCAAAATCTGCGCAGGAGGGTGCGCAATCGCATGCACCACAACCAGTGCATGGTGGAACAGAAGAACCGCTTTTGGGGCACAGTTCCCCTAGACAGGAGTTCATATGTAAGATGAGGAACTCAGAGGAGGAGACCTTTACTAAGTGCCAAAGTGTTATCCGCAGGATAAGAGCGGCAATGACGAGAGCAAGGAACATCAGCATGGATGTTCAGAGCGGAGTATCAGAATTAGAGGAACTCATCGATATAATGAAGAGCTACAGGGAAAACTGGAAGGCTGCAGAAATGGAAAAGGAAGCGAGTAGGGCTCTTGAGATTACCAGGAATAACAGGAACGACGATGTCTCCACACCTGTTAGTTCCCTCAATAAGAGAGGCGCCTCAAGCCCCGCGGATACCCGCCCAGAAAAGAGGCCGAGAGGAAAACCGACGGACACGGCACAGCTCAAGGAAACAGTGAACGAGGAATGGAAAACAGTGAAGAGCAAGAAAACGGCAAGGAAGGAGAAAAAGGAGCGGCAAAAAATTGTGAAAGAACGTCCAGAGGCTGTAATCATCCACCCAACCGAGGGGCGCAGCTACGCTGACGTTCTGAGGAACATACGGAACAAAATAAAACCAGAGGAATCGGAGATAGCGATACGAGCCGTCCGGAAGACGAAAACAGGTGCTATTCTCATTGAAATGGGTAAAGGAGGCAAAAGGGACGAGTTCAGGGAGAACCTAAAGAGCGTCCTAAATCAAGAGGCAACAGTAAAGGACCTTGTACCTACGGTCACTTTGGAAATTCGGGACCTGGATGCCCTCACAACCACCGAGGAAGTTATGGCAGCCGTACAAAGAGAAGCGGGCGAAATAAACCCGGATACGTCCGTTCGTATAACCGGGGCGAACAGCCGGGAGCAGAAAAGAGCCTTTGTGACAACATCTGCAAGTTGTGCGAAAGCGCTGCTGAAACTACAGAGGATCAAAATAGGCTGGACACGCTGTAGAATAACCATCAGGGAAGAACCGACACGCTGTTTCCGATGCTTCGGAATAGGTCACAAACGGTGGGAGTGTGGTGGACCAGACAGGTCAGACCTATGTATGAAATGTGGAGAAAAGGGGCATAAGCGAAAAGAATGCCGGAACACACCGAAATGTTGTATTTGCTATGCGGAGTCAGGAAAATCTCTGGATCACCTCCCGGGATCGCGGGGCTGCGGGACGAGCTTACGAAAGGCAGCATGAGGATATTGCAGCTGAATATGCACAGAGGGAAGGTGGCTTTTTCTTTGCTATCGCAAATAGTCAGGGAGCAGGAAGTTGACGTAGCTGTTATAAGCGAACAGTATGCAGCTAAAAATAGCGGATTCTGGCTGGGTGATGAAACATCTACAGCGGCTATATGGATAACGGATAACCAGGGCCCCCGACCGAGAAGATCTGGTAGGGGGGATTGTTTCACCTGGATACAGTTTGACGATATTACTCTAATGAGTTGTTATCTGACTCCCAATGATGACGTGGGAGCCTTTGAGGAGAAATTGGCCAGAATCGAGGATACAATAACGCAGATTGGCGGCAATCTCATAGTGGCAGGCGACTTTAACTCCAGAGCTGTAGAGTGGGGAATGCAGAATACCAACCCAAGAGGCAGACGAATTGTGGAGATGGCAGCTCGAACCGGCCTGATCTTCGCGAATTTGGGGAACGTATCTACCTTTAGACGACCGGGATGCGAGGGCACTATCCCTGACATAACTATGGTCTCGGAGAGCATATGTCACAGAGTCAGGGACTGGAAGGTATTGGAAATATATACGGGTAGTGATCATCAGTACATATCGTACACCTTTGCTTCGAGAAATAGAGGAGAGGAGAACAATTACACTCCGAACAGTAGAGGATGGGATGCACGAAAATTGGATAAAAAGCGGCTGATCTTGGAGGTTGACAGATTGTGTGGCAGTACTGAGCTCTCGGACGACGCGAGGACGAGAGTAGAACAAACTATGAAGATAATAGGACGCGGGTGTAGGAAGGCAATGCCCTTGTTGAGACCCCCAAATAACAGGAGGAAGGCTGTGTACTGGTGGGACGAAAATATTGCAGCACTCAGGCGAGAGTGTCTACGACTACGACGGAGGTACACTAGAGCTAGACCCAACGGACCGGCCGTTGACGAAATGCGATTATACAAAGAGGCAAAGAAATCTCTGAAGGAGGCGATATCGCGCAAGAAAAACCAGGCGTTCCAGGAACTACGCGATGACATAAACCTAAACCCTTACGGATTAGGATACAAAATTGTAATGGACAAACTGAACAGGAGGAAACCAGTGGGAATTATGGACGAACGAGTGATGAGAAATATAGTGGATACACTATTCCCCACTCATGAATCGAGGATGGAACAACGGCAGAATACACTCGGTATAGAATTCTTACCATTTACCGAAGAGGAACTGAAAATAGCTGCAGCCGGACTAAAACCCGGCAAAGTACCGGGGCCCGATGGCATCCCGCCTGAGGTAGTGCGGGAAATTGCCGATCAAAGACCGCAACTCTTACTGGGAATGTACAACGCGTGCCTAAGAGAATGTATTTTCCCCGAAATATGGAAGAAACAACGACTGGTCTTAATAAGCAAGGGAAAGGGCGACCCGGAGCACCCATCCGCGTACAGGCCACTGTGCATGCTGGATACGTCAGGAAAGCTGCTCGAGAGGCTTTTGAAGCCACGGCTTACCGCTGCTATTGAGAATAGAGGAGGACTGTCTGCCCGGCAATATGGTTTTCGACCCGGTCGGTCAACAATTGGCGCTTTGAGAGAGGTGACTGAAGCAGCTATGGTCACACAGCGTGGGAGTCACTTTACGAGGCCTGTGGTACTGCTTGCCACTTTGGACGTCAAAAACGCGTTTAACAGCCTTAGATGGAGCGATGTACTGGATGCTTTGGAGAACAATTTCTCTGTGCCACATTACATTCTGGCCATGATAAGTAGTTATTTGAGTAACAGGCAGCTTGTGTATAACACAAGCTCGGGATCAAGAGTGAAACAAGTAACATCTGGAGCGGCACAAGGATCTATCCTCGGCCCCGACCTGTGGAACGTTAGCTATGATGGAATTCTGAGGGAAGATATGCCGGACGGAACTTTCTTGGTTGGATACGCAGACGATATCGCAGCTGTTATCACGGCCAGGAACACGGAAGAGGCACAACGAAAATTGAGACGCGTTATGCTAAGGACAAAAGCATGGTTGGATTCCCACGGCCTAGACCTGGCCATGCATAAAACGGAATTGCTGCTAATCACTGGTCGTCGTATCCCCTTGCATGTGGACATGAGCATTGGAAACGAGACAATTAGGACCGAGAGCTCGGTGAAATACCTAGGAATAAGGCTGGACCCCAGACTGACATTCTCGTATCAGATTCAGTACTCGGCTAACAAGGCCCAGAAGATCGTCGGACAGCTCAGCAGATTAATGGCGAACATTGGAGGACCGCTACCGGCGAGACGGAGACTCCTGATGGATGTTGGAAACAGCATTATGCTTTATGGGAGCGAAATTTGGGCCGAAACACTAGACGTCAAGAAGAGGGCAAACTCACTTGTATCGGTACAGAGAACGGCTGCATTGCGTGTCGCGTCGGCGTACCGTACAGTGTCCGCTCCGGCCGTACTGGTGATAGCGGGTATAATCCCTGTGGATCTGCTGGCGGCAGAGCGGATGGAGATTTATAAGGCGAAATCGGCTGGAAATCATATAACCGGTTTCTTCAGGGAAAACACCATTTCAAAATGGCAACAACGATGGAACGAGGAGGATAGAGGAAGATGGACCGCGAGACTTATCCCGGACATAAGGCCATGGATCGGTCGGAAATCTGGAGAGATAAACTACTACGTTACACAGATGCTATCGGGTCACGGATATTTTAGGAAATATCTGCACAGAATGGGCAAGGCCGCCTCCCCTTACTGCCTGTACGAGGAAGGGGAGGTAATTGATGACGCAGAGCACACTGTTTTCGAGTGTGCACGCTGGCAGAGCTATCGCTCTGTACTGACGTCAATAGTCGGAACGATCACAGCCGCTAATATTGTCGGCGTTATGACTGCGAGTAGTGAAAATTGGACCTCGGTAGTGAATTACATAGAGCGCATTCTGAGACGGAAGAAGATAGATCTTGAAGCTGCAGAACGAGTAAGCATGGCGGCATAGGTGATGCTGTCACACGTGCCGGGCGTAACCGAGACGATGATCTAGACGAAAGGAATAGTGGAGGCGCTTAGATGACTCCTCAACTTTCGATTCGCAATCCGGACGCGGATATGAACATGAAGGGGCCAAAGGGCCAAAAGGACTCCACTCCGAAGTAATACCACCGTAGTTCCGGAGTGGGTACAAACAAGTCCACAGGAGACGAGGGGGGGATTTAGTGGGTGAGGGCCCCACACACGGAGGATGTGACGACTTCCTCTATGGTGCGGTTAGGTACATTTGCCCCTCCTCGGCGAAAAAAAAAAAAAAAAAAAAAAAAAAAAAATAGCTGATATAGCTAGTTCAGCTAGTACAGCTGATATAGCTAGTATAGCTGATATTGCTAGTATAGCTAGTACAGCTGATATAGCTAGGCTAGCTGGTATAGCTAGTATAGCTGGTGTAGCTAATATAGCTGATATAGCTAGTTCAGCTTCTATAGCTGATATAGCTAGTATAGCTGGTATAGCTCGTATAGCTGGTTTAGCTAGTATAGCTGATATAGCTAGTATAGCTAGTACAGCTGATATAGCTAGGCTAGCTGGTATAGCTAGTATAGCTGATGTAGCTAATATAGCTGATATAGCTAGTTCAGCTTGTATAGCTTATATAGCTAGTATAGATGATATAGCTAGTATAGCTGGTATAGCTGGTATAGCTGATAGAGCTGGTATAGCTAGTATAGCTGGTATAGCTGGTATAGCTCGTATAGCTGGTGTAGCTAGTATAGCTGATATAGCTAGTATAGCTAGTACAGCTGATATAGCTAGGCTAGCTGGTATAGCTAGTATAGCTGATGTAGCTAATATAGCTGATATAGCTAGTTCAGCTTGTATAGCTTATATAGCTAGTATAGATGGTATAGCTAGTATAGCTGGTATAGCTGGTATAGCTGATAGAGCTGGTATAGCTAGTATAGCTGGTATAGCTGGTATAGCTCGTATAGCTGGTGTAGCTAGTATAGCTGATATAGCTAGTATAGCTAGTACAGCTGATATAGCTAGGCTAGCTGGTATAGCTAGTATAGCTGGTGTAGCTAATATAGCTGATATAGCTAGTTCAGCTTGTATAGCTTATATAGCTAGTATAGATGGTATAGCTAGTATAGCTGGTATAGCTGGTATAGCTGATAGAGCTCGTATAGCTAGTATAGCTGGTATAGCGGGGAGCGGGTATGTAACTACAAGGCAACGCTACTGATTGGCTTCAACATGGCGAAGCCCGGGGCTATCCTTGCAAGTACATGCCAAGCAGCTCACAGCCTCCGTATCTTAGATCAGGCGCTCCCCGGGTACTGGTACTCAGCATCCGCTGGGTACTTGCTAATGTGAGAAGGCAAGATTGGCGATTCGGCAATTCGACCTGGACTATGAATGGAAAATCGATTTTGAAGATGACGCAAGTGGGCTGACGTTTGTTGCATTCTGTTACCTGAGTACACCGAATGAAAACCGGTTGAAATGGCTTTCAGGCTAATGTTGCAGACGCCTCCGTTCCGTTAAATCCGTGGCAGGGCTTCAAGTACGTTCGATTATCGTCGCCATTTAGTTGGTGATGCAGGTTTAGTTGAGATGACTCCTAATTAGTGTCCGACCTGGCTCTGAACGCAGACTCCCATGAAGATCTGCGTCAACCCTCGCGAGGACCTCACTGATCACCATAGGCACCCTCGGGGTCTTTAAGGGACAACTGCATAGTCGATATGAGATAGCGGCTTGAAGATGGAACCCGAAAAGAAAAAAATGAATAAGAAAATATTAGAAGTGGAAGAGATGATGCAAGGTGAGGTTGCCTTTATGAGCAGTCCGAAAATCAGGCGATCACCGGTGAAAAAATCCCAGACAACGGCGAACTCTCAGAGCACATCTGCGAGGAGCACTGGGCTTGAGAAGGGTGGCACGACACCAAAATCTGCGCAGGAGGGTGCGCAATCGCATGCACCACAACCAGTGCATGGTGGAACAGAAGAACCGCTTTTGGGGCACAGTTCCCCTAGACAGGAGTTCATATGTAAGATGAGGAACTCAGAGGAGGAGACCTTTACTAAGTGCCAAAGTGTTATCCGCAGGATAAGAGCGGTAATGACGAGAGCAAGGAACATCAGCATGGATGTTCAGAGCGGAGTATCAGAATTAGAGGAACTCATCGATATAATGAAGAGCTACAGGGAAAACTGGAAGGCTGCAGAAATGGAAAAGGAAGCGAGTAGGGCTCTTGAGATTACCAGGAATAACAGGAACGACGATGTCTCCACACCTGTTAGTTCCCTCAATAAGAGAGGCGCCTCAAGCCCCGCGGATACCCGCCCAGAAAAGAGGCCGAGAGGAAAACCGACGGACACGGCACAGCTCAAGGAAACAGTGAACGAGGAATGGAAAACAGTGAAGAGCAAGAAAACGGCAAGGAAGGAGATAAAGGAGCGGCAAAAAATTGTGAAAGAACGTCCAGAGGCTGTAATCATCCACCCAACCGAGGGGCGCAGCTACGCTGACGTTCTGAGGAACATACGGAACAAAATAAAACCAGAGGAATCGGAGATAGCGATACGAGCCGTCCGGAAGACGAAAACAGGTGCTATTCTCATTGAAATGGGTAAAGGAGGCAAAAGGGACGAGTTCAGGGAGAACCTAAAGAGCGTCCTAAATCAAGAGGCAACAGTAAAGGACCTTGTACCTACGGTCACTTTGGAAATTCGGGACCTGGATGCCCTCACAACCACCGAGGAAGTTATGGCAGCCGTACAAAGAGAAGCGGGCGAAATAAACCCGGATACGTCCGTTCGTATAACCGGGGCGAACAGCCGGGAGCAGAAAAGAGCCTTCGTGACAACATCTGCAAGTTGTGCGAAAGCGCTGCTGAAACTACAGAGGATCAAAATAGGCTGGACACGCTGTAGAATAACCATCAGGGAAGAACCGACACGCTGTTTCCGATGCTTCGGAATAGGTCACAAACGGTGGGAGTGTGGTGGACCAGACAGGTCAGACCTATGTATGAAATGTGGAGAAAAGGGGCATAAGCGAAAAGAATGCCGGAACACACCGAAATGTTGTATTTGCTATGCGGAGTCAGGAAAATCTCTGGATCACCTCCCGGGATCGCGGGGCTGCGGGACGAGCTTACGAAAGGCAGCATGAGGATATTGCAGCTGAATATGCACAGAGGGAAGGTGGCTTTTTCTTTGCTATGGCAAATAGTCAGGGAGCAGGAAGTTGACGTAGCTGTTATAAGCGAACAGTATGCAGCTAAAAATAGCGGATTCTGGCTGGGTGATGAAACATCTACAGCGGCTATATGGATAACGGATAACCAGGGCCCCCGACCGAGAAGATCTGGTAGGGGGGATTGTTTCACCTGGATACAGTTTGACGATATTACTCTAATGAGTTGTTATCTGACTCCCAATGATGACGTGGGAACCTTTGAGGAGAAATTGGCCAGAATCGAGGATACAATAACGCAGATTGGCGGCAATCTCATAGTGGCAGGCGACTTTAACTCCAGAGCTGTAGAGTGGGGAATGCAGAATACCAACCCAAGAGGCAGACGAATTGTGGAGATGGCAGCTCGAACCGGCCTGATCTTCGCGAATTTGGGGAACGTATCTACCTTTAGACGACCGGGATGCGAGGGAACTATCCCTGATATAACTATGGTCTCGGAGAGCATATGTCACAGAGTCAGGGACTGGAAGGTATTGGAAATATATACGGGTAGTGATCATCAGTACATATCGTACACCTTTGCTTCGAGAAATAGAGGAGAGGAGAACAATTACACTCCGAACAGTAGAGGATGGGATGCACGAAAATTGGATAAAAAGCGGCTGATCTTGGAGGTTGACAGATTGTGTGGCAGTACTGAGCTCTCGGACGACGCGAGGACGAGAGTAGAACAAACTATGAAGATAATAGGACGCGGGTGTAGGAAGGCAATGCCCTTGTTGAGACCCCCAAATAACAGGAGGAAGGCTGTGTACTGGTGGGACGAAAATATTGCAGCACTCAGGCGAGAGTGTCTACGACTACGACGGAGGTACACTAGAGCTAGACCCAACGGACCGGCCGTTGACGAAATGCGATTATACAAAGAGGCAAAGAAATCTCTGAAGGAGGCGATATCGCGCAAGAAAAACCAGGCGTTCCAGGAACTACGCGATGACATAAACCTAAACCCTTACGGATTAGGATACAAAATTGTAATGGACAAACTGAACAGGAGGAAACCAGTGGGAATTATGGACGAACGAGTGATGAGAAATATAGTGGATACACTATTCCCCACTCATGAATCGAGGATGGAACAACGGCAGAATACACTCGGTATAGAATTCTTACCATTTACCGAAGAGGAACTGAAAATAGCTGCAGCCGGACTAAAACCCGGCAAAGCACCGGGGCCCGATGGCATCCCGCCTGAGGTAGTGCGGGAAATTGCCGATCAAAGACCGCAACTCTTACTGGGAATGTACAACGCGTGCCTAAGAGAATGTATTTTCCCCGAAATATGGAAGAAACAACGACTGGTCTTAATAAGCAAGGGAAAGGGCGACCCGGAGCACCCATCCGCGTACAGGCCACTGTGCATGCTGGATACGTCAGGAAAGCTGCTCGAGAGGCTTTTGAAGCCACGGCTTACCGCTGCTATTGAGAATAGAGGAGGACTGTCTGCCCGGCAATATGGTTTTCGACCCGGTCGGTCAACAATTGGCGCTTTGAGAGAGGTGACTGAAGCAGCTATGGTCACACAGCGTGGGAGTCACTTTACGAGGCCTGTGGTACTGCTTGCCACTTTGGACGTCAAAAACGCGTTTAACAGCCTTAGATGGAGCGATGTACTGGATGCTTTGGAGAACAATTTCTCTGTGCCACATTACATTCTGGCCATGATAAGTAGTTATTTGAGTAACAGGCAGCTTGTGTATAACACAAGCTCGGGATCAAGAGTGAAACAAGTAACATCTGGAGCGGCACAAGGATCTATCCTCGGCCCCGACCTGTGGAACGTTAGCTATGATGGAATTCTGAGGGAAGATATGCCGGACGGAACTTTCTTGGTTGGATACGCAGACGATATCGCAGCTGTTATCACGGCCAGGAACACGGAAGAGGCACAACGAAAATTGAGACGCGTTATGCTAAGGACAAAAGCATGGTTGGATTCCCACGGCCTAGACCTGGCCATGCATAAAACGGAATTGCTGCTAATCACTGGTCGTCGTATCCCCTTGCATGTGGACATGAGCATTGGAAACGAGACAATTAGAACCGAGAGCTCAGTGAAATACCTAGGAATAAGGCTGGACCCCAGACTGACATTCTCGTATCAGATTCAGTACTCGGCTAACAAGGCCCAGAAGATCGTCGGACAGCTCAGCAGATTAATGGCGAACATTGGAGGACCGCTACCGGCGAGACGGAGACTCCTGATGGATGTTGGAAACAGCATTATGCTTTATGGGAGCGAAATTTGGGCCGAAACACTAGACGTCAAGAAGAGGGCAAACTCACTTGTATCGGTACAGAGAACGGCTGCATTGCGTGTCGCGTCGGCGTACCGTACAGTGTCCGCTCCGGCCGTACTGGTGATAGCGGGTATAATCCCTGTGGATCTGCTGGCGGCAGAGCGGATGGAGATTTATAAGGCGAAATCGGCTGGAAATCATATAACCGGTTTCTTCAGGGAAAACACCATTTCAAAATGGCAACAACGATGGAACGAGGAGGATAGAGGAAGATGGACCGCGAGACTTATCCCGGACATAAGGCCATGGATCGGTCGGAAATCTGGAGAGATAAACTACTACGTTACACAGATGCTATCGGGTCACGGATATTTTAGGAAATATCTGCACAGAATGGGCAAGGCCGCCTCCCCTTACTGCCTGTACGAGGAAGGGGAGGTAATTGATGACGCAGAGCACACTGTTTTCGAGTGTGCACGCTGGCAGAGCTATCGCTCTGTACTGACGTCAATAGTCGGAACGATCACAGCCGCTAATATTGTCGGCGTTATGACTGCGAGTAGTGAAAATTGGACCTCGGTAGTGAATTACATAGAGCGCATTCTGAGACGGAAGAAGATAGATCTTGAAGCTGCAGAACGAGTAAGCATGGCGGCATAGGTGATGCTGTCACACGTGCCGGGCGTAACCGAGACGATGATCTAGACGAAAGGAATAGTGGAGGCGCTTAGATGACTCCTCAACTTTCGATTCGCAATCCGGACGCGGATATGAACATGAAGGGGCCAAAGGGCCAAAAGGACTCCACTCCGAAGTAATACCACCGTAGTTCCGGAGTGGGTACAAACAAGTCCACAGGAGACGAGGGGGGGATTTAGTGGGTGAGGGCCCCACACACGGAGGATGTGACGACTTCCTCTATGGTGCGGTTAGGTACATTTGCCCCTCCTCGGCGAAAAAAAAAAAAAAAAAAAAAAAAAAAAAAAATAGCTGGTATAGCTGGTATAGCTCGTATAGCTGGTGTAGCTAGTATAGCTGATATAGCTAGTATAGCTAGTACAGCTGATATAGCTAGGATAGCTGGTATAGCTAGTATAGCTGGTGTAGCTACTATAGCTGATATAGCTAGTTCAGCTTGTATAGCTTATATAGCTAGTATAGATGGTATAGCTAGTATAGCTGGTATAGCTGATAGAGCTGGTATAGCTAGTATAGCTGGTATAGCTGGTATAACTAGCCAGCCACTGTTTCATACGAAGAGGTACGAAAGTAACGAAAAAAAAATGGTTATAAACTACAGTCAAAACCAAAAAAAATTAAACCTATTTAGTATAAGATTGGAAGAAGATTTGTAAACAACTTAATAAACAAATTATATGTTGATTTACATCCACCTGGTTATCAGTTTTGTGGACCTGATATAAAACTTCAAAAACGAATAGCAAGAGGAGATAAAGGAATAAATTTATTGGATGCAGCTTGTAGAAAGCACGATAAAGTGTACTCAAAATCAAAGGATATAGACACGAGTCATCAAGCAGATCGTGAACAGGTATAAATTAGATCGTAAGCAGATATAAAGCAGATCGTGATCAGATATCAAGCAGTTTGTGACCAGATATAAAGCAGATCGTAACCAGATACAAAGCAGATCAAAATCAATATAAAAAATTATTATAATGTCCAATAATTATCATAATAAAATATTAGAAGATCTTGTAAAGACAAAGGCTGTTTTAAAGGAAAAGTTAAAAAATATTAAACTGAATCAAATAGATAGAGTTAATTTTTTAGAAGATACCTTTCAACCAATAACAAAACCACTTAAAAAAATCATCGGAAAACTTAAAGATAAACATAAGGATATAGACAACGCTATTGGTGATGGCGATGATTATGATGATGTAAATGGTGACAATAAAATCATCGGAAAACTTGAACATAAGCATAAGGATATAGATAACACTATTGATGATGATGATGATTATTATGACGTAAATGGTGATAATGAAATCATTAGAAAAATTGAAAATAAACATAAGGACATAGACAACACTATTGATGATGATGATGATGATGATGATTATTATGATGTAAATGGTGATAATGAAATCATTGGAAAACTTGAAGATAAGCATAAGGACATAGACAACACTATCGATGACGACGATGATTATGATGATGTAAATGGTGATAATAACGATTTTCAGTATGAAAATATGACAACTGATGACAATCATGATGAAAAAAACTATGATCATAATAGACCTGTATCAAGTACACGTCTGAAAAACTTGAAAAGAAAACAAAGTTTAAAGCTGACGAAAAACTCTCCATTATTTGAAAATATTCAATCACTTATTAATAATAAGCAAATAGATCAAATTTATGGTTTTAATCAAGATGTAGACGAAGTTGGAGATATGGCAAGGAAAAATTAATATTTAATAGAGATAATACTATGCGGATAGGAAATATGAAATTGAAAATGACGCCTGGATTATTTGAACTAGTATTTCATAAAAAACCTCTCCATTATTCTAAAAATGATTTGAAAAAATATAAAGAGATTTTAATTCATACCAATGCACATAAACGTCGCTATGAACCTAAAGAACAAGTGAAGGGAACACGAGCCTTCAAATATGTACGAATAATTAAACGTTTATTCGAAACAACAACAAATATTTTAACAAAAGGCAGTGGTTTAATGCTAAAATTACAAAATAATCTGAAATCAAATTACATACATTGGGATGATCCTAATGAATTAGTTGACAGACTACGTTTACTTCTTTCATCGGAAGGTGCTGGTTACAACAATCATCAAAACGAAATAATCTCTTTTATTGAAGAACTTAAAGAAACTAACATAATTTATTAGAAGAGTGAAAGAAATGTCTTATATTAATAAATTTGGAGAAAGTTTTAGTAGATATAATTATAAAAACAAAAATATTGTAACTAAGAAATAAATACTCATACAAAATCACAAAAAAAAAATCAAAATACATTATAGAAATAGCAATAATTTTGTTTTTAATCTTTTTTCTACCGTTTAAGAAAAAAAATAAGCCGTTTAAACAATAAAGAATTTTCGAGTTTTTATTCGGTATAGCTAGTATAGCTGGTATAGCTAGTATAGCCGGTATAGCTAGTATAGCTGGTATAACTAGTATAGCTGGTATAGCTAGTATAGCTGATATAGCTAGTATAGCTGGTATAGCTAGTATAGCTGATATAGCTAGTTCAGCTTGCATAGCTTATATAGCTAGTATAGCTGGTATAGCTAGTATTGCTGGTATAGCTGGTATAGCTAGTATAGCTGATATAGCTAGTTCAGCTTGCATAGCTTATATAGCTAGTATAGCTGGTACAGCTAGTATAGCTGGTATAGCTAGTATTGCTGGTATAGCTAGTATAGCTGGTATAGCTAGTATTGCTGGTATAGCTAGTATAGCTGGTATAGCTGGTATAGCTAGTATAGCTGATATAGTTAGTTCAGCTTGCATAGCTTATATAGCTAGTATAGCTGGTATAGCTAGTATAGCTAGTATAGCTGGTATAGAGGTATAGCTAATGAAGCTTATATAGCTAGTATAGCTGATACAGCTGGTATAGCTGGTATAGCTAGTACAGCTGATATAGCTGGTATAGAGGTATAGCATGTATAGCTGGTACAGCTTGTATAGCTGATATAGCTAGTATAGCTGGTATAACTAGCTAGTCACTGTTTCAGTGTTTCAGACGAAGGGGTATGAAATTAATGAATAACAAAATGGTTATAATTTACAATCAAAACAAAAAAAAATGAACCTAATTAGCGTAAGATTGGAAAAGGTTTTGTAAACAACATAATAAACAAATTGTTGAAAATTCAAAATGTTGAATTACTTCTACCTGGTTAACAGTTTTGTGTACCTGATGCAAAACTTCAAAATCGATTAGCAAAAGGAGACAAAGGAATACATTTAGTGGATGCATATTGTAGAAAGCACGATATAGCGTACTCAAATTCAGAATACACAGACATAAGACATGAAGCAGATCATGATAAGGTATAAATCAGATGTGAGCAGATACAAATCAGATCGTTACGAGATACAAAGCAGATCATTACCAGATATAAAGCAGATCAAAATCAATACAAAAAATATTATAATGTCTAAAAATTATCATAATAAAATGTTAGAAGATCTTGTAAAGACAAGGGCTGCTCTAAAGGAAAAGTGAAAAATTATTAAACTGAGTCAAATAGTTGAAGTTATTTATTAGAAGATACCTTTCAACCAATAACAAAATCATCTTAAAAAAATCATAGGGAAAAATCTATTGAAATAAAAAAACTAATTTGTTTTAATTAATCTCTTTATTATATATATAATTTTATTTATTTTAAACAGTAAAAACTAAATATATAAAATTTAAAAGGGAACAACTCTGTCATATATGTTAAAGGAAATGATAAAATTAAGTGATTAATAGATTTGCTTAAAGGAGAAATAGAAATATGTGAACTGTAACAAAATCTGAAAATAAAATATACATATCTTAGGAAAAAAAATCTAATTTATTTAAAACCTGACAAAAAAAAAAAACTGAAAAAAAAGAAATCCTGCTCAAAACAAAGCGCTGTTATAAACACAACAACAACAACACGTACAACTATATTTCTGTTTCTTTAACGTTAAATCATACAAAAAAAATTAATTAAACGAAACCACATTCAAAATTCTTTAAACTTAATATTAAAAACTGTAATATGAGTCAAGAATTTTAAAATTTGTTTACATTAAAAAATATTCTTATTGAACTTATGCTT